>CANTUR010000117.1:11378907-12757814 GCA_947683625.1 Mallotus nudiflorus | reverse complement strand
ATAAGTTAGTACGGTCTATTCACAAGTGAAGAAATTTTTTCAGAATGCAATGTTATTCTTTTTTTTGCATTCTTCCCTTTAGATTTGTCTCTAATCGTAAGGTCATGATACTCCACCATTAAAGTTATAGCTTTGGGCTGCATTTGTATTTCCGCCATTCCATTAATGCCATGGTAGAGGACTTCATTCATCTTCTTGATATTTCCTGCAAAAAAGGTTTAGGAGTTAGAGATCTTATTTCATGATCAAATGAATTTTCAGAGTGTATTCATTTCAAGTTTTGAGTGCATTCTTCCCTTGTTAGGGTCGTTGAATGTATTGCTGATATGTTGACCCTTCTCATCACCATATTCCATACCATACGCTGGTATAACTATTATGGAGAGATATTCTAAATGATGAAGCTCCCGACGAGACTATAGAGATGGATACTAAGTTTGAGGAGCCTAAATGTCCTATCTAGCCTCTTGAGGTTGCTAGGATGATGCTTTTGCAAGTGTCACCATTGATGATATTCCCTTACTGGATAGGCCCTTTAGACTCCTGGGGTCTAAAGTCTTGTTGAGTATCAGGTTCACCTTGTTAGTGCTACCCTTTTTCCTTTCAGATGCTTTATATGTGCACATTCTGACTATCTTTCTGCATTCTTACAATACTAATTTTGAATATTAGTAGCAAAGTATTTCCACTATCTTGCCTAAGCTTAAAGACTTTATTATGCAAAGCAAGTATTTCACAAAAAATGTATGCATGTTATGTATAACATGCATGATCCTAATGGGTCTCCTATTTGGAATAGAGCTATGTTGTTGATTTTGGAGTGTAAGAATGAGGTGCCTCATCAATAGCCTGTCAGTTTGAGCACTGAATGTTTTATTGTTGGTACTTCTGATGTTGAAGCTTTTGATATAGTTCATTGGACTACTGATTAGGCTAGCAAGTGGGGTCCATGGCTTTACTCTGAAGCTCCTGATTGACCAATGCATGTTGGACTTTCCTTTTTGTTACTACTTTTACTATATGATAATTGATGTATTTGTATGCTTTTTTCTACCCTGAGATCTCTTATACTAGCTCTTATACTTCATTGTTAATCTTTGCTCTTTAAATGTGGACTCAATTTGCCCCCAGAGCTGCATTTTTCCCCTAGTTCCATTATGGATTCATTCATGCTATTCTAGCAGTCTTTTTTTCATTTTCATGTGCAAGTGACCCAGTTTGTTCATTGTTGTTATTGATCCTTTGACTTACTAACTCTATTAGTTGCAATCTCATGCATTGGAGATGTAGAGGAGGAATGGGCAAACTGATTGAAGTGAGTTCTTGATGATGAAATGAACTAGATTTACACTTTGAAGAACTCTTAAGCTGAATATGAGGCTTCATGTTAATGCAATAGTTGATGATAGTTACAAGGTTTGGGTTGTAATGCAAGTTTTTAAGCCACCTAAATTCTCAAGGTATAAGGGGACACTAGGCTCACAAGGAAAATTACAAAGGGGTGGTAAAAAAGAAAATATAACTAAAATAGTGATCTCATAGCTCTGATTTAGCTTTCATTATGTATTGTCTTTCTATTCAGATACTTATGCCATATGATATAGACGAATACTTGATATTTGAACAAAAATTTCAAATTCAATTTTAATCATTTATTAGGGCAAAAATGAGAACATTTATTACTTCACATGATACAATTCCTGTTATCAACTAGCCCAAATTTTTCTCTCTAGTTTTATCTCACTATTCTTTTTTCTTTCTTTTTTTATTTTTATTTTTTTTATTTTTTCATTTTTTCTCAAATCTCCTATCTTCAGAAGTTACATCATATGATATATAAATGTTCTTTGAATTTGCATTTGTGCCCATACTGAATGAATATAATTGAATTGAATTTATGTCAAATATGAAGATGCGATCAAGATCATAATGCACAATACCATTAGGATGTACATTACACAAGTAAGCATGATCATAATTTATATCATTGATCACTAAAATAAACAAGTTCTAAAGAAACTACAATTTTACTTAAAGAATACAATAAGAAAATTTATTTCCCATTCTAGATGCTAGAATGCTGAGTCTCATAGTGGTTGTCCTTGAGGTGGCTAACATAACAGTTATGAATTCATCCTTTTGTACCTTCACTGTGCATATTTCTTCCTTATCTAGTAGCTTCTCATCATCAAACTCATCACCCCATCCTGTAGGCATAATCGACTTGAAGGGTATGTCAAAAGAAGGTGGTTTAGTGTAAAACACCTTATAGTCGAACTTATCTGAGGGCTAACCTAGCAAATCTTTAAATCTTTCCACATCTTTAGGGGCCTTAGGAGATTTCTCATTAGTTTTAAGTGGTTGGTCCTTAAAAGAGCTTAGAACTTCTTCCTCACTTACTCCTGAATTGATCATCATGATAGTTAGGGATGGTACATTTCAATAGTTTAAGAAAGGATTGTTTTTAGTGTTTGAGTTTTTGGGGTCTGTGATCTTTCTAGAGTCTTTAAGGTTTTGGATTTTATGTTTGAGGCAAATGCAGTTATTTATGGAGTGTTAGAGGTTTTGATGGAATTTTCAGTGCTTGTTTGGGTTATAGCCTGAGGTATTTGGGTTTGGTGGTTTTGGATTAGGTAAAGGTTAAAGTAAGCCCTTTTGCATTAGGTGCTCTAGGACTTTTGACAAAGGTTGGTTAAAATTAGAGAATGTCCTTAGTTGTTGAACATCATGCACTTCAACAATCTGGCTAGTGCTTCCCTGTTGTATGCCCCCAATTAGGTAGTTCCTTATATTGGTGCTTTTAGAAATCCTCTTTTTCTCATTCTCAATCTCCTCAGCTTACAACCCATCGTCATAAAAGGTCTACAAATGTCTTAGGGTTCATCATTTGTAACCTCTCAACTAGATTGGGTGACACATTTCAGATTATCATCCTAACTTGATCCTTCTCAGCTAATATATTCTTCATTAATCCTGCCTTATTCATGAATCTAATAAAAAAAATCCAAAAATGATTCATTAGGATTTTGCTTGGTCAATTCTAGATCTCTGAGAGACACTTTAAGCCTGGTATTATGGTCATATTATTTTAGAAAAGCTATGCATAACTCTCTTCAATCCGCTCATATGGACTTCTTTAATCCATTATACCAATTGATAGCCATACCCTCAAAGGATAGTACAAACAACTTGGTAACCACAGATAAAGGAGCCTTAATGGTGCTCATGGTAGTTGTGTATTGACTAAGGTGAATTCTCTAGTCTCCAGTACTGTCAAACTTCTGCAGCTGTGGCATCTTGAATTTGTCAAGCAAGTTGTCCTCCCTAAATTGCATCATATCATCAAAATCAAATGAGTATCCAATGCCCTATCCTCTTATCAATTCCTCTATCTTGGACATTTTCTGAGTCAGTGCTTTCATCTGCTTGGATTTTAGCTCTTGAACTTGCTTAAGTGATTCCCTTTTTGCCTTTTCAACCATATAACTCTCAACATCCTTAAGTTTCATTTTCCTAGCATTATCATTATTAGCAGGTAGTGTACCCACAACAGGTGGATTGGTCGCAGGAGGTGCAGCAGCAACAAGTGGTGGCATCAATCTGGCCAAAGCTTGTCTTAACTCCTTCTTGTTTAGGGTCCAGTTTCCATCATTGCTCTCATGTCATCCATCAATGCTCCTTTGACATCCTTTAGGGTCCAGTTTCCTCCTTCTTGTTTTTCTATTTCTTTGGCCTGTTTTAGTTGTGCAGTTTCTAGGTAGAGTGGATTGATGGGACTTCTTTCTAGTCTACTAAGGATCTCTTTCGTAATCAATTGCGGACTTGAATTAGTTCTCACTAGTCTACCACCCTTTCGACTTCAAACATAGGAAGACCCAGATGAATCTATGATGGCTGAAAGAAAAATGTTAGTATGATGCATGAGATGCATGTATGCATGATGCACGTGCTATGCAACAGGTAGCAAGTAATAAGTTAGATATACATACATCCTTCCAACCTTGTTCCTCCCACACACATATTCAATGGTGAGTCTATTTTCATAGGATTTTTAGTCTTAGTCTTAAAATCAATATGGGATATCAAGGACCAATTCGCATGCCAAATCTCTTTTAAAGCAGTAAAACATAGAAATGATATTTCTAGGTATAAAAGCAAAGCCCAATCTCTATTAGTCCTGAAGGGCTTCTAAAGTATGGGCTTGGGCCTTTATAGTTAGAAATGCACTCATGGCAACATTCACAAGCAATTTGGGTAGATCTTAGGGGAAGTAACTAAGCCATTATATGTGGTTAGGGTTTAGTAAAAAGGTCAAGGTTACCTTAGCAAGATGCCCTCCTTTAAGACTTGAGTCACAAGCCAAGGTCAGAGGGGCTTGGCATCCTTTGCAAACTTGAGAGAAGACTGCCCCCCTTAAGGACTTAGGTCACGGACTTTGGTCAGATGAGCCCGACAATCTTTCTTGAATCGAGTTAAGGCTAAGAGTGATGGTTAGCCAATTTATAATCCCATGAAGCTAGTGGAATCATGGAACCATAAACCAATGCCATCGGTTAATAAGGACATGTAGAATGAATGCAAGAATAAAATAATAATTAATAAAATAATTTAAAAGAACATAAGTAGAATCAATATCTCTTATCCCCAATGGAGTCACCATTGTAGACAACAGGGTTTAGTATACGTCTAAGATTTTAGCAACCATAACACTATTTAAGCTCAGGGCTCTAGAGAACACACTAACCACTGTCACAAAGACATGGCGTGGAGATGAGGATTCACCACCCAGGGTAATAACCGGGATAAATCGAACGGTGGTACTCGATTCCCTAAAAGAAAGCTAGCACCACAACCAGGAGATTCTAGGTACGGAATACCAACTTCTTCTCATTTTTTTCTTCTCATTTTTTTCTTTTTCATTTTTTTTGCTCTGCCACTTTGCCTCTCTTTTTTGTAGCCAAAACCCTCTTTATATAGGGATACGTTTTGAAACCCTAGTTATAAATTGATTCCTAAAAGACTTCTATTTCCTTAAAAACATTATCAAAATAATTTTAGGAGAATTTCAGACCAATTAGGACTCAATTTATCTAGAAAATTCAAGAATTAGCGGAAGGAGTCTAATTCCGACCGGAATTGCATAATTCTGATTGAAATTACATAATTCTGACCAGAATTGTGTAGTTCTAACTAGAATTATGTTATTCTAATCGGAATTACATAATTCCGATTAGAATTAACATAATTCCGATCGAAATTACGTAATTTTGATCAAAATTAGGGTAATTCCGATAACTTTTTTTTAACTTTTAATTACAGAAAGGTCCTTAAAAGAATTTAAGTTTTGCAATTAGATCCCTAAAAAGCATTACAATTTAGTCCATGAAAACATTAAATCCTTTCTTTGAAAAATGCAATTAGATCCTTGAAGTTTCAAAGTTTAAATATTGAAAACCTATTCATGACATTTTCATCATTAGAGTCTTCTGTCGCATTCATAACTCATCATCTCAAAATTGGGTGTCTACAGTTGCCCCCCTTTGTTGTTGTTTGCTTAACAAATTATGGTAAAGTAAACTAGCACCTAATTTCTTGATTGAAAGTTAGGATACTTACCTGTGCTTTATGAAGCTTTTGCTTATGAACTTGCTATACTCGGACATACAACATTGATTTGAAATGACATATCATACTCGGTCGTATGATATTGACTATACTCGGCCGCATAATCTTAGGTGAAAGGGTCTCATTACACTCGGTCATACAATGTCGACTACACTTGGATGCATAGCCTGAATTAAAAAGGAACATCACACTCAGTCGCATGATATTGAAAATGCATTATACTCGTTCGTACAATGCCTACTACACTCGATCGTATAGTCTAAATTGAAAAGGAACATCACACTCAGTCGTATGATGCCAATTATACTCGGTCATATAATCTTGATTAAACATACATTGCACTCGGTCATACAATGCCGACTACACTCGGTCGTATAGTCTATTTTGAAAAGAAACATCACACTCGATCATATAATGCTGATTATACTCGATCGTAAAATTATTAGGGCATTTAGTCAGTCAGAGAGGAATTAAGGTGGATTTGGATAAGGTTAAGGCAATCAGGGACATGCCTGTACCCAAGACTAAAAAAGAAGTGAGAGGGTTCATATGATAGTTACAATATATTAGTAGGTTCATAGCTAAGTTAACTATTATTTGTGAACTAATTTTTAAGCTTTTGAGAAAGAATTAGCCCATAATTTAGGATGAAATATGTCAGTAGGCTTTTGAAACTATTAAGATTTATTTAATGAATCCTCCAGTGTTACAACCAACAAGGTTGAGTAGTCCTTTGATCCTTCACTTGGCCATTGAGAAAGAGGCAGTGGGGGTGATGTTAGCTTAGGAAGGGGAGGACAAGGTTGAACATATAGTGTATTATCTGAGTAAGAAACTCTTTTCTTATGAGTGTAACTACAATCTAGTGGAGAAGACACGTCTGGCTATGATCTGGGCCATTAAGAAGCTTTATAACTATTTCCAATCTTATAAAGTTCAAGTAGTCTCCAAACATGACCCTCTTAGATACCTATAATAAACTCCATATGTAGACGGCAAAGTTTAGTACGTGTCCAAGATTTTAGCAATCGCGATACTGTTTAAGCTTAGGGCTCTAGAGAACACACTAGCCACTGTCATAAAGAAATGGCGTGGAGACAAGGAGTCACCACCCAGGGTAATAACTGGGACAAATCGAAAGGTGGTACTTGATTCCCTAAAAGAAAGCTAGCACCACAACTAGGAGATTCTAGGTACAAAATACCAACTTCTTTCAGTCTTGTGTTCATTTAGAATTACTTTATGAATTACTATATTATCCTCTATTTACATGCAATTTCATATAAACCCTTATCTAGCGATTAACTTCAAGGCAAACTAGTAATGAAAATACAAGTAAATAATGCATTCAATCGAAGACATAATCCCTAAGTTAGTGTAATATACATGGATTTTAATTGAATGAGCTAAATCTACATGTTCTAATTTACAAGTGAGCTAAAGAATAATTCCTTTTAATTTTAATTAGATGAACCTAAATCTATTTATTTTAATTCTAAAAATGAGCCCAAATCTGCAAATTATGGAGTATTTAAATTAGTGGGTCTAATTCTACATATTTTATTCTAAGATGACCTTAAATCTACAAATTATGAAAAAGATTTAATTAAGTGGGCTAAATCTAATTAATTAAATTAAATTAGGTGGACCTATGTTTAATTTACTAAATGGGCCTAAGTTATCTCTAACCTAAAAATCTAATTAATTATGGGCCTAAAATGCATTTTAATTAATTAAACTTAAAAAAACCCTAAATTTATCGAAGTGGATTAGAATCTAATATGGACTTAAGGCCCAAAACACATAAAAATAAACAAACAAGCACGAAACACATAAAAATAAATAGACAAGCCCAAAAATTAATAAAACATATTAAAACAATTAAATTAAAGATCAAACAACTAATTAAATATTTCTTCTAAAACCCTAATTTTCTTTAACATGCAACCTAAATTAATATACTTCCTTCATTGATTTTAATCAATTACCTAATGAAAATCCTAATTTTATCAACCAATTAATTAACATAAACATGCAATCACACATATAATTCAACTATTCCCACTATTAGGGCTATTACAATAATCTATTGAAGATAATAATAAAAATAATTAATATAACCCTAGAAACATAAATAAAATAAAGAAATTAAATAAAAATAAAAAGACCTAAAAAATAAATTTACAAGATCTTATCCATGGCATTCCATGCATCTCTTATGGATTTGATTCTCCAAGTATGATCATCATGTGTTTTCCTCCATAATCACCATAAAAAAGAATAAAAATTATAATTAGTGAATAAATTATAACAATAATAAAACTAAATTAAAAATTAATAAAATTAAAAGAAATAAAATAAAATAAAATAAGAAGAAGATGATGATGCTTATGGATTATTTTAACAGAGCGCTCCTTAGATTTTATAGAATCACCATTGTTGATAGGTCTTCGAATATTTTTCTTCAAAAATTCTTCAAAGATACTTAATAAATAAATAAAGCAAAATGAATTTGTAGAGAATAAGATTTTTTCTCTCTTTTTTTTTTCTCATTTTTTTTCCTTTTTTTTTGCTTTGCCACTATTTTTTAGAGCAAAAACCCTCCTTATATAGGGATAAATCTTGAAACCCTAGTTATAAATTGATTCCTAAAAGACTTCTATTTCCTTAAAAATATTATCAAAATAGTTTTAGGAGAATTTTAGACTAATTAGGACTCAATTTATCTAGAAAATTCAAGAATTAGTGAAAGGAGTTTAATTCAGATTGGAATTGCGTAATTCCAATTGAAATTACATAATTTTGACTGAAATTGTGTAATTTCGATCGGAATTAGTGTAATTTTGATCAATTTTTTTAACTTTTAATTACTGAAAGGTCCTTGAAATAATTTAATTTTTACAATTAGATCCTTGAAGTTTCAAAGTTCATATATTGAAAACCTATTCATGATATTTTCATCATTGGAGTTTTCTGTCACATCCATAACTCATCATCCCGAAATTGGGTGTCTACACCATCACTCATAGGGAAATTAGCCGGGTGGCTGGTTCTACTCACTAAGTTTGATATAGATTATGTGGCAAAGGAAGTTATGAAATTAAGGGTAGGGGCAGACTTCTTAGCCCAAAATTAGTGGATTATGAATAAGAATGGGAATTGGAGTTTCCTGATGAGCACTTTGGGGGTAATAGAGATCCAGGATTGGAGTTTGCACTTTGATGGGGTAGTCAATAGTAAAAGGGAAGGCATTAGTGTAATTATTATCATGCCAGAAGAGGAAATGATTTTGATGACCAAAAGATTGGAGTTCGAGATGACAAACAATCAAGCTCAGTATGAAGCCTGCATCTTTGGTTTGGAAGCGCTGCAAAGCATGGGGGCATAAGAAATTACAGTCTGTAGAGACTCCATGCTAGTGATAAAATAGATCTCAAAAGAATGGGAAGTAAGAGAAGACAAGTTGAGGTTATATTGGGATTATTTAGCTACTATTTTTTTATTTTTTACTTAGTATAAGTTCATTCATTTATCACGGGAAGAGAATCAACTAGTCGATGCTTTAGCTACTTTAGCTTCAATATGGGAAGGCAGGAAGCAAATTAAAATTGAGCCTCTTATTCTTGTAAAATCTCGAACCCCTATTATAAAGAAATAAGAGTGATACAGGTTGCTACCATTAAAAAGCGATGGTTTTATAATCTACAACAATATTTAAAAATGGGGAAATTTCTTAAAGATGATGATAAGAAGGAAAGGATGTCCATGAGAATTTTGTCTTGACAATTCATCAGCTACAATAGGATGTTGTATAAAAGAATACCGACCAGGGTGCATCTGAGATGAGTTGATAAAGATGAAGCTTAAAAGATCATGGAAGCAATTCATAAAGGGGTATGTGGGCCAGATATGAATGGGATGGTCCTTACTAAGAATATAACTCATTAAGGGTATTTTTGGCTAACAATTGATGTCAATTATATGAAGTTTGTGAAAAAATGCCATAACTATCAAGTGTATGGAGATGTTAGTCACATGCCTTCTATGAAACTTCAGGGAATAACTTCTCCTTGGTCTTTTGCAATCTGGGGAATTAATATCATAAGAGAGATAAGGCCAAAAGCATCTAATGGTCACCACTATATTATGGTAGCAATTGATTACTTCTTCAAGTAGGTCAAAGCAAAGTCATTTGCTTCTGTTGGAGCAAAATAGATGGCAAAGTTTATTAAAAGCAACATTATTTGCAAATATAGATTGCCTAATTATGTTGTCACTGATAATGGTATTAAGTTTAGAGCAAAAATGACTATTTTACTAAAATAATATAAAATTGAGCACCATAGATTGTCCCCATACAAACTATAGGCAAATAGAGTAGTAAAGGCTGTGAACAAAAATTTGAAAAGAATCTTGGCCAAAATAATGGAAAATCATAAGGACTGGGCAAATTATTTACAGTTTGCATTATGGGGATATAAGACCATAACCAGAATGTCAACTGGAGTCACTTTATATTCTTTGGTATATATATATGAAGTTGTACTACCAATGGGGGTAAAGGTTGAGATTTAGTCATTACAAGTCCTTTTAGAGCCTAAAATTCCTGAGTATCAGTGGGTAGAGAGCAAATTGGCACAATTGACATCATTAGATGAAAAGAGAATGAAAGCCATGTACCACTCTCAGTTGTACTAGAAAAGGATAGCCTAGGCTTATAATAAGAAAATTGAGATGGGGAAGACTAAAAAAGGTGATTTGGTGTTGAACCTCTTTAAGCTAATCATAACTGATCCATATGGAAAGTTCAAGCTAAATTGGGAGGGTCTATATTTAATAAAGAAACTATTTTCCAAGGGCGCTGCTATCCTGTCTGATTTGGAGGGAAATGAGTTTAGAGAACCCATCAACTTGGATAAGCTTAAGAAATAATTTTTGTAATGTCTCGCTAGGGAGAAAACATCAAAAGAGGTTATCAAGGAAAAAGTTAAAGATAAATAAAAAAAATAATAAGATGTCCTATTGGGTTGAAAACTTTAAAAGGCAGCCTAGGTAAAAATTAAGGATATAAAAAGAGAGAGAGGAAAAATAGTTAGCTAGAAAACATACAAGGGCAAGACACCTAATGATATGAGTTATATTAGAAGCAAAATGTATAGTCATTTGTGCATTAATCAAAATAAACAGTTTGTCTTTATTATTGTCAAGTGTTACCTAAAATACTTATTATAATCTGGTTAACCAAAAGGAAATCATATTAAGCAAAAAGTGAATATGAAGTAAAAGTGAATATAAATTAAGTTTCATAAACTAATTTCTCTTTCTTTTCTTTTGCTGAGCACCCTGAACATTTGCTGAATGAAGTTCCTTTGTCTTATTGTCTTGTGAAAATTCATCTTTTTTTTTGCTAAAGCTGAATCCACTCATTGTACTAGTCATCAGTAGACAAATCTCCATAATAGATAATGCTTCTCTAAATGATTATATGAGGCTAGGTTGCAACTAAATTGTCCATGAAGTTTAGAGTAAGGGGTCGTAGCTCGAATTCATGTATGGCTCTATAATTAGCTACTTTATTCCATATTGGTAGCAGAGATGAGCAGGATTGTAGAAGGAGGAAAAATATAGTCCTACTATAGGGACATAATATGTGTAGGATTGAATGGTTACATGATTTAGTCTCCACTATGGACACATCCACTATACCTTAGTATTAGGGAAATTGGCCAACCAAACCTTGATATCCTCTGGCATCAACTATAGTTTTTTAGTATAACAATGCTTCACCTTATAATGGGCGATGTCTCTAGGAGGATCTAACAATTTAAGTTTCTCTTGAAATCAAGCCTAAAGTGGTTAAAAAAAAAAGAAAAATGAATGGACAAATGAACATAAAAGGAAAAAGAAAAGGGGCTAAAATCTAAAAACAATAGGCTCCTAGATAATTACCTAGTTTATGAGAAATTGCCTAGCCTAATGATGGTTTCTGCTAGAATGATGGGTAAAGGATTGAATCATATTTCCACTTGATATAGAATATGGAGAGCTTGAAGGTCATAATTGCGAAAAGGAGAAATAAGTAGGAACTAGGTGTCTATGCAAAGAGCAATCATTCGAGGCCAGTAAACCTTCTTACTATTTACAGCAACTACAACTTTAAGGAAGGATCCAATTAGAATTTCAATCCCAAAAATGTGACTAAGGGATGACTGTGGAGGAAGGTTAAATAGTCAGGCCATTTAACTTTGAATGATAGGCAAGTTAGGAATCTCAAGTCGAGGGACAACAATTTAACAAGTAGAGTCTACTTGATAGCCTAGGATAGGTCTAAACTCTTTAGGTAGGGGACATATCTCAAAAGCATTAAATCTGAAGGCATGTTTATTATAGTCCTAGAATTAAGCAATAGTGTGTAAAAAGGGGAAATTGATTTTTCTATCATGCAAGGAACAAAAAATAGACAAGTGAAATGGCTTTAATCTCACCTATGTGTCACCACCTAAACTTTTCAAAATTGGTTGTAGCTATTTGAGGCTCCTTTATGAATTGTTTTGGGGTTTTGCTTATGATATCGACGTGGAGTTGAGGGTTTGAGGTGTGGGAGAGGATGGTGGTGTAGCTTTTTATAAGAAAAACTAAGGCTTTAAGGTGGAAATTTTACTGGAATTGGCCATTGTGGTGTTGCCTCACCGATCAAGTGACACCTATAGTGATGAGGCATTTTTGTTGTTGCCTTTTTACATTGAGGCGACGATTCATCAATAGGCTGAGGGCATATTAATTTTTTGTTATGCTTAGATTAATTACTTTTCAATTAAAAAATATGATCAAATGCAAAGCTCAGTTTAAAAATCTTGATTGGTCCATATTTCAATTGAAATAAATATGAGGTTTGAAACATTAATTCAAAATAAAACATGAGTACTCCAAAAGTAAAGCAAAATTAGAATAATGAAGACATAAATATGAATCTTGGTCTATGAAGCCTCTAAATTTGGAGCATCTACATCATCAAAGTCACTGGAGTCATCATCATGATCATCCTCTACATCATCTCCACTACCATCTTTATAATCTCTAGCCATAATATCATCATCATCATCATTGTCCTCAACTTGGAGAGCACTAACCTAACATTGTAGTGCAACAATCCTACCTAAAAAATTTCATTATGGTCCTGTCCAAGAACATTGAGAGATAAGTAATCATGCGAGCATGCATACATGTAGCATTAAGAAATAATCATTACCCTTCACTGCTGTGTGACACTCATTAGGTAGTCCCACTTAGCCTTAATTAGCTTATACATATACTCTCCTTGCTCTTAAGGTATCTACATAATTACTGAACTATTAGTACTAATCTCTTGTCAAGTTGATTTAAGGACTTACATGTATAGTCTTTGAAATACATGCTGGTGTCAAACTCTTATCCAGTGTTATAAACTGGTGAGACAGATCTCTTGAAGGCAACCAGTAGCATGTTAATAGGTTAAGGGTGGATGCAAAGTGACCAGATATTACTTGATAGCTAGATGGAGCTCTAGGAGGATGTGCTTTAGTTAAAGTGCCCTCACTACTCTTATCAATCTAGGGATGCTGAGAAGGTCTCTCTTAAGGATTAGGTCTAGCTTAAATTGCAAGTCATGTGGCTGCCATTTAAAAGCAAAATGAGTTAGTATGAAATAATAGACATTTATATAAATAAGAAGTCATATGGTTACTTGGGCGATAGTCGCAGTGGATAAAGGCACTCTTTGTAGGAGGTTGGCTCGAACAAAGTCAAGGTACCGGTTCTTGCATCTCACAGTGTGATCCTCAATAAGGTCTCCTACAATAGCTTGATCGAGCTCATTAACCTTCAGCAGATGTGTCCAAAGTATGCCAACAGGAGGGGCTGCAAGGATACGTCTAGCTCGAGTGCCCTGATGCTAGAATAAGCTCCACTCACCTAAATTTTGAACTCTATAATCAGGCCCATGAAGTAGTGCCCTCTTCAAGGACAGTGGTCCTAAGTGGACCATGGCATGGGTCCATCTATCCCAAGGACCCCATAAGTCCTAACACAATTATGAACATTCAAAACAAGTAAGTAAAATGAATATCTGATTATATGATATTAACAATAATTTTATGTTTTTTAAGTACCTCATCCTAGGTTAGGGAGTTGAGCCACTCGTGATGGACATGTACATGGGTTAAATGTCTTTTTAAAGCACGGTTAGAGCTCCATCTCATTGAAGTAAAGAAAGATGCATCACTGCCATGAGATATCCCATGAATCAGCTCAAGCTCTAAAGCCTAAACCTATAAAAAAAGGAATTGTCAGTAATTAATTGTGATAATTAATAAGTTAAAAAAGGAGAGAGAAATACCATAACAGTGAGCTAGAAGTAGCAAAATTGCCTAGCTCCTCGCACCACCTCATCCATGCTCTTATTTATGTATGCTAGACATAACTACCCCAATCATATATAGCTACTATATCCAAGTCCTATAGCGGCATTAGGAATATCAAGTCAATGGAGTTGGTGGTGTCAGCAAAGAGTTTAATGCCAAAGAGGTTAATAAGGAAGTCCCATACCACCTGGTCAATCTGTAGTGCTATGATGGTAGCCTCAACCTGCTCGTGGGTGTAAAAGCTATGAATAGACTCAATCTTCACAATATAAATCCCCTTTATGTCTAGCACCATCCGAAGAAGGTGCTCAATATACACCACTCTATTGGTAGTACCATAATGTAGGGTCCTATCAAATGGAACTCTATCTCCAACATAAGTTATCCTTGTAACAATGGCAAATGATATGGGGTCTAAGGTGAACTCCTCGAATGGAAGATGGAATGTGTTCATAGTGTCAAACCACCTCTCTATCAATGTATAAAGTGGTTGATAATCTACCTAGCTTATTGTACTGGGAGTGTAAGGATGAAGTTTAAAAATTTAGTATCTCATATACGAGCTTTGATCTCGTCTATGAGCTTATCGTACTAGGCTCAGGCACTGCTAAAATTTCCAGTGCCTTTGAATGTGTGTGCATCATATTGTAAGATAAAGTAGGTAAGTGCATTAATGAGTAATGTGTTTTAAATTCAAAATTTATGCATAATGCAATCAAAGAGGTGACACTTTAGTATGTGGAGGCAATGTCCTAATGTGTTGAGGTGATGTCTCATACGTAGCGCTTCAAAAATATTGCTATAAATAAAAAATGTTATTGCCTCTTTGAAAAGGCATGCCTTATTAAAGAGGCATTTGCCCCAATGATGAGGTGACGCCTTAGCATGTTAGAGAACATAAAACATATTGCATTTTTTTTAATTTTCTCAATCTAATCAATCATGTTCCTAATTTTAAATGATAAATAAATAATTATTCATCCTAACTTAATGTTATTTTGGAAGAAAAGTTGATTGATTCAATTACTAACCTCTCTGTAAGCCAATGCATAAATATGATAAATAAAATCCATAGAGAGTGGAATCTCATTCTGAATGGATAAGTTGAGAGTGCGTAAAGGATGTATGGGGGCATAGATGGTGGGATTTAGCGCACACCCAAGATCTTAGCAACAGCGACATTATTTGAGCTCAGGGCTTTAAAGAACACACTAACCATTTTCATAAAGACATGGCGTGGAGATGAGAAGTCACCATCCAGGGTAATAATTGGGAAAAATAAAAAAAAGGTGGTACTTGATTCTCTAAAAGAAATCTAGCACCACAACCAGGAGATTCTGCATACAGAATACCAACTTCTTTTAGTCTTGTGGTTTTTTAGAATTACTTTATGAATTACTATCTTACTCCCTATTTAAATGTAATTTCATATAAACCCTTACTAAAATAATCAACTCCAGGAAAACTAGTCATTAAATGTACAAGTAAATAATGCATTCATCACATTCCCTAGTTTAGTCTAATCTACATTGATTTTAATTAAATGAGCTAAATCTACATGTTATAATTTATAAGTGAGCCTAAAGACTAATGGGCCAAATTCTTATTTAATTTTAATTAAATGATCCTAAGTCTATTTATTTTAATTCTAAAAATGGGACTAAATCTACAAATTATGAAGAATTAAAATTAATGGGCTTAATTCTACATATTGTATTTCTAAAGTGATCTTAAATCTACAAATTATGGAAAAGGCTTAAATTAAATGGGCTAAGTCTAAATTAATTAAATTAAATGGGCCTATGTCTAATTTAACTAAATTAAGTTATCTCTACCCTAAATTAAATTAATTATGGGCCTAAAGGTGTACTTTCATTAATTAAACCTAAAAACCTAAATTCATTTAAATGGGTTAGAGCCTATCAAGGGCTTAAGACCCAAAACACATAAAAAGTAAACAAGCCCAAAAACACTAAAAATACATCAAAATAATCAAATAAAAGATCAAACAATCAATTAATCTATCTCTTCTAAAAAGCTAATTTAGTTAAAGTGACCTTAAAGACCAAATTAAAATAATTAACAAGCAACCCTAATTCTATCCATTTAAATCTAATTCAATTTTAATTAAAAAAACTTTAATTGTTTCTATAGCCATTAATTTTAATTAATCACCCAATTAAAACCCCTAATCTTACTACTTAATTAATATAAATAAACACACAACCACACACACAGGATTCCACTAATTCCACTACCAGGGCTATTACAATGATCTACTGCAAATTAAAAATAAAATTAAATACAACCCAAAAAGCTAAATAAATAAAAATGCAAAATAAAACAATCAATAAAATAAGAATATATATATAAATAAAATACCTAGAAACCTTAAAAACTATGTTCAAATACAAAATTTAATCCATGGCATTCCATCGACCTTCATGGGTTCTCCATAGATTTTGTTCTCCATAGTGAATTCATGTCACCCCATCCATCAAGAGAATAAAAATAAAAAATAAAAAATAAATCAATGAATGATTAATAATAATAATAATAATAATAATAATAATAATAATAATAATAATAATAATAATAATAATAATAATTAAATATAAAAATAAAATCAAAATTAAAATAAAAGAAGAAGGAGAAGAAAATTTGAGAATGAAATGCAGTATTTATTTCCCTCAGAATGATGATTATCATTGATGAAAGCCTGTGACTTTTGTTGTGTTTGTCTATGATTTTTAGTTTATTTCATATGATATTTGGCAAAGAACTAAAGAAAAGCATATAAAAATTCAAGTGGGTGTATTATGGCTCCCCTAAGAATAAAAGAAAATAGATGAAAAAATAATAAAACCCTAGGAGCCTCTCTCTTTCTATATAAAATATTGTTTATTTAAAAAGAAAAAAAATAAGATTATAAAAATCCAAATCACTAAATTTCCTCTGAAAAAATTTATAACCGTAGTTTATTAGGAATTATCGTAAAATTAAAACAACTAAATAAAAAAAATAAAGAAAAATAACAACATCAATTATAGTGGAATGGCCATTGTATTGGCCATGTTTTGGCCCATTTTGCCATTCGACCTTTTGGACTTTTTTTTTCTTTTGTTGAAAATTTATTCATTTATTTTTCCCTTTTTTTATTTTTAAATTCTCTTTTTTTATATTTTCTTTTATAAATTTTTAAAAAAATTAAAATAAATAAATAAATAAAAATTTTAAAAAAGTCTAAAAAATAATTTACAGTTCAAAACCAATAAATCATATTCAATAAGTCTAATTTCACAGTTAATTTTCATTATTAGGTCCTATGTCGCATCCAAACTCAAATCATCCCGAAATTGGGTGCTTACAGTTGGCCCCCTTTGTCGTTGTTTCCTTGACAAATTGCAGCAAAACAAATAAGCACACAATTTCTAAGCAAAGTGTTAGGATACTTACCTATGCTCCTTGAGGCTTTTACTTGTAAGTAATTGTCAGTTCACGATGAATGCTTATGTTTCCATGCAACACTAGGCAAAATACTAAAACATTTGAGAAAAACACCATACTCGGACGTATAACATTGATTGAAGAGATACATCATACTGGATCGTATGATATTGACTATACTCGGCTGTATAGTACTGTTTAAAATAGTACATTGTACTTTTCATACAATGTTGACTATACTCAGACGCATAGTCTTAATTAAAAGAATACATTGTATTCAGTCATACAATGTCTACTATACTCAGTCGTATAGTTAGATTGGAAGGATACATCACACTCAGTCGTATGATGTTCACTATACTTGAACATATAGTTTGGATTGAAAGGAATACATCATACTTGGTCATATGATGTCAACTATACTCGGTCGTATAGTTTGGATTGAAAGGAACACATCATACTCGATCGTATGATGTTGACTATACTCGGTTGTATAGCATTGATTGTAGAGGTACATTGTACTAAGTTGTACAATGTTGACTATACTCGGTCATACAGTCTGAATTGAAATGACACTTTTTACTCGGTCATACAATGTTGACTATACTCAATTGTATAGTCTGAATTGAAATGACACATTACACTCGGTCGTTCAATGTCGACTATACTCGGTCTTATTATCTGAATTGAAATGACACATTGCACTTGGTCGTACAATGTTAACTATACTCAATTGTATAGTATGAATTGAAACGACAAATTGTACTTAGTTATACAATGTTAACAATACTCAGTCATATAGTCTAAATTGAAATAACACATTGCACTCGGTCATAAAATGTCGATTGTACTCAGTTGTGTAGTCTGAATTGAAATGATACATTGTACTTGGTTATACAATGTCGACTATACTCAGTCGTATAGTCTAAATTAAAATGATACATTGTACTCGATTGTACAATGTTAACTATACTCGGTCTTATAGTCTGGGTAGGAATACACTACCCTCGGTCATATAGCATTGATCTCTTTTATGCTTTGCTTTTTGCCGATTCATTCTTCATTTTCCTTATCCCTTTCATTGCCTATAAATTATGTTGCAATCTATAATTGCTCATGATTAGTTGCAACCCTTTCATTACTCACTGATGATGTTGCAATCCATAAGTGCTTATGATTAGTTATAACCTTTTTGTTATTCACTAATGATGCTGCAGTCCATAACTGCTCATGATTAGCTGCAACCCTTTTATTGCTCATCGATGATGCTGCAATCCATAATTACTTACAATTAACTGCAACCCTTTCATTACTCATTGATAATGCTACAATCCATAATTGTTTACGATTAGCTGCAACCCTTTTGTTGCTCACTAATGAGCTACAATCCATAATTACTTGTGATTAGCTGCAACCCTTTTATTGCTTACTGATGATGTTGCAATTCATAATTGTTTGCAATTAGTTGTAACCCTTTCATTTCTCAATGATGTTGCTACAATCTATAATTGCTCATGATTAGCTACAACCCTTTAATTGCTCATTGATGATGCTGCAATCCATAATTGCTCATGATTATGCAATAGTCCATAACTACTTGTGATTAGCTATAACCTTTCATTGCTTGCTTTTATAATGCTACAATCTATAACTGCTTATGATTTTTATCTTTGGTTGTTTGAGTCGAATGCTTTGAATTCTTTGTGCTGACTGATTAGAATTTTTTTACTGACTTTGAATTTTGTTGTATTGATTGATTTGAATTTCTCTACTGATTGATTTCAATTTCACTGTGTTAACCATCTTTATAAGTTAGGTGCACTTTTTTTGAATTTGTAATTCCTACAGACTTGCTGATGTTAGCTTCAATCATGATGAATGTACAAAGTACATTATAATTTTGAAAATTTATGAGAAAATTCGTCACTTTTTCATGAGATAGTGTGCACTACACGAATCTCACTATTTTTTTATTTTCATAACTATCATTTGTTTGCCATTTACAAAAGTTATAGGCATCGATAACCATTTTATGCTGAGAGCATATCTTTTACCAAATGAAGAGCTTACTTCCAGACCTAATTTTAAAGAGAATTTGCTAAACAAAACCCATGGAATTTGAGTATAAACATATCAAATTCTAAGTATCAAAATAGCCTTTGAATTATTTTTGTGCTTTTCTTCCTTATCTAAGTATTCCCCCACCTTTCTCATATTACTCAGTGTGGATACTATTAGAAAGGTCCTTTGGATACTTATACTCTTATAGAGCATTGGAGTAAATAGAGCAATTTTTGGCATGGTCCTCTTTTAGTATTCCCCCACCTTTCTTGTATTACTCAGTGTGGATACCACCAAAAGTTTCATATTAATACTCTTACTCATTTATAAGCATTGGAGTAAATTATGCTTGTTTTTTTTATTCTCCTATTAGTATTCCCCTACCTTTCTCGTATTACTTAGTATGGATATCATCAAAGGATTGTATTCATACTCATTTATGAGCATTGAAGTAGATTATCATTCAAAAGACTGAAATGAAACTTTGAAATTCAAGCCATTTATGCTTTATGTCCATAAATTTTGTCTTTGCATGTTCTTCCCCTTTTTTGGGTGCGAAGCAAGCATTAGATTGATTAAAGTTTATAAACTCTCAACACAAAGTTTTTAACTAATCATCTGAATTCTGCAAGGCTAATAAAAAAGAGCCATTATAATCAAAGGTCATGAGATAGGCTTTTCACACATGATCTCATGAAGTGTATGAATTTACTTTCAATTTGTGAATTTTATGATTGAGATGGTACTTGATTACATAATCTAAAGAAATAGAGTTTTGTTACTTCCTTTTATTATTTTGGTGAAGGTTTAGCATTTACTATCTTGCCCATTCTAATTGATGTATATGTTCCTTACCTCTTCTTCATTCTCTTTTATTCTTCTCTGCACAAAATACTATAAGTTAGTATGGTTTATTTGTAAGTGAATAAATTTTGTCAAAATGCAGTATTATTCTTTTGCATTCTTCCTTTTTAATTATGGCGATGATGTCTCTATCCACAAAGGTCATAATACTCCACTATTGAAGTTATAGCTTTGGGTTGCGTTTGCATTTTGCCATTCTCATTGATGCCATGGTAGAGGGCTTTATTCCCCTTTTTGATATCTCTTACAAAAAAGGTTCAAGAGTTAAAGATCTTATTTCATGATCAAATAATTTTTCAAATTGCCTTCACTTTAAGTTTTGAGTGCATTCTTCCCTTCTATAGGGCCGACAAATGTATTACTAACATGTTGGACCTTCTCATCACCATATTCCATACCTACACTAATCTAACTATTATGGAGAGATATCCCAAATGATGCTCCAAATGAGGCTATGGAGATGGACGTTGAATCTGAGGAGCTTGAACATCCTATCCAGCCTCTTAAAGTCATCAGGATGATGTTTTTATAAGTTTCACTGTCAGTGATATTCCCTTACTAGATGGGCTTATGATTTATTAGGCTCTAGAGGTCTAAAGTTTCATTGAGTATCAAGTTCACCTTGATAGTGTTACCTTTTTCCTTCAGATGTGAACATTCTGACTACCTTTTTCCACTTTTACAACACTAATTTTGAATGTTCATAGTAAAATATTTGTACAATCATGTGTAAGCTCAAAGACTTTATTATGCAAAGCAAGTGTTTCACAACAATGTATGCAGGTGTATGCTTGTTATGTATAACATGCATGATCTTAATGGGTCTTATGTTTGGAATAAAGCTATGTTTACAGCTTGGAGTGTGAGAATGAAGTGCCTAATCAATAGCCTATAGGTTTAAGCGCTGAATGCCTCATTATTGGTACTTTTAATGTGAAAGCCTCTAATACAGTTTGTCAGATAGATGACTATGTTAGCAAGTGGGGTCTATGGCTCGACACTGGAGCTTATGATTGACTGATGCACTATTGGACTTTTCTTTTTGCTATTGCTTTTATTATCTGATAACCAATGTATTTGTACGCTTCTTTCTGCTTTGAGATCTCTTATACTGGCTCTTATACTTCAGTGTTCCTTCTTCGCTCTTTGAATGTAGACTTGCTATTATGTAATTTGCTCCTAAAATTTCATTTTGCCTTTAGTTTCATTCTAAATGCATTCATGCTATTCTTCAAGAGACTCAATTTATTCACTACTATTATTAATCCTTTGACTTACTAACCCTATTAGTTGTAACCTCATGCATTGAAGATGCAAAGGAGTGGGCGAACTAACTGAAGTGAGTTCTTGATGATGAAATCAACTGGATTTGCACTTCAAAGGGCTCTTGAGTGGAATATAAGGCTTGATGTTGATGCAATAATTGATGATAGTTACAAGGTATGGGTTGCAACACGAGTTATTGAACCACCTAAATTCCTAAGGTATAAGGGGACACTAGATTTACAAACAGAACAACAAAGGGGTGGCAAAAAAACATAATTAAAAATGGTGATCTTATAGCTTTGATTTAGCTTTTAGTATGTATTGTCTTTCCATTCAGATACTTATGCGGTATGATAAAGATGAATATGCGATATTTGAATAAAAATTTCAAATTCAATTTCAGTCATTCATTAAGGCAAAATTGAGAACATTCATTATATCACATGATACAACACTTGTTATCAGCCAATCCTAAATTTTTTCTCTCTAATTTTTTACCTTAATGTTATTTTTTTCTTTTTCTCTCATATTTATGCTTGAATTTCCTATCCTCAGAAGTACATCATATGATATATGAATGTTCTTTGAATTTGCATTTGTGCCCATCCTGAATGAATTTAATTGAATTGAATTTAGGTCAAACATGTAGATACGATTAATATCATAATGTACAGTACCATTAGGATGACAATACATAAAGTAAGCATTATCAAAATTCATATCATCGATCACTAAAACAAAATAAGTTCTAAAGAAACTAAAATTTAATTCAAAGAAGACAATAAAAACATTATTTCCTAATGTAGATGCTAGGGATGCTGATTCTCATAGTGGTTATCCTTTAGGTGACTGACATTAGAATTATTCTTGCATCTTCTTGCCGACTGTCTTCATGACTTCATCTTTGTGTTCCTCAAATGTGCATTTTTCTTTCTTGTCTAGTAGCTTCTCATCATCAAACTCATCACCCCATCTTGTAGGCACAATTGACTCGAAGGGTATGTTAAAAAAGGTGGTTTAGTATAAAACACCTTATAGTTGAACTTGCCTAAAGACTGACCCAATAAGTCTTATGCTCTTTCCACATCTTTAGAGGCATTAGGAGATTTCTTATTCATTTTAAGGTCTAGGTCCTCAAAGGAACTTAACAATTCTTTCTCACTAACTCTTGAGTTGATCATCATGGTAGTTAGGAGTGGTACATTTTGGTAGTTTAGGAAAGGATTATTTTCAATGCTTGGGTTTTCAGGGTCTATGATCTTTCTAGAGTCTATAAGGTTATGGATTTCATGTTTGAGGTAGATGTAGTTTTCTATAGAGTGTTGGAGGTTTTGATGGAATTGATAGTGCTTGTTTGGGTTATGGCCTGGGGTGTTTGGATTTAGTGGATTTGGATTAGGCAAAGGTTGATGTAGGCCCTTTTGCATTGGGTGCTCTAGGACTTTTGATAAAGGTTGGTTAAAATTGGAGAATCTACTTGGTTATTGAATAACATGCACTTCTATAATTCGGCTAGTGCTTCCTTATTGTATGCCCCCAGTTGGGTAGTTTCTTACTCTAGTGCTTTTAACAATCCTCTTTTTCTCATTTTCAATCTCCTTAGCTTGTAAACCATCATCATAAAGGTCTATAACTGTCTTAGGGTTCATCATTTGTAACCTCTCAATCAGATTGAGTGATACATTTTGGACTATCATCCTAACTTGATCCTTCTTAGCTAGTTTATTCTTCATTAATCCTACCTTATTCATGAATCTAGTGAGAAAACCCAAAAATGATTCATTAGAATTCTGCTTGGTCAATTCTAAATCCTTAATAGACATTTCAAGCCTAGTATTATGGTTATATTATTTTAGAAAAGTAGTGCACAACTCTATCCAGTCTACTCGGATAGATTTCTCTAACCCATGATACCAATTAATAGCCATAACCTCCAAGGATAGTATAAGCAACTTGGCAACTATGGGCAAAGGAGCCTTAGTGGTGTTCACAGTAGTTGCATATTAACTAAGTGGATCTTTGGGTCTCCAGTACCATCAAACTTCTATAGTTGTGGCATCTTGAAGTTATCAAGCACCTCATCTTCCTCAAATTGCATCATATCATCAAAGTCAAATGAATATCCGATGCCTTGTCCACTAATTAATTCTTCCATTTTGGACATCTTCTAAGTCAACGCTTTCATTTGCTTGGATTCCAGCTCTTGAACCATATCAAGTGATTCTTTTTTAGCTTTCTCTACTAAAAGGTTCTCCATATCCTCATATTTCATTTCCACAATAGGCACATTCCTTGTAGCATTCAATGGTTGCCCTTTAGCAGGTGGATCTTCCACAACAGAAGCAGGTAGAATTGTAGCAATGAGTGTAGGTGCAGGTGTAGCTGGTGGCATTAACCCAGCTAAGGATTGTCTTAGTTCATTTTGCATCATTGCTCTTATATCATCCAGCAAAACAACCTTAATGTCTTCTAGGGTCCAGTTTCCTTTTTATTATTGTTCCATCTCTTTTGTTTGAGTTATTGTTCCAAACTACGAAGGGTCTCTTTAGCTGTTGATTTTAGACTCAAATTAGTTTTTACTAATTTGCCACTACTCTGTTTCCAAACATAGGAAGACCCAATTGAATCTATGATGGTTGTAAAAGAAAGTGTTAGTATAATGCATGATGCACGTGCTATGCAACAAGTAACAAGTAATAATCAAGTGTATAATATCCTTCCAACCTTATTCCTTCCACACACGTATTCAATGGCAAGTCTCTTTTCCTAAGATTTTTTCCTTGGCCTTAATATCAATAGGGATATCAAGAACTGACATGCATGCTAAATCTCTTAAAGCAATAAAAGCATAGAAACAACATTTCTAGGTATAAAAGATTAGCCCAATCTTTATTAGCCCAAATAGGCTTCTAAAGTATGGGCTTGGGCTTTTATAGATAGAAATATCTCATGGTTACATTCATAAGCAATTTGAGTAATCCTAGGGAAAGTTACTAGGCCTCTATATGAGCTGAGTCTAGTGGAAAAGTTAAGGTTCCCTTAGCAAGATGCTCTCCTTTAAGACTTAAGTCACAAGCTAAGGTCAGAGGGGCCCAACATCCTTTGCAAACTCAAGAGAAGACTACCCTCCTTTAGGACTTGGGTTACAAACTCTGGTCTGATGAGCCCAGTAATCTCTCTTAAAATAAGTTAAGGCTAAGAGTGATGGTTAGCTAATTTACAATCCCATTAAGGTAGTGGAATCATAGAGCCATAAACCAATGCCATTGATTGTTATGGACATGCAGAATGAATGCAAGAATAAAATAATTCTAAAGAACATAAGTAGAATTAATATCTCTTATCCCTAGTGGAGTCACCACTATAGACGATGGGGTTTAGCTAGCAACCATGATACTTTTTGAGCTCAGGGTTTTAGAGAACACACAAACCATTGTTATAAAAACATGGCATGGAGATGAGGGGTCACCACCTAGGGTAATAACTAGGACAAATAAAAAAAGGTGGTACTTGATTCTCTAAAAGAAAGCTAGCACCACAACCAGGAGATTATGGGTATAAAATACCAACCACTTTTAGTCTCATGTTCTTTTAGAATTACTTTATGAATTACTATATTACTCTCTATGTACATGCAATTTCATATAAACCCTTACTAAAAAAATCAACTCCAAGCAAACTAGTCATGAAATATACAAGTAAACAATGCATTCATCACGATCCCTAGGTTAGTCTAATCTACATTGATTTTAATTAAATGAGCTAAATTTACATGTTTTAATTTATAAGTGAGCCTAAAGACTAAGGGGCCAAATTCTTATTTAATTTTAATTAAATGATCCTAAGTCTATTTATTTTAATTCTAAAAATGGGACTAAATCTACAAATTATGAAGTATTTAAATTAATGGGCCTAATTCTACATATTTTATTTCTAAAATGATCTTAAATCTACAAATTATGGAAAAGGCTTAAATTAAATGAGCTAAGTCTAAATTAATTAAATTAAGTGGGCCTATATCTAATTTAACTAAATGGGCCTAAGTTATCTCTACCCTAAATCTAATTAATTATGGGCTTAAAGATGTATTTTCATTAATTAAACCTAAAAACCTAAATTATTTAAATAGGTTAGAGCCTATCATGGGCTTAAGGCCCAAAACACTTAAAAAGTAAACAAGCCTAAAAGCAATAAAAATACATCAAAATAATTGAATGAAAGATCAAACAATCAATTAATCTATCTCTTCTAAAAACCTAATTTAGTTAAAGTGACCTTAAACAACAAATTAAAATAATTAACAAGCAACCCTAATTCTATCTTCCTAAATCTAATTCAATTTTAATTAAAAAAACCTTAATTATCTCTATACCCATTAATTTTAATTAATCATATAATTAAAACCCTAATCTTACTACTAAATAATAAAAATAAACATACAACCACACACATAGGATTCCACTATTCCCACTACCAAGGCTATTACAATGATCTACTGCAAATTAAAAATAAAATACAACCCAAAAAGCTAAATAAATAAAAATGCAAAATAAAACAATCAATAAAATAAAAATAAATAAATAAATAAAATACCTAGAAACTCTAAAAACTATGTTTAAATACAAAATTTAATCCATGGCATTCCATGGATCTTCATGGGTTCTCCATAGGTTTTGTTCTTCATAGTGAACTCATGTGACCCCATCCATCAAGAGAATAAAAATAAAAAAATAAAAAATTAATCAATGAATGATTAAAAAATAATAATAATAATAAATAAAATTAAATATAGAAATAAGATCAAAATTAAAATAAATTAAGAAATAGAAGAAGATTTAAGAATGAGAAGCCATATTGATTTTCCTCAGAAGGATGATAACCGTTGATGAAAGCCTATGGCTTTTGTTGTGTTTCTCTATGATTTCTAGTTTATTTCATCTGATCTTTGGCAAAGAACTAAAGAAAAGCATATAAAAATTCAAGTGGGTGTATTGTGGCTCCCCTAAGAATCAGAGAAAGTAAATGAAAAAATAATAAAACCCTAGGAGCCTCCCCTTTTCTATGTGAAATATTGTTTATTTAAAAAGGAAAAAAATAAGATTATAAAAATCCAAATCAAAATAGAACTAAATGTCCCCTAACAAATTGATAACTATAGTTTACTAGGAATTATCATAAAATTAAAACAACTAAATAAACAAATAAATAAAGAAAAAAAACGGTGTCAGTTGTAGTGGAATGGCCACTGTACAACCATAGCCATTGGCCATGTTTTAGCCCACTTGGCCATTCGGCCTTTTGGGCCTTTTTTTTCTTCTTTTTTTTGAAAATTTATTCACTTATTTTTCCCTTTTTTAATTTTTAAATTCTGTCTTTTTTATTTTCTTTTATAATTTTTAAATTTTTTTTTACAAAAATTAAAATAAATAAATAGATATAAAAAATTTAAAAAAATTCCTAAAAATAATTTACAATTTAGTTCAAAACTAATAAATCAGATTTAGTAAGTCTAATTTCATAGTCAATTTTCATCATTGGGTCCTCTGTCGCATCCAAACTCAAATCATCCTAAAATTGGGTGCTTACAGTTGCCCTTCTTTATCATTGTTTACTTAATAAATTGCGGCAAAGCAAATAAGCACACAATTCCTAAGTAAAGAGTTAGGATACTTACCTATGCTCCTTGAGGCTTTTTCTTGTAAGTAATCATCGGTTCACGATGAATGCTTATGTTGCCATGCAACACTAGGAAAAATACTAAAACATTTGAGAAAACACCATACTTAGATGTATAGCGTTGATTGAAGAAACATCATACTCGGTCACATAATGTTGACTATACTTGGTTGTATAGTATTGATTGTAAGAATACACTATACTTGATCGTACAAAGTTAACTATACTTAGACGTATAGTCTTGATTGAAAGAATACATTGTACTCGGTAGTACAATGTTGACTATACTCAGTCGTATAGCAGATTGGAAAGATACTTCACACTCGGTCGTATGATGTTGACTATACTCAAACATATAGACTGGATTGAAAGGGATACATCATACTCGGTCATATGATGTCAACTATACTCAGTCGTATAGTCTGCATTGAAAGGGGCACAACAAACTCGGTTGTATGATGTTGACTATACTCGGTCATATAGCGCCGATTGTAGAGGTACATTATACTCAGTTGTACAATGCTAACTATACTCGGTCGTATAGTCTGAATTGAAATGACACATTGTATTCAGTCGTATAGTTTGAATTGAAATAACATATTGTACTCGGTCGTACAATGTTGACTATACTCGGTCGTTTAGTTTGAATTGAAATGGCACATTGTACTCGGTCGTACAATGTCGACTATTCTTTATCGTATAGTCTGAATTGAAATGATACGTTGTATTTGGTCATCTAGTGTCGATTATACTCGATCATATAGTTAGAATTGAAATGACACATTACACTCGATCATACAATGTTAACTATACTTAGTCGTATAGTCTGAATTAAAATGACATATTGCACTTGGCCGTACAATGTCGACTATACTTGGTCATATAGTCTAAATTGAAATGATACATTACACTCAGTCGTACAACGTCAACTATACTTGCTTATATATTTTGAATTGAAATGACACATTGCACTCGGTCGTACAATGTCAAGTATACTCGGTCATATAGTCTAGGTAGGAATACACTACACTCAGTTGTGTAGCGTTGATCTCTTTTATGCTTTCCTTTTATCGATTCATTCTTCATTTCCCTTAGCCCTTTTATTATTTATTAATTATGTTGCAATCCATAATTGCTTGCAATTAGCTGCAACCCTTTTATTGCTCACTGATGATGCTGTAATCCATAATTGCTCACGATTAGCTGCAACCTTTTCATTGTTCACTGATGATACTGCAGTCTATAACTGCTTGTGATTAGCTACAACCCTTTCATTGCTCACCGATGATGCTACAATCCATAATTGCTCATGATTAGCTGTAACCCTTTCATTACTCACTGATAATGCTACAATCCATAATTGCTCACGATTAGCTACAACCTTTCATTGCTCATTGATGATGTTGTAATCCATAATTACTCGCGATTAGCTACAACCCTTTCATTGCTCACTGATGATGCTGCAATCCATAATTTTTTACGATTAGTTATAATCCTTTAATTGCTCATTGATAATGTTGCAATCCATAATTGCTTATGATTAGCTATAGCCTTTTCATTACTCGCCATAATTTCTTGTAAATTAACTGCAATCCTTTCATTGCTCACCTTTAATAATGCTACAATCCATAACTGCTTGCGATTAGCTACAACCATTCCATTGCTCGCTAATGACACTACAATCCATAATTGCTCATGATTAACTGCAACCCTTTTATTGCTCACTAATGATGCTGTAATCCATAATTGCTCGCGATTATGATATGGTCCATAACTGCTCGTGATTAGCTGTAACCCTTTCATTACTTGCTTTTATAATGCTATAGTATATAAATACTTATAATTTTTATCTTTTATTATTTGGGTCGAATGCTTTAAATTTTTTATGCTAACTGATTAGAATTTTTTTGCTGATTGACTTTGAATTTTATTGTATTGACTAATCAGAATTTCTTTACTAACTGATTTCAATTTCATTGTGTTAACCATCTTTACAAGTTGGGTGCATTTTCTTCTAGATTTGCGATTCCTATAAACTTGTTAAATTTAGCTTCAATCATGATGAATGTACAAAAGAACATTATAATGTTGAAATTTTTGAAAAAATTCATCACTTTTTCCCGAGATAGTGTTCACTCAATGAATCTCACTATTTTTTTATTTTCGTAACTATCATTTATTTGCCATTTGCAATTATTAGAGACATCATTAACCATCTTATGCTGAGAGCATATCTTTTACCAAGTAAAGAGCTTACTTCCATACCTAATTTTAGAGAGAATTTATTGAACAAAACCCATGGAATTTGAGTATAAACATATCAAATTTTGAGTATCAAATAAGCCTTTAAATTATTTTTATACTTTTCTTCCTTATCCGAGTATTCCCCTACCTTTCTCATATTACTCAGTGTGGATACTATTGGAAAGGTCCTTTGGATACTCATACTCTTATAGAGCATTGGAGTAAACATAGCAATTTTGGCATGGTCCTCTTTTAGTATTCCCCTGTCTTTCTTGTATTACTCAACATGAATACCACTAGAAGTTTCATGTTAATACTTTTACTCATTTTTGAGCATTGAAGTAAATTATGCTTGCTCTATTTTCGATTCTCCCCTTAGTATTCCTTGCCTTTCTTGTATTACTCAGTATAGATATCATTAAGGGATTTTTTTATTGTACTCATTTCTAAGCATTATAGTAGATTATATACACGATTTATCATTTGAAAGACTAAAATGATACTCTGAAATTCAAACCATTTATGCTTCAAATCCATAGAGTTTGTCTTTGCATATTCTTCCTCTCATTTAGGTGCGAAGCAAGCATTAGATTGATTAAAGTTTATAAACTCTGAACACAAAGCTGTTAACTAATCATCTGAATTCTGCAAAGCTAATAAAAAAGAGCCATTATAATCAAAGGTCATGAGATAGGCTTTTCGCTGATGAACTTGTGAAGTGGATGAATTTACTTTCAATTTGTAAATTTTATGATTGAGATGATACTTTATTACATAATCTAAGGAAATAGAGCTCTGTTACTTCCCTTTATTATCTTGGTGAGGGTTTAGCATTTGCTATCTTACCCATTCTTATTGACGTATCAATTCCTTTCCTTTTCTTCATTCTCTTTTGTTTTTCCTACACAAAATACCATAAGTTAGTATGGTCTATTTGCAAGTGAATAAATTTTGTCAAAATGCAATATTATTCTTTTGCATTGTTCCCTTTTAATTGTGGTGATGATGTCTCTGACCACAAAGGTCATGGTACTCCACCATTGAAGTTATGGCTTTGCGCGACGTTTAAATTTCCACCATTCTCATTGATGCTATGATAGAGGGCTTCATTCCCCTTCTTGATATCTCTTGCAAAAAAGGTTTAGGAGTTAGAGATCTTATTTCATGATCAAATAATTTTTCAGATTGCCTTCACTTTAAGTTTTTAGTGCATTATTCCCTTTTATAGGGCTGACAAATGTATTGCTGACATGTTGGACCTTCTCATTACCATATTCCATACCCTACATTGATTTAAATGTTGTGGAGAGATATCCTAGATGATGCTCCAAATGAGGCTATAAAGATGGATGTTGAATATAAGGAGCTGGAACATCTTATCTAGCCTCTTGAGGCCACTGGGATATCCTTTTATAAATGTCATTGTCAGTGATATTCCCTTATTGAATGGGCTCATGATTTAGTGGGCTCAAGAGGTCTAAAGTCCTATTGAATATCAGGTTCACCTTAATAGTGTTACCCTTTTCCTTTAGATGTGAACATTCTAACTACCTTTATGTACTTTTACAACCCTAATTATGAATGTTAGTAGCAAAGTATTTGCACAATCTCGCCTAAGCTCAAAGAATTTATTATACAAAGCAAGTATTTCACAATAAATGTATGCAAGTGTATGTATGTTATGTTTGACGTGCATGATCCTAATGAGTCTCCTATTTTAAAAAAAGAGCTATGTTTACAACTTAAAGTGTGAGAATGAGGTGCTTCATCAATAGCTTATAAGTTTGAGTGCTGAATGCCTCACTGTTGGTACTTCTGATGCCAGAGCCTCTGATACAGTTTGCTAGATAGGTGACCATGTTAGTAAGTGGGGTCCATGGCTTGACACTAGAACTTGTGATTGACCAATGCACTGTTGAACTTTTCTTTTTGCTATTGCTTTTGTTGTATAATAACTGATGTATTTGTATTCTTCTTTATGCTTTAAGATCTCTTATACTGGCTCTTATACTTCAGTGTTCCTTCTTCGCTCTTTGAATGTATACTTACTATTATGTAATTTGCCCCTAGAATTTCATTTTGTCCCTAGTTTCATTCTGAACTCATTTGTGATATTCTTTAAGAGACTTAATTCATTCACTGTTGTTATTAATCCTTTGACTTACTAACCCTATTAGTTGCAATCTCATGCATTGAAGATGCAAAGGAGTGGGTGAACTAACTGAACTAAGTTCTTGATGATGAAATCAACTGGATTTGCACTTTAAAGGACTCCTGAGCAAAATATAAGGCTTAATGTTAATGCAATGACTGATGATAGTTATAAGGTATGGGTTACAACTCGAGTCATTGAACCATCTAAATTCCCAAGGTATAAGGGGACACTAGATTTACAAATAGAACTATAAAGGGGTGGCAAAAAAAAATATAACTTTAAATAGTGATCTCATAGCTCTGATTTAGCTTTCATTATGTATTTTTTTCCATTCAGATAGTTACACAGTATGATAAAGACGAATATGTAATATTTGAACAAAAAATTCAAATTCAATTTTACTAATACATTGTGGGAAAAATGAGAACATTTATTACATCACATGATACAACTCTTGTTATCAGCCAATCTTAAATTTTTTCTCTTTTAATTTTTTACCTTACTATTATTTTTTTCTTTTTCTCTCATATTTTTTACTTAAATTTCCTATCCTAAGAAGTTACATCATATGATATATGAATGTTCTTTGAATTTGCATTTGTGTCCATGTTGAATGAATATAATTGAATTGAATTTATGTTAAACATGCAAATACGATCAATATCATAATGCATAGTACCATTAAAATGACAATACATAAGCAAGCATGATTAAATTTCATATCATCTATCACTAAAACAAAATAAGTTCTAAAGAAACTAAAATTTTATTCAAAGAAGACAATAAAAAAAATTATTTCCTATTTTAGATGCTAGGGATGCTGAGTCTCATAATGGTTGTCCTTTAGGTGACTGATATAACAATTATTCTTGCATATTCTTGCTGATTGTCTCCATGAATTCATCTTCGTGTTCCTTAAATGTGCATTTTTCTTTCTTATCTAGTAGTTTCACATCATCAAAATCATCACCCCATCCTATAGGCACAATCGACTCGAAGGGTATGTCAAAAGAAGGTGGTTTAGTATAAAACACCTTATAGTCAAACTTGAATGAAGGCTAACCAAATAAGTCTTTTACTCTTTCCACATCTTTAGGGGCATTAGGAGATTTCTCATTGGTTTTAAGGTCTAATACTTCTTTCTCACTAACTCCTGAGTTAATCATTGTGGTAGCTAAGGGTGGTACATTTTGGTAGTTAGAAAAAGGATTATTTCCAGTGCTTGGGTTTTTTGGGTCTATGATCTTTTTAGAGTCTATAAGGTTTTGGATTTTATGTTTGAGGCAGATGCAGTTATCTGTAGAGTGTTGAAGGTTTTTATGGAATTAGTAGTGCTTGTTTGGGTTATAGCCTGGGGTGTTTGGGTTTGGTGGATTTGGATTAGATAAAGGTTGAAGTCAACCCTTTTGCATTAGGTGCTCTAGGACTTTTGACAAAGGTTGGTTAAAATTGGAGAATCTCCTTGGTTGTTGAATAATATGCACTTCCATAATCTGGCTAGTGCTTCCTTACTGTATGCCCCCAGTTGAGTAGTTTCTTACTCTGGTGCTTTTAGCAATCATCTTTTTCTCACTTTCAATATCCTCAGCTTATAAACCATTATCATAAAGGTCTACAAATGTCTTAAGGTTCATCATTTGCAACCTCTGAACCAGATTAGGTGACATATTTTGGACTATCATCCAAACCTGATTCTTCTCAGCTAGTTTATTCTTCATTAGTCCTACCTTATTCATGAATCTAGTGAGAAAATCTAAAAATGATTCATTAGGATTCTACTTGGTTAATTCTAAATCCCTGATAGACACTTCAAGCTTGGTATTATGGTCATATTAGTGCATAACTCTCTCTAGTCCACTTAGATAGATTTCTCCAACCCATGATACTAATTAACAACTATAGCCTCCAAGGATAATACAAACAACTTGGTAACTATGGGCAAAGGAGCCTTAGTGGTGCTTATAGTAGTTGTATATTAACTAAGTGGATCCTTGGGTCTTTAATACCATCAAACTTCTGCAATTGTGGCATCTTGAACTTATTAGGCAACTTATCTTCCTTAAATTGCATTATATCATCAAAGCCAAATGAATATCCGATGCCCTATCCCCTCATCAATTCTTTCATTTGCTTGGATTCCAGCTCTTGAACCAGCTCAAGTGATTCTTTCTTGGCTTTCTTTACTAAAAGGCTCTCCACATCCTCATATTTCTTTTCTATAGTAGGCACATTCCTTGTAGAATTCAATGGTTGGCCCCTAGTAAGTGGATCTTCCATAATAGTAGTAGGTGGAATTATAATAATGAGTGTAGGTGCAGGTGCAGCTGGTGGCATTAACCTGGCTAAGGATTGTCTTATTTCATCCTGCATCATTGCTCTCATGTCATCCATCAAAGCTCCCTTAATGTCTTCTAGGGTCTAGTTTCCTCCTTGTTATTGTTCTATCTCTTCTATTTGAGTTGGTGTAGCTTGTAGGTAAAATAGGTTGATAGGGCTCTTTTCCAAACTGTGAAGGATCTCTTTAGCTATTGATTTTGGACATAAATCAATTCTCACTAATCTGCCACTACTCCATTTCCAAACACAGAAAGACCTAAATGAATATATGATGGCTGTGAAAGAAAGTGTTAGTATGATGCATGAAATACATGTATGCATGTATGCATGATGCATGTGCTATACAATAAGTAACAAGTAACAATCAAGTGTACAATGTCCTTCCAACTTTATTCCTCCCACACACATATTCAATGGTGAGTCTCTTTTCCTAGGATTTTTGGTCTTGGCCTTAATATCAACAGGGGATATCAAGCACTGATGTGCATGCCAAATCTCTTAAAGCAGTAAAAACATAGAAACATCATTTTAAGGTATAAAAGATTATCCCAAATAGGCTTCTAAAGTATGAGCTTAGGTTTTTATTGATAGAAATACCTCATGACAACGTTCACAAACAATTGAGTAATCCTAAGGGAAGTTACTAGGCCTCTACATGAGCTGAGTCTAGTGGAAAAGTTAAGGTTCCCTTAGAAAGATACCCTTCTTTAAGACTTGAGTCACAGGCCAAGGTCAGAGGTGCCTGACATCCTTTACAAACTTGAGAGAAGACTATCCCCTTTTAGGACTTGGGTTATAGACTTTGGTAAGATGAGTCCAGTAATCTCTCTTGAACCGAGTTAAGGCTAAGAGTGATGGTTAGCCAATTTACAATCCCATGAAGCTAGTGGAATCATGGAACCATAAACCAATGCCATCAGTTAATATGGACATGAAGAATGAATGTAAGAATAAAATAATAGTTAATAAAATAATTCTAAAGAATACAAGTAGAATCAGTATCATTTATCCCTAATGAAGTTGCCACTGTAGATGGTGGGGTTTAGCGTGCACCCAAGATCTTAGCAACCGTGACACTATTTGAGCTCAAGGCTTTAGAGAACACACTAACCACTATCATAAAGACATGGCGTGGAGATGAGGAGTCACCACCCAAGGTAATAATTAGTACAAATAAAAAAAGGTGGTACTCGATTCTCTAAAAGAAAGCTAGCACCATAACCAGGAGATTCTAGGTACGAAATACCAACTTCTTTCAATCTCATGTTCTTTTAGAATTACTTTATGAATTACTATCTTACTCTCTATTTACATGCAATTTCATATAAACCCTTACTAAAACAATCAACTCTAGACAAACTAGTCATGAAATATACAAGTAAACAATGCATTCATCACAATCCCTAGGTTAGTCTAACCTATATTGATTTTAATTAAATGAGCTAAATCTACATGTTTTAATTTATAAGTGAGCCTAAATACTAATGGGCCAAATTCTTATTTAATTTTAATTAAATGATTCTAAGTCTATTTATTTTAATTCTAAAAATGGGACTAAATCTACAAATTATGAAGAATTTAATTTAATGAGCCCAATTCCACATATTTTTATTTCTAAAGTGATTTTAAATCTATGAATTATGGAAAAGGCTTAAATTAAATGGGCTAAGTTTAAATTAATTAATTAAATTAAGTGGGCCTATGTCTAATGTAGCTAAATAGGCCTAAGTTATTTCTACTCTAAATCTAATTAATTATGGGCCTAAAGATATATTTTCATTAATTAAATCTAAAAACCTAAATTCATTTAAATAGTTTAGAATCTATGATGGGCTTAAGGCCCAAAACATATAAAAAGTAAACAAGCCTAAAAATAATAAAAATACATCAAAACAATCGAATAAAAGATTAAACAATCAATTAATCTATCTCTTCTAAACCTAATTTAGTTAAAGTGACCTTAAACAACAAATTAAAATAATTAACAAGCAACCCTAATTCTATCCACGTAAATCTAATTCAATTTTAATTAAAAAACCTTAATTATCTCTATAGCCATTAATTTTAATTAATCACCTAATTAAAACCCTAATCTTACTACTCAATTAATAAAAATAAACACACAACCACACACAGGATTTCACTATTCCCACTACCGGGGCTATTACAATGATCTACTGCAAATAAAAAATAAAATTAAATACAACCCAAAAAGCTAAATAAATAAAAATTCAAAATAAAACAATCAATAAAATAAAAATAAATAAATAAAATACCTAGAAACCCTAAAAACTATGTTTAAATACAAAATTTAATCCATGGCATTCCATGGATCTTCACGGTTTGTCTATAGGTTTTGTTCTTCATAGCGAATTCATGTCACCCAATCCATCAAGAGAATAAAAAAAAATTAATGAATGATTAAAAATAATAATAATAAACAAAATTAAATGTAAAAATAAAATCAAAATTAAAATAAAAAGAAGGAGAAGAAGATTTGAGAGTAAGATGCAGTATTGATTTCCCTTATAAAGATGATCACCATTGATGAAAGTTTATGGCTTTTGTTGTGTTTCTTTATAATTTTTAGTTTTTTTCATATGATCTTTAGCAAAGAACTAAAGAAAAGCATATAAAAATTCAAGTGGGTGTACTATGGCTCCCCTAAAAATCAGAGAAAGTAGATGAAAAAATAATAAAATCCTAAGAGCCTCCTGTTTCTATGTGAAATCTTGTTTATTTAAAAAGGAAAAAAAATAAGATTATAAAAATCCAAATCAAAATAGAATCCTCCTAACAAATTGATAACTATAGTTTATTAGGAATTATCATAAAATTATAACAACTAAATAAACAAAAAAAAAATGGCGTCAATTGCAGTGGAATGGCCATTGTACGGCCCCATGTTTTGGCCCACTTGGCCATTCGGCCTTTTGGGCCTTTTTTTTCTTTGTTGAAAATTTATTCATTTATTTTTCCCTTTTTCTATTTTTTAATTCTCTCTTTTTTTATATTTTCTTTTATAATTTAAAAAAATTAAAATAAATAAATAGATAAATAAAAATTTTAAAAAAGTCCTAAAAATAATTTACAATTTAGTTCAAATTCAATAAGTCTAATTTCACAATCAATTTTTATCGTTGGGTCCTCTATCACATCCAAACTCAAATCATCTTGAAATTATGTGCTCATAGGGGGTGCTACGAAATTCCACTCGAGAAGGTTTGGAGTCCAGGCAGTATCCATTTTTTAAAAGTGTAAAAGAGCATAGGAAAGTGAAAAAAGAAAAAAGGAAGGTAGGAGAAGGAAATAGAAAAGGAAAAGGAAAAGGAGTTTTAATTAAAAAAAAAAGGAAAAAGAAGTTTTATAACAGAGAAGAACTAGATAAAAAGGAAAATTTTAATTTGATGAATAGAGAAGTACCTCTCAGGTTTTACCTCGAGATAGACGACACAAATATTAAGAATTGACCTCTTCGGTTGTACCCTAAGGTTGGCGACACATTTTTCGAGATTCTACCTCTTGAGTTATACCCCGAGGCTGAGAAAATAAATTTTGAGGAAATAGCCTCTTGGGTTGTACCCTGAGGCTGATAACATGAATTTTGAGGAAATAACCTCTCAGATTATATCTCAAGGTTGATGGCACAAAATTTGAAGAATTAAAAACCTCTCGAGTGAATCTCGAGAATAGGTGTATCATTTTAATTTTATTATGCATGTTGATTTTTTGAAAAATTTTTATTATATGAATTCGAATTTTCAAAATATCAAGGGGGCAAACTGTGGACACCTAATTTGATCAACTCACAACGAAAACCTTATGATGAGGTAATATAACTACTGAATGCAAAGAATAGCCTAAGACCCTTTTGAGAATGGATCGAAAGCCCAAAATTCCTTTGAAAGTATACCAAAGGCTCAAAATTGAACCCATAGAGCCTGAGAAGCCCAAATAAATTATGAGGCCCTAGAGGCCCATCAAAGGAATTGCCTTAGCCTAAGACCAATTGGGTGAAGCCTGACTAAAGAGGCATCGCCTTTATGTCAATGATTTGAAGAGGCAGCACCTCTACGAGTGCTTTCATTTTGTTTTTAAAAATAATGGAGCATTAATGGCTCCTGAAATGCTCCAATTATTGCCTTTGCACGTCCAACGTCCTTCAGTAATAATTAGGATGTTTTTTATAGAAAGTGATGGGCTAGAGACTTTTAAAAGGGAGAAATTTAATAAGTGTTGCAGGAATTAAAAGAAGGAAGGAAGGAAAGAGAAAAGGACTTTTTAGGGGAGCTAGAGTTGAAAAAAAAATAGAGGAAAAGAGAAAATTTTGGAATATAAAGGGGGGAAGAAACAAGAAAGATAAAGGCATTAGGAACAAGAGGTCATGAAGGTCCATTTTTAAGAGAAAGAGGGTTGCATTTTTCATCCAAAAAGGGTATTGTAACAAAGCTCTACCTCTGAGGGCCATAGTTAGGAGCAATAAATCCGTCCAAAATAGTGAGGCTCCTATTTTCTATTAATTTTATTATTTGTTAAACAAGTTTCGCTTAATTTAAGATGAATTTTCATATATGAAATGTAATCTTTCATAAATTTATGCATTTATAATTAATATAATACTATTGGATTTCAATTATGATATGAAATAGATAGAAATTAGTTCTTTTTTTAATTCAGCAAATTGGTGATGCCAGATTGAAGAGTCGTCGCCTCTTTCACCTCTGTGACATAAGGTGACGCCTGATTTATTTATTATGTGAATATTTTGTGTGAATTATTTTTTTGTATTTTGTAATTTATTTGATTTTATTTTAAATTTAGATATGCATGCATTAATATTTTGTTTAGTTTTCTAATTGGTAGTTGTGTGTTTATGTTAATTTTTATTTTTGCATGTTTAGGTGCAATTTGTGTTTTTATGCATTTCTATATTTCATGCAAATTTATTTCTGAATTGTTCTATGATTAATTTAATTTAAAATGTCCTTTTTAATTTAAATTATGTGATTGTTCACGTTTTGAGTTTTTTATTTATTTGTTAAATTTGTATTAACTCTAATCTTAAATTTTTATGTGTTTTTTGTGCATTTTAATTTTAATTTTAATTTTAATTTCTAAATTTTATTATTTCAATGTGTGTTTATTTTGTTGCTTTAATATTATCACATAATTAAGTCCTTATTTTGCTTAATTTTCTTTTGTTTTACTATTTTATTTTAAGGAATTAACTTGGTAGTTTCCCTTTATATAGGTTTTATTATTATTTGTGCAGAGCTAATTCACTTGATTTTTTAGGAATTATTAAGTGATGGCTAATCACTAAATTATGACCCAAATTTAGAAGATTTATTTATATTTATTTTCATTTATCTTGCAATTTTTTGTGATAAAAAGATTGTAATCTTTTCTCCTCTCTTTATTCTTTGTGTGTTCATTTTGCTTTATTTTCTTTATTATTTTCTTTTGTTTCTTGAATGCTTAAAAGGATATAAGTCTTTTCTCCTCCCCTATTTCTTCTACATGTGCACATTAATTTGTTTTATTTTGTTCTTAATTTAATTGTAGATATGTATTGTGCATTACACCCAATTTACATGTAATTGGAATTTAATTCAAACTTGGACTTAATTGTAAAATTTGTAAGTTATTTGGAGGCAACAACAATTTTGCATGTAAATAAAGAAATAATTTAATAATTAAAGGTAATGAAACATAAAACAAAAATGGAGGTCAATCTCAAGGTTAGGCGGGCATTCAAAAGCCTATACTTAGTTTCTTAACCTAATCTCTAAGGACAGTTGCTAGGGGCCCTGCATGGGATCCAGTTGTTGTAAAAGTGTGTCCCAAGTGTCATCTAAGTGGTGACTCCCATCTTTGACTTGGGCTATAATCCCTTGTTTTATTTTCTAATAGGCCTTGAGACCATACAATGCCTAAAGGAATCAATTATGCTACTTAGATATTAGAAATGTGTTTGTTTAACACAAACCTAAGTAAAGAAAATTTTAAAAATTTTACTTAATATAAATGTTCATCACATGAAGAATTCCAATCCCAAGGACCCAATTTGCATTTAAGCATATAGCTAAATATCAAAACAACATGTAAACAACAACCTAGGAATTCTAAGTTTGAGAATAGTTATAAACTCCTTAGCTTTAAATGTCTTTAGTTCAACTCTTAAATCAAATGCTTAGCCTCCCAAGTGTTAGGCCTTTAGCTTAAAATACCAAAGCTTTTCCAACCACCTTCTTGCCTTGATTAAGTTTTGTAGCAAGTACCCTCTCCAAGTGACCTTTGTAAACTTGCACTAACTTAGTTCACTTGCAAGAACTTAGAGTTTATTTTATGTATATGTTGCTTTTCCTTTTGGTATATTTTCTTACCAAAATCTTTACACACTTTCTCAAAGAAAAAACTTACAATAATTTCTTAATGCAATTGCTCATTCATGTCTCGCTCTCTATCTTAGAACTCTTTTAAGGATATGTATATAGAGAAAGTGAGTTGATATATACATGCACAAATTAAACATCACTAATACAACATCATTAATATAACACTTTGCATGCCACCTTGCATACACCTTTGACATGGTTAGTGAACAAATTGTGCAAGTAACTTACTATGTCATTAGCTTGCCAACTTAACATAGTAATGTATAAAAAAATGTGTAGAAAATACATCTCGTGTATTATATCAACATCCATTCTTATATTTATTCAAAGTCAAAAATTTACACATAATTATTAATTAAATTATTAATAATTTAATATCTCATATTAAATCTAATAATTTAATTAATAACATATATTATTATTAATTAAATTATTAATAATTTAATATCTTATATTAAATTTAATAATTTAATTAATAACATATATTATTATTAATCTACTATTTTAATTAATATCTCATATTAATTAAATATAAATTAATAATAAAACTCTTATTGGAATTATATTTCATGATACACTAGAATCATTACTTAAAACATAAATCCAATTCCATTAATCTTAATTAATTGATTAAACTCTTTAGTCAATAATTGGATTAATAGAAATGGTATTTGGCAAAACTCTTTTAGGTGTAACTTACTAGGTTTATGTCTAATTAGCAATGAGAATATAATATTAACACTTGATATTGTTTGAAACTCTTCCAAGTCTAAATGTGAAAATCCCAATTATGCACATTTAGTTCTTATAAGTTGTGAGTGACCCCTAGCATCGATATCACAACTACCCAATTAAATATAAATCCATATATTGATTCACATAAACCTTATGGTCATAATTATTGTGCACTAAAATTCCTTCATTAAAAGATCCTAATATAGCCTAGAGTCAAGTTTTAATCAAACTTTAATAACTTTATCATATGACCTTATCTTAAGTATTGATTCTTGATAAAGCATATCTAATACTAGAAACACTTTCTAGCACTAAAAATCTTTCAAACTGTGTTATGTTTGTCTTGCCAGGAACTTATTCATCAAGAATAAAATTAGATAGTATAGGATCTATCTCGATTCACTTCAGACAATGAATCCCATCTTAGTTGAACACTCATCCCTACATCCAATTGACTAGAGCCATCACATGCCATATACCCATATGTGAATAACATAAGTATATAAGCGATAGCAAACTATAACCACTAAAATGTGGATGACTATGTCACTTTAGGTTAAAGGACTATATGCACCATTATGCCCTGGATTGTGATTGTTCATTATAAGTGAGTATCCTTGCAATCATAATCCAACATCACTATTCGACCCACCCATCACATGAGCATCCATATGTCTATTCTAATATCTCATATCAAGTAGCATGAGATTCACTACCTCCCACTATTAGCATCTCATACTAATTAAGGAAAATAGATAGAGGTGATAGTCTAATTAATATTTACCCAAATATTAATTATTCAACAATGATAATGAACAATTTATAGCATATGTACTAAATAAATTTGTAACTTATATTATAAACTCTTGATAATAAAATTACTTAACATATTGCTAAAGGGTAAATACTCAAATAAACAAACTCTTGATTTAAATGAATATTTTATTGCCATAAGGATAATTTACAATGTCATTATTTATTACAAGAATGACACTAAGGCACATCTATGCTAACAGTGTTATGGTCACTAAACACTTGGGCGCATACTAAACCCTGTTGCCTACAACCATGCTTCTTCAATTCATAATATTGAGGTTCAACTAGGACAATTGCCAAACGTTATTGCCACAAGAGCTCAAGGACACCTACCAAGCAACATGAAAGTCAATCCGAAAGAACAAGTGAAAGCCATCACTTTGAGAAGTGGTAAAGAGCTCTAAGAGTCTAAATGAGTCCCATTGAAGTCTGATAATGACAAGAAAGATTAGAGTATGGAAAATGAAGGGGTGCAAGAAAAATCTAAAGAGCATGAGGATGAAGAACTAAAAGGGAAAAAAGTTGAGAAGCAAATGGAGCAACCAACCATTGTTTACACATCTAAATATACTCTAAGATTACCTTTTCTCTTGAGAAAAAGGAAAATGAACAAAGATGAGAAAATATTTGCTAAATTAATTAAAACTTTTAAGAAACTAGAGCTGAAGCTACCTCTTTTAAAGGCATTGGCAAAGTTTCCAAAATATGTAAAATTCTTAAAATATGTCATCACTAACAAGCACAAATGGAATGATAACGAAATGGTGCCTTTTACAAAGACTTGTAGCTCAATAATTTTAAGCAAGATTCCAGTTAAGCTCAAAGATCCAGGGAGTTTTAAAATTCCTTGCATTCTTATTTCACAATAATTTCCTAAATGTTTATATGACTTAGGAGCTAGGATTAATCTTATGCCTCTTTCACTTTTCAAGGAATTAAAGTTAGGAGATGTTATCAACACTAATATGACACTTCAACTTACAAACCATTCAATCAAAAGGGTATATGGAGTAGTTAAGGTTATGCTTGTCAAAGTTGATAAATGTGTGTTTCTAGTTGACTTTATGATTCTAGATTTTGAGCAAGATAAGAATTGTCCCTTGATTTTAGGGAGGTCATTTTTTAACACCAAGAAGGATTTGATTGATGTTCATGAAGGGAAGATTACTTTGAGAGTTGAAAAAGAGAAGGTGGAATATATAATGAACAAGCTTATAGAAGACATGGAAACTAATAACAATATGTCCAAGTTAAAGTATTAAAGCGTAAAAGTATGGTGGAAATACGATCAATCCAAGTAATGAAGCAAGACATAGCTCATAAAGAATCCTTGCCACTTTATGGGCAAAACATAATAAAGAAAGTCAAGAAAAAAATGAGCCTAAGGAAGAAGGCAATGCAAGCATTCAAAGTGTTATATCTTCCTAAGCAGCATGCTTATTCAAGGAACAAAATTGTGCCTAAATTAATTTAGGATGATAAAGAAAAACATTAAGAATTGCTTGATATTAAGGGTGAAGGATGTTCATTCTCTACACTTTGTTAAAGCAATGAGGATGGAGTATGGCCAAGCTAATGACTTTAAATTAGCATGTTTTTATTTATATTTGCTATTTTTTAGATAAACTTAGTTAGTTTTTCTTCTTTTTGCATTTTCTTTTCTATTAACTTAAAATGTTAATTATCTATGTTTGTCTTTGCAGGTCATATTGTGATCGCACACTGATCCACAATCGCCACTTCTTTGATTTTACCAACTTTGGACTTAATTTGCACTTACAGATATTCCACGATCACAGGGCCAAAACACCTAATTCTTTTTGTTATGAATGCAGAATAATCTGCACTTTCATCTCTTAAAAACCTTATACCCTAAATAGCATTACCACCCATTTCCTTCCTCCCATCTATTTTTTTGAAATCCTCGACCTTTACCTCTTGCGCGATCTTCTCCACTTCCTAAATTCATTCTACTTACTTTTAATTATCACCATTCTACCCTTATTCTCTCTTAAAATCCCCATTAACCATTAACCCTAAATTCTTAAATCCCTTCATTCTTATTTCACTTTACACTCAAAAGCCCAACTTTTCTCCTTTTCCTCCAAAGTAGATCAACCCTTTCACTCCTCCTCCATATCATCTTAATAAAAGAAGAAGGTCAAAATATCAATATCCAATAAACCACTTCTCTTATAAGGGGTCAATTTTGTAGAGGAGTATGGAGCACCATTTCTAATTCACTCCCACAAAGAAGGAGATAAGTATAATAAACTTCTCCATCATCATTTTGTTATTCCTAAGAGACTAAATACATCCGATGAACCACTTTTCCTAGAAGGGGTCGATTTCACGAAGGAATATAGAGCACCATTTCTAATTCACTCCCGCAAAGAAGGAGATAAGTATAATCAATTCCTCTACCAACATTTTGTTATTCCTAAGTGATTAGATATGAAGACTTTATAAGGTATTAAACTTAAAGATAGGGTGCTTGAGTTATATGATAGATTAGGTTAGAAGAAGTTTATTGGATTAAATCATGATGTTGATAAGGATTTGACATTAGAATTTTACACAACTCTAAAACTTTCTTATCAAACCCATAAGAAATTTGAGTGTAGGCTTAATGGGATGCCTATTTTGATTGATTATGACACTATACATACCATGTTTGGGTTAGAAATAGAGGGTGTGTGAGAGCCTTCAATGAAATACAAGCCCTAGGAGTTTTGGAATGGAATTTCTTGCAAAGAGAAGGATTGGGAATATCATCGAATGCTGAATGGCTTAATTGAGGATCATAGCTATATCATCATCCATAAACCAATTTGCCTTTCCATTTTTGGAAAGAAGAGAGCAATAAAATCTCCATCCAAGAGTTATTGATGTTATGATGTATGCAAACTAAAACAAAGATTTACACCACATACTTTATTCTTCAAACGTTGTGGCATATTAGTTACGTAAGAAGTCATTGATTTTGATAGGACATATTGTCATAGGTTTGGCTTTACATTTTTATGTCTTTGATCCTCGCCAAACTAAAATGCTTTCAATGTTGTAGGAAAAGATCAATTGGCTCATGTTTATAAGAGCCGAGATTTTCTCATTGACAACATAATTGAGAGATCCAACAACAAGGAAATGTTATCACTTGACCACATTTGCTGCAAAGAGGGGAAACTTGCCAAAATTAAATGAGAGTTTAGTTAAGGACGAAAATGAGGAGTTCGATGAATAACCAACACCTTACCTAACTCAATCATCAAATAAAAGGTGGAGTCAAGTTTTGGAGAAGCTGGATTATTTTAGTGCAGCAGTGGATTCTCGATTTCAGAACCTTAAAAAGTAAGTGGAAGACAAGTATCATAAGCTAAATGACAAACTCATCAACTTGGAAATCGATCAATCATACCATTTCTTCAAAATGATGGAATACTTTAAGGCAACAAGGCATGAGCATCTTCCATCCTTTGTTAGGAAACCATCTGGACTCTCCTCCACTATAAAGGGAGTAGCTCTTTTCCTTATTTTATTTTATTTTTCATTTTAGTTTACTCTAGTTTTCATTTTTATGCATTTAATATTTATAATTTTTGCTTGTGATTTTTATTTATGTTTTTAAGTATGTTAGTGCATATATTGTTCATTTCTTGCATTTAGGAGCCTTACACAGATGGAGGACAATATGTCATTTAAGTATGTGTGGGGGAGGGATAATTTTTTTTTATTTTTGGTTTATCATATGTCTATTTTAGTATCTATCATGCATTGTATTTTTATTATTGATATTTGGCTTAAATTTTTAAAACTTTTGATGCTTGACACTTGAATTTTTGCAAATTATCATAATGGTGAACTATATATATATTTTTGGTTTTATTGAGCCTATGTTATTTAATCTTCTATTAATGGCTAGTTTAGAATTATATTAAGGTTTGTTAACACTATGAGTTAAGAATTTTGAGCTTTTAATTAACTTAAGGCATGTGTTGTTCACTTAAGCATGTGGCGAGTCGATGTTTTGGGAGATAGTATGGTGAATGAATTAAACTCCTCTATAGGGTTGCTTTTGGTTGTATGTGAAAGGAAATGTACAAACACTCTTTCCTAATTCTAAAAAAAAAGAAAAGAAAGAATCAAACGTGCTAAGGGACTTGATTTCCTAGCTACTCTAATGCTCTTATAAAAAAGTATGAGTATTCAAAGAACTCTCTTAAGTTGTTCACGTTAAGTAGTTTAGGAAAAATGAGGAACTAATAAAAGAGGGAAGAATAACAAAATATTAAAAATAAAATAAAGTGGATAGAGTTGATTTTCACATGCCAAATTAGGTGCCACCTTAGATTAGAGACTTTTTCATTCATTTCATAGTTCTCTTAACATTTTTACTCTTGATTGTGTGATTATGAACGGATAACATGCTCTTTACTTGGTAATACATGCCTTTTAACTTGATTTTTTAACTTTACTTTTGGAAATCGTAAGCTAGCTATTAAAAGAATATGGTGATGTGTGCTTGATAAAATTTGAATGTACATTTTGTTCATTGCTTCGATGGCTTATGTTTTTTATTTTGCTTAAGGACAAGCAAAGACTCAAGTGTGGGGGTATTTATAAGTACCAAATTACATATAGATTTAAGACATATTTTAGCATTCACTCATTCATTTTAGGTAGCATTTAGTATAGAATATCATATAGGAATACATACTTTTATATTTTATTTTATTTTTATAGGGAAAAAAAGTATGTAGGTGTTTGGTGATGTTTTGAGAAAGAGATGGAGATGAAGAATCAGAGGAAGGAGTTAAGCATACATTCTATCGTGATCGAGGATGGTAGTGTGATCAAAAAATGATCGAAGCTTTTTGAATTCCCAAGTTGAGGCCCTTCTACAATCATAACTTAACCCACTATTGCAGGTTCTTGAATGGCCAAACTCTTTATGGCAAGCACAGTATTTTTTCGATCGCCATCTGTGATATCTCACATCAGTTGGGAAGGAGAACAAAGCACGCCTTATAAGGGTGTGGATACCTTCTCCCATCAGACGCGTTTTAAAACCGTGCGCTGCGGGCTGGGCCTAGGCAAAGCAGACAATATTTGATGCGTGTTGGTTTGGGCTGTTACACCATCCCTTCTTAAGATGCCCCTTTTCAATGATTGCAACTTGTTCCATGATTGCAGTAAGCTCATTTCTAGCACAAAACATGCTAAGGTGGACATTTTAAAAATAAGAAAATCTATGAGGGTGAAGGGTCATTCTAAAGAGTGTTATAAAAGGACAAGGACCATAATTTAGAGGAGATTATTAAGAAAGGGAATCAATCTTGGGAAAAAGAAACATAACAACCAAGAGAGAGAAAGAGACAAGAGGAGAAAAAGGAGTAAAAAGAAGAAAAGAACCTCCATTAAAGATTCAAGCTTCTTGATAATAATTTCTCTTTACCTTTTTATGTCATTTTCATTTCTTTAATCTCTTAGGTTATATTGAATATTAAATAATGATTATGGAAGACATATTTGGTTAAGTTTTTATTTATGTTGTTGGAAGTTTGGAAACCCATTTGAATTAAGTTCATTTCTATAGATCCTTTCCTATTTAAGGCATATTATGTTTGTTATGCTTTAATGTGTTTTGTGTTCTAGCCAAATACAGCCTTAGTCTTGATCTAGGCATTAAGAAATGGTAAATCTAGTAGAGCCATAAATATTTGCTTATTGAATGATCAATGACTTGAGAGAGCTTGAACCCATTCAATCCTCCATAACCTCACTTAATGACTAATATGTTTGAAGTTAACTTACTTTTATAATGAGTATGAGAATTAAACTATGATTCTAAGATCTAATGGATGCATATTAGCATAGTTTAACATTTTTCTTACTCTTTTTGTTAGGTTACTTAAACTATATTCCCATACTCTTCATTCATGAAGTTTAACAGCAAATCCAACCTTGTATAACAACAAGTATAATAATAATAAAAATATGAAATTTATAAAAATTCAAGGAGAATAATATAACATGTTTCAAGGGAAGGCTACATAATAAGATTTCAAGAAAAGCAATACTAAGAACAATGAATTTCATATTTAAAAAGAAATCAGATTTTAGCAAAATAATAAGAATTATGAGGCAAACTTTAATACCAAAATAAGATGAGAAGATGGGAGTTTCCTCACAATTACTTCCAGCTATCATCTTCCCCTTCGCTCCTTTAATAGACCCTTCCACGTGTCTTAGATCAACTCATAATAGCCAATCAAAAACATCATTCAAATTGTGCCTGAAGTTTCAAATTTTCTACATGCAAGGTCAAGCTTAGAATCAGCTTGGATATTGATTTATTCAAAGCTTGTTTCCTAGTTAATTTTATGCTTATGCCTCTAATTAATCTATTCATGAAAAGCCTCTATTGAGAACTCGTCCAATAAGTCATCAATCCACATTATAAATCACTTCCTTTAGCATTCCAAGCCATACTTTGACTTGATTACTCACCATGGACTACTCCTTGTATTAAGCAACACAACCTGAATGGAGGAAACTTATATGCTTAGTTTTTTAAGCCCATCTTTAACACCCCAAAGGAGTTTGATCTCCTACAGTATAATAGTACCTAATTTAGTAATGATTCCATCAATAATTTTAAAGAGAAATACTTTTACCATTTTTTCTGAACAAGGCAAAGCAAGAGCTATATATTTGTTTCAAAGTTTTAAGAGAAAGATATTATATTCTTGTGGGGTTGGCCTATATATAAAATCTAAGCTTCTATTATAATTTTTCTAATTGGATGCCCATGAGATGGTTGAGAATCTACAACTTGGAAGACAAGGGCATAATGGACTTTATATTGACATTATATGTACTTTTAGATTGTCCTCACATAATTCTTTATGGGTTTTTTCTCCTTTATTTGGAGGGCATATTAGCTTTGTCCTTTTCTTAGTAGTGTTATTTATAAATGTACAAGTCTTAGTATTTTATCCTTTAGAGCTATATGTCACGTGCTTAGCTTTGAATACTAGCTAAGACACACAACACTTAGTCTATGTTGAGTGTTAAGTAGAACTAAGTAAGCCTTAGAGTTAGAATGCAGTAGAAAATAGGTGAGCAATTAGGCAGTAAAAGGTTTATGGTGAGTTATATTAGATTTCTCAACAAATTCTCATTAAGCTTTATAGATGGGAGGAGTGGCCTTTATATAGGTTTTCCACCTCCTTAATGTGTGGTTACAATTATTTCATTTAGCCATTTCCATAAATATCTTATGTATATAGTGTTGGGTTCTGTGATGCAAACGCAGCGGAAAAATTAAAATTTTATCACGTTCCCAAGCCAGGATCCATGTAATTCGACTAATTGATTAAATCTAGGGTTTTTAATAATCTTACCAAAATGCAGAAGAGGCAAGATTCTCTGGAAGGATGAGAGGAGGTTCACACCGGTGACACCTTACCTCGAGCTTTTTGGCTTGGTTGTTCGGATCAAGATGTCTCCAAAAGGATGCGTCCTCTATAGGTATCCACACGAACAGCCCTTCACAAAACGAATTTGAGTGTGTGTGTTAGCAACCTCTTGACTGTCTCAAAAATCAAGAACAAAAAGAAAAACTCTATCTTTGTTTTCTAAGAGGAAAGAAAACAAATTTGGAGGCAAAAAACAAGTGTGTGAAACCCTAGAGAATATAACATATTTATAGACTCCAAGTTAGGGTTTCACTTACCAATAACCTTTTGGTAATTTTCCATTTATTATATTCTGATTTTGTTTAAAAAAAATCAAAAATAATATCTTATTTATTTATTTAAAATAACATTTATCTTAAATAAATAAACAAACAAATAAATAAATAAAACACTTTAATTATTTATTTCCACAGAGTTTGTTTTGGGCTTATTAAACCCATATCCGTTTTGGGCTTGTTCTAAGTGTGTGACCCTGTAGGTTCACATAACATTGGCAGTGGGCCTAAATCTTTATTTAGGCCTATAAGTCATAAGTGGCCTCTAGCAAGACATTATGACTACCCAAGTCATGTGAAGTCAATAATCCGACATAACCTAATTACAGTGAATTTTATTGTCCCTTTATCACATGATATCTTAATTGAACATAAGGCATAGAATGTCATCCTTATATAGTTCAATATTATGACTTAATTCCAAGTAGACTGAAAATGATAACTCTTTATCAATTCATTTCAGCATGGCCATGCATTTTCATTCAGTCTATCTCATCAAGGGGCCTTTAGATATCTTTCTCATATTAATGAGGGATAAATTCCTTCTAAATCACTCACATTCCTCACATAACTAATTTTATATCCAACAACATTCTTTTAATCATCCGGTTAAAGACAATGTTAGAATGTGTCAAAACATAAAATAGCTATGTAGAAATCCATGATGATTTCAAGGTCAAAGGACCGAAATAAAATTACTGTGATAAGAAATACTTATGACAATAATCTATGTAGTATTCTTATAGTGGGTCAATCCAGTACATGATCTCTCATCATGTACCTATGAGTTGACTTAATATCTCATATTTATGATTAGTAAAACATAACCATCAGTCAACATCATACTAGCCTTAATACTTTAATATTCATATAATGAATAAATGGCTAGGGATAATTAGAATAGAACTCTTATTTTAATCTAAGGGTTTTACTATCAAGTCACATATGTGATGGCCTTAGTAAGAATTAACCATTCATGTAATTATCATAAAATCAAATGATAATATAATACCTCTTTATTAATAAAATAAGAAAGTCAATACATAATCACAAATGATTGACCTAGTGCATATCACTAACAATCTCCCACTTGCACTAGGCCCAATCAACATCGTATCGTATACCCATGGACCTAGTATGACTCTCATGTTTAGGCTGTGGAAGAGGCTTAGTCAGTGGATCAGCAACATTATCATTTGTAGGTACTCTGCATATCTTGACGTCTCCTCTCTCAATAATTTCTCGAATAAGATGATAACGCCTGAGTATGTGTTTGGATCTCTGATGTGATCTGGGCTCCTTAGCTTGGGCTATAGCTCCATTATTGTCACAATATAAGTTCACTGGATCTGATATACTAGGAATAACACCTAGTCTAGTTATGAACTTCTTAATCCAAACAGCTTCCTTAGCTGCTTCTAAGGCAGCTATGTACTCAGCTTCTGTTGTAGAATCAGCAACAGTGTCTTGCTTGGAACTCCTCCAGCTCACTGTACCTCCATTCAAACAAAACACATATCCTGACTGTGATCAAAAATCATCCTTGTCAGTTTGGAAGCTGGCATCTGTGTAACCATTTACAACTAGCTCATCTTCCTGACCACCATACAGTAAAAATGCATCCTTAGTTCTTCTCAAGTACTTAAGGATATTTTTAACTACTGTCCAGTGACTTTCACCTGGGTCTGATTGGTATCTGCTCGTTGTGCTTAAGGCATATGAAACATCAGGTCGAGTACATAACATTGCATACATGATAGATCCAATAGCAGAAGCATATGGAATCTTACTCATGCGGTCTCGCTCATCTTGTGTTATAGGACACTGAGTCTTGCTGAGACTAATGCCATGTGACATTGGCAAGAATCCTCTCTTGGAATCTTGCATATTAAACTTGTTCAATACCTTATCAATATAAGTGCTTTGACTTAGGGCAATAAGCCTTTTAGATCTATCTCTATAGATCTTGATGCCGAATATATAAGCAGCTTTACCTAAGTCTTTCATTGAGAAACAATTCCCTAACCATGATTTAACATTTTGTAAAATAGGGATATCATTTCCAATGAGTAGTATGTCATCCACATACAACACTAAAAACACAATAGCACTCCCACTAACTTTCTTGTATACACAAGGTTTATCATCATTTTTAATGAAGCCAAATTCTTTGACTGCTTCATCAAAACGAAGATTCCAACTCCGAGATGCTTGCTTCAATCCATAAATGGATCTTTGAAGCTTGTATACCTTTCTAGAATTCTCAAGACTAACAAAACCCTCTGGCTGTGTCATGTACACATCCTCAAGTAAATTTCCATTAAGAAATGCTATTTTGACGTCCATTTGCCATATTTCATAATCATAGTATGCAGCTATGGCAAGGAGAATTCGAATAGATTTTAGCATAGCCACTGGTGAAAAGGTTTCATCATAGTCTATACCATGTGTTTGTTTGAAACCTTTTGCAACTAGTCTTGCCTTAAAGGTATGCACATTGCCATCCATGTCAATTTTCTTTTTGAAAACCCATTTGCACCCAATAGTTTTTAAACCATCATTTGGGTCAATCAAGTTCCATACTTGATTATCATACATGGATTGCATTTCTGATCTCATGGCTTCAAGCCACTTCTCAGAGTTAGGACTATTTATGGCCTCTTGATAGGATGTGGGCTCATTTTGATCCACAATTAACACATCATAATCACTAGTTATGAGAAATCCATATCTCATGGGGATTTGACGCGTCCTATCAGACCTCTTTGGGCCTTTTGGTACTTGTGAAGGCTCAACAACTTCTTGTTGATTCAGCTGCGGTTCCATATCAGGTACAATGCTATTTTGTGGGCCTTGAATTTCTTCAAGTTGCACTGTGCTCCCACTGGTTCCTTTGGAAATAAACTCTTTTTCCAAAAATACACCATTCCGAGACACAAACACTTTGTTCTCAGACGCATTATAGAAGTAATATCCTTTAGTTTCTTTAGGATATCCAACAAAAAGGCATTTGTCAAATTTGGGTGCTAGTTTATCTGAGATTTGACATTTCACAAAAGCATCATAGCCCCAAATCTTAAGAAAAGAAAAACTGGGAGTTTTTCCAGTCCATTTCTCATATGGTGTCTTTTCAACTGCCTTTGATGGAACTCTATTCAAAATGAATGCAGCAGTTTCTAAAGCATATCCCCAAAAAGAGATTGGAAGATCAGATTGACTCATCATAGATTGAACCATATCCAATAGAGTTCGATTTCTACGTTCAGACACACCATTCCATTGTGGTGTACCTTGAGGAGTCAATTGTGAAATAATCCCACAATCTCTAAGGTGATCTGTAAATTCTTGGTTTAAATATTCACCACCTCGATCAGATCTTAGTGTTTTAATATTTTTACCAAGTTGATTTTGTACTTCATTCTTGAAAATTTTGAACTTTTCAAAAGATTCAGATTTATGTTTCATTAGATAGAGATAACCATATCTACTAAAATCATCTGTGAAAGTTATGAAGTATTGAAAACCTCCTCTAGCAGTTGAGCTTAATGGTTCATATACATCAGAATGTATTAGGCCCAATAAGTCATTAGCCCTCTCACTTTGTCCAGTAAAAGGTGTTTTAGTCATTTTTCCAAGTAAAAAAGATTCACATGTATCAAATGATTCATAATCAAATGAATTTAAAAGCCCATTTTGGTGTAGCTTTGAAATGCGTTTCTCATTTATATGGCCTAAACGACAATGCCAGAGGTAGGTCAAGTTTAAATCATTAGATTTAGACTTCTTTGTATCAACGTTATAGATCGGTATTTCATTAGTGTCTTCAGCATCTAAAACATAGAGTCCACTAGTGCATGGAGCATATCCATAGAAAATGTTATCATGATAAATACTGCATTTATTATTCTTAATAATAAATTCAAATCCTTTCTTGTCCAAACAAGAAATAGAAATAATATTCCTACACAAAGTAGGTACATAATAACAACTTTCTAAAGATAAAATAAGTCCACTAGGCAAAAGTAACTCATAAGTTCCTATAGCTAAAGCAACAACTCTTGCTCCATTGCCAACTCGTAAGTACACTTCGCCTCTTGCCAATGATCTACTCCTTTTTAGACCCTGCACATTTGTACAAATGTGAGATCTTGATCCAGTATCTAATACCCATGAATCAGAAGCAGAAGTAGATAAATTTAATTCTATAACATGAATACCTGAAGAGGTAGTCTCACCACCCTTTTTCTTCTTCAGATCATCCAAATAGAGCCTGCAATTTCTTTTCCAATGGCTTGGCTCATTACAGAAAAAATAGATTCCTTCCTTTGCTTTGGGTTCAGCTTTGGATTTGGGCTTGGGCTTTGGCTTGGGCTTCTGAAAGCCTTTAAAGACCTTGCCCTTGCCCTTTCTAACCCTTTTCATCCCCTTTCCCTTATTGACCATGAGAACATCCTTGGTGTTACTCTTGATGTTCTTTTCAGCAGTTTTCAGCATCCCATGCAACTCTGAAATAGTCTTTTCCATACTATGCATATTGAAATTCATAATGAAGCTATCATAAGCTTCAGGCAAAGATTGGAGAATAATATCCATAGCCAGTTCTTGTTCAATCTTAAGACCAAGCTTGTCCAAGTGATCAAGATGACCCTTCATCTTGAGAACATGAGGACTGACAGAGCCGCCAGTAATCAGCTTGTAGGAAAGCAATGCCCTGATGGTATTGAACCTTTCAATTCTGGCTTTCTCTTGGAACATTTCCTTGAGATGGCCTATCATAGTATAAGCCTCCATTTCCATCAGTTGCTTTTGCAGCTCAGATTCCATACATCCAAGCATGACACAAGTGACATCAGTAGAATCATTTAGATTCTTGGTATAAGCATCCCTTTGTGCTCTAGGAGCATTGGCAACTGGTTCCTCAGGGATGGGTTTATCAAGGATGTATTCCTTTCTCTCATGCCTAAGAACAATTCTTAGGTTTCTGTACCAGTCAAGAAAATTAGTCCCATTAAGCTTATCCTTCTTAAGGATCGATTGCAGTGACATGGTAGGTGTAGTGTTTGAAGTCATTATCTACAACAAATATATGCAAAGTCCATTCAGTATTTTATTAAATATGTATAAGGCATAATAAAAACTCCCACTAAATTTACTCAAATCAATAACCCTCTAAGTTAATTTTAGAAATTTTAGTGGGCCAAGATCCATATTTCACCATACTCTAAGTGAGCTTTGGCTCATGACCTAAAATATGGTTATTTAGGTAGATAACTCTTATCAATTACATCTCATGTAACTCTTGGATGGTATGGGATTTGACATCACATGTCATGGCTAAAAATCCCATCTAATGCCCTAGGTCCAAAACCATTTTGATAACCTAGTTAAGTCAAACCATATCAAACGTTTGGATAGCACCATTATCCAACTTGCCTTCCCCAGATAAATTTATACACCCTGCTTTGGCAGGCTCATATATAATAATCTAAGGCTTGACAAGTGTTGAACTTATGGAAGGCATTATAATGACTTAATATTAAATGAGGGTTCATCTTTATTTAATCGTATTCAGTTATTGTTATGTTGTATTGCATGGCATCATATGGCATCACATACATGGCATCACATACATAACAACAAATAAATAAATGTGACATAGCATGGCCCAAATCTAAGTTGATCTTCATAAGCCAATATGAAGATCAATGGTCAAACCTAGGTAATATTACAATTACAAATTGAGCCTCCAACTTGGATCTCCATCTTCTACCATGGATCTCCCTTTTTGGTTCCCACCTTGGATCTCCATCCTGGGCCTCCAACTTGAATTGCACCATGGGTCTTGATTTACAAAAATTATTTTAATTTATTCTACACTTTTCTAATAAAATAAATACAACAAAAAAAAATGACTCGCAGGCCGTATTTAAAATTACAACCCATAAAAATAAAATCCAATCACATTGGTCTGAGGGCCATGCTATGCACCATGCATAAAACAACGAACATGTATAACATAATAATCTATTTAGTTATTAAATTTAATCATTATATCAAAAATAAACTAATGTGACAATTCTTTTGGGGTCAAGGGGCAGCGCCCCTAGTGGGGTTCCAAGGGGCATCGCCCCTTGGCGGGGTTGAAGGGGCAGCGCCCCAGGTGGCGGTCTCGCTGACTCTTTACCTTAGCTCTTCGGTGAGTTGCCTTTCAAATTTCTGAACATTAATGAATTTTCGTAATCAAATTACTATAAAATCAATTTTTTCAAAATAGACAAAAACGCTCAATTAAAACAGCCACCTTAAAACCCTTATTTGCGTCAAGGAAGCAATTAACCAATTTTCACAATCATATTACTAAATCAGTTTGTTGCTTAAAAACATCACTTTTTGTAAACATTTTACAGTCTGAAAAATCTGTTCAAAACAGATCAAAAAAAAAATTTTATATTAAAACAGACGCATCCATTAAGAAAACCCTAATTTGTGTAATCAAAATTACAGCTTGAAAGAATCTATAGAAAACATATCCATTCTGCATAATCTGTTTAACATTTAAACAGATTGCCCTTAACACATAATCTGCATAATCATAAAATTTCTGTTTCAGATTTAATTAAAAACGATTTTCCTAATCAAATAGAAAATGTTTTTCTAATTAAAATAGGAAACAAATAAGCTTCTTCAATTAATCATATTAATCAAAACAGAATACATAACAGATTTAAATCCTTAAGTGATTAGGTTTTTGAAAACAGAATTTCTGTTTCAGATTTAATTAAAAACGATTTTCCTAATCAAATAGAAAACGTTTTTCTAATTAAAATAGGAAACAAATATGCTGCTTCAATTAATCATATTAATCAAAACATTATTCTTAATTCGTTTTTCATAAAAAAACATCATACAAAATTTGTTTTTCATGAAACAACATTCTTAATTCATAAAATCAAAAACTGCTTTTAGTTTAATCACATTAAACCATTACAAACATTAATCAAATTAATTTTTAATTCTGTTTTCAAATAGATTACCCAGAATTGTCACAAAACAAATCAAAACCCCTTTTGATAATTTTGAAACCCTTTTCAAAATGAATCTTAAACCCTAACATATATCACATATACATAGAATCAATTAATCGAATTACAAGTGGCTCTGATACCACTGTTGGGTTCCGTGATGCAAACGCAATGGAAAAATTAAAATTTTATCACGTTCCCAAGCCAGGATCCATGTAATTCGACTAATTGATTAAATCTAGGGTTATTAATAATCTTACCAAAACACAGAAGAGGCAAGATTCTCTGGAAGGATGAGAGGAGGTTCACACCAGTGACACCTTACCTCGAGCTTTTTAGCTTGGTTGTTCGGATCAAGATGTCTCCAAAAGGATGCGTCCTCTATAGGTATCCACACGAACAGCCCTTCACAAAACGAATTTGAGTGTGTGTGCTAGCAACCTCTTGACTGTCTCAAAAATCAAGAACAAAAAGAAAAACTCTGTCTTTGTTTTCTAAGAGGAAAGAAAACGAATTTGGAGGCAAAAAACAAGTGTGTGAAACCCTAGAGAATATAACATATTTATAGACTCCAAGTTAGGGTTTCACTTACCAATAACCTTTTGGTAATTTTCCATTTATTATATTCTGATTTTGTTTAAAAACAAATCAAAAATAATATCTTATTTATTTATTTAAAATAACATTTATCTTAAATAAATAAACAAATAAATAAATAAATAAAACACTTTAATTATTTATTTCCACAGAGTTTATTTTAGGCTTATTAAACCTATATCCGTTTTGGGCTTGTTCTAAGTGTGTGACCTTGTAGGTTCACATAACATTGGCAGTGGACCTAAATCTCTATTTAGGCCTACAAGTCATAAGTGGCCTCTAGCAAGACATTATGACTACCCAAGTTATGTGAAGTCAATAATCTGACATAACCTAATTACAGTGAATTTTATTGTCCCTTTATCACATGATATCTTAATTGAACATAAGGCATAGAATGTCATCCTTATATAGTTCAATATTATGACTTAATTCCAAGTAGACTGAAAATGATAACTCTTTATCAATTCATTTCAGCATGGCCATGCATTTTCATTCAGTCTATCTCATCAAGGGGCCTTTAGATATCTTTCTCATATTAATGAGGGATAAATTCCTTCTAAATCACTCACATTCCTCACATAACTAATTTTATATCCAACAACATTCTTTTAATCATCCGATTAAAGACAATGTTAAAATGTGTCAAAACATAAAATAACTATGTAGAAATCCATGATGATTTCAAGGTCAAAGGACCGAAATAAAATTACTGTGATAAGAAATACTTATGATAATAATCTATGTAGTATTCTCATAGTGGGTCAATCCAGTACATGATCTCTCATCATGTACCTATGAGTTGACTTAATATCTCATATTTATGATTAGTAAAACATAACCATCAGTCAACATCATACTAGCCTTAATACTTTAATATTCATATAATGAATAAATGGCTAGGGATAATTAGAATAGAACTCTTATTTTAATCTAAGGGTTTTACTATCAAGTCACATACTTGATGGCCTTAGTAAGAATTAACCATTCATGTAATTATCATAAAATCAAACGATAATATAATACCTCTTTATTAATAAAATAAGAAAGTCAATACATAATCACAAATGATTGACCTAGTGCATATCACTAACATATAGCATGCTAAATAAGCTATTTAATATGTATAAGAGTATGGAAACATTATAGATCTTGGCTGATTTGCCTAGTATAGGCAACATGCATGGGAACATTTCAAAATATTATACATCCTTGCCCTTTGATGGAAGTTTTCAGATGGATTCCTTGGCATGGCTGGCAGCATACAGCCTTGCCATTTCTCTTTAGCTCTCTAAAGCCTTCCCATAATCTCTTAGGCTCCTTCCTTGGCATGGGTAATTTCCTCTAGAGTCTAGTGACTACAATAGCACTCTAGTGCATTCTAGAGGCTTCCTGTGTGCTCCTAGGTGCATTTGTTAGCCTTGGCAGCAAGCAGCCCTTCTTGGCTTACCTTAGGCTGAACTTCTCACCCTTGTGCATACACCATAAGCTTTAGGGCTATCAATAATTTTTTGAGCCGTAACACCCTTCCCCACTTAAGCTCACAACATCCTTGTTGCGCTTTGAGCTCGATGCTTTAGGCCATATGTGTCATTGGTGCGATTGGGAGGTTCCTCATACACTGTCACGAGATGTACTTCTAATTGGTGTAACCTTTGATGCCTTCCCATCTTATGCCTCCAAAATTTAAATGTCAAAGATCCCTTGTCTTTTGCTTGGCTCCACTTTGATTGGCACTTGAATTACCCTATCTCCTTGTGCAAAGAATAAGGCATTGTCATATAGGACCATAATGGCTTTTGTAGCATGTAGAAAGCTAATTCCTAAGTACATTTACTTCTTTCCGATAGAAGTAAGAGGATGTCAGTCTTGCCTTCCTATTGGCTGATATGGATCTTCACTTTATAGTCCTTACCTACAGTGGAAAATTTAGATCCTACACATTCAGCATAGGCATGAGTCTTAGTGTATGGAAGGCCAATCTCATTGGCTAACTCCTTTGCCATATAGACACCATTAGAACTGTGTCTAGCATGGTTGTCAATATTGCTCCATTGATTATGGCCTTAACTAACATTCTCCCCCCTTGATTCTTTGCTCCTATAGGCTGTATGCTAAGGAGGAAGTTCACCGCAGCAAGATTTCCATCGTCTTGCTATTGAGCGTCTAAAAGTTGCTAGGAACTTAGGGTAGCTTAAGGTTCCTTATGGGACTATACCTTCTTAAATTCTACCATAATAGCTTTTATGGTTTTCTTGTTTGGACAATCTCGCATCCAATGTGGCCTATTGCATAAGAAATAAGGCCTTGAAGTCTTGGTAGCACCACTCTTACTTGAGGGACATTTACCTTGTTTAGAGTTGCCATAATGAAAATTTCTATGGTTGTTCTCCTTATGCCTAAAGTCCTTATGTCCGTGCCAAAAGCACTATTCCTCATCATCTGAAGAGGTCTCCTTGTCTCCCCTACTTTTGCTTAAGTTGGGTTGTTTCCCCTTAGCTTGTCTAAAATAATCTCTAAAGGATTCTACAATAGTAATGGCTTTATTAAAGGTCTTGACTCCCCTATGATCAAGCTCAATCTTTGTCCAATCCTTAAGCCCATCTTTATAGTTAAAAAGGAGTTGGTGGTCAGACAATTCAATGGCTTTAAGCATTAAGGTAGTGAACTCATTGATGTAGTCCACAATGCTACCAATTTGCCTTAAATGTCACAATTTACTAAGCACCTCGTCATTGTCATTTTGGGGCATGAATGGCTTGTGGAATTTAGCCTTGAACTGATTCTAAGTGTTGATCATATAAAGCCCCTTCTACCTTTTGGTATTATTGCCTCCACCATAGTTGGGTGGCATCCCTAAGAAAGATGGCAGTGTTGCTAATCTTGTTAAATTCATCAGCAACATTCATGGCCTCAAAGTATTACTTAAGGTTGAATAGGAAGTTCTTTATAGTTGTCACATTCTATGCACCATTGTACATGGTCGGTTTTAGCACCTTTAAGCCATATGAGGTTGAAGTGCTTGTTATGGTAGTACTCGTTGAGGGTGGAGTACCTCAATGAATGGCATTAATTTTCCCACAAAGCTCTTGCACATCATCTTGAAGACTATTGCATAAGTCAGCAAACTCTTGAGTTAGGGAGCGTAGTTCTCCCTTAAAGGCATTCCCAAGTTCTTCAATCATGGCCTTAGCAACCTTGGTGATATTCATGTTCTTATGGATCCAGTTGTCCATTTGCTCACTGAGTTCATTGATTGATGAAGTGACATTGGCTAAGCTATTCTCCAAGCTAGCCACATGAGATTTTGGCTTTTTAGTTAGAGCCTTAGATTTACCCCTCTTGGGCTATAAGTGTACTTCCTCGCACCCATGATTTTGTCCAGTTTGTTGCTCCTTTACACTAGTAACAACATTAGCTTCCTTACTTGCCATTTGCTTAAGTCTCCTAATCAGCGATACCTAGGATTGAAATCATTGCTCTGATACCACCTATCACATGCTTAGCCTTGAATGCTAGCCAAGATGTATGGCACTTAGTCTATGTTAAGTTTCAAGTAAAACTAAGTAAGCCATAGAGTTAGAATGCAGCAGAAAATAGGTGAGCAAGTAGATAGCAAGAGGTTTGAGATGAGATTAGAGTCAAGTAGGCAACAATTTGAATGAGTAAAATGGTTTGCTATATTAGATTTCTCAATAAATTCTTATCAAGCTTTACAAATGGGAGGAGTTGCCTTTATATAGGTTTTCCATCTCCTCAATGTGCGGTTACAATTATTTCATCTAGATATTTCCTTCCTTGGCATGGGCAATTTCCACTAGAGTCTAGTAACTCCAACAACATTCTAGAGACTTCTCGTGTGCTCCTAGGTGCATTTGTTGGTCTTGGCAGCAAGCAGCCCTTATTAGCTTGTCTTGGGCTAAACTTCTCACCCTTGTGCATGCACCACAGGCCTTATGGTTGTTAAGAATTTTTGGGCCATAACATATGGCTCTTATCTTTGTTATGACTTTGTACTCTTATTTATTTTAATAAAGATATTACATTCCTTTATTAAAGAAAAATACACAGATATCTAAAATACAAATATAATCTAATTTGTAAAATTATTAAAATTCATAATTTTTTTAAAAATTTCTTACTTTAAAAATTAATACTTGTATAAATGAAATTAGAATCCTTAGATTAATACTTATTTAGCTTTAACTATTGATACATTTTAAAGATATTAATATATAGAAATAATCAATGGTTGATATTAAATAAAAACTAACTCAAGGGTTCTAATTTCATTTATATAAATACAAATATTTGTACCATAGTAAGAGCCCTTACTTTAATAAGAACACCAAGTTGTCTTTTATTTCACTTAAAGTACCTATTTTTCCTTTTCATCTATCTTTAATTCTAGGCATAATACATTTTTGACCCTTATACTTGGTATAATTTGTCAGTTTGACACCTTAAATTACAGTTTTGTCATTTAAACACTTAAACTTGCCCAAAATGCACTAATTTAATGATATAATGCATTTACCATCCTGTACTTGTCACTTTTTGTTAGTTTGAAATTTATATTTATAGTTTTTTATCAATTAAAATGTGGCACATGCTAATAGGGCTATGCAGAATATGCTCAGACTTGAATTTTTAACCCAAACCCAACTCGAGAAATAATAACAGTTTGGTTGAGGTGGAAGGGTGGCACTATTCGATTGGGTGATAAAGGAGTTTTTGAAGTTCAGTTTTTTGTTCGGGTGAAGGAGTATGACACCTAAACCGGCCTGAACTTCCAAAGTCTATATGTATATATATATATATATAATGCCGTTTAAATATAACCTTAATATACTAACCTACCCTAACTATAAAAGCATCGCATTCTTCTTCAGTGGCATTTCTTACCATTTTAAAAACCCTAATCTCATTTCTCAAAAACTCATCTATGATATCTTTTTGTCTTCTGGTTTTAGAGCCTTCAATTTCATTTATAATAATGTAGAGAAGGCACTCTTGATTTTGGTTATCTTCTTATTTTTGTTAGATTATTAAATACATTAAAAAAATTATTTGATCTTATAGAAACAAGAACAACATCTCTTCATTGTTAAGTGTTTTGTTATATTATTCTTTCATTTCCCTTTAAAATTTGAAGGGTTAGCAAAAAAAAAGGTATATAAAAACATTAGATTTACAAAATCAAGTAATTTTTTTTAGAAAATTGTTTGATTTGTATCAAGCTTTAACTTTTTTTGCTTTCTATGTTCTTACATGTATGGATCTATGATTTTAATCGCATTCCCATAAAGTGGAAGCCATAATGTCAATATATTTGACCATTTTGTGACTGCTAACCCTTGGATCTGCAGTGAAAAAGAAGAAAAAAGTTATATTTATGTAAAAATTGGTTAAATTGTCAATTTTTGTTTATGTTCTTGATGACTTGATGGTTTCTATGATTTATGTGATATTATTCATTATGTGTTTTACCTTCTCCTTATTGTGATTTTTTTTAATAAACATTATATATATATATATATATAATTTATAAGTTTTATATTTAAAAATAATTTATTAATTGTATTAATATTTAGTAAAATAATTTAATTTAATTATAATTTTCTAAATTTCAAAATTAATTTATATTATACAAATATTAAATGCTAAATTATTATTAATTTCTTTTCTATATTATTTTAATCTAAATTTCATATTTTAATAACTAGAGTTGAATTTTTCTTTATGTTTAATGTTTATCTGTGTTAATTATCTAGCTACTACTGGTTATTTATGTTTATTTGTTTTCATTTTATAGTAACAGCTAGTTAATCGTGTTTATTATTTTGTTAATGTGATTTTTGTGATAATTTTCTAGCAACTGTTGGTTGATTGTGTAAACATATGTTGTTGTTCTTCTTTCTGAATATGTAGATGGACACTCCAAGTGATGCTAGTGGCAGTTCCACTGCTACTGGTGATCCTGTAAATACTGTGGAAGCCAACGAAAACACTTAACAGTAGCCTAATGCTTCCATTGAACCTCAACTTGTCCCTTTTACAAAATAGACTGTTGCTAAAAAAAAAAGAAAGCATATTGATAACAGATCTACAATTTATGAGCATTTTGAACCAATATATGAAGGTGATAAAATTATAAGAGCTAGATTCATATATTGTGCTGATGTTTTTTATGCTGATTAAAAAAAACATGGGACTTCATCCCTTAGGAACCATGTAATCATTTGCACAAAAAACCCACATGATAAGGTAACTAGAAAACAACTTTTAACCTTGCAACCTACATTAAATGTTTCTGGTTCTGAGGGTCAGGGTGCATCTAATATGGCAGATATAGAAACTTAGAAATTTGACCAAGACTTGATTAGGACTACATTAGCCAAAATGATTACCACATATGAGTTGCCTATGAGATTTGTAGAAGGGGATGAATTTAGAAACCTGATGAATGTTGCATGCCCTTATTTCAAACTCCCATCTAGGTGGACTGTTAATAGGGATATCATTAACATCTATATTGAAGACAGATTAAAGTTGAAAACCTTTTTCAAATCAAAATGTCAGAGAGTGTGTCTAATGATAGATTCTTGGATTTTTGTCTAAAGAATCAATTATATGTGCATTACTACACATTTTATAAATAATGAGTGGAGGCAACATAAGCAAGTACTTGCATTTGTGCTGTTTATTCTCATAGGGGTGAGTATATTACCAAGGCACTAAAAAACTTAATGGGGTTTGAAAAATGTTTTTACTGTGACTCTTGATAATGATACTTCTAATGATAATGCAATGTCATTTTTTTAAAAAAAAATTATTCAGTTAGGGATTAAGTAGCATTAAAGTTAAGTATGTGCATGTGAGGTATGTGGTCCATATTCTAAATCTAGTTGTGAATGAGGGCCTAAAAGAATTAAGCACCTCTATAAAAAGGGTGAGGGAGGTGGTGCAATACATAAGAAATTCACCAACCAGATTAAGAAAATTCAAAGAATATTCTGAGTTGATTAGTATTGAGTCTAATTGTGTTTTATGTCTTGATGTGCTAACTCGATGGAATTCCCTTACTTAATGCTAACATATGCTTGCACATATGGAAAAACTTTTAAAAAGTATGAGGAAAATGAATCCTCACTCAGATTAGATCTTGGTGATAATATGCTTGACATGTTTAATTAGGAGTGTGTAAAAAATCTTGTTAAGTTCTTAAAGAATTTATTTAATATGACTTTGCAAGTCTCTAGTTCTCTACATGTCACTTCTAATTTACTTGTTTCTAAGATTGCTAATATGTTCTATATACGGACTAAGTGGAAGCAAGAATGTGATATGTTTTTTAGGTCCATAGGACTTAATATGAGATCAAAGTTTGATAAGTACTAGGGAGATCCAAATAAAATGAATTGGCTTTTTTTTTTCTAATGTCCTGGATCCTTACTACAAACTACATTATCTTGAATTTTCTTTGAAAGTTATTTATGGAGATGTCATTGGTGTGACCTTATTCATCAATGTTAAAGCTACCTTATATGAACTTTATGATGATTATGTGAATGAGGGTAAGTCTATAAATCAATTTATTGCTTTAAATAATGCTTTGTCTGTGACTGGTAGAAACCAAACTACTTCTATTCCTAATATGCAATCAAGTGTTAAATCTACTTTGGAATTAAAAGTAAGGTTAATGCAGCATAAGTTGGAGTATGGATTGGGTGGAAGTAAAAAAAGTGAGCTTGATTCTTATTTATTTAAGTCATCTGTTGACATGGAAGAAAAGGGAAAGTTTGATATTCTCAAGTGGTGGTGGCTCAATGTAGAAACATTCCCTATACTTTTAAAATGGCTCATGATATTTTGGCCATCCCACTTTCAATGGTTCTTTCAAAATATGATTTTAGCACCAGTGGACAAGTGCTTGATGCCTTTAGGAGTAGTTTAACTCTAAAACTTATTGAAGCATTGATCTGTGTTCAAGATTGAATTAAAAATCCAAATATTTCTATGTCTGTTGAAGAAAACATTATTGAATTAAAAGCATTTGAAAAAGGTATCAATTTATTTGAAATTTTATTGCTTCAAATTATTTGATTTTTTTTAAATTTGATTCTATCTTTTTTTATTCTCTTATTTTATTTTTTGGCAGACCTCCCTTCAATTAGCATGCATTCTGCAGCCACTTCCACTCCTAGATCTTAATGCTCACTAACTTAAACTTATACTTATCATGTCTTCATTTGGTTGGCCACTCAATAACACACCTTCTAAACCTTATTTTCATTTTTGTTTCTTATAATTTTTGCTCAATGTTTTCTTACTGCTTTTGGTGGTTATCTGTTTATTGGATTTGGTAATCATTCAGTGCCTTCATATATTGTGCCATTATTAAACTTGTGTTGCATTATATTTGTGTTATGACTTGAGTTTGTGACACATGTGTGCCTCATTTCTATTGTTACCTCTTTAATATGAACTCTAAATTAGTTAAATAGCTGCAATGGTTTTTGTTTTTGATTGTTGTATATAAATCCTCAGGTGGCTTGTCAAATTTGGCCAACTAGTTTTTGAATTGAGGTTTGCAACCTATAAATATGCTACATGTGTTAGTTATAGACCTTAAATGAGGCAATGATAAAACATCCACCAATTTCTCACAATTATCTCCATGCAATACTGTGTGTTTCTTAGGTAGCAAATATACCTTGCATTCATCCAATTGCATGAAAATTTAATTTTGAGCCTCATTTGTTTAATTTATTTAATTTTTGTATTTTGCTTATTAGCTTTAGTTGATCTTTGCCATCTCTTATTTTATAGGTTTCACTACTTTTGTGCATTTGTGAAAAGTGAAAACATACTTATAGGCAGTGGGGTTTAGTGCACGCCCAAGTGTTTGGCGACTATGGCACTGTGTGGGCTGGAGGCCCACTTGAAAATATGATATAACTCTTGGGCCTATTCGAAGATGGAGTCACCACTTGAATAAAAGCCAGGACACAATGTACAACAATTGGATTCCATAAAGGTTCCCATAAGCCATCATTAGAGAACGGGTTTGGAAATTGGGTATGAGCATTTGAATGCTCACCCAACCTTGCGGTTGGCCTCTGTTTGTGTTTTATGTATTATTATCTTTTATTATTCAATTATTTCTTTATTAACACACATATTGTAATTGCCTTCGGATAATTGCCAAATTTTATAGTTAAGTCCAAGTTTGCATATTAATTCTTTTCATGCATTTAGTCCTTCCATTTATCATAAGCAAGATAAATAATCAATATTTACAACCATTCACTCAAATTAGAAAAGGGGAAAGGGATTAAGGATTATAACACTTTTAGGCCAAATAAAAGAATAATATAGAAAATAAACCATACATATACTAAAATTAAATTAGTAATAAACTATTTACACAAGCGTAATGGTCTAAGGAATTATGTAATGATAGTCACTAATCAACTATGTGGATCATCAAGTAATTCCTATAATAACATACGATTAGTTTCCTCTTGCAAAACACAGCATTATATATAACAATATTTTACAAATAATACTCTCAAGAGATTTCTCAATGTAAACTAAGAAAAAGTCCTTAAATGATTAAAACATTATCATGCATACTACATCATGCAACATGGTGGTTACGAGTAAAAAGGGCATAAAAGATGAGAGTCATGCAAATTTTCATACAGGAGAAATGGCCGAATCATCTGAAGGCCTGTCAATATGGTGATCGCCTCTATGATGGGGTGATTGCCTCATTGACAGGAGGTGATGCCTCTTTATCAACAGGCTTCTCAACACAAATGACATGGAAGAATCATGTAGGATTATAATAAAGGGAAGGGCTAGATTGCCTGAAGGCCTATCAATGTGGTGATCGCCTCATTGATAGGGGCAACACCTCTATAAAGTGGCATCTCCTGATCAACAGACTCTTCTCATCTTTCAAAATGATTAAACTTCTATCCTAAGTAAGCAAATGTATACATAAATATCCAAAAAGCATACTAAACTAAAGGTACATAGAAACTCAAAAGATCAAACCCATCAAATAATGTAATGAGTGCAATAAACCTAAAATAAACCAATAAACTAAATCACATAGAAAGTAAGTATCTAAATGCAATAAGATGAAGATGTTTTACTTGAATGTAAGCTTTGTCAAAATGATTGACCCTCAGAGATGTGCTTTTGGATGTTGATATTCACTAGGATGTGAGCTTCACTTTAAATCAAGTTCTTTACCTCTTTCTTCTCAAAGGAAATGGACCCATTTTTTTTAGCTTAGTTATCTCCTCTCCCTTTTCAAGAACATCCCTCTCTGTTTTTCCCAAAGCTTCCTCTTCTTCTTTCCTCTTATTTTGCAATGATTTTTTCTTTTCCTCCTTTTTCTCTTTCCTTTTTTCCTTTTTATCTCCTACCTTGCCCATGACCTTAGGCTCTCTAGCCCATCATGAACCCCTATTGCCTTTCTCTTCCCCCCTAAAAATCTCTTCCTCACGTAAAATCAAGTTTGGGGGTGTGGGGCCCACACCACTTGGCCATCATGGCTATAACTGCATTAAATGTAGCTGCAAGTGGTCTACCACAGAGGTGGCACCTCTACGATGAGGCGATCACCTCTGCAACAACTGCCAAAGAGGCAATCACCTCATTGCACTGAGGCAACACTTCTTTGGCCTAGGCCTATGTTGGACCAAGCGGGCCTGGGTTATTTTTGGACAATTGAGCTAAGTATTGGGCTTTTAAGGCTTTTAGGCTTTCAATTCCATTTTCAATTGGAGATTCAGGTTTTGTTCTTGTGTCCAAGTTTCACATTCTTATCATTGGGCTTAATAACAGGTCGATCAAATCGAGCATCCCTAATTCATCCCATAACATGGGCCAATCGAATCAGGTGTCTATAGTTTGCCCCCTGATTTTTCAAAAATAAATGTTGTACTGACTTTGGTTCTCAATTTTTCCTAGCTCAATTACCATTAGGGATGTGATTATCGAATTTTGCTAGTCCGATCATCGCTTCTCCAGGGATACAAACTTTTGGGTTTTCCTAGTTTGATTGTCATTTGCTTTCAACTTTGGGGATACTACCCAAATAGTCATCTCAGTCTCTAAGCTTTGAGGATTCAAACTCGAAACCCTGTCTTTGAGCTTCGGGGATTCAAACTCGAATAGCCCTGTTCTTGAGCTTCAGGGATTCAAACCCGAACAACCATGTCTTTGAGATTTGGGGATTCAAACCTGAATAGCCCTCTATCTTGTCGTAGCGTAATACTTGGGTTTTTATAGCCCACACATCATTAAACTAAAAATGTGAAGCTCGGGTTTCCCTAGCCTAATCTTTATTGAACTAAAAAGTGCAAATTCCGGGTTTTCCTAGCCCGGTTCTTGCTAAAACTTCACTTAAACAACTTTTATTCCTAAACTTTGATTTCCCAACACACATAAATAGTGACCTTTTTTTTTCAAAACCCTAAACTTCCACCTACTATAAAAGATAACTTTTCTTCCCTTCTTCTCTTTTCCACTTTTTGTCATTTTCCCCTTTTCTTTTCTTGTCTCTTCTTTTCTCTCTTTCTCCTTTATACTTTCTATACTTCTTTCCCTTTTCTAAACAATGGAAAATGAGAGGACACCTCCTATACCTGAGTGGGATCACATCCCACCCTCTTCTAGCGCTTTTCAAAGCCTTGGATTGACACAGGGAAGCTCGATTCCTCTCTTGGCAGACCTAAGGTCCCACATCTGTTCGTTTGCATTCGGAGAGGTTAGTACCTAAATTTTTTCCTGCAAATTGCATCAATTTGGTGATTATTCTTGCATATTTATCATTCTAGAGCATGATTAGATTAAACAAATATGAATTTTTCCTTTTGATGTTAAAAGTTGAAAACTGTTACTATCTGCATCCTACAGGGGTGATCGCCTCTTCGATGAGGCGATCGTCTCATCAATGAGGCAATCACCTTATTGATGAGGCGATTGTCTCATCAATGAGGCAATCACCTTATTGATGAGGTGATCATCTTATCAATAAGGCAATTACCTTATTGATGAGGCAATCATCTCATCAATGACGCAATTGCCTTATTGATGAGGTGATCGCCTTACACCTTATTGATGAGGCGATCTACCTCTTCTAAAAAGGCAATGGCCTCTGTTGTAGATTAAAAATTTGTCACCTTTTTTATGAGGTGATTGCCCTTATGATGAGGTGATTGCTTCATTGATGAGGCGACACACTTCATCAGCAGGGCGATCCACATCAGTTATACGCTCATTCATTTTGGATTTTTTTGTGATAATGAAATTCATAAATTAAACTTCCTTATTTTTTCCTCTTACAGCATGATGCATAGACATTTAAGGGTACTGGAAATTTCCATGGGGTTCGAGTTCTTTATAGCAAACTAACTAATGATCAGAGGGATCGAATTCAGGAGACTGGATTTGAGGACTTTGTACTCTCACTTCCTTCTGAGTAGGGACGTATAGACTACCAGCCACTACATGCACTAATAAAGAGGTGGTTCAACATGACCCACACCTTCCACCTCCCATTTGGTGAGCCCACTCTGGATCTGGTGTCATTTGCTACTTCTACAAGGATTGCTTATGTTGGAGACCCCATCCCCCTTGATGCGAGCTTACACCAGTTGTCTCCGGACAAGGCTGCATGCATCGAGTGACTTTTGGGCATGATTCTCAATATGAAGGGGACTCATACCCTTAAGTTTGACTCGATTAGGAGCTTCTATACTTAGGAGTGGGCTGCAGCTATGGTCACTCCTCGCGAGGTTGATTAGGTGGTGAGGCTTTCCTACTCTACTTGCTCAACACCACCTTATTTGCCAACACCACCAGCTCGATTGATTTGATGTTACTACCAGCTCTTTGAGATATTGATCACGTATCCACATTTGACTAGGGTAGTTGTGCTCTCACGTATTTGTATCAGAGCATGGACGAGGTGGTCTGAGGGGCCAAGAGATTTTATGGCTTGGCACATCATCCTAGAAAGTTATGACCCTCCCCTTTCTTGCCTTGTTCTATTCTCCATTTATTTACACTGACTAATCAACTTTCTTAATAGGTCTAGGCTTTGGAGCTGGAGCTGCTCGTATGTGTGCAGCAAGTGGGGAATCACCTTCTAGTTATCAGTAGATGGGGTGCTAGCCATGTCTTAAAGAGGCATCTCACCCGAGTGCATATCCACAGGCAGTACCTAAACTCCCTGACACAGGATGCAATACCTATAAAACACAACCTATTCCATTAGCAATTTATATGAATTTAATCTACTTGCCTGCTGATGTTTCCACCTTTCATAGATCCAGAATGACTTGTAGGGGCCTAAGGATAGTTGGAATATTGAGATGACTCATTCCAAGAGCCTAGCTCAAAAGAGGGTACTCCTTTGTGGACCTGGATATCGGGCCTGGTGTCTTGGCGAGCAGGTTATGAACTAGAGGGGAGGTGCTAGAGCGAGACGGGTTCCCAGGTCTCCCTTTGATAGCATGCTTTGGGTGCATGAGCTAGAGGGCGAGGACCTCGCTTAGGCTATCACAAGCTCACTAGATGTGGATCACATAGTTTGTGTAAAGAGCCGATATGTGGAGTTTGTTCTAGCTCACCTTCTACTGATGGTTCCCTTACATGTTGTTTTTACCTCCCAGGAATATCCCTGTTGCCTTTTTCCTACTTTAGGAACTAACTGTGTTCTTACATACTTTCCTTTTCTTGCCTTTAGGCTACACCTGCTAGGCCTATGCCTCAGGTCAGATCTGGAGTGCGAGAGAGAGAGCCCCTGAGGCGTTGTTTGGATCAAGGGAGGGAGGAGACTTTGGCAGCTGCCGAGCAAGCCAGGCCACCTATCACCCCCAGTTCTCAGTTTGCTCCTGACAGCTTCATTTATCCCTGACCCCCTAGCTCGATGTTAGGTCCCTCTTGGAGATTTGTCTCATCAGTTTTTGACTCTGGACGAGGATCTGACACCTGCATGCACCCTTGGTGGTACCACTCATGCAAGTTCACTCATGACATGCTTTCACTATTATTCTCAACCCATTTGTTAGTTCTAACATTAATTTAATAATGTAGATTTCTCTAGAGCAAGGCTTGTACATGAATCGCATGATAGAAGCTCAGAGAGACTATATGTTGGAGGTCACCCAACTGTGCATGATTCACTAACCTGTGATTTGTTTGAGCAAGACTGTGATGAGGCTAGTAGGGTGAGGATTGCCACTCTTGAGTGCCAAAATTGATGTGTTCCAAATTGATGAGGACAATGATGATGGGAGTGGCATTGGCGCTAAAGGAGGGGATGACCCTGAGGGTGCCGAATCGGACGCTTGATGTACCAGGGCCTACAATTTATTGTTTCCCCCTTTTGACTGATTCATCTAGCTTGGACAATGAACATATAAACTTTTATGTTCTTCTTTTTCTTGGATGAATTGTTTATAGAATTCAAGTTCTATCTTAATTAAATTTATTTTTTTATATGCAAACTGATTTCAATGATTACATGTGTGTGCATCTATCCTGCTACACTCTAATTTACACTTACTGAGATTGCATAGTTCAATGAAGCTTAACAACTGATACTGTTAAAGAAGCGATTGCCTTATGGATTTCTGATGAAGAGGTGATCGCCTCTTGGTGCTGAGGCAACGCCTCTTCAATGAGGTGGTCACCTCATCACTAAGCGGTCCTACCCCTTTAAAAACTCAAAACCCTAGCCCAGCCTTACTCTTAAGACACCTTCATTCCTAACCTCCAATTTCTCTCTCTAGGCACCCTAAAAGCTTGAACCATGACTGAACAGAGTCTCGAACTGCTGCAACTGATCTTAAAAAGTTTGGATAACAGGTCTTCGGCTAGGTTAGAGCCGTTCCACTTTTCAGTCTTCAAATCACTACATGTTAAGAGGATCAATTTTCCTTTCCTTCATGCTATGGCTCTGTTTTGGGATCCCTAGAAGCATGTTTTTTGGTTCAACACAGTGGAAATATGTCCCCTACTGGAGGAATTCGAAGTAATTCTTGGTCATCACACAGATTCCACTTGCCGACTTACAATCCTTGACTATAAAACCTAAACCCTCACTCCATTCAATACTATATGTCATATATGTTCAACCTTCCACCATGGTCCTCTTCTCACTACATTCTCAACTCAAAAATCATATTAGAATCCTTCCTCGAGATCACCATGGGTGTGGATAAAGAAGAAACTCACTGGCCCCGCATGATAGCTCTCTGTTTGTATGCCTAGTTTTTGTTGGTTTCTTCCTTCAGACACTGTGATTTGAAGGTCCTTTCTATTCTTGATTAGGTGGAATTAGGGTTTAATCCCTTGTCTCTCATTCTAGCAAAAACTATTATTGGACTGGACAAGTTCATAGAAACATGATGATTCTTCAAAAGTCCCTTTCTGTTGGAGGTAAGCTCTCCCATGTCAATTCTTGAATTTTAATTATCCTATCATTTACACCTAATCATTTATCAATTTGTAGATGCGGCTGTATGAAAAATTAAGTCTGTTTGAATCCCCTCAAGACATTAGGCATTATAAGGCCAAACATTACCGAACAAGGAAGCTACACCTTGTTCTGGCAGATGTTCACAGCTGGCTATCAACATTTCCTGACACTCTAATCCACTGGATGTGCCCTTGGTGGAGATTGCAGCATGTGACTATCCGGTCTTATACATATTGCATTCTGATTATCGGTCTTCATTTTGCTACCTTTTACAATCTAGTCTACCTCTGTCATTAATACAGACATAAACAACTGATTATAGAACTAGTTCATAAGTTCGAACCAAGGCCCCTTTCTCAAAACTTCCTAGACCACTTTGTGGTAACTTGGCCTCGAAGAACCATTGAGAGCAACTTAGACTACAATGGAGATTAGACTACTGATGATCATTACAAAGCATAGGTCTATTTGCAACAGATGAAAATAGATGAATTTAATAGAAATATGCGAACAAGAGAATTACAAGTATTGAGCTTTCAGGGTGACCAACAAAAGAAAAGAAGACAAAATTAGCTCATGAAATTAAGTTGTCATTTTCCTTTTTTGTTAGATGTATTTTCCCTTTTGTTAGTTAAACAGCATATAACAGACACTTTATGCAATGCTTAACAGTAATTGAAGCAATCTATTTCATTCAATTTAAGAACAATACATATATACATTTCACTTTTGATACATCTCATGTTGTTAGTTGGCTTTCCCTAGCAAGTTTTCCAACTAACCATTTTGTATCTCTCTCTCTCCTTTTACACGTCCTACTTTTGCCTAGACTGCCTCTTTCGAGGTTTTCAATCCAACAAGACTTTTTTTTGTCTCTGATTTTTGCCTAAGCAGCCTCTTTTTGAGGTTTTCTCCTTAGCAAGACTTTTTACATAAAGTATTTCTTAAGTTTTTCTAGGTTGATGATCTCCTTGAACTCATTTCCCTCTATATCAGACAAAATGGTGGCACCTTTCAAAAATAACTTCTTTACCATATACGGTCCTTCCCAATTTGGCTTGAATTTCCCTCAAGGGTCGACCATGATTGACTTTATAAGCTTTAGCACCAAATCCCCTTCTTGGTTCTTTCTTGGCTTGATCTTTTTATTGTAGACCCAAGCTATTCTTTTTTTACACAATTGAAAATGATACATAACTTTCATCCTCTTTTCATCTAGTAATGTCAACTGAGCTAATCGGCTCTCCACCCACTAAAACTTAGGGAGCTTAGACTCTAGCAGGACTCACAATGACCTTGTCTCAACCTCCACTGGCAAAACAGCCTCACATCCATAAATCAAAGAGTACGGAGTGACCCCTGTCGAGGTTCTAGCAGTGGTTTGGTACCCCCCCCACAATGCGAATTGTAAGTATTCCACCTAATCTCTGTAATTCTCTAACATCCTGGCCAGGATCTTTTTCACATTCTTATTGTCTACTTCTACCGCCCCATTTTCCTGTGGCTTATATGGAGATGTTCTGTGGTGCTCGATCTTATAGTCTTTCAACAACGTAGCCATTTTTGCTTGAACCATTATCTATAACAATGTGGTATGGCAAACCATATCTATAGATTTTTTTCTTCTCAATGAACCTTGACATTTGCTTCAAACCCACTGTAGGATAAGATTCAGCCTTAACCTATTTGGAGAAGTAATTGATAGCCATAATAATATACTGATGACCATTATATGCTTTTGGCCTTACCTCTCCTATGATGTCAATCCCCCATACAGCAAACGGCCAAGGAGAAGTCATTCCCTAAAGTTCCATAGATGGTAAGTGGCTAACATCAGCAATTGTGACATTTCTTCATAAATCTAATGCAATCTGCTTCCATGGTGAGCCAAAAGTAACCCTTACAAGCTATTTTCTTTACCAAGACTGTCCCATTCATGTGTGGCTCGCATACTCCTTCATGAATCACTTTCATAAGCTTTCGGGATTCATCCTTATCAACATATCTGAGGTGTACCCCGGTCGGCATTCTTTTGTACAGCATCCCATTATGACTTATGAATTGTTGAGATAACATTTGCAAGGATATCCTCTCTTTCCTATCAATGCCATTCAAAAATTTCCCAGTCTCTATATATCTTTATAAGTCATAAAACTAAGACTTCTTAGCAGCGTCAACTAGTGTCACCCTCACCTCCTTATAATAAGGGCCTTGAGATTTCGTCAGAATTAAGGGCCTAGCCTCTGGTTGTTTCCCATTTTCCCACATAAAGGCCAATATGGCTAAGGCATAAGTTATCTAGTTTCCTTCTCTTGGCAAGTGAATAAACTTACATTGAGTAAATAAGCATAAGATAGTATTAAGATATTCCTAGTATAGATGCAATATATCCTCATTTAACTCCCACTCTTTAGTAGCTTATTTTATTATTAACATGGAGTCCCTGTACACGGTAACATTCTCCACTCCTATACTGTGTAATGCCTCTAGACTAAAAATGCAGGCCTTGTATTTTTTTTGGTTGTTGGTTGCCTCAAACTCGAGTCTTTTTACCATCGGGATCATCTCTCCCTCTAGCGTGACCAAAATCACACCTACTTCAGCCCCTTTGTTGTTTATGGCTCCATCAAAGTACATTTCCTAACCTTGTACCTTTATTGCCCCTAGGTGTTCATCAAGAAACTATAATTTCCATTGTTGGTCATCATCTATTAAGCTCTATGCCAGGAAGTCTACTACCGCTCTCCCCTTCACCGTTTTCTTGGTTGTATACTCTATGTCAAATTTTGTGAGTAAAACGAGCCACCTAGCCAACTCTCCTGTAAAATATGGGTTCTACTAGAGATACCTGAGGGGGTCATGTTTGGAAACTACCTACACTTTGTAAGATTGATGCTAGTGTCAAAGTTTCTTTATTGTCCAAATCACTGCTAGGCACGCCTTCTCCAAAAAGCTATAACTAGTTTCATAAGGCAAAAGCTTCTTACTCAAGTAATGCACAACGTGCTCTATCTTCTCTTCACCTTCTTGTGTCAGCATTGCCCCTATTATGTCTTTTTAAATTGCCAGATATAGGATTAAGGCTTTACCCAGCCTTAGTGATTGCAAAATAGGAGGATTCATCAGATAATCCTTGATAGCTTCAAAGGCTTGCTGACACCTTTCATCCTATATCATGGGTCGATCTTTCTTTAGGAGCTTAAAAATGGGATTGCAAATGGTCATCAATTTAGCTATAAATCTACTGATATATTGCAAGCACCCCAAGAACCTTTGGACCTCTTTTTTGTTCCTTAGTGCGGTCATATCCCTGATTGCCTTAATCTTATCCAGATCCACCTCTATTCCTTTATGACTGACAATATGTCCTAATAGTTTCCCAAATGTAACCCCAAAAACACACTTCTTCGGATTTAGTTTAAGATTGTACTTTGTTGCCCTTGCTAGAAACTTATCTAAAGCCTTAAAATGTCCTTTGCTGATTGCGAATTTCACCATCATATCATCCACGTACACTTCTACCTCCTTGTGGATCATGTCATGCAGCAAAGCGGTCGCCATCCTCTGATAAGTGGCCCCTACATTCTTTAATCTAAAAGGCATCACTCGGTAATAATATATGCCCCACTCGATAGTGAAGAATGTCTTTAACTTGTACATTACCACCATCATGATCTAATTGTACCCTAAAAATTCATCCATGAAAGAGTACATCACATTAGAAATCACACTATCAATTAGCGTAATGATGTGTGGTAGTGGAAAGTCATCTTTGGGGCAGGCCTTGTTTAAATCTCGATACTCTACATATATTCTGGCCCTCCCATCTTTGTTTAGAACGGGAACTATGTTTGCTAACCATTAGGTGTCCTCTACCACTTCCAGAAACTTTGCCTTCAACTGTTTCTTAACTTCTTCTTTGACCAAGAGAGCCTATTCTAGCCTTAACCTCCTTTGCTTTTGCTTTACTAGTGCTATGTGAGGATATGTAGGGATCCTGTGTTTTAAGATCTCCTTGTTAATTCTGGGCATGTCTTCATAACTCTAAGCAACTACTTTTTGTCTCTTTGTTAAGATTTCTTTCATTTTTTCTCTCTCATCATGAGTTAAACCAAAAGCAAGCAATATATTTTTAGGATTATCATTTATGCCTAAATTAAATGATTCAATTTGCGTGGAATTAATGTCAAACATATGCATGAAATGATAATCACAAATAGAATAACCACTAGGGAACACATCACACAAATAAGCAAAATTCAGACTTTATTGCATTCACTTTCAAAAAGAAAAGATCATCAATTTCAAATAAAGAAGCAAAAGAAACATCATAATCATCATAAAAGACATCTATAATAGAGCTAAGGATGTAGGCTTCAAAATCAAGTTCTTTGCTTTGATCATTAATGCCTTTCAACTCTGAGGTAGTTTCATTCCCTTTAAATTCTTCATTAGCCAACACCAACTCCTTAGTAGGAACTTCTTCAACAGTAACACCCTTGGCTCTGTTCATAAATTTGGTAAAGATCTTGAACCATGGAATAACTTCCCCATCCAACCAGCAGGAGAGGTTCTAAAGTTCCATTGTAGGGGTACTCGATGCCTTCCTTTATAAAGATCTTTCATAGAGTTTTCTTTTTAGCTACGGTTTCCTCTTCCTTTTCTTCAGACTAGCCCCAAATATCTATCTTTCCCTTAATATCGTCAGCCCCTTTGAATCCTAGCCTGTGTTTCAAAACAGGCATTTTGTTTTCCATAAATTCTGAAGGTCCACTCTGATCTCTTCCCAACTCCATACTGGGCATAAATCTCCTACTGCACATTATCTTTAGAACCTTTTTATCCATTTCACCCTCGTAAATTACACAAACCTCAAAACTGAGGCTTATGGAGATTTCTTTAGGGGGTCAACTTCAATACAACCACAACGATTTCGATTTCAGTGAAGATGGTGACAACCCTTCCTTCATGAGGGAACTTAATTTTCTAGTGAACAGTGGATAGGATGCCACCCAAAGGGTAAAACCATGGCATTCCCAATAAAATGGAAAATGTCACTAGGATATCAATCATGTGTTAGTCAACCCAAACTTCTATAGGTCCCATTTCGACCAATGCCCTAAATGTTCCTTCCACAGACCTCTTGGTGTCATCATAGGCTTTGATAACTACTTCAGAAGGCTTTAAGTAAGCCACTGTCAACCCTAACTTTGGCGGAATCTTTAATGGACACACATTGATGGTAGAACCATTGTCTACCATCATGCAGCAAGTCATTTTTCCCTTCACCTCAGCCTTGATATATAGAGCCTTATAGTGGTCCCTCCCCTCTAGAGGCAGGTCGTCATTAGAAAATGTTATCGTCCCTTGAGGAGTTTCTATTAGTGATCCGACCATCTATTTTGGGGTATAGCTAGTGGAGATCTTTTTCTAATCCAGTGCTAGAACCAGGGCCTCCCTATGATCCTTAGAATGCATAAGTAACTCCTAGACACAAGCAACAATCCCCTCACTTTGCTTTGCTTCTTTCCCTTTTTCTGAATTTTCTATCTTTTTAGGCTCAAACTTGAAAATCTCGGGTTCTTCCCTCATTTATTCAACCTTCCCCACAGACTAGCCTGATCTACTTCTTACGTTGTCCTATAGGTCAACCTGTCCCATGCTTTCATCATCAGAACTCCATATGTCCAAGATGTGCACATGCAATTTCGAGGGTTGTTTGCTTGGTTTTGGGCTCTTAGGTTCAATTTTTAAGGAGTTATGAGCAACATCCACAAAGGAGTTTAGGACTTGCTCCTCCATTAGACCAGTGCTGATCATCAAAATGGGCACATTTGGAGGTGGCATATTTTGGTAGTTGGGCAAGGGATTGGTTTGTGTATTTGGTTTTCTAATTTATGGGTCAAGAATTTTACCTGAGTCAATCAAGTCTTGGGTTTCATGCTTTAATCGAGCATAACTATCAGTCTCATGTCTAATGGTTTGGTGAAACTTGCAGAAAAGCTTTGGGTTAGCACTAGGTAAGGGTTGTTATGAAGGTAAAGGCCGCAACAAGTTTTTCTCAATAACTTGTCAAAGACTTTGAATAGAGGGCGCCCCAAATTTAAAAATCTATGAAGTTGTGTAACTGCATTAACCTATATGTTGTTGCTTGGTGGTTTGATAGAATTGATATGAACATTACTGCTCGAACTAGCTCCTTTTTTTCCCCCAGACCTTCCTCCGAAGAATTTCTTCTCTTGAGCTAGATATGACTCTTTTTGGACCCCAAACCTGTACAATTCTTCAAAGTTCCTAATCCCCAAATCTCTCAGCTTTCTAGACAGTATTGGGAAATACCCCTCTATTACTAGGACTAATTGATCTGACTTAGCAAGCCTATGCCTCATCAAAGATAACTTTCCTCTCCAGCAAGTCAGGTAATCAGCAAAGGGCTCATTAAAGTTCTACTTGGTGTTCTACAGATCTCTTAGGGATACTTCCAACTGAACATTGAGGCCATATTGCTTTATAAAAGTGACATATAACTCCTTCCAATCTAATTAAACATGTGGTTCCAAAGTGTAGTACCAGCAGATCAGTGCTCCCTCCAGTGACATAGGGAATGGCTTGATGATCTGGCTCTCAGTCAACTCCGTAGCTTTCATATAAGTCACATACTACTTCAGATGAAAATAGGGATCCTCGGTGCCAGAGTATTTCTTTAAATCAGGGAATTTAAATTTATGGGGTAGCGGTTCATCTTCCCTTTCTAGATTCAAATCGACATAATCTAGGCGGGGCGACAATGCCCTTCTCCTTCATCATCATCTGCATTTGGTTCATAGCCTTGGTCATGCTTTTGGCCCACTCAGTTTGCCCTACATCTTCGGTTGGGTTCACATTTCTCCGGCTTAATGGGTTGGCTAGCATCGTTACATCATCTTCTTCCCTTCCCTGAATGGGGATCTCCTCATCGAGATCTATCGGATTGATTGGTGGCACATTGGATGGTTGTACCAGTTGATTCTCCCTAATGAGCTTAGTAATTTCCCCCATCATCTCCCTCATCATAGACCAGGTTTCTGCAATCACTTCATCTTTTAACTGTGCCTTAAATGCCTCTAGATCAAAACGACCTGCCATTCCCCCTTCTGAATTTCTGACCAAATGACCTGAACTAATTTGAACCCACCTTGATGAGCTCGAAGGATCTATAGTACTGCAAAATCATATGTTAGAATGATGCATGACGTGTATGCATGATATACAAGTCCATTTTATTTTAAGGAAACTTAAGAAATAAACAAAAAAGAAGATACACAAAACCAAAATGCGAAGCTTAAACGTGCAAACTTCCACCCTTATTTCTCCCATATGCATATTCAATGGCAAGTATCTTGCCCTAGGATTTTTTGCCTAGATTTTAATTATCAATGGGGGATAACAAAATCGACATACATAAGATAACTCTCAAGATGATTCAAACAGGTAATGGGACCTTTAAATACAGCCCGAGTCCATTTCCTATGGGCCAAGGTCCTTAACACTATAAACTCACTTGTCAAGGCCCACTTAAAATGGGTTATGAATAGTCATAAGAGGCCTTCATTGACTTAGTTTGTTTATAATGGTCTTTGATTGGACACGAGGGCCCATTTTACCTTGGATTTCTTGTTGATGGGCTTAAGATTTATTTTAAGGGTCCATTATATGCCATAACACACGTGCATGTGGGGAAAATTCCTAAGGATAGTTGCTAGGTCATTACATGGCCTTAAGTCTTAGGTAAAAAGGCTTTGGTTCCCACAATGATATACATCTATATATGTCTCCCCAATCAATGGTCAAATAATGCAGATTAGTACATGTCGTGAGTGACGATAATCAAATATTCCACCACTAGGTTTGAGTGAAACGTAGGTAGCAAAGTACTTACTATTGTCGGGTTTATTTGGGACTGAAGTGCTTATTATGTGCAAAATGTGTAGTGAATTCAAAAGAAATAAGAAAATAATTAAAGATGATAAAATACAAAACACTGGAATCAATTTCTCTATCCCTAGTGGAGTTGCCACTATAGGCGGTAGGGTTTAGCACACGCCCAAGTGTTTGGCGACCATGGCACTGTGTGGGCTCGAGGCCCACTTGGAAATACAATATAGGTCTTGGACCTATTCAAAGATGGAGTCAATACCTGGATAAAAAAATGGGATACACTATGCAGCAACTGGATTCCACGGAGGTTCCCAGAAGCTGTCATCAGAGAACAGGTTCAAAAACTGGGTATGGGCATTTGAATGCTCACCCAACCTTAAGGTTGGCCTCCATTTGTTTTTTGTGTATTATTACCTTTTATTATTCAATTATTTCTTTATTACCACACGTATTGTAAATTCCTTCGAATAATTGCCAAATTTTATAGTTAAGTCCAAGTTTACATATTAATTCTTTTCATGCATTTAGTCCCGCCATTTATCATAAGCAAGATAAATAATCAATATTTACAACCATTCACTCAAATTATAAAAGGGGAAAGGGATTAAGGATTACAATGCTTTTAGGACAAATAAAAGAATAATATGTAAAAAATAAACCATACATATACCAAAAATAAATTAGTAATAAACTATTTATACAAACACGATGGTCTAAGGAATCAGGTAATGACAGTGACTACTCAATGATGTGGATCATCAAGTAATTCCTACAATAGCATACGGTTAGTTTCCTCTTGCAAAACACAACATTATACATAACAATATTTTATAAATAATACTCTTAAGAGATTTCTCAATGTAAACTAACAAAAAGTCCTCAAATGATCAAAATATTATCATGCATACTACATCATGCAATATGGTGGTTATGAGTAAAAAGGGCATAAAAGATGAGAGTCATGCAAATTTTCATAAAGGAGAAATGGCCAAATCATCTGAAGGCCTGTTAAGATGGCGATCACTTTTGTGATAGGGCGATCGCCTCATTGACAGGAGGTGAAGCCTCTTGATTAATAGGCTTCTCAACACAAATGACATGGTAGAATCATATAGGATTACAATAAAAGGAAGGGCCAAATTGCTTGGAGGCCTATCAATGTGGTAATCACCTCTGTGAAGAGGCGACCGCCTCATTGTAGAGGCGTCGCCAGATCAATAGGCTCTTCTCATCTTTCAAAATGATTAAACTTTTATTCTAAACAAGCAAATGTATACATAAATATCCAAAAAGCATACTAAACTAAAGCTACATACAACTCAAAAGATTAAACCCATCAAATAATGTAATGAGTGCAACAAACCTAAAATAAACCAATAAACTAAATCACATGCAAAGTAAGTATCTAAATGACAAGAAGATAAAGATTTTTTGCTTGAATGTAAGCGTTGTCAAAATGATTGACCTTTAGAGATGTGCTTTTGGATGTTGATTTTCAGTAGGATGTGAGCTTCAATTTAAATCAAGCTCTTTACCTCCTTCTTCTCAAAGGAATGGACCTTTTTTTAAGCTTGGTTTTCTCCTCTCCCTTTTCAAAAACGTCGCTCTTTGTTTTTCCCCAAAGCTTCCTCTTCTTCTTTCCTCTTATTTTGCAATGGTTTTTTTTTTCTTTTCCTCCTCCTTTTTTCTCTCTCCTTTTTTTCTTTTTATCCCTTACCTTGCCCATGCCCCTAGGCTCTCTAGCCCATCATGAACCCCTATTGCCTTTCTCTTCCCCCAAAAAATCTCTTCCTCATGCAAAAGCAGGTTTTGGGGTATGGGGCCTACACCATTTGGCCATTATGGCTACAGCTGCAAGTGGTCTGCCACAAAGGCGGCGCCTCTATGATGAGGCAATCGCCTCTGCAGTAGCTACCAAAGAGGTGATTGCCTCATTGCACTGAGGCGATGCCTCTTTGGCCCGGGCCTATATTAAGGCAAGTGGGCTTGGGTTATTTTTGGACAATTGGGCTAAGTATTGGGCTTTTAGGCTTTCAAGTCCATTTTCAATTGGAGATTCAAGTTTTTTTCTTATGTCCAAGTTTCACATTCTCATCATTAGGCTTAACAACGGGCCGATCAAATTGAACATCCCTAATTTGTCCCCTAACACAGGCCGACCGAATTGGGTGTCTATAACACTTCTAGTCTGCCTTCATTTTTTGGGTTGAGTAGGCTCCTTAGCTAGTTTGAATGTCAGATGCTTAGGCAAATTCCCATTGATTTTTGTTGTTATAGGAATTATTTTTTGTAAATGGAAGAAAATTAGTATATTTTTTATATGATACAACAATGATTGAGGCAGGATATTTTTTGTTCATTTTTGCATAGCCTAAAGATATAGTAGACAAACTTAGGTTGTATTTAAGTGGTTGGACCTTATTTTGTAATAGGCTTGACCCACTTCATTAAAATTATAGTGTAATTTCTATTTGGATCTTTTTATTTTGGGCCTAATCCAATTATGCCCTAACCATTTTTTCAAACCAAACAAAACTTATTTTCTCAGATATCTGAATCGACCATTTTTGTTTCCGAATGTCATCAATTCAGTGACCATTTTGCCCCTTCTAAACCCGATTGGTTTTCGCCCTTAAGCTTCCAAACTCACCTAAACCACCTAATGCACAGCCCTACATGTTGATTAACTATTTCATGTCACGTGTGATGATAGGGGTTTCAAAATTCTATTTTAGTTAAGTTTATGTATTAAAATGGCAAAATTATAAGTTGGGGGTGTTAAATGACAAAATTATAAGTTCAAGTGTCAAAATAATAAAAAGTGACAAATACATATAGTCATATTATATATTAATTCTATTTAAAACACCTTTTCCTGTTATATTTAGTGTAAAATAGTGGGGAACTATTCTTCTTATCCATTTATAATCTCCTGAAATGTCTATTTTTCAATATATATATATATATATATATATATATATATATATATATATATATATATATATATATATATATATATATATCTTTCAACTTTATAAAATTGTGCTCTCTTCTTTAATATAGTATCAAAAAAATTTTCCTTATATTATCGATAGCCCTTAAAATTTATTTTACAATTTCAACAATTTTTTTACACAAAAATTTGTTGTTATTGTGCTATAATTATAGCATTAGGACTATATTTTATTTTGATTTTTTTTTGTTATACTATTTTATAATATATTAAAATCTTTATGTAGACTTAATTCTTTCTATTTATTTAGAAATAGTTTAAATCTTTATAAGTAAAAAAAATTGAAATATAAAAATACATTAATAATCAACTTGCCTAATGCGTAAATATACAATTAGTTTATAATAAATTACACTATCAATAATAATTGCTATAATTTTGCCAAAACTCTTTAAAAACTAATCAAATATTGAATACCAACTGCGTGAAGCTATCAACCATCAATAATTGGCAACATTTTAGTCAAATAAATCCTTTAAATAAATAGCTTCTTGTGATATAATAGAAATTAATTAGTGTGATATAATTAGAAGGTCATCATATTTATTCTTTTTTGAAATTTTATAATTTAAATTATCTAAATTAATTTTGAAAATAAATTTGAAATTTATATTAAAAATATTATAATTTTACCTAAGTTGAACTAAATTAGTTAAAGTTCAGTAAACTATAGATCCTAGTGGTTTCGATAAAAAATATTATAATTTTCTACTTAATATATAAATAATAAATTTGATTTATAATCAACAATATAGTTAATTTATTATTTAAAGTAATATATTTTTATCGGATAAATATGTAAAAAAAGGATACAATAAATATATAAAAATAAAAAATTAATAAAAAATATAAGATGAAGTATAAAAAGGAATATATATATAGAATTTTTTTACAGATAAATGTAGAATAATAAATTAAAATAAAATTATTATATTAACTATATTTTGAAATAAAATTTTCTGCAATATCAGAGATTGTAACAAGGTATTCTATTCTCAATTGGAGAATTTGGCCAAGAAATATGAGTGTACTCCCGCTCAGCTTGGTCTCGCTTGGATTCCAAATCAAGGAGATGATGTTATTCTCATCCCTGGTGAGTAGCTATCTTCTCGATTTTTTTTCGTTTCTAAATAGTTGTTAATGTTAATAAAGGACTAAATTACTACTTATAAACGTGCAACACCACAAATATAAGTTTCATCCATCAAATTTAATTTTTCATATTATCATGAATTATATATGAAAATTTGAAGTTCTAAATATATCTGCTTAAACCAATCAATTTAGATCATATTGTCTGGTAGATGCTCAAGTTTGTATTTACAAATCTCTAATTTGAATTATATAAAGAAATACTAACATGATATTTTTAAATTTGTTTAGGGACTACCAAGATTAAGAATCGTACAAGCAACATAGAAGCAGTGAGAATTAAGCTAACAAAGGATGAGTTGAGGGAGATATCTGATATTGTTCCTAACAATGAAGTTGCTGGGTTTATAAGTTTTAAACTAGAGTTAACTTGGAAGTTTGTAACACCCCACGTGTCTGAAGAAGCTGAAATTTCTGTGTTCCTATTTTAATTTTATATATCTCACAATTAGATGTACTAAACTGAGTATAGATAAGAATTTTCCTTAATTTAAAGGGAGAGTAAGTTGATTTGTAGCACATCAAAAATTATTAATAAGTTTACATTTTCTATCATGAATGATGTATTTAGAGGAACTATCGCCCTATTTTTTAGCTGATTGAAATTGTTTAATTTTTCATTATAAAAGGGGAACATGGAGGTGGAATTGTGTTTAATTTCCCACCACAACTCTTGCTGCACCATAGAGGTACTATGGCTTGTGTTTTGAATAAATCATGTATTAGAAAATTTTAATTTTCTTATAAAATTGTATTATTTTTACATAATCTCATTTATCAAAAATGTTGTTTTTTACATTTAATGCTCCATGATCTAGTAGCGCATAAAGATTTGGACTAATTTGAAGTTTAAACCGGATGGATTCATAAAAAGATAAAAAATTTCAAACACATAATTGCTTCATATATATAAGATTAGAATTTAAAAAATTACTTAAGGAGTCCAAATTTTTTGCCAATTAACCAACAAATTTGATTAATTAAAAAAATGTCCCTTTTTAATTAAAAAATTACTTCTAGAATTGTAGGGCTTTTGATAAGTGATCATTTGGAGATTTTGGAGTAGAACTTTGTCACGACCCAAAATAGGGGATCATGACCGGTGCTAGGGAATAGAAATTCTTTCGAATTCGGAACCCGTAGCAAGCCTTAAAAATAAAAACATGCAATATAATAAAATAAATAAAATATTTGTGCAGCAAAAATTAAATCTCGAATATAAAATAATTTATCAGCTTTCTTTAATAACATAAATCACAACTCATATTATAAATAGAAATCTTTTAAGTACAAATCTTTCAGAGTAACATTCTGAATTCAAAATCTCATACAAGTATAATTCAAATACAACCCACAACAGATTTAAATACAACTACTAATGCAGTGTCTATAATACAAAATAAAACTCAAGTAAGCAATTTACATAATAAGGCCGGAGCAGAAGAAATCTGGCGGACAGGTCTACTACTGAGGTCTGAAGATGAAGTCTCTTCTGAAAAATATCAACAGAGGGGAGTCAGACTTCACTGAGTGAATTATTATAATATATATACATGCATAACTAAATGTCAAATGTAAACACTCAATAGTATATATAATAAATATATTGTCACGACCCAAAACAGGGGCCATGACCGGCGCTAGGGAACGGGAATTCTTTCGAATTCGGAACCCGTAGCAAGCCTAAAAATAAAATAAAGCATGCCATAATAACAATAACCATATAATATGCAGCGGAAAATAAAAATCATAATATCATAATATCATCCATCTCAACTGGATTTAATTCAAAACTCATCTCATCACATATATGTATATAATCTTTAATACAAATCCAGTTTCAATATAATACATCTCTTTAAAATAAAGTACATAAAATCCCATACTCTAATTCACAACTACTGCAGTGTCTAGATAAAATAAATAAGACTCAAGTAGACAATTTACATAAAGAAGCCGGGGCGGAAGAAATCCGGCGTATCGACCTGCTACTGAGGTCTGAGGAAGTTGACTCTCCTGAAAAATAGTCAACGGAGGGGAGTCAGACCTCACTGAGTGAATTACTATAATATATATACATACACACTAAGTGATAATGCATACAGTCAACAGTATATATATAATATGTATATATACAGGCAAATTTATACAGATGCAGAAAAATCATTTTTATATATTTTACTGAAAAATCCCAGTTTATGAAGGATCACATAGAACCCTAGAATATCGCAACCTCAGAAAATAGTGTTAAACAACACTCTAGCCACACAGGCTCACTTATTCCAAATATATCCACTTAATCCATATGGACAGTAGACTGGCCCTGAGACACTAAGTCAACCGAGCTCCAGCAGTCTAACTGCCAGTGTGATTGGCCCCGAGACACTTGGTCAACCGAGCTCCAGCAATCACACCCAAACCACATCTCACACATCGATAATCATAATCAAATCAATATCCACAAATAAGTTAGTATTATAGCCTAAAGCTTACCGGTATGTACTCGGTCCTAGTGCTGCCCACTAGGTAGCACGTTCTATTGATATCCTTCATCATTAATAATGTAAAACATTCATTCACAAAAATAAATGATGCATGAATATAAATGAAATAACAATATAATCCATATATATACCAGAAATATACCAAAAGTAAACCAGGTATATTTCAAGTATATATATATCAAATGAATTCAATCAAATTATAACTTAAACTGGAAATATATTTAAAAATATTTTAAATATATTTTATTCACAAAATATGCATATAATTTATTATATACCAAAAATAAACCAAAAATATACTTAATGTAAACTTAAGAAATAATCAAATTATTTATGCATATTTAATCAACATAAAACATGCATTTCTAAATCATGCATCCTAAGCATATATATATATAAAATAGTAACTCACCTAATGCGCTCCACGAGACAGGTCCGATGGGCCTGGTCCACTAGCCCTCAGTCTCGGCGCAACTAAACAAGCAATAAATAATCGACATCAGAATAAACCTAACAGAAATCCTAGAATTCAATCTAGAGTATTTAACACAGAATCGAAAATTAGGGTTCGACTGGATATCACGTTTTACGAGAATTCTACCGAAAATCCGGCAGAACCTCCCCTGTAAAACGGACATCTCTCTACTCAAAAGAGTAGAGCCGACCCTGCAAAGAAACACACTTCGAAATACAAGCTCAACAAAATCCACAACCCCTCGGTCGGACTCCAGACTACAATCTGTCGACCGGGGTCCACAAACACAGAACATAATTCAAATATACCAAAAATATCCTTAAATCACAGAAATACATTTTATAGGTAAAAATTACATAATTGACCTTGAAACACTATAAAAACCGATTAAAACTCATTTTATTAGAAAAACCGTATATTATATTTATAATTGAAAATAATTCACGAAAAATAGTTTTAATTAGTTAAAAATACCAAATATTTTGTAGAAATCATTTTTATACCTTAAATAAATATTAAAACCAATTAAATTACATTTTTAGACAATTTAGGGTAAAATTACCAAAATACCCCTATATATATAAATATACTTAAATTACTTCAAAAATTCACCAAAAATCATACAATTATCCAAAGTTAATTTTCTCAACATATTTATCAATAATATCAACATTTAAACTCAATTAACTAATTAATCTCCATTAAAAACACATTTAACCTAATTTTTCCAAAATTCCATAAACTTCAATAATTCAAAATAAATACTTAGAAATTCATAAAAATTCCAAATAAATTCCTATAATTCATTTCAACACCTAATTCAACCATAAACTCCAATTTCATAATTTAAATAATTAATTTCCGAAAATTAGAAAATAATATTAAAATATTCAAAAATACCCAAAAATCCAAACAATCTCCAAAAATTCTAAAAAAATTCATACATATAGATTAAGCTACTAGGAACAACATTTGTGAAGGAATTTTCCATGAATCATCCAATTCGAAGCTCAAAAAAATCAAAAACCCTAATAGGCCGAAATTGACAAATCGAAAACTAAGCAATTCTATACCATTTTAGCTCAAACCAAAGCTAGAATCACACTCACCGGAGCTCAAGGAGAAGAAAGAGATCGGCGGTGTCGAAAACGGTGGTCGGAGGAGGGAGAAACGGTGAAGGAAAGATTTCGGCCAAAAGAGGAAGAAATGAAGCTGTCGGCGCCGGGAAAAGGGGCTGGAGGCGGCGGAGGACGGCTGGGAACGGCGGTGGAAAGCCGGGAGGCACACCGACGGTAGGTGGCCGGAGTTGCAGACGGTGAGGGATGGTGGTCGGGCGTCGGGCGCGGGAGAGAAGGGAAGAAGAAAAAGAAAAAGAAAAAGAAAGAAAAAGGAAAGAAAAAGAAAAAGAAAAAGAAAGAAAAAGGAAAGAAAAAGAAAAAGAAAGAAAAAGGAAAAAAAAAGAAAAAAAGAAAAAATAAAATAAATTAAAATAATTAAATATTAATAAATAAATAATAATAAAATAATAAATTTTAATAATTTAATAATAAATAAAATAATCAAATAATAATAAATAAATAATAAAATATTAGGGTAATAATAAACCCTAATTAAATAAATATACACACACAGACTTTATTTAATAATTTAAAAATATGTATGAGTTCATGCAAGTCCGTAAATACATTTAAAATAATTAATAATAAATTGTTTACGTGAAAATTTTCCCGAAAATGCAAGTCCCGGGAAAATTTTACGTAAAACACTGAAAATAATACACCGTAATTAAAATAGGTTTAAAATACATATTAACTCGTAAAAATATCATATAATATACATAAATTATTGACACTGCATATCCCGGTACAGTGTAAAAATATTTTTAAAAACACGGGATATTACAGTCTTCCCCCCTTACAAGAATTCGTCCCCGAATTCCAAAAAACAAGATCAAGAAGGAAAGAGATACGGGTAAGAAGCTCGCATCTCGGCTTCAGTCTCCCACGTATGCTCCTCGACTCTGTCGCTACGCCACAGAACCTTGACCATCGGAATCTGCTTCGATCGCAACTGTCGAACTTGAAAATCAACGATCGCCACAGGTTCTTCCACAAAAGTCAAATCTTCACTCACTTCCACACTGTCAGGTTGCAACACGTGTGAAGGATCTGAGATATACTTCCTCAACATCGAGATATAAAATACTGGATGCACTTGTGACATACTCGGAGGCAAATCCAACCGATATGCAACAGTGCCAACTCTCTCCAGAATCTCAAACGGTCCAATATATCTCGGTGCTAACTTACCCTTCCTGCCAAATCTCATCACACCCTTCATCGGAGATACTTTCAGAAAAATGAAATCTCCAACCTGAAACTCCACATCTCTGCGCCTAGGATCCGCATAACTCTTCTGTCTGCTAACTGCGGTCTCTAATCTTCGCTTGATCACGGCGACTTTCTCTGCAGCATCCTGAACCATCTCTGGTCCAGTCAAAGCTCTCTCACCAATCTCATCCCAACTCAACGGGGATCTACACTTCCTTCCATACAACGCCTCGTATGGTGCCATACCAATACTGCTATGGTAGCTGTTATTATATGCAAACTCAACAAGCGGCAAATGATCATCCCAGCTACCTCCCAAATCCAGGACACACATCCTCAACATATCTTCCAGTGTCTGGATCATCCTCTCAGACTAACCATCTGTCTGAGGATGAAAAGCAGTACTGAAATCCAACCTAGTGCCCATTGCTTCTTGCAACTTCTGCCAAAAACGAGAAGTAAACACCGAACCTCTATCTAACACAATGGACACAGGTACTCCATGAAGGCACACAATATGCTTCACATACAACTTCGCCAATCTAGCAACTGAATATGTGGCTTTCACCGACAAGAAATGTGCAGACTTCGTCAACCTGTCTACGATCACCCAAATGGAATCGTATCCATCCTTCGAACGAGGTAAACCGACCACAAAATCCATAGCTATCCTTTCCCACTTCCACTCGGGAATAGGAAGAGGCTGAAGCTTCCCAGAAGGCTTCTGATGTTCGGCTTTCACTTGTTGACACGTCAAGCACTTAGCAACATAATCAGCAACATCCTTCTTCAATCCATCCCACCAGTATAAATCTCTGATACTGTGGTACATCTTAGTAACACCCGGATGAACGCTGTAGGCTGTAGAATGTGCTTCCTCTAAAATCTCCTCTCTCAAATCATCCACATCTGGAACACACAATCTACCACTGATCCACAACACACCATCATCATCGAGTGTGAAATCAGTGAACTTCCCTGCTCTGACATTCTCTGCAAGCTCTTCTAGAATAGGATCTCGGCTCTGAGCTGTTTTAATCCTATCCCTTAGTACAGATCGTACTTTAAACTGAGCTAACAGTCCACCTGATCTACTAATCTTCATCATCAGACCTTGATCCACCATCAACTGCAATTCCTGGATCAATGGTCTCCTCTCAACACCGATGTGAGCAAGACTACCTGAGGACTTCCTACTCAAGGCATCTGCTACCATATTAGCTTTACCCGGATGGTAAAGAATCTCGCAATCATAATCCTTCAATAATTCCAACCATCTTCTCTGCCTCAAATTCAAATCTCTCTGTTGAAAAATGTACTTAAGGCTCTTGTGATCAGTAAAATATCTCACAAGTCACCCCGTACAAATAATGTCTCCAAATCTTCAAAGCAAAGATCACTGCAGCCATCTCAAGATCATGTGTAGGATAATTCTGCTCATGCTTCTTCAACTGCCTCGAAGCATAGGCTATCACCCTTCCATTCTGCATCAACACACAACCAAGACCAATTCTAGAGGCATCACAGTAAACTGTGAACTTATCCACACTATTAGGCAAAGCTAATACTGGCGCTGTGGTCAACTTCTCTTCAACAATTGAAAACTATTCTCACAAGCTTCTGACCACTCGAATCTAACATTCTTCTGAGTCAAGCGAGTCATAGGGGCTGCTATCCTGGAAAAATCCTGCACAAATCGCCTATAATACCCGGCTAAACCCAGAAAACTCCGAATCTCGGTAACTGAAGTAGGTCTAGGCCATTCAGATACTGCCTCAACCTTCTGTGGATCAACCTGAATACAAGAAAAGAAACACTCTCCATCCAGAAATCACACTTCGAGAATTTAGCATAAAGCTGATGATCTCTCAGTGTCTGTAGTACAATCCTCAAGTGATATACGTGCTCTTCTATACTCCTCGAATATACTAGTATATCATCAATGAAGACTACCATAAACTGATCCACATACGGTCTGAATACTCTGTTCATCAGGTCCATAAAAGCTGCTGGTGCATTAGTCAAACCAAAAGACATCACCAGAAACTCATAATGACCATATCGAGTGCGGAAAGCTGTCTTAGGAATATCGGATTCACTAATCCGCAACTGATGATAACCCGACCTCAAGTCAACCTTAGAAAAGAACTGTGCACCCCGTAACTGATCAAACAAATCATCTATCCTCGGGAGAGGATACTTGTTCTTCACCGTCACCTTATTCAACTCTCTGTAGTCAATGCACAGTCTCAGGGTACCATCCTTCTTCTTCACAAACAGGACTGGTGCACCCCAAGGAGAAACACTAGGTCTGATGAAACCTTTATCCAACAACTCTTGCAACTGCTCCTTCAACTCTCTCAACTCTGCAGGAGCCATACGATAGGGTGGCATAGATATAGGAGTAGTACCTGGTACCACATCTATACAGAACTCAATCTCTCTATGAGGTGGTAAACCTGGCAACTCCTCGGGAAAAACATCAGGAAACTCACAGGCAACAGGAACATCTGTGAGTGACAACTTCTCCACTGACGTATCCCTGACCAATGCCAAAAACCCCTGACAACCTTTCCTCAACAACTTCCTAGATGTAATAGCAGAAATAAGATTCTGAGGTGCTGAACTCCTATCACAAACAAACTTAAAATCTTCTTCACCAGGAATTCTAAAAGTCACCTCCTTATTCCTGCAATCTACCACGGCATAGTGCTGAGAAAACCAATCCATTCCCAAAATAACATCGAACTCCATCACATCCAACAAAATCAAATCAGCGAGTAATTCTCTATCTCCCACGAGAACTGGACAACTAGAAAGAACAATATCGGCGTCCAAGGAATCACTCAGAGGAGTGGCAACAGACAAAGGAAAAGCCATCCTCGAAGCTTGCCAACAAGATTTAGAAGCAAAAATAGGAGAAACAAACGAATGCGTGGCACCCGGATCAAACAAAACCCATGCATCCAGGTAACAAACAGAAAGAATACCTGCCACGACTGCATTAGATGCCTGAGCATCCTGCTGAGTCAGATGGAAAACTCTGGCCTGACCTCGACCTCCCTGCTGACTGGTAGAAGCCTGGCCAATGCCTCTGGCACCTCCTCTAGTACCTCTACCACGACTCTGCTGTGGAACAAACTGAGTGGAACTCTGATGCTGGGCTGGTGGTAACTGAAATGGCACGGGTGTAGCACTAGCAATCGACTGCTGTGGGAATCGCGGAATCTGTTGCTGCTGATACCCAGAATAAGGACACGATCTGGCAAAATGTCCTGTCTGCCCGCATCTGAAACATGTCAGCGGTGTCAGATAACACGGTCCCTGATGGACTCTACCACAAGTCTGACAAACACTGGCCGCTGATCCAGAACTACGACCACTGCTGCTGCTCGAAGCACCTGATCCAAATCTGAACGATCTACGCTGACCTCCACGGCCATGTCTACTGCTCCGATGCACTCGCTGCTACTGTCTCTGACTCTGCTGAGTCGAACCTCACTGCTGACTACTCGATCCAACATGAAAACTCGAATATGGAGTAGCCTGCGATCAACTTGACTGAACTCCTAACTGGTAATAATCAGGCATCGCTCCCTGCCTAACTAATCTCAGCTCAATCTCCTTAGCTAGCTCAATCACAGACTCCAGAGTAAGACCTGCTGTAGGCATACCAGCAAAAGCTGAACCCAAACCAGTAACATATGTAGTAACAGCGAAATACTGATCTCGCATCAGATCCTCGGCATATCTACCCAAACGAAGAAACTCTCGGGTATACTCCTCTACAGATCGATCTCCACGAGAAATACTAGTCAGACGGAGACGATAACTCAAACGAAGAGGTTCTGGACAAAATCTCCTCATGAATCGCTCTCGAAACTGAGCCCATGTCATCGTCATCATATAAGGCTGGATCATCTGAATGAACCAATCCAAGGCCGGTCCCTCGACAGACAACTCAACGATCATGATCCACTGGTACTCGGTATGAGCAGTCCGAGTCCTAGTCTCAATCGCATGCAGAAAATCTAACGGATCGGAAGTACCATCAAAAGCAATCCTGCCAACTCGGGCATAGAACAAAGCTGCCTCAGGGTCAGACATACCCTGCTGATAGGCAGGCTGAACAGGCTGAACAACTGGAGGAACAGGAACATCAAACTCAGGCTCAACAGGCTCCTCGTCCTGTAACTCTCTCTGCCTACGGCGACCTGCCGCTCCTCGAGGTCTACCTCTGCCACGACCTCTACGTCTAACTGGCTGCTCAGGAGGTAAAACCTCATCCTGAAAAGACTCATCATCCTTGGCCTCAACGACCGGTGGAGCGACACGCGCTCGCCTCCTCATTCTGAAAAGACAAACGGAAAGATTCAGACAAAACAGACAACGGAGGAATAACGCTGAAAACTACAGCAAGGAATACTTATCAAGACATACTCGAACCTAATACACTGCAGTAGTCCAACAGAAAACACAACTTTAAAACTAGGGCCACAACTCACATAACTAAGCCCTGACACAGAACTCCGCTCTGATACCAACTTTGTCATGACCCAAAACAGGGGCCATGACCGGCGCTAGGGAACGGGAATTCTTTCGAATCCGGAACCCGTAGCAAGCCTAAAAATAAAATAAAGCATGCCATAATAACAATAACCATATAATATGCAGCGGAAAATAAAAATCATAATATCATAATATCATCCATCTCAACTGGATTTAATTCAAAACTCATCTCATCACATATATGTATATAATCTTTAATACAAATCCAGTTTCAATATAATACATCTCTTTAAAATAAAGTACATAAAATCCCATACTCTAATTCACAACTACTGCAGTGTCTAGATAAAATAAATAAGACTCAAGTAGATAATTTACATAAAGAAGCCGGGGCGGAAGAAATCCGGCGTATCGACCTGCTATTGAGGTCTGAGGAAGTTGACTCTCCTGAAAAATAGTCAACGGAGGGGAGTCAGACCTCACTGAGTGAATTACTATAATATATATACATACACACTAAGTGATAATGCGTACAGTCAACAGTATATATATAATATGTATATATACAGGCAAATTTATACAGATGCAGAAAAATCATTTTTATATATTTTATTGAAAAATCCCAGTTTATGAAGGATCACATAGAACCCTAGAATATCGCAACCTCAGAAAATAGTGTTAAACAACACTCTAGCCACACATGCTCACTTATTCAAAATATATCCACTTAATCCATTTGGACAGTAGACTGGCCCCGAGACACTAAGTCAACCGAGCTCCAGCAGTCTAACTGCCAGTGTGATTGGCCCCGAGACACTTGGTCAACCGAGCTCCAGCAATCACACCCAAACCACATCTCACACATCGATAATCATAATCAAATCAATATCCACAAATAAGTTAGTATTATAGCCTAAAGCTATAGGCGTACCGGTACGTACTCGGTCCTAGTGCTGCCCACTAGGTAGCACGTTCTATTGATATCCTTCATCATTAATAATGTAAAACATTCATTCACAAAAATAAATGATGCATGAATATAAATGAAATAACAATATAATCCATATATATACCAGAAATATACCAAAAGTAAACCAGGTATATTTCAAGTATATATATATCAAATGAATTCAATCAAATTATAACTTAAACTGGAAATATATTTAAAAATATTTTAAATATATTTTATTCACAAAATATGCATATAATTTATTATATACCAAAAATAAACCAAAAATATACTTAATGTAAACTTAAGAAATAATCAAATTATTTATGCATATTTAATCAACATAAAACATGCATTTCTAAATCATGCATCCTAAGCATATATATATATAAAATAGTAACTCACCTAATGCGCTCCACGAGACAGGTCCGATGGGCCTGGTCCACTAGCCCTCGGTCTCGGCGCAACTAAACAAGCAATAAATAATCGACATCAGAATAAACCTAACAGAAATCCTAGAATTCAATCTAGAGTATTTAACACAGAATCGAAAATTAGGGTTCGACTGGATATCACGTTTTACGAGAATTCTACCGAAAATCCGGCAGAACCTCCCCTGTAAAACGGACATCTCTCTACTCAAAAGAGTAGAGCCGACCCTGCAAAGAAACACACTTCGAAATACAAGCTCAACAAAATCCACAACCCCTCGGTCGGACTCCAGACTACAATCTGTCGACCGGGGTCCACAAACACAGAACATAATTCAAATATACCAAAAATATCCTTAAATCACAGAAATACATTTTATAGGTAAAAATTACATAATTGACCTTGAAACACTATAAAAACCGATTAAAACTCATTTTATTAGAAAAACCGTATATTATATTTATAATTGAAAATAATTCATGAAAAATAGTTTTAATTAGTTAAAAATACCAAATATTTTGTAGAAATCATTTTTATACCTTAAATAAATATTAAAACCAATTAAATTACATTTTTAGACAATTTAGGGTAAAATTACCAAAATACCCCTATATATATAAATATACTTAAATTACTTCAAAAATTCACCAAAAATCATACAATTATCCAAAATTAATTTTCTCAACATATTTATCAATAATATCAACATTTAAACTCAATTAACTAATTAATTTCTATTAAAAACACATTTAACCTAATTTTTCCAAAATTCCATAAACTTCAATAATTCAAAATAAATACTTAGAAATTCATAAAAATTCCAAATAAATTCCTATAATTCATTTCAACACCTAATTCAACCATAAACTCTAATTTCATAATTTAAATAATTAATTTCCGAAAATTAGAAAATAATATTAAAATATTCAAAAATACCCAAAAATCCAAAAAATCTCCAAAAATTCTACAAAAATTCATACATGTAGATTAAGCTACTAGGAAAAACATTTGTGAAGGAAGTTTCCTTGAATCATCCAATTAAAAGCTCAAAAAAATAAAAAACCCTAATAGGCCGAAATTGACAAATCGAAAACTAAGCAATTCTATACCATTTTAGCTCAAACCAAAGCTAGAATCACACTCACCGGAGCTCAATGAGAAGAAAGAGACCGGCGGTGTCAAAAACGGTGGCCGGAGGAGGGAGAAACAGCGAAGGAAAGATTTCGGCCAAAAGAGGAAGAAATGAAGCTGCCGACGCCGGGAAAAGGGGCTGGAGGCGGCGGAGGACGGCTAGGAACGGCTGTGGAAAGCCGGGAGGCACACCGACGGTAGGTGGCCGGAGTTGCAGACGGTGAGGGATGGTGGTCGGGCGTCGGGCGTGGGAGAGAAGGGAAGAAGAAGAAGAAAAAGAAAAAGAAAGAAAAAGGAAAGAAAAAGAAAAAGAAAAAGAAAGAAAAAGGAAAAAAAAAAAGAAAAAAAGAAAAAATAAAATAAATTAAAATAATTAAATATTAATAAATAAATAATAATAAAATAATAAATTTTAATAATTTAATAATAAATAAAATAATCAAATAATAATAAATAAATAATAAAATATTAGGGTAATAATAAACCCTAATTAAATAAATATACACACACAGGGTTTATTTAATAATTTAAAAATATGTATGAGTTCATGCAAGTCCGTAAATACATTTAAAATAATTAATAATAAATTGTTTACGTGAAAATTTCCCCGAAAATGCAAGTCCCGGGAAAATTTTACGTAAAACACTGAAAATAATACACCGTAATTAAAATAGGTTTAAAATACATATTAACTCGTAAAAATATCATATAATATACATAAATTATTGACACTGCATATCCCGGTACAGTGTAAAAATATTTTTAAAAACACGGGATATTACATATATATACTGGCAAATACACACAGATGCAACAAAAATCATTTTAATACTGAAAACCATTAGTTATGAAGGATCAAATAGAACCTTATATTTTTGCAACCTCAAATATCAATAGAACTCACTTAACCCATACAGGCCCACTTAGTTTCAAATAATTCACTTAGTCCAACTGGATAGTAGACTGGCCCCGAGACACTAAGTCAACCGAGCTCCAGCAGTCTGACTGTCAGTGTGATTGGCCCCGAAACACTTGGTCAACCGAGCTCTAGCAATCACACTCTCAAACACATCAATCTCAATCATATCAATCAACAAGTCATAATCCACCAATAGATTAGTAATTTAACCTAAAATCTACTATCGTATCGGTACGTACTCGATCCTAGTGCTGCCCACTAGAAAGCACGTTCTATTGATATCCTTCATTTATATAAAACATACATTCAAGAAAATAAATTATGCATTATGATATTTAAAATAAATAAATATACCATATATATACCATAAATATACCTAAAATAAATTAAGTATATTTCAGATATATATACATATAATCAATTCAAATAAATCACGACATATTAAATTAAACCAATAATATAATTAAAAACAAGCTAGATTTAATTTAAGAGGAAAACATGCATTTATTTCACAATATACTAAAAATATACTAAAAGTATACCTAAAATATACTTAAACATTCAAATAGTCAATTATGCAAAAACTTATGTTTAAAACATAGAATTTCTAAAACATGCGCCCTAAACAATGCATATATATTATAATAACTCACAGTTGTGTGCTCCTCAAGACGAATCCGATGGGCATGCTCCACTAGACCTCGGTCTTGATGCAACTAACAAATAAATAAATAACACTAAATTAGAATAAATCTAATTTAATTTCTAGAAACTCAATCTAGAATTCTAGACACAGACAAAGAATAGGAATTTGACCGAATGTCACGTTTTACGAGAATTTTATCAAAAATTTGACAGAACCTCCTCTGTAAAATGGACATCTCTCTATTTAAAAAGTAGAGCTGATCCTACAAGAAAAATACACTTCAAAATAGAATTCACAAAACATTCACACAACCCTTGGTCGGGATCTCAAATTGCAAATTCCATCAACCGAGGTCCACAATTCACAAGAAAATATACAAAATATATTAAAATTCCATAAATACCCTTTTGATACCAAAATATAGAAATTTAAATATTTAAACATTAAAAATAATTATTTCACCGATAATTACTTAAAAACCCTAATATTAATATAATATTATTAAAATTCAATATATCTTGATAAATTCACAAATATTAATGAAAATTCATTTTATAAATCCAAATTACTCAATTAGTCCAAAAACATACTAAAAATTACTAAAAACCCATTTATTAACAAAAATAGTATATTTTATATAATTTGAAAATGATTTTTGAAAAATAATTTTAATTAGTTAAAAATATAAAATAATTTATAAAAATCATTTTTATACCTCAAATAATTATTAAAACCAATTAAACTTAGTATTTAACTATAGTTACTACCAAATTACCAAAATACCCATAGTATATAAAAATTCACATAATATACTATAAATACCCAAAAATTCAATAAAAAATTATATAATTACTCTAAAATTATTTTCTCAACATATAATTTAATAAAATAAACAATTTTACTCAATTAACTAATTAATTTTAACAAAACACATATATAACCTATATTTCCAAAATTGACATAAACTAAATAAAATTATAATAATTACACAAAAATCAAAAAAAATTATAAATTAAATTCTAAAATTAATTTCAACCACCATAAACACTAAAAATCACAATTTCACAATTTATTTAATTAATTTATGAAAAATAGAAAATAATAATAAAATAATAAAAAAATCACAAAAATCAAAATAAATTCCAAAAATTACAAAAAAATTCCAGAGTGTAGATTAAGCTAAGGGAAACATAATTTGTGAAGGAACTAAGCTTGAATCTCAAAGATTGAAGTTCAAAAAATTCAAGAATAAAAAATGGCCGAAATTAAAAACTAGATAAAAACCTTACCAAATCGAGTTTTCAAGTTACAAGAAGCTTGGAATCGACTTCTATGGAGTTATAGGAGTTCAACGGCATCGGAATCACCAGGTTTGGTGGCTGAAAAGATGGTGAACGGAGGAAGGACGGGTTTCGGCCAAAAATGGCTTCCTTGAGTTGTTGCTGGCGTCAAAGAAGACAACAGAGGCGGCGGAGCTACTAGAGAAAGAGGCAGCACTTTGGGAGGCACACTGAACAGAGGGGAATGAACGGTGAGGGAGGGGGAGGTGCTCGATGTTGGGGAAGAAAGGGAGAAGGAGAAGATAGTTTTTTTTTCTGTATATATATATATATATATATATACACACACACACACACACACACACACACACACACACACACACACACACATACTCATGAAACAAAGGTCAATAATGTAATTTCCTACAATAATAATATTAAAATTATTAATGTACTAAATTTAAATATTATTAAAATATTATTTTTCCAAAATAATAAGTTTTAGATAATTTTTACGTAGAAAAAAATAAGTAAATGTAAAAATAACATTAATTATTCACAAAATAATTAAATAATCAAATACATATTTTTAAAATTTATCAACACTGCATATCCTGATTTAATATAAAAATATTTAAAAACTCGAGTTATAACAGTCTCCCCCCTTTATAAGAATTCATCCCCGAATTCCAGAAAAATAAGAAATACATATCAAGGAGGAAAGAGATACGGGTAAGAAACTCGTATCACGACTTTAGTCTCCCAAGTATGCTCCTCAATCCTGTTGTTGCACCATAACACCTTGACCATCAGAATCTGCTTTGAATGCAATTGTCGAACTTGATAATCAACGATCGCAACAGGTTCCTCTATGAACGTCAAGTCTTCATTCACTTCAACACTGTCGGGCTGCAACACGTGTGAAGGGTCTGAAACATACTTCCTCAGCATCGAGATATGAAATACTAGATGCACTTGAGACAACCCAGAGGTAAAGCCAACTGATATGCAATAGTGCCAACTCTCTCCAAAATTTTAAACGGTTCGATATATCTCGATGCTAGCTTACCCTTCCTGCCAAATCTCATAATACCCTTCATAGGAGACACTTTCAGAAAAACAAAGTCTCCAACCTGGAACTCCATATTTTTGCGCCTAGGATCCGCATAGATCTTCTGCCTGCTAACTGCGGTCTCTAATCTGCTCTTGGTCATAACAACTTTCTCTACAGCATCCTGAACCATCTCAGGTCCAATCAAAGCTCTTTCTCTAATCTCATCCCAACTCAGAGGGGATCTACACTTTCTTCCATACAAAGCCTCATATGGTGCCATTCCAATACTACTATGGTAGCTATTATTATATGCAAACTCGATGAGTGGCAAATGATCATCCCAGCTACCTCCCAAATCCAAAACACATATCCTCAACATATCTTTCAGTGTCTGGATCTTCCTCTCAGACTGACCATCTGTCTGAGGATGAAAAGTAGTACTGAAATCCAAACTAATGCCCATCGCTTCCTGCAACTTCTGCCAAAAATGAGAGGTAGAAACTGAACCTATGTCTGACACAATGGACACAAGTACTCCATAAAGGCACACAATATGCTTCACATACAACTTTGCCAATCTAGCTACATAATAAATGGCTTTCATAGGCAAGAAATGTGCAGACTTAGTCAACCTATCCATAATTACCCAGAAGGAATCGTATCCATCCTTGGAACGAGGTAAACCAACCACAAAATCCATAGCAATCCTTTCCCACTTCCACTCAGGAATAGGAAGAGGCTGAAGCTTCCTAGAAGGCTTCTGATGCTCAGCTTTCTCTTGCTGACACGTCAAGCACTTAATAACATAATCAGTGACATCCTTCCTCAGTCCATCCCACCAGTACAAATCTCTGATATTATAGTACATCTTAGTGACACTCAGATGTACACTGTAAGTTATAGAATGTGCTTCCTCAAGGATCTCTTCTCTTAAATTATCCACATCAGGAACATACAATCTACCATTGATCCACAAAATACCATCATCATCAAGTGTGAAATCAGTGAATTTCCCTGCTCGAACATTCTTTGCAAGCTCTTCCAAAATAGGATCTCGGCTTTGAGCTACCTTAATCCTATCTCTCAGTACATATCGTACCTTAAACTAAGCTAGTAGTCCACCTGATATACTAATCTTCATCATCAGACCTTGATCCACCAACATATGCCACTCCTGGATCAACGGTCTCCTCTCTACACTGATATGAGCAAAACTGCCTGAGGACTTCCTACTCAAAGCATCTGCTACCACATTAGCCTTGCCTGGGTGATATAAAATCTCACAGTCATAATCTTTCAATAGTTCCAACCATCTCCTCTGCCTCAAATTCAAATCTCTCTACTGGAAAATGTACTTAAGGCTCTTATGATCAGCAAAAATCTCACAAGTCACCCCGTATAGATAATGTCTCCAGATTTTGAGAGCAAAGATCACTCAACCATCTTTAGGTCGTGGGTAGGATAGTTCTGTTCATGCTTCTTCAACTGCCTCGAAGCATAGGCTATCACCCTACCATTCTACATCAACACATAACCTAGGCCAACTCTAGAGGCATCACAATACACTATGAACTTATCCACTCCATTAGGCAAAGCTAAAACTGGAGTTGTGGTCAACTTCTCCTTCAATAATTGAAAATTATTCTTACAAGCTTTTGACCACTCAAACTTTACATTCTTTTGAGTCAAGCGAGTCATATGAGCTACAATTCTAAAAAAACCCTGTACAAACCTCTTATAGTACCCGACTAAACCCAAAAAATTATGAATCTCTGTAACTGAAGTTAGTTTAGGCTACTCAGACACTATCTCAATCTTCTGTGGATCAACTTGGATACCTTCTTTAGACACCATGTGTTCAAGAAAAGCAACACTCTCCATCTAGAAATCACACTTTGAGAATTTAGCATAAAGCTGATATTCTCTCAATGTCTGCAGTACAGTCCTCAAGTGATATACATGCTCCTCCATACTCTTCGAATACACTAGTATATAATCAATGAAGACTACCACAAACTGATCCATATATAGTCTGAATACCCTGTTCATCAGGTCCATAAAAGCTACCGGTGCATTAGTCAAGCTAAAAGACATCACCAGAAACTCATAATGGCCATATTAAGTGCGAAATGTCATTTTAGGAACATCGGCTTCACTGATCCGCAATTGATGATAACCCAAACTCAAATCAATCCTAGAAAAGAACTGTGCACCCTGTAGTTGATCAAACAAGTCATCTATCCTTGGGAGAGGATACTTGTTCTTCACTGTTACCTTATTCAACTCTCTGTAGTCAATGCACAGTCTCAGGGTACCATCCTTCTTCCTCATAAATAGGATTGGTGCACCCTAAGGAGAAACACTGGGTCTAATGAAACCCTTATCTAGTAACTCTTGCAATTGCTCCTTCAACTCTTTCAACTCTACAGGAGCCATTATGTAGGGTGACATAGATATAGGAGTAGTATCTAGAACCACATCTATACAGAACTCAATCTCTCTGTGAGGTGGTAAACCTGGCAACTCCTCAGGAAAAACATCGAGAAACTCACCGGCAATAGGAACATCTATGAGTGATAACTTTTTCATTGAAGTATCCCTGACTAATGAAAAATATCCCTGACAGCCCTTCCTCAGCAACTTCCTAGCCGTAATAGCAAAGATAAGATTCAAAGGTGCTGAACTCCTATCACCCACAAACTTAAATTCTTCTTCATCAGGAATTCTAAAAGTCACCTCTTTACTCCAATAATCTACCATGGCGTAGTGCTGAGATAACCAATCCATACTCAGAATAACATCAAACTCTATCACATTCAACAAAATCAAATCAACAGATAATTCTTTACCTCTGACAAGAACTGGACAACCAGAAAGAAAAACATCGATGTCTAAAGAATCACTTAAAGGAGTGGTGACAGATAAAGAAAAAGCCATCCTCGAAGCTTACCAATAAGACTTGGAAGAAAAAATAGGAGAAACGAATGAATGTGTGGCACTCGGATCAAATAGAACCCATACGTCTAGGTAATAGACAGAAATAATACTTGCCACGACTGCATTAGATGCCTGAGCATCCTGCTGAGTGAGATGGAAGACTCTGGCCTATCCTCGACCTCCCTACTAGCTGGTAGGAGCCTAACCAACACCTCCGACACCTCCTCTAGTACCTCTACCATGACCCTATTGGGGAACAATCTGGGTAGAATTTTGATGCTGGGCTGGATGCAACTGAAAAGGAACGGGTGCAGCACTAGCAATCGACTATTGAGGAAATCATAGAATCTGCGGCTGTTGATAACTGGAATAGGGATATGATCTGGCAAAATGTCCTGTCTACCCGCATCTGAAACACGTCAATGGTGTCATGTAACATGATCCCTGATGGACTCTACCTCAAGTTTGACATACACTAGCAGCTAACCCAGAACTACGACCACTGCTGCTGCTCGAAGCACCTGACCTAAGTCTGAATGGTCTACATTGACCTCCACGGCCATGTCTACTACTTCGATGTACATGTTGCTACTATCTCTAAGCCTGCTGGGCTGGACCCCTCTGCTGACTACTCGATCCCATTTGAAAACTTGAGTAAGGAGTAGTTTGGAATCCACTTGACTGAACACCCAGCTAGTAATAATCAGGCATAACTCCTTACCTAACTAGCCTTAACTCAATCTCCTTGGCCAACTCTATCACTGACTCTAGAGTAAGGCCCGCTGTAGGTATACCAGCAAATGCAGAACCCAATCCGGTGACATAAGTGGTGACTGCAAAGTACTGGTCTCGCATCAGATCCTCTACATATCTGTTAAGTTGAAGGAACTCTTAAGTGTAATCCTCAACAGACCTGTCCCCTCAAGAAATGTTGGTCAACCAGAGTCTAAAACTCATGCGAAGTGGCTCTGGGCAGAATCTCCTCATGAATCGCTCTCTGAATTGAGCCTAGGTCATCGTCATCAAATATGGTTGGATCATCTAAATAAACTAGTCTGGGGCTGGTCCCTTTACAGAAAGCTCGACTATTATGATCCGCTGGTACTCGGTGTGAGTAGTCTAAGTCCTTATCTCGATCGCATGCAGGAAATGTAAAGGGTCAGAAGTCCCATCGAATGCAATCCTGCCGACTTTGGCATAAAACAGGGCTGCCTCAAGTCAGACATACCTTGCTGATAGGTAGGCTGAACAGGCTGTGCTGCCAGAGGTACAGGAATATCCTCGTACTTTGGCTCTACAGGCTCCTCATCCTGTAGCTCTCTCTGCCTACGACGACCTACTGCTCCTCGAGGTCTACCTCTGCCATGACCTCTGCGCCTAACTGGCAACTCAGGAGGTAAAACCTCATATTGGAAGGACTTATCATCCTTGGCCTTAACGACCGGTGGAGCGACATGCGCTTGCCTCCTCATTCTGAAAAGACAAACAGAAGGATTCAGAAAAAATAGATAACTAACGGTAACGCAGAAAGCTAAATCAAGGAATACTTATCAAGACATACTTGAACCTAATTCACTATAGTAGTTTCAAAGAAAACACAGCATTGAAAACTAGGGCCACAACTCACACAACTAAGGCCCTGACACAGAACTCCACTTTGATACCAACTTTGTCATGACCCAAAACAGGGGGCCATGACCGATACTAGAGAATGAGAATTCTTTCGAATCTGGAACCCATAGTAAGCCTTAAAAATAAAAGCATACAATATAATAAAATAAAGAAAATATTTGTGCAGTAGAAATTAAATCTCGAATATAAAATAATTTATTAGCTTCCTTTAATAACATAAGTCACAACTCATATTATAAATAGAAATCTTTTAAGTACAAATCTTTCAGAGTAACACTCTGAATTCAAAATCTCATATAAGTATAATTTAAATACAACCCACAACAGATTTACATACAACTACTACTGCAGTGTCTAGAGTACAAAATAAAATTCAAGTAAGCAATTTACATAATAAGGCCGGAGCGAAAGAAATTCGGCGGACAGGTCTATTAATGAGGTTTAAAGATGAAGACTCTCCTGAAAAATATCAACAGAGGGGAGTCAGACCTCACTAAGTGAATTATCATAATATATATACATGCATAACTAAATGTCAAATGCAGACACTCAATAGTATATATAATAAATATATATATAGGCAAACACACACAGATGCAACAAAAATCATTTTAATACTGAAAACCATTAGTTATGAAGGATCAAATAGAACCCTATATTTTTGCAACCTCAAATATCAATAGAACTCACTTAAGCCATACAGGCCCACTTAGTTCTAAATAATTCACTTAGTCCAATTAGATAGTAGACTAGCCCTGAGACACTAAGTCAAACGAGCTCCAACAATCTGACTGTCAGTGTGATTGGCCCCGAGACACTTGGTCAATCGAGCTCCAGCAATCACACTCTCAAACACATCAATCTCAATCATATCAATCAACAAGTCATAATCCACCAATTGGTTAGTAATTTAACCTAAAATCTACTGTCGTACCGGTACGTATTCGGTCCTAGTGCTGCCCACTAGGAAGCATGTTCTATCGATATCCTTCATTTATATAAAACATACATTCAAGAAAATAAATGATGTATAATGATATTTAAAATAAACAAATATACCATATATATACCTAAAATAAACTAAGTATATTTTAGGTATATATACGTATAATCAATTCAAATAAATGACGAAACATATTAAATTAAACCAATAATATAATTAAAAACAAGCTAGATTTAATTTAAGAGGAAAACATGCATTTATTTCACAATATACCAAAAATATACTAAAAGTATACCTAAAATATACTTAAACATTCAAATAGTCAATTATGCAAAGACTTATGTTTAAAATATAGAATTTCTAAAACATACACCCTAAGCAATGCATATATATTATAATAACTCACAGTTGTGCGCTCCTTGAGACGGGTCTGACGGGCATGGTCCACTAGGCCTCGGTCTCGACGTAACTAACAAATAAATAAATAACACGAAATTAGAATAAATCTAACTTAATTTCTGAAAACTCGATCTAAAATTTTAGACACAGATAGAGAATAAGAATTTGATCGAATGTCACGTTTTATGAGAATTCTACCAAAAATTCGATAGAACCTCCTCTGTAAAACGAATATTCCTCTACTTAACTTATAATATACTCACTTTAATATATTATAACTTTATATTATATTAATATAACTTATAATATACTCACTTTAATCACACACCACACAAAATATATTATATACATAGTTATACACACACACACACACACACACATATATAACACAATAACAAATAACACATACGTAAAAAAAAAAACCCTAATAATATATGTGCATGTATATAGATATATATATATATATATATATATATATATATATATATATATATATATATATATATATATATATATATATATATATATATATATATATATATTTACTCATGAAACAAAGGCCAATAATGTAATTTCCTACAATAATAATATTAAAATTATTAATGCACTAAATTTAAATATTATTAAAATATTATTTTTCAAAATAATAAGTTTCGAGATAATTTTTACGTAGAAAACTATAAGTAAACGTAAAAATAATGTTAATTATTCACAAAATAATTAAATAATCAAATATATATTTTTAAAATTTATTAATACTGCATATCCCGGTTTAATATAAAAATATTTAAAAACTTGGGTTATAACAAACTTAAGGTCTATTTGGTTTAAGTGTTTATAGCAGCTAATAATTAATAGCAGATAACTAATAGTTGATAGTTACTGGCTAATAAATATGAAGTGTTTGACAAAATTTTGTTAGTTGTTGCTCTTTGTATGTCAAATAACTTTTAATAGTATAATTTATTTGTAAATATAATTTTATATACTTTTTATAATAATTTTTAGTTATTCAAATTATTTAAAAAATATATAGTAATAATAATAATTTATTGTCTTTAATTTATATATTTTTAAAATAATTAATATAAATTATTCAAAAATAAATTTTAAATGATAAATATTATTGTATAATTTTTTTTAAAATAATTAGAGGTATAAATATAATAATTATTTAGTTATAATTTACAATAATATTTATTTAATTATGAACTATAAAAAATTAATAACATATGTTTAAATTTAATTTAAATGAAATTATTTGTTATTAGTTATTTTTTTAATAAGGGTAAAATAATTTAAATAAAAAAATAAATACAAATTAGTTAACAAAAAGCTAAAAAATAGAGCTTATTAAATCAACAGCTGTTTTGAATAGAATCAACTATCAACTGTCCATTTTATAGTTTTACCAAAAACTTAAATTATTACTAATTGAAAAAAAACTTATATCAATTATCTAAATCAATTAAATCAAACACCCAATAAAAGATAATGTTCAATATTGCAAGGATTTGTATTCATTAAACTATTAAATTGAAAGTACTTATTATCAGTATTAATTTTTTAATGTATTCATCATTGTAATAATGTAATGTATTGATAATTATTAGAAAAAACTTTTTGTTTCGTTTCATGCATGTTTAATTCATTTAAAATGAAAAATGGAATTTTATTTCTCAAATAAAATTTCAGAATTTAGTTTTCATAAATAAAATGTTTAAAATTTCAGAATTTTATTTCTGAATTTTATTTCTAAAATCTCAAATAAAATTTTATTTCTCAAATAAAATTTCAGAATTTAGTTTAATAAATAAAATGTTTAAAAATTTTCATAATATTTATTAGGGCTACACAAAAATTAAGCAAACCAGATTAATTCAATTTAAATCAAATGAAAAAATCATGGTTCAAGTGGTTATATGAATGGTTATGGTTTTAAAATTTTTATAAACCGATTTTTTGGTTTGGTTTAGGATTTAAAAAATAAAAATCCAATAAAACCAAACCGAACCAATAATATAGTGTAAAACTGTCTTTTTTTAAAAAAAAAAATATTCATATATATACAAGATATTAAGCTAATGATTTTCTAGTTTCCTAAAATTATAGGCTTTTAATTACCTAGTGTTCTAAACTCTTCAATTTTCTTTTTACTTTTTATAAACAAACACCTCAACTTTATAGTAAAATTATGCAATTAACAATTATGCACATTTTACTTAAAATTCTGGATATAGTAAAATTTTACATAATAATTCTATATATATTGCTTAAAATTCTGCATATAAAATTTTATTTTATTTTATTCTTTTACTTGTAGAATTTTTAGTATCAAGTGTTAAATCCAATTTGGAGCAAATTTCTATTGATGGATGAATGTTCTAAAACACGTAATTTAGCAAAAATTTACTTTACTAGTTTACAAATTATGTTTTGTATTTTTTAAAAATTAAAGTAATATGCTGAATTTGTATGTTTTGAATAATGTTTATATTATTATTTTGAGCATATGATTTTAAGTTAATTTTTGTGGTATGTTTAGTTTTTTATTTTATTCATTTATTTATTTGTCCAACTGACCAAATCGACTATTTAAATTGAATTTAAATAGCTTTAGTTTTAATATTACTTGATTTAGTTAAAAATTAAAGTGTTCAAAAATTGATTTTATTGATTTAATTAAAATTTTTTGGTCTAAACTGACCAAATCCAACCATGAACATCTCTAATATTTATGTTGCAAACATTTGAAAAATTAGTGAAAATGATAAATATTTTACTGTATATTCATATTTAGTCATTTCATCTTAAAAACATTGGAGATGAAGTTGAGAATTGACTACAATTTGACACCATTTTGTGTAAATAAATAATGTAGCGCAAGAATTGGAGCTGTACTATTCAACATGCCAAATTTTGTTTTTTTATTTAAAATATTTGAAAATAAGAAGTTTAGTTTTAAATATTTATTTCTAAATATTTTTCACAAAAAAACTTTATAAAAAATGTAATAATTTTTTTAATTGATATATATGTATAGTAGATTTATCTTATAATCAATAAAATTATTTATTTATTTATTTTTAACAAAGTTAATAAATAATAAAATACATTTAATTGAACATATTAAATGTAAACATGGTTACAATATTTAAATGCATAAATAATGTAAAATTATTTATATATCTACATGTCGCGCTGATTGATTATTAGATATTTTATTATTTAATATATTTTTATAGGTAAAATGTTAAATTAAAATAAAATTATTATATTAACTATATTTTCAAAATAAAATTTATTGTAGTACGTGATGGTCTAACATAAAAAAATAAAAAAATAAAAAAAAACCCAAAAACAGTTGGCAACAGGCCGTTTTATAAAATGGTCACCATGCCTTTTTATCTTCTCCTAACAAGTTAAACGAAATCAGTTGGACAATGTTCCTGGAAGCAACGACGTGTCGTTTAATGAAATCATTTGGCCGTAGTCGGACTTGTGATCGCTGGCCACCTTGTCTGATATATGCGTTCCTGACATACGATCTTCCGTCGTAACCATCAGAATATTACATGTTGCTGACATATGGTCGGACTTACAATCTCTGGCCACTTTGTCAAAGATATGCGTTGCTGACATACGATCATGCGTCGTAACCATCAGAATATTACATGTTGCTGACATATGGTCATGCGTCACCACAGCTCTCTCTATAACAATAAAAAGATCAAGCTGGGTGCTTCCTGCTGACACCAAACTCTTGCTTCACTTCCATAACAACAGTACACTACTAAAAACAAAAGAAGAAGAGATCGCTGATAATGGCAAACGAGCAAGGAGCTGTAATAGTTCCAAGAGTGAAACTGGGGAACCAAGGATTGGAGGTAAAATAAAAAAACACCCACTTCTTTTCTTGAGCTCTTAATTTCTTAATTTATATATTTGCAGTAGGTTAATCCCACTTTTAGAAATTTTTTAATCAATCCGTTATTAGAAATTTTAGTCAATGAAAAAGGATAAAGACCCAGATGGGTGAGCAAATTTACCATCGTTTTCTTGTCCGCCCATTCCAAAAGGTGCACCTGGAGAAGAGGATAGCACAAGCTCATAACATTTGATAAACTTAAAGCTTTTGACTTTGTGACAAATTAATGCAATAATTAAGCTTTTTGTTCACTTTGTCATTGTGAGTGCATTTGGAAATAAAAGGAGAACGTGTTCTCATTCTTTTTTCTGTTATAATTTGACTTTCAGGTCTCGAAGTTAGGGTTCGGATGTATGGGGCTTACTGGTATTTACAATGCTCCGGTCTCTGAAGAGGTTGGCATTTCAATCATCAAGGAAGCATTTGACAGAGGTATTACTTTTTTCGACACAGCTGATATTTATGGACCTCATACTAATGAAGTATTGGTTGGGAAAGTGAGTTTTGAAATTTTATTCTGTTTTAAGGTTTTTGTTTGAATCCTTTGATCTCACTGATCTGTTTGGTTGCGAATTAATGAGTGTTGTGATGTGTGATTCTTGCTAAATTTCAAAAAGATGCCAACAAAAATTCAATCTTTTATTGGCCTCATCAAGATAGCCAAGAAGTGTTTCCTATGGGAAGGTGTTGCTCATCTAACAAAGCTCTGAGATACAGCACTTGCTCAATCTTGAACTAGACATTGTAACCTTGGGCTCATTTCTGGAGTGAAAGGACTTAAACCATGGCAAAAAAGATTAGATAACTATGAACCAAATGAGCAGAGTTTTATCTCGTCAATACATCTATTAAGAGTAGAAACAGAAAGCAATGCATTCAAGAAAATACTTTGTGATGTAACATCAAATTTTATTTATGTTAGTTTATAAACAATGAGTCTATGATGCTCATGTCTTGCAGGCATTAAAGCAATTGCCTAGAGAAAAGATTCAGTTGGCTACAAAATTTGGTATTGTTCCCAATAGTTCTGATTATGGAACTGTTCCAGTTAATGGCAAACCTGAATATGTTCGTGCATGCTGTGAGGCTAGCCTAAAGCGTCTTGGAGTGGAATATATTGATCTCTACTATCAACATCGTATTGATACTTCAACACCAATAGAGGAAACTGTATGGCTATTGTTCTGCTTCCTGAATTCTAAAAACACTGGCGTTTGCCACCACTTTTTAAGGAAATTATATATATTAATAATGTTCTCAATGGTAATCCAATTAATTTTTGCATTGGCAGATGGGAGAGCTTAAGAAATTAGTGGAAGAAGGGAAAATTAACTACATTGGATTATCTGAAGCAAGTCCTGACACAATAAGGAGAGCACATTTAATTCATCCCATCAGTGCAATACAGATGGAATGGTCACTTTGGACTCATGACATTGAAGAAGAAGTAATTCCACTTTGCAGGTATCTCTAATTTTGTTTTATCTGAGTACAAAGTACAGACTAATGTATAATCGAGCCTGTTCCAGAATGTAGAACAGTCTCATATTGGGTTTACCAAGCTATAAATGCATGATATTTTTCATTCATTAATTTTTGCTACAAGTACAATGACATTTGACTGTGAAAAGCTTGCAGGGAGCTTGGAATTGCAGTAGTGCCGTATAGCCCTATTGGTAGAGGCTTTTTTGGTGGCAGAGCCATTGCAGAAAGTATGCCTTCAGAGTCTCTACTGGTATAAAACTTGTATTCTTCATTTAAAAGGGTTTAAGTACTGAAAGTTGAATCTTACACAGATGTGTTTTTTGCTGATACTTGTCTCATGTATCTTACTTGAGTTGACGGGTGAATATGCTTGGCATCTGATTGCTTACATTGTGTTATTTTAGAGATCACATCCAAGGTTTACAGAGGAAAATGTCGAAAAGAACAAGGTATTTTATACTCGAGTAGAAAATTTGGCTAGAAAATATGGATGCACTCCTGCTCAGCTTGCCCTGGCTTGGGTTCTTAATCAAGGTGATGATGTTGTTCCCATACCCGGTGAGTGTTCCTTTTCATGGGTTTCATGCTTTAAACAATTCAGATAATTACCATGCTGCACTGTGCTTTGCTAATCCTCTTGTTGAATTTATTTAGGGACAACTAAGGTGAAAAATCTGATAGACAATATAGAAGCATTGCGCATCAAGCTATCGAAAGATGAGCTGAAGGAGATCTCTGATGCAGTCCCGATCAATGAAGTAGCTGGCAACAGATCTTTCAACTACAAGCAGACCTTTAAGTTTGCCGATACTCCTCTTCCTAAAAACCCTTGAGCAGCAACCTGAACAATTGTACATGAGCTGAACTTGCTCTTGAACTGAAAATGTAACCAATTAATAATATCTACGTCATTGATTAGCGGATTCAGCTAGCTGTTTTGCTTCTGTGATAATTATCGATTAGCTAGTTCTTTTTTTTTTTTTTAACTTATTTATACTCAATCAATTGCTCTTTACATATAGAACTTTTTGTAACAAAACAAAAATAGAACCTTCAATTGTTTTGAATGGAGTAGAAGTGGATATATATGTTGATGACGTGATCATGCATCACTGGCCATAACTCAATTACTGGGTCACCAACTCAGGTCCCGTTTATAACATAATATGAGCAAAGAATCAGTAGTTTGTGTGTGATTTCGATTTTCAAGAACCAGCTCTTGATCATTCTTTCCTCAAAGACCCCAAGATTCAGGTCCATCTCATACTTTTTTTTAATGGGTTTCATGCTTTTTTTTAATTTTGCGCAACCATGAGGTGTCTCTACACCACATTCGACATGGGACTAATTTCAGTATGCGCTCCGTGGCTGGCGCTGTACTTCAAGTAATTCAGACAAGTACCATGCTGACTTGTGCTTTGCCAATCATCTTGTCGAATTTATTCAGGGACTACTAAGGTGAAAAATCTGATAAACAATATAGAAGCATTGAGAATCAAGCTAACGAAAGATGAGCTGAAGGAGATATGTGATGTTGTTTCAGTCAGCAAAGTAGCTGGATTTAGAAACTACTTCCTTAAACAAAACTATGAGTTTGCTGATACACCTGTGCCTCAAAATGCCTAAACAGCAGCCTGAACATTATGTAGATGAGATGAATTCAACCTTGAACTAAATATGGTGACAATACAACAAATAAAAATGTGGATTTGGCATGGTTTCCTGTCACCATTTCTATATCTTTCCTTGATGAGCTGTTTTTGTATGTGAAGAATAACTAGTCAAATTATACATCATGGATACCTCGTCGGGTTTCGAATACAAGTAAGCTGGAGTTTTAAGGCATATTCATTGTAATTGTTACACTTCAAATAGATAACTTAAAAAGTATCTAGATTTCCATTCTTTTTAATTCTAATCCAATTGATTTTTGTATTGGCAGATGGGAGAGCTTAAAAAGTTAGTGGAAGAATGGGATAGCTTAAAAAGTTAGTGGAAGAAGGAAGAATTAAGCACATTGTATTGCCTGAAGCAAGTCCTGAGACAATAAGGAGAGCACATGCAATTCATTCAATCATGGTGACTTTGTGATTAAAACCCTACCTATAACGGAGATAGAACGTGGTACAACTTTGAATATTAGCCCAAGGATCATCAAGAATAGATTGTATTAATGGAGCTAAACCTCTTGCTTATTAAATTGAAGTAAGATATTTAGCTTTAAAAAGATGAACAATAACGCAATTTTAAGTCTAACCTAGCAATTGTAATGAAAGGTAAAAGTAAAACAATTCAAGTAAACTTGTAATATTTCAAAAAAACAAAGTTTAAGGAAAAACCTCACTTTTTAATATTTGAATCCTCTTCCCACCATATAGCAGCATGACCCAAAATTTTTTATGAGAAACAAGTTTACACTTTTGAAAATCACTTAATTCAAAAGAATCAAATATGTCCTCCATTTGTTGCACCCATTTTAAATAAACATAAGGATCATCCCTGCCAAGAAAATAAGACATGTCCATAATGACAACATTCAAAGATAATTTAGAAAAAAAATAGAAAAGAAATCCTCACAAAACACTCCCTTACGTGTTTATACTTAAGGATGTGAATGCTCTCGTGTTTAACTCAAAAAAATTATTTTTTTAATATATGAAGAATTGAGAAGAAGAAAAGAAGAGATAATACATAAAAATTAAATGATACATAATCAAACCTTAAAGTTTGGCTCTGATACCAAACTGATACGAACCGTACCTATAATAAAGATAGAACGCATATCCAACTTTGAATATTTGTCCAAGGATTATTAAGGATAAGTTGCATTGATGGAGCTAAACCCCTTGCTTATTAAATTGAAGCAAGATACTTAGCTATTAAAAGATGAACAATCACATAATTCTAAGTCTAACTTAGCAATTGTAATGAAAGGTAGAAATGAAACAATTCAAGTAAACTTGCAAAGTTTCAAAAGAATAAAATTTAAGGAAAAACCTCATTTTTTAATATTTCAATCATTTTCCAGATTCATTTTACATAAGGTTAGCCCTTATATAGGCATGTAAACAACCTGATCCATGAAGGAAAAGGTTTTCTCCCTTATTTCTAAAGATACCTATATAGGAAAAATCTTAAATAAGGAGGTTTCCTTCAAAATAGGACAACTAATGACAACTTATATTTGAAAAGTCAAAATTAACAATTAATGACAACTCATTACAACTAAGAAAAATGACAACTCATGACAACTAAGCATTGAAGCATACCGTGTCACATGCCATGTAGGTTGTTCACCATTAACCCTTGACTTTGACTTGTTGACTCTTTGACTTAGACTTGTTGACTTATTGACTTTGACTTAGAAGATCCTTAAATCTTCTTACATCTTTTAGAATTTTGTTGAATCTTCTTACATCTTTTAGAATCTTCTTTATTGACTCTAAAATAGAAATAACTCCAAAATTCGTCCATATCAAGCTATTAATTTCAAAATATGAAATTAAACTAACTAGCTTGAATTTTTTATTATTTAGCTCCATGCTTGCACTTTTCATCCCTTTTAGGGTTCATATTACTTTGGACACGAGACCTTGAGGAAGAAATAATACCAGTTTGCAGGTATTTCCCCTTGGGTGATTTCCTAGTACAAGTTGATTTATAATGGAAGCATATCCAGAGGGTAAAACCACTTTCCACATTCTGTGCTGTGTATGACGACATTTAACTGTGCAAAAACATGCAGGGAGCTTAGAATTGCAGTGGATCCATATAGCCCCCTTTGTTGAGGTTTTTTTTGGTGGCAAAGCAGTTGTGGAAAGTCTACCCTTAAAGAGTGTATTGGTATAAATTTTGTAATCTATTACTTCTTTCAAACTTCTGAAAATTTTAACTTCATTTTAAAGTTCTTTTAATGCTCATGCCTGTTTCTTGTTGCTTAATAACATATAAACTTGCTTTATGTTTACTTTAGGAAACATATCCAAGGTTTGTAGGAGAAAATTTTAAAAAGAACAAATTGTTCAATACTCGAATAGAAAATTTAGCCAAGAAATATGAATGTAGTCCTGCTCAATTTGCCCTTACATGGGTTCTCAATCAAAGGGATGATGTTATTCCCATCCTTAGTGAGTTAAGCTTTATTAATTTAATTTATGTTTTTTAACCATTAAATACATTAGATTGGAGTGGAATGTTCTCTACTAATTTTCTTGAATTTTCTCTATGGACAACTGTTATGAAATAATATAACAAACAAGAGCAAAACAGAATAAAATAGAGAAGAAAAGAAGGAATATAGATATTTAATGAGGTTCAACAATTTGCTTACGTCCTTGGGAGTGAGAGGCTAGAGTCCTTCTTATTACTGCGAATTATGGTTATAAATACATGATATATGTATATATAAGTTGTATGGTACAAAACTATTAAATTACCCTTATACAATACCATGGGGGAAGTTGCCCCCGCACACCAACTCATATAACCATAACCCCACAATTAACCTGAGAAACCCCTCAAAGGACAAGTTGCTTTGTTATGCTCCAATATTTGTCCACTTACTACCACATATGAGCCATACACAAAAACAACTAAGATCAAGAATCTGATTGGAAATATTGAAGCATTAAGGATCAAGCTAATAAAAGATGAGTTGAAGGAAATCTCTAATGTTGTCCCCATTAATTAAGTAGCTAGAGTTAGATCTAACAATTTCCTAGCTACCTTTAAGTTTGCCTAAATATTCACAATGATATATCCATTTGAGAGTGTTAGAAATCTTAATAGTGATATCTATATGTCTATGAGTTATGTGTATAAAAGTGTTAGAAATCTGGAAGTGGACTAACTTGCAAAAATTTCATGAAAATAACTCAGGTCATTTTAAATATCTCATATTCTTTAATTATAAGGCACATTTTCTTTTCTTTTCTTTCTAAAGTGAGACTCTCTCCCATATACTTCAACAGGAAGATGGTGTAATGCAATTGTAAAATAATTATTGTTGTGAAAATGTAACAAAGAATAATATCTGCACTATTGTATACTTACCAATGTCATACATATTCATTGAAAAAAAACATGGTTGGAGACCTTTGTTATGATTACCCTATTTTGCGTTTTGTCTATTTGTTCTAATTTTCTCTTTTATCTATTTGTTATGACCCTAATTTATATAGGGGCAAACATGTCATTTTTACTTAAAAAATTTGCCTTTTAGTGTTTATGAATACTATTTATGTAGCAAGTTGCTACATGTATCATTGTCCTTTTCGAAGTTGCTTAACATAATGAGAAGTGTCATTAGTGGTCTAGTGGTAGAAATAACACCCTGCCACAATAAGACCCTTTTTAATCCAGGCTGGTATATATAATGATACCTATGCAATTACGACAGAATTTAGGATTTTTAAAAGCGATTTTAACATAAATGCCTAAAAAAGCCCCTCCCCCCCCCCCCCCCATTCACTAAAATGCACCACTTTTCATATATTACTAAAATGCCCACCAAAACCAAAAATAATTTCACACATGTCTTCTCTTTATCAATGTCGTTGTGTTTTTGCCCTTTTCCAGCAACCTCCTCATGCTCCTCTCAATTTTTCCTCAAATCACAATTAAAATCACCTCATCTTTGTTTCCCCATTGACCTTTTCATGGATTTTCTTTCCCTAGTTGTTGTCTCGGCCATAACCTTGCTATTATTATTTTTTATTTCCTTATTAATCATCTCACCAAATCCGTAGACACCATGAGTAATTTTATAATTTTGGTTTATGAATCCATCTTAACTTTAAAAAAAAAGATTCGGAGATGGTTTGGATATAAGGAGATAAATCGTCTTTGATTTCTTCTTCTAGCCATCATCTTTTGGAATTTGAATATGGACAATTATTGCAGTCATTGTCAAAGAAGAAGCTAGGGGTTCTTGAAATTCCCAACTGGTGATTATTGTAGTTCTAGTTATTTGAGGTTGAGATCTTCCTCACTATTTATTAAAGCAATGGACGAGTCGCCTTCTTCTTTATTTTGTTGTTGTTGTTGTTGCATCTTTGAAAATTGTTTAAATAGGATTTAATTTAATTAAATGCTTACATTTTTGAGTTTGATGGAATTTCATAATAAAATGATATGGTTTCCTCTTCTTTCAATGATTTAGCGAGAGATTGTTGGATTTTTCAACTGATTTGTAAATATAAAATATTGATTAGAATGATTCAATATATATATATATATATATATATATATATATATATATATATATATATATATATATATATATATATATTACTGATGTATTAAACCATTTGAAATTATTATCATCATCAAAAGTTTGTTTCTTGGCTATTTTCATTAATCGAGACTTGTTGATACATGTGCACAAGTGTTTGATTGAAACAATATATTTGCCAAGCCTATGTAAAGGATTGACTTGGTCTTATGCAGGGAAAATAACAACAAGAACTTGATGCTACCATTTTTTTCTACTCTATAATTTTTTTGGTTGCTAGAAGAAAGATATAAGTATGGAATTATAGAGTAATGCTACAAATAAATCAGAAACGAGTTTGCTTTTGGTACCCTATTTGGTAGATTAGCAACAAAATCATGATAATGCTAATGTAGATTAAGGTCAACCTGAAATTGGAACATCTTTATATAGATTAAAGTCAACATGAAATTGGAACATCTTTATATGTAGAAAGAGATGTAACAAAATGGTTGTGATTGAACACCTATACATGTTAATATAGCACAAAAACTTAGTTGATGTTTTAAACATATACAAAATTCGGTATTGTTTCACCTTTTTGAATAAAAATAAAGATTAATTAATAATTAAATTTTAACTAATTTATAAAAATGATCACATATGTTTTTATCAATTTAGAGTACTTTTTATATATTTTACGTTTTTAATAAAATAATTTCATTATAGTCATCATTTAAAATGGACTTCTAATAACTTATATTTTCTTATAAATTTGTAAAATTTAAAATTTAAATTCTTAACATTTTGTGTCACATAATGAATATTTTCTCATTAAATAAATTAAATTAGCAATGATTTTTCTATTTCTATTAATTACAATTTATAGGTAAAGATTTGAGTAAATTAGTAATGAATGTTTTGTAATAAATGCATAATATTGCAAAACAAAACCAAAAATCTCATATACATTCTTAAAAAAAAAATTAAAATAGAAAAAATGAATCAGAAACCAAAAGGATACAAAATTATAACATATTATCTTCTAATGTGTTATCAACAAAAACATATTCAAAGAAAATCATAATAATAACTCTCTTTCAACTATGGAATATTTAGATATAAAATAAAGATTGCATAAATACAATAAATATATAAAAGAAACTTTGTGATACAACTACATTATCATTAATAAAAACAAAAAAGTATTATAAATCAAAATAAAACCAAAACGATACCCAATTATAAACTCAACATAAAATGGCAGCATCCTCTTAAGTGAACTCAACAACACCAAAAAACTTTAAAACATATTTATTTCTTTAAAATTTTTCTATTACAATAATTACAATTCACTTAACTCCAAAGAAAATGTTTAGCTTCAAGTTATAGTATATTTTTTATATACTTTTCATTTATTTTTAGTTTCCTATACTAAAAGAGTCCTAAAAGGGGAGCGAATAGGACTATCGAACCAAAATTGAAAATTAAAAGTTTTGAATAAGAATTAAGAGAATTGTTGAGAAGGAAAAATAAAGAACATAATGATTTAAGGAGTTCAGATTCAACAACAATCCTACATCTCCAACTAACTTATCCCTAAGTTTGGATTTTTTTAATCACCCACAATCTTATTCACAAGATTGAGATTACACAAGAGTTTTATGGCTCACTCTTACAACCTTACAACTTAAGTTTTCTAGGATCACTCAAATAATCAAATTATAAGTGTTTTCAATGCTTACAATAAAACCAAAATCTCAAGTGTTTTAATGGTTAAACACTTAAACTAATTCCTTTAGAATAGAATCTCATTTCCCATTTTCTAAACCTATAAAATAGAAGAATGAGAATATCTATTCTAAGCTCACCAACTCTCACAAGAGTTTACAATAATAATAATGAATTTTAAAAGAGTTTAGAGAGCTTAATTGAATGCTTAAATGTATAAATATGAATGAGCAAGTTTCTTAACATTAAAACAATCTTTAGAGGTAATATTTATGCATGAGCAATTCAATTATAGTTGTTGAAAGTAATTATTTCATTTCCAACATAAATCAAGTCCATTTGAATGAAAATTTGGACTTTTAAGCTGCATTTTATCAGGTCCCAATTGGGATATCATCTTTCCCAATTGAGATTAACATCAAATAGCCGTTAGGAGTCATTATATTTGAAAAAGCACCCTGATCTCGATCGAGATATCATGGCCCCAATCGGGACTACCCTATAATAAGCAATGTCCTAATTGGGACATTCAATCGAGATAGTGTAGACGGTGGGGTTCAGCGTGCGTCTAAGATTTTAGCAACCACGACGCTGTTTGAGATCAGGGCTTTAAAGAACACACTAACCATTGTCATAAAGACATGGTGTGGAGATAAGGAGTCGCCACCCATGGTAATAACTGGGACAAATCGAAAAGGTGGTACTCGATTCCCTAAAAGAAAGCTAGCACCACAACCAGGAGATTTTGGATATGGAATACCAACTTCTTTCAGTCTTGTGTTCATTTAGAATGACTTTATGAGTTATTATCTTATTCTCTATTTACATGCAATTTCATATAAACTCAAAATAATCAACTCCAAGGCAGACTAATCATGAAATGCACAAGTAAATAATGAATTCAATAAATCACATAATCCCTAAGTTAGTCTAATCTACATGGATTTTTAATAAATGAGTTAAATCTACATGTTTTAAATTATAAGTGAACCTAAAGACCTAATTCCTTTTTATTTTAATTAAAGGAACCTCCGTCTATATTTTTTTTTTAATTCTAAAACATGAGCTTAAATCTACAAATTATGAAATATTTAAATTAACGGGCCTAATTCTACATATTTTAATTCTAAGGTGATCTTAAATCTATAAATTATGAAAAATGCTTAAATTAAGTGGGCTAAGTCTAAATTAATTAAATTAAATTAGGTGGGCCTATGTCTAATTAACCAAATAGGCCTAAGGATATTTCTAACCTAAAATCTAATTAATTATGGACCTAAGAATATATTTCAATTAATTAAACCTAATTAATTATTAAGTGAGAGGGGCTAAAGGAATTACCTAAACTTAAACAAATAAATCAAGACCTTAAATAGGCTTGAGGCCCAAAACACACAAAAATAATAAATAAACCCAAAAATAAATAAAAACATAAAAAAAATTAAATAAGATCAAACAAATAATTAAATTAATCCTTACTAAAACCCTATTTTATTATCAAGCAACCTAAATTAATCTACTTTCTCCATTGATTTTAAATAATTACCTAATTGAAACCTAATTTTACTAATCAATTTAATCAAAAAATAAATAAACAACCATACATATAATTTTATTACTCCTATTATTGGGGCTATTACATTAATTCATAAAATAATTAATAAAATAAAAATAAAAGCAATAAATAAAATAAAATAAAAACCCTAAAAACTAAGTCTCTACGAGGCATTATCCCTAATTTTTCACGAACTTTTCATGAATTCATCCCTTCCACTGGATCACCATGCGTTTTCCTCTATACTCGTCAAAATAAAAAGATAAAATTATAATTAATGAATAAATTATGATAATAACACGAAAGAAAAAAATAATAAATAATACAAAAATAAAAAAAAAGAAATAAAAAGAAGATGATGATGCTTATGAATGATTTTGGGTACTCCTCATATTGGTAGTTCATCGTTCTTGATAAATCTTTGAATTTGCTTCTTCAAAAATTCTCCACGAATCTTGAATTAATTGTTAAATTAAAAGGAATTTTTTGTAAAAAAAAAATACCTTAAAATAAATAAAATCACGTTTTCTTCTTCTTCTTTTCTCCCGCCTCTCTCCTCTTTTTTTCTCTTTTTTTCCTTTTTCATCTTCTTCACTGTCCCCCCTTCTTTTCCTACTATTCTCTCTTTATATAGTGGAACTAGAAAGCCTAGCCCTAATCCTAATGTGATTCTAATTCCTAAAATATAAGATTAATACTTAAAATTATATTTAGAAATTTTAAACCAGTTAGGATTGAGTTAATTATGAATTTTAAACCAATTAGAATTGAATTAAAAATAGGAAAACAAAGACGAAAGAATCCAATTCTGATCGGTATTATGTAATTCTAATCGGAATTACATAATCCCGATTGGAATTGGTGTAATTCTGATCGGAATTATAGAATTCCAATAGGTTTTTTTTAACATTTAATTATAAAAAGACCCTTGGAAGAATTTAAATTTTGCAATTAGGTCCTAAAAAATCTTGCAATTTAGTCCTTGAAAACGTTAAATCCTTCCTTTAAAAGCTGTATTTAAACCCTTAGAATTTTAAAGATTAAGTATCGAAGACCTATTCATGATATTTTCATCACTGAAGTCCTTTGCTGCATCCATAACACATCATCCTGAAATTGGGTGTCTATAGATGTGTGTTGCCCTTTTAATGAATTTTTTCTCTTCTTTGGTCCCACTCAGGACTGCTTTAGTCTCGATCGGGCCTATGAAAAAAATTGTAACTTTTTATGCAATTTAGTCCCTATGATGAGTCCGGTTGAGATAGTACTTACAATGGCTTTCCAGAATCATTTTTCTTTAATATTTCATTATTATTTTTTAACTTCCAAATTGTTCCTAACTTATACACACTTGAAGCAAACACATTAGTTGCTCAAAATTAAGTTTGTTAAGATCAAAATCAATATTGCTAACTTGCCAAGGTCAATAATCTCCCCCTTTTTTTTTATTTTGACCAACTTATTTTGAGTTTAATAAAAAATATAATGTAAAGTGTGTATTGATAACAATTTGTGATAATAATGAATATATGAGATGAAAACAAATATATTTCTTTATTTCTCCTCCTATGAATATGGACATGATAAGAAATATAAATTTTTATTCTAAATAACAAAAAGAAATATCATGACAAAAATTATGGTCCTCCAAGGAATAAAAGGAATGTTTGATCATGTGAAGGAAATAATTTCAAACATATATAATGCATCACAAAATAGTATAAACGTGATCATATAGAGCTTAGTTAGTTAATTGATCATATGGCACTTAACATATTACAATCATGAACATTAAGCACAAATATCACATTGCTTTTTCTTCCCTTTTTTAAACAATAGAGGAAACAAAAGACCACAAACCAAAATAATTAAAAAGCAAAGATACATAAAATCTTTATGAAATTAAAATGTCATTTAAGCATATTTTGTCCCTCTAAATCAATGAGAAAAAAATATTTAATATTAAGGACACTATAATATAGTTATGTCACTTAAACAAACACACCTTTAAAAGAAAATTCTTTGTAAAGCAATTAACTAAGTATACATGCAAACTTAACTAATGTTTCCTTTTAAAGATCAAAATAATTCCTAAGAGGAATTTTTCTTTACATGAATGTGTTTTGCATGTATATAAAAAATAAATATTAAAAGTATAAAGCATAATATAAGTCAATCACATTATTAAACACATTATTCAAACTTAAATATTTTTCCCCCTTTGACAAAAATAAAAAAGAATAAACTCAAATAAATATTATCAATTAAAAAGAAAATTTTCATTAATAATAAAAAGATGTAGTACAAAGATAAGATATTGAAAAGAAATGAAAAATAAACTAAACATAAACAAGGATAGAATGAACCTAAAAATAAACTAACAGTTAAAGGCTCATATATAGAAAATAAATCGAACAAAAATTGAAACTAAAAACAAATAGAAAACATAAATAAAATCTATTCTTCATTAGGGAAAGGAGGAGGAGGATAGGTGCATCTGTAGCCTTGTTGCTCATAAATGTGATGAACATCATGTTAAAAATGAGTAATGTTGACATCAATTTGATTGAAATGCACATTAAAATTAAATTTAACTTCATCAAAAGTGTGAATTAAAGTTGGATTCTATTAGGGACATGCAATAAAAGATTTGGCCAACTCAAGAAGGTTCATCCTCTTGAGCTTGAGCACCTTGAATTGAGGTTTTTTCACTTTTTATTCTCTTTCTTGGAGGGGTTGAGGGTCTTGTTCTTCTTCCTCTTGACCTTCTTGTTCTTTTAATTCTTGAAACATAGCCTTTATGTTTTCACTAGCTCCAAGATCATGTTTTCAAACCCAAACTCCATTGATAGAAATGAATTGCATAGAGTTTCAAATGAAAGTAGTATTAAGAAATAAGGGTTTGGTAGCAGGTAGAGAGTCAAGATTAATATTGTAAAATTTAGCTAATTTCGTGACAATCCCACCAATACAAATTGCATTGGTTTGACTATCAGTAATTAGCCATTCTCCATTGTAAAAATCTTCCTAAAGCAATATTTTTATTGTGATAAAGAAAATAAAGAATAAAAATATCATCAAGAGAAATTATTTCATTAGAAAGAGCTCTACCATTAATAGAATAAGTGATAAAGCAATTAACATACCAAAGTGCTTTAGATTTAATGAAGGAGACTTTAGTGTGTCCGACAAAGAATTAAAGAGCATTGGGAGCCTTGATCTCATCCCAATAAGAAGAGACAATCCAATAAGAGTTAACTTGAATATGTCCCTCTTAAGAGAATCCAAAAAGAGTATCAAACTCTTGATAAGTCATGAAGCAATCTCTCCCTCTTAATTTAAATCTCATATAAAAATAAAGATTGTCCTTATTAAATTTGGCGGAGTGAAGAGTAAAAGATGAAGGAAACTTAATGATGAGAGAAAGGTAAGAAGGAAAAGGTGAGAAAGCAAAATCATAAATCCCACTTTTAAGAAGAAGATCTTGGACTTCATCATAGTAGCCTATAGCCTTGAGAGTTAGTTCATGCATAAAATATAAAGGAATGAAAGCCCTTTTTTGGAATAGAGACATCCTCTTTTTAATTTCTTAAGAAGAATAAGTATAAGAAGAGTGAGTTCTCTTAGGTTTATCCTTCTTGAAAGGAGGAGCTTGAGAAGATGAGGGAGCTTTGCTTAGTTTCTTTGGAGCTATGAGGAGAGAGTAGACAAAGAAATTGCAGAAGAAGAAAAGATTTGTTTTGAGATAAAAAAATCAATTAGGAATAGAGTGGTATTTATATGCATGAGATTAGGGTTGGAAATAGTGTAGAATTTGAATTGAATAAAAACCTAAAAATTCATTCCTAATTGTGATTGGAGAGTTAAAAAGATGAAAAAATTTTAAATTCCTAATGATGTTAAGAGCTATGTCTTGATCGAGACATCCCATCCCAAGCGATGTCCCAATTGGGACATCTGTTCAGGATGAGTTTTGTGTAAAAACATAAAATTCAAAGATCATGTCCCGATCAGGACATGATCCAATCTCAGGCATGACCATGGTCCTATTCAGAAAAGTTTGAGAAAATTGTTCAATTAGGTCCTAATTTTCTTACAAATAAGTCCTTCCAAAATTATTTTGCATAAATTGGACTAAATTGACCATTTTTGAAAGAGATAAATGAGTATATGAAATAGACTCATTTAGGGAAAAATATATTTTGCTAAAAAATTAAAATAACTAATTTAATGAAAATTTCATAAATTAATTATTAATTTTGAAAAATAGGAAAAAAAATCAATTAAACATGTATCATATACCAAAAATAAACAAAAAAGAAACATAAATGTCTATAAAATCAAGACAAACTATAGCCATTAATCATGTCAAGTTCATGCTTAATGAAGTTCAACCTCTCTTCCTTAAGAGGTTTGGTGAAAATATCAGGAAGTTGATTATTTGTATTAACAAAATCAAGTAAGATATCACCAAATTGAACATGATCATGCAAACAATGATGTCGAATGTCTATATGCTTAGTTCTAAAATGTTGAATAGGATTCTTGCTAAGGTTAATAGCACTTATATTGTCACATGTGATGGCAATGTGCTAAACTTTTATACCATAGTCCATTAATTATTGTTTTTGCTATAAGACTTGTGAACAACAAAGATTTACTATAATGTATTTAGGTTCAGTAGTGGACAAGGTAACTGAAACTTATTTCTTATTAAACTAAGAAACTAAACATTGTCCTAAAAATTGATAGGTTTCAGAAGTGCTTTTTCTATCTAATAAATTACAAGTAAAGTCAATATCTAAATAACTAATTAAGACAAATAAAGAACTCCTATGATACCAAAGTCCTAAATGTATTGTAACACAAAGATATTTGAAAATTCTTTTGATGGTATTTAAATGAGACTTTATAGGACTTAATTGAAATCTAGCACATAAGTAGGTAACAAACATAATATTAGGTCTACTAGTAGTTAAATAAAAAAGGGATCTGATCATACCTTTAATCATTTTTCATCAACTGATTTGCCATTCTCATCTTTGTTTAGTTTAGTTGTGGTGCTCATTGGAGTTTTTCTTGTCTTAGTTCCATCCATTCTAAACTTCTTGAGAATGTCTCTTGTATATTTTGTTTGATTAATGAAAATCTCATTATTGCATTGCTTGATTTAAAGCCCGAGAAAGAATTTGAGTTCTCCCATCATACTCATCTCAAATTCTCCTTGCATTAATTTAGAGAATTCCTCACACAAACAATAATTAGTAGCACCAAAAATAATATCATCAATATAAATTTGAACAATTAATAGATCATGCTTGAATTTCTTTATGAAAAAGAGTTATATTAACCTTTCCTTCAGAGAATCATTTATCTAGTAAAAAGTTACTCAATCTTTCATACCAAGCTCTTGGAGCTTGTTTCAATCCATATAATGATTTTGAAAGTTTAAACACATGATTTGGAACATTAAAACTTTCAAAACCTGCAGGTTGCTCAACATACACCTCCTCTTCAATAAAACCATTTAAAAATGCACTTTTGACATCCATTTGATAAAGTTTAAAATCCATGAATGATGCAAATGCAAGTAGCATTCTAATAGCTTCTAACCTTGCAATGAGGGCAAAGGTTTCATTATAATCAATGTCTTCCTCTTGATTATAACCTTTAGCAACTAATCTACCTTTGTTCCTAGTTATGACACCTTATTCATTCATCTTATTTCTAAACACTCATTTGGTGCCTATAATAGGATGATGTTTAGCTTTAGGAACCAAGGTCCAAACCTTGTTTTTATCAAATTAATTTAATTCTTTTTGCATACCAAGGACCCAAAATTCATCACACAAAGTATCATCAACATTTTTGGGTTCAGTTTGAGAAATGAAGGCTAGATTAACAATAAACTTAAATTTTGATCTAGTAGTTACCTCTTTTGAAGTATTACCTATGATGAGATATTGAGGATGTGCTTTCTTGAATTTCTAATCCTTTAGAAGTTCATCCTTCAAGGTAGGTTGAGATGTCTCCTCATTATCCTCCTTACTTAGACCTTCAAGTTCCAAAGGCTTACTAGCATTTTCTTCTTATGTATCCACAATCTCATTTTTGCCTATAAGATCATCGACACTACAAATATCCTTTCTAAGATCAAGTAAGTTTGATTCATCAAATACAACATACATTGACTCTTCAACTACTAGAGTTCTCTTATTAAAGACTCTATATGCTTTACTAGAAATAGAATAGCCTAGGAAAATTCTTTCATAGGCTTTATAATCAAATTTTCCAAAATTATCCTTGGTCTTCAATATAAATCACTTGCATCCAAATACTCTTAAATATGAGATTTTAGGTTTTTTATTGTTTTATAACTCATACGAAGTATTATTTAAAATTGGTCTTTTGAAAACTATATTTGAAATATAACAAGACGTGTTAACAATTTCTGCCCAAAAATATAGAGGCAAATTATACTCATAAAGCATTATTCTAGCCATTTCAACAAGAGTTCTATTTTTCCTTTCAACTACCCCATTTTGTTAAGGAGTTCTAAGAGAAGAAAACATATATGAAATACCATTTTTATTGCAATATGTTTTGAAATACTCATTTTCAAATTCGGTTCCATGATCATTTCTAATGAAAGAAATACAAAAACCTTTTTCTTTTTGAACTCTTTTAGAAAAAATTTCAAAAGCTTTAAATGCATCATTCTTATGAGCAAGAAAACACGCCCAAGTGAATCTAGAGTTATCATCAACTAATACATATGCATAGTGCATTCCACTAAGATTAGTAACTCTAGTTGGTCCAAATAAATCCATATGTATAAATTCAAGTGGTCTAGAAGTAAACACAACATTTTTTAGCATAAATGATGACTTGGATTGCTTTCCTTTTTTACAAGCATCACAAGGTTTGTCTTTAGTGAATTCAAGCTTAGGTAAACCAATCATAAGTTCATGTTTACAAAGATCATTCAAAAGCTCAAAATTTACATGTCTTAACCTTCTATGCCATGGGAAATAGACATTAGGAATTTAATGTTTTTGTTATCAATTTTATTCAAATCAATGACATAAACATTGTCTACTCTTTCACCACTAAAAATAACTTTATTTTCATCAAGACTACTAACAAAGCAATTTATAGGATAGAAAGTCACCTTATTTCCTATGTCATATAATTGATTTATACTAAGAAAATTATATTTAAGACCATCAATAAAAAAAATATGATGAATAAATAAGGATTAAGGATTGTCTATTTCTCCAATATTGATCATTTTTTCTTTTGTATTATCTCTGAATGTAACATGTCCTTTATCTTTAGCATCAAGCTTGTTGAATTTCTTCTTATCTCCTGTCATGTGCCTTGAACATCCTCTATCAAGATACCATTTGCTTTTTGTTCTTGTGGATTTCAAACACACCTACATAAAATAATTTAAGTGTTCTTTTGGACCCAAACCTTTCTTAGTTTAGGTTGGTTAGTTTTAAGATAATTGGAAGAAAGTAAATTCTTGTGTAGTCTTCTATAAAAGCACACATTGTTAGTATGTCCTTTGATAATGCAATATGAACATATGACATTTTCAAATTTATTTCTCCTAGGATTATGTACTTTGCTAGTGTGTGAAACATGCTTTTTGTATTATGGTGATATATGTCTTTTATTATTTAAAGTCATGGTGTGAGACATGCATTAGCAATGACAATTTGTATTTTGATAGGTTTGTGCAACATATTTATGTGCATTGTGTTGTGTAGCATGCCTAATATAATTATGTTTAGTGTACATATGAGCATACTTGGGTTAAGGTGCTCTAGTTTAAGCCTTACCTCTTTGTGTTAATGAAGGGTGAGTCTTGTGAGACTTCCCCTTATTGTTTAACACATGAGATCTTTTAGCTTTGAAAACTTGAATTTCACCTAGTTTGGAGGTAGAGGGAGTGGAGTTATGTGAGGATTTAATAAAATTAATATGTGATGATGATGATGAAGGTGTTCCACTTTTATATCCAATTCCCTAGGTATCTCCATGAAATTTTTGAAGTCAAGAAGACCATCTAAAGTTTCTTTTCCTCTTTTGAATTTAGCAATGGAATTTTTTAATTCTAAGATCTCATTAGAAAGCTTATGATTTTCATCACTTACTTTCTTGAGTTGATCTTTCAAGGAATTAGAATATTTATCATTCCTAACAAATTTTTCATATGATTTAACAGGTTTAGTAAAATCAATTTTTAAGCCATCAAATTTTTTAATTAAGCTAAATAGCTCATGCCTGTAAAACTTTTTCTTAGAAAGTAAACTTTTGCATTTAACTAAATAATTTACTCACAATAGAGCTCTCATCATCATCGTCATTATAACAATAATCATTATTGTGTTTTAAACCCATAAGCGCATAGTTGTGGTTATAGTAGAAAGATATCATTTCCTTAAAGATTGTATATTGATTACTAATAAATTTTACCTATGATCCTGCTAGTAAATTGAATTATTTAGCAAGGGTTAAAATTTAAAAAATAAAAACTTAATTAAAAGTAAAATCAAATATTTGCAAACATAGAGCCTAGGATTAGTTTCACTATTCCAATCCAATCATGAAGACATTATTAAGTAGAAATCTTAAATTCAATTAAGGGTAATTTCTCTAAAATACTTAAAGACTCTATTAAGTTCAATTAAGCATGCAAGGATTAAAATCTAACCTACACTCATGATTAATAATTTAATCCAAGCTCATTAAGAATTTTAGCAATTAATTTATCACTGTAATCTACTATTGTGATTCCCTGAAGAGCTCGCCTACTCTCATAGTCAAGTGATCTAAGTTCTAAGTGTCTTAAGCTAATGAATTTTCCTAACTCTCATTGGTGAATTCATCCATACAAGATAAATATTACAATACAAAGAATTAACTAAAATTCAAATCAAATATAAAAACTTATGTTCAAATCATGTCATGGAATAGTTAGTCTTAACCAAGACTTGGAAAGAAAACTTAGCCACACACAACTATGATGAAATCCATAATCATAATCAAGAAAACAAAAAGATGAAACAGAAAAGAAAATAAATTAAGCTTTTAGTCTTCATTGCTTTCTATCTAGCCGCCTCCGTTTCTCTGTGATTCCTCTCCTCTCCCTTCTTAAAAAGGTGTTTATTCCTTATATAGTGCTAGAGTATGAAAATAATCCTCTTTGATTTCTAATTCCTTCTAATTTTTAAAACATGAAGTTTTTATCTTCGTGATATGATTTTGAAACACGATCGTGCTTCATTCAAATAAATTTGTGAGTTTACTCAGCACACAGCACGACTTCCAACATGGGTAAGCTTACTAGTCGTGTATCATTCTAAGTCAGAAATTTTCACTCACACGGCATGTGCATGTCGTGACATTGCTATATTGATATTCAAGTGTAGTTGACTTTTTCATAGCTCATGCATGGCTTAGACATGACTTTTCCTCATTTATTTTTTCATCACATGGCATATGCATGCCATGCTACATAAAAACATACTAACTCCTTTTTATTCTTGGGCTCACACTAGACATAAAACACAAAAATCAAATAAAACTTCCCAAATATATAATAAATAATAAGAATCCTAATTAAATACTAACACATAAAAATATGCTATTTAAACCCAAAAATTACTTAAATTAATTAGAATTCAAATCTAAAACTTATTAGAATTCAAATCTAAGACACGAAAATAATAAACATATTAATCATCACAATCATTAAAGGAAGCATAAGAAGAAGATGGTACCTCATTTTCATTTTCAAGAGCCATGAAGCAAAGATTGGTCACTTTTTATTATTCCTCTTCCTCTTTAGATTTAGAGGTATCATCCTAAGTAGTTTTGAATGCCTTCTTTTTATCTTTTGCTCCCTTATTCTTGAATTTGAGTTTGGGGCACTCACTTCTAATATGTCTCGATTTCTTGCATTCATAGCAAGTAACCTTTTTAGTTTTCTTCTCCCCATCTCCTTCAAACTTCTAATTAAAGTTCCTTGTTCTTAAGAAATTTGTCTTTCTTAAAAACTTATTGAAGTTCTTAGTGAGCATGGCAATTTCACCATCTTCGTCACTAGAATCTTAAATGCTTTCCTCTTCACTTTCTTCTTAAAGAGCTTGAAGTGTTATGCTCTTTTTTCTTTTCCTTTTTCTCTTCTTACTCTTCACTTCTTTTCTTAATTATGAGCTTATGTGTCAAGAACTTACCAATGAGCATATCGATTGAGAGGGTAGAGAGGTCTTAAGCTTCCTCAATTGAAGTGACTCGAGATTTCAAATCCTTCTTAGGTAGGATTCTTAGAATCTTGCTATTAAATTCTTCCTTAGTGAAATGTTTACCAAGTTTCTTGAGGATTATGAGAAGAGCATTAAGTCGATTTATCATCTCTGTGATTGACTCTTAAGGTTTCATCCTGAAGAGTTCGCATTCATACATATGAAGTTGAACCTTCTTGCTTCTAACTTGTATGTTTCCTTCATAATGATTTTTTAAGGTTTTCCACATTTCCTTCGCCGACATACAATATTGAAGCTTGCCTCCTTCTTCTCTTATTATAAAAGAGACTAGAGTAATCATATCCTTTTTATTTTTATGATTTTCTTCCTTTTCATTAATGCTCTATTGGCTTTATGCAAGAGTAGTTACCATACCATCAATGATAGTTGTAGCTAGTTTCCAACCTTTTAGGATAATGTCCCAAAGTTTGATTTAATAACAATTAAGATATAACTTCATTTTAAATTTCCAATGAGGATAGTCACTACCATCAAAGAATGGTCTAAGTAAAGAAATATTTTGTGATTCACTCCCTATGATCTTGCATTCTAGCAATGAATTTCCTAAAATTCAAGCTCTGATACCAATTAAAAGAGTCCTAGAGGGGGGGGGGGTGAAAAGGACTATTGAACAAAAATTAGATATTAAAAGGTTTGAACAAGAATTAAAAGAATTATTGAGAAGGAAGAATAAAGAACACAATGATTTAAGGAGTTCGAATTCAACAACAATCCTAGTCTTCACCTAACTTATCTCTAAGTTAGGATTTTTTGATCATCCACAATCTTATTCATAAGATTGAGATTACATAAGAGTTTTATGACTCACTCTTACAAACTTACAACTTGAGTTTTCTAGGATCACTAAAAAAACCAAATTATAAGTGTTTTCAAGGCTTACACTGAAGCCAAAATCTCAAGTGTTTTAAAGACTAAACACTTAAACCAATTCCTTTAAAAAATAATCTCACTTCTTATTTTCTAAAACTAGAAAATTGAAGAATAAGAATATCTATTCTAACACTCACCAACTCTTACAAGAGTTTACAATGATAAGAATGAATTTTAGAAGAGTTTAGGGAGTTTAATTAAATGCTTGAATGTATAAATATGAATGAGCAAGTTTCTTAACATCAAAAAAATCTTCAGAGGTTATATTTATACTTGAGCAATTCAATTATAGCTATTGGAAGCAATGATTTCATCCCTAACATAAATCAAGTCCATTTGAATGAAAATTCAGACTTTTGAGCTACATTTTGTTAGGTCCGAGTCAAGATATCATTCATCTCAGTTGGGACTAACATTAAATAGTTTTTAAGAGTCATTATATTTGAAAAAGTACCTTGATCCCGATTAGGATATCATGGTCCCTATTGGGACTACCTTGTCAAAAGCAATGTCCCAATCGGGACATTCAATCAGGATGAGTACTACCCTTTTAATGAAGTTTTATTCTCTTTTAGTCCTACTCGGGAGCTTTAGTCCTAATCGGGGACTATGACACAAATTATATCTTTTGTGCAATTTAGTCCTTGTGATGAGTTTGGTTGAGATAATACTTGCAATGGCTTTTTAGAATCATTTTTCTTTCATATTTCAATATTATTTTGACTTTCAAATTGTTCCTAACTTATACACACTTGAAGCAAACACATTAGTTACTCAAAATTAAGTTTATTAGGATCAAAATCAAGATTGCTAACTTGCTAAGGTCAATATATACAATAACAAAATGAGGAACATAATCATTTTTAGCATCTTGTGAATACAAAATTAAATCGGAAACCAAAAAGAAACCAAAGAGCAACAAAAAATAAATTACTAAAAACTAATAACAATATATAACATATCAACACCCTTCACATTTTGTCCACTAAGACAACCATAATGAAAACTTACTTTAATCAAAATGACGTATTAGTTATCTATAATATTATGTATATTTATATTAATACACAATACTATAATAATAGTATTTAGCTAATTAATTTTAAAAATATTAGTAAGTTTAGATTAGTTAACATAATAATAATAATAATAATTGATAAGTTATTAAATATTATAATAATAATAATAATAATAATAATAATAATAATAATAATAATAATATATTTTCATTAATAAAAATGACTTAATTTCTAATATATATAATAAATAATATAATATTGTTTAACTCATTAATTTTAAATAATATCAATAAGATTAAATTACTTACTAAAAATAATAATTAATAAGTTAACAAATGTAGTAATAATAATATATTTTAATTGAGAAATTATAAAATTTGAAATCATAAAATGTTATTTTTATTATTTTCATATTTTTAATTTAAATTGAAGTATAATATGCATTCCACATTTTTACTTGTATTGTTAATACTAATAATTTTTTATTTCTCATATTTTAAGTTTAATAATTGACATTTCATATTCTTATTTTTTAAAATGAATGACTATAATATAATAGACATTCATATTTTTACTTGTCAATTAAATAATAATAATAGTAGTAGTAGTAGTAGTAGTAGTAGTAGTGGTGGTGGTGGTGGTGGTGGTGGTAACAGCAGCAGGAGCAGGAGCAAATATTTTGGTAATAATTTATTTATTACATTTTAAATACAAAGACATATTAAATTTTTTCATATATTATTGTATACATGTTAATATATAATACTTGATAATATAATGAAAAGAATATAATTAACTTCGCTGTTATTTACTAATATTTATACATTATTTATTAAAAATATTCGGTATTAATTATATTCAATTGTTAGTTCAATACAATTTCGATATGATTTAGTATAGTTCTCAATTTAATATTTTGTAAATATTCAATGTCATATCAAATTAGTTACAAAATTTGATTCAATATGGTTTGGGGCTAAAATTATTTAATTCGATACAGTTTTAACATCTTTCAATTTAGAATTTCAACTCGATTTGGTATTTTCTCCATCTCGTATTCAATGATATAAAAATCATGGACCTTTGCTTGCACTATAATTACCTTCTTTTATGTAAGGCCATGTTATAGGGCTAGCTTTCAATTTTTTGACATACTCTAACACTTATCATTTTATATATATATATATATATATATATATATAAATTATGGAATATTGCATGCAATGACACTCATCACACTTTCTTTCTTTCTTTCTTTCTTTTTGGCTCATTAGAATAGACTCATATCCACTAATGATACTAGCTCATAAGGAGCTACAAACTTGCAACAGAGGTCAATAAAAATGAGGACAAAATAAGATAACTAACTTATCTATGCTCCAAAACTTTTTTAGATCTACTTCACGAGTAGACTCTTTTGTAGTCAATGAAAAACTAAGCTAAAAAAACTAAGTTTTTTCTTAACTAAATACTTGGATGAGAGAATAAAAGGTTCCTGATCTATAGATTTATAGAGCCACATAATAAACAAAAATAAGGTTTAACATCCTTAAACAAAAGAAAAAAAAATAATAAGTTTTAGGCTTTTTGAGATATTCACCATCACACCTTAGTTATAGATGTCTAGATAAAAAATTCAAGAAAAATCTATATTTCTCGACATGTTTCATTTGTTGAAAAAAATTTTCCATTCAAAGATGTTCGTTCTTCTTCTAATTTGGATGTACTGCTAGTAAGTGTGTCATCTTCTCCTTGGTTACAAATTACTTATCCTTTATAAGTGGATCATTGTCTCTCACCTTCCTCAGGTAATTCATCTAACTCAAACTCCTCTCTTTCTTTATATTCATCCCACTCACCAATTGTCCTTATCTATTCAACCACTTCATCAATATCCTCTATAAGAAACCAGTTTTTATCCCCAAACTTCGACATTCAAACCTCTTACCATTTCTGTTTTTAATTCAGATGGCATCAACTTAGTTGATGACCTTAATCCTACTACTCAATCCGATCTTATCCTTCCTACCCCTGATATACACTAACCTCAACTTAATTTGCCCTGAACTTATCCAATGCAACTACAAGCCTCTACACAAAATCGCAAACCCACTGCTTTTGCTACCACCCTATCCGCACCTTCTACCACTCTTATATTCGAACCATCTTCCTTTACCAAAGCCAACGAAAGCCATAGAGCTTGAAATGGATAATCTCCTTTTGAATAAAACATGGACATTACTTACTACACCTTCTAGGAAGAATGTCATTGGAAATTATTGGTTCTATAAAATTAAGCGGCATGCAAATGGTACTATTGAACAATATAAGGCTAGGTTGGTTGCAAGGGGTTGCACACAAGAGTATGGGTTGGATAACACTAAGACTTTTAGTTCGATTGTGAAACCAATGACTATTCATATAACTCTCTTAGTGGAAATTTCTAAAGGATGGTTTGTGCGCCAATTAGATGTTAGTAATGCTTTTTTGAATGGAGACTTAGAAGAGGGTGTTTACATGGTTCAACCTTAGGGCTTTGTTAATCATCGCTATCCTAGTTATGTTTATAAACTCAATAAGTCATTGTATGGTCTTAAACAGGCGCCAAAAGCATGGTTTCAAAAGCTCAGTAATTTTTTATTGTCTCTTGGTTTTATCGGTTCATGTGCAGATCCTTCACTTTTTATATACAAAAAAATCATATTACATGCTTCTTGTTAGTTTATGTAGATGATGTTCTAATTGCTAGAAATGATTTCTTATGCAGTGTCTTTTTTATTGATCAACTGTCTTCTGCCTTCAAGCTTCGTGAGCTTAGCCCACTACATTATTTTCTTGGCATTCAGGTGTTTAATAAAGCTTTGGGTATAATTCTTTCTCAGTCCTTATATATTTTTGCCATTATTAAAAATGTGGGGATGCAAGAGTGCAAACCCATTTCTACACCTATGGCGATTGGCACTCACTTGCACTATGATGGTGATTTATTGGTTACGAAAGAGGCTTTAAAATATCGGCAAATTTGTGGCAGCCTTTAATATGCCACTTTAACTCATCCCGATATTTCTTTTTCTGTCATTCATCTATATCAATACATGCACAAGCCAACGCATGCTCATTTCCAAGCTATGAAATGAGTATTGCGTTATTTACAAGGAACTATTCATAACGATTTTTTCTTCACCAAAAGCTCTTCTTTCACTCTAACAGCTTTCTCTGACGCTGGTTGGGCAAGCTACCCAGATAATCGCAAATCCACAGGCGGCTACTTGATTTAACTCATATCAAATTTGTTAGCTTGGAACTCAAAGAAACAACGAATGGTTGCCCGATCCTCAATTGAATCTGAGTTCAAGGTTGTAGCCGATGTGAGTGTTAAGATACATTGGTTGACTTCTTTACTTGTTGAGTTAGATGTTTGGCTTTCTAGTCCACCACATGTCTAGTGTGACAATGTGCGTGCAGTCTTTCTTTCCACGAATCCTGTATTCCATGCTTGAACTAGGCATGTTGAGGTTGACTATCATTTTGTGTGGCACCAGGTGTTCCATAAGCTCCATACAATGTCCTCTCTTTCTTCTAAAGACCAAATTACAAATATACTCACTAAGCCTTGGTCTTGTAAATTGTTTTATTTCTTTAAAGGCAAGCTTCGGTTGATTGTTTCTCCATTATCAGCTTGTGGGGCGTGTTAGTGAAATAGTTATCGTTATCTCTTTAGTCATTCACTTGTATTAGACTTCTCATTCAGTTGTATAATTGTTATCTGCATTGTCCATATATATCTCTCTATGTATTGTAACTCTAGATTTATTCAACATACATGTTACAAATATTTCCCATAATCAGCTCTTGATTGTAATAATGTAATATATTGATAATTAATAGAAAAAACTTTTCATTTCGTTTCATGCATGTTTAATACATTTAAAAATGAAAAATAGAATTTCATTTCTCAAATAAAATTTCAGAATTTAGTTTTCATATGTAAAATGTTTTAAAATTTTGCGAAATTTTGAAAATTCTAGTAAAAATGATAAATATTTTACTGTATACTCGTATTTTGTCATTTCATCTTAAGAACATTAGAGATGAAGTTGAGAACTGGCTACAATTTTATCCTATTTTTTACACCATTTTTTGTAAATAAATAATGTAGCGTGAGATTTGGAGCTGCACTATTCAACATGCCAAATTTTGTTTGTTTTATTTAAAATAAGAAGTTTAGTTTTAAATATTTATTTCTAAATATTTTTCACAAAAAAACTTTATAAAAAATATAATAATTTTTTAATTGATACATAAATTGTAAATTCGTCTTATAATCAATAAAAAAATTAATTTATTAATTTTTAACAAAATTAATAAATAATAAAATACTTTTAATTGAATATGTGAAATGTAAATATGGATATAATATTTAAATACATAAATAATGTAAAACTAGTTATATATCCACATGCTACGCTGACTGATTAATAGATATTTTATTTATTTTTATATATTTTTAAGGGTAAAATGTTAAATGCAAAAGGATATAATTTTTTAAATATATAAATAATATAAAATTAATAATTTTTATTAGATGAGATATAAAAAAATATATAGACAATATTTTTAAAAGTTAAAGTGAATAATAAATTAAACGAAAATTATTATATTAACTATATTTTCAAAATAGGGTCTTAAAAAAAAGAAAAAACAGTTGGCAGCAGGCCGTTGGATAAAATGGTCACCATGTCGTTTTAACTTCAAATAACATGTTAAACGAATTCAACTAGACCATGTTCCCGGAAGCAACGACTTGTCGTTTAATGACGATCACTTGGCCGTAGTCGGACTTGCGATCGCTGGCCACCTTATCAGATATGTGCGTTGCTGACATACGATCGTGCGTCGTAACTGTCAGAATATTACATGTTGCTGACATATGGCCACAATCTCTGGCCACCTTGTCAAATATATGCGTTGCTGACATATGGTCATGCGCCACCAGAGCTCTCTCTATAACACTTTATAAAGATCAAGCTGTGTGCTTCCTGCTGACACTAAACTCTTGCTTCACTTCCATAACAACAGGACACTACTAAAAACAAAAGAAGAAGAGATCGCTGATAATGGCAAGGAAGCAGGGAGCTGTAATAGTTCCAAGAGTGAAACTGGGGAACCAAGGATTTGAGGTAAAAAAAAAAAACAAACACCCACTTCTTTTGTTGAGTTCTTAATTTCTTAATTTATATGCATGCAGTAGGTTAATCCCACTAGATCAATCCGTTATTAGAAATTTCAGTCAATGAAAAAGGATCAAGACCCAGATGGGTGAGCAAATTTACCATCTTTTTCTCGTCTGCCCTTTTCCGAAAAGGTGCACCTGGAGAAGAGGATAGCACAAGCTCATAACATTTGACAAACTTCAAGCTAGTGAGTTTGTGACAAATTAATGCAGCAATTAAGCTTTTTCTTCACTTTGTCATTGTGGGTGCATTTGGAAATAAAAATAGAACGTGTTCTCATTCTTTTTTTCTGTTATAATTTGACTTTCAGGTCTCAAAGTTAGGCTTTGGATGTATGGGGCTTACTGGTCCTTACAATGCTCCCGTCTCTGAAGAGGTTGGCATTGCAATCATCAAGGAAGCATTTGATAGAGGAACTACTTTTTTCGACACAGCTGATGTTTATGGACCTCATACTAATGAAGTGTTGGTTGGGAAGATGAGTTTTGAAATGTTTATTCTGTTTAAGGTTTTTGTCTGAATCCTATGATCTCAATGATCTGTTTGGTTGCGGAGTAATGGGTGTTATGATGTGTGATTCTTGCTAAATGTCAAAAAGATGCCAACAAATATTCAATCTTTAATTGGCCTCATCAAGATAGCCAGGAAGTGTTTCATATGGGAAGGTGTTGCTCATATAATAAACCTCTGAGATACCGCATTGGCTCAATCTTGAAATAGACATTGTAATCGTGAGCTCATTTGTGGAGTGAAAGGACTTAAAACCGTAGCAAAGCTGAACTGTGAACCAAATAAGGGGAGTTTTATCATTGTGATATAACTAAAACAACAAAGGTAAATGAAAAGCAGTGCCTCTATCAAGACCAGAAACACAAAGCAAAAAGCATTCAATGTACTTTGTGATATAACATCAAATTTTATTTGTAGTCAGTTTACACACTATGAGTCTATGATGCTCATGTCTTGCAGGCATTAAAGCGATTGCCTAGAGAAAAGATCCAGTTGGCTGCAAAATTCGGTGTAGTTATGAATAATTCTGATCTTCGAACTGCTTCTGCTAATGGCAAACCTGAATATGTTCGTGCATGCTGCGAGGTTAGCTTAAAGCGTCTTGGTGTGGAATATATTGATCTCTACTATCAACATCGTATCAACACTTTAGTGCTAATAGAAGAAACTGTATGGCTATTGTTCTGCTTCGTGAATTCTAGAAACACTGGCGTGTGCCTCCACTTTTTAAGGAAATTATATAGATTAATAATGTTCTCAATGGTAATCCAATTAATTTTTGCATCGGCAGATGGGAGAGCTTAAGAAACTAGTGGAAGAAGGGAAAATTAAGTACATTGGATTATCTGAAGCAAGTCCTGACACAATAAGTAGAGCACATGCAATCCATCCCATCAGTGCAGGACAGATGGAATGGTCACCTTGGACTCGTGACATTGAAGAAGAAGTAATTCCACTTTTCAGGTATCTCTAATTGTGTGATTTCTGAGTACAAAAAACAAACTAATGCATGATGGAACCTGTTCCAGAATGTATAATGCAAACCTAGTAACATTTGCTTCAAGTATGATGGCATTTGACTGTGCAAAGCTTGCAGGGAGCTTGGAATTGCAGTAGTGCCATATAGTCCTCTTGGTAGAGGCTTTTTTGGTAGCAAAGTAGTTGCAGAAAATTTGCTTTCAGAATCCGGACTGGTATAAAATTTCTATTTTTTACGTAAAGGGTTTTCAAGCACTGAAGGTTGAATCTTGCACGAGTTTTACTTTTATGCTAATACTTGTCTTGTGTACCTTACTTTGAGTTGATGACTGATATGCTTGGCAACTGATTGCCTACATTGACATTGTGTTACATTAGAGATCACATCCAAGGTTTACTGAAGAAAATGTCGAAAAGAACAAGATATTGTATACTCGAGTGGAAAATTTGGCTAAAAAATATTGATGCACTCCTGCTCAGCTTGCCCTGGCTTGGGTTCTTAATCAAGGGGATGATGTTGTTCCCATACCCGGTGAGTCTACTTCATTTTACGAGTTATGCTTTAAGCAATTCAGATAAGTATATGCTTTGCTAATCCTCTTGTTGAATTTTTTTAGGCACAACTAAGGTGAAAAATCTGATAGACAATATGGAAGCGCTGCGCATCAAGCTAACAAAAGATGAACTGAAGGAGATCTCTGATGCAGTCCCTATCAATGAAGTAGCTGGCAACAGATCTTACAACTATAAGCAGACTTTTAAGTTTGCCAATACACCTCTCCCCAAAAGCTCCTAAGCAGCAACCAGAAGAACTGTATATGAGATGAATGTGCTTTTGAACTGAAAATGTAACAACTAATTACAGCTCCATCATTGAAGTTAGCAAATTCAGCTAGTTGTTTTGCTTCTGTAATAATCATGAATATTACCCATTATGTTGCTGTTACTTTTATTGCAAGGATGTTGTACTCACGATTACAAGCTTTGCAAATATGGGAATCTGATACGTGATTGATCTTGCAAAAAAATTTAGAGCAGAGCTTGAAAATATTTATGTGAATGTTAAATGTGGGAAGTTTCGAGTTTGGCATGAGCCTTCTTTTTCACTTCTCTATACTCAATTAAATGTGCTTTACATATAGAATCATTCAGAATTTATTCAGGGTCTACTAAGGTGAGAAATCTGATAAACAATATAGAAACATTGTGAATCAAGTCGACAAAAGATGAGCTAAAGGAGATATGTTACGCTGTTCCAATCAAGAGGTAGCTAGATTTAGAACCCACTTTCTTAAACAGACCAACTTGTCTTTTATTTCACTTAAAGTACCTATTTTTCTTTTTCATTTATCTTTAATTCTAGGCATAATACATTTGTGTTCCTTTATACTTGGTATAATTTATCAGTTTAACACCTCAATTTACAATTTTATTATTTCAACACTTAAAACTTACCTAAAAATGCACATTTGATGATATAATGCATTTATCATCCATGTATTTGTCACTTTTTATTAGTTTGATACTTCTATTTATAGTTCTTAGCTAGTCATATTCTTAAGATGTGATTCATGCTGATTAACTATTTCACGTCACATATGGGTTTTAAAATTCTACTTTAGGCAAGTTCAAGTATTAAAATAGTAAAACTATAAGTTAATGTGTTAAAATGACAAAAATGTAAATTAAGATATCAAAATGGTAAAAAGTGACAAATACAAAGGTTATGAATGTATTATACATTAATTCTATTTTTTTAAGCAATACATTAATTCTATTTAAAACAACTTTTTCTCTTCTATTCAGTGTAAAATAGAAGAGAACTATTCTTCTTATCCATTTATAATCTCATGAAATGTTTTTTTTTTTTAAATTATCTCTTTCAACTATATAAAATTGTGCTCTTCTTTAATATAGTAACATTTTTTTTTCTTATTTTATCGATTGCCCTTAAAATTTATTTTACAATTTCAACAATTTTTTACACAAAAATTTGTTGTTATTATGCTATAATGATAGCATTAGGATATATTTAATTTTGATTTTTTATTATTGCATTAGAATTTTGATTTTTTTTATATACTATTTTCTAATATATTAAAATCTTTATGTAAACTTAATTCTTTCTATTTATTTAGAAATAGTTTAAATCTTTATTAAAATAAATAAATTGATATATAAAAATACATTAATTATCAACTTTCCCAATGCACAAATATACAATTTATTTATAATTAATTACTCTATCAATAATTAATATTATAATTTTGCCAAAACTCTTTAAAAATTAATCAAATATTGAATACCAACTGCCTGAAGCTATCAACCATCAATAACAATTATTAGCAACATTTTAGTCAAGTAAATGTAATTATGTATTTAGTGTAATAGTTTTTTGGTTGGTTTGGTGTATGATTATGGTGTTTATTTTTATAATTTTTATTAGAATTTAATTATTTTTATGTTTATGTTTGTTTTTGTGAAAGTAGAAAAGGTGATGAAGAGTTTGGAATTTAGTAAGGAATTCTTGGAGTGTACACTGTCACTACAGAAGTTGACCTTCAATTGTAGCACACCTGATCTTGATCAATTTTGTTGTGACATGGCTACACTAAGTGTTGTGTTTTTATTCAATTTTTAATTTGTGAGGTATGTTAAGTTGAAAGGAGACAAATCAATGTGCGAAATAATGGGAGAATATAAAAAGAATAAAATATAGTCATCATGAAAATGAGACATAATGATATGGGTGAGACATAATGATATGGAGTGAATTATTATATAGAGATGGGAAAGAAGATATTATAGGATATAATTAGTGAGAAAAAAGAAGAGAGCTCGAGATAGACAATAAGATATATACACTAAGAAACACAATGATGAAGAGAGGTGAAGAAAAAATTAAATAAATAAATAAAAGAAAGGTGGAAGATATATAGGAGAGAAGAGGGGGGGGGGGGGGGGGGGGGGGGTTTAGGAGTGGAGAAAATTTTTTGGAGAAGAGCTACAAAGAATTTTTATAGAAGAGTTGCAAAGAATTTTTAGAAAAGAGCTTCAATAAAAGAGTTCCTTCTTTCCTTCTTTATTTTTCTAAGTTCTCAATGTATTTTATTTTTGAATTTGAGATGATGAATATTATGTTTAGCTAAATTTATTTATATTAGAGATTGTTGAACTTATTTTAATTTAAGTTGATTCATATATTAGTTTTTTTAATTGCACTTAGCATTCATTAAGCTTAATTGTTTATGATTTGACCATTCATAGTTGATTTTTAATTAAGGTTAATTATTGAAAAATATTAATTTTAATAGAAATATGAATGCTTGCTTATTTGATTTAAGTATAGAGATAGCTTAATTCATCCAAATTTAATTGGATGTGCTTCATGATTTATTTACTAAACTTGATTAGATTTTAATTTAATGAGAATTAGTTGAAGTCTTTTCAATTGATAGAAAATAAATTAAGTAATTTTTACTTAAGAAAGACTAATTGCTATCATTGAAACCCCAAGAATTGCAATAGAAAGAAAGACTAATTTCTTATGATCGACTTAATTAAAGGAAAATTATTGGACATGAAATTTTGGAGAAGAGCTGCAAAGAATTTTTAGAAAAGAGCTGCAATAAAAGAGTTCCTTCTTTCCTTCTTTATTTTTCTAAGTTCTCAATATATTTTATTTTTGAATTTGAGATGATAAATATTATGCTTAGCTAATTTTATTTATATTAGGGATTGTTGAACTTATTTTAATTTAAGTTGATTCATATATTAGTTTTTTTTTAAATTGCATTTAGCATTCATTAAGCTTAATTGTTTATGATTTGGTCATTCATAGTTGATTTTTAATTAAGGTTAATTATTGAAAAATATGAATTTTAATATAAATATGAATGCTTGTTAATTTAATTTAAGTTTAGAGATAGCTTAATTCATTTCAATTTTAATTGGATGTGCTTCATGATTTATTTACTAAACTTGATTAAATTTTAATTTAATGAGAATTAGTTGAAGTTTTTTCAATTGATAGAAGAAAAATTAAGTAATTTTTACTTAAAAAAGATTAATTGCTATCATTGAAACCCCAAGAATTGCAATAGAAAGAAAGATTAATTTCTTATAATCAACTTAATTAAAAGAAAATTACTGGAGAAGAATTTTTGGAGAAAAGTTGCAAAGAGTTTTTAGAGAATAGCTGTAATAAAAGAGTTCTTTCTTTCCTTCTTTATTTTTCTAAGTTCTCAATATATTTTATTTTTGAATTTGAGATGATAAATATTATGTTTAGCTAAATTTATTTATATTATGAATTGTTGAACTTATTTTAATTTAAGTTGATTCATATATTAGTTTTTCTTTTAAATTGCACTTAGCATTCATTAAACTTAATTGTTTATGATTTGGCCATTCATAGTTGATTTTTAATTAAGGTTAATTATTGAAAAATATTAATTTTAATATAAATATGAATGCTTGTTGATTTGATTTAAGTATAGAGATAGCTTAATTCATTTCAATTTTAATTGGATTTGCTTCATGATTTATTTACTAAACTTGATTAGATATTAATTTAATGAGAATTAGTTAAAGTCTTTTCAATTGATAGAAATAAATTAAGTAATTTTTACTTAAGAAAGATTAATTGTTATCATTGAAAACCCAAGAATTGCAATAGAAAGAAAGACTAATTTCTTATGATTGACTTAATTAAAATATAGTGATACAATCCCTAACATCATTTTTATTATTTGCTTGTTAAAATTTAAATTAGTTGATTTTCATTCATTAGTTTCATTTCTAATTGTTAGAATTTAGCAATCATAATTCATTCAATATTCAGTTCTTAAACAAGTAAAAAATATAATTAATAGTTAGATAGACATTCAATCGTCATGAAATCAGCTTTTACTTATTTTATATTATTTGATAAATTCGAATGTTTGTGAGAATCCATCAAAATCCTTCAAATAAATAACTTTTTGTTTTAATTTTCATTAGTGAAACATGCTTTAAAATTTTTTTTAACAAAAATTAATTAATGTGATATAATTAGAGGGTCATCATATTTATTCTTTTCTGAAATTTTATAATTTAAACTAGCTAAATCAATTTTGAAAATAAATTTGAAATTTATATTAAAAATATTATAATTTTACCTAGGTCGAACTAAATTAGTCATAATTTAGAGAACTCTAAATTTTAGTGGTTTAGGCCAAAAAAATTATAATTTTCTACTTAAAATATATATAATAAATTTGATTTATAATCCATATTAATATTTATTTATTATTTAACAAAATAAATAATATATTTTTATTGGATAAATATGCAAAAAATGGTATATAATAAATATATAAACAATACAAAATTAATAAAAAACATGAGATGAGGTATAAAAAGGAATATATAGAGAATTTTTTTAATAATTAAATGTAGAATAATAAATTAAAATAAAATTATTATATTAACTATATTTTGAAATAAAATTTTCTGCAGTATCAGAGACTGTAACAGGTAAAAATAAACCCCAGAAACACAGTCTGCGGCAGGCCGTTGGATAAAATGGTCACCATGTCGTTTTAACTTCTCATAGGAAGCAACGATTAATGACAATTATTTGGCCGTAGTCGGACTTACAATCGCTGACATATGATCGTGCGTCGTAAACATCAGAATATTACATGTTGCTGACATACGGTCATGCGTCACCAGAGCTCTCTCTATGACACTTTATAAAGATAAAGCTTTGTGCTTCCTGCTGACACCAAACTCTTGCTTCACTTCCATAATAAAAGAAGAAGAGATTGCAGATAATGGCAATGGAGCAAGGAGCTCTAATTGTTCCAAGAGTGAAACTAGGGAACCAAGGATTTGAGGTAAAAAAAACAAACACCCATTTCTTTTTCTGAGTTCTTAATTTCTTAATTTGTATATATGCAGTCGGTTAATCCTACTAGATCAATCCGTTATTAGAAATTTCAGTCAATGAAAAAGGATCAAAACCCAGATGGGTGACCAAATTTACCATCTTTTTCTCGTCTGCCCTTTTCTAAAAGGTGCACCTGGAGAAGAGGATAGCACAAGCTCATGACAAACTTAAAGCTAGTGACTGTGACAAATTAATGCAGTGATTAGGCTTTTGGTTCACTTTGTCATTGTGGGTGCATTTGGAAATGAAAAGGAGAACGTGTTCTCATTTTTTTTTTTTTCTGTTACAATTTGACTTTCAGGTCTCAAAGTGGGGCTTAGTGGTACGTACAATGCTCCTCTCTCTGAAGAGGTTGGCATTTCAATCATCAAGGAAGCATCTGATAGAGGAATTACTTTTTTCGACACAGCTGATATTTATGGACCTCATACTAATGAAGTATTGGTTGGGAAGGTAAGTTTTGAAATGTTTATTCTGTTTAAAGTTTTTGTTTGAATCCGTTGACCTCAGTGATCTGTTTGGCTGCAAAGTAGTGAGTGTTATGATGTGTGATTCTTGCTAAATGTCAAAAAGATGCCAACAAAAATTCAATCTTTAATTGGCCTCATCAAGATAGCCAAGAAGTGTTTCCTATGGGAAGGTGTTGCTCATCTAATAAACCTCTGAGATACAGCACTGGCTCAATCTTAAAATAGACTTTGTAACCTTGGGCTCATTTGTGGAGTGAAAGGACTTAAAACCATGGCAAAAAATATTAGATAACTATGAACCAAATGAGCAGAACTTTATCTCGACAACGCATCTATTAAGAGTAGAAACACAAACCAATTCATTCAAGAAAAATACTTTGTGATATAACATCAAATTTTATTTATGTTAGTTTATAAAAAATGAGTCTATGATGGTCATGTCTTGCAGGCATTAAAAGCAATTGCCTAGAGAAAAGATTCAATTGGCTACAAAATTTGGTATTGTTCCCAATAGTTCTGATTATGGAACTGTTCCAGTTAATGGCAAACCATAATATGTTCGTGCATGCTGTGAGGCTAGCCTAAAGAGTCTTGGAGTGGAATATATTGATCTCTACTATCAACGTCGTATTGATACTTCAATAACAATAGAGGAAACTGTATGGCTATTGTTCTGCTTCGTGAATTCTAGAAACACTGGCGTGTGCCTCCACTTTTTAAGGAAATTATATAGATTAACAATATTCTCAATGGTAATCCAATTAATTCTTGCATTGGCAGTTGGGAGAGCTTAAGAAACTAGTGGAAGAAGGGAAAATTAACTACATTGGATTATCTGAAGCAAGTCCTGACACAATAAGGAGAGCACATGCAATTCATTCCATCAGTGCAGTACAGATGGAATGGTCACTTTGGACTCGTGACATTGAAGAAGAAGTAATTCCACTTTTCAGGTATCTCTAATTATGTTTTTTTCTGAGTACAATGTACAAACTAATGTATAATGGAGCGTGTTCCAGGACGTAGAACAGCCTCATATTGGGTTTACCAAGCTATAAATGCATGATATTTTTCATTCTTTCATTTTTTGTTACAAGTACAATGGCATTTGACTGTGAAAAGCTTGCAGGGAGCTTGGAATTGCAGTAGTGCCGTATAGCCCTATTGGTAGAGGCTTTTTTGGTGGCAAAGCAGTTGCAGAAAGTTTGCCTTCAGAATCTCAGTTGGTATAAAATTTGTATTCTTCATTTAAAAGGATTTAAGTACTGAAAGTTGAATCTTACACAGATGTGTTTTTTGCTGATACTTGTCTCATGTACCTTACTTGAGTTGACGAGTGATTATGCTTGGCATCTGATTGCTTACATTGTTTTATGATAATTGCATTTTACTATTAAAAATTACACGCTTTAGTCTCTTTTTAATTTAATAACATTTCATTTTAATTGCATAATTTTTCATTTTCTGCATAATAATTAATAAATTTACCATTTAGAAAATATTAGGACATTTAAATAAAATATATATATAATCATACATTAATTAAATAAATCAGGAGTTTTATATTTTCTGTCTAATTTGTATATTATTCTCAATGAGTTTTTATTTTGGCTACAGAAAATTAAAATATCATGTGTGCAATGTTGAACAAGAGTCAAAATAAAAAAAGTTAAAGAATAGAATATGGGCATGCAAAACTTAGGCTTGAAAAACGCACGGTTATGCAATGACATGCATGGACATGCCATGAAATGAAGGACATAGCACACGGCCATGTGAAGCATCACACGGCCATGCCATTATGAGGTATGCAAGATGCACGACCATGCAAGGCATGACGTGGTCGTGTCATCTTTGCACTACCAGGTAGCATGGCCATGCTCATGGGCACATGGTCGTGTCATTCTTTCCCTATAAGTGTGCACGGCCGTGCAAGTCCAACTATGCTTGTACATTTAAGAAATTTTCACTCTGACGAATCAATCACATGCAACCCTATTTCTGAGGATATAAGAGCATCTTAAACGAGGGTAGCAAGAAACGAGGGAGGGCAGAAAATATAGCAAACAAAGCAAAACAGAGAGAGACAGAGAAGAGGATTGAAGAAACAGAGACTATTTTTCTCTAAACTTTTTCTTCTTTTATATTCATTTATTCCTATTTTTAATAATTTACATTATGTGTAACTAAACTCTTTTAGAGTTTGGATTCATGTAGCTAGAATTATTGCTTGTATGGATATTATTTTATTGCAGTTAATTATCATCGGTAATTTCTCAGGTTTTACTTCATTAATCTTGTGTTTAATTTAGGCCTAATTAAATGCATTCTTGTGGATAAATTTATGACAATGAAAGTTGCATGATTTGTTAGCTCATAAAATCTATAATTCTAGGGACCCTTGATCACGAAAGTAGACAAGACCTTAGGGGATTAATAGACTGTTAAGAAACTTAATAAACCTGAGTAATTTATTAGACCATGAGAATAAGATGTGTTTGGTTTAGGTATGCCTGAATGACTTTGAAAGAAGCCATAGGAATTTATAAACAGTCTACCCTTGACTGAGATTTATTAATTGAATTAACAAAATTCTATAATTCAAGCAAGTGTCTGGGAAATGAATCCAAGCTCTAGATTATAAATCCTAAATTTCTTTAGATATAATTTGTTTACATTAGCATTCTGTTTATTTATTAATTTAATCTTCCAATTTAAAATCATTCATTCTATTAGCTTGTAAGAGGCAAGATCACACTTAGTGCTATAATTTCTCATCTTCCTGTGGAAATGATACTCACTCATCATATATTACTTGTAACAAACCATACATTTGCGGAAACCACTCAACATTTTATTTTAGAGATCACACCCAAGGTTTATAGAAGAAAATGTAAGGTATTTTATACTCGAGTAGAAAATTTGGCTAGAAAATATGCATGCACTCCTGCTCAGCTTGCCCTGGCTTGGGTTCTTAATCAAGGGGACGATGTTGTTCCTATACCAGGTGAGTCTTCCTTTTCATGGGTTTCATGCTTTAAGCAATTCAGATACGCACCATTCTGCACTGTGCTTTGCTAATCCTCTTGCTGAATTTATTTAGGGACAACTAAGGTGAAAAATCTGATAGACAATATAGAAGCTTTGCGCATCAAGCTACCAAAAGATGAGCTGAAGGAGATCTCTGATGCAATTCTGATCAATGAAGTAGATGACAACAGATCTTTTAGTTGCTAGCGGACTTTTAAGTTTGCCGATACACCTCTTCCAAAAAACCTTTAAGCAGTAACCTGAACCATTTGTATATGAGCTGAACTTGCTCTTGAACTGAAAATGTAACCAACAAATAATAGCTGCATCATTGATTAGCAGATTCAGCTAGCTGTTTTGCTTCTGTAATAATTATGGATTAGCTAGTTCTTTTTTTTAAAAAACTTATTTAGTCTCAATCGAATGCTCTTTACATATGGAACTTTTTGTAACAAAATAAAAATAGAACCTTCAATTGTTTTGAATACGTAGAAGTGGATATATATGTTGATAACGTGATCATGCATCACTGGCCATAACTCAATTAGTAGGTCAACAAATTCAGGTCCCTATATATCTCATAAACATAATATGATCAAAGAATCCGTGGTTTGTGTGTAATTTCGATTTTCAAGAGCCGGCTTTTGATCATCCTTTCCTCAAAGACCACAAGAATCAGGTCCATCTCATACTTTCTCTCAGTGCGTTTCATGCTTTTTTTAATTTTGCGCAACCATGAGGTGTCTCTACACCACATTCGACATGGGACTAATTTCGGCACGCACGCCGTGGCTGGCGCTGTGCTCTTCATGTAATTCAGATAAGTACCATGCTGCATTGTGCGTTGCTAATCCTCTAGTCGAATTTATTCAGGGACTACTAAGGTGAAAAATCTGATAAACAATATAGAAGCAATGAAAATCAAGCTAACAAAAGATGAGCTGAAGGAGATATGTGATGTTTTTCTCATCAGTGAAGTAGCTGGATTTAGAAGCTACTTCCTTAAACAGACATATGAGTTTGCTGATACACCTCTGCCTCAAAATGCCTAAGCAGCAGCCTGATCATTATGTAGATGAGATGAATTCAATCTTGAACTAAATATAGTGACAATATAACAAATAATAATGTGGATTTAGAGTGGTTTCCTGTCACCATTTATATATCTTTCCTTGATGAGGTGTTTTTGTATGTGAAGAATAACTAGTCAAATTATCCACTATAGAGACCCCGTCTGGTTTGGAATTCAAGTAAGCTAAAGGTTTAAGGCATATTCATTGTAATTGTTACACTTCAAATAGACAACATGTTCTAATTTTCATTAGAAAATTGATTAATGTGATAATTAGAAGGTCATTACTTTTATCCTTTTCAAAAAATTTATAATTTAAACTAGCTAATTAAGTTAAATTGATATATTCTTACAATAATTTTTTAAGAAAATAAATCTATATATATATATATATTAAAAATAATTTCAAATGAGCTAAAATTTGATTTATTCAATGGTTTTGGTTTTCGCATAGCTCCCAAGTTTATAATCTTATAAATTGAATAAAATAAAATTTAATTTCACTAAACATTGAATAGTCTAATGATATAATTCCTTAGCTCATGTTTAATTTTTATCTCCTTCCCCAAGTTAAAAAATAAAATAAAATAAACTATTTTCACATGTGACACGTTTTTGACTTTGAGGCCTCCCAAATCATCGTTTGTCAGTCAAAACAATCAGTTTATACTTGTCGTTCACCTAGTTGACATAAAAGATTAGCCAAAAGCTGGGCAGAGCAAACAGAAGCAAAGAGAAACCTAGATCAAAGATATGGCAGAGGAACAAGAAACTGTAGTTCCAAGAGTGAAGCTTGGTAAACAAGGATTAGAGGTATAAAATTCATTCCTTTTCAGCAAAGTTAGCCTCTTTATCACATCCCCATTTGTTTAAATCTTTATTCTTGATCAAGAAAATGTTTATTCATTCAAATTGAAGGTGTTTGTTTAAAATCCAAAACCATACAAATCTTGTTATTGTACTTTAGAGTACTTGTTTATTATTTATTATTATTATTTTTGCATTTGCCGCTTATTCTTTTTTGGATGATGATATATATCAGAACTCACAACATAAACAATGTGTCGTGAGTCTTGCTAAACAACAAAAAAGAAAAATTTTGCCTTTTTGGCTCCCAATATAGGGAGCTATCAATTGGGAAAATGACCCCTCGCGATACACGCAACAGGGACCTTTATGCTTCTTTTTTTGAGTATTGGTTTATTGGTTCTTGATTGTTATTTTCAGGTTTCAAAGTTAGGATTTGAATGCATGGGGCTTAGTGGTATGTACAATACCCAAGTCCCTGAAGAGGTTGGCATTTCAATCATCAAGGAAGCATTCAACAGATCCTAAAATAGTTTTTGTACATATCCTTTAACTTCGATTAAAATCTTAATGAAATAGTGGAAACACAAAACAAGAAATATAATACTCCTGTATGTAACTGAAGAGAATGTACCACTTTCAAGTCTTCTGTGTTCAAGTCTTGCAGGCACTAAAGCTATTGCCTAGAGAAAATATCCAATTAGCTACAAAATTTGGTGTTTCTGCCAGGAACTTTGATTTTGGGAACGCTTCAATTAATGGTAGTCCTAAATATGTTCGTGCATGCTGTGAGGCTAGTCTAAAGCATCTTGATGTGGAATATATTGATCTCCACTATCAGCATCACGTCGACACTTCAATACCAATTGAGGAAACTATATGGCCACTACAATATGTACCCTCCCTATTAATGAAAAGTATATAGATTTCCATTATTTTTAAATATAATCCAATTGATTTTTGTATTGGCATATGGGAGAGCTTAAAATGTCAGTGGAAGAACGAAAAATTAAGCACATTTGATTGTCTAAAGCAAGTCCTAACACAATAAGGAGAGCACATACAATTCATCCAATCACTGCAGTACAGATGGAATAGTCATTTTGGACACGAGACCTTAAGGAAGAAATAATACCACTTTACAGGTATTTCCACTTGGGTGATTTCCCGGTACAAGTTGATTTATAATGGAATCATATCCAAAGGGTAAAACCACTTTCCACATTTTGTGCTATGTACGAGGGCATTTGACTGTGCAAAAACATGCAGGGAGCTTGGAATTGCAGTGGTTCCATATACCCCTTTGGTCGAGGTTTTTTTGGTGGCAAAGCAGTCATGGAAAGTCCACCCTCAGAGAGTGTATTAGTACAAAACTTGCAATCTGTTAATTCTTTCAAACTTTTAAAAATTTTAACTTCAATCTAAAGTTCTTTTAATGCTCATGTCTATTTCTCGTTGCTTAATAACATATAAACTTACTTTGTGTTTATTTTAGGAAACATATCCAAGGTTTGCAGGAGAAAATTTTAAAAAGAACAAAGTGTTCTATACTCGAATAGAAAATTTAGCCAAGAAATATGGATGCAGTCCTACTCAGCTTGCCCTTGCATGGGTTCTCAATCAAAGGGATGATGTTGTTCCCATCCTTGGTGAGTTAAGCTTTATTAATTTACTTTATGTTTTTGAGCCATCAAATACATTAGATTGGAGTGGACTATTCTCTGCTAATTTTCTTGAATTTTCTCTAAGGATAACTATTGCGAAATAATACAACAAACAAGAGTAAAATAAAATAAAATAGAGAAGAAAAGAAGAAACACAAGATTTGACGAGTTTTGGCAATTTGCCTACATCCTCGGGAGTGAGTAGCTAGGGTCTTTATTACTGCGAACTAGGGTTATAAATACATTATATATGTATATATAAGTTGTATGGTACAAAACTATAAAATTACCCTTGTACCATATTGTGGGAGAAGTTGCCCTTACACCCCAACTTATCTAACTGTAACCCCACAATTAACCTGAGAAACCCCTCAAAGTACAAGTTGCTCTACTACGCTATAGCATTTGTCCACTTACTACTACATATGAGCCATACACAACAACAACTAAGATCAATAATTTGATTGGCAATATTGAAGCATTGAGGATCAAGCTAACAAAAGATGAGATGAAGGAAATCTATGATGTTGTCCCCATCAATGAAGTAGTTGGAGTTAGATCTAACAATTTCCTAACTACCTTTAAGTTTGCCTAAAAATTCACAATGATATCTATCTGTCTGAGAGTGTTAGAAATTTTCATAATGATATCCATGTGTCTTTAAGTTATGTGTATGAGAGTGTTAGAAATCTAGAAGCAGGCTAACTTGCAAAAATTACGAGAAAATAACTTTAGTCATTTTAAATATCTCCTACTCTTCAATTATAATGCACATTTTCTTTTCTTTTCTTTTCAATGTGGGACTCTCTTCTATATACTTCAATAAGAAGATGGTGCAGTGCAATTATGAAACAATATGAACTTGACTTAATTTATCTTGAAATAATTATTATTGTGAAAATGTAACAAAGAATAATATCTACACTATTGTGTACTTACCAATGTCATACATATTCATTCAAAAAAGCATGGTTGGAAACCTTTGCTATGATTACCCTATTCTGTGTTTCGTCTATTTGTTCTAATTTTCTTTTTTTTATCACTTCTTATCTGCTTTGCTACACTTCACATGATCGTCATATATCAACTAATGCCGAGCACTGTTATGGAGTGAAATCATTTTTCTAATGGGTTTTTTTCAGAGGGATAATGGTTTATGTAACAATTTGCTACATTGATAATATTGTCATAATGAAGGAAATTACTTTTATGTCATCACTTTCCAATTGCTAACCCCCATGTATATAAGGGTAAACATGTCATTTTTACTCAAAAAATTTATCTTTTAGTGTTTGTGACAATACTATTCATATAGCAAATTGCTACATGTATCATTGTCATTTTCGGAGTTGCTTAACATGATGAGGAGTGTCACCAGTGGTCTAGTGGTAGAAATAGCACCCTACCACAATAAGACCCTCTTTGATCCAGGCTGGTCCATGTAATAATACCTACACAGTTACAGTGAAATTTAGGATTTTTAAAAGGGATTTTAATATAAATGCCTAAAAAAGCCCCCCCATTTACCAAAATGGACCACTTTTCATATATTACTAAAATGCCTGCTAAAACTAAAAATAATTACACACGTGTCTTGTCTTCATCAATGTTGTTATGTTTTCGCCCTTTCGCGGCAACCTCCTCATGCTCCTTTTAATTTTTCCTCAAATCACAATTAAAATCACCTCATCTCTATTTTCCCATCAACCTTTTCATGGCTTTTCTTTCCCTAGTTATTGTCTCAGCCACAACCTTGCTATTGTTATTTTTTGTTTCCGTGTTAATCATCTTGCCAAATTCATAGAAATGATGAGTAATTTTAGGTTTTGGTTTATGAATCCATCTTAACTTGAAAAAAAAAATCAAAGATGGTTTGGTTATAAGGAGCTAAACCATCTTCGATTTCTTCTTATGACCATTATCTTTTGGAATTTGAATCTAGACAATTATTGCAATCGTCGTCAAAGAAGAAGTTTTGAAATTCCTAGTCGACGCTTATTGTAATTCCAGGTATTAGAGGTTGAGATCTTCCTCGTTGTTTGTTAAAGCAATGGACGAGTTGTCTTCTTCTTCATCTGCTGTTGTTGATGTTGCATCTTTGAAAATTATTTAAATGGGATTCAATTTAATTAAATGCTTGCATGTTTGAGTCTGATGGAATTTCATAATAAAATGATATGCTTTACTCTTTTTTCAATGATTTAGTAAAAGACTGTTGGATTTTTTAACTGATTTGTAAATATAAAATATTAATTAGAATGATTCACCATATATATATATATATATATATATATTGCTGATATATTAAGCCATTTGAAATTATCATCATCATTGTCGTGTAAACTTATGATGTTTTTTACATCCATCAATAAAATGAAATTATCATCATCATCAAAAGTTTGTTTCTTGGCTATTTTCATCAACCGATACTTGTTGATACATGTGCACAGGTGTTTGATTGAAGCAATACGTTTGCCAAGACTAAGTAAAGGATTGACATGGTCTTTTGCAAGGAAAGCAACAAGAAGAACTTAATGCTACCATTTTTTTTCTATTCTATATTTTTTTTTGGTTGCTAAAAGAAAGATATGAGTAGGGAATTATAGAGTAATGCTGCTAATAAATCATAAATGAGTTTGCTTTTGGTACCCTAATTGATAGATTAGTAACAAAATCATGATAATGTTAATATAGATTTAGGTCAACATGAAATTGGAACATCTTTATGTGTAGAAAGAGACGTAACAAAATGGTTATGATTGAACACCTATCCATGTTAATATAGCACAATAACTTAGTTGATGCTTTAAACATATACACAATTTGGTATTGTTTCACCTTTTTGAATAAAAATAAAGATTAATTAATAATTAAATTTTAACTAATTTTAAAAAATGATCACATATGTTTTTATCAATTTAGAGGACGTTTTATATATTTTACGTTTCTAATACAATAGTTTCATTACCGTCATCATTTAAAATGGACTTCTAACAACTTATATTTTCTGATAAATTTGTAAAATTTGAAATTTAAATTCTTAACATTTTGTGTCACATAATGAATAGTTTCTCATTGAATAATTAAATTAGCAATGATTTTTCTATATCTATTAATTATAATTTATAGGTAAAGATTTGAGTAAATTAGTAATGAATGTTTTGTAATAAATACATAATATCGCAAAACAAAACCAAAAATCTCATATACATTTTTCAAAACCAAAAAAAAAAAAACTAAACTAGAAAAAATGAATCGGAAACCAAAAGGATACAAAATTATAACATATTATCTTCCAATGTGTCATTAACAAAAACATATTCAAAGAAAATCACAATAATAACTCTCCTTCAACTATGGATATTTAGATATAAAATAAAGATTGCATAAATAAAATAAACATATAAAAGAAACTCTATAATACAACTACATTGCCATTAATAAAAATAAAAAGTATCAGAAATCAAAATAAAACCAACACGATACCAAATTATAAATGCAACATAAAATGGCAGCATCCTTTTACACGGATTCAACAACACTAGAAAACTTAAAAACATATTCATCTCTTTAAAATTTTCCTATTACAATAATTACAACTCACTTAACTCTAAAGAAAATGTTTAGCTTCAAGTTATAGTATATTTTTCATATACTTTTCATTTATTTTTAGTTTCCTATATTGAAAGAGTCCTAGAGGGAGGGTGAATAGCACTATCGAACAAAAATTAGAAATTAAAAGGTTTAAACAAGAATTAAGAGAATTATTGAGAAGGAAGAATGAAGAACACAATGATTTAAGGAGTTCAAATTCAACAACAATCCTACGTCTCCACCTAACTTATCCCCAAGTTAGGATTTTTTAATGACCCATAATCTTATTCACATGATTGAGATTACATAAGAGTTTTATGGCTCACTCTTACAACTTTACAACTTGAGTTTTCTAGGATCACTAAAAAAACCAAATTACAAGTGTTTTTAAGGCTTACACTAAAACTAAAATCTCAAATGTTTTAATGGCTAAACACTTAAACCAATTCCTTTATAATAGAATCTCATTTCCTGTTTTCTAAACCCAAAAAATAGAAGAATAAGAGTATCTACTCTAACACTTACCAACTCTCACAGGAGTTTACAATAATAAAAATGAATTTTAGAAGAGTTTAGAGAGATTAATTGAATGCTTGAATGTATAAATATGAATGAGCAAGTTTCTTAACATCAAAACAATCTTCATAGGTCATATTTATACTTGAGTAATTCAATTATAGCTATTAGAAGTAATAATTTCATTCCCAACATAAATCAAGTCCATTTGAATAAAAATTTGGACTTTTGAGCTACATTTTGTCAGGTCCCAATCAGGGATATCATCCGTCTCGGTCAAGACTAACATCAAATAGCCGTTAGGAGTCATTATATTTGAAAAAGTAACCTGATCCTGATTGAGATATCATGGTCCCAATCGGGACATTTGGGATGGTTATTGCCCTTTTAATGAAGTTTTGCTCTTCTTTGGTCTTGCTCAAGACTGCTTTAGTCCCAATATGGACTATGACACAAATTTTAACTTTTTATGCAATTTAGTCCTTCTGATGATTCCGGTTGACATGGTACTTGAAATGTCTTTCCGGAATCATTTTCTTCGATATTTCATTATTATTCTGACTTCCAAATTGTTCCTAACTTATACACACTTGAAGCAAATACATTAGTTGCTCAAAATTAAGTTTGTTAAGATCAAAATCAAGATTGCTAACTTGCTAAGGTCAACAATCTCCCCCTTTTTGATTTTGACAAACTTATTTTGAGTTTTAAAAAAAAATATAATGTAAAGTGTGTGATTGATAACAATTTGTGATAATAATGAATATACGAGATAAAAATAAGTATATTTCTTTATTTCTCCTCCTATGAATATGGACATGATAAGAAATATAAATTTTTATTTTAAATAACAAAAAGAAATATCATGAAAAAAATTATGGTCCTCCAAGGCATAAAAGGAATGTTTGACAATGTGAAGGAAATATTTTTAAACATATATAATGCATCACATAATAGTACAAACATGATTATATAGAGCTTATCTAGTTAATTGATCATGTGGCACTTAGCATATTACAATCATGAACATTAAGCACAAATATCACATTGCTTTTTCTCCCACTTTTTTAAACAATAAAGAAAACAAAAGACCATGAAACAAAACAATGAAAAAACAAAGATACATAAAATCTTTATGAAATTGAAATGTCATTTAAGCAAATTTTCTCCCCCTAAATTAATGAGAAAAAAATATTTGATATTAAGGACACACTATCACATAGTTATATCACTTACACAAACACATATTTAAAATAAAATTCTTTTTAAAGCAATTAACTAAGTATACATGCAAACTCAAATAACATTTCCTTTTAAAGATAAAAACAATTCTTAAGAGGAACTTTTCTTTACATGAATGTGTTTTGCATGGATGTAAAAAAATAAATATCAAAAGTATAAAGCATAATATAAGTTAATCATGTTATTAAACATATTATTCAAACTCAAATATTTCTCCCCTTTGGACAAAAATTAAAAAGAATAAACTCAAATAAATATTATCAATTAAAAAGAAAATTTTCATTAATAAAAAAAAGATGCAATACGAAGATAAAATACTAAAAATAAATGAAAAAAAAAACTAAACGTAAACAAGGATAGAATGAGCCTAAAAATAAACTACCAACTAGAGGCTCATATATGGAAAATAAACTGAACATGAATCAAAAATTAAAAAAAATGAAAAACACAAATAAAATCTATTCTTAAGGAGGGAAATGAGGAGCAGGATAAGTGCATATGTAGCCTTGTTGTTCATAAATGTGATGAACATCATGTTGAAGATGAGCAATATTGGCATCAATTTGATTGAAATGCACATATCAACTTCATCAAAGCATGAATTGAAGTTGGATTCCATTAGGGGCATGCACTCAAAGATTTTGCTAACCCAAGAAGTTTTATCCTCTTGAGCTTGAGCACCTTGACTTGAGGTTTCTTCACCTTTTGTTCTCTTTTTTAGAGGGGCAATATGAGGTTGAGGGTCTTACTCTTTTTCCTTTTAACCTTTTTATTCTTCTAATTCTAGAAACATAGCCTCTATGTTTTCACTAGCTCCAAGATCATGTTTCCAAACCCAAACTCCATTGATAAAGGTGAACTGCTTAGAGTTTCGAATGAAAGTAGTATCAAGAAATAAGGGTTTGGTAAAGGGTAGAGAGTCAAGATTAATGTTGTAAAATTTAGCTAATTTTGTGATAATCCCACCAATACAAATTGCACCAATATGACTATCACTAATTAGCCAAATTCTCCATTGTAAAAATCTTCCTAAAGCAATATTCTCATTGTGATAAAGACAATCAAGGATAAAATTCATCAAGAGAAATTACTTCAATAGAAAGAGCTCTACCATTAATGGAATAAGTGAAATCTATTCAGTTGCAATGTATTCAGCTACAATGTATTTAGCTTCAATAGTGGACAAGGCAATCGAAACTTATTTCTTGCTAAACTAAGAAATTAAACATTATCCTAAAAATTGATAGGTTCCAAAAGTGCTCTTTTTATCTAATAAACTATTGGCAAAGTCTGTATCTAAATAACTAATTAAGTCAAATAAAGAACTCCTAGGATACTAAAGTCCTAAATGCATTGTACCATAAAGATATTTGAAAATTCTTTTGATAGCATTTAAATGAGACTCTCTAGGACTTGATTGAAATCTAGCACATAAATAGGTGGCAAACATAATATAGGGTCTACTAGCAGTTAAATAAAAAAGGGATTTGATTATACCTCTAAATCACTTTTCATCAACCGGTTTGCCATTCTCATGTTTGTTCAGTTTGGTTGCGGTGCTCATTGCAGTTTTGCTTGTCTTAGTTCCATCAATTCCAAACTTCCTAATAATGTCTCTTGCATATTTTGTTTGATTGATGAAAATCTCATCCTTGCATTACTTGATTTGAAGCTTGAGAAAGAATTTGAGTTCTCTCATCATACTCATCTCAAATTCTCCTTGTATTATTTTGGAGAATTCCTCACACAAGCAATGGTTAGTAGCACCAAATATAATATCATTAACATATATTTAAACAATTAGTATATCATGCTTGGATTTCATTATAAAAAGAGTTGTGTTAACCTTTCTTTTAAAGAATCCTTTATCCAGTAAAAAGTTACTCAACCTTTTATATCAAGCTCTTGGAGCTTGTTTCAATCCATATGATGCTTTTGAAAGTTTAAACACATGATTTGGAAAATCAAAACTTTTAAAACCCGAAGGTTGCTTAACATACACCTCCTCTTCAATGAAACCATTTAAAAATACACTTTTGACATCCATTTGATAAAGTTTAAAATCCATAAATGATGCAAAGGTATCATCATAATCAATGCCTTCCTCTTAATTATAACATTTAGCTACTAATCTAGCTTTGTTCCTAGTTATGACACCTCGTTCATTCATCTTATTCTAAAGACCCATTTGGCACCTATAATAGAATGATGTTTAGGTCTAGGAACCAAGGTCTAAACCTTATTTCTCTCAAATTAATTTAATTCTTCTTCCATATCAAGGACCTAAAATTCATCACATAAAGCATCATCAACATTTTTTTGTTCAATTTGAGACATAAAGGCTAGATTAACCATAGACTTAAATTTTCATATAGTAGTTACCCCTTTTGAAGTATCACACCTATGATGAGATCCTGAGGATGTGCTTTCTTGAATTATCAATCCTTTGGAAGTTCATCCTTTAAGGTAAGGTGAGATGTCTCCTCATTATCCTTCTTACTTGGACCTTCATGGTCCAAAGGCTTACTAGAATTTTCTTCTTATGTATCCACAATCTCATTTTCACTTACAAGATCATCAACACTATAAACATCCTTTTTAGGATCAAGTGAGTTTGATTCATTAAATACAATATTCATTGACTCTTCAACTACTAGAGTTCTCTTATTAAAGACTCTATATGCTTTACTAGAAATAGAATAGCCTAGGAAAATTCTTCAATCGGCTTTAGAATCAAATTTTCCAAGATTATCCTTGGTATTCAATATAAAGCACTTGCATCTAAATACTCCTAGATATGAGATTTTAGGTTTTCTATTGTTCCATAACTCATAAGAAGTTTTATTTAAAATTGGTCTTTTGAAAACTCTATTTGAAATATAACAAAATGATTTAGGAGGAGTTCTAGGAGAAGAAAATGTATGTGAAATACCATTTTCATTGCAATAAGTTTTGGAAAAATCATTTTCAATTTCGGTTTCATGATCACTTCTAATGGAAGATGTACAAAAACCTTTTTCTTTTTAACTCTTTTAGCAAAATTTTCAAAATCTTTAAATGCATCATTCTTATGAGCAAAAAAACACACCCAAGTGAATCTAAAGTAATTGTTAACCAATACATATGCATAGTGCTTTCCATTAAGACTAGTAACTCTAATTGGTCCAAATAAATCTATATGTATATGTTTAAGTGGTATAAAAGTAGACATTACATTTTTTTAGCTTAAATGAGGATTTGGATTGTTTTCCTTTTTTTACAAGCATCATAAGGTTTATCTTTAGTGAATTCAAGCTTAGGTAAACTAATCACAAGTTCATATTTACAAAGATCATTCAAAAGCTCAAAATTTGCATATCCTAACCTTCTATGCCATGTCCATGTGTCATGGGAAATAGACATTAGGCATTTGATGTCTTTCTTATTAATTTTATTCAAATTAATGACATAAACATTGTCTACTCTTTCACCACTAAAAATAACTTTGTTTTCATCAAGACTACTAACAAAGCAATTTCTAAGATAGAAAGTTACCTTATTTTTCATGTCACATAATTGACTTATACTAAGGAAATTAAATTTAAGACAATTAACAAACAACACATGATGTATAGATAAGGATTATGGATTAACTATTTCTCCAATGCCAATATTTTTTTCCTTTTGTATTATCTCTGAATGTAACATGTCCTTCATCCTTAGCATCAAGTTTGTTGAATTGCTCCTTGTCTCCCATTATGTGCCTTAAATATCCATTATCGAGATACCATTTTCTTTTTATTCTTATGGATATCAAGCACACCTACATAAAATAATTTAAGTGTTCTTTTAGACTTAAACCTTTCTTGGTCTAGGTTGGTTAGTTTTAAGATAATTTGAAGAAAGTAAATTCATGTGTAGTCTTCTATAAAAGCACACATTATTAGTATGTCCTTTGATCATGCAATATGAACATATGACATTTTCCAAGGATTATATGCTTTCCTAGTGTGTGAAACATGTTTTTGTGTTGTACTTGAAAAAATTCCTGGAGGGGGGTTTAATAGGACTGTTAAATGAAAATGAGAAATTAAAAGAATTCTTTATAAGAATTGAATGGAAGTTGAGAAGGAAGAATGAAGAACACAAAAATTTAAGGAGTTCGGATTCAACAACAATCCTACATCTCCACCTAACTTATCCCCAAGTTAGGATTTTCAATCACCCATAATCTTATTCACAAGATTGAGGTTACACAAGAGTTTTATGGCTTACTCTTACAACCTTACAACTTGAGTTTTCAAGGCTCACTCAAAAAACCAAATCCTAAGTGTTTTAATGGACAACACTTAAACCAATTCCTTTAAAGATAAATCTCACTTCCCTTCTAATCTATCTTAAGATTTAATATGAAGAGAAATTCTATTTCTAATACACAACCAACTCTCACAAAAGTTATACAAATAAAGAATTATTTAAGAGAATTTGAGAGCATAATTGAATGCTTAAGAAAGAATGAATGATAAACAAGTTTCTTAACTTCCATTCAGCTCTTGAGGTATTTATATAGATAAAAAAAATAAAAAATACTACTATTGGAGGTGCAAATAATGTGTCCAACATCTATATTTTGAATTATTGAAGGTGATGTTGTCAAACAGCTATGTATGGATTAAAACTATAATTGGCTACTAAAGACGTTTAATTTTGCCCACTTTCTTCATAAAAGTTTTAGATATTTTACTTAGCTTTCCATATCATTTTGAATCACCTTAATTAGACTTTTGCAGCTCATTATATGTCCAAAATATTAAGAGCCATGCAATATAAAATGTAGACTACTGTCAGATAGCTATACACAAATTGAACCTGTGATTTTATATTGAAGACATTTGAAATTGCACAAAAGTTGTTCCTAAACTTTTTATTATTTGACTTAGCTTTCCCTATAATTTTGAATCACTTCAATTGGACTTCTTTAGCTCAAGATATTTCCAAAATATTAAGAGCTGTGCAATCTGAAATGGCAGCTGCATATATTGACTTTGACTTAATATTTACATACCTAAATGAACTTAGATTTTAACAAACAAGCCCAATTTAGAAAGCTCAAGATGTCTACTTCAAATGTGAAGAAGATAATTTTCTTATTATAAAGCTCTAAGGATGTTAAAAGCCTCCTTGAATCTCAGAGGTCGAATCAGCCCAAGATATTCATACTTCATTTTAACTCCAATGGAGTCCTAACTTATACATACTTAAAAAAAAAAATTAAATGCTCAAAATTAAGTTCTTTAAGATCAAAATGAAGATTTATTATTGCTAAGGTCAATAGTAGTGATGTGTGTCTTCTATTATTTAGACTCATGGTATGAGACATGCATTAGCAATGATAATGTGCATTTTGATAGGTTTGTGTAACATATTTATGTGCATTGTGTTGTGTAGCATGCCTAATATGATTATGTCTAGTGTACATATAAGCATGCTTGGATTGAGGTGCTCTAGTTTGAGCCTTAACTCTTTGTGTTAATGAAGAGTGAGTCTCATGAGATTTTCCCTTATTATTTAACACATGAGATCTTTTAGCTTTAAAAGCTTGAATCTCATCTGGTTTGGAGGTAGAGGGAGTGGAGTCATGTGAGGCTTTAATAAAATTAATGTGTGATGATGAAGATGAAAGCATTCCATTTTTATATCCAATTCTATGCGTATGTCCATGAAATTTTTGAGAGTCAAGAAGACTATCTAAAGTTTCTTTTGCTCTCTTGAATTTAGCAATGGAATTTTTTAATTCTAAGAGCTCATTAGAAAGCTTATGATTTTCATCACTTGTTTCTTGAGTTGATCTTCCAAAGAATTAGAAGATTTAGCATTACTAACAAGTTTTTCATTTGATTCAATAAGTTTAGAAAAATCAAATTTTAATCTATTAAATATTTTAGTTAAGTTAGATAGCTCATGGTTGTAAACTTTTTCTTAGAAAGTAAACTTTGCATTTAACTAATAATTTTCTTATAATAGAGCTCTCATCATCATCATCATTATCGCAACAATCATCACAATCATCAAAGGAAGAATAAGAAGTAGATGGTACCTTATTACCTTATTTTCATTTTCAAGAGTCATGAAGCAAAGATTGACCACTTTTTATTGTTCTTTTTCCTTTTCAAATTTGGAGGAATCATCCCAAGTAGCTTTGAATGCCTTCTTCTTATCTTTTGCTCCTTTATTCTTGAATTTGAGTTTAGAGCACTCACTTCTAATATGTCTCAGTTTCTTACATTCATAGCAAGTAACCTCTTTCTTGAACTTCTTAGTGAGCATGGCAATATCACCATCTTTATCACTAGAATCTTTAATGCTTTCCTCTTCACTATCATTTTGAAGAGCTTTAAGTGTTATGCTCTTTTTTCTTTTCTTCTTTCTCTTCTTGCTCTTTACCTCTTTGCTTAATTATGAGCTCATGTGTTAAGAGCTTACCAATGAGCACATCGGTTAAGAGGGTAGAGAGGTCTTAAGCTTCCTCAATTAAAGTGACTCAAGATTCCCAAACCTTTTTAGGTAGGATTCTTGGAATCTTATTATTTACTTCTTGTTTAGTGAAATGTTTACTAAGTTTCTTAAGGATCGTGAGAAGATTATTGAGTTAATTTATCATTTTTGTGATTGACTCTTGAGGCTTCATCTTGAAGAGTTCATATTCATGCATATGAAGTTGAACCTTCTTGCTTCTAACTTTTATGTTTCCTTTATAATGATTTTCCAAGGTTTTCCACATTTCCTTGGTTGACATATAATGTTGAAGCTTACCTCCTTCTTCTCTTATCATAGAAGAGACTAGAGTAATTATAGCCTTTTTATTTTTATGATTATCTTCCTTTTGATCAATGCTCCATTGGCTTCTTGCAAGAGTAGTTACCACACCATCAATGATAGTTATAGGAGGTTCCTAACCTTTTAGGATAATGTTCCAAAGTTTGATGGAATCACAATCAAGATATAACTCCATTTTTAACTTCCAATAAGGATAGTCATTACCATCAAAGAATGGTCTAAGTGAATAAATATTTTGTGATTCACTCCCCTGATCTTGTATTCTAGCAATGAAGTTCCTAGAATTCAAGCTATGATGCCAATTAAAAGAGTCCTAGAGGGGGGTGAAAAGGACTATCGAACAAAAATTGGAAAGTAAAAGTTTTAAACAAGAATCAAGAGAATTATTGAGAAGGAAGAATGAAGAAGACAATGATTTAAGGAGTTTAGATTCAACAATAATCCTATGTCTCCACCTAACTTATCCTTAAGTTAGGATTTTTTAATCACCCACAATTTTATTAACAAGATTGAGATTACACAAGAGTTTTATGGCTCACTCTTATAACCTTACAACTTGATTTTTCTAGGATCACTCAAAAAACCAAATTACAAGTGTTTTTAAGGCTTACACTAAAACTAAAGTCTCAAGTGTTTTAATGGCTAAACACTTAAATCAATTCCTTTAGAATAGAATATCACTTCCCATTTTCTAAACCCAAAAAATAGAAGAATAAGAATATTTATTCTAACACTCACCAACTCTCACAAGAGTTTATAACAATAAGAATGAATTTTGGAAGAGTTTAGAGAGTTTAATTGAATGCTTGAATGTATAAATATGAATGAGCTAGTTTCTTAACATTAAAAAAATCTTCAGAGGTCATATTTATACTTGAGCAATTCAATTATAGTTGTTAGAAGCAATGATTTTGTTTCCAAAACAAATCAAGTCCATTTGAATGAAAATTTAAACTTTTGAGTTGCGTTTTGTCAAGTCCCGATCGAGATATCATCAGTTCCATTCGGGACTAATATCAAATAGATGTTAGGAGTCATTATATTTGAAAAATCACCTTAATCTCAATCAGGATATCATGGTCTTAATCGAGACTACCCTGTCATGAGCAATGTCCTGATCGAGACATTCAATCGGGATGGGTACTACCCTTTTAATAAATCTTTGCTCTTCTTTGGTCCCACTCAAGACTGCTTTAGTCTCAATCGGGACTATGACATAAATTGTGACATTTTGTAAAATTTAATCCCTGTGATGAGTTTGGTTGAGATAATTCTTGCAATGGTTTTACAAAATCATTTTATGTTAATAAGTTATCAAATGTAGTAATAATATTATCTTCCTCAATTAATTTTAAATAATATCAATAAGATTGAATTACTTACTAAAAATAATAATTAATAAGTTATCAAACGTAGTAATGATAATATATTTTAATTCATAAATTATAAAATTTAAAATCATACAATGTTATTTTTATTATTTTCATATTTTTAGTTTAAATTGAAGTACAATATGCATTCCACATTTTTACTTGTGTTATTAATAATAATAATTTTTTATTTCTCATATTTTAAGTTTAAACTGTGTTATAATGGACATTCCACATTCTTATTTGTTAATTGAATGACTATTATATAATAGACATTCATATTTTTACTTGTCAATTAAATATTAATAATAGTAGTAGTAGAAGATCAACAACAACAATAATAATATTAATAATAATGAAATCAATAAAAATATTTTGTTAATAATTTATTTATTATATTTCAAACATAAAAACATATTAAATTTTTTCATATATTATTGTATATATGTTAATATATAATACTTGATAATATAAAGAAAAGTATATTGATCCGTAATCCGCTATTATACGGATTCATACAAGTAGTAATTAAATATCAATCCCATATAGATTGCAAATTAAATATTGTATTACTCAATATGTTTGCTTGTTTAGACACCAAAAAATGGTTTTTGAAATAAAATAAACTAAATAATTAAAAGCTAATGTGAAGAATCACAATCCAAGAAAATGTTAGGGTTCTTAAACTTAATTCAACCTTTTAAAGATGTAATTAATCTCTAAGTTAATTCATACCATAGTTCATTATGCAAGCAATTTTAAGAATCATAGATCTTCCTCTTAGATGAACCTATGATTAATTGAATACCAATAACTTAGTTGTAAAACTCTTACTTACTAGGTGTTTCATCATATTCAATCTAAAGCTCAACTTTTTAACATTATTAACCATCTAAGTGTCTCTCAACTAAATAGATAATTAATAGGTTATTTCTTATTTTCTTAATGAAACTTATCTCTCAATCAAGTCTCATTGTCTAGATTCAAACAAAAGGTGGCCAATCCATTGAAGACATTAAGCAAAGTAATAACCAATGAATTATGTTTGTTAACTTAGAGTAAATCATATTGATCACATGGCTAAATTGATTTAAGAACCCTAACTAGAAAATCTAGCCACACATATTGAGAAGAATAAAAGATGATGAATAAAGAGAAAAGAAAATCATTATTGCTGAATTAAAATTGAAATAACAAAATAAAACAGAATAAGAAAAACCCCCTTGAATGGAAGTCTCCTCTCTTCAGCCTTCAAATAACGCTATTCTAATCAAATGAAAAGAACTAGAGAATTCTAGTTTTTATTTTTTGATAAATGATGTAAAAACTAAAAATAAAGAGAATATATATTGTTTCTCTAGTGGCTCCCTTTTACAAAACCCTAGTCTCCAGCCTCTCTGTGTTGTTTCCATTTGAAAACAATCAAATCCACCTAAATTAGTAATTCAAATTTTGAATTTCAAAAATTGGTTATAGGTCACATGGATATGTGCATTTTTTTCATTCCTATACATCTATATTTATCTTAAATCACCCTAACCAGGTATGGCCATGCATACCTAGGCGCATAGCCATGTGACCTGAGACTTTAGCCTTTTAAGATGATTGAATCAGCCAAATCTTCCTTCACCAAAGTTGTAGAGATTTGTCTAATATTTTTAAAAAAATTTGAATCACCTTAATTAGACCTCTGTAGCTCAAGATATTGTTAAAATACTAAGAGTTATGCAACTTTGAAATGAAAGCCACATATGCTGACTTTGACTCATGATTTGAAAACACAAACAACTCAGATTTTGACAAGCAAGCTTAATTCAAAAAGCTTACGATGTCTACTTCAAATTTATAGAAGACTTATTTCTCATTATAAGGCTCTAAGGATGCCAAAAGCTTCACTAAATCTTAAAGGTTGAAGCAACTCCTCTTATATTTGCTTTAATTCTTTACCCTTTCTTTGGCTAAATTAGCTCCTAGCTTTAAGTCCTCATTGCTTCCTTCCCAAAAGGAGTTCCAAGAAATATGGAACCTATAAAATCAATATAAAAAGCAATGTAACAAGTATAATTATAAACCAAAAATGCATAAAATGACAAAATGACTAATATTTTAACTCCCAATGTAAATAACCTCAAATCATGCTTTTAAATGATAAAAACCTATAATTCTAATAATGAAATGCAACTTTATAGTGCTCAAAATTCATCATTTTTAGCACTTATCATATATAATTAACTTCACTACTATTTACAAATATTTATACATTATTTATTAAAATATTCAATAGTAATTATATTGTTTTTTAGTTCAATATGATTTAGTATAGTTCTCAGTTCAATATTTTGTAAATATTCAATTTCATACCAAATTAGTTACAAAATTTGATTTAATATGGTTCGAAGTTAAAATTATTCAATTGAATATAGTTTTAATATTTTTCAATTTAGAATTTCATCTTGATTTGGTAGTTTCTCCATCCCTTATTCAATGATATAAAAATTATGGACCTTTTCTTGCACTATAATTACCTTCTTGTATGTAAGGTCATGTTATAAGGCTAGCTTTTAATTTTTTGACATACTCTGACACTTATCACTTTTTTTATATATAAATTATGGACTATGGCCTGTAATGACACTCATCACACTTTTTTTCTTTCAGTTTTTTTTTTTTGTCAATTGGAATATATTCATATCAACTAATGATACCGACTCACAAGGAGCTACAAACCTACAATAGAGGTCAATTAAAATAAGGACAAAATAAGGTAACTAACTTACCTATGGTCCAAGACTTTTCTAGCTCTACTTCACGAGTAAACTCTTTTATAGCCATTGAAAAACTAAGCTAAAAAGCTAAGTATTTTCTTGACTAAGTACTTGGATGAGAGAATAAAGGGTTCTTGTTATATAGATTTACAGACCCACACAATAAAACAATAATAAGGTTTAATATCCTTAAATAAAAGAAAACAACAATAATAAGTTTAGGCTTTCTTCCTCCATGGTACTATGTGCCCCTTCATGCCTCTATTTTCCCAGAGTATATTGCCTTATAGAGTCATCTTTTCATCAGGTCCTACTACTGAGCCTATAGCTTTTTCAAGTTCTTAGACACTATGTATTTTCCTTTTCCTATGTTCCGTTAACATCTTGTTTAGATCGTTGTGTAATGCAATGGTTTCATCCAATAGCTCTAGGTTGGAACACACTTTCTTATTCCAGTAAAGGTTGCCACCTACCGCTGAACACCACCTTACTCACCGGTAAAACTCCTGCAATTTCATCCCCTATTTAGTGCATTCCATTAATAGCTTTCCTAGTTTGAATAGCCTTGATCCATAGGCCATTTACTAGAATATTATTCATCAATAACAACTTTCTTTCGTCCTTGACAACTGATAAATAGTTTGAAGTGTTGTAGACAAAGAAACTACGCCCAAGACATAGAATAAGTGCACATTCAAACTAGGTTAAAAAATTTTGAGCTTTACTAAAAAACTTATTCTTGGATCCTACTCTAAGACTGTGAACATAACTATTTCAGTTTTCCCTAAATCCCTAATCGTATTTCTAAATAATGCCTCTATGTTTAATTTGTTAGCTTGTGCTAATGGCAACCCCTTTAGGTTTAAAAGGAGATCCTAATCCTTTAGGAGAAATACAGTCCATGGAATTCCTTTAAGAACTCTTGATTTGTCTCTCTTTGATACATATTTTAACATATTATTGACATTCAAATCTTTTTTCACAATCAGAGGACTAGAAGTTACACATACCTAAGCTAATACTTAAGAGGCACTTTTTGCTAAAGATTTCCTAATTAAGCATAAAAATCTTCTCCATAATTGTTTCTTTGTTACTATGTTAGACTCTACCATGAGATTCAGATAACTCCAAAGACATAATTATGAAGGTGAATGGACTATTTCTCCACTAGAGAGCACTGATGCAAAATTATGCCCTTTGTGAGTGTAAAAGGATCTCATCACACTTTCTTTGATATAAAAATTATGGATGCTGAAAAAAATTTACCTATTTTGCCCCCCAATACAAGGAGGCCATCTACAGCTAGGGGGCTATAATGGTCTTTTCATAGGTTGCAACGTCACTATAGCCATCGCAACCCACGACAAGAAACATTATCCAAAAATTATAGATTTTTGAATGTAATATAATTACCTTCTCTTATATAAGCTCATGTTTTGAGGTGAGCTTTCAATTTTGTTAATACATTCTAACACTTATCCCTTTTTTTATATATATAAATTATAGGCCATTACCTGTAATAACACTCATTACATTTTCTTTAATATAAAAATTATAGGCCTTATGAGTTTTGCTTATAATGTGATTACCTTCTCTAATGTAAAGTTATATTGTGATGGTAGCTTTCAATTTTTTGACATACTTTAATACTCATTAATTTCTTTAATATAAAAATTATCGACCTTTGTTTATAATACATGATACTAATCACCTTCTATGACTTGCCTATAATATAATTACCCTCTTTTATGTAAATTCATATTATAAGGCTAGCTTTTAATTTTTGACACATTTTGACACTCATTACTTTCTTTGATATAAAAATTATAGATTTTTGCTTGTAATGTAATTATCTTATACTCTAATACTCATCATTAACCTTCACTTGTAATGTAATTACTCTCGCTCATATAAAGTTATATTGTGAGGTTAATTTTAAATTATTGACACATTCTGACAATCATCAGTTTTTTTAATATAAAAATTATGGACCTTGACCTGTAATGTAAGTACCCTCTTTCATAAAAGGTCGTATTGTAAGGCTAGCTAGAAGCGCCTAGCCATCAGGTTGGCATAGACCCATATTGGTCTATTGTTAAGTGCATTTATAATGGCTTTCTCAACCACGGTTTGAATACCATATGTTGAACCCTCGTGGTTGTGGACTAGATTGTCATTCCATTGAACTACACAAGGGAGACATTTTTTTTCTAAAACATTGTATTACAACATAGTATTATAATTGAAGATTACACTATATATATATATATATATATATATATATATATATATATATATATATATATATATATATATCAAATTATCTATTATATATTAACTAATATTATTATAATTAATATTATAGATATATAGAGTGTGAAGCATTTAGCATAATGTATAATAAAGACTAAGAGCCTTTATTTTTAGCACTTGGGATTTGAACCGATGACCTCTTGGTCATGGCTATCCCACCCTTACCACCTGGGCTAGGGATGATTGGTTCAAGGGAGACATCTTTAAGATAATTATTTTATATTTAATTACATTAACCAAAAACCAATCATATAATCGACTTTATATCTTAGTTTGGCTTCAATTTCAAAATGGGGTGAACGTTTAGTTCAATTTAGTTTTAAACGAATGCTCACTCTTAATTGAAAGTGGCCCTTAACAAAGAACTAGGGCACAAAGATTTGTATGAGTCCTTAGAACCATTTTTAAAGTTGTTAAAATAACAATAGAAAAAAGAATATAGCATAATGATAATACATTTTGACTAGGACTGAGCTTTCAGGTGGTTCAGTTCATTTCAGATTAGGAAGGTTAGTTCCAATCAAATTTGGAAAGGATAAAATAGAGGCCGAACCAAGTATAATTTATGTATAAAACTGAAGGTTCAGTTAGTTAAAATTATCAAGTTGATCGGATGAGTTTGGTTTAATATGGCCCCAAAAATATTCAGCCCAAAACTAAAAATCTTAAAATATTTTTCATATATTAGTGGGTTTGGCTTAGCTTTACATATTTATAGTCTGTAAGGTCCAAAATAATAGCCCAAAGGCACACAAAAAAAGCCCAAGGGCCCTAAAATAATTTACAGCTTTACAATTTCAAAATAAAAGCCCTATAAATATAATTATAAAATAAAAGCCCTAATACTAAAATAATTACAAAGTATTTCAGGCAACAAAAAATGTAAAAGTTAAGGACTCCATCCAAAATAATAGGAATCATATTGTCTATCTCAGTGAGTGAGCATATTCTTGCAAAACAATGGGAAGAAATAAACATACATTGTAAAGAATAAAGTGAAAAATATATATTTTAAAAGCAATATAAATGAGATGAGTCTCAGATCCATGGTTTAAATCAACATTAGATTAGTGCAATGTTTCTGCCAATAACAGAAAATGCCACCAAAGAGACATTTTATACCAATCAGCTTTTTAATCATAAAGGTAACAGATGTGGAAGCCTCGTCATTGACTAATCTCATATCAAATAGAGCAATAATCATAAAAATAAAATATAAATATAAATAGTATAAACTCCAATTGCAATAAAACTACAATAAGTCTCCAACAGTATCTCCTTCAATCCGTAACAAAATCAACCTTAACAAGTTTTAAGATCATTAGTAACAATTGCCTTGAAAAGATATGACACCTTACCCTGTAAGCACTCTTATTAGAGTGTTACCCTCAAAATATCTAATAAGAAAGCTTATAGGACAAGACACCACTCTTATAATTTGTATTTGATTATTACAACTTTATTTAGCTAAATATGTATATATATATATATATATATATAGTGAAATATTTAACTATATGGAAAACTAATTCCATTAAACATCTTTTAACTCAACTTATGCATATAACTAAAAATTCACAATTATTATATCTAGACTTAGCATGAATATCATCAAATCTTAATAAGTAATAAATATTACAATATTAAGGAGAACAGTAAAAAGACTACCATTCATTTCTTAAACTATTTACATAAATATGTACTTTCAGACAAAAGATAGATTACTGATTACAGCCAAATATTTACAAGCTAATTATACCAAAAAGATAAATTTGTAATCAACTATAGTTAAGTAACCCTAACCACTATAGTTATATACATACATTATAGGGTTACATAGCAAGAAACAAACAAAACCTTAAATCCTCATCGACACTAGGTAAGGGCTAGAGAAATATGAAAATCAAAGGTAGCCTTGTAGATCACAAGAACAACTATAATGACATGCTCTTAATGATTTTCTCTAACTGTCAGGGTGCAAATATTAGGAATTGATTATGCTACTTAGACATCAAATGCAAAGTAGGGAAAATTTCAAAAATTTGCATATCATAACCCTTAATCTTATCAAGAATTCTAATCCTAGGATCCAATTTGCATTTAACATATAGCTAATACACAAACAATCATAAATACAAGAAATAAACAACCTAGGAATTCTAAGTTTCAAGAAAACTTGCTAATTCCTAAGGTTGATGTCAACCATAATTAATCTACTAAAATGGTTGGCTCCTTTGATTCAACTCTTAAATCAACTCTTTAAGTCTCCTAATTGTGAGACCTCTACACCAAGCTTCAATAAATCTCCTTTTTGTCTTGATCAAGTAGTAGCAAGAGCCCTCTCTCTATTGACCTCTTAAGCTTCCACTACTTAATCTTTGTAAGAGCTTTAGGTTTTTCTTAGTGTATATTGTGTTTCTTTTTCTTTTCTTTGTGATTCTCCATGTTTTTCCCTACTTCATTTCCTTAAGGACCTAGTCTCTCAAACTAGGCCTAATATCATCTTTTTATGTGAAACTTTGGCTAAATTGGATAAGGTGGAGAAGATTAAAAATAGTTTGGGCTTTATTCAGTTTGAAGTTATTGAATCAGTGGGCCAAAGTGGAGGCCTTGTGCTTTTATGGGATAGTAGTGTCCATATTCATGTTTTATAATCAGATGTTAATTTCATTAATGTTTCTGTTAAGATGGTTGGGTTTGCTAAGTGGTGCCTTACTGGGTTCTATAGGGTGCTTAAGCGTCATCAGCATTCTAAAACATGGCATATCCTAAGAATGCTTGCAGTTTCCTCCTCTCTCCCCTGGTGCATTTTAGGGGATTTCAATAATCTGTTGCTTACTTCAGAGAAATTAGATGGAGTTCCTTATCTAAACTCTTTATTAGTAGGGTTTTGGTATATTGTGTTTGATTATAGGTTATCATAAATATCTTTTTTTAGTCAGGAATTTACTTAGGAGCGATCTAGAATTTCAACTGGTTAGGTAAGGGAGAAACTTAACAGGGGTCTAGCTTCTTATTCAAGGCATGAGTTATTTGATTCAGCGATTATTAAGGTGATGGATGTGTCTTCTTCATATCATCTTCCCCTTAGTTTTAGTTTGAAGGGTGGTCAGTGGGTTCAATGGAGATGTAATTTTCATTTCAAAAATATTTAGGCCAAAATCATGATGAATGTCAATGCATCATGACTCATTTATGGTCAAACAGCTTTATCTCTCTTCCTAAAAAGATTAGCTCTTGTGGTTTGGCATTGATGACATGGGTCATTCTATTTCCAAAAAATTTTGGTGTGAGCTCAAATAGATTAAGTGGCTTAGCTCTCAATCAGACCCATATAGTATCCATGATTCTCTTATTGTTCAATTGAACTATGACCATATTTTAGTGGATCAGGAGCTTTATTGGAGGCAATGTGCTAAGAAATTTTGGCTTAAGCATGGTGATGTTAACTCGAGATTCTTTCACTCCTTTGCTTCTAATTATAAGAGGGTAAATCATATTCATGCTTTGAAGGATAACATAGGTGTTTGGCATCATTCTTCTTATTAGGTGAAGCAAATCATTCTTGAGTATTTTAGTACTATTTTTAAGTCTTGTAGGAATAAGGATTCGCAAGTTCTTAATTGCCTCTCTCCTAGAGTTTCCAGTGAATATAATGAAATTTTTATTGGTCCAATCACTACTAGCGAAGTTAGGGATGCCATTTTTAACATGCAATTGGATAAATCAATAGGTCCGAATGGACTTAATCCATGTTTTTTTAGAGATGGTTTAAAGTGGGTAGGGATGTTATTTCTTTATGTAACTCTTTTATGGTGATTGGCTCTTTCCTGTGATTGGCTCTTTCCTAAGGGTATTAAATGAAATGTCTATTGTCTTAATCCCCAAGAAGAAGCAAGTGGAGTGTATGTCAGACTTAAGGCCTGTTGCTTTGTGTAATGTGGTATACAAGGTGATTGTAAAAGTTTTGGCTAATCACCTTAAACTCCTATTACTAGGCATTATTTCGAATAGTTAGAGTGCTTTTGTGGGTGGCTAATGTACTATTAACAATATGATGTTGGCTTTTAAAGTTTCTCACTCATTCAAAAAGCATATAAGGGGTAGGAAGGGGATGATAGGTCTTAAAATTGACATGTCCACGGCTTATGATCACTTGGAATGGTCATTCTTAGAACGTGTTATGTTAAGGATGGGATTCCATGTTGAATGGGTTCAAAGGGTTATATTTTGTATGTCTTCTATAACTTATACAATGTGATTTAAAAGGCAATGTAGCTGGATTTGTTGTTTCATATTAAGGCCTAAGATAAGGAGAACCATTATCTCCTTATCTTTTTTTCATTTATGTTGAATCATTGAGTGCTATATTGAAAATAAAGGAAGTTCAAGGTCATATTCATGGTTGTTATTTTACTAGAAATGCACCTCAGATTACTCATTTGTTTTTAACCAATGACAGCTTTCTTTTTTCTAGAGTAGATATTCAAGAATGCAAGGAAATTCAACGTTGTTTACAACTTTATGAGTTAGCTTTAGGGCAATTAGTGAACTTCACTATGTCCTCTTTAATGTTTAGTAAGAATGTGGCGAATGACCTCCAAATGTAGATATCAAGTCTTTTTAATATTCTAGTGGTGTAAGATCAGAGATTTTATCTTAGATTGCCTACAACATTTGGTAGAAGCAAGTGTGAGGTATTTAGTTATATTAAGGATCATGTTTGGCACCATATTAACTCTTGGCATTTGAAATTAATCTCAAGAGGAGGAAAAGAGATCATGTTAAAATCTATGGCTCGGGCTATTCCAAACTTTATTATGAATGTGTATCCTTTGATTAAATCCTTGTGTGCTAAAATTAAGCAATTAATGAAAGGATATTGTTGGGATGTTTCTCAAGGCCAAGGGAGAGGGATAAGATGGTTGAGTGGGAAAGACTTAGTATGCCAGAAAAAATAGAGGATTGGCCTTTAAAAAATTACATGAATTTAATTTAGCTATGGTGGTAAAGTAGGCTTAGAGATTGATTGTTCACCCTTCCTCGCTAGTGCCTCACATTTTTAAACTGAAGTATTTTCTAAAATCTTCTTTTTTGCAGGCTAATATTGGTCCTAGTCCTAGTTTTATTTAGAGAGTTTTAATAACTACGTAAGAAATTATGCGTAAAGGTGCTAGAATCCATATTGGTGATGGGGCATCTACTCAAATAGGGGGAGATCCATGGTTAAACTCTCTAAAAGATTGTTGTAGTCATTTAAAGCTTCCACAAGATTTACTTAATCAGCCTATGAGTTGTCTTTTTAAGTCAGGAATAAGTCATTGGGATTATGACTTGGTTAATAATTTATTTAGTGTTTAGGAAGCACAGATCATACTTTGCAACCTATTGAGCAGGAGAGTCACCACAAATAGCTGGTATTGGATTTACTCTACTACTGGTTTTTTCAATTAAAAGTTATTACAGGTTGCTTATAGGTGAGTGCCATTTGCAGGCCCATCCTGTGTGGCAAAGGTTATGGAATATTAAAGTCTAAGCAAAAATTCATACTTTCCTGTGGCGTTGTGCTTGGGAGTGTATTCCAATGAGAGAGGTGTTATATAGGAAAAATGGCTCGATTCATGGTTATTGTCCTCTTTGTGATCATAATTCTGAGACAATTCTTCATCTCCTATTTTTCTATCTTGTTGCACTTAATTATTGATGGTTGGTGAAGTTTCAGATTGGTCCATTAGTTCAGGAGTCCATTAGTGATTCTCTACTTGCCATTTTCAATCATTTATCCTCAGCTAATGCTGAGCTCTTTGCCTCCATTTGTTACAGCTTATGGTTAAACAAGAATCGCAAGGTTTGGAAAGGTTATTCCTCATCGGCATAGTAAATTCTCAATTTAGCAGGCCAGCAGCTATTTAGTTGGCAAAAGTTATAGAAGTCACTTTTACATTTGAATTTTAAAGATGAGTTCTTAGTTGAGGGAGAATTGGGTTGGATGAAACCTTTAATGGATTTAGTTAAGCTTAATGTTGATGTTGCAGTGTCTTTGTCTTCTTTTTGAATTGGTTTTGGGTTTATGCTAAGGGATTCAGCTAGTATGCTTATTAAAGAGAGATCATCTTTTATGCTTGTCACGACCCAAAACAGGGGCCATGACCGGCGCTAGGGAACGGGAATTCTTTCGAATCCGGAACCCGTAGCAAGCCTAAAAATAAAATAAACATGTAATAATAATAATAATAATATCAAATGCAGTGGAAATGAAAATCATAAATATCACAATATTATTTTCACCAACTGGATTTAAGTCAAATCTCATCTCATATATATAGATCTTTGAATACAAATCCAGTTTCAAATATAATACAATATCTCACATAAATGAAATACATAAAATCCCACAAATTAATTTATAACTACTGCAGTGTCTAGATTATAAAAATAAGACTCAAGTAAGCAGTTTACACAAAGAAGCCGGGGCAGAAGAAATCCGGCGTACAGGCTTGCTACTAAGGTCTGAAGATGTTGACTCTCCTGAAAAATTATCAACGGAGGGGAGTCAGACCTCACTGAGTGAATTACTATAATATATATACATACACACTAAATGACAATGCATATAGTCAACAGTATATATCTAATATGTATATACAATACACACAGATGCAGGAAAATCATTTTATATGTTTATATTAAAATCGTCATTTATGAAGGATCAAATAGAAACCTATGATTTCGCAACCTCAGAAATAGTGTTAGACAACACTCTCGCCATACAGGCTCACTTAATCCAAATATGTCCACTTAATCCATGTAGACAGTAGACTGGCCCCGAGACACTAAGTCAACCGAGCTCCAGCAGTCTGACTGCTAGTGTGATTGGCCCCGAGACACTTGGTCAACCGAGCTCCAGCAATCACACCTCCAAACCATATCTCACACATATCAATAATCATATTCAATCAATATCCACAAATGGTTAGTAATATAGCCTAAATACTATAGGCGTACCGGTACGTACTCGGTCCTAATGCTGCCCACTAGGTAGCACGTTCTATTGATATCCTTCATCATTAATAATATAAAACATTCATTCACAATAAATGATGCATGAATTTAAATAAAATAACAACATAGACCATATATATACTAGAAATATACCAAAAGTAAACCAGGTATATTTCGAGTATAAATACGTCAAATAAATCCAATCAAATCATAAATTAAACTAGAAATATATTTAAAAATATTTTTAAATATAATTTATTAACAAAACATGCATATAATTTAATATATACCAAAAATAAATCAAAAATATACTTAAATACAAATCACATTATTTATGCATATTTAATCAAAATAAAACATATATTTCTAAATCATGCATCCTAAAGCATATATATATAGTATAGTAACTTACCCTAGTGCGCTCCACGAGACGGGTCCGACGGACCTGGTCCACTAGCCCTCGGTCTCGGCGCAACTAAACAAGCAATAAATAACCGACATTAGAATAAACCTAACCGAAATCCTAGAATTCGATCTAGAATATTAGACACATAATTGAGATTAGGGTTCGACCGAACATCACGTTTTACGAGAATTCTACCAAAAATTTGGCAGAACCTCCCCTGTAAAATGGACATCTCTCTACTCAAAAGAGTAGAGCTGACCCTGCAAAGAAATACACTTTGAAATACGAGCTCAATACTCAACCACAACCCCTCGGTCAAACTCCAAACTACAATCTACCGATCGGGGTTCACAAACACAGAATAATTCTGAAAATACCAAAAATACCCTTATAACATAGAAATTCATTTTATACATAGAAATTACATAATTAACCTTAAAACACAGTAAAAACCAATAAAAACTCATTTTATTAGAAAAATCGTATATATATATATATATATATATATATATATATATATATATATATATATATATATATATATATTGAAAATAATTCACGAAAAATAGTTTTAATTAGTTAAAAATACCAAATAATTTGTAGAAATCATTTTTATACCTTAAATAACTATTAAAACTAATTAAATTACATTTTTAGCCAATTTTGTGTAAAATTACCAAAATACCCCTATATATATAAATATACTAAAATTACTTCAAAAATTCACCAAAAATAGTATAATTATCCAAAATTAATTTTCTCAACATATTTATCAATAATATTAATAATTAAACTCAATTAACCAATTAATTTCAATTAAAAACATAATTAACCCTAATTTCCCAAATTTACATAAAATTCAATAATTCAAAATAAATACTTAGAAATTCATAAAAATTCCAAATAAATTCCTATAATTCATTTCAACACCTAATTTAACCATAAAACATAATTTCATAATTTAAATAATTAATTTCCGAAAATTAGAAAATAATATTAAAATATTCAAAAATACCCAAAAATCCAAAAAATCTCCAAAAATTGTACAAAAATTCATACATGTAGATTAAGCTACTAGGAACAACATTTGTTAAGGGATTTTTCATGAATCAATCAATTCGAAGCTCAAAAAAATCAAAAACCCTAATATGGCCGAATTGGAAAAATCGAAACCTAAGCAAATCAAGACCATTTAAGCTCAAACCAAAGCTAGAATCACACTCACCGGAGCTCAAGGAGAAGAAAGAGACCAGCGGTTTCGAAAATGGTGGCCGGAATCATCGTCGACGGTGAGAAGCTCAACTTGCTGCCATGGCGAATTCTAGGCGATCCAGCGGGCTTCCGACGGCCTGGTCACGTCGGAGAGGAAGAGGAAGGAAGGGGAAGAAGGTTGGCGGCAACTGGTGGCGGCGAAGGGTGGTCCGGCGTGCTGGAATGGGAGGTGCATTGACGGTAGACGATCGGGAGAGAAGAAGGAGAAGGGAGGGGCTAAACGGTAATTTTCCAAATCCTTTTGTTTTAATAATCTATATGTATATATATATACTTTATACTATATAATAAATTAATAATAAAATCACACACATTAAATTTACACCACACACATATAATTTAATATTTTAAAATATAATAATAAATAAAAATAATTAAATAACAATAAATTAATAAACAAATAATAAAATATTAGGGTAATATTAATTAAACCCTAATTAAATAAATATTTACACACATATGCTTTATTTAGTATTTTAAAAATACGTATGAGTTCATGCAAGTTCAAAAATATATTTAAAATAATTAATAATAAATTATTTACGTGAAAATTTCCCAGAAAATGCAAGTCCCGGGAAAATTTTATGTAAAGCACTGTGAATAAAACACAATAATTAAAATAGGTTTTAAATACATATCAACTCGTAAAAATATCATAATATATATACAAAAATTATTAACACTGCATATCCCGGTATATTGTAAAAATGTTTAAAAATACGGGATATTACAATGCCTATTCATTATCTACTGCGGGAAGTAGAGGCTATTGGAGTTAGAGAGGCTTCAAGCTGGTTAAAAATGAGGGCATTGATAATTGTATTATGGAGACATATTCTCTCCAGGTGGTTCAGGCTCTTTCCCATCCTTGTGTTGTTTCTCCTTTAGGCTTCATCTCTAGTGATTGCCTTGATTTGTTAAAGCATTTTAATCGAGGCTTAGTTCGATTTGTTTATCGTACTATTAATTCAATAGCTCATCCTTGTGCTCAAGCTACTATTCTTGTTAGTGGTGTTCAGGAGTGGTGTTATCCTTTTGAGTTTCTTATATCCATTTTAGCTCATAAGAGCTCTTTGCAATGAAGTTTATTTTTCTCTTAAAAAAAATAACCATTAATATCTTCCTTTTTGCTTTTAGATATACTTGGTTAGAAATTAAAGTAGAGATAGATGACATCACCCTTAACCTACTGTCATGATTCATTAATAAATCAATAAGTCACTATAGTCTAAACTTGGAGGATGTAAAGATTACTATTATAGACTTTCTTTTTATCACCTAGGACTTACACATGTCAATTTGATATCTAATATTTTATTTAATAAAATCAAATATATCACTTAATGGATTTGGGCTAACGCATTGGACCAACTCTTAACCCAAAGCCCATTCCATCAAACAAGTGGACTTAAATAAGGTAAATGGGCTTTGTCTATTACTTAGTTTAATCTTTAGTCCAAAACTCTTTTGGGCCTAGGTCCATAATACTTAGGCCATTAATCCAAGTAAATAAGAAAAAATATATACCCATTATTAATTTAATATTTAAATTAATATCTCATATCAATTAAGCATTAATTAATAATTAAACCTTTCATTGAAATTAGATTTCATGATATGCTAGAATCATTGTTTTAAGTAAAAATCCAATTTCATTAATCATAATTAATTGATTAAACTCTTTAATCAATAATTAGACTAATATAAATAGAGAATTGGTAAAACCTTTGAGGTGTGACTTACTAGGTCCACGTCCAATTGGCAATGAGAAGATAATATCAACACTTGATATTATTTGAAACTCCTTTCAAGTCTAAATGTGAAAATCTCAATTATTCACATTTAGTTCTCATAAGTTATGAGTGACCCTTAGCATCGATATCACAACTACCCAATTAGAAATGAATATTTTTATTAATTCACATAAACCCTTTGGTCATAATTATTGTGCATTAAAATCCCTTCATTCGAAGATCCCAATATAGCCTAGAGTCAAGGATTAGTCAAACTCTAATAACTATATCATATGACCTCATCTCAAATTCTATCTCTTGATTAAAACACAACAACTACAAGAAACTCTTTCTATCATTAAAACTCTTTCAAACTGTTATGTTTGTCCTGGCCAAGAACTGTTTCATCAAGAAAAGACTTAGATAGCATAGGATATTATCCTAGTTCACTCCAGGTAATGAATTCCCATCTTGGTCATACACTCATCCCTACATTTAACTTACTAGAGCCATTACATGCCATATACCCATGTGTGAACAACACAAGTATGTAAGCGGTAACAAACTCTAACCACTCAAATATGGATGACCACGTCACCTCAGGTCAAAGGACTATATGCACCATTATGACCTAGATTATGATCGTTGATAATAAGTGAATATCCATGCGATCATATATCTAGCATCACTATTTGATCCACCCATCACATGAGTATCCACATGTCTGTTCTGATATCTCATATCAAGTAGCATGAGACTCACTACCTCCCACTATTAGTATCACATATTAATTAAGGAAAATAGACAGAGGTGATAGTCTAATTAATATTACCCAAATATTAATTATACAACTATAAACATTTTATAGCATATGTACTAAATTAGTTTGTAGCTCATATTATCCACTCTCGACAATAAATTTATTTATAATAATGCTAAAGAGTAAATACTTAAATAAACAAACACTTTATTTAAATGAATATTATATTGTCATATAGGATAATTTACAATGTCATTATACATTACAAGAATGGCACTAGGGCACATCTATGCTAATAGCAAAAAGGTATATTTACAGGTTCCACATGCACTTTTTAGTCCAATTCTATAGTAGCATGATGTCTAGGCAGTACTTTGTTATTGTCGCATCCTCCCGAACTTCTTGGTTCATAACCATATATTCATAAGACATTTATATATATATATATATATGTGTGTGTGTGTGTGTGTGTGTTTCAGTGTGTCTGTGTGTATGTGTGTCTGTGTGTGTCTGTATGTGTTTAACTAGTGGTTATACAATCAACTTAAAAAAAATTAGCAATGAGGTGTGAGTATTTTCAAAAAAAAATATCCAATGAGTGAATAGAACAATAAAAAGTAGGATTATAGTATGAACAATAAAATTTAACAACATAAGTGTCACGACCCAAAATAGGGGCCATGACCGGCGCTAGGGAATGGGAATTCTTTCGAATCCGGAACCCGTAGCAAGCCTAAAAATAAAATAAACATGCAATAACAATAACAACAACTCTTAATGCAGCGGAAATAAAATCATAAGTATCAAAATAATATTCCACCATGGGATTTAAATCAAATCCATATCTCATATATATAAATAAATCCATTAATACAAGTTTCAATTCAATTTCTCAAAATACATAACTCACATAAATGTAATACATAAAACCCATAATTTATTACAACTACTGCAGTGTCTAGATTATAAAATAGAACTCAAGACTCAGATAAGCAGTTTACATAAAGAAGCCGGGGCGAAAGAAATCCGGCGTACAGGCCTGCTACTGAGGTCTGATGAAGATGACTCTCCTAAAAAATAGTCAACGGAGGGGAGTCAGACCTCACTGAGTGAATTACTATAATATATATACATGCATACTAAATGCCAATGCACACAATCAAAAGTATATATATCTAATAAGTATATATATATAAGCAAATACACGCAGATGCAATAAAATCATTTTATATATATTTATTGAAAATCACAGTTTATGAAGGATCAAATAGAACCCTAGAATATCGCAACCTCAAAACAGTGTTAGATAACACTCTAGCCATACAGGCTCACTTATTCCAATATATGTTCACTTGATCCATTTGGACAGTAGACTGGCCCCGAGACACTGAGTCAACCGAGCTCTAGTAGTCTGACTGTTAGTGTGATTGGCCCCGAGACACTTGGTTAACCGAGCTCCAGCAGTCACACTCCTAAATCATTTCTCACATATCAAATAATCAGATCCAATCAATATCCTCAAGCGTGTTAGTAATATAGCCTAAATGCTATAAGTGTACCGATATGTACTCAGTCCCAGTGTTGCCCACTAGGTAGCACGTTCTATTAATATCCTTCATTAAAATATAAAGCATACATTCATAAAAGTAAATGATGCATGAATTTAAATGTAATAGCAACAATAACCATATATATACTAGAAATATACCAAAAATAAACCAGGTATATTTCAAGTATATACACATCAAATAAATTCAATTTATTTACAAAATAAACTAGAAATAAACCATGAATATACCTAAAAACATTTTAAGAATAATTTATTAATTAAACATGCATATAGTTTAAAATATACCGAAAATATACCAAAATGAACCTAAGTAATTATTAAACCATGAATGCATATTTTATCAAAATAAAACATATATTTCTAAAATCATGCACCCTAAAGCACATATATATAAAATAGTAACTCACACTTAGTGCGCTCCTCGAGGTAGGTCCCACAGGCCAGGTCCACTAGGCCTCGGTCTCGGCGCAACTAAATAAATAAAAATAACGGTCATCAGAATAAACCTAACAAAAATCCTAGAAACTCGATCTAGAATATTGGACACAGAATCAAAATTAGGGTTTGACCGGACATCACGTTTTACGAGAATTCTATCAAAAATTCGGCAAAACCTCCCCTGTAAAATGGACATCTCTCTACTCAAAGAGTAGAGCTGGCCCTGCAAAGAAACACACTTCGAAAAACAGACACAGAAACACATCCACAACCCCTCGGTCAGACTCCAAACTATAGTCTACCGACCGGAGTCCACAATCATAAAATAATATAAAAATACCGAAAATACCCTTATATCATAGAAATACATTTTATAAGTAAAAATTACGTAATTAACCCTAAAACACAGTAAAAACCGATAAAAATTCATTTTATTAGAAAAATCGTATATTATATATATAATTGAAAATAATTCACGAAAAATTGTTTTAATTAATTAAAAATACTAAATAATTTGTAGAAATCATTTTTATACCTTAAATAACTATTACAACCAATTTAATTACATTTTTAGTCAATTTATGATAAAATTACCAAAATACCCCTATATATAAATATACTAAAATTCATTCAAAAATTCACCAAAAATAGTATAATTATCCAAAATTAATTTTCTCAACATATTTATCAATAATATCAATATTTACACTCAATTAACTAATTAATTTCAATTAAAAACACAATTAACCCTATTTTTCAAAAATTACATAAACTAATTAAATTCAAAATAAATACATAGAAATTCATCAAAATTCCAAATAAATTCCTATAATTCATTTCAACACCTATATTTATCATAAAACACAATTTCATAATTTATTTAATTAAATTTCGAAAATTAGAAAATAATAATAAAATATTCAAAAATACCCAAAAATCAAAATAATCTCTAAAAATTCTATAAAAATTTACACATGTAGATTAAGCTACTAGGATCAACATTTGTTAAGAGACTTTTCATGAATCAATCAATTTTAAGTTCAAAAAATTCAAGAAGCTAAAATGGCCGAATTGAAGATTTAGCTCAAACCTCATCAACCACTTGTTTTCAGGCCAAAAGGAGCTTAGAATAGGGACCATCGAAGCTCAAGGAGTCGATGAAGACTAGCGGTGTCAAAAATGGTGGCCGGAATCGTGATCAACGACGAGGAGCTCCACTTGCTGCCACCGCGAATTCGGGGCGTTCCAGCGGGCTTCCGGTGGCCTGGCCACGTCGGAGAGGAAGAGGAAGGAAGGGGGAGGAGGTTGGTGGCAGCTGATGGCGGTGAAGGGCGGTCCGGCATGGTGGAACGGGAGGCGCAATGAGGGTAGGGCGTCGGGAGAGAAGGAGAATGAGGGAGGGGTAGATTGGTAATTTACCAAACTTGATTTTTGATAAATATAATACATGTATATATATATATATATATATATATATATATATATATATATATATATATATATATATATATATATATATATATATATATATACTTTACACTATATATTAAAATAATATAAAATCACACACATTAAATATACACCACACACATATAATTTAATATTTTAAAATTTAATACTAAATAAAAATAATTAAATAACAATAAAACTAATTAATAAATAATTAAATATTAGGGTAATTAATTAAACCCTAATTAAATAAATAAGTACACATATATACATTAATTAGTACTTTAAAAATATATATGAGTTCATGCAAGTCCGGAAATCTATTTAATATAATTAATAATAAATAATTTACGTAAAAATTTCCCCGAAAATGCAAGTCCCGGGAAAATTTTACATAAAATAATAAAAATCAATTTTAATTAAATAACATCTCATGAAATATCATATATATATACAAAAATTATTAACACTGCATATCCCAATATAGTGTTAAAATATTTAAAAACATGGGATATTACAGTCTTCCCCCCTTACAAGAATTCGTCCTCGAATTCCAAAAAGAAAATGATCACAAGATCAGGAAGGAAAGAGATACGGGTAAGAAGCTCGCATCTCAGCTTCAGTCTCCCACGTATGCTCCTCAACTCTGTTGCTACGCCACAGAACCTTGACCATCGGAATCTGCTTCAAATGCAACTGTCGGACTTGATGATCTACGATCGCCACAGGTTCTTCCACAAATGTCAAATCTTCACTCACTTCTACATTATCTGGCTGCAACATGTGTGAAGGGTCTGAGATATACTTCCTCAACATCAAGATATGAAATACTGGATGCACTTGTGACATACTCGGAGGCAAATCCAACTGATATGCAACAGTGCCAACTCTCTCCAGAATCTCAAACGATCCGATATATCTCAGTGCCAACTTACCCTTCCTGCCAAATATCATAACACCCTTCATCGGAGATACCTTCAGAAAAACAAAATCTCCAACCTGAAACTCCACATCTCTACGCCTAGGATCCGCATAGCTCTTCTGCTTGCTAACTGTGGTCTCTAATCTGCGCTTAATCACGGTGACTTTCTCTGCAGCATCCTGAACCATCTCAGGTCCAGTCAAAGCTCTTTCACCAATCTCATCCCAACTCAAAGGGGATCTACACTTCCTTCCATATAAAGCCTCATATGGTGCCATGCCAATACTACTATGGCAGCTGTTATTATATGCAAACTCTATGAGTGGCAAATGATCATCCCAGCCACCTCCCAAATCCAGGACACACATCCTCAACATATCTTCCAATGCCTAGATCGTCCTCTCAGACTGACCATCTATCTGAGGATGAAAAGTAGTACTGAAGTCCAACCCAGTGCCCATCGTTTCCTACAACTTCTGCCAAAAATGAGAGGTAAACACTGAACCTCTATCTGACACAATGGACACAGGTACTCCATGAAGGCATACGATATGCTTCACATATAACTTCGCCAATCTAGCTACAGAAAAAGTGGCTTTCACAGGTAGGAAATGTGCAGACTTCATCAACCTATCTACAATCACCCAGATGGAATCGTATCCATCCTTAGAATGGGGTAATCCCACCACAAAATCCATAGCTATCCTTTCCCACTTCCACTCGGGAATAGGAAGAGGCTGAAGCTTCCTAGAAGGCTTCTGATGCTCAACTTTCACTTGCTAACACGTCAGACACTTAGCAACATAATCAGCGACATCCTTCTTCAATCCATCCCACCAGTATAAGTCTCTGATACTGTGGTACATCTTAGTAACACCTGGATGTACGCTATAGGCTGTAGAATGTGCTTCCTCTAGGATCTCTTCTCTCAAATCATCCACATCAGGAACACACAATCTACCATTGATCCACAACACACCATCATCATCGAGTGTGAAATCAGTGAACTTCCCTGCTCTGACATTCTCTGCAAGCTCTTCTAGAATAGGATCTCGGCTCTGAGCTGCTTTAATCCTATCCCTCATTACAGATCGCACCTTAAATTGAGCTAGCAGTCCACCTGACCTACTTATCTTCATCATCAGACCTTGATCCACTAACAAATGCAATTCCTGGATCAACGGCCTCCTCTTAACACTGATGTGAGCAAGACTACCTGAGGACTTCCTACTCAAGGCATCTGCTACCACATTAGCTTTACCCGAATGATATAAAATCTCACAGTCATAATCCTTCAACAATTCTAACCATCTCCTCTGCCTCAGATTCATATCTCTCTGCTGAAAAATGTACTTAAGGCTCTTGTGATCAGTAAATATCTCACAAGTCACCCCGTACAGATAATGTCTCCAAATCTTCAAAGCAAAGATCACTACAGCCATTTCAAGGTCATGTGTAGGATAATTCTGCTCATGCTTCTTCAACTGCCTTGAAGCATAGGCTATCACCCTTCCATTCTGCATCAACACATAACCAAGGCCAACTCTAAAGGCATCGCAATAAACTGTGAACTTGTCCACACTATTAGGCAAAGCTAACACTAGGGCTGTGGTCAATTTCTCCTTCAATAACTGAAAATTATTCTCATAAGCTTCTGACCACTCGAATCTAACATTCTTCTGAGTCAAGCGAGTCATAGGGGCTGCAATTCTAGAAAAATCTTGCACAAACCGCCTATAATACCCGGCTAAACCCAGAAAACTTCGAATCTCAGTAACAGAAGTCGGTCTAGGCCACTCAGACACTGCTTCAATCTTCTGTGGATCAACCTGGATACCTTCTTTAGACACCACGTGTCCAAGAAAAGAAACACTCTCCATCCAGAAATCATACTTCGAGAATTTAGCATAAAGCTGATGATCTCTCAGTGTCTGCAGTATAATCCTCAAGTGATATACATGTTCCTCCATACTCCTGGAATAAACCAGTATATCATCGATGAAGACTACCACAAATTGATCCATATATGGTCTGAATACCCTGTTCATCAGGTCCATAAAAGCTGCTGGTGCATTAGTCAAACCAAAAGACATCACTAGAAACTCATAATGGCCATATCGCGTGCGGAATGCCGTCTTAGGAACATCGGCTTCACTAATCTGCAACTGATGATAACTCGACCTCAGGTCAATCTTAGAAAAGAACTGTGCACCCTGTAGCTGATCAAACAAGTCATCTATCCTCGGGAGAGGATACTTGTTCTTCACTATCATCTTGTTCAGCTCTCTGTAGTCAATGCACAGTCTCAGGGTACCATCCTTCTTCTTCACAAATAGGACTGGTGCACCCCAAGGAGAAACATTGGGTCTAATGAAACCCTTATCCAACAACTCTTGCAACTGCTCTTTCAACTCTTTCAACTCTACAGGAGCCATTCTGTAGGGTGGCATAGATATAAGAGTAGTACCTGGAACCACATCTATACAGAATTCAATCTCTCTTTAAGGTGGTAAACCTGGCAACTCCTCAGGAAAAACATCAGGAAACTCACAAGCAACAGGAACATCTGTGAGTGACAACTTCTCCACTGAAGTATCCCTAACTAATGTCAAATATCCCTGACAACCTTTCCTCAACAACTTCCTAGCCGTAATAGCAGAAATAAGATTCTGAGGTGCTGAACTTCTATCACCCATAAACTTAAACTCTTCTTCATTAGGAATTCTGAAAGTCACCTCTTTATTCCGACAATCTACCACGGCATAGTGCTGAGATAACCAGTTCATTCCCAGAATAACATCAAACTCCATCACATCCAACAGAATCAAATCAGTGGGTAATTCTCTATCTCCCACGAGAACTGGACAACCAGAAAGAACAATATCGGTGACCAAGGAATCACTCAGAGGAGTGGCAATAGATAAAGGAAAAGCCATCCTCGAAGCTAGCCAACAAGACTTGGAAGCAAAAATGGGAGAAACAAATGAATGCGTGGCACCCGGGTCAAACAAAACCCATGCATCCATGTAACAAACAGAAACAATACCTGCCACAACTGCATTAGATGCCTGAGTATCCTGCTGAGTAAGATGGAAGACTCTGGCCTGTCCTTGACCTCCCTGCTGACTGGTAGAAGCCTAGCCAACACCTCTGGCACCTCCTCTAGTACCTCTACCACGACTCTGCTGTGGAACAAGCTGAGTGGAACTTTGATGCTGGGCTGAGGGCAACTGAAATGGCACTGGTGCAGCACTAGCAATCGACTGCTGTGGAAATCGCAGAATCTGCAGCTGCTGATACCCAGAGTAAGGACACGATCTGGCAAAATGTCATGTCTGCCCGCATCTGAAGCATGTCAGTGGTGTCAGATAACACGGTCCCTGATGGACTCTACCACAAGTCTGTCAAACACTGGCAGCTGATCCAGAACTTCGACCACTACTGCTGCTCAAAGCACTTGACCCAAATCTGAATGGTCTACGCTGACCTCCACGACCATGTCTACTGCTCCGATGCACTCGCTGCTACTGCCTCTGACTCTGCTGAGTCGGACCTCGCTGCTGACTACTCAAGCCAACATGAAAACTCAAATACAGAGTAGTCTGCAATCCACTCGACTGAACTCCCAGCTGGTAATAATCAGGCATCGCTCCCTGCCTAACTAGCCTCAGCTCAATCTCCTTGGCCAACTCAATCACAGACTCCAGAGTAAGGCCTGTTGTAGGTATACCAGCAAATGTTGAACCCAAACTAGTAACGTAGGTAGTGACTGTGAAATACTGGTCTCGTATCAGATCCTCTGCATATCTACCCAGTCGAAGAAACTCTCGGGTGTACTCCTCTATAAATCGATCACCACGAGAAATGCTGGTCAAACAGAGATGATAGCTCATACGGAGAGGCTCTGGACAGAATCTCCTCATAAATCTCTCTTGAAACTGAGCCCAGGTCATCGTCATCATATAAGGCTGGATCATCTGAATGAACCAATCTAGGGTTGGTCCCTCGACGATCATGATCCGTTGGTACTCGGTATGAGCAGTCCGAGTCCTAGTCTCGATCGCGTGCAGAAAATCTAACAGATCAGAAGTCCCATCAAAAGCAATCCTGCCAACTCTGGCAAAGAACAAAGCTGCCTCAGGGTCAGACATACCCTGCTGATAAGCAGGCTGAACAGGCTGAACAACTAGAGGCACAGGAACATCCTCAAACTCAGGCTCCTCATCCTGTAACTCTCTCTGCCTATGGTGACCTATCGCTCCTCGAGGTCTACCTCTGCCACGACCTCTATGTCTAACTGGCTACTCAGGAGGTAAAACCTTATCCTGAAAAGACTCATCATCCTCGGCCTCAATGACCGGTGGAGTGACACGCGCTCGCCTCCTCATTTTGAAAAGACAACAGAACGATTTAGATAAAATAGACAACGAAGGGATAACACAAAAAACTAAAGCAAGGAATACTTATCAAGACATACTCAAACCTAATTCACTGTAGTAGTTTACCAAAAGAAAACACAACTCTGAAAACTAGGGCCATGACTCACACAACTAAGCCTTGACACAAAACTCCGCTCTGATACCAACTTTGTCACGACCCAAAACAGAGGCCATGACTGGCGCTAGGGAATGGGAATTCTTTCGAATCCGGAACTCGTAGCAAGCCTAAAAATAAAATAAACATGCAATAACAATAACAATAACTCTTAATGCAGTGGAAATAAAATCATAAGTATCAAAATGATATTCCACCATGGGATTTAAATCAAATCCATATCTCATATATATAAATAAATCCGTTAATACAAGTTTCAGTTCAATTTCTCAAAATACATAACTCACACAAATGTAATACATAAAACCCATAATTTATTACAACTACTGCAGTGTCTAGATTATAAAATAGAACTCAAGACTCAGATAAGCAGTTTACATAAAGAAGCTGGGCGGAAGAAATCCGGCGTACAGGCCTGCTACTGAGGTCTGATAAAGATGATTCTCCTAAAAAATAGTCAACGGAGGGGAGTCAGACCTCACTGAGTGAATTACTATAATATATATACATGCATACTAAATGACAATGCACACAATCAAAAGTATATATATCTAATAAGTATATATATACAAGCAAATATACGCAGATGCAATAAAATCATTTTATATATATTTATTGAAAATCACAGTTTATGAAGGATCAAATAGAACCCTAGAATATCGCAACCTCAAAACAGTGTTAGACAACACTCTAGCCATACAGGCTCACTTATTCCAATATATGTTCACTTGATCCATTTGGACAGTAGACTGGCCCCGAGACACTGAGTCAACTGAGCTCTAGTAGTCTGACTGTCAGTGTGATTGGCCCCGAGACACTTGGTCAACCGAGCTCCAGCAGTCACACTCCTAAATCATTTCTCACATATCAAATAATCAGATCCAATCAATATCCTCAAGCAGGTTAGTAATATAGCCTAAATGCTATAAGTGTACCGATACGTACTCGGTCATAGTGTTGCCCACTAGGTAGCACGTTCTATTAATATCCTTCATTAAAATATAAAGCATACATTCATAAAAGTAAATGATGCATGAATTTAAATGTAATAGCAACAATAACCATATATATACTAGAAATATACCAAAAATAAACCAGGTATATTTCAAGTATATACACATCAAATAAATTCAATTTATTTACAAAATAAACTAGAAATAAACCATGAATATACCTAAAAACATTTTAAGAATAATTTATTAATTAAACATGCATATAGTTTAAAATATACCAAAAATATACCAAAATGAACCTAAGTAATTATTAAACCATGAATGCATATTTTATCAAAATAAAACATATATTTCTAAAATCATGCACCCTAGAGCACATATATATAAAATAGTAACTCACACTTAGTGCGCTCCTCGAGATAGGTCCGACAGGCCAGGTCCACTAGGCCTCGGTCTCGGCGTAACTAAACAAATAAAAATAACGGTCATCAGAATAAACCTAACAGAAATCCTAGAAACTCGATCTATAATATTGGACACAGAATCAAAATTAGGGTTCGACCGAATATCACGTTTTACGAGAATTTTATCAAAAATTCAGCAGAACCTCCCCTGTAAAATGGACATCTCTCTACTCAAAGAGTAGAGCCGGCCATGCAAAGAAACATACTTCCAAAAATAGACACAGAAACACACCCACAACCCCTCGGTCGGACTCCAAACTACAATCTACCGACCGGGGTCCACAATCACAAAACAATATAAAAATACCAAAAATACCCTTTTATCATAGAAATACATTTTATAAGTAAAAATTACGTAATTAACCCTAAAACACAGTAAAAACCGATAAAAATTCATTTTATTAGAAAAAGCGTATATTATATATATAATTGAAAATAATTCACGAAAAATTGTTTTAATTAATTAAAAATACTAAATAATTTGTAGAAATCATTTTTATACCTTAAATAACTATTACAACCAATTTAATTACATTTTTAGTCAATTTATGATAAAATTACCAAAATACCCCTATATATAAATATACTAAAATTCATTCAAAAATTCACCAAAAATAGTATAATTATCCAAAATTAATTTTCTCAACATATTTATCAATAATATCAATATTTAAACTCAATTAACTAATTAATTTCAATTAAAAACACAATTAACCCTATTTTTCAAAAATTACATAAACTAATTAAATTCAAAATAAATACATAGAAATTCATCAAAATTCCAAATAAATTCCTATAATTCATTTCAACACCTATATTTATCATAAAACACAATTTCATAATTTATTCAATTAAATTTCGAAAATTAGAAAATAATAATAAAATATTCAAAAATACCCAAAAATCAAAATAATCTCTAAAAATTCTACAAAAATTCACACATGTAGATTAAGCTACTAGGATCAACATTTGTTAAGAGACTTTTCATGAATCAATCAATTTTAAGTTCAAAAAATTCAAGAAGCTAAAATAGCCGAATTGAAGATTTAGCTCAAACCTCATCAACCACTTGTTTTCAGGCCAAAAGGAGCTTAGAATAGGGGCCACTGAAGCTCAAGGAGTCGATGAAGACCGGCGGTGTCGAAAATGGTGGCCGAAATCGTGATCGACGGCGAGGAGCTCCACTTGCTGCCACCGCGAATTCGGGGCATTCCAGCGGGCTTCCGGTGGCCTGGTCACGTCGGAGAGGAAGAGGAAGGAAGGGGGAGGAGGTTGGTGGCAGCTGATGGCGGTGAAGGGTGGTCCGGCGTGGTGGAACGGGAGGCGCAGTAAGGGTAGGGCGTCAGGAGAGAAGGAGAAGGAGGGAGGGGCAGATTGGTAATTTGCCAAACTTGATTTTTGATAAATATAATCTATGTATAGGTATGTATATATATATATATATATATATATATATATATATATATATATATATATATATATATATATATATATATATATATATATATATACTTTACACTATATATTAAAATAATATAAAATCACACACATTAAATATACACCACACACATATAATTTAATATTTTAAAATTTAATACTAAATAAAAATAATTAAATAACAATAAAACTAATTAATAAATAATAAAATATTAGGGTAATTAATTAAACCCTAATTAAACAAATAAGTACAAATATATACATTAATTAGTACTTTAAAAATATATATGAGTTCATGCAAGTCCGAAAATCTATTTAATATAATTAATAATAAATAATTTAAGTAAAAATTTCCCCGAAAATGCAAGTCCCGGAAAAATTTTACGTAAAATACTTAAAATATCATAAAATAATAAAAATCAATTTTAATTAAATAACATCTCATGAAATATCATATATATATACAAAAATTATTAACACTGCATATCCCGATGTAGTGTTAAAATATTTAAAAACACGGGATATTACAATAAGATGATTAAAAGAAAATTTAAATTAATAAATAACTAAATAAAAGATTAAATACTCATTAATATCATTATATTTAAAATGTTGTTATTAATTTAAGGCATTTAAATTCTAGCTAATAATCATCTAATATTATTGCTAAATTTTTTCCAAGAATCATTTTTAAGATAAATTATTAACCATCGATTTAATGTATTAATTTTTATTTATAATAATTTCTCAGTCAATATAAAATCATACCGCTACCGTCTAACATGATATTAATAGTCACATAAAGATTAAGTTGTTATTTTAAATAAATCAAGTGATTAACAAGTTAATGAGCACAAATACACATATATAGGTGGATATCGAATGCGGTTAGCACATTGAAGGTCTAACAAGTTTGTATGCATACAATTAACCACTCAAATTCACCCCAAAGGCATAATGAATCTTGATCGCTATCCTAAAGATAGTTATAAATGACATGGCCATTTTGAATAATTTTATTTTCATCAATTCATTTAGATAGTTGCACCCCAAGTAGGATCTTACGTCAAATCACATAGTGTGAAATGCAATGTTTTGGACACTATCTTATAATTCACATGACCTAGCCATGTCTTAGACATTGTCTTACTACCCCTATTTAACATATATGCATGTGCTCAGTCTTAGTAGATTCAAATTTTAACATTTCTTTTAGCCATCATTTTATAAATTATACATGTATATAATTTTATAATTATACTCTTGGGAATAAAATTCTCATAGTTAATTATTTTTATACATATGTCTAAGATGTTATTTCTTAATTTAATGGCCTATTGTCAATGACCTTCACAAGCTCAAAAAATTCCAATGTTCTAATATGAAATTTTTTCCATATTTGATCATCATGTGACAAAAAGAAAAACTCAACTTTGTGCTCACTATCCAGCACAATTATTAACAAATAAGAACTTATTATGGTCATTAACAAAGTCAATGAAATGCAAGGTCTTGTAGAACCCAACTATTTAATTATTTAGAGAGCAACCTAAACAAAACTTATTAACCTTAACAATAATCAATCTTGATTTTAATCTTAACAAACTTAATTTTGAGCATTTAATATTCTTTTATTTAAGTGTGATTATAAGCATAAGTATTCTCAATGAAATTCAAGTCATAATTCAGCTCAAGTAAAAGGCTACGACTAAAACCAAGCTACTATAATGACAAAATGCTGAAGGCTGCGACTGAATAAGGCTACCATTATGACAAATGTTGAGTGCTATGACTAAAGCAAGGCTGCCATGGTGACACTCAATAAAGGGCTACAACTAATGCCTTTCTTCCATGGTGACATCAAACTTCAAAAAAATCAATGAACATATTTTTGAAATTATTAAAGTAAAGAGACGCTGGTGGGCTACAACTAAAGCAAGGCTGCCATGGTGACAGAAAGCAGAGGACTAAGACTAAAGCCTTGCTTCTATAATGATGACCCAACAGACATATTTTTAAAATAATTAAAGGAAAGAGACGTTGGAGACCTAATCAATGGCTCCAACAGCCATACTGTTTAAGCTTAATCTATATATATATATGGTCTAGAATTGTGATAATAAGAACAGCACATTACATTAATTTTTTTATTATTAAAAAACTATCTAAGCATTCATTAGGCTTTATTTTTCTTTGTATCAATATTCTTTGTATTGATTAACTCTTGTGAGAGTTAGTTGTGTGATAAAAATATGACTTCATCTAATTCTTGGGATAGGTTAGAAGGGAAGTAAGGTATAGTTCTAATGGAATTAGTTTAAGTGTTTAGCCATTAAACACTTGGGAATTAGTTTGAGAGTGAGCCTAAAAACTCTTATTTGTTTGGTTGAAGAGTTAGCCTTAAAACTCTTATTTGTGTAAGGTTAAAGAGTGAGCCTCAAACTCTTATAATCTCAATCTTATGAATAAGATTTTGGGTATTGAAAAATCCTAATTTGGGGATAAGTTAAGTGGAGACTCAGGATTGTTGAGAATACGAACTCCTTAAATTCTTGTGTTCATTATTCTTTCTACTCTATTCTCTTTCAATTCTTGTTCATTCCTTAAATTTGTTTCAATTTTTTGTTTAAATCCTTCATTAACCTTATTCACCCCTCCTCCCTTTAAGACACTTTTAAAATCTTTTAAATCAGGTTTAAGAAGGAAAAAGATGAATAGTCCCTAAAATAAACCTATCAAAAAGAAAACACCACCAAGGACAACAAACATATAGCTTACCAAAAGATAACAGTTTACAAAGAATTACATATTTAAAACAAAGGTCTATATGATTTCTTTTATTATTACTATGTGTCATGGATACACTTCTTGATATTGGAACCCATTTTATTAGCAGGCGCATCAATAATACAAACTCGTTAAGTAAGAAGATGGGCCCCTGAATAATGAAAGATCAACTATCAAGCAGTGGCATAACCTTATATAGTAATTCAATCTATTATTCATTATCCCCCTATCAGTTTATTATGAAAAGAAGAATTAAAAGGATTGAACTACCTAGTCATTATTCAGAGGTGAATCATAGAACACTAAAGTTGTGGTATCCACTCCTGCCCTTGCAAGCAAAGAGGTTTCAAGATATTAGGTGACCAAGTGAACAACCTAGTAGCAAGTTGCTTTTGTCGACTCTTTTCAGCTGGTCTGTGGACACCTGGTTTGATCGGCCTATAATGAAAGTCTAGTGATAAGGTAATATAAGTATTGAATGCAGAGAATAGCCCAATATCCTCTTGAGAATGGACCGAAAGCACAACATTCCCTTAGAAGTATACCAAAGGCTCAAAATTGAACTTAAGGAACCTAAGAAGCCTGAGAAGCCTAAAGAACTTGTGAGGCCCGTATTGCCCATTAAAGGAATTACCTTAGCCTAAAGCCAATTGAGCGATGTCTGACCAAAGAGGCATCACCTCTATAGTAGCAATTTGAAAAGGTGGTGCCTCTATAAGTGCTTTCATTCTGTTTTTAAAAAGTTGGAGCATTAATGGCTCTTGAAATGCTTTAATTGTTGCCTCTGCATGTCCAACCTCCTTCAACAATAATTGGGATGTTTTTCACAGAAGGTGAAGGGCTAGAGACTCTTGAAGGGAGGAATTTAATGGATGTTGAGAGAATTAAAAGAGGGAAGGAAGGAAGGAGAAAGGGACTTTTTTTAAGGGATGCTAGAGCTAAAAAAAAAGACAAGAGAAAAAAGAGCATTTTGGAACAGAAAGTGGAGAAGAAACAAAAAGGAAAAGGCATTGGGAACAAAGGGTCCTAGAGGTCCATTTTTAAAAGGAAGAGGGTTGCATTTTGCATCCTAAAAGGTGTTATAACTAAGCTCTACCTTTAAGGGCCACAGTTAAGAGCATAAAACCCATCCAAAATAGTAAGGCTTCCATTTTCTATTTTTTTTTATTTGTTAAACATGTTTCGCTTGATTTAAGATGAATTTTCATATTTGAAATATAATCTTTCATAAATTTATTCATCTATAATTGATATAATACTATTGGATTTCAATTCTGATATGAAATAGATAGAATTCAGTAGTCTTCTGTAATCGAGTAAATCGGTGATGCTAGATCGAAGAGGTGTCGCTTTATCTTAAGGTGATGTAACTTCACCTCTCAAGCATCACCACATCTTTTTATTACGTGAATATTCTATGTGAATTATTTTTTGTATTTTGTAATTTATTATTTCATTTTCTTTAAAATTTTGATATGCATGCATTAATATTTTAGTTTATTTTTCTAATTGTTAGTTTTATGTTTATGTTAATTTTGATTTTGATTTTTGCATGTTTAGGTGCAATTTGTGTTTTATGCATTTCTTTATTTCATGCAGATTTATTTTTAAATTTTTCTATGCTTGATTTAATTTAAAATGTCCTTTTTAATTTAAATTATGCGAATGTTCACATTTTGAGTTTTTTATTTATTTGTTAAATTTGTATTAGCTTTAATCTTAAATTTATGTGTTTTATGTATTTTAATTTTAATTTTAATTTTAATTTCTAAATTTTATTATTTCGATGTGTATTTATTTTGTTGCTTTAATATTATCAAATAATTAGGTCCTTATTTTGCTTAATTTTCTTTTGTTTTACTATTTTATTTTAAGGAATTAACTTGGTAGTTTTCCTTTGTGTAGCTTTTATTGTTATTTGTGAGGAACTAATTTACTTGATTTTTTAGGAATTATTAAGTGATGGATAATCACTAAATTTAGAAGATTTATTTAGATTTATTTTCATTTATCTTGAAATTTTTGTAATAAAGGATTGTAATTTTTTCTCCTCCCTCCATTCTTTATGTGTTCATTTTACTTTATCTTCTTTATTATTTTTTTCTTGCATGCTTAAAGGAATGTAAGTCTTTTCTCCTCCTCTATTTCCTTGCATGAGCTTTATATTTATTTTTCATTTAGTCATTTATTTTTATATTGTGATGAATGTTGGATTTAATTGTATGAGATTGGATTAATATGCAAACTTAGATGTAGGGGTGTCAAAACACGTTGGTGGGTTGTGTTCATGTTAGGTTGACTTGCTTTGGTGACACGATTAAGGTCAACATCAACACGGCCCATTTATTAATCATGTCTAATATTTCAATCCTAACACGACATGAATATTAAATAGGTTACATGAACACGACACATATAACCCATTTAAATAAAAGGGTTAGATGAGTTATGTTGAATTTTATGACCCGCACAACCCATTTAATAAATGGGTCATAAAATGGGTTGTGTCTCCCATTTAACTTTCATTTAATAAATGGATTGTGTGGGTCATAAAATTCAACATGACCCATTTAACCTGTTTAATATTCTTCACTTATAAAAATATTATTTATCATAAAAAAAAAAACCTTCAATAATATCTATAATACAATTATTTCAATAATTAACATAATTTGCATAAAATTTAGGAAAGTTCATATGTTCTTTTAAATAAAATAAGCATACATAATCAATATTTAAAATAAATAACATTTAAAATCTTTAAAATAAATACACATGAAACTTTTAAGTGAAAGTTAAATTTCAGAATTATTTCAAGAATGAGAAGGAAGATCTTTGTTTAACTCTAAAGGCTCTATACTTACTCCATAATATCTTGTGTAAGTTCTTCCAACTATAATATTTTTGCATCTATAAAAAAATAAAAAATAAAAAGTTAGCTAATTAATTAGTTAAGACATGCAAATAACTATAATGAAATAATCATATAAATGATTTCAAGGCAAAAAAATTAGATTATACCTTGCTCTCCAAACAACAAAACTCTACTACAAACTAAAGCTTCCGCCACATCAGGTTTTAGTGCACTTCTATATTGATCAAGCACCCTTCCACTGTTGCTAAAAGCACTTACATAAGCTACTGTGATAATAGGAATTTATACAACATCACGAGTCATGGCTGCAACTTGAGGATACCTATATTTTTTTCCTTTCCAATAAGACAATATATCTAAGTTTAACTTTCGATCCATTCTTAGCTCATCAAGATAAAGTTCAAGTTGATTTTTTAAAGGAGTAATATCATCACAATCAAATGAATCAAACTCTTACAAGAATAAAAGAAATAATAACAATAAATAATTTTATTCCAAATTTGAATATTTAAACAGTTTAAAAAAATAAAAGGTGAAGATATATCACAGGTACCTTCAATATATCACTAGCCAAAAGAGATTTGGTAGCATCATCATTAGTTCCTTGAATGGATTTAGATCTAAAAGCTCCATCACTTAAGTCAATATTAACACTCATAATTTGCATATCTCCAACATTCACATACTTAAAATATAAGGATTCCAAGTCATTTTTAACTTTCCTTGCCACAACTAACCCATTATCACCATAGAGCTTTTTATAACACCATTCCACAAAATTTAACTTATACCTAGGATCTAAAATCACAGCAATTGCTAAAATTCTACTATATTCAAACCAATACTTCTTAAATTTCTTAAACATCTTCTCACTCATTGACTTTATAAATATATCTTCACTACATATACTTTCCTTCAAAGTCAAATGAGCAGTGAATACCAAAGGAAAAAATATGTTTACTATTGGATATTTTGTGCCAAAAAAGAGAGAAGTAATATCATTTAAAACTTGTAAAAACTTGCAAATCTTTTCAACTTTAGTCCACTCATCAAAAGATGGATAATGCTTGAAATTAGAATCACTTATTTAAAGATAAGAAAAAAGCATTTTAATAATATAAAACACTATCAAGCATCAAATATGTTGAATTCCATATAGTTGGAACATCTTGTCGAAGACCTCTTTTAGAATCTAGAGCACAAAGACCAACACACTCTAAAAATTTAATTTTTCTAGCTTAAGATCCCTTTACATACTTAATATCTCTCTAATTTTCACAACTAAATCATTAATCTCTTTCAAGCCATCCTGAACTATCAAGTTCAAGATATGAGCCAAGCATCTCATATGAAAAAAAAACCTCCTTTATTCAAAAGCCCTCCTTTAGTAACCAAAAGATTTTTTAACAAATCAGCACACACATTATTAGAAGTGGCATTATCCAAAGTCACTAAAAAGTTCTTAGTATCAATATGCCAACTACACAAGAAATTATGAATTTTTTCATATAATGCTACCCCATTATGAGGAGGAGGCATGTAATAAAAGTTCAAGATTTTTTCTTATACATGTCGATCCTTATCAATGAAATGCCTAATTAAGCAAATATACCCATTAGTAGTTACAGAAGACCAATAATAAGATGTTGGAGATATCCTCCCTAATGTAGTCTCTAAGATGTGCTTTGCTTTAGTTTTTTCCCTATTAAATATCTTCATTCAATTAGCCCGACAAGTATTCCTTGATATAATATGCATATCAGGTTTCAAATAAAGCAATAAATTCTTCATTCCTACCCACTTAAAAAACTGAAATGGCAAATCATGCATGATAACCACAAAGGCAACTAATTCCCTAAACTCATCAACACCAAATCTACTACTTAAAACAGACCCGTCTGTAGTAGATGTTAAACTTTAATCGATATCTCTAGTACTTTTTCTAAGACACATAGGTATTTGATGTTTCATATTATATGCCTCATATTTGCTATCAACTGCATAGACTTTCCCACAAGCCTTACATTTTGTTGTTCTTTTCTTGTTTCCCTTCCACTGTATCAAAATAATTCCAAACAATTGAAGTTAGCTTTCTTAGCCTTTTAGCTTTATTTCCTTCCACCCCAACAGTAGCATTTTCTATTTCCATAATTTAATCATCTTCTTCTACATCGATGGCACATATATATATATATATACACACACACACACACATTAATTCATTCATATGCATGCAATAATAGTTTTATTGGTACCTTTTTTGCTCTACCCATAAATATTTATACAAAAAATAAGGAGAATAAAAGTAAATAGAACATGGAATGCAAACAGAATATATACAAAAAAAATGTTATTGTAGGTGTTCATGTAATGCAACAACACTTGGTAAATCAAGAATTGACAACCATAACTTTTTACCATTTTAATTTTTGTAATCTTACCGATAACTTACCCTTTTTTTTTAATGTAAAAACCATATTCTAACAACAACTTCCACCTTCTTAAATTTACATTTTATTAAAATGCCAAACTAATTTTGATAGAAGAATATCTTTTTAATTATTACAGCATGAAAGATGAGATGCTTCATGTGTATGTATGTATATATATATATATATTATTTTTTAAGTAATTTTTTGGAGTCAAGAAATCAGGAAACACACCCGATAATCTCAACTAATTTGAGATCCTTTTAGCATCTGCATCACACTTTTATCATCTAAGAGAAATGAAATTAAAAAAAAAAGACTAATACAAAAAGAATCCAATAGCAAAAGTTGTTGCAAGCTGTAATATCTCGATATTTTAAATATTTTTAAACTGCATCGAGATATGTAGTGTTAATAATTTTAATAAATATATTTGATTATTTAATTAGTTTGTTAATTATTAAAGTTATTTTTAATTATTTTAAGTTTCTTAAGTAAAATTTTCCTAAGATTTTCATTTTTGAAAAAATTAAACCTAAATAATTATTTATTTATTTATGTTAGTCCGTTTTATTAAATTGCATGATTCCAAGCATGATCATATTATCATATTAATATATATATACATATACATGCTTATGTATATATATTTAGTATTTTTTAGGGTTTATTAATTTTATTTATGTATATATTATATATAGTTTTTATTTAATTAACATGTGATATATATATATATATATATATATATATATATATATATATATATATATATATATATAACGGACTAACATAAAATTTTCCTAAGAATTTCATTTTTGGAAAAATTAAACCTAAATAATTATTTATTTATTTATGTTAGTCCGTTTTATTAAATTGCATGATTCCAAGCATGATCATATTATCATATTAATATATACATACATATACATGCATATGTATATATATTTAGTATTTTTTAGGGTTTATTAATTTTATTTATGTATATATTATATATAGTTTTTATTTAAATAACATGTGATATATATATATATGTGTGTGTGTGTGTGTGTGTGTGTGTGTATGTATATATTGGTTTTTAACATATGGTGATTATTTATTTTTTAATATAATATTGTTATATTATAATATTAAAAGTTATTAAAGTTATTATATATATATATATATATATATATATATATATATATATATATATATATATATATATATATATATATATATATATATATATATATATATATATATATATATAAAAGTTAGTGAATTTACGAAGTGTGCCATTCTCCCTTCTTCCTCACAACCCGATGCCTTCCTCCCCATTTCCGCCGCTACAACTCCGTTTTCTCACCGTTGGTGTGCCACCTCCACTTCCAGCTTGCTCTACCGCCTGCTACCTCCTTTTTCGGTGTGATTTGGCCATTTCTTGGCCGAGAAATCAAAACTCACACTCAACGCCATTCAAGCCGATTTCGGCCACTAAATTGGACACCGCCGGTCTCAATCTCTTCCTTGAGCTCCAGTGAGTGCATTTCTTGAACTTCAATCTTGATGATTCAAGCTTACTTCCTTCACAAAAATTGTTCCTAATAGCTCATTCTACATTCCGTAATTTTTGTGGAATTTTTGGAATTTATTTTGAATTTTGTGAATTTTTTATTATTTTATTAATATTTTCTAATTTTCGTAAATTAATTAAATAATTTGTGAAATTGTGATTTATGGTGTTTATAGAGGTTGAAATGAATTTTAGAATTTAATTTGTGATTTTTTTGCAATTATTATAATTCTATTTAGTTTAGGTGAATTTTGAAAAATTAGGATAAATAAGTATTTTGTTAAAATTAATGGGTTAATTGAGTATAAATATTGATTTTATTAAATTATATGTTGAGAAATTAATTTTTGAGCAATTTTATAATTTTTAGTGAATTTTTTAATAATTATAGTATATATTATGTGAATTTATATATAATTAGGGGTATTTTGGTAATTTGGTAATAAATTGGTTGAAATTTAAATTAAATTGGTTTTAATAATTATTTGAGGTATAAAAATGATTTTTACAAATTATTTACTATTTTTAACTAATTAAAACTATTTTTCAAAAATTATTTTCAAATTATGTATAATATACTATTTTTTGTAAATAAATGAGTTTTTATTGATTTTTAATATGTTTTTGGGCTAATTATGTAATTTGGATTTATAAATGAATTTCGGTTAATATTTGTGAATTTATCGAGAATTATAGATTTTTAATAAAATTTTATTAAGATTAGGGTTTTTATGTAATTATCGGTAAAATAATTATTTTTAGTGTTTTAAATACCTAAATTTCTATATTTTGGTTTATAAAGGGTATTTTCAGTATTTTTGGAATTTTCATGTATTCTGTGTATATTTCGTGAATTGTGAACCTCGATCGGTAGAATTGTAGTTTGGGAGTCCGACCGAGGGGTTGAGTGACTGTATATACTCGAAGTGTGTTTTCTTGCAGGAACGACTCTACTTTCTGAGTAGAGAGATGTCCGTTTTACAGGGGAGGTTCTGCAATTTTCGGTAAAATTCTCGTAAAATGTGACATCCGATCAAATCTCTATTCCTAATCTGTGTTCGGTGTTTTAGATCGAGTCTCTAGAATTTCGTTAAATTTATTCTAATTTCATGTTAATATTTTATCTGTTAGTTGCGCCGAGACTGAGGCCTAGTGGACCAGGCCCGTCGAATCCGTCTTGAGGAGCGCACAACTGTGAGTTGTTATTTTATATATACATGTACTAGGATGCATGTTTTTAGAAATGTATGTTCTAATTTTATGAAATATGCATAAATGATTTAATAAATGCTTAGGTGCACTTTAGGTATATTTTAGTATATTTTTGGTATATTTTAAATTAAATACTTGTTTTATCCATGATTTATACTTAAATTTTTTTAAGTATATATATATATAATTTATTTTTGGTTTACTTTATAATTAAACTAAATATTTTTGACCTATATATACTCAAAATATACTTGGTTTATTTTTGGCATATTTCTAGTATATATATGATTTATATTGTTATTTTAATTAATGTCATGCATCATTTATTTTATGAATGTATGGATTTATTTTAAATGAAGGATATCAATAGAACGTGCTACCTAGTGGGCAGCACTAGGACCGAGTATGTACCGGTAAGATGATAGACTATAGGTTAAATTACTAACCTATTTATGGATATTGATCGGATTGATTTGTTTGATGTGAGATGTGATTTGAGAGTGTGATTCCTGGAGCTCGGTTGAACAAGTGTCTCGGGGCCAATCACACTGACAGTCAGACTGCTGGAGCTCAGTTGACTTAATGTCTCGGGGCCAATATACTGTCCAAATGGAATAAGTGAATTTATTTGGAATAAGTGAGCTTGTATGTCTAGAGTGTTGTCTAATACTATTTGAGGTTGCAATCGTTTAGGGTTCTATTTGATCCTTCATAAACGGATATTTTTCAATGTTATATATATATAAATGATTTTGATGCTTCTGTGTGTATTTGCCTGTATATATATTTATTATACATACTCTGTTGAGTGTTTGCATTGTCATTTAGTTATGCATGTATATATATTATAATAATTCACTCATTGAGGTCTAACTCCCCTCCGTTGATTTATTTTTCAAGAGAGTCTTCGTCCTCAGACCTAAGTAGCAAACCTTTATGCCGAATTTCTTCCACTCTGGCTTTATTGTATAAACTGCTTACCTGAGTTTTATTTTGTATTCTAGACACTGCAGTAGTTATTTTAGTGAGCTGTATGTATTATATATGTATGAGATTTATATTTTAAAGGTTTGAAACTAAGAATTTGTATTAAAATATTTTATATATATGAGATGAATTTGTGTTATTAAATCTGTTGGTGGATTATTATATTATTTATAAGATTTAAATTCCGCTGCATAATGTTTTATTTATTTTAATATATGTTTCATGCTTTTATTTTATTTTTAAGGCTTGCTACGGGTTTCGAATTCGAAAGAATTCTCATTCCCTAGCGCCAGTCATAACCCCTGTTTTGGGTCGTGACACAGGCCAAAAACCAAAAACACCAACATACTCAAAGCTTAAACCAATTAATAAAACATATAAGCTAATTACCCATTAAAATCATTATAGATAAAAGAATCACAAAATGGGGGAGCCAAGTCCCACTGATGCAGAGCAACAAACCTTTGAATGAGTTTGCAAAATAATGGACAACATATATTATTATTGTTAATATTATTATTATTATTACTATTACTATTACTATTACTATTACTGTTACTGTTACTATTACTATTACTGTTACTGTTACTGTTACTATTATTATTACTATTACTATTACTAATACTATTATTATTATTTGACTTTCCTATATTGTTAGGGATTTGATTTCCTACATTAGTTAGAATTGTCTTTATTTTATTTCCTAATTAAAATTTAGGTTAGGGTTGGTAGGTTTGTGCCACCCTATAAATATATAAGCTTTAGGGCTATGTGAGGGAGTTTTTTATTGAATTGATTATTCATAATTATTATTTTTCCAAATTTAGTATTCTTATGAATCAACGAATTCTTGGATGCTTATTTCCTGGTATTTGTAATCAAATCAACAGGTTGTAGAATATGATAAAGTTATATGAGTATTATGAAGATACCTTATTTTATGATACTGATGATGGTGAGGATGAAGATGTGATTATTGGAGATGAGTCAATATTTGATGAAGAGGATGAGGGTGATAAAGGATTTAATGAATTTTTAGAAGGTATTGACTTAGTTAAAAGGTATCAGACTTCTAAGGATTTAGGGATTGAGAAGGAGGACCATCCTAGACGTGAATATAATATGCCAAAGTTAGTTGAGCGTGTTAAATATATTGATTTTATTGGCATTGACAAAATTATTTCCTATAATTTCTATTTTGAAGGAATTAAAAGTTGATGGTGATGGTGGATCTATGATGTTCTATGCATTTATGAGCAAATTTGTTTTATAATATTTGGGAAAAATTTGAGGATGAATTTTCTCTACCCTAGAGGAAATGATGCGGAGCAATAAACCTTTGAATGAGTTTGCAGAACAATGGACAATATATATAATTCATTATTATTATTATTTGATTTTTATTCTTAGAATTTGAATTTCCTATATTATTAGGAATTTGATTTCCTACCTTAGTTAGAATTATCTTTATTTTATTTCCTAATTAAAATTAGGGTGTTGGTAGGTTTGTGTCATCTTGTAAATATGTAAGCCTTAAAGCTATATGAGGGATTTTTTTATTAAATTGATTATTCATAATTATTATTTTTCCAAATTCAGTGTTCTTGTGAATCAACAAATTCTTGGATGTCTATCTCCTAGTATTTGTGCATAAATCAATAGGTTGTTAGATGGTCATTCGTGCGTGATTCAATGGCTTGTAATATTTATCCCTTGTAATCTAGGCTTCCGCTACATCACCCACCAAAAAGGAGCTAAATTTGAAACACCATGCTTAGCAAGAGCATTTGCAATGGCATTACCCTCTCTATAAATATGAGACACCTTAAATGTCATCTGTGAAATAAAATAAAGACATTGCAGCCATCTCTACTTGAGCTGCCAAGGAACATTCTTCGATTTACTAGAGAGAAGTTGGACAGCTAACACAGAATCACATTCTAACCATAACTTATGCCATCCTTTATGCTAAGTGATGTCAATAGCATACATAGCAACAAAAATTTCTGCAATATAAAAAAAATCATAGCCTAAACCAAAAGAGAAAGTTCCTCTTGGAAAGGCCAATGGAGTTCTAAAAATGCCACCCGCTTCAGCTGCTCCCGAAGAACCCAAAGAAGACCTATCCATATTTACTTAAATCTAATGAAGTGAAGGTGGATTACAAGTGACTGGAATTATTTTTGGAGCAGCACCCACAATACCTTAGATTTTCAATAATCGTAGAATGCATAAATCAATAAGAGAGTTATGCATTTTACCAACCCAAAAGAAATCAACTTCTTTGAATATATATATATATATATATATATATATATATATATATATATATATATATATATATATATATATATATATATATATATATATATATATATATATATATATATATATATATATATATATATATATATATATATATATATAGGCAAGTTTTAGCCTAATGTAAAATAAGCAACACCTAACAAAAAATTTAAGCAAGGTTGAAGGATAGGCAAGGCATACTAGAACAGACCCAAAAAAATTTAAGCCTTTAACCCTATGGCTAATTTGTTCAAAAATTAACCTAACTTTCAACTTTAATAAATGTTGCAAAGTGTTACAAACCTAAATTGAAAGTTTCTTATAATCCAACTCTTTGTTATGCTTTTGAAACAGACATAAATACAAACTCAAAAACAAATCTCAATATAAAAAAAAATTTAAAATTGAAATCAATAAGAGAAGAAGAAGAAAAAGAATTGAAAGTACCTAAATTTGTCTAGGTGTTGTGTGCTGACTTGGAGATCCAAGTTAAGTTTATGGAAGTGGATGCTTTCTTCACGTCAATAATCTTAGAGTTTATTTTTCATTTCAATTATAGCTGTGGACATAGAGATTTTTAGGGTTTGTTTTGCTAGAGAATATATATATATATATATATGCATATAAGGACCACTTTACCCCTTAACATTATAATAAATTAAATGGATCGTGTTAGGTTAACACAACACGTATAATTAAACGGGTTATAACGGCTTCATGTGTCAACTCGTGACATGACTTGATTTAAACTGTATCATAAATGAATCGACCTATTTTTGACTTGAACCCATTTAAACTCAACCCTAATTCATCAATTTTACATGTTATGATCCATTTTGACACACCTACTTAGATGTAATCATAAAATTGGAAAAATGTTTGGATACAATTGCAATTTTCCATGTAAAAAAAAAAGAAATAATTTAAAAATTAAAGGTAAAAAGACACAAACACAAACGAAGGCCAATAGCAAGGTTGGGTGGACATTTAAAACCCTACACCTAGTTTTCGAGCCTAATCTCTGATGACGGTTACTGAGGCCCTAAGTGGGATCCAGTTGCTATAAAAGTTTGTTCTGGGTCTTATCCGAGTAGCGACTCCCATCTCCAATATAAGCTTAAAACTCATGTTGTATTTTCCAGTAGATTTTAAGCCTATACAGTATCGTGGTCGCTGAACACTTGGGCTAGCACTAAACCCCGCTACCTATATGTTATTGGTTTTTTTTTCTACATCCTTGATTTGGTAAGGACAAATCAAGTGAAACTTTAGGTTATAAAGTTAGGTACACGTTCCCTTTTTTTTACTCTTTTTGTTTGGTTACTTAAACTCTATTTCCACACTCTCTATTCATGAAGTTCAATAGTAAATCCAATCTTGTACAGCAGCAAGTATAATAATGATAAAAATATGAAATTTATAGAAATTCAAGGAGAACAATATAACATGTTTTAAGGGCATAACAAGATTTCAAGAAAAGCAATACCCAGAACAATGAATTTCATATTTAATAAGAAATCAAATTTCAGCAAAACAATAAGAATTCTGAGGAAAACTTTAAGACTAAAATAAGATGAGAAGATGGGAGTTCACTCATAATTACTTATAGCTATCGTCTTCCCTTTTTACTGCTTTAATAGAGCCTTCCATGTGTGTTAGATCAACTCCTAATAACCAATCAAAAACATCATTCAAACTATGCCTAAATATCTCTGATTAATTTATGCATGCAAAGCCTTTGTTGAGAACTCATGCAACAAGTCATTGATCTGCACCATAAATCGCTTCCTTCAACATTCCAAGCCATATTTTGACTTGATTACTCACCATGGACTGCTCCTCTACATCAAACAGCACAGCCTGAATAGTGGAAACTGATTTACTTAGTTTCTAGAGCTCATCTTAACACCCCAAAAGAGTCTGATCTCCTGCAGTACAACAGAACCCAATTTCATAATGATTCCTTCAGCAATGTTAAAGAGAACTACTTCTACCATTTTTTCTGAACAACGCAAAGCAAGAGCTATAAATTTATTTTAAATTTAAAAAAAAAAGATATTATATTCTTTTAGGGTTGGCCTATATATAAAATCTAAGCTTCTGCTATAATCTTTCTTATTGAATGCCCATGAGATGGTTGAGAATCTGCAACTTGGAAGACGAAGGCATAATGGACTTTACATTAACTTTTGGATTGTCCACACATGACTTCTTTATGGGTTTTTTCTCTTTTATTTAGAGGAAATATTAGCTCTGTCCTTTTCTTAGTAGTGCTATTCAAAAATTTACAAGTCTTAGTATTTTATCCTCTAGAGCTATGGCTCTTATCTTTGTAATGACTTTGTACTCTTAATTATTTTAATGAAGAGATTACGTTCCTTTGTTAAGAAAAAAAAACACACATATCTAAAATATAAACATAAAATACAATTATTTATATACAAATTATAACAGGTGTCCTGTCTCAGTATTTAATATTCATTTTTAAAATCTTATTTGTAAAATTATTAAAATTTATAATCTTTTTTAAAATAATTTTTAAAATTAAAATTTCTTACTTTAAAAATTAATACTTATGTGTACAAATCAAATTAGAATTCTTAGATTAATACTTATTTAGTTATAACTATTGATACATTTTAAAGATATTAATATATAGAAATAATCAATGGTTGTAATGAAATAAAAATTAACTCAACGATTCTAATTTTATTTATATAAATACAAATATTTGTACCATAGTAAGAGTCCTTACTTTAATAAGAACATCAAATTATTTTTTATTTCACTTAAAGCACCTTTAGATGGTGGGGTTTAGCATGCACCCAAGATTTTAGTAATCACGATACTGTTTGAGCTCAGAACTCTAAAGAACATGCTAACTATTATCACAAAAACATAGCGTGGAGATGAGAAGTCACCACCCAGGATAATATCTAAGACAAATCGAAAATGATGGTACTCTATTCTCTAAAAGAAAGCTAGCACCACAACCAAGAGATTCTGGATATGGAATACTAACTTCTTTCAATCTTGTGTTCATTTAGAATTACTTTATGAATTGCTATCTTATCCTTTATTCACATGCAAATTCATATAAACCCTTATTAAAACAATCAACTCTAGGCAAATAAATCATGAAATATATAAATAAACAATGCATTCATCATAATCCCTAGTTTAGTCTAATCTACATTGATTTTAATTAAATGATACTTACAAGTGAGCCTAAAGACTAATGGCCTAATTCTTATTTAATTTTAATTAAGTGAATCTAAGTCTATTTATTTTAATTCTAAAAATGGGCCTAAATCTACAAATTATGAAGTATTTAAATTAATGGGTCTAGTTATACATATTTTATTTCTGAAGTGATCTTAAAATTACAAATTATGAAAAATGCTTAAATTAAAGGGGCTAAGTCTAAATTAATTTAATTAGGTGGGCTTATGTCTAATTTAACTAAATGGATCTAAGTTACATCTACCCTAATTTCTAATTAATTATGGGCCTAAAGATGCATTTTAATTAATTAAACCTAAAAAAAAACCTAAATTTATTTAAATGCATTAAAGCCTAACATGGGCTTAAGACCCAAAATACATAAAAAGGGAATAAATAAGCCCAAAAACAATAAGAAATATCAAAACAAACAAATAAAATATCAAACAATTATTTTAACTTATTCTAAAAATCCTAATTTAATTAAAGTGACTCTAAACAAATAAAATAAAATAATCAACAAGCAACCCTAATTCTATCCACTTAAATCTAATTCAATTTTAATTAAACAACCTAATGATTTATATAGCCATTAATTTTAATGAATTACCTAATTAAAACCCTAATTTTACTAACCAAATAATTAAAATAAAACACACAAGCACATACATCAAATTTTATTATTCCCACTATTAGGGTTGTTACAAAGAACTATTGAAAATAATAAGAAAGGAAAATTAATACAACATAAAAATAATTAAACTAATAATAAAAAAACTAAATAATAAAAATAATTAAACTACTGATAAACAAACTAAATAAAAAAAACCCTAGAAATTATATTTAGCTACAAGGTTTCATTCATGGCATTTCATGGACCTTCATGGATTTTATTCTTTGAGTAAACTCATTAAGTGATCCTCTCCATAATCACTAACACAAAAATAAACAATGGTTAGTGAATAAACAAAATAATAATAAAAATTAAGTAAAACAAAAATTCCATAGGAACAAAATAATAAAATAAAAATAATAGAGAATAAAGGAAGAGAAGATGATTATGGATGCACTGTGGTTGGCTCCTCATACTAAGATCAATCACCATTATTTTTAGTAGGCCTTCAAAAAACTTTTTATTCTTTTCTCTAAGGTATCTTGCTCCTTACTTCAAAAATATTAATAAATCACAGAGAAAAAAAGTCTCCATGAAAGAGAGAGCTCCAAAAGTGAGGTTTAGGTAAAAAAGAGAGATCCTCTTTCAAGAGCTTAAGCTCTCCTTTTATAGAAAAACTAAAAAACCCTAGGTCTTATACATATGAAGAGTTCAAATTTTAAAAGGACTTTATTTCTTGAAAATTCAAATAAATCCTAAAATAATTTTAAGAATTGTTAGCCAATCAAAATTCAAGAAAAATATTTTTATTTTCTGTAAAAATAAAAATAGAAGGAAAAGCTATAATTTCGACTGGAATTATGTAATTCTGATTAGAATTGTATAATTTCGATTGGTAATTCTGATTTTTTTAACTTTTAATTACAAAAAGATCCCTGAGAGAATTTAAACTTTTCAATTAGATTTTTAAAAAAATATTACAATTAAGTCTTTAAAAAACTAATTAAACTCTTTTTGAAAATGCATTCAAACTTTTACGGTTTCAAACTTCAAGTATTGCAGACCTACTTATAACATTTTTATCATTAGAGTCCTTTATTGCATCCATAGTTCATTATCCTAAAATTGGGTGCTTACAGTTGCCCCCTGTTGTCGTTGTTTGCTTAACAAATTGTGGCAAAGGAAATAAGCACATAATTTCTTAAGAACAAAGTTTGAGTACTTGCTTATGCTCTTTAAGGCTTTTGCTTGTGAGTAATTGTTGGTTCATGATGAATGCTTGTGTTGTCGTGCAACACTAGACAAAATCTTAAAATATTTTAGGAAACACTACACTCAAATGTATAGCATTGATTTGGAAGGATACATCATAATCGATCGCATGAAATTGACTATACTCAGACGTATAGTCTTGACTAAGAGAATACATTGTACTCAATCATACAATGTCGACTATACTTTATCGTATAGCTTGCATTGAAAGAGATACATCATACTCGGTCATATGATGTCTACTATACTCAGTCGTATAGTCTGGATTAAAAGGGATACATCATACTTGATCATATGATTACGACTATACTTGATCATATAGTCCTGATTGAAAGAATACATTATACTTGATCATACAATGTTGACTATACTCGGTCTTATAGTTAGATGGGAAGAATACATCACACATGGTTATATGATGCTAAATATACTAAGACGTATAGTCTTAACTTAAAGAATACATTATAATCGGTCATACAATATCAACTATACTCGGTCGTACAATGTCAACTATACTCGGTCGAATAGTCTTAATTGAAAGGATACATTGTACTCAGTTATATATGTTGACTATACTTGGTCGTATAGTCAGATTGGAAGAATACATCACACTCAGTCGTATGATGCTAACTATACTCAAATGTATAGTCTTAATTGAAAGAATACATCATACTCAATCGTATAATGTCAACTATACTCAGTCGTATAGTTTTTATTAAAAGGATACATTGTACTCAATCGTACAATGTCAATTATACCTGGTCGTATAGTCAGATTGGAAGGGTATATCACACTCGGTCGTATGATGCTAACTATACTCGAATGTATAGTCTGATTGGAATAAAAACATCACACTCGGTCATATGATGTTGACTATACTCGAACGTATAGTTTAGATTGAAAGGGATACATCATACTCGGTCGTATGATGTCGATTATACTCGGACATATAGTCTTAACTGAAAGAATATATTATACTTGGTCATACAATATTGACTATACTCATATGCATAATTTGATTTCTCTTATGCTAACAATTTAGTAATTCAATGAATTATCAAATCATATAGCATTGCAATTTAGGACTAAATTACAAGAAAAGTGTTGGACTTATATGCAAACCAAGTTAAGGGACTAAAGTGGATGTTTACCACTTTAATATAATCGTTGTATTTTGTCGATTTATTTCACATTTCCCTATCCTTCCATTCCTTTATTTTTCTTTTTTTTTTCTTTTATTTTGATTCTCAAATCTTATTTCTTTAATTATTTTCTCATATGACCCCCAATTTGAGATCCATCTGATCTTATGGCTCACCCATAACGCAGACTACGTGGAAATTGCTCCAGACAATTGGATCCTATCATATCTTGACTACATTTTTCTTAAAATAATATGAGGCTCAATTAAGGGGAAGTGATACTCCCTTTGACTCACTTGCACCTCTATAGATGCTCACAGGCTGGAGATGAAGTAAATTTACCTTTTGTACTTGATTTTGCAAAAAGAAATATTCTTGTAAGTGTATAAATTAACATATTCATGAATGTAATTATAGAATTTTTGCTATAAAAAATTAAATAAAATTGTATGAGCTTATTAATCTGAAGATAAAATTTTGAAAATTTGGTATTTGCATGTTACAGAACTACAGTCAGATTCCTGTATTTTTTGTCAAAAATCTAAATTTTATATCAGAATTTTAGGATTTCATATCAGGAATCTGAAAATTCAATCAAAAGTCTAGATTTTCGATCGAAAATTTGGAAATTCAATAAAAAAATCTAGATTTCTTATTAGAAATCTAGAAATCCAATCGAAATTTTGGATTTTTGATTCGAAAATCCAGTCTTCCGATCCCTTTTTTTTAATAAGAATAAAAATCAAGAGTTTATGGAGAAAGTAATCCTGTTGTTTTTTGAATTTTCTTCAAAAATCACTAAAGTTCTCAGGTTGCTTTCACTTGGCTCGAGAACTTTTTCATGATTTATCCAGAGTGGTAGTATAGCATATCTCGGCATCTGGCTTTCAACACTTCATTGTTGCTCTACCGATTACTTGAGGTAGGTCAAATCACTATTCACTTTTTGCTCTTATCAAGAGGTGGATGGATACCTCTCACACCTTCCATATACGAATGGGCGAGCTGACTATTTCTCCTATGAGCTTCTCTACTATCACTGGGATTTCCTTTGAGGGTACCCTAGTTCTTTTTTATAACCACTACTACACTCTTCCAAAGGATGCCAGGAGTCATTATGTTCGTAACTTGCTCGAGTTTGTTCCATCATTGAAGAATTGAAAGAATGTGCTTCTTTCTTCTCTTGTTCAGGGTTTCAGGAGATTACCTACCACCATACCTCATCATATCCTTCAGAAGGTGAGATGCTTCTTATTAATATTGTTAGGCACTACCCTTTTTTATGAGACTAGTCATGAGGTTAGCATTGCGCTTCTTGGTCCCCTTCAGGATCTTGCAAAAGTAAATACTTTCAATTGGGGATTTGTAGCTTTTGCCTATCTCTACTATAGATTGAATACTGTCTATAGAGGTGTTGTGATGATGTGCAGCTATTGGCATGTTTTGCATGTATGTCTTCTTTATGTCTTCTACCCTCTTTTTAATTTTGCTCTTTTACACCCCTTTTTCATTTCAACTATTTTTTCCTTTTCAAATTTAGGGTATTAAGATTAGGGTGATCTAAGGCTTTAAAGCTACTAGCATTGATAGGAGTCTTCCTCTGATGTAAAAATTGGGTTCTTCTCACCTAACTAGTGTCAAGTATGACTTACAGTCTTATCGGGACCAACTGAACTCCTTAAAGTGGGACCTAGTAAGATAAATTTAATTTTCAATATTTAACCAATTGTAAAAGTTAAATAAAATTTATCTAAATGAATTTGTAGGTTATATCATATTGGCTAGTTGGTGCTGAAGTCATCCAGCGATACAGTTTCATAACTGCTGCTGTGAGGCTTGAGACTATGAGGATTCTACTTCCTAGTTATGGTTGCCAGATGTGGTATTTTGGTGAGCTTGTCTATCATTGGCATATGGGACCTTCCAGGGGGCGTGTTCCTTCTTCAAATCCCTCTTCCATATTGAGGAGTTACTGCCTAACTGGTCTTACGGTCAGAGCAGCTCTTGAGGGATATGACACTTTGACTCTGCTCAAGCATTCTCGCCACTATCAAGAGTATATTTGAGGGAATCTCCTAGCGCAAGTTCTCATAGACCTAGCTAAGGTATGCTTTTTGTCACCATTCTTTGCTATCACTTTTCACTTCATCTCTTTCATTGTTGCGAATGGCATTTATTTTTTTATGCAAGTTGAAGAAGCTACTGATATTGCTATGGAAGAGAAGACTAAGGATGACACTAAGAGGACTGAGCAGGAGGTTGAGCATAATCAGCATAGTGGAGCTGCTCGTGGTGATGCTTACTCAAGTACTATCCTGGGCGATGTTCCCTTACTTGATAGGTCTATATTTTACTAGGCTCTTGTGGTGCAGACCCCTATTAAGCAGCACATGTACTTTGATACAGCTTATATTCCTAGTTTTTTTCCTCCTGATGCTTCATATATAAGTGCATCTTGCCTTTCCAATCTTGCACAAATTGACACTTATTGCTGAATTAGTACATGTTATTTTACAGATCCCTCATACATAGGCAAAGTATCTGTATGGACTTACCTCATCACAAAGATTATTTACTATATAGATCATAGATAGTTAGAGGGTTAGTATTTACAAAAAGTATGCAAATGTATGCATGTTATGTATGATATACATGATTCTAACTATTCTTGATGCAATAGAGTTATGCTAAAGATCTAGTGCATGAGAATGAGAGGCTCTAATGATAGCTTGTTGGTCTTGGTTTTTATGAACATGACACTGAGACTTCTATTTCCCTAGATCAGAGCAATGATCCAGCTAGAGGGTGGAGTCCTTGGCCAAACACTAGAGCTCATAATTATTGATCTTTTATCTTTAGGACTTGTGTTTTTAAGACTGTATTTTATCTTTCCTTTTTTTCCTGTGAACTGTTCCCCTTTCTTCGAATGGATTATGACTTTTGTTTTAGATCAAACCCTAAAACTTAGTTAATCTCCTTTTTTTTGCCTAAGCTGCCATTTTAGGTTTTTAACTTAGCTTTTTTTTAAGATTTAGCTATATAAGAAATTAAGTCTACTTAATCCCCCCACCAATGCCTTTATTTATCAAGCTCATCATCTACAGTCTTGTCCATTGAAGATAAAGGACAAGTGTACCATAAATCAATGGATTAATTAGATGAAAGACATTATTGACTTTGAGATTACATGGATCTGTCCTTGGTGGAAGTTAAAGTTTGCAACCATCAACTTGTATGATCATTGTGTTCCTGTTCCTGGGTTGCACTTTTTGACCTTCTTTTCCCCTTCACGCCTTTATCACCGGTATGGTCATCCATAATTTATTGTGACTATTATACTTGACTTTAAAGGTTTCCCTCTGAGATAAGATTTTTTGGACAAAATGAAGAACCTATGGCCTTACAGAGCATTAGAGCGAAACATCCATTTGAATGCAGATATGACTACTGATGATAACTACAAGGCCTAGGTTACCATGCAAGCTACAGAACCACCAAGATTTGTTAAGTAAAAAAGGACTCAAGTAACAAAAAAACAAAAATAGTGATCTCATAAGTCTGGTTTTTTAAACTCTCATGTTTTATTTTTCCTTTAAGTCTTTATGCTTTATAATAAACATAGAATATGCAATATTCAAACAAGAATTCCCTTTCAATTTGATTAATTAATTAGGGCCAAAATGAGTACATTTATTACATCATATGACATAACTCATGTTATGAATTACTCCTTTTAGATTTTCAAACTAAACATTTTTCTCTCACTTTTATTTCCCTAATTTCTGCTTGACCAACTCTTTACGAGTTTTCTTATCAACTAGATCACCTCTTTTATCTTATTCCCTAATTTTTGCCTATCATTCCTTTGCAGGTTTTTTGAACAACGGGAATGTCCTAATTTTTGCCTGACTAGCCCTTTCAAGTTTTCTAGCCAGCGGACTTTTTTTTTAAAAGATAGTATTTCTTAAGGTGATCCATGTTGATTGGCTCAGTGAACTCATTCCCTTCTAGATCCGATATCTTTGCAGCTCCCTTAGGTAGGATTGTCATGACTAAATATGGCCCTTCCCAATTTGGTCTCAATTTTCCTTTTGAATTAAACGCCATTGCCCTTGACTACTTTAGCACCATATCTCCAGCCTTTATCTTTCCAGGTTTAACCTACTTATTAAAGGCTCTCACTATCCTTCTCTGATAAATCTAAGTATGAAATAAAGTGTCCATTCTTTTCTTATCTAGAGACATGAGGTGGTTACATCTCTTTTGCTTCCATTCACTCTTAAGGAATTTTTCTTCCATAACAACCCTTAAAGATTTAATTTCCATCTCTATGGGCAAAACTGTTTCACAACCATATACTAATAAAAATGGTGTTTGTCTTGTAGCAGTGCGCGTTGTAGTTCTATATCCCCACAAGGCAAAAGGGAGATATTCATACCAATCTTTATGCATTTTCACTATCTTCGAGAGGATTCTCTTTATAGTCTTATTAGCCATTTCAAATGCACCATTAACCTGAGGACGATAAAGTGAGGATTTATAATGCTTAATCTTATATCTCTGCAATAATTCAATTGTCTCCGCCTGAAACTGAACACCATTGTCCATTACAACATGATGTGGGATCCCGTACCTATAAATGAGATTCTTCTCAATGAATCTTGCCATCTATCTAGCCTTCAAGGTACCAAAAGATTCTGCTTCTATCCATCTGGAGAAATAGTCAATCACCACCACTATATATTTATGCCCATTTGAGCCAATAGGTCTTATCTTCCTTATTATATTTATTCCCTATGCTGCGAAAGGCCCTAGAGATGTTAAACTATTAAGCACTGTAGGAAGAAAATGGTTGAGGTTCCCATGTATTTGGCATTAATGACATTGTCTCACTATCTGGATATAATCTTTTTCCATGCTTATCCAATAGTACCCCTATCGAATTATTTTTTTCATCAGAACCATACCATTCATATGAGATCCACAAACCCCTAGATGAATCTCTCTCATCGCTCATTCTGCTTCATCCTTTTTGAGACATCTCAGTTGTATTCCATCTGTCAATCTTCTGTATAATACCCATCATGACTTATATAATGGCGTCCAAGAACATAAAGGGCATATCTTTCTTTGGAAGTCACTTCATCTAGGTATTTCCTTTCCTCGATGAATTTATGAATCTCATAAAACTATGGCTTTTCTTCTGGCCCTATCTAAATACTCATAACTGATTTTTCACTATAACATAAAGCTTTTATTTTCATTATCACCAAAGGCTTTATCATCAATCTTGTCAGTTTATCCCACATTAAAGAAAGCGTTGCCAAGGCATCTGCCATTTGATTCTCATCTCTTAGTAAATGCATGAAGAGACACTTAGTGAAATTTCTTATTAGCTTCCCATTCCTCATTAGCCTGGCTAATGACTAATATAGAATCTCTATAAACTAGTAGGTCTTTAGCTCCAACTGCTAGTGCTGCTTCTAGCCCATTGATGCATGCATCATACTCAGCCATGTTGTTTGCAACCTTAAAGTCTAATTTCTTAGCCATTGGGATGGTTTCTCCTCCTAGTGTGACAAGAATCACTCCTAGCCCACAGCCCCATCAAAATAAAGCTTCCATTCACGTCATTCTATTACTGCTAAGTTCTTATCTAGAAACTCTAAATTATACTGCTCATTTCCTTTGACTGCATTCTGTGCCAGGAATTTTTCCACTGCTCTTCCTTTAATTACCTTGGTATTAGCATACTTAATATCAAACTCAGTCAGAAGTACCAACCATCACAACATCTTTCCAATTAAAGTTAGTGCCTGAAATAAGTACCTTAAAGGATCTATCTTTGAAACAGTTTGTACTTTGTAGGATTGGAAATAATGTCTTAGCTTCCTTATAGCCCATATCATAATCAAACACATTTTCTCCATAAGATCATACTTCTCTTCATATGGCAAGAACTTCTTACTAAGGTAATACATCGCGTACTCCACTATTTCTAGCCCTTCTTGTGTTAGTATTGCCCCCATTGCCTTTTCCTCTAAAGCCAAATATAATATTAAAGGTTTACCTTATCTTGGTGGCCGTAACATAGGCAAATTAGTAAGGTATTCTTTAATCTTATCAAAGGCTTATTGGCATTCTTCGTTCTATTCCACGGGTTGATTCTTCCTCAAAAGCTTGAGAATTAAATCATAAACCATGGTAAGTTTCGTAATAAATCTGCTAATGTACTATAGCTTTCCAATAAATCCTCATACTTCCTTGTTTATTCTTGGTGTTGGCATCTCCTGAATGGCTTTAATCTTGTCTGGATCAACTTTTATTCCCTTATTGCTGACTATGTGCCCCAATAACTTTCCCGAAGTGACCGTAAAGATACATTTCTTCATATTAAGCCTTAAATTGCATCTTTATATTCTTGCCAGAAACTTATCTAAAGCCACAAAATGTACTCCCCTGGTTTCTGACTTGACCATCATATCATTGATGTGCACTTCTAGTTCTTTATACATTATATTATGGAATAGATTTGTTGCTGCCCTTTGATAGCTTGCTCTTGCATTCTTCAATCTGAATAGCATCACTGTGTAGCAATATGTCCCTTATTCCATGATAAAAGCAATCTTTATCTTGTCCATGACTGCCATTATTATCTAGATTATAACCTAAAAACCCATCCACGAAAGAATACATTACACTAGATGTTGCGCTGTCAATAATCACATTAATATGGGGTAAAGGAAAGTCAACCTTCGAGCATGCTTTATTCAGATCTCTAAAGTCTACACACATTCAAACTTTTCCATCATTCTTAGGAACCAGTACTATGTTTTCCAACCATAGAGGATATTCTACCACTTTTAGGAAATTAGCCTGGATTTTCATAGCAATTTCTTCTTTTATCTTTTCTGCCCATTCTGGGCTTAACCTACGAAGTTTTTGCTTAACAGGTTTAGCCTCTGGATATATTAGAATGCGATGCTCTATAATTTCTCTATTTAGACCTGGCATGTCCTCATAGGACCAAGCAAATACTACCTTTCTTTTTATTAATATTCTCTCTAATTTTTCCCTCTCTTCAGGAGTTAAATCATTTGATATAGAAATGTGATTTGGTTATTCATCTGTGCCCATGTTTAATAAATCTAATTGAATAGAATTAATGTCAAACATGCATGAATGATCATTATTAAAGTGCATAAGACCATCAGGATCAACATCACACAAGTAAGTAAAACCAAAGTTCATATCATTGGTCACAGAAAAAATAGAGTTTTCGTCCTCAAATAGACCGAACGTTATTACATTAATTTCTTTATAAAAAAACCATTAAACTACTATTAATAATGCTAGCTAAATCCTATGGTGGTTCTTTATTAGGCAACAAACAAAGCAGCTCTTCAATGGCCTCAATCCATATCTTCTCAACAACTTTCTTCATCACCTTGTCCTTATTATCTTGGACCAAACCCTTAACTATTTGCTTCTTGAAGATCTCAAACCCAGGGACATTCACTCTAGCTACTTGGACAGACTCTTTTCACCCAGGTAGAAGTTCTCTTTCCTTTCTTTGACAAAGCTATCTTGTAACGGTCTCATATTCTTTAAAAAGTTATTCTCATTGAAAAAACTTCTTCTAGCTCCTTTACTGCCAAGCCCAACTCCTGTATAGCCCAATCCTCTAATTCATTTTATCCTTTAAAATCTAGGAACTCTAGACTTCCCTACTCATTCTTTCCCAGTCCTTGTCTGGGTCGATAATTCATCTTCTTAATCATGCTCATAACCCTTGGATCCATCTCAATTCCATCAGAAATCATGGTTATTTGGAAACCATGAGGGGTGACTACCTGCTTCTGACCATCTATAATTACAGACATAGTCTTGCTCATACTATCATCTAAAGTCATAACTTCTCTATCTGATATGAACTTCACCTTTTGATGTATAATTGAAGGCACTCCTCCCAAATTATAATATCAGGGCCCACCCAAAAGCAAAGCATAGGTGACAGGGATATCCAACATAGTGAACTCTACCATTGCCTCTATAGGTCCAGTCTTTACAAGAGCCATAAATGTTCCCTCTACATTCCTTGTGCTATCATCGTAAGCCCTGATTATAAGGTCAGATTCTGTTAAATTGTCCACCTTCACTCCTAGATTAGGCAAGATCTGTAGTGGGCAAACATTAATTATAAACCCATTATCCACCATCATATAATTAGTCTTTTTCCCTTTGACTTCAGCTGGGATGAACAGGTTTTTATTATGACTCCTCTCTTCCACAGGTAAATCCTTATTAGAAAAGGTGATAACATTATGCTTCTTCTCAGTAACTTTGGCTACCATTGCTTCAGGGGTTGCAGTGGTGTCAATGTTCATCTTAGCTAGAGCTTAGCCAGAGCTTTCTTATGTCTACTTGAGTTCATAAAGAGCTCCCAAATGATCATATTTGCTTTTGCCTTCTTAAGCTATTCAAGGATCATGTTCATCTGAGTCTTCTCTTTCAATAATTTCTTCTCTCTCCATAACCTTCTCTTTCAATTTATAACCCTTACCACTTTTAGTAATATGACTAACTTTTGGATTATCAACCCATACATTGTAGTCTTCAATGCCTTCTTCATCATAGTTGTACTAAATGTCTATAACCCTAACAGTTTGATCCTTCTTTCTATCCTTCCATACCTCAACCATGCATTTTTCTTTCTTATTTGGCATCTTATCATCACCAAATTCATCATCCCAACCTGTAAGCATAATTGACTTTATGGGCACATCAAAAGAAGGTGGTTTGTAATAAAACACTTTATAGTCGAATTTGCCTAAAGGCTGTCCCAACGAGTCTTCTACTCTTTCCTCCTCTTTAGTGGCATTGGGAGATTCCTTACTGGTTTTAAGGTCTAGGTCCTTAAAAGAGTTTAGCACTTCCTCCTCGCTTACTCTTGAGTTGATTATCATGGTAATTAGGGGTGGCATGTTTTAATAATTTAGGAAAGGGTTATTTTTAATGTTTGGGTTTAGATTGGATTTCTCAGGGTCTATGATTTTTCCAAAGTCTATAAGGTTTTAAATTTCATGCTTAAGGCATATGCAAGAGTCAGTGAAATGGCTAGTAACTTAGTGAAATTTACAGTAACTGTTTAGGTCAAAGCCAAGAAGATTTTGGTTTGGTGGTCTAGAAGGGGTTAAGGGTCTAAGGAGGCCTTTTTGGATCAATCAATATAGGACTTTAGATAAGGGCTAATTAAAATTTGAGAATTTCCTAAGTTGTTGAATAGCATGGACTTCCACAACCAGACCAGTATTTCCTTGTTGTATTCCCCCAGTTGGGTAATTTCTCTATTCGGTACTTCTATCAATCTTCTTCTTCTCAATTTCAATCTCTTCAACTTTCAACCTATCATCATCAAGGTCTACAAATGTCTTGGGATTCATCATCTATAACCTGTCAACTAGATTGGGTGACACATTTTGGACTATCATTCTAACCTGATCTTTTTCAGCCAACTTGTTCTTCATCAATCCTACCTTGTTCATAAACTTAGTCAAAAAATCTAAAAATGATTCATTAGGCTTCTACATGGTCAATTCTAGATCCCTAATGGACAGTTCAAGCCTGGTATTATAGTCATATTACTTTAGAAAAGCAATACATAGTTCCCTCTAGTTTGCTCGGATACACTTCTCCAACCCATGATACCAATTGACAGTTATACCCTTTAAAGATAGTACAAATAACTTGGTAACCACAGAAAAAGGAGCCTTAGTGGTGCTCATGGTAGTTTTGTATTGACTACGGTGGATCCTTGGGTCTCCAATACCATCAAACTTCTACAACTCTGGCATCTTGAACTTGTCAAGCAGTTTATCCTCCTCAAACTGCATCACATCATCAAAATCAAACGAGTATCCTATGCCTTGTCCTCTTATCAAATCCTCCATTTTGGAAATCTTCTGAATCAATGCTTTCATCTGCTTGGATTCTAGCTCTTGAACTTGCTCAAATGATTCTCTTTTTGCCTTTTCACCTATGTGACTCTCAACATCCTCTAGCTTCATTTCCACATCAGGTATGTTCCTGGCAACATTGTCATTGTTAGCGGGTGGTGTACCTATAATAGGTGGATTGGCCACAACAGGAGGTGCAACAGCAGGTGGTGGCATCAATCCAGCCAGAGCTTGTCTTAATTCATCTTGCATCATCGCTCTCATGTCATCCATCATTACTCCTTTAACATCCTCTAGAGTTCAATTTCCTCCCTTTTATTATTCCATTTCTTTGGCTTGTTTAGGCTATGCAACTTCTACGTAGAGTAGATTGATGGGACTCCTTTCCAGTCTATTAAGGATTTTTTTACAATTGATTGTGGGCTCAAATCAGTTCTCACTAGTCTGCCACCTGTTCGACTCCAAACACAGGAAGACCCAGATGAATCTATGATAGCTGAAAGAAAAATTATTAGTATGATGCATGTAATGCACGTATAATGATGCACATGCTATGCAACAAGTAACAAGTAACAATCAAGTTAAGTAACAAGTCAAGTATATACATCCTTTCAACCTTATTACTCCCACACACATATTCAATGGCGAGTCTCTTTTCTATAATTTTTGGTCTTGGCCTTAATATTAATAAAGGATATCAAGAACTGATGCATATACCAAATCTCTCAAAGCAGTAAAGTACAGAAATAGTATGTCTAGGTATAAAAGCATAGCCCAATCTTTATTAGTCCTTATGGGCTTTTAAATTTTGGGCTTAGGCCTTTATAGATAAAAATACCTCATGGCAACATTCATAAGCAATTTGGGTAATCCTAGGGGAAGTTACTAAGCCATTATATGAGTTGAGTCTAATGGAAAAGTTAAGGTTTCTTTAGCAAGATGTAACAAAATTTGAGAAAATGGCTGAATCCCCTTTCTTTGATGATCTTTCCTTTAAATAACTATTGTTGTACAACCTATTTTAGACAAGAAAATATTTACAGTAAGTACACTGATTACTGCTAATCTACTTTAGGTAAGAATGACTGATTACTGCTAATCTACTTTAGGTAAGAATGTATATACAGCTAATACACAAATTATGATAAAATCTCAGCCATAATTTCTGCCATAATCTTAGCAATTGACAGCTCATAACCTCTGCCATTGATATCCCCCCTCAAATTGATGCTGGATGATCATAAAGCATCAATTTGGTAACCAAAAAATGATGTCGTTGTCGTGAGAGAGCCTTAGTAAAGACATCAGCAGTCTGTTGAGTAGTAGTGATGTGAGGTAGAGAAATGACATGGGCATCATATGCTTCACGAATAGAGTGACAATCCACTTCTATGTGCTTGGTGCGCTCGTGAAATACTGGGTTAGCTGTAATTTGGATAGCACTAGTATTATCCGCATGAAGTGGAGTAGGTTCCATTTGAGGAAACCCAAGTTCACCCAACAGTCCTCGAAGCCAAACAATCTCAGAACATGCAGAAGACATAGCACGATATTCAGACTCAGTGGAGGATTTCGACACCCGATCTTGCTTCTTGCTTTTCCAAGAGACAAGAGAGTTGCCAATAAACATGCACCAGCCAGTAATGGAACGTCGAGTATCAGAACAACCAGCCCAGTCAGCATCACTATATGCTACCAAGTGAATAGGAGAAGCCACAGGAAAGAAAAGACCTCGGGTAGAAGTGCCTTGCAAATAGCGAACAATGCGACGAACAGCAGCCAAGTGAAGGTGCCGAGGGGCCTGCATAAATTGACTAACTTGTTGGACAGCAAAAGAAATGTCAGGCCGAGTAATAGTTAGATAATTCAAGCTCCCCACTAATCGTCTATATAAAGAGGGATCAGGCAGAAAATCACCCTCATCTCGACGATATTTAACATTCACTTCTAAGGGAGTATCAACAGATCGACCATCTTGAAGACCAGCCAATGTAATTATCTCCTGAATGTATTTATGCTGACTTAGGAAAATACCAGCCGCTGTAGAGTTCACTTCAAGGCCTAAAAAATAGCGTAAAGGACCTAGGTCCTTCATATGAAAAGAGTTTTGAAGATGCTGTTGAAGCTGAGAAATTAATTTAGAGTCAGTCCCTGTAATAATGATATCATCAACATATACTAGGAGCAAAACAATTTCGTTAGCAGTCTTGCAAAGAAACAATGAGGAATCATATTGACTCTGGACAAAAGAGAAGTTAATAAGCGTGGATCGAAACTTATCAAACCAAGCACGTGGAGCCTGTTTTAAACCATAGAGTGACTTTTTTAGTTTGCAAACATCAGAAGAGGGTGTAGAAAATAACCCTTGTGGTGGAGTCATATAAATTGGTTCCTTAAGGTCCCCATGTAAAAAGGCATTCTTTACATCCATCTGTCGTAATGACCAGCCCTTAGAAGCAGCAATAGCTAGAATAAGTCGTACTGTCGTCATTTTTGCTACTGGTGCAAATGTCTCCTCATAATCAACTCCGTACTCTTGTCGATTTCCAAGTGCCACCAACCTTGCTTTGTATCGGTCAAGTGAGCCATCAGATTTCAGCTTAATGGAATATACCCATTTACATCCAATGGGTTTAACATCAGTAGGATAGGAAACAATATCCCAAGTATGGTTCTCATGAAGAGCTTGAAGTTCCTCTTGCATAGCTTTCTCCCAACATACATGTTTAGTGGCCTGAGAATAAGAGGTAGGAACTGTAATATCAGCTAAAATAGCAGAAAAACCATACCTATCAGGTGGATGACTGATACGAGCAGATCGTCGAATAGCTATTGAAGTGGGCACTGGATCAGGGTCGGGAGATGATGGGGGCTGTCGTCTCTGATAGACAAAACCAGGTTTAAAACGCTCAATGGAGGAAGATATATCATCAAAGCTAGGAAGAAGAACACCATTTGAAGGGAGATTCTGCTGCTGAAAATAGTACTCATGTTCAAAGAAAACCACATTTCTAGAAACACGCAGTCGATTAGTGGCAGCATCATAACACAGAAATCCTTTGTGAGCAGTGCTATAGCCCATAAATGCACACCTTACCGATTGAGCTGCAAGCTTGTGGCATTCATGTGAAGGCAAGTGAAGAAAGCAAACACATCCAAAAGTGTGTAGCATATGATAATTAGGCTGCATACCAAAAAGACGGAAGTAAGGAGAATCAAAATTCAATTGTTGAGAAGGTAGCCGATTAATCAGATAAACTGCAGTTGACAAAGCTTCCACCCAAAATCTAGGCGGAACTGATGCCTCTAAGAGTAAAGTGCGAACCATGTCCAACAAGTGACGGTTTTTCCGTTCAGCCACTCCATTCTGTTGAGGGGTATAAGGGCATGATCGTTGAGATATAATGCCTTTCTGTTGTAAGAAAGCTTGGAAATCATGTGACATATACTCACCACCATTATCAGACCGCAAAACCTTAATGGAGGTGGAAAATTGAGTCTCAATATAAGCCATAAAAATTTTGAAAACAGTGAACACTTCAGCTTTGGTACGCAGAAAATATATCCATGTGAAACGACTATAGTCATCAATGAATGTCACGAAATATTTATACTGCGCATGTGAAATAATAGGAGTAACACCCCAAACATCACTATGTATAATCTCAAAACATGTATTAGCACGAGTACCATAAGTAGGAAAAGGTAATACTTTACTCTTTCCTAGTTTACAAATAGAGCAATCAAGAGATAAACTATTAGAAGAACATTGATTTTTGTCGCCAAGAAAACCATGATTCATCAAATGAGACAATATCATATTATTTGGATGGCCCAATCGTTTATGCCAAACATCAGCCTTATTTTCAATAATAATAAAAGCCAAAGACAAAGTTCTAGGAATATTAAATTGCAATGGAAATAATCTGCCCACTTTAGGCCCCCTCGCGATCACCTTCCCCGACCCCTGATCCTGCACAAGACAACCATGACGAGAGAAATTGACATCACAGTTATTATCCACCAACTGTCCAACAGAAATTAAACTAGTAGACAATCCAGGAGAGACAAATACATGACGAAAGGAAGGTCCAATATCACCAATGGCAGTAATTGGAAGATTACTTCCATTAGCAATCTGAATATTTTGTTTTCCAGTATACTTCTGAAGATTATGTAGCCAATCAGGTGATCCAGTCATATGATTGGATGCCCCAGAATCAACAAACCAAGGAGAAGAAACAATCTTACCTTGACCATGAAGTCCTAGAGTAGAAAATGCTGTGATGATCATCTGTTAGACCATTTCTGGAGTAGCAAAAGACTGATTTATGCCAGCAATTGTGGCTGTAGAACTGATAGTGGTAGGGTCTGAGATAGCGGCCTGAAAAGCTTGGCCTCATCGATTTTCTGGGCGTGTAGGACATTGCTTGATAATGTGTCCATTCTGTTTACAATAATTGCAGAATTTCTTACCACAATTGTGGGCAATATGCCCGAACTCCTTGCAACTATAGCACTGCATTTGTCCCTTTCCTCGGTTCTTCCCTTGAGCAGCATAAGCAACATTAACAACCTCAGATGTCTCCTTGGACGAACCTAGAGCAGCTTGTGTAGCCATTCTTTGTTCTTCACGCAACAATTCTCCAAGACATATATCCAAGGAAGGGACAGGATTTCTATTCAGTAATCCAGCCCGTGCAACTTCAAATTCCGGCCTCAGTTTCATCAAAAATTGATCGCGCCTACTATCTTCATGAATTGCTTGAAGGCTGGTTAAGGCCTCTTTAGGTATCTTTGAATAGATAAGACCAGAATATTCGCTCCATAGATTAATAAATTCAGAATAATACTACTCAATAGAGAGATTACCTTGACTGAAGTTACCAATGTCAAGTTCTAGTTGAAATCGTCTTGCAGTGTTATCTTGATGATATATGCGTTGCAGATAATCCCACATCTCCTTAGCTGTACTAAAGGAACGTAAATTGTTCACCATATGAGGTTCAATAGAACCTAAAATCCAAGAGATGATTTGAGCATCCTTTGCCTCCCATTGATTGAGTTCTGTACCTTCTTTAGGAGCAGGAGCAGACCCATCAATGTGATTCCAAAGTTCCTTCCCTTTTAGAAACATTCTGAACTGAAATTCCCATGCTGCATAATTCTTTCCTGTAAATTTGATCGCCAAAGTCTCTGTAGGCATTCTTCCAAGAAAATTCTCAGCAGACATTCTTCCAAAAAAATGAAATCTCAAAGCCAAAGTTGTTGATCAGAAATTAATCAACCAAAAAAAAATATAGCAAACCAGAAAGCTCTGATACCATAACAAAATTTGAGAAAATGGTTGAATCCCCTTTCTTTGATGATCTTTCCTTTAAATAACTATTGTTGTACAACCTATTTTAGACAAGAAAATATTTACAGTAAGTACACTGATTACTGCTAATCTACTTTAGGTAAGAATGACTGATTACTGCTAATCTACTTTAGGTAAGAATGTATATACAGCTAATACACAAATTATGATAAAATCTCAGCCATAATTTCTACCATAATCTTAGCAATTGACAGCTCATAACCTCTGCCATTGATAAGATGCCCTCCTTTAAGACTTAAGTCACAAGCCAAAGTCAGAGGGGCCCAGCATCCTTTGCAAACTCGAGAGAAGATACCCCCCTTTAGGACTTGGGTTACAGACTCTAGTCAGATAAGCTTGGTAATCTCTCTTGAATTGAGTTAAGGCTAAGAGTGATGGTTAGGCAATTTCCAATCCCATGAAGCTAGTGGAATCATGGAACCATAAACCAACACTATCAGTTAATATGGACATGTAGAATGAATGCAAGAATAAAATAATTCTAAAGAATACAAGTAGAATCAGTATCTCTTATCCCCAATAGAGTCACCACTGTAGATGGCGGGGTTTAGTGTGCACCTAAGATTTCAGTAATCATGACACTGTTTGAGCTCAAAGCTCTAGAGAACACACTAACCACTAACACAAAGACATAGCGTGGAGATGAGGAGTTGCCACCTAGGGTAATAACTGGGACAAATCGAAAATGGTGGAACTCGATTCTCTAAAAGAAAGCTAGCACCACAACCAGGATATTATGGATACGGAATACTAATTTCTTTCAGTCTTATGTTCATTTAGAATTACTTTATAAATTACTATCTTATCCTCTATTTATATACAAATTCATGTAAACCTTTATTAAAACAATCAACTCCAGACAAACTAATCATGAAATATACAAGTAAATTATTCATTCATCACAATCTCTAGGTTAGTCTAATCTACATTGATTTTAATTAAGTGAGCTAAATCTACATGTTTTTATTTATAAGTGAGCCTAAAGACTAATGGGCCTAATTCTTATTTAATTTTAATTAAGTGAATCTAAGTCTATTTATTTTAATTCTAAAAATGGGCCTAAATCTACAAATTATGAAGTATTTAAATTAATAAGCCTGGTTCTACATATTTTATTTCTAAAGTGATCTTAAATCTACAAATTATGGAAAATGCTTAAATTAAATGGGTTAAGTCTAAATTAATTAAATTATGTGGGCTTATGTCTAATTTTACTTTAATTTATAATTAATTATGGGCCTAAAGATGAATTTTAATTAATTAAACCTAAAAAAAAACCTAAATTTATTTAAATGGGTTAAAACCTAATATGGGTTTAAGGCTCAAAACACACATAAAAAGTGAATAAATAAGTCCAAAAACAATAAGAAATATCAAAATAAACAAATAAAATATCAAACAATTAATTTAACTTATTCTAAAAACCCTAATTTAATTAAAGTGACTCAAAACAAATAAAATAAAATAATCAACAAGCAACCATAATTCTATCCACTTAAATCTAATTCAATTTTAATTAAACAACCTAATAATTTCTATAGCCATTAATTTTATTGAATTACCTAATTAAAACCCTAATTTTACTAACCAAATAATTAATATAAAACACACAAGCACACATACCAAATTTCATTATTCCCACTATAGGGGTTATTACAAAGAACTATTGAAAATAATAAAAAAGAAAAATTAATGCAACCCAAAAATAAATAAAATAATTAAAATAATAATAAACAAACTAAATTTAAAAAAAAAACCCTATAAATTATATTTAGCAACAAGGTTCCATCCATGGCATTCCATGGACCTTCAAGGATTTTATTCTTTGAGTAAACTCATTAAGTGATCCTCTCCATAATCACCAACACAAAAATAAAAAATGGTTAGTGAATAAACAAAATAACAATAAAAATTAAGTAAAACTAAAATTTCATAGGAACAAAATAATAAAAAATAATAATAGAGAATAAAGAAAGAGAAGATGATTATGGATGCACTGTAGTTGGCTCCTCAGACTAAGATTAATCACCGTTATTTTTAGTAAGCCTTCAAGAAACTTATTATTCTTTTCTCCAAGGTATCTTGCTCGTTGCTTCAAAAATATTAATAAATCACAGAGAAAAAAAAGTCCCCAAAAAAGAGAGAGCTCCAAAAGTCAGGTCTAGGTAAAAAAGAGAGATCCTCTTTCAAAGGCTTAAGCTCTCCTTTTATCGGAAAAACAAAAAACCCTAGGTCCTATATGTATGAAGAGTTTCAATTTTAAAAGGACTTTATTTCCTAAAATTTTAGATAAATCCTAAAATAAATTAAAGAAAAATTTTTAGCCAATCAAAATTCCGAAAAAATATTTTTATTTTTTGTAAAAGTAAAAAATGAATGGAAAAGGTTTAATTCTGACTGAAATTATGTAATTCTGATTGGAATTATGTAATTTTGATAAGTAATTCTGGTTGTTTTTACTTTTAATTACAAAAAGACCCTTACAAGAATTTAAACTTTTATATTAAGTCTTAAAAAATCTTATAAGTAAGTCCTTAAAAAACCAATTAAACTCCTTTTGAAAATGCATTCAAACTTTTGAGGTTTCAAAATTTAAGTATTAAAGACATACTTATAACATTTTCATCATTGGAGTCCTTTGTCACATCCATAGTTCATTATCCCAAAATTGGATGCGTACAATACCTATTTTTCTTTTTCATCTATCTTTAATTCTAGGTATAATACATTTGCAACCCCCTATGCTTAGTATAATTTGTTAGCTTGACACCTCAACTTACAGGTTTGTCATTACAACACTTAAACTTGACTAAAATGCACTAATTTGATTATATAATGCATTTACCATCCTGTACTTGTCACTTTTTGTTAGTTTAACATCTCTATTTGTAGTTTTTTGTCAGTCAAACTCTTAAAATATGGCACATGCTGCTGATTATCTATTTCATGTCACGTGTGATAATAGGGATTTTAAAGAGATACGACCAATTATTAGTCATATAACTAGGTCAAACACGTATGACCATGTTTTGACTTTATCATTTTATTTAAAAAAAGGAATTTTTCATTATCATTTTGTGTTATGATAATTACTTGAATAGTCAATTCTTACTAAGGTCATCAAGTATGTGACTTCATAGTAAAACCTTTAGATTAAATATGAGTTCCATTCAAAGTATCCCTAGTCATAATAATGTATTATGGCTAGTATGGTGTTGATTGATGATTATGTTTTTCTAATCATGAATATGAGTTATTAAGTCAACTCATAGGTACTTATTTAAGAAATAAATTACTGGATTAACCCATCATGAGAATACCACATAGATAATTATCATAAGTAATTCTCATCATAGTAATATTGGCTTAGTCCTCTAACCTTGAAATCACCATGGATTTCTGCATAACTATTTTGTATTTTAACACAATCTTACATTATCTTTAACCAGATGATAAAATATGTTGTTGTTGGGTATAAAATGAGTTATGTGAGGAATGTAAGTGATTGAGAAGAAATTTTTCCCTCATTTAATATGAGTAAGATATCTATGTGCCCCTTAATAAGATAGACTGAGGAAAATGCATGGCTATGCTAAAGTAAATTGATAAAGAGCTATCATTCTTAGTCTACTTGGAATCAAGAAATTATATGATTAAATTCTATAAGGATGACATAATCTATGCTTTATATTCAATCAAGATATCATGTGACAAAGGGACTAGAATATTCACTGTACATTATGTTATGTCGGATTATTGACTTCACATGACTTAGGTAGTCATAATGTCTTGCTAGAGGCCACTTACGACTTGTAGGCCTAAATAGAATTTAAGGCCCACAGCCAACAACATGTGAACCTATAGGGTCACACACTTTGAACAAGCCCAAAACGAATATGGGTTTAAAATCCCCACATAAACTTTGTGAAAATAAATAAATAAAATATTTATTTATTTATTTATTTAAGATAAAGGTTATCTTAAATAAATATAATATTATTTCTAATTTAATTTTAAATAAAATCAGAATAAGAATAAGTGAGAAATTACCAAAAAGTTGTTTGGTAAGTGAAACCATAATTTAAATGTCTATAAATATGTTTTATTCTCTAGGATTTTAAACACTTTCATTATTCTGCCACTAAATTCACTTTCTCTCCTTTTAGAAAACAAAACATAGAGTTCTTTTTATTTTTGAGAAATCAAGAGAAGGTGCTAGCAACAAATATTCATTTTCAAATCAAGGGTTGTTCGTGTAGACACTTGTGGAGGATAAATTCTTTTATAGACATCTCAAATTTGAACTATTAAATTAAAAGCTCGAGGTAGAGTGTCACCGAAGTAAACCTCCTCTCTTCCTTCTAGATTTCTTACCCCTTCTGTGTTTATAGTAAGAAAATGAAAACCCTAGATTTAATCAATTAATCGAATTACTTAGATCCAAGTTCAGGTTTGTGATTCAAGTTTTATTTTTTTGCCATGTATGGAATCTCAAAAACTAACAATGGTATCAAAGCCACTTATAATTCAATTAATTTGATTCTGTATATATGTGATATATATTTATTTGAGTGAATCATTTTTGAAATTTTCTCCAAACAGTTTTGATTTTTGCGATGATTAATTACAATCTGTATGAAAAAAGCATTAAACATTAATTTGATTAATGTATATAATCATTTAATATTATTAAATAGTGAATAAGATTATGATTTTCTGTGTTATGTATATTGTTTTAAGAAATCAAAATAAGTATTCTGTTTAAACAGCATATTCAATTTCTGTTTAATGTTGAAACATGAATATTTTGATTATACAAATTTCTATCAAGGGCAATATGTTTAAATGTTAAACAGATTATATGGAATAAATCTGTTTAGAATAAATTAATTATTTTGTAATATGATTTATGAATAAATTAGGGTTAATGGTGGCGGCTGTTTAAATGTTAAACATATAAAAAATTATATGTTTTGAACAGATCAATTGGACAGTAATTTGATTACGAAAATTATTGTCGTTTTAGGTTTTGGCAATAACTCATTCAAAGAGTTAAGGTAAATCGTTTACCTTCGGGGGCGCTGCCCTCGAACCCCTACAAAGGGGCATTCCCCCTTTGACCCCTACCTGCTAAAATGCCAGCGGGACTGCCGCTTGAGGCGTTGGCCCTGGACCCTACTAGGGGCGCTGCCCTTAGGATCCTATAAAGGGCGCTGCCCCTTGACCCCGAATGGACTCGTCATGCATTTTGTTTTTAAAATAATAATTTAATTAATTTGTAAATTTAATTATTTTGGAATATATGTTTATTGTTAAATGCATGGTGCATAGCATGGCCCTTGAACCAATATGATTAGATTTTATTTTATTGGGTTGTAATTTTTAAATATAGCCTGCGAGTCATTGTATTTATTGTAATTATTTTATTAGATAGTAATAAAATAGTTTTAATTACAACATGTAATGTAAAATCAAGACCCAAGATGCAAATCCAAGTTGGAGGCCCATGATGGAGATCCAAGGTGAGAGCCCATGGTAGAAGATGGAGATCCAATTTGAAGGCTAAATTTGTATTAGTACTATCACCTAGGTTTGACCTTTGATCTTCATATTGGCTTATGAAGATCAACTTAGTTATAGGCCATGCTATGTCACGTTTATCTTATTAAGTTAGAATGTTATGCATGTGATGCCATGTGATGCTATGTATGTGATGCAATACAATAATAACTAAATAAGATAAAAATCAACTAAACCCTCATTTAATATTAAATCATTAAAATGCCTCCCATTAATCAACACTTATCAAGATTTGGATTGCTATATATAGGTTATGCAAAAGCATTATGTATAAAGTCATCTAAATAAGATAAAATGGATAATGGTGATATCCATATGTTTGAGTTTGTTAGACTTAACTAGGTTATTAAAACGGTTTTGGACCTGAGGCATTTGATAGGATATGTCGATACATATGATATCCTATAATTATCCAAGAATTACATGAAATGTAATTGGTAAAATGTTACCTACCTAAATAGCCACACTTTAAGTGATAAGCCAAAGCTTACTTGAAATAGTGTGAAATATGGATCTTAGCCTACTAAGAAATTTCAATTATTGAAATTATTTTGAGGGTTTTATAATTTATGAAAATTTAGTAGGATTTTTCTTATGCCTCTTTCATAATAAAACTGAATGTACTCTATATATATTTGTTGTAGATAAGGACATCAAACATTGCACCTACCATGTCACTGTAATCGATCCTTGAGAAGGATAAGCTAAATGGGACTAACTTTCTTAACTGGTATAGAAACCTAAAAATTGTTCTTAGGAAAGAAAGAAAGGAATATATCCATGATCAACCCATCCCAAAGGAACCAGCTACTAATGCTTCTAGAGCACAAAAGGATGCTTATAGTAAGCATCTTAATGATTTAGTTAACGTCACTTGTCTCGTGCTTGGATGCATGGAGTCTAAGCTTCAAAAGAAACTGATGGAAATGGAGGCTTATACTATGATAAGCCATATTAAGGAAATGTTCCAAGAGAAAGCTAGAATTGAAAGGTTTAATACTATCAGGGCATTGCTCTCCTGCAAGTTGACTACTAGCAGCTCTGTTAGTCCTCATGTTCTCAAAATGAAGGGCATCTTGAACATTTGGACAAGCTTGGTCTCAAGATTGAATAAGAATTGGCTATTGATATCATTCTCCAATCTTTACCTGAAGCTTATGATGGTTTCATCATGAATTTCAATATGCATAGTATGGACAAAACTATTTCAAAGTTGCATGAGATGCTTAAAACTTCTGAAAAGAACATCAAGAATTCCACCAAGGATATTCTAATGGTCAATAAAGGAAAGGGTATGAAAAAGGTTGGAAAGGGTAAGAGCAAGGCTCCTAAAGGCGTTCAGAAGCTAAAACCAAAGCCCAAGCCCAAGTTCAAAGCTGAACCCCAAGTAAAGCCACTAAAGGAACGAATATGCTTTTTCTACAATGAGCCAGCTCATTGGAAAAGAAATTGGAAGCTATATATGAATGATCTGAACAAGAATAAGGGTAGTGAAACTACTTCTTTAGGTATTCATGTTATAAAAATTAATTTATTTACTTCTGATTCTTGGGTATTAGATATTGGATCAGGATCTCAAATTTGTACTGATGTATAGGGTCTAAAAAGGAGTAGATTATTGGTTAGAGGTGAAGTGGACCTATGAGTTAGCAATGGAGCAAAAGTTGTTGCTTTAGCTGTAGGGACTTATGAGTTAACTTTGCCTAGTGGAGTTATTTTAAATTTGAAAAATTATTATTATGTGCCTATTATATATAGGAATATTATTTTTGTTTCTTGTTTGGAAAAAAAAGGTTTTGAATTTATTATTAGGAATAATAAATGCAATATTTATCATGATAACATTTCTATGGATTTTCTCCACGCACTAGTGGTCTTTATGTTCTAAATGTTGAAGACATTAATGAAATGTCATTCTATAACATTGATACAAAGAAGTTTAAATCTAATGATTTAAACACTACCTATCTCTGGCATTGTCATTCAGGCCACACAAATGAGAAATGCATTTCAAAGCTTCATAAAAATGGGCTTTTGAATTCATTTGATTATGAATCATTTGAAACATGTGAATCTTATTTACTAAGAAAAGTGACTAAAACACCTTTTACTGGAAAAGGTGAGAGAGCTAATGATTTATTGGGCCTTATTCATTCAAATGTATGTGGACCATTAAGCTTAACTACTAGAGGAGGTTTCTAGTACTTCATCCCTTTCATAAATGATTTCAATAGATATGGTTATGTCTATCTAATAAAACATAAATCTGAATCTTTTGAAAAGTTTAAAGTTTTCAAGAATGAAGTACAAAACCAACTTGGTAAAAATATTAAAACACTAATATCTAATCGAGGTGGTGAATATTTAAGCCAAGAATTTGTAGATCATCTTAAAGATTGTGGGATTATTTCACAATTGACTCCTTCAGGTACACCACAATGGAATGGTATGTATCAATGGAGAAATTAGATTTTATTGGATATAGTTCAATCAATGATGAGTCAATCCAATCTTTAAACTCTTTTTAAGGATATACTTTAGAAATTGCTACATTCATTTTGAATAAAGTTCCAACAAAGGCAGTTGAAAAGACACCATATGAGATGTGGATTGGAAAACCTCCTAGTTTTTCTTTTGTTAAGATATGGGGATGTGATGCTTATGTGAAGCGTCAAATCTTAAATAAACTAGCACCCAAATCTGATAAATGCCTTTTTGTGGGATATCCTAAAGAAATCAAAGGATATTATTTCTACAATGCTTCTGAGAATAAAGTGTTACTCAAAATGGTGTATTTTTGGAAAGAGAATTTATTTCCAAAGGATCTAGTGGGAGCACAGTCTAACTTGAAGAAATTCAAGACCCACAAAATAGCATTATACCAAGTATGGAACTACAGTTGGATCAACAAGTAATTATTGAACCTACACAACCACTAGAAGGCCCAAGGAGATCTAGTAGGACATGTCAAATCCCTATGAGATATGGATTTCTCATAACTGATGATAATGATATGTTCATTATGGATCAAAGTGAGCCCACATCCTATCAAGAGGCCATAAATAGTTGTGACTCTGAGAAATGGCTAGAATCCATGAAATCAGAAATGCAATCCATGTATGATAATCAAGTTTAGACCTTGCTAATGGTTTAAAAACTATTGGATGCAAATGGGTTCTTAAAAAGAAAATAGACATGGATGGTAATGTGCATACCTTTAAGGCAAGATTGGTTGCAAAGGGTTTCAAACAAACACATGGTATAGACTATGATAAAACCTTTTCACTAGTTGTTATACTAAAATCTATTCAAATTCTCCTTGCTATAGCTGTATACTATGATTATGAGATATGGCAAATGGATGTCAAAATAGCATTTTATAATGGAAACCTACTTGAGGATGTGTACATGACACAGCTACAGGGTTTTGTCAATCTTGAGAATTCTGGAAAGGTATGCAAGCTTCAAAGATCCATTTATGGACTAAAGCAAGCATCTCAGAGTTGGAATCTTCATTTTGATGAAGCAGTCAAAAATTTTAGCTTCATTAAGAATGAAGATGAACCTTGTGTCTATAAGAAGGTTAGTGGGAGCACAATTATGTTTTTAGTACTATATGTTGATGACATACTACTCATTAGAAATGATATCCCTATTTTACAAAATGTTAAATCATGACTAGGGAATTATTTCTCAATAAAAGACATAAGTGAAGCTGCTTATATATTAGGCATCAAGATCTATAGAGATAGATCTAAAAGGCTTTAGCCTAAGTCAGAGCACTTACATTAATAAGGTATTAAATAGGTTTAGCATGCAAGACTCTAAGAGAGGATTCTTGCCAATGTCACATGGCATTAGTCTCAACAAGACTCACTGTCCTATGACACAAGATGAGCGAGACCGCATGAGTAAGATTACATATGCTTCTGCTATTAGATCTATCATGTATGCAATATTGTATACTCGACTTGATGCTTTATATGCCTTAAGCACAGCAAGTAGATACCAGTCAAACCTAGGTGAAAGTCACTGAACAACAATTAAAAATATCCTTAAGTGCTTGAGAAGAACTAAGGATGCATTTTTACTGTATGGTGGTAAGGAAGATGAGCTAGTTGTAAATGGTTACACAATGCTAGCTTCCAAACTGACAAAGATGATTTTTTATCATAGTAAGGTTATGTGTTTTGAATGGAGGTACAGTGAGCTAGAGGAGTTCTAAGCAAGACACTGCTATAAATTCTACAACAGAAGCTGAGTATATAACTACCTCAGAAGCAGCTAAGGAGGCTATTTGGATCAAGAAGTTCATAACTGGACTAGATATTATTCCTAGTATATCATATCCAGTGAACTTATATTATAATAATAATGGAGCTATAACTCAAGGTAAGGAGCCCATATCACATCAAAGATCCAAAAACATACCCAAGCGTTATCATCTCATTCAATAAATCATTAAAAGAGAAGATGTGAAGATATGCAGAGTACCTACAAATGATAATATTGCTAATCCACTAACTAAGCCTCTTTCATAGACTAAGTATAAGAGTCATACTAGATCCATGGGTATTAATTTTAATATAGATTGGGCCTAGTGCAAGTGGGAGATTGTTAATGATATGCACTAAGTCAATCATGTATGGCTATGTTTTGACTTTATCACTTTATTTAATAAAGAGGCATTTTTCATTATCATTTTATGTTATGATAATTACTTGAATAGTCAATTCTTACTAAGGTCATCAAGTATGTGACTTTATAGCAAAACCCTTAGATTAAATATGAGTTCTATTCAAATTATCCCTAGTCATAATAATGTATTATGGCTAGTATAGTGTTGATTGATGATTATGTTTTACTAATCATAAATATGAGCTATTAAGTCAACTCATAGGTACTTATTTTAGAAATAAAGTGTTGGATTAACCCATCATGAGAATACCACATAGATAATTGTCATAACTAATTATCATCACAGTAATATTGGTTGAGTCCTCTAACCTTGAAATCACCATGGATTTTTACATAACTATTTTGTATTTTGACATAATCTTACATTATCTTTAACTAGATGATAAAATAGGTTGTTGTTGGGTATAAAATAAGTTATGTGAGGAATGTGAGTGATTGAGAAGGAATTTATCCCTCATTTAATATAAGTAAGATATCTATGTGCCCTTTGATAAGATAGACAGAGGAAAATGCATGGCCATGCTAAAGTAAATTTATAAAGAGTTATCATTCTCAGTCTACGTAGAATTAAGAAATTATATGATTGAATTCTATAAGGATGACATAATTTATGTCTTATATTCAATTAAGATATCATGTGACAAAGGGACTATAATATTCACTGTATATTAGGTTATGTCGAATTATTGACTTCACATGACTTAGGTAGTCATAATGTCTTGCTAGAGGCCACTTATGACTTGTAAGCCTAAATAAAGATTTAAGGCCTACTGTCAACATCATGTGAACCTACAAGGTCACACACTTTAAACAAGCCCAAAACAAATATGGGTTTAACAAGCCTAAATAAGCTTTGTGGAAATAAATAAATATTTATTTATTTATTTATTTATTTAAGATAAAGTTTATCTTAAATAAATAGAATATTATTTCTAATTTAATTTTAAACAAAATCAAAATAAGAATAACTGAGAAATTATCAAAAAGTTGTTTGGTAATTGAAATCATAATTTAAATGTCTATAAATATATTATATTCTCTAGGGTTTTAAACACTCTCATTATTCTGCCACCAAATTCATTTTCTCTCCTTTTAGAAAATAAAACACATAGTTCTTTTTATTCTTGATTTATAAGAAATCAAGAGAATGTACTAGCATATAAATATTCATTTTCAAATCAAGGGCTGTTTGTGTGGACACTTATGGAGGACAGATTCTTTTGAAGATGTCTCAAATCCAAACTATCAAAATTAAAAGCTTAAGGTAAGGTGTCATTGGAGTGAACCTCCTCTCTTCCTTCTAGATTTCTTGCCCCTTCTACATTTATGGTAAGAAAATGAAAACCCTAGATTTAATCAATTAATCAAATTACTTAGATCTAGGTTCGGGTTTGTGATTCAAGTTTTATTTTTTTGCTGCGTATGGAATCTCGAAACCCAACACCTATCATCCAGGATCTTCTCTCCCATGACTTCCACTCAAAATTAATTCTTTCCCTTATTTTGTATACGTGATTATATTTCCATGTATAGCATAATAGACAGCCATGATGTTAGCTGTACATAACTATTACTTACATCTGTAATTTCTATCTAAGATGAATACAATGCCTAAGAAAGATAGGTTAGTTTTTTTGTATGGTATTAGAGAACAGTTTTTCAATTCCTACTCCCACATTATATTATGATAACATCAGTGCTATAAACATGGCCAAAAATCCAGTTTTTCATCATCACATGAAACATATTGAGATAGATGTTCATTTTGTTTGGGAACAAGTTGCTCATGGTATTCTTTCTTTGCAACTTATCTCTAGTTCATATCAAATAGCCGATATATTTACAAAACCATTGTGTGTTACCAGGTTTCTACCAAATCAAAGCAAGCTCTTCATCAGTCCAATATTTCCTTGAGCTTGAGGGGAGATAGAGAGATACGATCTATCATCCATGATCTTCTCTCCCATGACTTTCGCTCATAATTAATTCTTTCCCCTATTTTGTATACGTGATTATATTTCCATGTATAATATAATAGACAGCCATGATGTTAGCAATATATAACCATTATTCACATCTGTAATTTCTATTTAAAATGAATACAATGCCTAAGAAAGATAGGTTAGTTTTCCTACAGATTTCAAAATTCCATTTCAGTTAAGTTCAAGTATTAAAATGGCAAAACTATAAGTTGAGGTGTCAAAATCATAAAACTATAAGTTAAAGTGTCAAAATAATAAAAAGTGACAAGTACAGGGAGCCATATTATACATTAATTCTATTTAAAACACTTTTTTCTCTTCTATTTAGTATAAAATTGTCACGACCCAAACTGGGGAGTCATGACCGACATTAGGGAACGAGAATTCTTTTGAATCCAGAACCCGTAGCAAGCCTTAAAAATAAAAACATGTAAAAATATAATATAAGAATATCAAAGAATTAAAAATTTAAAATAATATTAAAGGAATTCTCATATCATATATCAAAATATAACAATATAATATCTTTCAAATATAAATCTCTATAATAAAATAAAACTAAACACTACAACACTTGAATACTATTACTACAGCTTCTAGAATATGAATAAAAATTTAGATATAAAAATTACATAATCTAGTTGAGACTGAAGAAGACTAAGGAAAGGGTCTACGACTAAGGTTTGATGAAATATAATGTCCTCAAAAATAATATTTAAGGGGTCAAACCTCATTGAGTGAATTATTATAATATATATACATGCAACCTAAAGTCATATACAATCAAGCATTAGTATAATATATATATATATACACATGCATATCATACAGATGCTAAAATTCACTTTTATATAATAATAAATGTAAAAAAAATTATTTTGGGTGAAGGATCGGAATAGAACCCTAAATAAATCACAACCTCGATCACTAAATCTAATTAGCCAATAGGCTTACTTAATTCCAAAATATTTCTCTTTTCCATTTTTAGACAGTAGACTTGTTCCGAGACACTAAGTCAACCGATCTCCTGCAGTCTCACTGTCGGCTTGATTGGCCTCAAGACACTAAGTCAACCAAGCTCTAGCAATCACACACACTCTCACCATAAATCTCAATAATCAATTATTTAAAACTCACATCAAATATTTCATAATATCAACCCTAAAATCTAATGCACTGGTACGTACACAGTTCTAATACAGCCCATTAGGTAGCATGTTCTACTGCTATCCTTCAAATATAAATCTTTTAATTATTAAAAATAATAAAATTCATAATTTAAAAATGATGCCATCCATTTTTAAAGAAATATACCAATTATATACCAAACATATACTGATTATATACCATATATATACCAAATATATACCCAACATATACATAATCATTTAAAAAAATAAATCATACTTAATTACATTAAAAAAATATGGATGCTCACAAATATATATTCTACATGCAATGCATATATATGATAATAACTCACAGTACAACTACGTTCCGCTGTTTCTGTTTAACTGGCCCAGTCCGGTCAGCCTAACTCGCGATACAACTAAAGAAAAATAATATATTATTATTAGAATAAAATTTCTAATTTAATAATTCTAGAATTTCTAAAAATAACTTGATCTAAATGTGACTCGGCCAAAATTTAAAAACTATACTCGAACCGGTTGTTATGTTTTACGAGAAATCTACTAAAAATTTGGTAGTGTCTTCTCTGTAAAACAAACATCTCCCTACAAAAGTAAGGCCGATCTTGCATAGAAAATACACTTCTATAACACATAAGTTCAACTGCTCGAGTTAGACCTCGAACTACTCATAATGCCTAACTGAGCCTCAATAATCCACAAATGTGTGTGTGTGTATATATATATATATAACTCACAGTACAATTGCGTTCCGTTGTTTCTGTTTAACTGGCCTAGTCTGGTCGGCCTAACTCGCGATACAACTAAAGAAAAATAATATATTATTATTATAATAAAATTTCTAATTTAATAATTCTAGAATTTCTAAAAATAACTCGATCTAAACATGACTCGGCCAAAATTTAAAAACTATACTCGGACCGGTTGTTACGTTTTACGAGAAATCTACTAAAAATTTGGCAAAGTCTTCTCTGTAAAACAAATATCTCCCTATAAAAGTAAGGCCGATCTTGCATAGAAAATACACTTCTATAACACATAAGTTCAACTGCTCGAGTTGGACCCCGAACTACTCATAATGCCCAACCGAGCCTCAACAATCCACAAATGTATATATATATATATATATATATAAACATAAGTATAATTTCAAATAATTCACCCAAAAATCATAAAATTCATATAAAAATATAATAACTTCTCAAATCACCAAAACGTCTCGTAACAATATTAAAAACCTTTATTTTCCAACTAAATAATAAAATTCTAGCTTTTAAATAATATTTGCTAATAAGATTCATAAATGGAATAAAATTCCCATTTTACAATTAAATTAGCATAAATAGCAAATAATTATTAAAATCACTATTTAACATCACAAAAATAATAAAATACCCATTTAAGCTCAAAAATAATAAATAAATTTATTATTCACATATTATTCCAAAATTACCACAAATTAACTAATAAATGGGAAATAATATTAAAACTTACTTTTCATACTTTTATTAGTCCATAAATAGTTTAAAACAAAATAATTAACAACAATTTCAATTTAAATTAAATAATTTATTAACTTCCAAAAAAACATATGTAGATGTAAACTATCAAAATTTAATCAAATACGACAATAAATAAACTAATAATAAATACCATTAATTCATCCAAAATTATAAAAATCTCATTTAAATACTAAGTACCAAATATTTTAACCAAAATTATAAAAATATCATTTAATATCAAAATCAACTTATTTATATAATAAAAGCATCAAAAATATTTATTTTCTAAATTAAATAATAAAATTTCAAATATAAGTAAATAATATTAATTAAACCCATTTTTTTAAATATTCTAAATTGTATAGCATCTAATTACCGATAATTAATTAAATTATTAAATTATCCAATTTAAACAATTAAAACTCATTTAAGTTCAAAATTAATAATTAAAATTATTATTTGGATATAATTTCAGAAATTAATATTAATTAGGTAAAAATAGTAATTAATTTATAAAAATTATTTTAATACCAACTATCACTCAAAAACTATCCAAAACCTATTAATTATCAATAATATCAATTAAAACATAAAAATTACTTATTATATTAATTTCTCCAAAATTCTATTTTTTACATAAACATTCAAAAATTTGTAATAAAAATTCGGTATGTAATTTAAATAAACTTCCTTCATAAACTTGCTCTAAATAATACATAGAATTTAATAAAAATAAGAAAATTTCTGGACCCGGAACTGTGAACAGTAACTGAATCCGAGAAAAATGTATTTTTTTATTAAAAAATTTCAGAAAAATAAATAATTTCAAAAAAATAAATAAAAATAATATTTAGGTAGATCTTAGCTCAAAAATCAAGTTATCTAACTACCACATCTCCAAATACAATTAAATTCAATAAGAAAAATCAAATTAAACATATTGACATAAATATAAAATTGAGTTTTCGAAGTCCTTACCGATCGATTCACTCGAAATGAACCACATATTATCAAAGCTCATAGCGTGAGCTTCGAAATGAATCCAAGCTCGATCGGTTTCCTCGCCAATGATCGAAATGCATTGTTCACACAGTGCAGTCTACACTGTCACTGCTGCTTGCTAGTGCTGGTGGTGGTGCTGCTGCCAGTGTTGGTTGAGGTGGTGGCACAGTGGTTCGGATGGTGGTGGTTTGGCGTAAGGCAGCAAAAAGAAGAAGAATATGAAACAAAAGGAAAAAAAAAAGAAAGAGGAAGAAGAAGACCCAAATAATCATTAAAAAAATATTTAAAATAATCATTAAAAAAATATTTATTAACACTGCATATCTCATAATTAATTTAATAATTTATGAAAATATCAGGTCATAACAATCTTCCCCCTTACAAAAATTCATCCTCGAATTTTCAGAATAAAAGAAAGGAATACAAGAAATCATCGAGGAAAAAGATAGGGGTACATTGTTCGCATCTCAGCTTATGTTTCCTATGTGTACTCTTTTGAGTTATTGTTCCTCCAAAACACTTTGACCATCGGACTCCGTTTTTTAATGTAGTTAACGAACTTGAGAATCCACAATCGCTATTAGTTCTTCATCGTATGTCAAATCTTCATTCACCTCCATACTATAGGGCTATAACAAGTGTGAAGGGTCTGGAATATACTACCTTAGCATCGAGATATGGAACACTTGATGCACTTGTGATAGATTCGGAGGCAAAGCAAACCAATATGCAACCATGCCAACTCTCTCTAGAATCTCGAACGGTCTAGTATATCTCGATACTAATTTTCCTTTCTTGCCAACATCAAAAGGTGAACACAAAACCTCTATCAGATAGGATGGACACATATACTCTATGTTAGCCCACAAAATGCTTAACATACAACTTGGCTAACTTGGCTACAAAAAAAATAGTTTTAACTGGCATGAAGTGAGCTGATTTGGTTAACCTGTCCACAAATACCCAGATGGAATCATATCCATCCTTTGAACGAGGTAACTCTACCATAAAATCCATAACAACTCTCTCACATTTCCACTTAAGAATAGGAAGAGGCTGAAGCTTCCCAAAAGGCTTCTGATGTTTAGCTTTCGCCTGCTGACAAGTCAATCACTTAGCAACAACATCAGCTACATCCTTTTTTATACCATCCCACCAGTACAAATTCCTAATGTTATGGTACATCTTTGTAGCACCTGGATGTGCGCTATAAGCTGTAAAATGTGCTTCTTTTAGGATCTCCTCTCTCAGATTGTCCACATTAGGTACATATAGTCTTCCACTGATCCATAAAACACCTTCATCATCAAGTGTAAAATCAGTGAATTTTCCTACTCGCTCATTCTCCTCAAGTTTAACCAAAATAGGGTCTCGACTTTGAGCTAGCTTGATCCTATCTCTCAACATTGATCTAACTCTAAACTAAGCTAACAATCCTCGTGATATGTTAATCTTCATCATCAAACCTTGATCCACTAACTCACGTAACTCTTGGATCAAAGGTCTCCTCTCCACACTAATGTGAGTAAGACTACCTGAGGATTTTCTACTTAAGGCATCTACTACCACATTAGCCTTGCCTGAATGATAAAGAATATTATAGTTTTATCCTTCAGGAGTTCCAACCACCTCCTCTATCTCAAGTTCATATCCCTATACTGGAAAATGTACTTCAAGCTCTTATGATCACAAGTTACTCCATATAAGTAGTGTCTCTAGATCTTAAGAGCAAAGATCATTGCTGCCATCTATAGGTCATGAGTAAGATAATTTTATTCATGCTTCTTCAACTGCCTAGAAGCATATGCAACTACCCTACCATTCTGTATTAACACACAACCTAGACCAACTTTAGAGGCATCACGATAAATAGTGAACTTGTCTTCTCCATTCGGCAAAGTCAGCACTAGAGTTGTGGTCAACTTCTCCTTTAATAGCTGAAAACTATTCTCACAAGCATCTAACCACTCAAACTTCACATTCTTCTGAGTTAGGTGGGTCATAAGTGCTGTAATTTTTGAGAAATCTTGAATGAATCTCTTATAATACCCAGCCAAACCCAAAAAACTCTAAATCTCAATGATTGTCATCGATCTGGGCCACTCAGATACTACTTTAATCTTCTGTGGATCAACCTGGATACCATCTTTAATCACCACATGACCAAGAAATGCTACACTCTCAGTCCAGAAATCACACTTCGAGAATTTAGCATAAAGTTGATGTTCTCTTAGTGTCTGTAGTACTGTTCTCAAGTGATATACATGTTCTTCCATACTCCTCAAATACACCAATATATCATTAATGAAGACTACCATAAATTGATCCATACAGGGTCCAAATACCCTATTAATCATATCCATAAAAGCAGCTAGGGCATTAGTTAACCCATATGACATCACTAGAAACTCATTGTGGCCATATCTAGTACAGAATGCTGTTTTAGGAACATTGGCTTCTCTGATCTATAACTGATGATAGCCTGATCTCAAATCAATCTTGGAGAAGAACTATGCAAAGTGCTAGGTCTGATAAAACCAACATCTAATAACTCTTGCAATTTCTCCTTTAACTCCTTTAACTCTGCATGAGTCATTCTATAAGATGGCATCAAAATAAAAGTTGTGCCTAGGACCATATCTATATAGAATTTGATCTCTCTGTGAGGTGGTAAACCTGACAACTCATCAGGAAAGATATTTGGGAATTCATAAGCTATAAGGACATCTGTGAGAGACATCTTCTCTACTGAAGTATCCCTGACTAGTGCCAAGTATCCCTAACAACCTTTCCTCAGCATCTTTCTAGCAGTGATAATGAAGATAAGATTCTGAGGTATAGAACTCTTATCACCCACAAACTTAAACTCTTCTTCATTAAGAATTCTAAAAATCACCTCTTTACTCTAACAATTAACCACTGTATAGTGCTAAGACAACCCATCCATTCTAAGGATCATAATAAAATCCATTCTCAAAATCACATCAAGTCAATTACACCTAAAAGGAATAAATCTGTGAATAACTCTCTAAATTTTAGTCCTCAACTCATATTCTAATGTACTAAACTTAATCTTGTAACATACAATTCTACCAGACTCCACTTATATAGTATCACATCTACAATAAAATATGATAGATTAAAGAGTTCCCGGGTATTCTTCTCAACTGACCGCTCTTCCTTTACTTTGTGCAATAGCCACCGCGTGTAATTATCCCTCCTTGAAGGTGGATGGAAGGTGGATGAAAGTATCTTAAAAATCACTCTTTAAACTATAACCATGTCACAGTAGTCACATAAAGCTAATTTGACTATATGCACTAATCTTATACTGCAGTCAAAACTGATAACCTCAACATCAAAGAGTATAAAAATGTTACATCTGCATTAAACATCTTCTGATTCCATCATCAAAGCATATTCAAAATAATTTTCGTGCTTGGTTAAATGCTATTAAGCCCTCATTAATCCTAGTTATCTATGCCACAAATGTTGCAAGTTCGAGCTCAAAGGCTATTTGTACCTCTTACAATAATTACTTTGGCCTTTGAGTTATAATTCCCTCTGACCTACTCTTATATTAGATAAGTGTAGTAGGGGCTGGAACTAGAATCATAACTTCAACTTGAAAGCACTGCTTAGTAATAAATATTATCTCTATGGTAAAAGCAGTTCGCATTCACATCATTTGAAAAGACATGGAAAACAACAAGATTCCAAATATAGAATATACACATAATTGACACATCCTAAGCTCTCTGCTAAAATAAAAGTTGCATCTGCAGTACTGCCGAATGCATCGGCACTGCACCCTACAGAACTCCTGGTGCATTGTCAGCATCATCAAAACCTTGAGCCATAGGCTCCTCATTCTATTATTTTTATTGTCTAATGCAACCATCTGGCCTCTAGATTCACCTCTACCCCTACGCCTAGCTGGCTGCACATGGGGTAGAACCTTATCCTTTAAAGACTCTTCGTCATTGGTTTCATCGACCAATGGAGCGACTCACACTCGCTACAATCAAAAAAGAATAAAAGAAAAACATACAATTCAAAAAATCACATACAATAAATAAACACCCTAACGGTTACGCAAAATTTAAAAAAAAAAAAAGACTTTTCAAAGACATAGTCGAACCTAATTACCGTAGTAGTTTCAAAAAAAATACAACTCTACTAACCTAGGTCCACAATACTAAATAGGTTCTGATACCAACTTTTTCACGGCCCAAACTGGGGAGTCATGACCAGTGCTAGGGAACAGGAATTCTTTCCAATCCAGAACCCGTAGCAAGCTTTAAAAATAAAAACATGTAGAAATATAATATAAGAATATCAAAGAATTAAAAACTTAAAATAATATTAAAAGAATTCTCATATCATATATCAAAATATAATAATACAATATCTTTCAAATACAAATCTCCATAATAAAATAATAATAAAATAATACTAAACACTACAGCTCTCAAGTACTACTACTGCAACTTCTAGAATATGCATAAAAATTCAGTATAAAAATTACATAATCTAGTCGAGACTAAAAAAGACCGGTGAAAGGGTCTACTACTGAGGTCTGATGAAGTAGAATGTCCTGAAAAAAAAATATTGAGGGGGCTTAAACCTCACTGAGTGAATTATTATAATATATATACATGCAACCTACAGTCATATACAATCAAGCATCAGTATAATAATATGTATATACATACATATCATACAGAAGCTAAAATCCACTTTTATATAATAATTATGCAGAAAAATTTATTTTGAGTGAAAGATCAAAGCATAACCCTAAATAGTTTGCAACCTCGATCACTAAATCTCATTAGCCAATAAGCTTACTTAATTCCAAAATATTTATCTTTTCTATTTTTAGACAGTAGACTGACTCTGAAACACTAAATCAACCGAGCTTCCACAGTCTCACTGTTGACATGATTAACCCCGAAATACTAGGTCAATCGAGCTCCCACAATCACTCCACTCTCTCACCACAAATATCAATAATTAATTATTTAAAACTCACATCAAATATTTCATAATATCAAACATAAAATCTAACGCACTGGTATGTACATAGTCCTAGTGCAGCCCACTAGATAGCACGTTCTACTAATATCCTTCAAATATAAATCTTTTAATTATTAAAAATAATAAAATGTATAATTTAAACATGATGGCATCCATTTTTAAAGAAATATATCAAACATATACTAATTATATACCATATATATGCTAAAAATATACCAAATATATACCCAATATATACATAATCATTTAATAAAATAAATCATACTTAATTACATTATAAAAATATGGATGCTCGCAAATATGTATTCTACATGCAATGCATATATGTGATAATAACTCATAATACTATTGCGCTTCGTTGTTCTAATTTAGTTGGCCCGGTATGGTTGGCCTAACTTGTAGTACAGCTAAAGAAAAATAATATATTATTATTAGAATAAAATTCCTAATTTAATAATTCTAGAATTTCTAAGGATGACTCGATTTAAACATGACTCGACCAAAATTTCAAAACTAGACTCGGACCGGTTGTCACATTTTATGAAAAATCTATCAAAAATTCAACAGAGTCACCTCTGTAAAACAGACGTCTCCCTACAAAAGTAGGGTTGATCTTACACAGAAAATATACTTGTGTAACACATAAGTTCAACTGCTCAGGTTGATGTCACAAGCTAACTGGGAGTCATGACCGGATCTAGGGAACGAGAATTCTTTCGAATTTAGAACCCGTAGCAAGCCTTAAAAATAAAAAGTATGCAATAAATAAATAAAAATACACCAAACTTAAAACTTAAGTCAACATAAAAATAAATACTTAAATGTCATTTCATAAAATAAAAATATATTCATACAATATTTAGAGAAAGGTCTCTTACTAACAATAACATTCTACAGATACAATACACTACTACTGCAATTTTCTAGAATATAATAAAAGTTCAGATAAATAAATTACATAATCTAGCCGGGGCTGAAGAAGTCCGACGTAGAAGTTTACTACTGAGGTCTGACGATGAGGAATCTCTGAAAAAATATTAAGGGGAGTCAGACCTCACTGAGTGAATTATTATATTATATATCCATGCAATCTAAAACATATTCAATCAAGCATTAGTATATATATACATATACACGCAGTTCACACATATGCAAAACTCTGCTTATATATATATATATATATATATATATATATATATAAGTAGAACCCTAAAAATAATCGTAACCTTAAACAAATATCTCACTAATCATGCAGGCTTACTTAATTCCAAATAAATTCTCTTATTCCATTTTGGATAGTAGACTGGCCCCGAGATACTAAGTTAACCGAGCTCCAACAATCTCACTGTCAGTGTGATTAGCCCTGAGACACTAGGTTAGTCGAGCTCCAGCAACCACACTATTCACTCACTGAATACTCAATATTCACAATAATCAATTCACCTCAAATAATTCTCACAATATTGATCCTAAAGTCTAACGAACCGGTACGTACACAGTCCTAATGTAGCCCACTAGGTAGCACGTTCTCTTGATATCCTTCATATAAAATTGTATATTTATGGAAAATAAATAAATGCATAATTAAACATAAATGGCATTCATAACATAAAATATACCAAAAATATACTAAATATATTTCAAGTACATATATATGCTACATATAACCAAAATCAACCATAAATATACCAAAATATATTGGAATGCATATTGAGAATAGATCAAGTATATATCATCGCATATATGTCGAATATACCAAAATTTACTGAAAGTATACTGAAAATATACTAAACCATTTAATGAAATAATTCATATCAAAATATAATTATTTATAATCATGCACTATATGCAATATATATATAAAATAATAACTCACAAGTTTGGACTTCTCAAGACTAACTTGACGGGCATGGTCTGATAGACCTTAGTCTTGGAGCAGCTAGAAAATAAATAATAATAATAATAAAATCATAATAAATTTCTAACTTATACTTTTAATAATTCTAAAAAAGACTCGATCTAGGAATTCAAAATCCAAACAAATACAAAAATTCAGGATCGACCCGACGTCATGTTTTAAGAAAATTCTATAAAAAATTTGGCAGAACCTCCTCTATAAAATGGACATCTCTCTACTACAAAATAGAGATGATCCTGTAAGGAAAAAACACTTCTAAATTCCACAAAGCTCAACACATCGAGTTGAGACTCCAAACTACACAAATTCCCAACCGAGGTTCACAATTCACCAAAAATCAATATAAAATAATAAATATATCAAAAATCATTAAATTCCATAAATATCCATAAAATACCAAAATATAATATATTTAAACATTAAAATACTAAATATAATTATTTTCACAACAATTAAATAAAAATCTCAACTAATAATATAATATTAATAAAAATCAAATTTGTCAATAATTCTGCATAAAATAGTAAAGTTCACTTTTAATTACTCAAATAACTTAATTATATAATAAAAGCAGCTAAAAATCAATTTAATCATTAAAATAGTAAATAATATATTATTTAAATATAATTTTCAAAAATTAATATTAATTAGTTAAAAATAGTAAATAAGTTATAAAAATTATTTTAATACCCTATATAATTCTAAAATCATTTAAAACATATTATTTAACTATAATTTAAACAAAAATACACAATTAACTCATTAATTCCAATATTCACATAATATTAATATATTCTCAAAAATTATATAAAATTACCAAAAATTATTTTATAAATTATAAAATTATTAACTCAAATTAATAACACTAATTTAACTAAATTTTCATCAAAAATAACTAATTAACATAATTATCAAAAATTTAATATTTTAATATTAAAATAATCAAAAATTACCCATAATTCAAATTAATTCAAAAAAATAAAAAAAAAATATTTTTGAGAAGCTAAGGTTGCCATGAACAACATTTCCAAAGTAAGATTTCAGAAATCAAACCATATCAAGCTTAAAAAAATAAAACCTAAAATAAACATAAACTAAAATCTAACTAAAACTCAAAAACGAGAGGGTTAAAGCTCAAACGGAGCTTGGAAATGGACTCACCAGTTCAAAAGGAGTTGATCGACATCGAAAAGTGGAGCTGAGGTGGCCAGAAATGGAGTCACCTGTGTTGAACTCACCTTGTTGTTGTTGTTGTTTTTGGCGATTCTGGTAACTTCTAACGTGACCTGGAGCAACGGAAGGGAAGGAGGAGGTGAGGGGAGTCGACGGTGGTTTGTGGTGGTCGTGGTTGGTGGTCTGGCATGGTGGATGGGTTGTACAAGTGGTTCACAGGAAGCAAAGGGAAAAAACGTGAAGGAAAGAAAAAAAAGGAAGGGAGAGAATAATACCGAGTTAATGTGTCATGATGCCTTTTTTTTTTAATATATATATATATATAACACAACTCAAGCACATAATAATAATAATAATAATAATAATAATAATAATAATAACTTTTATGTACTTAAACAATAAAACTCCTAAATAAATTATTTTACATAAATAAAATTTTTAGAATAAAATAAATAAATAAATAATATTCACAAATAATACCAATAATATATAAATAAAATTTAAAATTTTATTAACACTGCATATCTCAGAATAATTTTATAATATTTAAATTACAAGGTCATTACAGTTGGGCCCCCGAACTACTCATAATGTCCAACTGAGCCTCAACAATCCATAAATGTATATATATATATATATATATATATATATATATATAATTTCAAAAATAATTCACCCAAAAATCGTAAAATCCATATAAAAAATATAATAACTTCTCAAATCACCAAAATATCTCATAACAATATTAAAAACCTTTATTTTATTCATAAATGGAATAAAATTCCCATTTTACAATTAAATTAGCATAAATTGCAAATAATTATTAAAATCACTATTTAACATCATAAAAATAATAAAATACTCATTTAAGCTCAAAAATAATAAATAAATTTATTATTCACATATTATTCCAAAATTACCACAAATTAACTAATAAATGGGAAATAATATTAAAACTTACTTTTCATACTTTTATTAATCCATAAATAGTTTAAAACAAAATTATTAACAACAATTTCAATTAAAATCAAATAATTTACTAACTTCCAAAAATACATATGTAAATATAAACTATCAAAATTTAATCAAATACCACAATAAATAAACTAATAATAAATACCATTAATTCATCCAAAATTATAAAAAGCTCATTTAATATCAAAATCAACTTATTTATATAATAAAAGCATCAAAAATATTTATTTTCTAAATTAAATAATAAAATTTCAAATATAAGTAAATAATATTAAATTAAACTCATTTTTTTAAATATTATAAATTAAATAGCATTTAATTACCGATAATTAATTAAATTATTAAATTATCCAATTTAAACAATTAAAACTCATTTAAGTTCAAAACTAATAATTAAACTTATTATTTGGACATAATTTCAGAAATTAATATTAATTAGGTAAAAATAGTAATTAATTTATAAACATTATTTTAATACCAACTATCACTCAAAAACTATCCAAAACCTATTAATTATCAATAATATCAATTAAAACATAAAAATTACTTATTTATATTAATTTCTCCAAAATTCTATTTTTTACATAAACATTCAAAAATTCGTAACAAAAATTCGGTACGTAATTTAAATAAGCTTTCTTCACAAAACTTGCTCTAAATAATACATAGAATTTAATAAAAATAAGAAAATTTCTAGACCCGGAATTGTGAACAGTAACTAAATTCAAAAAATATGTATTTTTTTATTAAAAATTTTCAGAAAAATAAATAATTTCAAAAAAATAAATAAAAATAATATTTAGTAGATCTTAGCTTAAAAATCAATTTATCTAACTGTTACATCTCTAAATAAAATTAAATTCAATAAGAAAAATCAAATTAAATATATTGACATAAATATAAAATCAAGTTTTCAGAAACCTTACCAATCAATTCACTTGAAATGAACTACGTATTATTGAAGCTCGTAGCATGAGCTTTGAAACGAGTCCAAGCTTGATCGGTTGTCTCGTCGCCGACCGAAATGCATTGTTCACACAGTGCAGTCTGCATTGTCGTTATTGCCTGCTGCTACCGGTGCTGGTTGAGGTGGTGGCACAGTGGTTCGGATGGTGGTGGTTTGGCATGAGGCAGCAAGAAGAAGAAGATAAAGAAAAGAAAGAAAAAGGAAGAAGACTTGGCAAAAAAAAAAAAAGTTATGTCCCTTTTATATATATATTAACTTATTATAGACATACACATGTATTTATTTAACACCACAATTAATAATAATAATCAAATAAATAATCAATTCTTAATTAACACTAATTAATTTCTAAATTAATATTAATAATATTAAATAATAAATAACAATAAAATTTAACTTAAATCTTTAGTTTAACAATAATTATTAATTAATAATAAAATAAATAATAATTTTCAAAATAAAATTTAATTTCATATAACCAAATGCTACAATTTACTAAAATAAATAATTAAAATAATAATAAAATTAAAATATTAAAATAATTATTAATAAAAATATTTATTAATACTATATATTTCATAATTAATTTAATAATTTATAAAAATATATGATCATAAAAAATAGCCTTCTTATCCATTCTGTAATCTCATGAAATGTCTATTTTTCAAATATATATATATATATATATATATATATATATATATCTTTCAACTTTATAAAATTGTACTCTCTTCTTTAATATAGTAGCAATCTTTTTTCCTCATTTTCTCGATTGCCCTTAAAATTTATTTTACAATTTCAACAATTTCTTTTACACAAAATTTTGTTGTTATTATGCTATAATGATAGCATTAGGGCTATATTTAATTTTGATTTTTTCATTATTGCATTAGAATTTTGATTTTTTCATACTATTTTCTAGTATATTAAAATCTTTATGTAAAATTAATTCTTTCTATTTATTTAGAAAGAATTTAAATCTTTATTAATAAAAATAAATTGAAATATAAAAATACATTAATAATCGACTTGCCCAATGCGCAAATATACAATTAGTTTATAATTAATTGCACTATCAATAATAATTGCCGTAATTTTGCCAAAAGTCTTTAAAAATTAATCAAATGTTGAATACCATGAAGCTATCAACCATCAATAACAATTATTAGCAACATTTTAGTCAAATAAATAACTTGTTTTAATTTTCATTAGTGAAACATGCTTTAAAAATTTTTTAATAAAAATTAATTAATGTGATATAATTAGAAGGTCATCATATTTATTCTTTTCTGAAATATTATAATTTAAACTAGCTAATTTAATTTTGAAAATAAATTTGAAATTTATGTTAAAAATATTATAATTTTACTCAAATCAAACTAAATTAATTAGAGTTCAATGAACTATAGATCCTAATGGTTTAGACAAAAAATATTATAATTTTTTACTTAATATATAAATAATAAATTTGATTTATAATCAATAATATAATTAATTTATTATTTAAAATAATATATTTTTATTGGATAAATATGTAAAAAAAAAAGAATACAATAAATATATAAACAATATAAAATTAATAAAAAATATAAGATGAGATATAAAAAAGAATATATAAAAAAAAATTTAAAGTTAAATGTAGAATAATAAATTAAAATAAAATTATTATATTAATTGTATTTTCAAATAAAACTTTCTGTAGTATGAGAGACTGTAACACATAAAAATAAGGGTAATACCTAGTGTTGTTAGTAGCGACAAGCGTGCTACTAGTCAATTGCCCTTTTGCTCCTAAGTTTAATATTTTTGCATTAGGTTATTAAAAAAAAAGGTTTATAAATGATCAGTATTTAAATTTTTATATAATTAATTTATTTATGTGTAATTTAAATTTTTTATAATTTTTTTAAAAAAATTATAGATTATAAATATTTAAATTTTTACACGATAGATTTATTAATGTATAATTTATATTTTAAATTTAAAAAAAAAATTATAAATTATAAATATTTAAATCATTATGCGATGAATGCACTAATATATAATTTAAGTTAAAAAAAAAATTAAATTACAAAAATAAAAATAAAAATAAAAAAAGCCAAGATGTCGCCCACCAGCGACAGGGACCGCGACATGTGTCCCCGTCCTAAAAATAAACCCAGAAACATAGTCAGCGGCAGGCCGTTGGATAAAATGGTAACCATGTCGTTTTATCTTCTCATAGCAAGTTAAACGAAATCAGTTAGACCACGTTCCCGGAAGCAACGACATCTGGGCGTGCGTCACCAGAGCTCTCTCTCTATAACGATCGAGCTGAGGAACCTTAACACTTTATAAAGATCAAGCTGTGTGCTTCCTGCTGACACCAAACTCTTGCTCACTTCCATAACAACAGTACACTGCTAAAAACAAAAGAAGAAGAGATCGCAGATAATGGAAATAGAGCAAGGAGCTGTAATAGTTCCAAGAGTGAAACTGAGGAACCAAGGATTTGAGGTAAAAAAAACAAACACCTACTTTTTTTTTTTTTAAGTTCTTAATTTCTTAATTTATATATATGCAGTAGGTTAATCCCACTAGATTAATCCGTTATTAGAAATTTCAGTCAATGAAAAAGGATCAAGACCCAGATGGGAAAGCAAATTTACCATCTTTTTCTCGTCTGCCCTTTTCCAAAAGGTGCACCTGTGGAAGAGAATAGCACAAGCTCATAACATTTGACAAACTTAAAGCTAGTGACTTTGTGACAAATTAATGCAGTAATTAAGCTTTTTCTTCACTTTGTCATTGTGGGTGCATTTGGAAATTAAAAGGAGAACGTGGTCTCATTCTTTTTTTCTGTTATAATTTGACTTTCAGGTCTCAAAGTTAGGCTTTGGATGTATGGGGCTTACTGGTACGTACAATGCTCCGATATCTGAAGAGGTTGGCATTTCAATCATCAAGGAAGCATTTGATAGAGGAATTACTTTTTTCGACACAGCTGATGTTTATGGACCTCATACTAATGAAGTTTTAGTCGGGAAGGTGAGTTTTGAAATGTTTATTCTGTTTAAGGTTTTTGTTTGAATCTTTTGATCTCAGTGATCTGTTTGGTTGCGAAGTAATGAGTGTTATGATGTGTGATTCTTGCTAAATGTCAAAAAGATGCCAACAAAAATTCAATCTTTAATTGGCCTCATCAAGATAGCCAAGTAGTGTTTCCTATGGGAAGATGTTGCTTATCTAATAAACATCTGAGATACAGCATTGGGCTCATTTGTGGAGTGAAAGGACTTAAACCATGGCAAAAGATTAGATAACTATGAACCAAATGGGCAGAGTTTTATCTCGTCAGTGCATCTATTAAGAGTAGAAATACGAAGCAATTCATTCAAGAAACATACTTTGTGATGTAACATCAAATTTTATTTATGTTATTTTATGAACCATGAGTCTATGATCCTCATGTCTTGCAGGCCTTAAAGCAATTGCCTAGAGAAAAGATTCAGTTGGCTTCAGCATTTGGTATTGTTCCCATTAGTTCTGATTATGGAGCAGTTCCAGTTAATGGCAAACCTGAATATGTTCGTGCATGCTGTGAGGCTAGCCTAAAGCGTCTTGGAGTGGAATATATTGATCTCTACTATCAACATCGTATTGATACTTCAATACCAATAGAGGAAACTGTATGGCTATTGTTCTGCTTCATGAATTCTAGAAACACTGGCGTTTGCCTCAACTTTTTAAGGAAATTATATAGATTAACAATGTTATCAATGGTAATCCAATTAATTTTTGCATTGGCAGATGGGAGAGCTTAAGAAACTAGTGGAAGAAGGGAAAATTAAGTACATTGGATTATCTGAAGCAAGTCCTGACACAATAAGGAGAGCACATGCAATTCATCCCATCAGTGCAGTACAGATGGAATGGTCACTTTGGACTCGTGACATTGAAGAAGAAGTAATTCCACTTTGCAGGTATCTCTAATTGTGTTTTTTCTTAGTACATAGTACAATCTAATGTATAATGGAGCCTGTTCCAGAATGTAGAACGGCCTCATATTGGGTTTACCAAGCTATAAATGCATGATATTTTTCATTCATTAATTTTTTGCTACAAGTACAATGGCATTTGACTCTGAAAATCTTGCAGGGAGCTTGGAATTGCAGTAGTGCCGTATAGCCCTATTGGTAGAGGCTTTTTTGGTGGCAAAGCAGTTGCAGAAAGTTTGCCTTCAGAGTCTCAACTGGTATAAAATTTGTATTATTCATTTAAAAGGTTTAAGTACAGAAAGTTGAATCTTACACAGATGTGTTTTTCGCTGATACTGTCTGATGTATTTTACTTGAGTCGACGAGTTAATATGCTAGGCATCTGATTGCCTACATTGTGTTATTTTAGAGATTGCATCCAAGGTTTACAGAAGAAAATGTCGAAAAGAACAAGGTATTTTATGCTCGAGTAGAAAATTTGGCTAGAAAATATGGATGCACTCCTGCTCAGCTTGCCCTGGCTTGGGTTCTTAATCAAGGGGATGATGTTGTGCCCATACCTGGTGAGTCTTCCTTTCCATGGGTTTCATGCTTTATTATGCAATTCAAATAAGTACCATGCTGCACTGTGCTTTGCTAATCCTCTTGATGAATTTATTTAGGGACAACTAAGGTGAAAAATCTGATAGACAATATAGAAGCATTGCGCATCAAGCTATCGAAAGATGAGCTGAAGGAGATCTCTGATGCAGTCCCGATCAATGAAGTAGCTGGCAACAGATCTTTCAACTACAAGCAGACCTTTAAGTTTGCCAATACACCTCTTCCTAAAAACCCTTAAGCAGCAACCTGAACGATTGCATATGAGCTGAACTTGTTCTTGAACTCAAAATGTAACCAACTAATAATAGCTGCATCATTGATTTGCAGACTCAGCTAGCTGTTTTGCTTCTGTAATAATTATCGATTTAGCTAAGTCTTGTTTTTTTTTTTTTTTTTTTTTAACTTATTTATACTCAATCAAATACTCTTTACATATAGAACATTTTGTAACAAAATAAAAATAGAATCTTTAATTGTTTTGAGTAGAAGTGGATATATACACACACACACACACACACACATGCTCCTAACATGAAAGCACGGTTTAGTAGTTGGTGAACATTAGACTACATGTTGATGACGTGATCATGCATCACTGGCCATAATTAAATTACTGGATATATAAACATGAGCAAAGAATCAGTAGCTTGTGCATAATTTCGATTTTCAAAGCTATTCATTATAAGACTTGCATAACAAGACTAAAAGGAGCTGATAGAAGAGCAGACATGGCAGAGGAACGAGTTATGGTTCCAAGAGTGAAACTGGGAAACCAAGGATTTGAGGTAAACAAGCAAATTTGATTTTTTTTTTTTTTTTTTTTTTTTGTGGTCTCATGTCATTTGTTTATTTACTTGTTTTAATATGAGGTGAAATGTGAATGCTACTTTCTTTTCTACTGTTCTGTTTGATGTTTCTCATACTGTTTCTTTAATTTTTGCCTTTCTGGGGGTATCTATTGTTACCTTTTATGATCCAATCTGCTGGAAAGTCTTTTTTTTTTTTTTTTGGTTGGGTTTTCTTCTGCATGGAGTAGGATAATTCCATTGGAATAATCTGTAATTAGAACTTTGGTCAATAGATGATGATCAAGATCCGGAGATATGAGCAGATCTAACATGTCTGTGTTCAAAAAGATATCAGATTAGTGATTTTGAGACCCAATGCAGTAGATAAAATTCTTCATTTTGAAAAGAATTTAAAGCATAAGTGAAGGAAAATAATGTTGTGCATTTGTGTTCATCATTCTTTTGTCTGTTATATCTTGACTTTCAGCTCTCAAAGTTAGGATTTGGATGTATGGGGCTTACTGGTATGCACAATGCTCCAGTCTTGACGAGGTTGGCATTTCAATCATCAAGGAAGCATTCAATAGAGGAATTACATTTTTTGACACAGCTGATGTTTATGGGACTCACAGTAATGAAATCTTGATTGGGAAGGTAATTGTCAACATGTTTTTCTGTTCAAGGTTTTTTTGTCTTGATCTTTTGATTTCAGTGGTTGGATTGGTTGCAAAGCAACAAGTGTTATGATGTCTAATTATTGTTGGATGTGAAAGTTCATTCTTAAGTTCGCCTCATCAATATAGCCATTAAGTGTTGCCTATGCAAAGGTTTTGCTTCTCTCTTCAGAAATAACATTTCAGTATACGAACCACTAATGTATGATCATGCCCACGTATTGCAGGCACTAAAGCATTTGCCCAGAGAAAAGATCCAGTTGGCTACAAAATTTGGTTTCGTTATCAAGTCTGATTTTGCAAATGTTTCAATTAATGGCAAACCAGAATATGTTTATGCATGCTGCGAGGCTAGCCTGAAGCATCTTGATGTGGAATACATTGATCTCTACTATCAACATCGTATTGGCACTTCAGTACCAATAGAAGAAACTGTATGGTCAATTTGTTCCCTTCAAATTGATGGCATGCTCCTTTTTCATTATGTAGGTGAACAATTATCTCATTGTCCAATTAATCTTTGTGTTGACAGATGGGAGAGCTTAAGAAGCTAGTAGAGGAAGGAAACATTAAGTACATTGGCTTATCTGAAGCAAGTCCTGACACAATAAGGAGAAGCACATGCAATTCATCCCATCACTGCAGTGCAGATGGAGTGGTCACTCTGGACACGTGACATTGAAGAAGAAATAGTCCCACTTTGCAGGTATCTCTACTACCTCTGTGATCTACAACTTAATGTGTAATGGATTATGTAAAGAGTTATTTGACTGGGCCACTGCTAAACCATGTAGGGAACTTGGAATTGCAGTAGTGCCATATAGCCCTCTTGGTAAAGGGTTTTTTGGTGGAAGAGCAGTTGTGGAAAGCTTGCCTCCAGAGAGCACACTGGTATTAACGAAAAATCGCTGTATTATTTACTTGGTATGGATGAGTTTATTAGCACTGAAAGTTGAATCTTACATGCACAAATGAGTTTCATGCTAGTACATTGTTCTGTGTACCTTGTTTGAGTTGAATGAGTTTGCACAATAGCTAGTCATCTAGATTGTGTTTTTTTTATTTTTTTGAGACCAAATCCTAGATTTACAGAAGAAAATATCAAAAAGAACAAGATATTTTACACTATAATAGAAAATTTGGCTAAAAAATATGGATGTACTCCTCCTCAGCTTGCCCTTGCTTGGGTTCTTAATCAAGGCGATGATGTTGTTCCCATTCCTGGTGAGTCAACTCCTTTTTTTCTTTTCTTTTTTTTTTCTATGGGTTTCATGCTTTTTTGCATTTTACGCAACCATGAGGTGTCTCTACACCACATTCTGCATGGGACTAATTTCGGTATGCGCTCGGTGGCTGGTGCTGTGCTGTAAGTAATTCAGATAAGTACCATGCTGCATTGTGCTTTGCTAATCCTCTTGTCGAATTTATTGAGGGACTACTAAGGTGAAAAATCTGATAAACAATATAGAAGCATTAAGAATCAAGCTAGCGAAAGATGAGCTGAAGGCGATATGTGATGCTGTTCCAGTCAGTGAAGTAGCTGGATTTAGAGCCTCCTTCCTTAAACAGACCTATGAGTTTGCTGATACAGCTCTGCCTAAAAATGCCTAAGCAGCAGCCTGAACATTTTGCAGATGAGATGAATTCAATCTTAAACTAAATATGGTGACAATACAACAAATAATAATGTGGATTTGGCATGATATCCTGTCACTATTTCTGTATCTTTCCTTAATGAGGTGCTTTTGTTTGTGAAGAATAACTAGTTAAATTATACATCATGTAGACCTTGTCTGGTTTGGAATTCAAGTAAGCTGGAGTTTTAAGGCACATTCATTGTAATTGTTACACTTCAAATAGAGAACTTCTTGTTTTAATTTCATTAGAAAATTGATTATTGTGATATAATTAGAAGGTCATTACTTTTATCCTTTTAAAAAATTTTAAAATGTAAACTAGCTAAATTAATTTTTAAAATAAATCTGAATCATTTTAATTAAATATAATCAAGTTGAAATTGATATATTATGTTCCCAAAAAAGTTGAAATTGATATATTCTTACAATAATTTTTTTAAGAAAATATATCAAACAATATAAATTTTAATAAATTTATTAAAAATAAAAATCATTTCAAATGAGCTAAAATTTGGTTTATTCAATGGTTCTAATTTTCACATAGTTTCCAAGTATGTAATCTTATAAATTGAATTAAACAAAATTTATTTGGATGAATGCTACTTTTCATCCCTAAATTTTACCTTTTTGGCCTATTACATCCTAAAACTTTTAAATTTATCTTTTGCACATTTCAACTTCTATCTTGTATCAGTATCATTCATGATTTAATATTTTAATTTTCTATTAAACACATGCATTGTCAGCATAAATAAAATTATTGTAATATCATTGGTAATATAGACATAAAATAAAAATTAAGATATGTAATATATAATTTTTTAAAAATTAAGAAGTACAATAGATAAAATGGTAAAGTTTGAAGGTGAAAAGGAATACCATATTGACCTTATATTTGATACGCCAACGTATGTTCTGAACATATTCTAATACTTTAAATTATGACTAATAGAGATATAAAATAAAAATTAAGATATACAATAAATAAATTTAAAAACTAAGAGATATAATAAACTAAAAGAGTAAAATTTAGTGGTGCAAATGAGTATTTAGCTAAATTTATTTTTATTTAAATAATTTAATAATATAATTCCTGTTAAGATATTAATAAATCAGGTCTGATCTTTACCTTCTCGTTTCCAAGTTAAAAAACTAAAATAAATTACGTAAACATCTTAGCTTGATGAGAAAACAGCTGCCTTAATTTATCCCGCGGCGGTTTGAACCCTACGGGTCCAATCTCCCTTTAAAAAAATAATAATAATGTTGTGAAATAAAGATTGAATTACTTATTTTGTTATAGAACTAAACTTGAATTTAGTAGTATTTAACTAGAAGAAAAATATTTTATAGTAGAATGATTTTGAGAGAATTTAGAAAGAGTTTGGAGAGAATTTATCTTTTCTTCTTCTTAATCTTCTCATTAATGAATTTCAATCCCTTTATATAGAGATTTTATTTTCACTATTTGAGTACTATTCTCTCACAAGCAATATATTGTTCATTCACAAGCAATATATTGTTCATTCACATTCATAATACTCCCCCTTGAATAACAATATTTTGCAACTGCCTCGTTAAAACCTTGCTAAATAAAACCCAGTGGGAAAAACTTTAGCTTAAGGAAAAAGAGTACAGTGCATGATATTCTCCCCCTCAAGTTGATATGTATAATCTTCCTTCACATAGTATGTAGATGTCGCATTCCAATATCGTGAACGTGCTTTTTAAAGATTGCAGTTGGAAGTGCCTTTGTGAAAAGATCAGCTGAATTCTGGCTAGACTGAATATACTTGATATCTATATAATTATCTTTTATTAGCTCTTGAGTGTATGAAAAGAATCTTGGAGGTATATGTTTGGTTCTATCACTTTTGATATATCCTTCCCTTAACTGTGCAATGCATGCTGCATTATCTTCATATAAAATTGTTGGACTTTTGTTGACTGGAAAACCACAAGATTCTTCAATATGATGTGTCATTGATCTAAGCCACACACACTCTCTACTTGCTTCATGTAGTGCAATAATTTCAGAATGATTTGAGGAAGTAGTGACAAGCGTTTGTTTCTGGGAACGCCAAGAAATTGCAGTTCCATTATTTGTGAACACATAGCCTGTTTGAGATTTCGCTTTATGAGGATCAGATAAATGTCCTGCATCTGCATAACCAATCAATTCTTGTTTTGAATTGTTAGAATAAAATAAACCCAAATCAACATTTCCTCGAAGGTATCGAAGTATATGTTTGACCCCTTTCCAATGCCTTTTTGTTGGAGCTGAACTGAACCTCGCTAATAAATTAACTGCAAAAGAAATGTCAGGTCTAGTAAAATTAGCAAGATACATTAGGGCTCCAATGGCACTGAGATATGGAAATTCAGGACCAAGAATTTCTTCATTTTCTTCACAGGGTCGAAATGGATCAGTTTCAATATTGAGTGATCTAACGACCATTGGAGTACTTAAAGGATTTGCTTTATCCATATTAAAGCATTTCAAGATCTTTTCTGTGTAATTTGATTGATGCACAAATATCCCATTGTGCATTTGCTCAATTTGTAAACCAAGGCAATACTTGGTTTTTCCAAGATCTTTCATTTCAAATTCTTCCTTTAAGTATACTGTTGCTTCATGGATCTCATTTTCTGTTCCAATGATATTCAAATCATCAACATATACAGCTATAATCACAAATCCGGATATTATTTTCTTAATAAAAATGCATGGGCAAATAATATTACTCACATATCCTTTATTAATCAAATAATCGCTTAAACGATTATACCACATGCGCCCAGACTGTTTTAACCCATATAAAGATCTCTAGAGCTTGATCGAATACATTTCTTTGGGTTTTGTACTTAATGCTTCAGGCATTTTAAATCCTTCAGGGATTTTCATATAAATGTCACTATCAAGTGATCCATACAAATAAGCAGTCACAACATCCATAAGACGCATTTCTAATTTCTTAGAAACTACTAGGCTAATCAGATACCTGAACGTAATTGCATCCATAACAGGAGAATACGTTTCATCATAATCAATTCCTGGCCTTTGTGAAAAACCTTGAGCTACAAGTCTAGCTTTGTACCTTATTATTTCATTTTTCTCATTTCTCTTTCGTACAAAGACCCACTTGTATCCTACAGGTTTCACATTTTTAGGCATAGGAATAATTGGCCCAAAAACATTTCGTTTGTTTAGTGAGTCCAATTCAGCCTGCATAGCATCTTTCCATTTTATCCAATCATGCCTATTTTGACATTCCATGACTGATTTTGGTTCAGGATCATCTTTGTCATTTATGATTTCACATGCAACAGTATATGACAATGTTTCATGACTTTCTTTATTTTCTATTTCTTCAGGGATATTTTCCTCGCTATCAATATGATTATCTACTCCCTTTCTCTTTCGAGGATTTTTATCCTTAGAACCAATTGGTCTTCCACGCTTCTGGCGTGTTTTAGACTCATGAGTGTCTTTATTCTCAGATTTTATTTCTGGAATTTCAATACGAGCAGGAGCATTGGCTGTTGGTATATATGATTTAGTCACTCTTTTTGTATCAGTAAATGCATCTGGCAATTGATTTGCAATTGCTTGTAAGTGCACAATCTTTTGCACTTCTAATTCACATTGTTTTGTGTGAGGATCCAGATGCAATAATGATGGTTCATTCCATGAAATATCCCTTTTCACTTCTTTCTCCCCTTTTCCTAATGTTGGGAAAACAACCTCATTAAATTGGCAATCAGCAAAACGTGCTGTAAAAACATCACCAGTTAGAGGTTCAAGATATCTAATAATCGAGGGTGTTTCAAACCCAACATAAATTCCCAATCTTCGTTGAGGACCCATTTTTGTGCGCTGAGGTGGCGCAATGGGTACATATACTGCACAACCAAAAATTTTGAGATGGGAAATATTTGGCTCTTGACCAAATGCCAATTGTAGTGGGGAGTATTTATGATATGCACTAGGTCTGATGCGAATTAATGAAGCAGCATGTAGGATTGCATGACCCCAAACTGAAATGGGAAGCTTTGTTCTCATTATTAATGGTCTAGCAATAAACTGAAGTCGTTTAATCAATGATTCAGCTAAACCATTTTGAGTATGTACATGGGCAACGGGATGCTCAACAATGATCCCAGTAGACATACAATAATCATTGAATGCTTGAGATGTAAATTCACCAGCATTATCAAGTCTTACCCTCTTGATTGTATAATCAGGGAATTGTGCTCGTAATTTAATAATTTCAGCAAGCAACCTTGCAAATGCAACATTACGAGTTGACAATAGACAAACATGTGACCATCTACTAGATGCATCAATTAATACCATAAAATATCTGAATGGTCCACATGGTGGGTGAATTGGCCCACATATATCACCTTGAATTCTTTCAAGAAACATAGGTGATTCATTTTGAATTTTAGATGGTGAAGGTCTCAAGATTAATTTTCCAAGAGAACAAGCTGTACATGGCATTTCATTTGATTGAGGAATTCTTTGCCCCTTCAAGGGATGCCCATGTGAATTCTCAATTATCCTTCGCATCATTACTGATCCAGGATGACCTAATCTGTCATGCCATAAATTTATTATTGAAGGATCATAAGATTTTTCTTTTACTGCCATATTTGATTCAATTACATGTATATGCATGTAATGCAATCCAGTAGGGAGTTTTGGCAGTCTTTCCAATACTTGCATTTTTCCTGATTCATAGGAAACTATATTTAAATATTTGTTACCATTTATAGTAATAGATTGGGTATCACACCCATTTCGATATATGTCATCAAAACTCAACAAATTTCTTGTTGATTTTGGTGAAAACAAAGCTTCATCAATTATAAACTTTGTTCCATTTGGTAACATAAATTTAGCTTTGCCAATTCCTTCAATCAGATCTACAGGACCTGATATTGTTTTTACAACTGCCTTTGTGGGCTTTATTTCAGAGAAATAATCTCTATTTTTCAAGATAGTATGTGTAGTACCACTATCTGGTATGCAGAGATCTCCAATATTGTCTTTATGTTGAGTACAATCCATATTAAACTTCAAAATAGATAAACACAAAATTAATCAATTAAGGTAAAAACATAAAATAATTATAAAGTAGGACATTTTATTTAATTTAAAAATAACATACATAACAATAACATATTCTTCAGAATCAAATAAGTAATAACAATATACTTAAAATTATAGATGTCTCAATTTCCATTGTCAGTAAAATCATCAGTAAAATCAGAAACATCTAAATGAGTTGTATCATTAACATGAGTATGATGCTCATTGAAGTTTATTTCCTTTTCTTTGCCTTTCAATGATGCCTTATAAAGTTGGCAAAGATGTGGTGGTGTTCGACAAATTCGTGACCAGTGTCCTTTACTACCACATCTGAAACACACAGTTTCAGACTTATATTGAGGCCTTTCTTGAACACCACTGATGACTGATTTTAACTTCTTTTGAGGTTGAGTCTGAGTTTGTTGTGGAGTATTACTATATTTATTTCCATGACCATGGCCAAAGAATTGACCTCTTCCACGTCCACGACCTCTACCTCTCCCACGTCCACGGCTATTATAATTTTTATATCTGGAATAATTTGTAGCATTTGCTTCTGGAAATGCTATTGAGCCAGTGGGACGGGACTGATGATTTTTCATCAAGAGTTCATTATTTTTCTCAGCTACCAGTAGGCATGAAATTAGTTCAGAATATTTTTTAAATCTCTGCATCCTGTATTGTTGTTGCAGTGTAACATTTGATGCATGAAATGTGGAGTAAGTTTTCTCCAGCATATCCTCATCTGTGACTGTTTGTCCACAGAATTTTAATTGTGATACTATTCTGAACATTGCAGAATTATAGTCACTCACTTTTTTGAAATCTTGAAAGCGTAAAGCTCTCCATTCATCAGTGACTACTGGTAGTATTACATCTCTTTGATGATCATATCTGTCTTTTAGATCCTTCCAAAGAACACTTGGATCTTTGACAGTCAAATATTCACATTTTAATCCTTCATCAAGATGACGACGGAGAAAAATTATAGACTTGGCCTTATCTTGCAATGAGGTGTTATTATTTTCTTTTATGGTATCAATTAACCCCATTGATTGAAGATGCATTTCTACATCTAGAATCCAAGACATATAATTTTTTCCCGTGATGTCAAGAGCAACGAACTCAAGCTTTGCTAGATTTGTCATTATGATAACTAATAAAAAAAATATAACTCAATTAGAATTCATAAATTTGATGACTACTAAAAAAAAATCAAACATGATCAGAATTTACTAATTAATTATATCATGAATGAATATTGCAAGAAATAATAGTGGTACAAAAAATGATACAATAATACTTGAAATTATATCAAATAGAAAATCATCTTCCATATTAATTATTCCTAAAACAATTATAATAGTCATGATCAAAACACAAATATAAATATACCAAATCATGTTTACAATTTAGAGTAAAAAGAGAAAGAGAAAATGTATGAATTTGTGTGAATGAATAACATTTATAGCTCATCTATTTATAATGAAAAATATAGCCGTTTATTACCGTTATATTACCGTTGGTAATAAAAATATAGCCGTTAGAAATTTTTTTTTTTTTTTTAATATAATATATTGAGAAATAAATTGTATAAAGTAAAATCAATAAATAATGTTGATATGATTATTTATAGCAAGTGAATTAACATAACGATATGTATAAATATGGGGCAAAACCGTCCATTAATATAAAATGGGGTATAGCCTTCCATTAACATAAATAATAAAAAAAATAAATGTGCATAAATATAAATTGGTAGGAGGCATAGCCATCCATAAGGTTAGAACCATTTCTAGCAATATTTGCATCAATGGTGTAGTTAGTAAAACAAAATAAAAATAACAATTAATATAAAGTTAGATTGAAGAAATAAATATAAATATATAAATTAGTAGGAGGCATAGCCATCCATGATAATATATAATCAACTAATATATTCATAAATATTAAATATTAAGAAATATGTACCTTATTATTTTGATCGAGAGCTCCTCGTGCTGATAACGTGTTGTGAAATAAAGATTGAATTACTTATTTTGTTATAGAACTAAACTTGAATTTAGTAGTATTTAACTAGAAGAAAAATATTTTATAGTAGAATGATTTTGAGAGAATTTAGAAAGAGTTTGGAGAGAATTTATCTTTTCTTCTTCTTAATCTTCTCATTAATGAATTTCAATCCCTTTATATAGAGATTTTATTTTCACTATTTGAGTACTATTCTCTCACAAGCAATATATTGTTCATTCACAAGCAATATATTGTTCATTCACATTCATAATAAATAAATCATTTTCATATACCACACGTTTTTGCCTGCACCTTTTGCTTAGACAAATCAAGTCACATCTGTTATCTACTTCTATTCCGTCAGAATAAAAAAGCAGGGCATAGCAAAGAAAAGCAAAGAGAAACTCATATCAAAGATATGGCAGAGGAACAAGAAATTGTAGTTCCAAGAGTGAAGATTGGTAACCAAGGATTAGAGGTATAAAAATCATTCCTTTTCAGCAAAGTTAGCGTCTTTATCACATCCCCATTTGTTTAAATCTTTATTCTTAATCAAGAAAATGTTTGTTCATTCAAATTGAAGGTGTTTGTTTAAAGTAAATCCAAAAGCATGCAAATCTTGTTGTTGTACTTTAGAGTACTTGTTTATTATTTTTGCATTTGTCTGCTTATTCTTTTTTTGGTTATTGGTTTATTGGTTCTTGATTGCTATTTTCAGGTTTCAAAGTTAGGATTTGGATGCTTGGGGCTTAGTGGTATGTACAATACCCCAGTCCCTGAAGAGGTTGGCATTTCAATCATCAAGGAAGCATTCAATAGAGGAATTACATTTTTTGATACTGCTGATGTCTATGGACCTTATACTAATGAAATTTTGGTTGGGAAGGTGCGTGCTAAAATTCATGTCTTTATTTACATAAGGTTCTTGTACAGATCCTTTGATTTCGATTAAAATCTTGATGAAATAGTGGAAACACAAAACTAGAAATATAGTTCCCCCGAATGTAACTAAAGAGGATGCACCACTTTCAAGTCTTCTGTGTTCAAGTCTTGCAGTCACTAAAGCTATTGCCTAGAGAAAAGATCCAATTGGCTACAAAATTTGGTGTTTGTGCCAGGAACTTTGATTTTGGGAATGCTTCAATTAATGGCAGTCCTGAATATGTTCGTGCATGCTGTGAGGCTAGTCTGAAGCGTCTTGATGTGGAATATATTGATCTTTACTATCAGCATCGCGTCGACACTTCAGTACCAATAGAGGAAACTGTATGGCCACTGTGCATTGTGCACCCTCCCTATTGATGAAAAGTATATAGATTTCCATTCTTTTTAATTCTAAGCCAATTGATTTTTGTATTGGCAGATGGGAGAGCTTAAAAAGTTAGTGGAAGAAGGAAAAATTAAGTACGTTGGATTGTCTGAAGCAAGTCCTGACACAATAAGGAGAGCACATGCAATTCATCCCATCACTGCAGTACAGATGGAATGGTCACTTTGGACACGAGACCTTGAGGAAGAAATAATACCACTTTGCAGGTATTTCCGCTTGGGTGATTTTATAGTACAAGTTGATGTAAAGTGGAATCATATTCAGAGTGTAAAACATCTTGTTCTGCTCATTTCTTTTTCTTTTTTTTCTTTAATATCTTTCCACATTCTGTGCTGTGTATGTGGGCATTTGACTGCAAAAACATTCAGGGAGCTTGGCATTGCAGTGGTTCCATATAGCCCCCTTGGTCGAGGTTTTTTTGGGGGCAAAGCAGTCGTGGAAAGTCTGCCCTCAGAGAGTGTATTGGTACGAAACTTGAAATCTGTTAATTCTTTTAAACTTCTGAAGATTTGAACTTCATTCTGAAGTTGTTTTAATGCTTATGCCTGTTTCTTGTTGCTTAAAAACATATAGACTTACTTTGTGTTTTTTTTAGGAAACATATCCAAGGTTTGTAGGAGAAAATTTTGAAAAGAACAAAGTGTTCTATACACGAATAGAAAATTTAGCCAAGAAATATGGATGCAGTCCTGCTCAGCTTGCCCTTGCATGGGTTCTCAATCAAGGGGATGATGTTGTTCCCATCCCTGGTGATTTAAGCTTTATTAATTTACTTTATGTTTTTGAGCCATCAAATACATTAGATTGGAGTGGACTGTTCTCTGCTAATTTTCTTGAATTTTCTCTAGGGACAACTAAGATCAAAAATCTGATTAGCAATATTGAAGCATTGAGGATCAAGCTAACAAAAGATGAGTTGAAGGAGATCTCTGATGCTGTCCCCATCAATGAAGTAGCTGGAGATAGATCTAACAATTTCCCAGCTACCTTTAAGTTTGCTAATACACCACTGCCTAAAACTTCACAATGATATGTATCTGTCTGAGTGTGTTAGAAATCTTCATAGTGATATCGATGTGTCTGAGAGTGTTAAAAATCTGGAAGCGGGAGTGTCGTTATGTGTATGAGAGTATAGAAATTTGGAAGCGGAACTTTACACCAAAATAATTTGGACCATTCTATATAATTTGAAACTTGCTTTGCCATACTGCACATGGTCGTCATATATCAACCAATATCGAGCGCTGTTTTGGAGTGAAATCACTTTTCTAATGCATTTTTTTCGCAGTTGCTTCACATGATGAGGAATGTCAGCAGTGGTCTACTGGTAGAAATAGCACCCTGCCACAATAAGACCCTGTTAGATCCAGACTGGTGCATGTAATGATACGGCGGAATTTGGGATTTGAAAATTAGGCTGCATATCCATGATTGGAAATTTGATTTTTTTAACGATATAGATCCCTACTTAAATTTTGGGCCCATATCCATGATTGGAAATTTGATTTCTTTTCAAAATAGACTGCAATTCCAAATAGAAATTCAATAATTAATGTTATATTATTAAGTGAATTTAAAATTAACTCATTAATTGTAAATGATTAATAAGATTAAATTACTTAATATAACAATAATTTTTAATAAATTATTAAACATAATAATAACATCATATTTTAATTAATAAAAATGACCTAAATTTTATTATTTTTATTTGTAAGGTCACAACTTATTTTAATAAAAATGACGTATTAGTTATCTATAATATATGTCTATTTATATTAATATACAACACTATAATAATAGTATTTAGCTCATTATTTTTAAATAATATTAAAAATTTATATTACTTAATATAACAATAATAATTGATAAGTTATTAAATTTAATAATAATAATATTTTTAATTAAATAAAAAAGATGAAGTTTCTATTATTTTTACTAATAAGTTCACTACTTAGCTTAATCAAAATGACATAGTATATATATATATATATATATATATATATATATATATATATATATATTACTACATTTGATAACTTATTAATTATTATTTTTAGTAAATAATTCAATCTTATTGATATTATTTCAAATTAATGAGTTAAATAATATTATAAAAGAACAAATAAATATTATAATATTATTTAACTCATTAATTTTAAATAATATTAATAAGCTTGAATTACTTATTAAAACTAATAATTAATAAGTTATCAAATGTAGTAATAATAATATTTTTTAATTAATAAATTATAAAATTTAAAATTATACAATATTATTTTTATATCTTTATTTTAAATTGAAATATAATGTACAGTCGACATTTTTACATTTTTACTTGTGTTGTTAATAATAATAAATTATAGGCCTTTTTCAGTTTTGCCTAAATGTAATTACCCTATCTCATGTAAAGTCATATTGTGAGGCTAGCTTTCAATTTTTTGACTCGTCACTTTCTTTGATATAAAAATTGTGGACTTTGGCTGTAATATCTATGACTTGCCTATAATGTAATTCCCTCTCTTACGTAAGGTCATATTATGAGGCTAGTTTTTAATTTTTCACATTTAACACTCATCACTTTCTTTGATATAAAAATTATCGATCTTTGCTTGTAATGTAATTATCCTATACTCTAACACTCATCATTTTCTTTCACCTTTACTTGTAATGTAATTACCCTCTTTTATATAAAGTTATATTGTGAGGTTAGTTTTTAATTTATTGATGCATTCTGACTCATTATTTTTTTTAACATAAAAATTATGAACCTTTACCTGTAATGTAAATACCCTCTCTCATAAAAAGGTCATACTGTGGGGCTAGCTAGAAGCGCCACGGTTCGAAAACCATGTCTTGAACCGTCGTGGAGTATGTTGTCATTCCACTATACTGCACAAGTGAACATCTTTGAGATAATTATTTTAGGAAGATTCTTATTTTTTCTTATTTTTATCATTTAAATTAATAATATTTAGATAATATATTTTAATTCTTATAATTTCATGTAAATTTTTCATTATTTTATATTTAATTAGGTTAATTGAAAATCGATAGTATAATCGACTTTATATATTGGTTTGGCTTCAATTTCAAAATGGGGTGATGTCACAACCCAAAACAGAACTCATGACTGGCGATAGGGAACGAGAATTCTTTTGAATTCGGAATCCGTAACAAGCCTTAAAATAAAATAAAACATGCAATAATAATAATAACATAATTAAAATAATCTGCAACGGAAATAAATCATAAATAAAACAAAATAATAATCTGCCAATGATGTTAAATTGAACATCCTCATCTCATATATATAAATATTCCTTTAATACAAATTCAGTTCAAATCCTTAAAATACATAACTCAATAACAAATATAATACAAAACCCCTTAACAATTAACAACTACTGCAGTGTCTAGATCATAAAATAAAACTCAGGTAAACAGTTTACATAGTGAAGTCGGGGCGGAAGAAATCCGGTATACGGATCTACTACTGAGGTCTGAAGATGATGACTCTCCTGAAAAATAGTCAACGGAGGGGATTTAGACCTCACTGAGTGAATTGCTATAATATATATACATACATACTAAGTGGCAATGCACACAGTCAAATATATACAATATATATATATACAAGCAAATACACATAGATGCATCAAAATCATTTTATATATATTTTACTGAAAATCATTGTTTATGAAGGATCAAATAGAACCTTAGAAAATCGCAACCTTAAAACAGTGTTAGACAACACTCTAGCCATACAGGCTCACTTATTCCAATATATTCACTTATTCCATTTGGACAGTAGACTGACCCCAAAATACTAAGTCAACCGAGCTCCAGCAGTCTGACTGTCAGTGTGATTGGCCCTGAGACACTTGGTCAACCGAGCTCCAGCAATCACACTCCCAAATCATACTTCACACATCAATTAATCAAATTCAATCAATATCCACAAATAGGTTAGTGATATAGCCTAAATGTTATAAGCGTACCGGTACGTACTCGGTTCTAGTGTTGCCCACTAAGTAGCACGTTCTATTGATATCCTTCATTAAAATATAAAACATACATTCATAAATAAATGATGCATGAATTTGAAATAAATAACAACATAAACCATATATATACTAGAAATATACCAAAAATAAATCAGGTATATTTCGAGTATATATACGTCAAATAAATCCAATATAATCGTAAAATAAACTAAATATATATTTAAAAACATTTTAAATATAAATGTTTAATAAAGCATGCATATAATTTAAAATATATCAAAAATAAACCAAAGATAAACTTAAGTACTAATTAAATCATTTATGCATATTTAATCAAAATAAAACATATATTTCTAAAATCATGCACCCTAGAACATATATTTATAAAATAACAACTCACTATTTATTGCGCTCCTTGAGATGGGTCCGACAGGTCTGATCCACTAGGCCTCGGTCTCGGCGCAATTAAACAAACAAATAATGACATGAATCATAATAAATCTAACAGAAGTTCTAAAGACTCGATCTAGAATACTAGTTATAGAATTAGGATTAAAGTTCGACCGGATATCACATTTTATGAGAATTCTACCAAAAATCCGACAGAACCTCCCCTGTAAAACGGATATCTCTCTACTCAAAGAGTAGAGCTAGCCTTGCAAAGAAATACACTTCAAAATAACACAATATTCACAACCAAAATCCCTCGGTCAGACTCCAAGCTACATTTCACCGACCGAAGTTCATAATTCACGGAATATTTACAAAAATACCAAAAAATGCCCTTTAATAATAAAAATAAATTGTATCAATCTAAATTACTTAATTAACTCTAAAACATGTTAAAAACCAATAAAAACTTATTTATTTAGCAAAATCGTATATTATATATATAATTTGAAAATAATTTACGAAAAATAGTTTTAATTAGTTAAAAATACTAAATAATTTGTATAAATCATTTTTATACCCTAAATAACTATTAAAACCAATTTAACTACGTTTTTAGCCAATTTAGTATAAAATTACCAAAATACCCCTATATATATATATGCTAAAATAAATCCAAAAATTCACCAAAAATAGTATAATTACTAAAAATTAATTTTATCAACATATTTTTCAATAATATCAATAAATATACTCAATTAACCAATTTATTTCAATTAAACACATAATTAACCCTATTTTTTAAAATTACATAAACTAAATAAATTCAAAATAAATACATAAAAATTCACAAAAATTACAAATAAATTTCTATAATTCATTTCAACACCTATAATTATCATAAAACACAATTTCATAATTTAATTAATTAATTTTCAAAAATTAGAAAATATTAATAAAATAATCAAAAATACCCAAAAATCAAAATAAATTCCAAAAATTCTACAAAAATTCACACAGGTAGATTGAGCTAAGGGGAGCAACATATGTTAAGGCACTTTTCATTAAACACAAGGAAAAAGCTCAAAAAAAATCAAAAAATTCATAATGGTCGAATTGGAAAAATTGAAAAACAGAAAAAATGAAGAAGTTAGAGCTCAAATTGAAGCTTGGATTGAGTTCACCGGAGCTTGAGGAGCTCAAGGACACTGGAATCGTGAAGAATGACAGCCGGAGGTGGAAGAACGATGAAAAGCTTGAGTTTCCGCCAAAAATGGTGGTGGTTGACTTGGCCCGCGTCGAGGAAGAAGAGAAGGGCAGCGAAGCTTCTAAACGGTGGCAAGGCACTCCGACGGTGAGGGGACAACAGTGACAAGTGGTGGGTGAGGGAGGAGGGCGTCGATGTCACGACCCAAAACAGGGGCCATGACCGGCGCTAGGGAACGGGAATTCTTTCGAATCCGGAACCCGTAGCAAGCCTAAAAAAAATAAAATAAATCATGCAATAACAATAACCATATAATATGCAGCGGAAAATAAAAATCATAATATCATAATATCATCCATATCAACTGGATTAATTCAAAACTCATCTCATCACATATATATAATCTTTATACAAATCCAGTTTCAATATAGTACATCTCTTTAAAATAAAGTACATAAAATCCCATACTTTAATTCACAACTACTGCAGTGTCTAGATAAAATAAATAAGACTCAAGTAGACAATTTACATAAAGAAGCCGGGGCGGAAGAAATCCGGCGTATCGACCTGCTACTGAGGTCTGAGGAAGTTGACTCTCCTGAAAAATAGTCAACGGAGGGGAGTCAGACCTCACTGAGTGAATTACTATAATATATATACATACACACTAAGTGATAATGCATACAGTCAACAGTATATATATAATATGTATATATACAGGCAAATTCATACAGATGCAGAAAAATCATTTTTTTTATATTTTACTGAAAAATCCCAATTTATGAAGGATCACATAGAACCCTAGAATATCGCAACCTCAGAAAATAGTGTTAAACAACACTCAAGCCACACAGGCTCACTTAATCCAAAATATATCCACTTAATCCATTTGGACAGTAGACTGGCCCCGAGACACTAAGTCAACCGAGCTCCAGCAGTCTAACTGCCAGTGTGATTGGCCCCGAGACACTTGGTCAACCGAGCTCCAGCAATCACACCCACAAACCACATCTCACATATCGATAATCATAATCAAATCAATATCCACAAATAAGTTAGTATTATAGCCTAAATACTATAGGCGTACCGGTACGTACTCGGTCCTAGTGTTGCCCACTAGGTAGCACGTTCTATTGATATCCTTCATCATTAAATATAAACATTCATTCATAAAAATATATGATGCATGAATGTAAATGAAATAACAATATAATCCATATATATACCGGAAATATACCAAAAGTAAACCAGGTATATTTCGAGTATATATATATCAAATACATTCAATCAAATTATAAATTAAGCTGAAAATATATTTAAAAACATTTTAAATATATTTTATTCACAAAATATGCATATAATTTAGTATATACCAAAAATAAACCGAAAATATACTTAATATAAACTTAAGAAATAATCAAATTATTTATGCATATTTAATCAACATAAAACATGCATTTCTAAATCATGCATCCTAAGCATATATATATAATATAGTAACTCACCTAATGCGCTCCACGAGACAGGTCCGACGGGCCTGGTCCACTAGCCCTCGGTCTCAGCGCAACTAAACAAGCAATAAATAACCGATATCAGAGTAACCCTAATAGAAATCTTAGAATTCAATCTAGAGTATTAAACACAGAATCGAAAATTAGGGTTCGACTGGATATCACGTTTTACGAGAATTCTACCGAAAATCCGGCAGAACCTCCCCTGTAAAACGGACATCTCTCTACTCAAAAGAGTAGAGCCGACCCTGCAAGGAAATACACTTCAAAAATAAACACCACATCTCATTCACAACCCCTCGGTCGGACTCCAGACTACAATCTACCGACCGGGGTCCATAAACACAGAACAATTCCAGAAATACCGAAAATATCCTTAAATCACAGAAATACATTTTATAGGTAAAAATTACATAATTAACCTTTAAAACACTGTAAAAACCGATAAAACTCATTTTATTAGAAAAACCGTATATTATATTTATAATTGAAAATAATTCACGAAAAATAGTTTTAATTAGTTAAAAATACCAAATAATTTGTAGAAATCATTTTTATACCTTAAATAACTAATAAAACCAATTAAATTACATTTTTAGACAATTTAGGGTAAAATTACCAAAATACCCCTATATATATAAATATACTTAAATTACTTCAAAAATTCACCAAAAATCATACAATTATCCAAAATTAATTTTCTCAACATATTTATCAATAATATCAATATTTAAACTCAATTAACCAATTAAATCCAATTAAAAACACATTTAACCTAATTTTTCCAAAATTCCATAAACTTCAATAATTCAAAATAAATACTTAGAAATTCATAAAAATTCCAAATAAATTCCTATAATTCATTTCAACACCTAATTCAACCATAAACTCTAATTTCATAATTTAAATAATTAATTTCCGAAAATTAGAAAATAATATTAAAATATTCAAAAATACCCAAAAATCCAAAAAATCTCCAAAAATTCTACAAAAATTCATACATGTAGATTAAGCTACTAGGAACAACATTTGTGAAGGAAGTTTCCATGAATCATCCAATTCGAAGCTCAAAAAATTCAAAAACCCTAATAGGCCGAAATTGACAATTCGAAAACTAAACAATTCTAGACCATTTTAGATCAAACCAAAGCTAGAATCACACTCACCGGAGCTCAAGGAGAAGATAGAGACCAGCGGTGTCGAAAACGGTGGCCGGAATCGGAAGTTATGAAGAAATGGAGCTTCGGCCGGAAATGGGGGAGAAAGGGCTTGCCGGCGCCGGGGAAGGGGGCTGGGGGCGGCGGAGTGGCTGGTTGAGGAAGGTGGAGCTCCTGGCGGCACACCGACGGCCGGAAATCGGAAGTTGCAGCGGTGAGGAGTGAGGTGGGTGGTCGGGCGCGCGGGAGAGAAGGGAAGAAGAAGAAGAAAAAGAAAAAGAAAGAAAAAGGAAAGAAAAAGAAAAAGAAAAAGAAAGAAAAAGGAAAAAAGAAAAAAATAAAAAATAAAATAAATTAAAATAATTAAATATTAATAAATAAATAATAATAAAATAATAAATTTTAATAATTTAATAATAAATAAAATAATTAAATAATAATAAATAAATAATAAAATATTAGGGTAATAATAAACCCTAATTAAATAAATATACATACACAGGCTTTATTTAATAATTTAAAAATATGTATGAGTTCATGGAAGTCCGTAAATACATTTAAAATAATTAATAATACATTGTTTACGTGAAAATTTCCCCGAAAATGCAAGTCCCGGGAAAATTTTACGTAAAACACTGAAAATAATACACCGTAATTAAAATAGGTTTAAAATACATAACAACTCATAAAAATATCTTAATATATATACAAAAATTATTGACACTGTATATCCCGGTACAGTGTAAAAATATTTTAAAAACACGGGATATTACAGTCGAGTTGAGGGGAGAAGGAAGAATGGCAAAAATCATAAATTAGGTTAGGTATATATAATAATAATAATATCTTTAAATATTATAATATATTAATATAATATTCAAAATTAATTATCCACCACATGTCAAAATATCACCCAATATTATATACATATACACATTTATATATATACATATTAATTAAATAAAAATGTTTAATATATAATATTTACTTAATTAATATAAACCCTAAAATTATTAAATATATGTATACATATGCATGTATATATATATATTTTAATACGACAATTAAAATAGTGCACGAACTCATGCAATTTCATAAATCTATTTTAAATAATTAATATTAAATTATTTACGTGTCAAATTTTTCGAAAATACAATTCCAACGAAAATTTTACGTAAAGTACTTAAAATAATTAAGAATAATTAAATAACTTAATAATTATCAAACATATGAAAATAATCATAAATATATACAAAAATTATTAGCACTGCATATCTCGATGCAGTATTAAAATATTTAAAAACTCTAGATATTATAGGTGAACATTTAGTTTGGTTTAGTTTGAAAGGAATGTTCACTTTTAGGATGCATTTGGATCGAATTTAAAAATATGGTGTAATAGTTATAAGTGTAACTGTTGAGGGAGTAATGGTTATATGTATAATGATTAAACTATTAATCTTATTTAATTATGGGTAAATGATAAATTGTAATGTGATATTATTTAAGAAAAAAATTATATAATTAATTAAATTTATTATTAAATATTTAAAATAATAAAAATAAATAAATAATCATTTAAATTTTTGAATATTTATATCATTATTTAAATAATATATACATATGCATTTTAAAAAATAACATAAATATTATAATAAAAAATTAAATTAATTTATACCTTTTTAATATATTTGATTAATAGTTTCTTGATTAAAAAAAATTAAAACAATATGATAAAGGTAAAAAAATTAAAAAAAAATACTTTTTTTAAAAAATATTTTTATTGTTACATATGTTTAATTTAATCTCATTAGATTAATAAAAATAAACATAAATGAACTTAACTATTAATAAAATTAAATATTAATTCTAAATTTTTAAAATTTATTAAATAAAAAAAATTAATATATTACAAAAATAATATTTAATTTCCTTTAATCCTCGTCCAAACATACTTTAGTTGGAAGGGGCCAGTGCTTAATTGGAATGGCCCTTAGCAAAGAAGTGTGGCAAGAAGACTTGTACGAGTCCTTGCACCATTTCAAAAGTTGTTGGAATAACAGTAGAAAAAAGAATATAACATATTACGACTCTCCTTAAATTATAAATTGATCGTTTAAATATTTTAATTGATCAAAACAGAATTTATTAATATTTTAACATTATCAACAGTATTTAATTAGTTTTTGTAAAATAAAACAGAATTATTTAAATTTTTAAATTTGTTAAGGATATATTTGATTCAAATATTTTACAAAATTTATTTTCAATTTTATATTTTAGATTTTGTTAAATTATTTAATACTAAATCAAATCAATTCTTATCAATGATGTATGTGTTTAAATTCATTTATAAATGAATTTTATCAAAATTCACTTAAAAAATAAATAAAATTTTTAATAAAATTAAATCAAATAAGAAGTAAAAAATATGAGTTATATTTTTAATAAATTGATATATTAAAATAGAGGGATAAAATATGTTAAATTTAAAAGGTTGTGAGATTATAGAAAATTTGTATTAAAAAAAACTTGTGGGTCATTCCATTAAAAAAGTTAGTTGGAGCAAATGAGGTAAAATTTAATTAGTTAATGCATTAAGACTTTAAAATTAAAAAAGTCTTGGGTTTGATATTATTTTATATATATATTTTAATTTTTAATTTATATTGATAGTGATATGTTTGATATCGTAAAAGATGTAATGATTCATGTAATATTTAAAAGTGAATTGGTTGGACACTGAGCAAAGCAGACGCATGAGAAGTGAGACGAAAGACTTGTACAAGACCTTGGCACCGTCCTGGAAGTTGCCTTTCTGGAAAAAAAGAAAAAGAAAGGTGGGGCAGGAAGACTTGTGCAAGTCCTTGGCACCATTCGGAAAGTTGAAGAAAAACAACCATGTTCCCAAAAAGAGTCTTTAACAAGAACTTTATACATGGAGTACTTTTAAACACAACAAGGGACAAATAAATCTGTTAAAAAAATATTATAGTATTATATAAAAATTAGATAGTTTAATTATTTATTAATAAAAATTAAATTAAATTATATATATATTTTTTTCATTTAAATTAAAGTATTTTTATTTATCTCTAATAAAAAATGAAATTAATTAAAATTTTAACTATAGTTTAGTTCAAGTAATTTTTTTTCTAATTAAGATAACTTTTATTTTATCTAATACAAAACAGATTAAATAATACAATTTGGAATTTTTTGAATTAAATTAAATTTTAAAATGAAAATTAATAAATAATTTTATAAAGTAATTAATTATAAACATTTTTTAGTTAATAAAAATTATTTAATGTTAAAAATATTAAAAGAGTGTTGCTTAATTGTTTAAATAAAAATCTTATTAAAATTTTAATAAATTATTATAGTATAAGTCTATCAAATTTGTAATATTAAATTATTTTTATTATCTATAAAAATTTTACTAAGTTAAAGTTTGGTATAAAAATTAATTAAAATTAAATTACTTAAAATGTTTTTTTAACAATTAACTACAATCATAATTTAAAAAATAGAAGGTATAATTTCTTTAATAGCAGTATTTATATTATATAAACTAAATAGTATTTTTATTATGTTTAGATCTTTTTTATTAAAGTTTCACAAGAAAAAAATTAAAAGTAAGTTGATTAAAATTATTATTATCTAAAATAAAAAAATTATATGCAATTATTTATAAAGTAGAGAACAGTACTAACATTAAAAGTTTAACATTATAACATGTTGAAGGAGTGTTATATAATTTTTTAAATAAAAAATTATTAAAATTATAATAAATTGTAAATCTATTAAGTATGTAATATTAAATTTCTAAATAGACAGAATAAGCTTTTATTATTTTAAAAATTTTATTAGATTGTAATTGAACATAAATTAACTAAAATTTTTATTTATCTAATAATTATCTATGACCATAATTCATAAATATTTCGTAAAATTTTCTTATAGTGATTGTAAGCGGCGAGGTTTAGCGCGCACCCAAGTGTTTGGCGACCACGACACTGTGTGGGCTCGAGGTTCACTAGAAAATACGATATAGGTCATGGGCCTATGCGAAGATGAAGTCGCCACCCGGATAAAAGTCAGGACACATTGTACAACAATTAGATCTCACGGAGGTTCCCAGAAGTTGTCATCAGAGATCGGGTTCGGAAACTAGGTATGAGCATTTGAATGCTCACCCAACCTTACGGTTGGTCTCTGTTTGTGTTTTGCATTTTATTATCATTTAATTATTTAATTATTTCCTCATTTACCACACGTAATGAAATTGCCTTCGGATAATTGCCAGATTTTATAATTAAGTCCGAGTTTGCACATTAGTCCAATTTCATGCCTTCAAGTCCCAACATTCAAAAAATTCAGTAAATAAAATAAATAATAATTTACAACCATACATTCAAAATTAAATGGGAAAGGGATTAAGGATTACAACGCTTTTTAGGCTAAATAAAAGAATAATATATAGAAAATAGACTAAACATATACCAAAAATAAACTGATAAAGTAACATAAATGCGGTAATATAAAATGGATAACTAACAAAGGTGACTACTAAATGATGGAATTCATCAAGTAATTCCTACAAATAACATACAGTTAGTCCTTCCTTTGAAAAAAATGAAATCATATGTAATGATACTTACAAAGAGACTCTATATAAAAAAGGGGTTTTCACATTATGGACTAAAGAAACCATCAAATAATCAAGATAATCACCATCATGCAATCATACAGACATATTTAAGGTCAAAAAGGGACATACCGAAGCGGACATCATGACAAACGTTAATAAAAAAGAAGTAGGCAGTAGGTTAACCCTGTCAATGAGGCGGTCACCTCATTAACAGGGGCTCTTATAATTCCGAGGTAAAAAGGTAACACACACACAAAAGATAGACTCTCTAAAGGCCTATCAATGGGGCGATCGCCTCATTGAAGAGGTGATCGCCTCATTGAGATGAGGCAGAGGCGTCACCTGATCACCAGGTCGGCTCTGACTCCCAAGACGTACAGACTTCTATTCTAAGTAACCAAAACATGTATATATATACTCTACACTCATCATACTATGACTACATGCAAAAGTATTCAAAGATCCATCAATAAAATGAGATATCAAGCATGACACACTAGAGATAAACCTAAAATGTACTAATAGCTCAATTACACATAAGTAAGAACACACAAAATGATGAACATGTCAAGTTTAAGTGCATATTTTATACCAAAATGAGAGGCCCTCAGAGCTATTTTGATTGAGATCCTTGCTAGGATATGGTATCTACCTTTGACACAAGTTTCTTCCTTCTTCCCTTATAGAGAAAGTGGACTCCTTTGCTTCAACCTTTCTCCCATTTCTTGAGGACGTTTTTTCTTTTCCTTTCCCCTCTGTGTTTTTCTTTTTCAGAGCTCTCTCCCTCCTCTTTTTTTTCCCAACCTCCTCTTCTTCTCTCCCTTTTTTTCTCTTTTATTCCTTAGCTTTCCCATGTCCCTAAGCCTCCTAGCCCATCATGAGCTCTCATAGCCTTTTTTCTTTTTTCAAAAATCTTTTCCTCACGCAAGAAAGAGGTTTGGAGAGCGGGGCCCGCACCACTTGGCCGTTATGATTGCAGCTGCATAGCCTTTTTTCTTTTCCCAAAAATCTTTTCCTCACGCAAAAAAGAGGTTTGGAGAGTGGGGCCCGCACCACTTGGCCGTTACGATTGCAGCTGCATTAAATGCAACTGTAAGTGGGCTGCCATAGGGGCAGCGCCTCATTACACTGAGGCGATGCCCCTTTGGTCCGGGCCTGCGTTGGGCCAAGCGGGTTTGGTCCAAATCTTGATAGTTGGGCTCGGTTTTTGGGTTTTTAGGCTTGGGGTTTTCAAGTCCACTTTCCACTTAGAGATTCAGGCTTCATCCTCATGTCCAAGTTCACATTCTTATCATTGGGCTTGACAACGGGTCGGTCAAACTGAGCACTTCTAATTTATTCCCTAACACGGGCCGACCGAATCAGATGTCTACACTAGTATTTATGTTATATAGATAAAATAATGGTTTTATTATTTTTAAATGATTTATTAAAGTTAAGTAAGGAAAAATTAAATTAAATTAATTAAAAAAATTTCTAAGTACTAACTAAAAAAGAATATTGCACAGTCCTCAAAAAATTCATTATAGAAGTGATTAATTACATTAAATATTAATTAGTAGAGAGACTCGAATCCGAAATCTCTTCTACTCTCTACATCAAATACAATGTGAGAGATTAATCAAGTTAGGCCTAATTAACACATAATAAATTTTTGTTGATTTTTTTAACTTAAAAATAGATAGAACAAAATGCAGTTGAGAAAAAAAAATCATCTAGCAAATGATTTGAAAAAAATTTTAAAAAATAAAAAATGTGAAAAATAAGAAAAAAAAATGTAATTTAAAGCAAGGAGAAAATTTAACCATACAATAATTTTATTATAATAAAATATTAAGAAAAAACATCTTCTATCATATATAGTTGCCATATTAGTTTGTTTATAGGGATAATTACTATGTGTCTCTATATTTTGACCTATTACATTGCTTCATCCCTAAAATTTTAAAAATATATTTATTTATCCATAATATTTGTAACAGTTAACACTCATTAATTATTTTTTATAGATGAAATAATACATGATTTTGCAAATGTCAATGATAAATAAGTATTTTTTTAAATGTCAGAAATAAAATAGTGTAATAGATTAAAATACAAGGGTATACAGTAATTATTCCTTATTTCTATTATTTTTTTGTTACCATTGTATAAAATTTGTTTTCCACATTTAAAAGTGATTATTTGTAAAATAATTTTTTTACTTTGTAAAAATTATAAAATTATAGTTTTCTAAATGGACAATGACATAAAAAAGCTATTGAGAGTTTCATAATTATCTTTTTTATTACTTTATATATATTTACATTTCATCACTTTGAATAAAATTGATTTCACATATTTAACAGTGATTATTTGCAAATCAAACATTATCTGTTAAAGGAAATAAAGTAATTGTTTTCTTAAAAATAAAATAAATTATAAAAATCTCATTAAAAATTATTAAAAAACTTTTATCGAATGGAAATTTATAAAAGAAATACTCATTCTATTCTTAAATAATTGATATTTAAATATTTTTCATATAGGGAATATATTTAATATATGTATAAAATATTATACTACCCTTATGATAATTTTTTTAACTAATATTAGTTTTATATAGAGTTTTAAAAGAAATAGATATTTATTTAATTAATTTTTTATATTAAAGAAGAATGAAATAGAAAAAAATAATTAAAATGTATTAATAATTTAAAATGTTAATTATTTAAGAATAAAATTAGATTTTTAAATTATTAATTATTCAGGAACAGGTGGATTATTAATTAGAGACCTATTTTTCTGAATTTAACTTTACGTTTTTCGGTTTTTGCATGCAACTCTCATTTAATTCAACGTCACCGACAGCTCATTGAACGTACATTTATCATGGATAAGGACAAATTGCACCGTCACCTACTATGTAAGATGACTTGAGTCTTCATATGCTTTTTTACAATTGGATTTTTTTTTCTCCAAATGTGGATATACAGACTTTTTTTTATCAGGAGTGGAAGGGAGAGGGTTTTGAACCTCTCATATTAATAGAGAGTTGACTCCGTGATTACAATTAAGCTAGTTTAAAATAGATAGCTTAACTTGTTTTTTATTTAGTGAATTTGAATTCATAACTTTTGAAGGTCATGGATATCACTTTTATTGTTTGAATTAAATGGTGGATGAGATAGACGTAGATTGACCCTCTTCCATTTGTTGAGTTATAATGTGAGTGAGATGAAACCTACGAAAATGAAGTGGTAGTGTAGATGGTAAGGTTTAGAGAGCGCCTATTAGGATCCAAACCCAAAAGGACACATGATAGATATTAAAAAATGAAAACATATAAAGTACTTAAAATTTATAATAAACCTTAAAGAAAAATTTCAATAAAATATAGATAACAATGAAATGAAATAATTAAATAAAAATAAATAATAAAAATAATCTGATAATCAAAAACAATCTTTGATAAATTATAATAATTATCTCTAGTACAAATTTTTAATACATATGACAATCTATAGATACAACATAATAATTAACTATTTCTATTACTATGGTATTCTAGATTTAAAATACATATATAATAATAATATATCTCAAATAAATCTACATAAAATAGCCAGAAAAAAAGAAATTCAGTGTAAAATAGGTTGACTGATAGGTAACTCCCAAGATTCTAAAAAAAAATTCGAGGGGAGTTAAATCTTACTGAGTAAATTAATAAAAGAAATGTATATACTATAAAAATCTCACTGAGTAAGTTAATAAAAGAAATGTATATACTATAAAAATCAAGTTAATAAAAGAAATGTATATACTATAAAAATCTCCTTTAAAAATATATTTATAAAGATATAAAATTTATAATTTATAATTTATAATTTATAATTTAAACCATTTAATTTTATTGAAATCTTATTTACCGAAATAAGGTATTTAAAAGTCATTAAATAGTATAGAAAATATAATGAACTTCCTTAAAATATTTTATAAGAAAATTAGGTAGAACCCTAGTCCACAATTCTAATAACCTTACGACTCTCATAATATTCAAAAACTGCTGGTTCTTGAGAGCAAAATATTAATCGAACTACCAGCCACAGTCAATTCACTTGAACCGATATTTACTGGCAATTCCAGAGAGAAAAGTATCACCGAGCTACCAGCTCCGGTAACATATAAATCACGTCCGAGAGCAAATCATCACCGAACCACAAACTTTTAACACTAACTCTCAATCTTACTAGTGCGCACACGGCTCTGACGAAACCCATCAAGTAGCCTATTATACCGTAGTTTATTTTAAAATAAATAAATATAAATAAAATAAGGAAAATTACAATAAAATAAAATAGAAATAAAACTAACTAATCATGGGAAAATTTAATATAAACATGCTAATATAACTAGAACAATAATAGGAGAATTTAATTTAAATAGATATTCTTATAATAATATAATTTTTTAATAAATTCTCCTATTTATCAAAATCAATAAATTTATATTTAATATAAATATTCTATACACAGTTCAGTTATTAACTTACAGGTTGAATGCGCTCCTCTACGCAGTTGCACTCAACCTCGACCTGTTGACTCGACTGAAGGTGCAGTTAAAGAAAATGAATAATTAAAAATAGAATTCCTACAAATTGTAGATTTCTAAAGAAAGACTTGATTAAAATACGACTCTACTAAAATTGACTCAATGTCACATTTTACAAGAAATCTACTAAAAATTCGGCATAGTCTTCACTGTAAAATGGACATCTCTCTACAAAAGTAGAGTCAACCCTGTATGAAAAAACACTTCAAATACCAGTAACAACTCCAAATATTAGGTTGGGCCCCATGAACTACACTTTATGCCCAATCGAGAACAAATTTCACAAATAATAATATAAATCAATAAAATTACATTTAAATACCAAAATTAATTTATTTACATAATAAAAGCATAAAAGACATTTATTTACAAAATAATTAATAAAATCCACATTTAAAATCAAATTATGATATATAGGCCCTGATTCTAATTTTTGAAATTAAATAGCAATTAACTACCGATAACTATTTAAATTATTCAATTATATAATTAAGCAACCGAAAACTCATTTAAATCTTAAAAATCATAAACACAATTTTATTTGAATATTATTCTGATAATTATTAATAATTAGCTAAAAAATAGAAATTAATTCATAAAAATTATTTTAATATTATTTATTACTCAAAAATTATCCAAAATATCATAATTTACCATAATTTCAATTAAAATATAAAATTTACTAATTTATACTAATTTTCTCAAAATTTCATTTTCGACATAAACATTCATAATTTTGTAATAAAATTTTGGTACATAATTTTAATAAACTTCCTTAATGAAACTTGCTTAAAATAATTAGTAGAATTTATTAAAAATATAAAAAAAATTTCACTTGGAAATAGTGTCATAAACAATAACTCGAGACCCCGAAAATTCAAAAAATTCCTAAAAATTTACAAAAATAATTTTTGAAAATCTTACAATACATGCAATAATCAGTCCTAAATAACTAACATCAAATAAAATCAAATTAACATTCAATTTCACAATTTAATAAAAAAATACCCAAATTTAAATTTTATAAAATTGGAGTTGTTACCAGTTAAATTTCTCGAAATTGATCAAGGATTATCGAAGCACGGGTCGAGAGCTTCGATTCAAGCCTAAGTTTGGCCGGAGAGCTCATAAGAAAAGCCACTAGTCTCCTCCCTCAAAATTCGGCACCACGCGAAATCAAGGGAATAAGAAGAAGAAGCGGCTCTGGCGACTGTTGCAGCTGCTAGTGGTGGCGAGGGTTTCTTCTGGTGGCAGGCGACGTGCTGGAGCGATGGTGGTGGGTGGTGGTGCTGCTTGCTATTTCACATGGAAGGGAAGAGAAAGAAAGAAAGAAAAGAGGAAAAGAAGGGAAAAGAAAAAGGAAAGGAAGGAAATTTTTTTTCTTTTTATGTATTTTTTTTATTTTTTATTTTTTTAAAGCACAAAAGACAGAACAATATAGTATATTAGACAAAAATATTATTTCCAATTATTCTAACCACAAAATATAATAAAGTGTACTCAAATACTTCAAATCAATACTAAAATTAAATTAATAATATAAAAATAATATTTAACCTTAAAAAGTTAAATTTAACTCCACTAAAATCAAATATCACAATTTAATATAATAATATAGAATAAAAATAATTATTAACATTGCATATCTTAAATTTTAATTTCTTAATTTAATTTATAAAAATTTAGGTCTTTACAACACCCAAGTGTTTAGTGACTATTGTAGACAATGGATTCAGTCGGCCCGTGTTAGGGGACGAATTAGGGATGCTCGATTTTATCAGCCCATTGTTACGCCCAATGATGAGAATGTGAAACTTGGACATAAGAACAAAACCTGAATCTCCAATTGAAAATAGACTTGAAAGCCTAAAAGCCTCAAAAGCCCAAGACTTAGCCCAATTGTCCAAAAATAACCCAGGCCCGCTTGACCCAACACAGGCCCGAGCCAAAGAGGCATTACCTCAGTGCAATGAGACGATCGCCTCTTTGGTAGCTGCTGCAAAGGTGATCGCCTCATCGTAGAGGCGTTGCCTCTATGGTAGACCACTTGCAGCTGCAGCTGCAGCCATGGTGGCCAAGTGGTGTAGGCCCCATACCCCCAGACCTAATTTTGCATAAGGAAGAGATTTTTAGGGGGAAGACAAAGGCTATAGGGGTTCATAATGAGCTAAAAAGCCTAGAGACATAGGCAAGGTAAGGTAATAAAAAGAAAAAAATAAAAAAGGGGAAAGAACCATTATTTTTTGCTAGCAAGGGAGAGAGAGTTCAAGAAAAAAAGAAAGGGGGGGGGGGCTCTAAGCTCTGAAAAAAAAAAAAGAGAAATGTTCTTAAGAGAGGGGGGAGAATTCAAGCTAAAGCAAGTTCACATTCCTTAGGAGAGAAAGGAGAAAAGCTTGTGTCAAAGTGAAACTTATACCTAAGTGGAGATCACATTCAAAAGCACATCTCTGAGGGTCCACCACTTTGGTAAAATTTTGCATCCAAATACATTTTTTATAACTTCATCATTTTTGTGTTTAGTTTGCATGTGACTAAGTTGTTAGTATACTTTAGGTATATTTTAGGTTTGTTTCATTTGTTACGCTACCTCATTGATATGATCCCTAAACTATTGCACATAGTTGTAATTTTGCACCTGTTGGATGTATGTGTGTATGTATTACTTACTTAGGGTAGAAGTTTGATTGTCTTGAGAGTCGAGCTAGCCTGTTGATCAGGCAATGCTTCTTCATAGAGGCATTGCCCCCTTATCAATGAGGCGATCACCTTTTCACAGAGGCAATCACCACATTGATTGGCCTCTAGGAAACTTGGCCTCTCCTTTTATATGTTTCTGCACGATTCTACCATTTTGATGTATTAAGGAAGCTTGTTGATCAGGCGACGCCTCATCATAGAGGCATTGCCTCTTACCAATGAGGTGATCGTCTCATCACAGAGGCAATCGCCACATTGACAGGTTTTCAAGCAATATTATCCCTTTTTTAGAAACTTGCATGATCTTAACCTTGCATGTTTTTTTTATTACTTATAGTTAATACGTCGCATGATGATAGTTTGACCATTCAAGCCTTTTTAGTTCTTATTATAACTTCTTTTGAGAATATTATTTGTAAACTATTATTACTAATATGCTGTGTTTTAAGGAAAACTAACCGTATGATTATTGTAGGAATTACTTGATGATCTGCGTCATTGAGTAGTCAATTTAAATAGCTAACCCCTTAGAGTATCTTGCTTGTGTAAATAGTTTATTATTGATTTATTTTTGGTATATGTACAGTTTATTTTCCATATATTTCTTTTGATTTTATTCAAAGACGTTGCAATCCTTAATCCCTTCCCCCCTTTTGTTTGAATGAATGGTTGTAAATATTGATTATCCATTTCATTTGTTGTAAATAATGGGACTACGTACATGAAAAAGGATTAATGTGCAAACTTGGGCTTAATTATAAAACCAGGGAAATAGATGAAGGCAAGTGCAATTTTGAATGTAAATAAGGAAATAATTAAATAATTAAAGGTAATAAAACACAAAACATAAACGGAGGCCAACTTTAAGGTTAGGTGAGCATTCAAACGCTTATACCCAGTTTCCGAACCCAATCTTTGATGATGACTTCTGGGAACCTCTATGGAATCCAGTTGTTGTACAGTGGTCCTAATTTTTATCTGAGTGGCGACTCCATCTCCAAATAGGCCCAAGACCTATATCATATTTTTAAGTAGGTCTCGAGCCCATACAGTGTCGTGGTTGCCAAACACTTGGGTGAGCAGTTAGCCTCGCCGCCTACAGTGGCAACTCCACTAGGGATAGAGAAACTAATTCCAGTGTTTTATGTTTTATCATCTTTAGTTATTTTCTTATTTCTTCCTGCATTTATGCATTCACTACACATTTTGCACACAATGAGCACTTCAGTCCTAAATAAACCCGGTAATAGTCAGTACTTTGCTACTTATGTTTCACTTAAACATGGTGGTGAAATATTTTATTATTGTCACTCACGACACGTACTAATCTGTATTGTTTGACCCTTGAGTGGGGAGACGTATATGGATGTATATCGTTGTGGGAACCGAAGCCTTTTTACCTAAGACTCAAGCCCATATAATGACCTAGCAACTGTCTTTATGAATTTTCCCCACATGCATGTGTGTTGTGCCATATAATGGACCCTTAAAATAAATCTTGAGCCCATCATTAAGTAATCTAAGGTAAAATGGCCACTCGTGTCTAACCAAAGCCCATTATAAACAAACTAAGTCAATAAGGGCCTCTCAAGCCTATTCATAACCCATTTCAAATGGGCCTTGATAAGTGGGCTTATGGTGCTAAGGACCTTGGCTCATAGGTAATGGACTCAGGCTTTATTTAAAGGACCTATTACTTGTCTGAATCATTTTAAGAGTTATCTTGCGTACGTCGATTTTGTTATCCCTTGTTGATAATTAAAACCCAGGCAAAAAATCTTAAGGCAAGATACTCGCCATTGAATACACGTGTGGGAGAAATAAGGGTAGAAGTTTGCAGGTTTAAGCTTTGCATTTTGGTTTTGTGTATCTTCTTTTTTGTTTATTTCTTAAGTTTCCTTAAAATAAAATGGACTTGTATATCATGCATACACGTCATGCAACATTCTAACATATGATTTTGCAGCACTATAGATCCTTCAAGCTTATCAAAGTGAGTCCGAATTAGTTCAGGTCATTTGATAAAAAATTCAGAAGTGCGAATGGCAGGTGGTTTTGATCCAAAGGCATAGTTAAAAAATGAAGTGATTGCAGAAACCTGGTCTATGATAAGGGAGATGATAGGGAAAATTACTAAGCTCATTAGGGAGAATCAATCGGTATAGCCATCCAATGTGCCACCAATCAATCTGATAGATCTCAATGAGGAGATCCTAATTAAGGGAAGGGAAGAAGATTATGTAACGATGTTGGCCAACCCATTAAACTGGAGAAATATTAACCCAACCGAAGATGTGGGGCAAACTGAGTGGGCCAAAAGCATGACCAAGGCTATGAACCAAATGCAGATGATGATGAAGGAGAAGGGCATTATCGTCCCCCTAGATTTTGCCGATCTGAATCTAAAAAGGGAAGATGAACCGTTACCCTGTAAATTCATATTTCCTGATATGAAGAAATACTTTGGCACCAAAGATCCCTATTTGCATCTGAAATAGTATATGACTTATATGAAAGCCATTGATTTGATTGAGAGCCAGATCATCAAGCAATTCCCTATGTCACAAGAGGGAGCACCGAATTGCTGGTACCACACTTTGGAACCACATGTTCAATTGGATTGAAAGGAATTATATACCACTTTTATAAAGCAATATGGCCTCAATGTTCAGTTGGAGGTGTCCCTGAGAGATTTGCAGAACACCATACAAAACTTTAATGAGTCCTTTGCTGATTACTTGACTCATTGGAGGGGAAAGTTATCTTTGATGAGGCATAGGCCTGCTGAGTCAGATCAATTAGTCTTGGCAATAGAGGGGTATGTCCCAACATTTTCTAGAAAGTTGAGAGATTTAAGGATCAAAAACTTCAAAGAATTGTACAGGTTTGGTGTCCAAAAAGAGTTAGATATGGCTCAAGAGAAGAAATTCTTCGGAGGAAGGTTTGGGGGTAAGGAAGGAGTTGGTTTGAGTAGTAATGTTCAGATCAATGCTATCCGACCACTAAGAAATAGTGTACAAGTTAATGCAGTTAGACATCCTCAAAGATTTTTAAATTTGGGATGCCTTTTATCTAAGTTCCTCTACAAGCTTATTGAGAAAAACTTACTGCGGCCTTTACCTTTACAATAACCCTTACCCGGTGCCAATCCAAAGCTTTTCTGTAAGTTTCACCAGACCATCAGACATAACACTGATAGTTGTGCCTGATTAAAGTATGAAATCCAAGACCTAATTGACTCAGGTAAGATTACTGACCCAAAAACTAGAAAGCCAAATACATAAACCAACCCCTTGCCTAACTACCAAAATATGCCACCACCAAATGTGCCCATTTGATGATCAACATTGGTCTAATAGAGGAGCAAGTCCTAAACTCCTTTGTGGATGTTGCTCATAACTCCCTAAAAACTTAACTTGAGAACCCAAAACCAAGTAAATAACCCACAGAATTGCATGTGCACATCTTGGACATATGGAATTTCGATGATGAAAGTGAGGGATAGGTTGACCTGTGGGACAAGGAAAGAAGTAGATCAGGCCAGTTTGTGGGGAAGGTTAAAGAAAAGAGAGAAGAACCCGAGATTGCCAAGTCTGAGCCTAAAAAGATAGAAGGTTCAAAAAAAAGGAAAGAAGCAAAACAAAGTGAGGAGACTATTGCCAGTGTTTAGGAGTTACTTATGCATTCCAGGGATTATAGGGAGGCCATGGTTCTGGCGCTGGATCAGAAAAAGATCTTTACTAACTGTATCCCGGAACAAATGGTCATATCACTAATGGAAACCCCTCAAGGGATGATAACATTTTCTAATGATGACCTGCCTCTAAATGGGAGGGACCACTACAAGGTTCTATTTATCAAGGCTAAGGTAAAGGGAAAAATAACTTATTGCGTGATGGTCGACAATGGTTCCTCTATCAATGTGTGTCCATTGAAGATTCTGCCAAAGTTAGGGTTGACGGTGGCTAACTTAAAGCCTTCTAAATTTGTTTTCAAAGCCTATGATGATAATAAGAGGTCTGTGGAAGGAACATTCAGGGCATTGGTCAAAACAGGACTTATAGAAGTTTGGGTTGACTTGCATGTGATTGATATCCCAGTGACATTTGCCATTTCATTGGGAAGGCCATGGTTTCACCCCTTGGGTGGCGTCCTATCCATTGTTCACTAGAAAATTAAGTTCCTTCATGAAGGAAGGATTGTCACCATCTTCATTGAAACCAAAGTCACTGTGGCTGCATTGAAGTTGACCCCCAAAGAGATCTCTATAAGCCCCAGTTTTGAGGTTTATGTAATTTATGAGGATGAGATAGATGAAAAGGTTTTAAAGATGATGCACAATATGAGGTTTATGCCCAGCATGGGGTTGGGAAGAGATCAGAGTGAACCTTCAGAATTTATGGAAAACAAGATGCCTATTTTGAAGCATGGGCTAGGATTCAAAAGGGCTAACGATACTGAGGTAGAGATAGATATATGGGGCCAGTCTAAAGAAAAGAAAGAGGAAACTATGGTTGAAAAGAAAACTCTATGGGAGATCTTTGTAAAGGAAGGCACCGAGTACCCATACAATGGAACTCCAAACCTCTCTTAATGGCTGAGGAAGTTATTCCAGGGTCTGAAATCTTTGCCGAATTTATGAATAGAGCTAAGGGTGTTGCTATTGAAGAAGTCCCTACTAAGGAGTTAGTGCTAGCTGAAGAAGAATTTAAAGGGAATAAAGCTACCTCGGAGTTGAAAGGCTTTGATGATTAAAGCAAAGAACATGATTTTGAAGCCTACATCCTCAACTCTATTATAGATGTCTTTTATGATGACTATGATATTTATTTTGCTTCTCTATTTGAAACTGATGATCTTTTATTTTTGAAAGTGAATGCAATGAAGTCTGAATTTGCGTATTTATGTGATGTGTTCCCTAATGGTTATTCTATTTGTGATAATCATTTCATGCATATGTTTGACATTAATTCCACACAAACTGAATTATTTAATTTAGGCACAAATGATAACCCAAAAACATATTGCTTGCTTCTGGTTTAGCTCATGATAAGAGAGAAAAAATGAAAGAAATCTTAACACAAAGGTAGAAAGTATTTGCTTGGAGTTATAAAGACATGCCTAGAATCGACAGGGAGATCTCAGAACATAGGATCCCTATATATCCTCACATAACACCAATAAAGCAAAAGCAAAGGAGGTTAAGGCTGGAATGAGCTCTCCTGGTCAAAGAAGAAGTTGAGAAATAGTTGAAGGCAAAGTTTCTGGAAGTGGTAGAGGACACCCAATGGTTAGCAAACATAGTTCTGGTTCTAAAGAAAGATGGGAGGGTCAAAGTATGTGTGGACTACCTAGATTTAAATAAGGTTTGCCCCAAAGATGACTTTTTGCTACCACACATCGATACGCTAATTGATTACATAGCTTCCAATATGATGTACTATTTCATGGATAGATTTTTAGGGTACAATTAAATCATGATGGCGGTAATGGATAAGTTAAAGACATCTTTCACTATTGAATGGGGGTATAATTTTACTGAGTAATGCCTTTTGGATTAAAGAATGCAGGGGCCACTTATCAGAGGATGGCGATCGCTTTGCTGCACAATATGATCCACAAGGAGGTAGAAGTGTACGTGGATGATATGATGGGGAAATCCATAACCATGGAAGTTGAGGCTCTAGATAAGTTTCTGGCAAGGGCAGAAAAGTAAAATCTCATATTGAATCCGAAGAAGTGTGTGTTTGGAGTTACATCTGGGAAACTGTTGGGACACATCGTTAGTCAGAAAGGAATAGAGGTGGATCCAGATAAGATTAAGGCAATCAGGGATATGCCCGTGCCAAGGAACGAAAAAGAGGTCCAAGGGTTCCTGGGGCGCTTGTAGTATATCAGTAGATTTATAGCCAAATTGACGACCGTCTACAATCCCATCTTTAAGCTCCTAAAGAAATATCAACCTGTGATATGGGATGAAAGGTGTCAATAAGCCTTTGAAGCTTTTAAGGATTATCTGATGAATCCTCCTATTTTGCAACCGCCAATATCGAGTAAAGCCTTAATCCTATATCTGGCAATTGAAAAAGGTGCAATAGGGGTAATGTTGGCATAGGAAGGCAAAGAGAAGATAGAGCACGCTGTGTATTACTTGAGTAAGAAGTTTCTACCTTATGAAACTAGTTATAGCCTTGTGGAGAACACGTGCCTAGCAGTGATTTGGACAATGAAGAAACTCCGACACTACTTTCAGTCTTACAAAGTGCAAGTAGTTTCCAAACATGATCCCTGCAGGTATCTCCAGCAGACCCCGTCTCTTATAGGAAAGTTGGCTAGGTGGCTTTTCCTACTCACATAATTTGACATAGAATATACAGCCAAGAAAACGGTGAAAGGGAGAACGGTAGCAAACTTCCTGGCACAGAGCCCAGTAGATGATGACCAAGAATGGAAGTTGGAGCTTCTTGATGAACACCTAGGGGCAATAGAGGTACAAGGTTGGGAAATGTACTTTAATGGAGCCGTCAACAACAAAAGGGCTGGAATAGGTGTGATAAAATTTAGTCACGCTAGAGGGAGAAATGATCCCGATGGTAAAAAGACTCAAGTTTGAGGCAACCAATAACCAAGCAGAATATGAGGCTTGTATTTTGGTCTAGAGGCATTACGTAGTGCATGAGCAAAGAATGTTACCATGTATGGGGACTCCATGTTAGTCATAAAACAAGCTACTAAAAAGTGGGAGATAAAAGAGGACAAATTATGTATGTACTGGGAATATCTGGCTACTATCTTGTGCTCATTTACTCAGTGTAAGTTTGTTCACTTGCCAAGAGAAGGAAACCATATAACTGATGCCTTAGCCACACTGGCCTCTATATGGGAAAATGGGAAATAGCCAAAGGCCAGGTCTTTAACTCTGAAGAAATCTCGAGGCCCTTGTTATAAAGAGGTGAGGGTGACACCAGTCAACACTACTGAGAAGCCTTGGTTTTATGACTTATAAAGATATCTAGTGACTGGGCAATTTTTGGATGGCACTGATAGGAAAGAGAGGACATCCTTGCAAATGTTATCTCGACAATTCCTAAGTCACAATGGGATGCTATACAAAAGAATGCTGATTAGGGTACACCTCAGATGTGTTAATAAAGATGAATCCCAAAAGCTTATGGAAGCGATTCACGAAGGAGTATGTAGGCCACACATGAATGAGATAGTCTTGGCAAAGAAAATAGCTCATCAGGGTTACTTTTAACTCACCATGGAAGCAGATTGCATTAGATTTATGAAGAAATGTCACAACTGCCAAACTTCTAGTGACGTTAGCCACTTACCATCTATAAAACTTCAGGGAATGACTTCTCCTTAGCCGTTTGCTGTATGGGGGATTGACATCATAAGAGAGGTAAGGCCAAAAGCATTTAATGGTAATTGGTATATTATTGTGGCTATCAATTACTTCTCCAAGTGGGTTAAGGTTGAATCTTATGCTACTGTGGGTTCGAAGCAAATGTTAAGGTTCATCGAGAAGAACATAATCTACAGATATGGTTTGTCGCACCACATTGTTACAGATAATGGGGTTCAATTTTGAGTAAAAATGGCTACGCTGCTAAAAGATGCAAGATCAAACACCACAGATCATCTCCGTATAGGTTGCAGGCAAATGGGGTAGTGAAGGCAACCAATAAGAATATGAAAAAGATCCTGGCTAAGATGTTAGAGAATTACCAAGATTGGGCGGAATACTTATAATTTTCATTATAGGGGTACCAAACCACTACTAGAACCTCGACTGGGGTCACTCCGTACTCCTTGATTTATAAATGTGAGGCCATTTTGTAGGTGGAGGTTGAGATAAGGTCATTGCGAGTCCTACTAGAGTCTAAGCTCCCCGAGTATCAGTGGGTGGAGAGTCAATTAGCTCAGTTGATGTTGCTGGATGAAAAGAGGATGAAAGCTATGTATCATTCTCAGTTGTATTGAAAAAGAATAGCTCGGGCCTATAATAAAAAGATCAAGCCAGGAAAGATCAAAAAAGGGGATTTGGTGCTGAAACTTACAAAGTCAATCATGATCGACCCTCGAGGGAAATTCAAGCTAAATTAGGAAGGACCGTATCCAGTAAAGAAGTTATTTTCGAAAGCTGTCGCCTTTCTGTTTGATATGGAGGGAAATGAGTTCAAGGAGCTTGTCAACTTAGACAAACTCAAGAAATACATCCTGTAAAAAGTCTCGCTAGGGAGAAAACCTCAAAAAGAGGTTATCTAGGCAAAAATTAGAGACAAAAAAAAATCCTATTGGATTGAAAACCTCAAAAGAGGCAATCCAGGCAAATGTTAAGGATATGTAAAGGAGAGAGATAGAGATGCAAAATGGTTAGTTGGAAAACTTGTAAGGGCAAGCCAACTAACAATATGAGATGTATCATAAGAAAAATGCATATATGTATTGTGCTTAAATTGAATGAAATAGATTGCTTCAATTACTGTTAAGCGTTGCATAAAGTGTTTGTTACAAGTTGTTTAACTAACAAAAAGGGAAACTACATCTAATAAAAAGGAAAATGATGACTTAATTTCATGAGCTAATTTTGTCTTCTTTTCTTTTATTGGTCACCCCGAAAGCTCAATACTTATAACTCTCTTGTTCTCTTATTTCTAATAAATTCATCTCTTTCCATCTGTTGCAAGTAGACCCATGCTTTGTAATGATCATCAGTAGTCTGATCTCCATTGTAGTCTAAATTTATCTCGATGGTTCTTCAAGGCCAAGTTGCCACTAAGTGGTCCAGGAAGTTTTGAGAAAGGGGTTCTAGTTCGAACTCATGAACTAATTCTATGATCAGTTGTTTGTGATCGTATTGACGACAGAGGTGGGCTGGATTGTAAAAGGTGGAAAAATGAAGACTGGCAATTAGAAAGTAATATGTATAAGACCAGATAGTCATATATTGTAATCTCCACCAAAGGCATATCCAGCGGATCAGAGTGTTAGGAAATGTTGATAGCCAGCTGTGAACATCTGCTGGAACGGGGTGTAGCTTCCTTATTTGGTAATGTTTGGCCTTATAATGCCTAATGTCTTGAGGGGGTTCAAGCAGACTTAATTTTTCATAGAGCCACATCTGAAAATTGACAAATGATTAGGTGTAAATGATAGGATAGTTAAAAGTCAGGAATTGACACGGGAGAGCTTACCTCTAACAGAAAGGGACTTCTGGAGAATTATTATGTTTCTATAAATTTGTCCAGTCCAATAATAGTTTCTACTAGAATGAGAGAGAAGGGATTAAACCTTGATTGCACCTTATCAAGAATGGAAAGGACCTTTGAATCACAGTGTCCAAAGGAAGAAACCAGTAGAAACTGCACGTACAAATAGAGACCTATCATGCGGGGCCAGTAAGTTTCTTTTTTATCCACACCCATGGTGATCTCAAGGAAGGATTCTATTATGATTTCTGAATTGAAAATGTAGTGAGAAGAGGACCGCGGTGGAAGGTTGAATATACGCACCATCTGGTATTAAATGAAGTGAGGGTTTAGGTTCTCAAGGTCAGGAACTGTAAGTTGGCAAGTGGAATCTGTGTGATGATCAAGAACTACTTCAAATTCCTCTAGTAGGGAATATATTTCTACTGTGTTGAACAGGAAAACGTGCTTTTAGGGATCCTAGATCTAAGCCATAGTATAAAGGAAGGGAAGATTAATCCTCCTAGTATGTAGTGATTTGAAAACCGAAAAGTGAAACGACTTTAACCTAGCCGAAGACTTGTTATCTAAACTTTTCAAGATCGATTGTAGTAGTTTGAGACTTCGTTCAGTCATGGTTTAAGCTTTCAGGGGTGCCTAAAGAGAGAAATTGGAGGTTAGGGATAAAGGTGTCTTAAAAGCAATGCGATCCTCGCCCTGCTAGCCTCGTCACGGTCCTGCTCAAATAAATCACAGGTTAATGAATCATGCAAGCATGTATACATGTAGGGAATAGAGAGATTCTTACCCTCCACTATTGGGTGACCTCTAGCATATAGTCTTTCTGAGTTTCTATCATATAATACATGTACAGGTCTTGCAACAGAGAAATATGCATTGTTAAGTGAATGTTAGAACTAACATATGGGTTGAGAATGATAGTAAAAGTAGGTCAGGAGTAAACTTGCATGAGTGGCACCACCAGGGGTGCATGCAGGTGTCAGATCCTCGTCCAGAGTCAAAAATTGACGAGACAACTCTCTAAGAGGGACCCAACATCAAGCTAAAGGGTTAGGGACATGAATGAAGCTGCCAGGAGCGAACTGAGAACTGGGGGCGATAGGTGGCCTGGCTTGCTCAGCAACCACCGAAGTCTCCTCCTTGCCTTGATCCAAATGATGCCTCAGGGGCTCCCTCTCTTGCACTCGAGATCTAGCTTGAGGCATAGGCCTAGTAAGTACAGCCTAAAGGCAAGAAAAGGAAAGCATGTAAGAACACAACTAGTTCTTAAAATAGGAAAAAGGCTACAGGGATATGCCTGGGAAGTAGAAGTAACATGGAAGGGGATTATCAGTAGAAGGTGAGCTCAAACGAACTCCACATATTGGCTCTTCACATGGACTGTGTGATCTATAGCCCGTAAATGGCGGGGTTTAGCACGCGTTCAAGATTTTAGCAACCACGACACTGTTTAAGCTCAGGGCCTTAGGGAACACACTACTATATCATAAAGGCATAGCATGGAGAAGAGGAGTCGCCACCCTGGGTAATAACTGGGACAATTTGATTAGTGGTACTCAATTCTCTAAAAGAAAGTTAGCACCACAACCAGGAGATTCTAGGAACGGAATATTAACTTCTCTTAGTCTCATGTTCATTTAGAATAATTTTATAAATGATTATTTCATCATCTAATTACACGTAATTTTATTTAAACCCTATTTGACATCCATCTAACCCTAGGCATATAGTCAATAAAATTACACATAAAAAATGCACTCAAGATCGCGTTGTCCCTAAGTCTAAACTATATTAATTTTATTAAAAAGTTAGCTATATTTACATTTTATTTACAAGTGAGAAAGGGATTAAAGGTGGGCCTACATTTTTTATTAATTAGTGAGCCTAGATCTATTTATTTTAGTTTGCCTAAGGAATGGGCTTAATTCAATTTTAAAGGAAAGTTAAATTAGTGGGCCTAAAATTTAGTTAACCCAATGGGCTTAAATTGATTTTAATTATTTAAAGCCCTAAACCATTTTTAAGCCTATTTAAAGTGAGTTGGACCTAAGCGTGGGCTTGGGGCCCAAAATAAAAGAAATAAAAAAACACAATCCAAAAACAAATAAAATATAAAAAAGATCAAACATACATTATAGTGATTTTCTAAAAAAAACCTAAATCAATTACATGCAAACCCTAAATTAAGCTACTGCTACCATTGGTTTTAATTAATTCTAACCAAATTGAACATAATTACTAATTGATTTAAAACGCAGAAAATTAAATCTTTTCATTATTCCCACTGTTGGGGCTATTACATACTATGTACAAAAATTAAAATCAATCGATTACACAACTATGAATTAAAATAACTACACAGAATACCAAAATAAAAAATAAAGATAAAACCCTAAATTCTACTGGAAAATAACACAGATTCTTCCATGGCATTCCATGGACCTTCTGTTCAGTTTAAACACAAGCAACATCCTCCCAATCCACATTCGGACATCAAAACAAAACACATAAATAATAAAATTAGTAGCAAAATTGAATAATAAAAAAAATAACAAAATAAAAATCATAAAAAGAAAAGAATAGAAAAGAATGAAATATAAAAGAGCACTAATGATTTTAAATGTTGTGCAAATGCCCTTTTTGGCCCCTCAGACTAGGATTTTCACCATTGAAAATTGAAGTACTATTGATTCTGGACTGGAACTAAAAAAAAAGTTAGATCGTCCTCATTAAATGAACTGTAAAAATTAGGGTTTTGAAAGAACAGAAGAAATTAAAGTTTGGTTTGCAGGTGTTATTAGCAATGTTTTGACTTTAGGGTTTATTTTATGCAATAGGGTTTTTTTTTTCTCTCAGTTTGTGTGTGTGTGAGTTTCTCTTAGTTCCTCCATCTGTGTGAATCTCAAGCCCCCTCACGCACGCAGACTCTTTGCTTTTTAAAGCAAAGTCTGCCTGCGTACTAACTCCCCAAGTTTGCAGGAATAGGTTCATCTCTTCCAAAATAAATTGATAAGGATTTTGATTTTGAAAGCTATTTACGTGTTAAAACCTTTTTCAGATAAAAATAATAATAAAATTAAATTTTCAACCAATTAAAGCATTGAAAAAATTAATAAAAAAATATGCAAAAAATAAAAAAATGGGACTTTTTACACGTCGGCATTGTGCAATGTCGATCGGCATTGCGTAATGTTGGTCAGCATTACATAAATGCCGATCCCTAATTTTTTTAACTTTTAATTATCAAAAGACCCCTGAAAATTAACTTCCTTGTAATTAAATCCTAAAAAACATTGCAATTTAGTCCCTAAAGTCTGAAAAATCGACAACCAAGTTCAATTTTTTAATAAATTTCATCATAAGGGCTTACGTTGCAATTGTGCACAATTGTATCCTTAAATTGGATGCTTATAGGTGAGCCTGCGATAGCTTAAACGAGGTCCTCACCCTTTAGCTCATGCATCCAAAGCATGCTATTAAGAGAAGACCTGGGAACCCATCTTGCTCTAGCGCCTCCCCTCTAGTTCATGACCTTATAATATCCCGAGTTTTTAGATAATTTTAAACTGCATCGGGATATGCAGTGTTAATAATTTTTATATATATTTATGATTATCTTCATGAGTTTGTTATTTATTAAGTCATTTTAATTATTTTCAATTATTTTAAGTTCTTTACATAAAATTTTCCCGAGAATTTTATTTTCGGAAAAATTAAAATGTAAATAATTTAATATTAATTGTTTGAAATAGTTTTATGAATTTGCATGAGTTCATACATAATTTTAAAGTGTTAAATAAAATATAAATACGTACATTTATTTAAATTAAAATTAGGGTTGATTTTATAAATAAATTATATAATATAGTTTTTATATTAATTAATTAATTAAGTATATATGTGTATATATTATTAAAATATGTGTGTGGTGTGTATTTATTGTGTGTGTGATATTATATATTATTATAATATAAAGTATAGTTATATATATACATATTTATTTATCAAAAACAGAAAGTTTGCATATTTACAAGTCTGCCACTCCCTCTCCTTCTTCTTCTTCGATCGACTCCCTCACCATTTCCGGTCTCTGCAACGTCGATCCCTCACTGTTATTGTGCAGTCCAATGAGCCACCTCCCTTGCCAGCCATTTTCGACTTCCTAAGCTCCCTCTCCGATGTCGGTGAAGCCTAGAAACCCGTTTTGGCCGAGAGTTGTTCCTTCCACCATACCTCGCGTTTCCGGCCACTAAAACCTGTCATTCTGGTGCCGTTGAACTCCTTAGATACCATATAAGAAAATTCTAAGCTTCCTTTTAGCTCAAAACTCGATTTGGTAAGTTTTTTGTCTAGTTTTCATTTTCGGCCTATTAGGGTTTTCAATTTTTTTGAGCTTTGATTTGAATGATTCATGAAATATTTCTTCACAAACATTGATACTTGTAGCTTAATCTACCTCTGTGAATTTTTTTGGAATTTTTGGGAATTATTTTGATTTTTGTGAATTCTTTATTATTTTATTAATATTTTCTAATTTTTGAAAATTAATTAATTAAATTATGAAATTGTGTTTTATGGTGATTATAGGTGTTGAAATTCATTTTATAAATTTATTTTTAATTTTTTTGAATTTTATATAATTATTTGGAATTTATTTAGTTTATGTAATTTTGGAAAAATTAGGTTAATTATGTGTTTTATTGAAATTAATTGGTTAATTGAGTATATTTATTGATATTATTCAATTATATGTTGAGAAATTAATTTTTGAGTAATTATACTATTTTTGGTGAATTTTTTATTAATTTTAGTGAATTTACGAAACTAGGGGTATTTTGGTAATTTGACACTAAATTGGCCAAAAATGTAATTAAATTGGTTTTAATAGTTATTTAAGGTATAAAAATGATTTCTAAAAATTATTTAGTATTTTTAACTAATTAAAACTATTTTTCATAAATTATTTTCAAATTATATATATAATATACGATTTTTCTAAATAAATAATTTTTTATTGATTTTTAATATGTTTTAGGGTTAATTATGTAACTTGGATTTATAAAATATATTTTGGTCAATATTTATGAATTTATTGAGAATTACTGATTTTTAATAATATTTTATTTAAAATTAGGATTTTTGTGTATTTATCAGTTAAATAAATATTTTTAGCGTTTAAATATTTAAATTTGCTATATTTTGAGTATTGAAGGGCATTATGGTATTTTGGTATTTTTCAGTATTTCTGTGATTATTCTGTGAATTGTGAACTTCGGTCGGTGAATTGTAGTTTGGAGTCCGACCGAGGGGTAGTAAATTGTGTTATTTCAAAGTGTATTTCCTTGCAGGACCGGCTCTACTCTTTGAGTAGAGAGATATCCATTTTACAGGGGAGGTTCTGTCGGATTTTTGATAGAATTCTCGTAAAACGTGATGTCCGGTCAAATTTTGATTCTAATTATGTGTCTAGTATTCTAGATTGAGTTTCTAGAAATTTCGATAGAATTATTATGATTTCCTGTTATCATTTGTTCGTTTAGTTGCGCTGAGACCGAGGTCTAGTGGACCCGACCCATCGGATCTGTCTTGAGGAGCGCAATAACAGTGAGTTGTTATTTTATATATATATGTTTTAGGATGCATGTTTTAGCAATGTATGTTTTCATTGTATAAAATATGCATATATAGTTTAATCATTACTTAGGTTTATTTTGGTATATTTTTGATATATTTCCAAATTTTATGCATGTTTTGTTATAAATTTATACTTAAATTATTTTAAGTATATTTATAGTTTATTTCCAGTTTATTTTGTAACTATATTGGATTTATTTGATGTATATATACGCGAAATATACCTGGTTTACTTTTGGTATAATTCTAGTATATATATGGTTTATGTTGCTATTTTATTCAATTTCATGCATCATTTATTTATGAATGTATGTTTTATATATTAAATGAAGGATATCAATAGAATGTGCTACCTAGTGGGCAGCACTAGGACCGAGTACATACCGGTACGCTGATAGCATTTAGGCTATATTACTAACCTATTTATGGATTATGATCGGATTGATTGATTTGATGTGTGATGTGATTCAAGTGTGATTGTTGGAGCTTGGTTGACCAAGTGTCTCAGGGCCAATCACACTGACAGTCAGACTGCTGGAGCTCAATTGACTTAGTGTCTCGGGGCCAGTCTACTGTCCAAATGGAACAAGTGAATTATTTGGAATAAGTGAGCTTGTATGGCTAGAGTGTTGTCTAACACTGTTTGAGGTTGCGATTCTCTAGGGTTCTATTTAATCCTTTATAAATGGATATTATTTTGAATAAAAATATATAAGATGATTTTGCTGCATCTGTGTGTATTTGCTTGTATATATATTTATTATATATACTATTGAATGTGTGCATTGCCATTTAGCTATGCATGTATATATATTATAACAATTCACTCAGTGAGATCTGACTCCCCTCCGTTGACTATTTTTCAAGAGAGTCATCGTCTTCAGACCTTAGTAGCAGACCCATACGCCGGATTTCTTCCGCCCCGGCTTCACTATGTAAACTGCTTACCTAAGTTTTATTTTATAATCTAGACACTGCAGTAGTTGTAAACAGTTGTGAGATTTATGTATTATATTTATAAGAAATATGTATTTTAAGGATTTGAACTGGAATTTGTATTAAAGGATTATTCATATATAAGGTGAGGATGTATAATTAATTTTATTGGCAGATTATTATTTTATTTTTATTTATAATTTTATTTCCGCTATGAATGATTTTATTTATGTTATTATTATTATTGCATGTTTTTATTTTATTTTAAGGCTTGCTACGGGTTCCTAATTCGAAAGAATTCTCGTTCCTTGGCACTAGTCATGGCCCTTGTTTAAGGTCGTGACAGACCTGCTCACTAAGATACCAGGCCCAATATCCAGGGCCATAAAGGAGTACCCTCTTCTGGGCTAGGGGCCTAGAACGAGTCATCTTGATATTCCAGCTATCCTCAGGCCCTCACAAGTCATTTTGAATATGCGAAAGGTGGAAACATCAGCAGGAAAGTAGATTAAATTTGTATAAATTGCTAATGGAAGAGGTTATGTTTTGTAGATTAAATCTAGTCCTTCTAATCGTTAATCATCTTGCTATACAGGGCTCAGGCCCCTGGAAATTCCCAGCACCCTTAAATGTCTGTGCATTATGCTGCAAGAGGAAAAAATAAGGAAGTTAAATTTATGCATTTTATTGTCACAGAAAAATTCAGAATGAATAAGCATATAACTGATGTGGATTGTCCTACTGATGAAACGTATCGCCTCATCAAAAAGGTGACAGCCTTTTAATCTGCAAGAGTGGCCATCACCTCTTTAGAAGAGGCGTATTGCCTCATCAATAAGGCAATCACCTCATTGATGATACAATCACCTCATCGAAGAGGAGATTACCTCATTGATGAGATGGTCACCTCATCGAAGAGGAGATCACCTCATTGATAAGACGATTACCTCATCAAAGAGGTGATCGCCTCTAAAAGACACAAACAACAACAGTTTTTAATTTTTAACATCAAAATGGCAAATTCATATTTGTTTAACCTAATCATGCTCTAGAATGATAAATATACAAGAATAATCACTAATCCAATGCAATTTGTAGGAAAAATAAAAAAAATTGGGTACTAACCTCTCCGAATGCATACGAACAAATATGGGACCCTCGATTCGCCAAGAGAGGAATCGAGCCTCCTCATGTCAATCTAAGGCTCTAAGAAGCGCTAGTGGATTATAAGATATGATCCCACTCAGGTATAAGAGGTGTCCTCTTATTTTCCATTATTTAGAAAAGGGAGAGAAGTACAAAAAGTATAAAGGAGAAAGAAAGAAGAGAAGAGACAAAAAAAAAGGGAAAATGACAAAAAGTGGAAAAGAGGAAAAAGGGAGAGAAGTTATCTTTTATAGTAGGTGGAAGTTTAGGATTTTGGAAAAAAAAAGGGTCATTATTGACGTGTGCTTGGAAATCGAAGTTTAGGAATGAAAGTCATCTAAGTGAAGTTTTAGCAAGAACCAAGCCAGGAAAACCTAGGATTCACACTTTTTAGTTCAATAAAGATCAAGCCAGGGAAACCCATGCTTCACATTTTCAGTTGAATAATGTGTGGGCTAGGAAAACCCAAGTTTTATATTATGATAAGACAAAGCTGTTCAGGTTTGAATCCCCGAAGCTCAAAGACAGGGTTGTTCGGGTTTGAATCCCTGAAGTTTAAAGACAGGGTTGTTTAGGTTTAAATCCCCAAAGATGAAAGACTGCGATGACTACTCAGGTAGTATTCTTAAAGTTAAAAGCAAATGACAACTAGACCAAGAAAACCCAGAAGTTTATATCCCTAGAGAAATGATAATCGGACCAGAAAAATTCAAGAATCACATCTCCAATGGTAATCGAGCCAGGAAAACTCGAGAACAGAAGTTAGTACAGTGATGATTAGACAAGGAAAATCTAAGAGTCACATCCCCAATGGTAATCGAGCTAAGAAAAATCGAGAACCAAAGTCAGTACAACAATGATCAGACTAGGAAAATCCAAGAATCATGTTTTGATGTAATGACGATCAAGCCAGGAAAACTCAAAAATAATGCCCCCAGTAGGTTGATCAGGTGACAATTGGATCAGGAAAATCCAAGAATCATGTCCCCAATGGAACTGTAATTGGGCCATGAAAACCCAAGGTAAATCATCTTCGAATAACTTATTAAATACTAATGAGTGGCTGATCAGGCCAGGAAAACCCGAGGATCGCCTTCACGTTTCAAAGTTGAAGAACTCATTTCTCAAGTGAAACTCGAGAGCCAGGTGTGTTACTGATCTTATTTATTTATTTGTTGTTATGTATATGATTTTTTGAAAAATGGTCATTGCATGCATTTGATTTTTTGAAAAATCAGGAGGCAAACTGTAGACACCCGATTTAGTCAACCTATGTTAGGGGACGAATTAGAGATGCTTGGTTTGATCAGCCCATTGTTAAGCCTAATTACGAGAATGTGAAACTTGGACACAAGAATAAAACTTGAATCTCCAATTGGAAATGGACTTGAAAGCCTAAAAGCCTCAAAAGCCTAAGACTTAGCCCAATTATCTAAAAATAACTTGGCTCGCTTGGCCTAACACAGGCCCGGGCCAAAGAGGCGTTACCTCAGTGCAATGAGGCAATCGCCTCATTGTAGAGGCGCTGCCTCTGTGGCAAACCATTTGTAGCTGCAACCATGGTGGCCAAGGGTATGGGTCCCATACCCCCATACCTGATTTTATATGAGGAAGAGATTTTTGGGGAGAAGAAAAAGGCTATAGGGGTTTATGATGAGCTAGAAATCCTAGGGGCATGGGCAAGGTAAGGTTATAAAAAGAAAAAAAGAAAAAAAGGGGAAGGAACCATTATTTTTTGTTGGAAAAGGAGAGAGAGTTCAAGAAAAAAAGAAAGGGGGGCTCTAAGCTCTGAAAAAAAAAAGAAAAAGAAACGTTCTTGAGAGAGGGGGGAGAATCCAAGCCAAAGCAAGTTCACATTCCTTGAGAGAGAAAGAAGAAAAGCTTATGTTAAAATGAAACTCATATGCAAGTGGAGATCACACTCAAAAGCACATCTCTGAGGGTCCACCGCTTTGGTAAAATTTTGCATCCAAATACATTTTTTATAACTTCATCATTTTTGTGTTTAGTTTGCATGTGACTAAGTTGTTAGTATACTTTAGGTATATTTTAGGTTTGTTTCGTTTGTTACGCTACCTCATTGATATAATCCCTTAAACTATTGCATGTAGTTATAATTTGGCACCTGTTGGATGCATGTGTGTATGTATTGCTTGCTTAGGGTAGAAGTTTGATTGTCTTGAGAGGCGAGCTAGGCATCACCCCTTGTCAATGAGGCGATCGCCTCTTCATAAGGGTGATCACCAAATTAACATGCCTCCGGGCAACTTGGCCTCTCTTTTTATATGTTTCTGCATGATTATACTATTTTGATGTATTGAGGAAGCTTGTTGATCAGGCGATGCCTCATCATAGAGGCATTGCCTCTTGCCAATGAGGAGATTGTATCATCATAGAGGCGATCACCACATTGACAGGTTTTCAAGCAACATGATCCCTTTTTTAAAAACTTGCATGATTTTAACCTTGCATGTTTTTTTATTACTTATAATTAATACATTGCATGACGATAGTTTGACCATTCAAGCCTTTTTAGTTCTTATTATAACTTCTTTCTAGAACATAATTTGTAAAATATTATTACTAATATGTTGTATTTAAGGGAAACTAACTGTATGATTATTGTAGGAATTACTTGATGATCTACGTCATTGAGTAGTCAATTTAAATAGCTAATCCCTTAGAGTATCTTGCTTATGTAAATAGTTTATTATTGATTTATTTTCGGTATATGTACAGTTTATTTTCCATATATTTCTTTTGATTTTATTCAAACGTGTTGTAATCCTTAATCTTTTCCCCTCTTTGGTTTGAATGAATGGTTGTGAAAATTGATTATCCATTTCATTTTTTGTAAATAACGGGACTATGTACACGAAAAAGGATTAATATGCAAACTTAGGCTTAATTGTAAAACTTGGGAAATAGATGAAGGCAAGTGAAATTTTGAATGTAAATAAGAAAATAATTAAATAATCAAAGGTAATAAAACAAAAAACACAAATGGAGGCCAACCGCAAGCATTTAAACGCTCATACCTAGTTTCTGAACTTCGATCTCTGATGACGATTTCTGGGAACCTCCGTGGAATCCAGTTGTTGTACAGTGTGTCCTGATTTTTATGCTGGTGGCGACTCCATCTCCGAATAGGCCTAAGACCTATATCGTATTTCCAAGTGGGCCTCAAGCCCACATAGTGCAGTGGTCGCCAAACACTTAGGCACGCGGTCAGCCCCGCTGCTTACAACTATAGCACTGTGTGAGCTCGAGGTCCACTAGAAAATACAAAATAAGCTTAAAGCCCAAATCGGAGAAGGAATCACCACCCGAATAAAAGCTGGAATATACTGTACGAAAATTGGATCCTACAGAGGTTCCCAAAAGCCGTCATCAGAGAATGAGTTCAAAAACTGGGTATAGGCTTTTGGAATGCCCACCCAACCTTATGATTGACCTTCGTTTGTATTTTTTATTTTATTACTTTTAATTATTTAATTATTTTTTTATTAACATGCAAATTGTAATTTCCTCAAAACAATTGTTGAATTTTTTGTTTAAGCCTAAGTTTGCACTTAATTCGATTTCATACATTATAAGTTCCAATATTCATCAAAAAATAGTACATTCAAATAAAATAGGGGAAGATATTAAATATTACAATGTTTTGCGCAAATAAAAGTAAAATAAACTAGTTATTAAACAGGTAAACTTAGGGAAACTAAAAGGGAATACTCAATTAATGACTATGAGTCATCCCAAGGTTTTCTGCAATAAAGCACATTATTAGTCTCCATGAAGATAGGAAAAACTTCTACAAAATAAACTCAAAAAGTTAGTTTAATGTAACACTAAATATACGTAAATGAAGAAAAAGACAAACTTATGAATACATTTGATTTAAGCATAATAGTGGAATAATTGCATAAAAAGGAGCTAACAATTATGAAGATATAAAAGCACTTAAAACAAATAAATCATGAAAAACCTGCTTAAAATCAAGAGCTAAAAAAAGTGTTGGACTCTATTGATGTGACAACATCTCATGAATAAGGCATCGCCTCTAGTCATTGAGGTGATTTAATTTTGCCTTAAGACAAAGGGAAGATGCATCGCCCAATTAACAGACAAAGCAAGAAACTTTGTGTCTTTTAAATTTTAGAAAAAGCAACTCTTCATGCAAATAACGAAATACTAGTGACTATATGCTATAATTTAAATAATCATACCATGAATATCACAAGAAACAAGTAGAAAATCTAGAACAAATAAGCAAACTAATAATGCTTTTACAACTATATATAACTCAAGATTTATATAACTCAAAATTTAAAAGAAATAAGGACTATTACTGATTGTGAAACTTGTTTTCCAAAGTAGTTGGCTCTTAGAAGTTGGTTTTTATCTCAAACTTTACTTGAACGTAAGATTTTTCCTTTTCTTCCTTCAGGAAAATATCTTTGCTCCTTTCTTCTCTTTCTTCTTTAAGAACCTTTTTTTTTCTTTTTCTTTTTCAGAGCTTTTTTTATTCTTAAGATTCCTTTAAGTTACTAATGGTTTCTAACCCCTTTTTTCTCTCTTCTTCTCTTTTTACTCCCCATGCCTAGGCCATATCCCTACTTTTCCATCCCCATCATTACTTTTCTAGCCCTTTCCTTTTCCCAAAGACTTTCTTTTCATGTAATAGGCTCAGTTTCAATGGGAGGTGGGCCCATCAACTTGACAACCATTGTCACATCTGCGTATAATGTAAAGACAAGTTACTGTTACAGAGGCAGCGCCTCTTCGATGAGGCGTCACCTCTTTAGCTTGGTCCTGAATTAGACCTTTGGGCCACAATGGCCTGGGGTTGGTTTTTTGTGTTCAGATCTTGTATTGCATAGTTTGGATTTGGATTAGGTTCGAAACTCTTAAGTCCATTTTCAAGGAGATTCCGGGCTTTTTTATTGCATTTAAGCTTATCAAACTGAGCATCCTTAGTTCGCCTCTCATTATGGGCCGATCAAATCAGGTGTCTGCAGATAATTACGCCTGTAATGCCTAGACCAAACAGTCGAAGGTTGAGGTCTTAGGTTTGAACTGTGGCAATGACAAGGTTATTTCTTGGCCACTCCCATGGATGGAATCTACATTTGTGAGTCCTATGTAGGTTAGGTTTAGATTTTCCTTCTCTTACTAACACTAACAATTAACAGTCATAACTCATTGGATACTAACAAGCAGCAGTAATAAAAAAAAAAGGGTAGTTACTATCACATCTTTAACATGTGACCTATTACATTACTAGATCTCTAATTTTTTAATAGTTGACTTAAACGTTCTTAAATTTTTACTCTGTTAAATTATTATATTTATATTGTTTAATTTATTACTAAATAAACTAATTAAAAAATTCTATTTATTCCTAAATTTATAATATAATTTAAATTCATCCATTTTTTATTTTTTTTTAATAAAAACGGAAGGCATAATATTAATTAACAAACATATTCACCATGCCGAAAGGGAAGATTTAGAGAGGAGCCTCTTTTAACAAAACAATTTCGACTGCTAAAGTAAATGTCCATTGAGTTAAGTTATGAGCAATCTTATTACATATTTGGTGGTGTAGTTTTGATGGAGCCGAGACTGTTGAAAATTAGTCAGAGACAAAAGAGAAGTAATGGATACCTAAATGTGCTCGGTTGAAATACAATTGACCTTAAGGGTATTATATTATTCCAAATGCCGCAAAGAAACGTGAAATTTTTTTTCTTTCATCTCCAATGTACTGATAGTAAAATTAAAATACCATCCAAGAACAGGTTGGCCCTAAATAGCATCCACACGTACCCTGAGACTATATGCAAATCACATAAAAGACCCAATGACATTCAGCAAAAACATGTAATTCGGTAGATGAAGTTTTCTTTCTAATTTCTCTCATTATATTTAATGGAGGATTTTTTAAAGGAAAGTTGCTTTCTTCTTCTTTTTTTTTTTTTTTTCTACAAGTGCACTTTCCAATCTCTTTCGTTATACTAAATAAGCAACAACTCTAAAACTATCTGTTTTTCCAATCTCTTTCGTTATACAAAATAAGCAATCTCTTCCCAATCTCTTTCGTTCTACAAGTATTTTAGTGGAAATCCTATGTGTCATGAATATTGAGATGGATAGATGATGCAGAAGGTATCATGTGCACGTAGGTAAAAATACTTCCATTCAAGTGTTTTTTCTTATACTTAATATGGTACGATTAATAGTTAACTTTTTAATTACGCATTGAACTCGATTGTTAAGAATTAAATATTAAAAATTTAAATATAAAGATACTATAACTGTTAAAATTGAAATTGCTGTTATCCTAATTTAATAAAAAAAATGAATGAATTTAAATTTGTATTATAAATTTAGGGACTAAAGAGAACTTTTAATTTTTCAAATTTATCCATTTAACAGTAAATTAAATGGTATAAATGTAGTAATATAATGGAATAAAGTCTCACGGATATTTAAATTAATTATTGAAAGTAAATAAAATCTTAAAAATGTGATGGTAATTAACCCTAAAATAAAATAAAGAAGAGTTTATTCTCGTCTTTCTTTTCCTTCTTCCGCTTGTTCTTCTTCATTTGTGAACTTATTCTTCATCTAAAAGGGTAAACAAGCTATAAAAAATATCATTTTTATCTCATCAACAATCATTTGAATAAAGAATATTACCATTCTCTTTGCTGCATATTTCACATAGCCAACACACAATTTTTTTTTTTATCAGGTTAGCCAACACACTCTTCTTGACATACTTGTACGACAAATTTAATGTCTCTGCCAAGAAATTTAAGTTTTTTTTTGTGCTTTTAAATTATTCAATTTTTAGTTTTTATTCAAATTAATATATGGTTTTTTCTTTGTGTTTTTAAATTATTTAATTTATGGGTTTTTAATTGATAATAATGAAATCTTCATCATCTTTGATATATCTATCGGTCTTGATTTAAACAATTGAAATTAGTGCTAACTTTTTTTTTAATTAGGTTGGATTTTAGAACTAAATTTTAATTAAGTTTTCTGATTTGTAACAGGGTGGAAATTTTTGCACTCCACCTCTTTATAAATGTACACCACGTTTATAAATGACATAATTATTCTTACTTTTCACCCTTGTATTAGCTAATATAATATTTAAACTTTTTATGTTTAATTGCCTTAAATACATTATTTATTTTTTGAATTTCCAACATTATTTATTTTTTGAATATCCAATATATACTAAGTCTTAAATATATATTTAAATTTTTTATATTACAAAAAAGTTAAAAGTGAAAAAATAAAAATAAAAAATAAAAATCATTAATATTTTCAAGTTATTAATTAATTAATAAAAAAAAAAAAGTAGATTTTCGGTTAAAATTAGGCATGATGGATTTCATTTTTTAGTCATAATTTTTATTAGTTTTGATATGTTTTAATTATTTGGTTAAGTATTTTGAGATTTACTTCAATGCAACATATTAGCATTTAAAAATTTATTTGTATTGCATATTTAATATGTAAATATGTAAATTTAAATATATGCTTTACTTAAAAAATAGACTATAAAATAAATAATTATAGAATCAATTATATTGATATTATATTATAAAAGATAAATAAATATTATATATTTATATGAATGAGTTTTTTTTTTTTTTTTCATGAAAGTGGAGGGAGGAGGGGGATTTAAACCGCCCAACTCCTAAAGGGTGCTAGCCCCATGGGTGGATGGTAAACCACCTAGCTCTAGGCGGGCTGACTTTATATGAATGAGTTTGATAATTATTATGAGGACATATTTGATTTTTCTATAAAATAAAATACCTTTATAAAAAATAAATTAAGTAAAATAATTTAAAAACTAAAATTTTTTATAAAAAAGTGAAATTAAATAGGATATTGCAAATATTTAATTACTAAATAGCTATTTTAAATAGACGGTAACTGTAGGTGGCGGGGTTTAGCGCGCGCCCTAGTGTTTGGCGACCAGGGCACTGTGTGGGCTTGAGGCCCATTAGAAAATACAATATAGGTCATGGGCCTATTCAGAGATGGAGTCGCCACCCGGATAAAAGTCGGGACACACTTTACAGCAACTGGATCCCACGGAGGTTCCCAGAAGCCGTCATCAGAGATCGAGTTCGGAAACTGGGTATGAGCGTGTGAATGCTCACCCAACCTTACGATTGGCCTCCGTTTGTGTTTTGCATTTTATTACTGTTTAATTATTTAATTATTTCCTCATTTACCACAAATAATGAAATTGCCTTCGGATAATTGCCAAATTTTATAATTAAGTCTGAGTTTGCACGTTAGTCCAATTTCATGTCTTTATGTCCCAACATTCAAAAAACACAGTAAATAAAATAAATAATAATTTACAACCATACATTCAAAATTAAATAGGGGGAAGGGATTAAGGATTACAACGCTTTTTAATCAAATAAACGAAATAATATACAGAAAATAAATCAAACATATACCGAAATAAACTACTGAAATAACATAAAGACAGTAATATACAAAGGATAAATAGCAAAAGTGATTGCTTGACGACAGAAATTATCAAGTAATTCCTGCAAATATCACATGATTAGCCTTTCTTCTTACAAAAACGAAGTCACATATAATAATATTTACAAAGAGATCCTACAAAGAGGTTGTCACATTATGAGTTAAAGAAAATATCGAACAATCAAGATAGTCACCATCATGCAATCATATAGACATGTTTAAGGTCAAAAGGGGACATGTTAAGGCAGGCATCACAGTAAATAATCAACAAAATGAAGCAGGAAATGGGTTAACCCTGTCAATAAGGCGGTCGCCTCATTGATGAGGCGATCGCCTTATTGAGAAGAGGCAATCGCCTCATTGAAGAGGCGACGCCTCATCAACAAGGCTTTTGCAATCTTGAGACAAAAGCTGGCAATACGCACACAAAAGGTAAGCTCCCTGAGGACCTATCAGTGGGGCGATCGTCTCACTGAGATGGGGCGACGCCTCTATGAAGAGGCGTCGCCTGACCACCAGACCGGCTCTGACTTCCAAGACGTGCAAACTTCTACTCTAAGCAAACAAAACATGCATATACACACTCTACACTCATCATACTACAACTACATACATAAATATTCAAAGATCCATCAATAAAATGAGATGTCAAGCACATGCACTAGAGACAAACTTAGAATATGCTAAAGACTCAGTTACACACAAGCAAGAACATACAAAATGATGAACATATCAAGTTCAAGGTGCAAATTTCATACCGAAATGAGAGGCCCTCAGAGCTACTTTGATTGAGATCCTTGCTAAGATATAGTATCTCTCCTTAACACAAGTTTCTTTTTTCTTCTCTTATGGGAAAGTGGACCTCCTCTCTTCCTTCAGGACGTTTTTCTTCTTCTTCTCTTCTCTCCCTCTGTCTTTTTTCTTCAGAGCTCTCCCTTTTTTTTTCCTCCTTCTTCCCCCTTTTTTTTCTTTTTCTCTCTTTTTTTCCTTTTATCCCTTAGCTTTTCCATCCCCCTCAGCCTCTTAGCCCATCATGAGCTCTCCTAGCCTTTTTCCTTTCCCCAAAAGTCTTTTTCTCACGCAAGTAGAAAGTCTGGAGAGTGGGGCCTGCGCCACTTAATTGCAGCTGCATTAAATGCAGCTACACGTGAGTTGCCAGAGGGGCAGCGCCTCATCGGTGAGGCGATCGCCTATGTGATGAGGCGATTGTCTCATTGACAGCTGCCAAAGAGGCGATCGCATCATTACACTAAGGCGGCCCCCCTTTGGCCAGAGCCCGCGCTGGGCCGAGCGGGCCTGGGTCAAACTTGGGTAGTTGGGCTCGGTTTGGGTTTTGCAGGTTTCTGGATTTTCAAGTCCACTTTCCACTTAGAGATTCAGGCTTCATCCTTATGTCCAAGTTCACATTCTCATCATTAGGCTTGATAACGGGCCGGTCAAACTGAGCAACCCTAATTCGTCTCCTAACACGGACCGACCGAATCGGGTGTCTACAGTAACTATATCATTTAGATTAAAAAAATTCAAACAAACAATTTATCATGAAAATATGCAAATTATTAAATTTATAAAATAAATCAAAATTGAAATTGAGTATTAAAAATGAAAATGTAATTGAAAATTACATTTTATTTATTGATAAATTATCTTTTTGAATCTTTCAATTTTTTGTATTTTCAATTCCAATGACATATATCATTATCCTCTATTTAAAATAACTACTTAACAATTAAAATATTTGAAATATTCTATTTCATTGCATTTTTTTATAAAATATTTTACTTTTAAATTATTTTGCTTGGTAATAAATTATTTATTTTTCTATAAAGAATTTTATCTTACAAAAAATCAAATATGTTCTTAATTCTATTTTATAATCTAATATCAATATAACTAATTCTACAATTAATTATTTTATATTTTTAAATTTACACAATAAATATATAATATAAATAATTTTTAAATATTAATCTGTTATATTAAAATAAATCTCAAAATATATATAAAAGTGTCCAAAAAAAAAAATTAAAGATACCTTTTATATTTGTGTCATCTATTAATTAAATAAATTAATTGTATGACATTTTAATAAATTCAATCATTTATTTTTAGGTGATTATTCACTTCTAGCGTCGTAATTTTAATTGCTTCAAAGACGGCAAATCATTCAGCTCCTATTATTTTTTTGTTCAGTTTAACGTAATTCTTTTTCATTTCTCCTTATGTACCTTCAACTTTAACTCCTAAATCTTTCTATATTCTCAATTTATCTGAAGCAAACAACAACAATCAATAGGTAACGCAATTTTGTTTCTTTAACTTGGTAAGATTCTCAATTTTGATTTATTAATTTAATTAAATAGTTCAACTGTTAACTGTTTTTAATTAGTTTTAGCCCTTAAGTTTAATATCATAATTGTGTATTATAATGCAGTTTAGAAATTCATTGATATCAGTAAAATGAAAGATTAACCTTTTGTCATTGTCATTATTTGACGAATAGAGTAGGTATTTTTCTCTATTACAATAGTTGTATTATATGCTTTTATCACTGTGCATAAGTTGAAACTACCTTTCAATGTCCTTTGCACGTATTAATTGTTTGTGTCTTTCAATTGTGGTTTGTGAATCCGTTGTCCATTACAAATTAATTTTTGGATTGCCTTTTATTCTTAGTTACAAATCTCCTTGAAAGTATATGAGACCTTGCCTGAGTATTTTGATATACTATTGACAGCTATTTATTGTCCATTATAAAGAACCCCCTGAAAATATCCCATTGTATAGGAACTATATAGGCATTTAGACCCATTAAAGAAAAAACTAATGTTTTTTTTCACCAGGGCTTGAAAATTATTTTCACCCTACCAAGTGAATCCTTATATATATAAACATATGAGGACCAAGAAGCACCTTGAAATAAAATAGAATGTCTTTAAAAAAAATTCAAAATTATGTCAATGGTTTAAATATTTTCACAAGAATTGCTAGGTATATATGAATCACATTCTTAATGAGCTAAACATACACTATGAGGTTATAATTTTTAAAAATTAACATTCATTTAATTTTTAATTTATTAAATTTTATTTTTAAAAATTAGGATTATTTTACAATGATGCTGAAAAAAAAAAAAGTCACCAAATTCTTCCATGAAGTCATCGTATGTCTTCGATGCTCGCCTGTTTAGTGAACAAATTCTCAAGCCAAAAGCAATTTATAAATATCAAAATGAGCAACAATGGCTAGAAGATAATTCTATTATGTCAAATTAGTTTTTGTCTTCTTTGTCATATGGTAGAGAAATTCCTCACAAATATTAGGTTTGTCAATGATAGTCATTTTGCTCATAATTTAATACATAATTATGGTTTGGTTCATTATGTGTGTGTGCCTCATACTTACGAAATAAAGGGTGTATTGTTGACATATTCATTCCTTACTCTTCAACTACATTACATTTATTTAATGTGCCAAAAATGTGGGTGTGATGGAACAAGTGGAGTAGTTAGTAAATGTGATTAACTACTACATGTTGTTATAGTTTATATTTGTTATGGCCAATCTCTATCTTGGACAATGTTCTGTTTTTGGATAAAATGAATGACTTATATATTATCAACAACGACTTTATTATTATTGTTATAATTTCTTCATATTGAGAGTGCATGGAACTTTAGCTAGATCACAAGATTTGGATCTAGTATTAATTATGTTTATTTTAGATATTTATTTAGTATGTAGGAACCTTATGTTTTTATTATAATTGGTTTTTTTTTTTTTTTGCAATAGTTAATCAACATTGATATTACTTGAGAAATAAAGATATCATTTTAGCATTGAAACAACAACTTATAAAGGTACAAATATGTATAAATTCTATTCCGAATATGCAAATTGAATTTCTTTTATTCAATTATTTTACATTCATCATACATTATGTTAAATTGCATGATTTGTAGTTGCAAACTTTATTTAAATACTTTAATTAGATAACTTCAAATGGACCAAAACACTTGGATGTATAAATCTAGATCTAGCTCAAAATTTCTTAATGGATTGAATCATTTCATAAAATTTGTGGTTAAGAAAATAGTTGTCAATGGAGTAATTTATTGTTCATGCAAGAAATGTTATAATATATTCTCCTTTGATTTTGAAACTGTTCAAACACATTTGGTATAGGATGACTTTCAAGAAAATTATTATAACTGGTTATTTCATGGTGAAAATTATTTTTTATCATCAAACAACCAAAATGACAATCTGGATGCTATTTCGACAAATATGCCATTTTGGCTTGGTGGAGATTATCAAATGAGGGGACTAATCCAAGATGCATTGGGAGTTTGCAATGTACTTAGTCTATAAGATGTAAATGATGGTGATGTACTGCATGAACCACCTAATATTTATGAAGAAAGGGTAGGCCCACAATCACCGAATTCAAGCCAACATATATGGTATGATGCTCAACCAGATGCTTAAGATTTCATAACAAATAATGAAAGAAATAGATTTCAAAATTTGTTGCAGGAGAGCAATCAAAACTATATCCAGGTTGTACAAAGTTCTCAAAATTGTCATTCATTTTACGATTGTTCACTTAAAATGTTTGTTTGGTTGGTCAGCGAAGTCATTTGACATGCTTTTAGAGCTTCTAATAGATGCTTTTCCAAATGGTATTACACTTCTAATAGATGCTTTTAAAATAATACCATGACATTTAGTGTCGCTAAATTAGATTGGCGACACTTTATAAAAAAGCGTCACCACATATGCCGACAAGAGGCATAAAATGTTGCTAATTATGTACTGATGCAAAAATGTTGTGTCTTTAAATTTCTTCCTCACGGCTTATTTAACAACACTATGAACGAAACTTTTACATGTATCGGTATTTTTTTAGAGACACTAATTTAGCGTCCCTAAATACAATTTTTAATGTCATTAAAACCTTATAACCTTGTCGTGAGAATCCACATATTTTAGTTAACAACTTGCAAAGATTAATGTTTTTATTTTTTATTTTTCATTTTCTATCTTTTTTTCTATAATACAAAAAAATTAGTTTACATATATATTTAAGACTCAATATATGTTGGACATTCAAAAACAAATAATGTAGTAAGACAATTAAATATAAAAAAAGTTCAAATTTTGTATCAGTTAATACAATAGTCATTCAAGTGTAAGGATAATTATGCCATTTAAATTACTAAAAATCAAATATAAAGTACATTTATAAATAGATAGAGTGTAAAAATCAAACGTATAGATGCATATAAAGTGCAAAGAGATCTTTCGTTAGTTGCATTGAAGGAAGATGCATGAACTTTGAACTCATATAACAACAAACTAATATCTAATAAAAGAGCAAATTACATTTTTTTTCTTCAAGTTTAACCTAATTTATATTTTCCACTCTTTTATTTGAAAATCAAATTTTTACATCACTCAATTTAATTTCATTATCACTTTAACCATTCCGTTAAATGTTCCGTTAGTATATTAACAAACAAAGACATTTTACTACCTATATTTAATAAAAACTAAATAATTTACCCCCTCTATTTTTAAAACTAGCACTTTAATCATCTTTATTTTAATAAAATAAAAAATGTTATTCTTTTTCAATTTTCTTAATTTTTTAAAACTAAAATTGCAAATTTTACTAAATTTTCAACGATTACAGATATCTTTATCAACATTTCAAAATAAAAAATCAAATTATAATTTTGATAAATTCATTAATTTTCATCAATTTTATTTTATATTTATTGTATGTTTAATTTCAATAATTTAATTTTTTAAAAAGAAATTCATTTTATATATTATTTTAGTTTTAGATAATATGCTATTTTAAATGGAACAAAAGTTAATAAAATTAAGTAAAAGAATGAATATAAAGTGAATATATGTAAATTTATAAATTTATTAAAATTACAAATTGACTTTTGAGTTAATATATTGATGAAAATATGTGTACATGTTAGTTTTTTATATAACTATCCATACTCTTAAATGACTCTTATATTAGTTTTTTATATTTAATTGTCAATATATTATTTGTTCTTTTTGAATATATATATATATAATGGAAAAATAAAGAAACAAAAACATTAATATTTGCACGATATTAAATAAAAATGTAGATTCTTGGTTAAAATTTTCGGCATGATGAATTTTGTTATAAAATTTTATTAATTTTGATACATTTTTAATTATTTAGATATATATTTGAGATTTATTTCAATGCAACAAGTTAATACTTAAAATTTTATTTATATTGCATACTTAATGTGTAAATTTAAATACATACTTTATTTTCAAAAAATTATTTTTTGAAATATAAAATAAATAATTAAAAATCAATTATATTGATATTATATTACAAAGAGAAACAAGAACATATTTGATTTTTCTCATAAAATAAAATTCTTTATAGAAAAATAAATGTTTTTACCAAGTAAAATAATTTAAGAAGTAAAACATCTTATAAAAAGTTTATTTGAAAAAAAAAAAAAAAGGAAATTACATCACATAGCCACTTTCACTCTTTTATTTCATTTGCGGCCTGACCCATTTTTCTTTTTTAGTTTTGTTCTTTCAATTTTCATTTTTGTCTTCCTTTGTTCTCTGTGTTTTCATTTCATAAAATCAGTGTTTTCTTTTTTTTTTCTTTTTTTATAATTTTTTTTACTTATTTATTATTTTTGAAGATATCTTTAATTAGAGTTGCTTGTATTTATTTATTTAATTTATATATTTTAAATAATTTTAATTTTATATTCTAAATAACATTTTTTTAATTTTAAAACTTACTATTATTTAGAATATAAAAATTAAGCTAATTAAACTACAAATTACTGATAGTCTTTAATAATTTTTTTTATAATTATTTAGAATTTAGAAATTAAACTAATTAAATAAAAAATTACCTGTAGTATTCAATAATTATTTTTTTAATAAAAACAACAAAAAAATATGAAATATATCAAATAAATTATTATTTTTATTATTGATACTAATAAAAATAAAAATTATATTTATGGCCTTAATTTTATCATTAATAAACAAAAGACTGAAAAAATAACAAACATCAACAATTGCAATTTTGTGTTATTTTTTAAAAAATAATAAAATAAAAACAAAAAATAATAAAAAATTATGAAATATATCAAAAAATTATTATTTTTATTATTACTACTAATAAAAGTTAAAATTTTATTTATGGCCTTAATTTTATTATTAATAATGAAAAAATAAATGAAAAAAATAAAAATCAATAACTGCAAATTTTATTTATTTTGGTTGTTTCAGCTGTTGTTTCTAGTTATTTTCAGTTGTTAATTTTTGTTTTTTTTCTTTAAAAACAACAAAAAATTATGAAATATATCAAAAATATTATTTTTTATATTATTAATACTAATAAAAGTAAAAATTTTATTTATGGCCTTAATGAAAGAACAATAAACAGCAAACAAACAAAAAACAACATCCAACAAAAAAAACAAATAAGAAAAAAAATTTGTTAGACATGTTAATCAATAAATCAAATTAATAAAAAACTAAAATCCTTATTCTTTACAAACATAAAAAGGGAAAATTTTATTTATTACTTGTTGTTACAATAGTTGAAAATATTTAGTTTATAATTATTCAATTGAAGAAAGAAAGAGTAAAAAATATATTTTAATTGAAGTTGTTGGTTTCAAAATTTAAAAAAAAAACTATAATTGAATTAATAAAGATTGAGAGAGAAAAAAGACGTTTGAAGAAAAAGAAAATGTTAAAAAAATGAAGACAATAAAAAAAATGAAGACAGTACAAAAAATGTTTAAAGAAAAAAAAATATTGAGAAAAAAATACGTTGAGAAAAAAATAGACTTTGAAAAAAATTAAAAATAGTAAAAAACGTTGAGAAAAAAAAGATAGTAAAAAAATGTTTGAAGAAAATGAAAATATGTTGAAAAAAATACAAACTTTGAAAAAATTAAAAATAGCAAAAAATATTGAGAAGAAAGACAATAAAAAAGGTTGAAAATACTTTTCGAATAAAAAGGGAAAGCAATGGTTGAAAATAAATTAAATTTTTTTTGGAGTTAGCATAAACGGTTAATTACCAATATTATAAAGGAGAGAAAGAAAAGGAAAGGTAAAAATTAAATTAATTTTTTTTAAAATTAATATAAATAGTTAATTACTAACACTATAATAAGAGAAAAATGGAGAAAAAATTTAAAATTTATTCTTCTTAAATTAAATATTTATATCTTTTATCATTTGAATTACTTGTAAAAGAAAAGGAAATTATTCTATTTTTTAAAGAAAAAACTTTAAAATGCTAATATTGAAAGGTATTATGAATGTGAATGAATAACATTTATAGCTCATCTATTTATAATGAAAAATATAGTCGTTTATTACCGTTATATTACCGTTGGTAATAAAAATATAGCCATTAGAATTTTTTTTTTAATATAATATATTGAGAAATAAATTATATAAAGTAAAATCAATAAATAATGTTGATATGATTATTTATAGCAAGTGAGTTAACATAACGATATGTATAAATATGGGGCAAAACCGTCCATTAATATAAAATGGGGTATAGCCTTCCATTAACATAAATAATAAAAAATAAATGTGCATAAATATAAATTGGTAGGAGGCATGGTCATCCATAAGGTTAGAACCATTTCTAGCAATATTTGCATCAATGGTGTAGTTAGTAAAACAAAATAAAAATAACAATTAATATAAAGTTAGATTGAAGAAATAAATATAAATATATAAATTAGTAGGAGGCATAGCCATCCATGATAATATATAATCAACTAATATATTAATAAATATTAAATATTAAGAAATATGTACCTTATTGTTTTGATCGAGAGCTCCTCGTGCTGATAACGTGTTGTGAAATAAAGATTAAATTACTTATTTTGTTATAGAACTAAACTTGAATTTAGTAGTATTTAACTAGAAGAAAAATATTTTATAGTATAATGATTTTGAGAGAATTTAGAAAGAATTTGGAGAGTAATCTATCTTTTCTTCTTATTAATCTTAACATCCTCATTAATGAATTTCAATCCCTTTATATAGATATTTTCTTTTCACTATTTGAGTACTATTCTCTCACAAGCAATATATTGTTCATTCACAAGCAATATATTGTTCATTCACATTCATAATACTCCCCCTTGAATAACAATATTTTGCAACTGCCTCGTTAAAACCTTGCTAAATAAAACCCAGTGGGAAAAACTTTAGCTTAAGGAAAAAGAGTACAGTGCATGATATTCTCCCCCTCAAGTTGATATGTATAATCTTCCTTCACATAGTATGTAGATGTCGCATTCCAATATCGTGAACGTGCTTTCTAAAGATTGTAGTTGAAAGTGCCTTTGTGAAAAGATCAGCTGAATTCTGGCTAGACTGAATATACTTGATATCTATATGATTGTCTTTTATTAGCTCTTGAGTTTATGAAAAGAATCTTGGAGGTATATGTTTGGTTCTATCACTTTTGATATATCCTTCCCTTAACTGTGCAATGCATGCTGCATTATCTTCATATAAAATTGTTGGACTTTTGTTGACTGGAAAACCACAAGATTCTTCAATATGATGTGTCATTGATCTAAGCCACACACACTCTCTACTTGCTTCATGTAGTGCAATAATTTCAGAATGATTTGAGGAAGTAGTGACAAGCGTTTGTTTCTGGGAACGCCAAGAAATTGCAGTTCCATTATTTGTGAACACATAGCCTATTTGAGATTTCGCTTTATGAGGATCAGATAAATGCCCTGCATCTGCATAACCAATCAATTCTTGTTTTGAATTGTTAGAATAAAATAAACCCAAATCAACATTTCCTCGAAGGTATCGAAGTATATGTTTGACCCCTTTCCAATGCCTTTTTGTTGGAGCTGAACTGAACCTCGCTAATAAATTAACTGCAAAAGAAATGTCAGGTCTAGTACAATTAGCAAGATACATTAGAGCTCCAATGGCACTGAGATATGGAAATTCAGGACCAAGAATTTCTTCATTTTCTTCACAGGGTCGAAATGGATCAGTTTCAATATTGAGTGATCTAACGACCATTGGAGTACTTAAAGGATTTGCTTTATCCATATTAAAGCGTTTCAAGATCTTTTCTGTGTAATTTGATTGATGCACAACTATCCCATTGTGCTTTTGCTCAATTTGTAAACCAAGGCAATACTTGGTTTTTCCAAGATCTTTCATTTCAAATTCTTCCTTTAAGTATACTGTTGCTTCATGGATCTCATTTTCTATTCCAATGATATTCAAATCATCAACATATACAGCTATAATCACAAATCCGGATATTGTTTTCTTAATAAAAATGCATGGGCAAATAATATTACTCACATATCCTTTATTAATCAAATAATCGCTTAAACGATTATACCACATGCGCCCAGACTGTTTTAACCCATATAAAGATCTCTGGAGCTTGATCGAATACATTTCTTTAGGTTTTGTACTTAATGCTTCAGGCATTTTAAATCCTTCAGGGATTTTCATATAAATGTCACTATCAAGTGATCCATACAAATAAGCAGTCACAACATCCATAAGACGCATTTCTAATTTCTTAGAAACTACTAGGCTAATCAGATACCTGAACGTAATTGCATCCATAACAGGAGAATACGTTTCATCATAATCAATTCCTGGCCTTTGTGAAAAACCTTGAGCTACAAGTCTAGCTTTGTACCTTATTATTTCATTTTTCTCATTTCTCTTTCGTACAAAGACCCACTTGTATCCTATAGGTTTCACATTTTTAGGCATAGGAATAATTGGCCCAAAAACATTTCGTTTGTTTAGTGAGTCCAATTCAGCCTGCATAGCATCTTTCCATTTTATCCAATCATGCCTATTTTGACATTCCATGACTGATTTTGGTTCAGGATCATCTTTGTCATTTATGATTTCACATGCAACAGTATATGACAATGTTTCATGACTTTCTTTATTTTCTATTTCTTCAGGGATATTTTCCTCGCTATCAATATGATTATCTACTCCTTTTCTCTTTCGAGGATTTTTATCCTTAGAACCAATTGGTCTTCCACGCTTCTAGCGTGTTTTAGACTCATGAGTGTCTTTATTCTCAGATTTTATTTCTGGAATTTCAATACGAGCAGGAGCATTGGCTGCTGGTATATATGATTTAGTCACTCTTTTTGTATCAGTAAATGCATCTGGCAATTGATTTGCAATTGCTTGTAAGTGCACAATCTTTTGCACTTCTAATTCATATTATTTTGTGTGAGGATCCAGATGCAATAATGATGGTTCATTCCATGAAATATCCCTTTTCACTTCTTTCTCCCCTTTTCCTAATGTTGGGAAAACAACCTCATTAAATTGGCAATCAGCAAAACGTGCTGTAAAAACATCACCAGTTAGAGGTTCAAGATATCTAATAATCGAGGGTGTTTCAAACCCAACATAAATTCCCAATCTTCGTTGAGGACCCATTTTTGTGCGCTGAGGTGGCGCAATGGGTATATATACTGCACAACCAAAAATTTTGAGATGGGAAATATTTGGCTCTTGACCAAATGCCAATTGTAGTGGGGAGTATTTATGATATGCACTAGGTCTGATGCGAATTAATGAAGCAGCATGTAGGATTGCATGACCCTAAACTGAAATGGGAAGCTTTTTTCTCATTATTAATGGTCTAGCAATAAACTGAAGTCGTTTAATCAATGATTCAACTAAACCATTTTGAGTATGTACATGGGCAACGGGATGCTCAACAATGATCCCAGTAGACATACAATAATCATTGAATGCTTGAGATGTAAATTCACCAGCATTATCAAGTCTTATCCTCTTGATTGTATAATCAGGGAATTGTGCTCGTAATTTAATAATTTCAGCAAGCAACCTTGCAAATGCAACATTACGAGTTGACAATAGACAAACATGTGACCATCTACTAGATGCATCAATTAATACCATAAAATATCTGAATGGTCCACATGGTGGGTGAATTGGCCCACATATATCACCTTGAATTCTTTCAAGAAACATAGGTGATTCATTTTGAATTTTAGATGGTGAAGGTCTCAAGATTAATTTTCCAAGAGAACAAGCTGTACATGACATTTCATTTGATTGAGGAATTCTTTGCCCCTTCAAGGGATGCCCATGTGAATTCTCAATTATCCTTCGCATCAATATTGATCCAGGATGACCTAATCTGTCATGCCATAAATTTATTATTGAAGGATCATAAGATTTTTCTTTTACTACCATATTTGATTCAATTACATGTATATGCATGTAATGCAATCCAGTAGGGAGTTTTGGCAGTCTTTCCAATACTTGCATTTTTCCTGATTCATAGGAAACTATATTTAAATATTTGTTACCATTTATAGTAATAGATTGGGTATCACACCCATTTCGATATATGTCATCAAAACTCAACAAATTTCTTGTTGATTTTGGTGAAAACAAAGCTTCATCAATTATAAACTTTGTTCCATTTGGTAACATAAATTTAGCTTTGCCAATTCCTTCAATCAGATCTACAGGACCTGATATTGTTTTTACAACTACCTTTGTGGGCTTTATTTCAGAGAAATAATCTCTATTTTTCAAGATAGTATGTGTAGTACCACTATCTGGTATGCAGAGATCTCCAATATTGTCTTTATGTTGAGTACAATCCATATTAAACTTCAAAATAGATAAACACAAAATTAATCAATTAAGGTAAAAACATAAAATAATTATAAAGTAGGACATTTTATTTAATTTAAAAATAACATACATAACAATAACATATTCTTCATAATCAAATAAGTAATAACAATATACTTAAAATTATAGATGTCTCAATTTCCATTGTCAGTAAAATCAGAAACATCTAAATGAGTTGTATCATTAACATGAGTGTGATGCTCATTGAAGTTTATTTCCTTTTCTTTGCCTTTCAATGATGCCTTATAAAGTTGGCAAAGATGTGGTGGTGTTCGACAAATTCGTGACCAGTGTCCTTTACTACCACATCTGAAACACACAGTTTCAGACTTATATTGAGGCCTTTCTTGAACACCACTGATGACTGATTTTAACTTCTTTTGAGGTTGAGTCTGAGTTTGTTGTGGAGTATTATTATATTTATTTCCACGACCATGGCCAAAGAATTGACCTCTTCCACGTCCATGACCTCTACCTCTCCCACGTCCACGACTATTGTAATTTTTATATCTGGAATAATTTGTAGCATTTGCTTCTAGAAATGCTATTGAGCCAGTGGGACGGGATTGATGATTTTTCATCAAGAGTTCATTATTTTTCTCAGCTACCAGTAGGCATGAAATTAGTTTAGAATATTTTTTAAATCTCTGCATCCTGTATTATTGTTGCAGTGTAACATTTCATGCATGAAATGTGGAGTAAGTTTTCTCCATCATATCCTCATCTGTGACTGTCTGTCCACAGAATTTTAATTGTGATACTATTCTGAACATTGCAGAATTATAGTCACTCACTTTTTTGAAATCTTGAAAGCGTAAAGCTCTCCATTCATCAGTGACTACTGGTAGTATTACATCTCTTTGATGATCATATCTGTCTTTTAGATCCTTCCAAAGAACACTTGGATCTTTGACAGTCAAATATTCACATTTTAATCCTTCATCAAGATGACGACGGAGAAAAATTATAGACTTGGCTTTATCTTGCAGTGAGGTGTTATTATTTTCTTTTATAGTATCAATTAACCCCATTGATTGAAGATGCATCTCTACATCTAGAATCCAAGACATATAATTTTTTCCCGTGATGTCAAGAGCAACGAATTCAAGCTTTGCTAGATTTGTCATTATGATAACTAATAAAAAAAATAACTCAATTAGAATTCATAAATTTGATGACTACTAAAAAAAATCAAACATGATCAGAATTTACTAATTAATTATATCATGAATGAATATTGCAAGAAATAATAGTGGTACAAAAAATGATACAATAATACTTAAAATTATATCAAATAGAAAATCATCTTCCATATTAATTATTCCTAAAACTATTATAATAGTCATGATCAAAACACAAATATAAACATACCAAATCATGTTTACAATTTAGAGTAAAGAGAGAAAGAGAAAATGTATGAATTTGTGTGAATGAATAACATTTATAGCTCATCTATTTATAATGAAAAATATAGCCGTTTATTACCGTTATATTACCGTTGGTAATAAAAATATAGCCGTTAGAATTTTTTTTTAATATAATATATTGAGAAATAAATTATATAAAGTAAAATCAATAAATAATGTTGATATGATTATTTATAGCAAGTGAGTTAACATAACGATATGTATAAATATGGGGCAAAACCGTCCATTAATATAAAATGGGGTATAGCCTTCCATTAACATAAATAATAAAAAATAAATGTGCATAAATATAAATTGGTAGGAGGCATGGTCATCCATAAGGTTAGAACCATTTCTAGCAATATTTGCATCAATGGTGTAGTTAGTAAAACAAAATAAAAATAACAATTAATATAAAGTTAGATTGAAGAAATAAATATAAATATATAAATTAGTAGGAGGCATAGCCATCCATGATAATATATAATCAACTAATATATTAATAAATATTAAATATTAAGAAATATGTACCTTATTGTTTTGATCGAGAGCTCCTCGTGCTGATAACGTGTTGTGAAATAAAGATTAAATTACTTATTTTGTTATAGAACTAAACTTGAATTTAGTAGTATTTAACTAGAAGAAAAATATTTTATAGTATAATGATTTTGAGAGAATTTAGAAAGAATTTGGAGAGTAATCTATCTTTTCTTCTTAGTAATCTTAACATCCTCATTAATGAATTTCAATCCCTTTATATAGATATTTTCTTTTCACTATTTGAGTACTATTCTCTCACAAGCAATATATTGTTCATTCACAAGCAATATATTGTTCATTCACATTCATAATACTCCCCCTTGAATAATAATATTTTGCAACTGCCTCGTTAAAACCTTGCTAAATAAAACCCAGTGGGAAAAACTTTAGCTTAAGGAAAAAGAGTACAGTGCATGATATTCTCCCCCTCAAGTTGATATGTATAATCTTCCTTCACATAGTATGTAGATGTCGCATTCCAATATCGTGAACGTGCTTTCTAAAGATTGTAGTTGGAAGTGCCTTTGTGAAAATATCAGCTGAATTCTGGCTAGACTGAATATACTTGATATCTATATGATTGTCTTTTATTAGCTCTTGAGTGTATGAAAAGAATCTTGGAGGTATATGTTTGGTTCTATCACTTTTGATATATCCTTCCCTTAACTGTGCAATGCATGCTGCATTATCTTCATATAAAATTGTTGGACTTTTGTTGACTGGAAAACCATAAGATTCTTCAATATGATGTGTCATTGATCTAAGCCACACACACTCTCTACTTGCTTCATGTAGTGCAATAATTTCAGAATGATTTGAGGAAGTAGTGACAAGCGTTTGTTTCTGGGAACGCCAAGAAATTGCAGTTCCATTATTTGTGAACACATAGCCTGTTTGAGATTTCGCTTTATGAGGATCAGATAAATGCCCTGCATCTGCATAACCAATCAATTCTTGTTTTGAATTATTAGAATAAAATAAACCCAAATCAACATTTCCTCGAAGGTATCGAAGTATATGTTTGACCCATTTCCAATGCCTTTTTGTTGGAGCTTAACTGAACCTCGTTAATAAATTAACTGCAAAAGAAATGTCAGGTCTAGTACAATTAGCAAGATACATTAGAGCTCCAATGGCACTGAGATATGGAAATTCAGGACTAAGAATTTCTTCATTTTCTTCACAGGGTCGAAATGGATCAGTTTCAATATTGAGTGATCTAACGACCATTGGAGTACTTAAAGGATTTGCTTTATCCATATTAAAGCGTTTCAAGATCTTTTCTGTGTAATTTGATTGATGCACAAATATCCCATTGTGCATTTGCTCAATTTGTAAACCAAGGCAATACTTGGTTTTTTCAAGATCTTTCATTTCAAATTCTTCCTTTAAGTATACTATTGCTTCATGGATCTCATTTTCTATTCCAATGATATTCAAATCATCAACATATACAGCTATAATCACAAATCCGGATATTGTTTTCTTAATAAAAATGCATGGACAAATAATATTACTCATATATCCTTTATTAATCAAATAATTGCTTAAACGATTATACCACATGCGCCCAGACTGTTTTAACCCATATAAAGATCTCTGGAGCTTGATCGAATACATTTCTTTAGGTTTTGTACTTAATGCTTCAGGCATTTTAAATCCTTCAGGGATTTTCATATAAATGTCACTATCAAGTGATCCATACAAATAAGCAGTCACAACATCCATAAGACGCATTTCTAATTTCTTAGAAACTACTAGGCTAATCAGATACCTGAACGTAATTGCATCCATAACAGGAGAATACGTTTCATCATAATCAATTCCTGGCCTTTGTGAAAAACCTTGAGCTACAAGTCTAGCTTTGTACCTTATTATTTCATTTTTCTCATTTCTCTTTCGTACAAAGACCCACTTGTATCCTACAGGTTTCAATATAAAGTGATTACTCTTCAAAACAAGAATTGATTGGTTATGCAGATGCAGGGCATTTATCTGATCCTCATAAAGCGAAATCTCAAACAGGCTATGTGTTCACAAATAATGGAACTGCAATTTCTTGGCGTTCCCAGAAACAAACGCTCGTCACTACTTCCTCAAATCATTCTGAAATTATTGCACTACATGAAGTAAGTAGAGAGTGTGTGTGGCTTAGATCAATGACACATCATATTGAAGAATCTTGTGGTTTTCCAGTCAACAAAAGTCCAATAATTTTATATGAAGATAATGCAGCATGCATTGCACAGTTAAGGGAAGGATATATTAAAAGTGATAGAACCAAACATATACCTCCAAGATTCTTTTCATAAACTCAAGAGCTAATAAAAGACAATCATATAGATATCAAGTATATTCAGTCTAGCCAGAATTCAGCTGATCTTTTCACAAAGGCACTTCTAACTACAATCTTTAGAAAGCACGTTCACGATATTGGAATGCGACATCTACATACTATGTGAAGGAAGATTATACATATCAACTTGAGGGGGAGAATATCATGTACTGTACTCTTTTTCCTTAAGCTAAAGTTTTTCCCACTGGATTTTATTTAGCAAGGTTTTAACGAGGCAGTTGCAAAATATTGTTATTCAAGGGGGACTATTATGAATGTGAATGAACAATATATTGCTTGTGAGAGAATAGTACTCAAATAGTGAAAAGAAAATCTCTATATAAAGGGATTGAAACTCATTAATGAGGATGTTAAGATTAAGAAGAAGAAAAGATAGATTACTCTCCAAATTCTTTCAATATTATAGTTCTCTAAATTCTCTCCAAACTCTTTCTAAATTCTCTCAAAATCATTATACTATAAAATGTTTTTCTTCTAGTTAAATATTACTAAATTCAAGTTTAGTTCTATAACAAAATAAGTAATTTAATCTTTATTTCACAACAAAAGATTTGATATTCGATGATATTTTTGTTAATTTTTTTGCGTTTTGGTACATGTATGAAAAACATTAAAAAAAAAAGTTATGAAAATCCAATGTTAACTTTGGTCCATAATTGACCATTTATCAATTTCGTACAATTATTACGTTTGTCACGTTTTGCCTTACAATCACTTTTTCCATACATTGACGTACTATTACACTTATGACGTTGCTTTATTATCAAGTGAACATATTAATAACAGTTTTTTTTTTTTTAAACGAGATAAAAGAATATGAATAATTTAAGTGATAAAATATATAAATATTTAATCTAAAAGGAATAGAGTTTGAATTTTTTATTTTCCTCTTTTTTTATAGTGTTAGAAAAAAACTAGAAAGGGAGAGCAACTATGAAATTCTTAACTTATATATATTTTAAAAGGAATTAACCTTTTAATTTAAAATATCATTATAAATCTTTAACATATGTTTTGCAATCACAATTGATACAATTTATAAATAAATAAATAATATTTACTATTGAAGTATATTTACTATAGGAGCACAGACATATGATGTAAGAGAAAAAAAAATTTTGGAGGAATTTTTTTAACAATTAACTAAAATGATAGAATTTAAAGTTTAAAATTAATTATATAGACCTACCGTGCCATGATTTGAATACTTATAATAAATGAATAAGTAGTTAAGTTATAACTTATCTCTAAAGGTATAAAAAGATATAGAGTTTAATTTTTGCTATCGGTAATTTAAAAAGAAAGAATTACTAACCTTTCAATTTAAAAAAAAATTAAAGGAAAATTTTAAAGTAACTTTATTTTTCATTTACTTTATTTATTGACTACACCCATAATTAATTACAATTAAAATTGAATTTAAAATTAATTAATTATACAAAAAAATTAAAAGGAATTCTAAAGCAACTTTGTTTATAGACTACACCTATGATTAACCACAATTAAAATAAATTTAACATTAATTAATTTTAATCAACAGTGCCACATCTTATTATAAATATAATAGGTTTCATCCAACAACGCCACATCATAATCTTTGAAAACATTCTCTCCGACAGAATATAAAGTGAAAATGGCAGCCCGAAAATTCCTTATTCAGCACGGTGACTCCACCTACAACCTCGATTACGACTCCAACAATGGCCTCCAGGTCGTAGATAACTCGCTACAGCATCTCCTCCGATATCTGTTTTTTGAATTAATTAATTAAACATTTGATTGTGCTGTGTTACAGGGTTTCAAGTTGCAGCTCTCTTCACTCACCTCGATATCTCCTCATCAGCAGAAGGTATTATTCCATTTCGTCGTTTTTGGTTTGATTGTGTATCTGTAAGCATTGAAATTGAAATGCTTTTTTGATGTTTAGATTATTGGAGGAGATGATGATGGTGTTATATCAGAGGAATCTGATCTGCTTGCCGTTACTGACGAGCTCAAATTAGTATCCATTGACGAAGAGGAAGAGGACACTAGTGAGCAACAGGAACCGCGTGAAAGTGAAGATTTTCTGAGCTCCTTGCGGCAAAGTATAAGACATGTTAATAAGTTTGAGCGCAAGATACGACCTTATGTTACTCGAGTTCTAACTGAGGTAATAACTCTTAACATTTTTTTCTTAAAGCCTGTAATGTACCATGTATGCATTTTGTCCTTTTTTTTAAAACCTACTTGTGTATGCATTGTGATAATTAGACGAGATTTTGTTTGATTCGAACTGATAACTTTCCGGAATTCTTGAGCTGGATCTTTGCAAGTAATCAATAATGAATTCTGTTTTTTAATTTAGACATTACACGTAAAACAAAAGTGTTTTTTTTATTTTTTTATTTTTGGTAATTGGTTGGATGACAGGTGCTAATTGCATAGCACTATCTGAAAACTTATATATCTTGAGGACGTCTTTTAATAAATCGTTGTATCCAGTTCGATCATAGTCATTTATCATAAAAATGGCTGCATGCACAGTAGCACCAACTCTCAAAAAAAATCCAGTAGTTCATATGTGATAAGTAAATAACGATAGCTATTTTTAGCAGCTAACTAGAGAATAATTTTTTTTTTAAGGTTGTTCTTTATTTTTTTCAATTATTGGTAATTGGCCTGCTGTTGTTGCAGTATGAGGATCCAGTGCGTCAGGAAGCAGCACGAAAGACCGTTCATGTGGAAGAGCTAGAGGAGAAAGCTTTGGTTTCTTTAACCAAGGTTGAATTTTTTTTTTTTTTTTTTCCTTTTAAATCCTATGCAATGTTTCAGCATGGTGACCACTTAACTTTATATTTGTTGTAGTTTAGGTATTAAATTTCGATTTTTTTTCATAACTTAATTTTAATTTTATTTTAAAAAGGTAATGTCAAAGATTTTTAGTCCTCCAATTTTTTTTAAATCATTTTAATCTCTCAATTCTTTTAATTTAGTTCGAAAAATTACAAATATGTAGAAATTTACCTTCTTCTAAGTTTTAATATTACTCTTAGTAAGTGGAATCAACATAATTCCAAAATTTTCCTAATTTTCTATAAGAATCTTTTCTCAATATTTTAGTATTCACTTGTAAAATCTTACATGTAAAATCATTGAATTTCTTTTCTTAAAAAATTTATAAAAATTTTATTTTAAAATTCACAAATTTAAAACACTCTAAGTCTATTATATTTAAAACGTCACCCCTATACTATTAAAAAAATTATATTTTCTATAATACCTAAAATATCTCTCTTTTGTTCAACTAAAACACCTTTTTCTTTTTTATTTAATGTAAAAAGTAAAAAATTTATAACTTTTCAACTATTTTTTATTTTTATTTTTTCAATTATTATTATTACTATGTATATATGTACTCTTAATAAAAAATAAAATAAATTTATTAAAATTAGTTTTTAAATTCTGACTTTTATATTTGATTAATTTGTAGTTTTTAATTTATTAAAATTATTTAATTAGTTATTTTAAAATAATTTTATTATTTTCAGTCCGCGTAAATCATGAATTTACGAATAGTTTTTCAATTAATTTTGTATATTTATTAAAATATACATATTATTTGCTAAAAAATCTTGTTGTTTTACTTAATTATTTTTAGTTTGTTTATATATGTTATAAATAGAAATTAACCTAAATGAGATGGGAATTACAATTTAAACTAAATTATAATTGTAATTTTAATTGATAAATTATCTAACTTTTTTATTAATAAACAATTAAGATTATTTTGTAAATTTATGTATCCACTTCTTTGTTTATATATATAGAGATATACTTTTGAGATAATACATTGCACAAACAGGAAGAGAAGTGATTCAAATTAAACAATAAAGTCAAGTCCACCTAGGATAGATGGTCTACTATCAAATCATGAGACTTTAACACTTTTTAGAGATTAAAAGTTTGAATCTTCGCTCACAGTCTAATCTTTAAAAAATCGTAGTTCAAAATTAAAAAAAAAAATTCACTTCTTTTTTTTTTTAACCTCCTAATAAAAGTCATTTTGAAAATTTGCCCCTATAATTTACTTGTTACTGCCGCAACTCGCGGAAACTTTATCCATCCTGGAAATATGTTTTTTGTTTTTTTGTTTTTTAAATCTTTTGTATGTGCTCTTTTTGCATGATTGCTGTAGGTGGGTCAAGGGACCTCCTTGTGATGGTTGTGGCAATGATACCATTAAAGAAGGAGTAGATGATCCACGTCCTTCTGAAATCCTATACGGAGCAACTGTGGTTGAGCTTTATCGGTATGTCGGTATAATCTTTCAAATTCCAGACTCTCTCTCTTCCTCTCACTCTCTTTCTCTCCCTCTCCAGCTGTTTTAAACCTCAAATTTGTTTCACAAAAGGAGGGAAATGCTTGTAAACTAAGCATCACTTCTTAGTACTAAGAAGTGTTAGTATGGGTGGATATCTTTTGGTTGATTTAGTGTTTACTATTTTTATGAATATAAGAATTGGAACCCAATTCTGTTGTCTGCTCTCAGACATGCTTGTTTCATTATTATATTTAAAGCTTCTTACCATCTTGTTCTCCTTTTGCCCTCTGGCTTCAGCTGCGACCATTGTAAAAAAACCACTCGATTCCCACGATATAATGATCCAATGAAGGTTTTTTTTTTCTTTCCTTTTTTTTTTTCCCATTTTCTTTCCGGAAGTTTGTTGAGAAGTCTATATTTCAGCAACGTTTCTCTCTTATTTCTTTTCCCCTTTCATATACACAGCTCGTGGAAACTCGAAGGGGCCGCTGTGGGGAGTGGGCCAATTGCTTTACGCTTTACTGTCGGGCTTTCGGCTATGAATCTCGTCTGGTTATTATCTTTCTCATTTCTCATTTCTCTTACCATAACTAGTTTTGATTGACGGGTAATATGGAGCAGTTGAGTTTCTATTTGTGATGTTTCCATGAACCCATTTGATGTGAAGGAATTACCCAAACTAATCATTTGTTTATTCTATCTTTGTTTGTTGTGTTCCAAAGAAATATTTTATTTTCTTTGTTTTTTTATTATATTCGTTGGTATAGCATATCAATTTTTCTGGAGCTATAGTTGTTGATGACTCCAAAACTTTGTTGGGTTGAATTCTGACACATACTCTTCTACTATGCCACTTGGTCTCCACTTGGACAGTGATATATATAGACATTACTACTTACAACACGTAATATTTTTTTAAAGTACTTTTTTGCCTCCCAAATATAGAGGGTTAATTAAACGGAATGAAAGTTTTATTTTGAAAAATCCCTACTAATAAATGTACTGTTTTGCGTGGCTAGTATCGACACAAAACATAATCCTCCACTTAAACATGCACGCCTGACTGGTACTCACTTGTGCACTACAGCACCCGATTTTATCATTGCATAAATGTTGGATATTATCTTTTAAATCTAACTATCGGTGTATTACACTCAAGACAATGTCATAATACTCTTTTACTATCTATATTTCATTTTCAGATCGTGGATTTCACTGATCATCTTTGGACCGAGTGCTTCTCTAAATCATTGGGAAGGTAAGCTGCATTAACAAAATTGACGCGCTTCTGTTTTCTGAAAGAATACAAAAGCTTTTAGCTAAACTATAGTATTGGTTGTCAACCTATACTGTTAAATGTGTTATGGCACATTGTTGTGCAGATGGATGCATCTTGACCCCTGTGCAGTATATGACAAACCATTGTTATATGAAAAGGGGTAATTCAACTTCTACATGATGTATTTATTTTTTTAAACGACTTTTTCCAATCTGCTTCTGAATCTTTAACGTGTATAGTATATTCTACTTCTATAAAAGCTGAAATTCATGCTTTTCGAGCAGGTGGGGCAAAAAATTGAACTATGTAATCGCTGTTGCAAAAGATGGAGTTCATGATGTCACTAAGCGTTACACGAGGACATGGACTGAGGTAATGACGACTCCGGAAATGGAATTGATTCATTTATATTTACAGTTCCATTCACACACGACAGTTGGTGCTCTTATATTGAGTTAATTCAAGGATTTATAAATGTACAGGTTTTGAGTCGACGAGACATTACCACGGAGCCAGTTGTAGCAGATACTCTTACAAAGATAACCAAAGACTGCCGGAGAAACTTTACTCCTCAGGAAGTTTCCGCACTTGAAGTGCGTGACCAGAGAGAATTGGAAGAAATTGAGAGAGATTTGCTTTTTGCAGATGATGCTCCAGCTTTACCTGTTCATGTATGCGTAGATGAGCCAGTGACAAAGATTTACGATGCACTTGTCCATGTTCTTTCTCAGTTTGTTGGTAATTCTGTGTCAAAATCTGGAGCTCTTGGAATACTGAAAAATTTTAGGGAAATTTTGCTGGATCTGAGGAACACACCCTATAAAACAAGGAGGACTTCCATAAATCCATTTTGGCTTCAATTGCTGCCTTTATTTTGATAAGTTACTTGATGCTCTTTCACTGAAGAGTGAGACAGACACTGTTGAAAATGTGTGCATTTGTCTGGCTAGTGATCCTGTCAAAACATCCTTAGCAGTTCCAGTAGCGTTGGATGCTTTGGATGATTTAATCTTCAGTCTTAACGAACGTGAGAACTTAAGCGAAGCTTCCCTTTCCTTTCCGTTGACGAGACTGAACAGAAGTCATTCTGATTCAGTTCATGCAAGTGGTGAGGAATTTCCTTTTGGAATAGTGAGTACTTCTGGATTGTCCTTCATTAGTATACTGATTATATATATATATATATGGGGCACATGCCTAAACAATTTTTTCATGACTCCATTTGAAACAAATTTTAGGCTACATCAGCATTTGATGGACTTCGCACAACTACATGGGAAGAACCAAATGGTGCAAGAGGTATTTTAATAAAATTCTAACGGAATTAGATTTTGTCTTCATACGCAAAAGTTGGTAAATTAGAAAAATGCATGGAATCTTTAATGAACTGTTTTGCATTTCTTTCCTGATGTTAAAAAAAAAAAAAAAAAAGATCATTGTGTGATGTGTGAATTGTCTTGTTACTCAACAACGAATCTATTACTTTGTATTTATGTCTGCAGGTTGTTGGATCGTGTATAAACTACGTCCAGGCAACGTATTGCATAAACTAGCAGCATATGAGTTAATGTCGGCCAATGATGCCCCAGAAAGGGATCCCATGGATTGGTTCGAACAGTAGAACTTAATCTGTTGGCAAGCATCTGTATAGCTATGTTGTAGTATTAGCATCTGTAGCTAATTCTCTCAGAATGCTTGCACAGATTAATTATTAGCACTTGTCTCCTTTGAATCTCTTTGATGTGTATATGTATATATGTTCCCGTTCATTTTATTATTGAGTATTCTTCTTCACAGGGATGTTGAAGGAAGTGATGATGGAGGATCCAGCTGGCATATTTTGGATAAACAGACTTGTCAGGTGTTTGAAAATCGTTTTCAGCGAAAATCATTCAAAATTCAATCTGAAAATTTCTTCTGCAATGCTTTCAGGTTATACTTTTAGTGAAATCCTGACCATTTTGGTCTCTCTATGTTGCAGTTCCCGATGACTATGGTTTGAGTTGTATAATGACAGGTTCACATTTCTGAAAGTCAAGGATGTTCAATCAACTTCGCGATTGCAGCTGGGTAGCATTGACCTGTATGGAAGTGTTGAAAATCATCACTAATTTCAATAAGTTGCTTAAATAATTGGAGCAAAAGAATTTGGTTCCATGTGAAGAAATAAAAGTTGTTTCAAGGCTCATAATTTTTATTGGTTGGCTATATCAACCAATGCGAAGAGAGGCATGATGAAGCATTCAATGGCCAACAACTATAAATGTGTATGGGTTCTTTTGCGTAGTGTGTGTGTGGGCAATAGGTTGTTTTATGTAGCAGTATGTGTGTATCCAGGTGTGGGTTAGAGAATAAAAATAGTGAGTGCTTGTAGAGTGTGCTGAGCTAATGTATTCAAATCAACATGAAGCACTTAAGCTCTGTAGAGCATAATCACCAAGCACATCGGATGAGTACTGATTCAAATGTTGTCATGGAATTTTGTTAAATTATCATTTAGAGGTTGCTTAAAACATAAGGAAATGATCAACACGCCGTGCTAGCCGAGTTTCAGTTGGTCACAACAAGCTGCATAACTGCAAGGTTCAGCCTTGGAGTTGGAGAGGGATATGAAGTCATTGTCTTGTGTTATCTATATATATTTCAACAGATTGTCCTTGCGTGGGTTCTAAATCAAGGGGATGATGCTGTTCCCATCCCCGGTAAGTTTAGCTTTATTAATTTACTTTATGTTTTTGAGCTATCAAATACATTAGATGGGTTGAAGGAGATCTCTAATGCTGTCCCCATCAATGAAGTAGATGGAGTTAGATATAATAATTTCCCAATTACCAAGTTTGCTAATACCCCACTGCCTAAAAATTCGCAAGCAGCAACCTGACGGTGATATCTTGACTGTCTGAGAGGACGATGGTGAAACAATATGAACTTGAGTTGGTTGATCTTGAAATGATTATTGTTGTCAAATACACAGAATAGTGTATGTACTATTATGAACTTACTGATGCCATACATTTATTCACTGAAAAAACAACATGTCTAGGGACCTTAGCCATAAGTACTGTATTATTTACTTCATTCATTTATCTATGCTCGCTTTTTTTATATACTATTATTAACATTAAACAAGTGACCTCAACAAGGCACCAGTGGTCTAGTGGTAGAATAGTACCCTGCCACGGTACAGACCCGGGTTCGATTCCCGGCTGGTGCAGGATTTTTTAAACTTTTTAATTCTCACAAAAATTTCTTAATTTTTATCAAATATTTAATAATTTTAAATACATTAATTATTTGATCAAAATTAAATAAAATTATAATTTTATCCTAAATTTTTTAAATTTTAGCAAAAATATTTCAATTTATCACATATTTGACAATTTTAATTCAATCACTATTTGATCAACTTAAATAAAAATGCTGATATGACATTATATTAAGAGTCAAGTTTATCCTTTTAAATTTGCTAAATTATAATATTCTATTAATATAAAAAATTCAAATGTTTGAAATTTTTGTCCTTATTATGAATGGGAATGAACAATATATTACTTGTGAATAAACAATATATTGTTTGTGAGAAAATAGTTTTCAAATAGTAAAAAGAAAATCTCTATATAAAGGGATTAAAATTCATTAATGAGGAAGTTAAGAAGAAAAAAAAAAAAAAATAGATTACTCTCCAAATTCTTTCAATATTGTTATTTACCAAATTCTTTCAAAACTCTCTCTAAATTCTCTTAATATCATTCTACTATAAAATATTTTTCTTCTAATTAAATACTACTAAATTCAAGTTTAGTTCTATAACAAAATAAGCAATTCAATTCTTATTTCACTACAAGTTATCAGTACGAAAAGCTCTCGATCAAAACAATAAGGTACATATTTCTTAATATTTAATATTTATGAATATATTATTTGATTATATATTATTATGGATGGTTATATCTCCTACTAATTTATATATATTCATATTTATATTTATTTCTTCAATCTAACTTTATATTAATTGTTATTTTTTTATTTTGTTTTACTAACTACACCATTAATGCAAAAATTGCTATAAATGGTTCTAACCTTATGGATGACTATGTCTCCTACCAATTTATATTTATATATATTTATATTTTTTTATTATTTATGTTAATGGAAGGCTATACCCCATTTTATATTAATGGACGATTTTGCCTCATATTTACACATATCATTATGTTAACTCATTTACTATAAATAATCATATCAACATTATTTATTAATTCTACTTTATATAATTTATTTCTCAATATGTTATATTGAAAAAAAATAAAATAAATTCTAACGGCTATATATTACCAACGGTAATATAACGGTAACAAACGGCTATATTTTTCATTATAAATAGACAAGCTATAAATTTTATTTATTCACAAAAATTCATATATATTCTCTTTCTCTCTTTACTCTAAATTGTAAACATGATTTGGTATATTTATATTTGTGTTTTGATCATGACTATTATAATAGTTTTAGGAATCATTCACATGGAAGATGATTTTCTATTTGATATAATTTTAAGTATTATTGTATCATTTTTTGTACCGCTATTATTTCTTGCAATAGTCATTCATGATATAATTAATTAGTAAACTCTGATTATGTTTGATTTTTTTTAGTAGTCATCAAATTTATGAATTCTAATTAAGTTATATTTTTTTTATTAGTTATCATAAGGACAAATCTAGCAAAGCTTGAGTTCGTTGCTCTTGACATCACTGGAAAAAATTATATGTCTTGGATTCTAGATGTAGAAATGCATATGCAATCAATGGGGTTAACTGATACCATAAAAGAAAATAATAACACCTCATTGCAAGATAAGACCAAGTCTATAATTTTTCTTCGTCGTCATCTTGATGAAGGATTAAAATGTGAATATTTGACTGTCAAAGATCCAAGTGTTCTTTGGAAGGATCTAAAAGACAGATATGATCATCAAAGAGATGTAATATTACCAGTAGTCACTGATGAATGGAGAGCTTTACGCTTTCAAGATTTCAAAAAAGTGAGTGACTATAATTCTGCAATGTTCAGAATAGTATCACAATTAAAATTCTATGGACAGACAGTCACAGACGAGGATATGCTGGAGAAAACTTACTCCACATTTCATGCATCAAATGTTACACTGCAACAACAATATAGGATGCAGAGATTTAAAAAAATATTCTGAACTAATTTCATGCCTACTGGTAGCTGAGAAAAATAATGAACTCTTGATGAAAAATCATCAGTCCCGTCCCACTGGCTCAATAGCATTTCCAGAAGCAAATGCTACAAATTATTCCAGATATAAAAATTACAATAGTCATGGACGTGGGAGAGGTAGAGGTCGTGGACGTGGAAGAGGTCAATTCTTTGGCTGTGGTCGTGAAAATAAATATAATAATACTCCACAACAAACTCAGACTCAACCTCAAAAGAAGTTAAAATCAGTCATCAGTGGTGTTCAAGAAAGGCCTCAACATAAGTTTGAAACTGTGTGTTTCAGATGTGGTAGTAAAGGACACTGGTCATGAGTTTGTCAAACACCACCACATCTTTGTCAACTTTATAAGGCATCATTGAAAGGCAAAGAAAAGGAAATAAACTTCAATGAGCATCATACTCATGTTAATGATACAACTCATCTAGATGTTTCTGATTTTACTGACAATGGAAATTGAGACATCTATAATTTTAAGTATATTGTTATTACTTATTTTATTATGAAGAATATGTTATTGTTATGTATGTTATTTTTAAATTAAATAAAATGTCCTACTTTACAATTATTTTATGTTTTTACCTTAATTGATTAATTTTGTGTTTATCTATTTTGAAGTTTAATATGGATTGTACTCAACATAAAGATAATATTGGAGATCTCTGCATACCAGATAGTGGTACTACATATACTATCTTGAAAAATAGAGATTATTTCTCTGAAATAAAGCCCACAAAGGCAGTTGTAAAAATAATATCAGGTCCTGTAGATCTGATTGAAGGAATTGGCAAAACTAAATTTATGTTACCAAATGGAACAAAGTTTATAATTGATGAAGCTTTATTTTCACCAAAATCAACAAGAAATTTATTGAGTTTTGATGACATATATCGAAATAGGTGTGATACCCAATCTATTACTATAAATGGTAACAAATATTTAAATATAGTTTCCTATGAATCAGGAAAAATACAAGTATTGGAAAGATTGCCAAAACTCCCTACTGGATTGCATTACATGTATATACATGTAATTGAATCAAATATGGCAGTAAAAGAAAAATCTTATGATCCTTCAACAATAAATTTATGGCATGATAGATTAGGTCATCCTGGATTAGTAATGACGCGAAGGATAATTGAGAATTCACATGGGCATCCCTTGAAGGGGCAAAGAATTCCTCAATCAAATGAAATGTCATGTACAGCTTGTTCTCTCGGAAAATTAATCTTGAGACCTTCACCATCTAAAATTCAAAATAAATCACCTATGTTTCTTGAAAGAATTCAAGGTGATATATGTGGGCCAATTCACCCACCATGTGGACTATTCAGATATTTTATGGTATTAATTGATGCATCTAGTAGATGGTCACATGTTTGTCTATTATCAACTCGTAATATTGCATTTGCAAGGTTGCTTGCTAAAATTATTAAATTACAATCACAATTCCCTGATTATATAATCAAGAGGGTAAGACTTAATAATGCTGGTGAATTTACATCTCAAGCATTCAATGATTATTGTATGTCTACTAGGATCATTGTTGAGCATCTTGTTGCCCATGTACATACTCAAAATGGTTTAGATGAATCATTGATTAAACGCCTTCAGCTTATTGCTAGACCATTAATAATGAGAACAAAGCTTTCCATTTTAGTTTGGGGTCATGCAATCCTACATGCTGCTTCATTAATTCACATCAGACCTAGTGCATATCATAGATACTCCCCACTACAATTGGCATTTGGTCAATAGCCAAATATTTTCCATCTCAGAATTTTTGGTTGTGCAGTATATGTACCCATTGCGCCACCTCAACGCACAAAAATGGGTCCTCAATGAAGATTGAGAATTTATGTTGGGTTTGAAACACCCTCGATTATTAGATATCTTGAACCTTTAACTGGTGATATTTTTACAGCACGTTTTGTTGATTGCCAATTTAATGAGGTTGTTTTCCCAACATTAGGAAAAGGGGAGAAAGAAGGAAAAAGGGATATTTCATGGAATGAACCATCATTATTGCATCTAGATCCTCACACAAAACAATATGAATTAGAAGTGCAAAAGATTGTGCACTTACAAGCAATTGCAAATCAATTTCCAGATGCATTTACTGATACAAAAAGAGTGACTAAATCATACATACCAGCAGTCAATGCTCCTCCTCGTATTGAAATTTCAGAAATAAAACCTGAGAATAAATATACTCATGAGTCTAAAACACGCCAGAAGCGTGGAAGACCAATTGGTTCTAAGGATAAAAATCCTCAAAAGAGAAAGGGAGTAGATAATCATATTGATAACGAGGAAAATATCCCTGAATAAATAAAAAATAAAGAAAGTCATGAAATATTTTCTTATACTGTTGAATGTGAAATCATAAATGACAAAGATGATCCTGAACCAAAATCAGTTATGGAATGTCAAAATAGGCATGATTGGATAAAATGGAAAGATGCTATGCAGGCTGAATTAGACTCACTAAACAAACGAAATGTTTTTGGGCCAATTATTCCTATGCCTAAAACTGTGAAACCTGTAGGATACAAGTGGGTCTTTGTACGAAAGAGAGATGAGAAAAATGAAATAATAAGGTACAAAGCTAGACTTATAGCTCAAGATTTTTTACAAAGGCCAGGAATTGATTATGATGAAATATATTCTCCTATTATGGATGCAATTACGTTAAGGTATTTGATTAGCCTAGTAGTTTCTAAGAAATTAAAAATGCGTCTTATGGATGTTGTGACTACTTATTTGTATGGATCACTTGATAGTGACATTTATATGAAAATCCCTGAAGGATTTAAAATGCCTGAAGCATTAAGTACAAAACCCAAAGAAATGTATTCGATCAAGCTCTAGAGATCTTTATATGGGTTAAAACAGTCTGGGCGCATATGTTATAATCGTTTAAGTGATTATTTGATTAATAAAGGATATATGAGTAATATTATCTGCCCATGCATTTTTATTAAGAAAACAGTATCCGGATTTATGATTATAGCTGTATATGTTGATGATTTGAATATCATTGGAACAGAAAATGAGATCTATGAAGCAACAGTATACTTAAAGGAAGAATTTGAAATGAAAGATCTTGAAAAAACCAAGTATTGCCTTGGTTTACAAATTGAGCAAATGCACAATGGGATATTCGTTCATCAATCAAATTACACAGAAAAGATCTTGAAACGCTTTAATATGGATAAAGCAAATCCTTTAAGTACTCTAATGGTCGTTAGATCACTTAATATTGAGACTGATCCGTTTCGACCCTGTGAAGAAAATGAAGAAATTCTTGGTCCTGAATTTCCATATCTCAGTGCCATTGGAGCTCTAATGTATTTTGCTAATTGTACTAGACTTGACATTTCTTTTGCAGTCAATTTATTAGCAAGGTTCAGTTCAGCTCCAACAAAAAGGCATTGGAAAGGGGTCAAACATATACTTCGATACCTTCGAGGAAATGTTGATTTAGGTTTATTTTATTCTAAAAATTCAAAACAAGAATTGATTGGTTATGCAGATGCAGGGCATTTATCTGATCCTCATAAAGCAAAATCTCAAACAAGCTATGTGTTCACAAATAATGGAACTGCAATTTCTTGGCATTCCCAGAAATAAACGCTTGTCACTACTTCCTCAAATCATTATGAAATTATTGCACTACATGAAGCAAGTAGAGAGTGTGTGTGGCTTAGATCAATGACACATCATATTGAAGAATCTTGTGATTTTCCAGTCAATAAAAGTCCAATAATTTTATATGAAGATAATGCAGCATGCATTGCACAATTAAGGGAAGGATATATCAAAAGTGATAGAACCAAACATATACCTCCAAGATTCTTTTCATACACTCAAAAGCTAATAAAAGACAATCATATAGATATCAAGTATATTCAGTCTAGCAAGAATTCAGCTGATCTTTTCACAAAAGCGTTTCCAACTACAATATTTAGAAAGCACGTTCACGATATTGGAATGCGACATCTGCATACTATATGATGGAAGATTATACATATCAACTTGAGGGGGAGAAAATCATGCACTGTACTCTTTTTCCTTAAGCTAAAGTTTTTCCCACTGGGTTTTATTTAGTAAGGTTTTAACAAGACAGTTGCAAAATATTGTTATTTAAGGGGGAGTATTATGAATGTGAATGAACAATATATTGCTTGTGAATGAACAATATATTGCTTGTGAGAAAATAATTCTCAAATAGTGAAAAGAAAATCTCTATATAAAGAGATTGAAATTCATTAATGAAGAAGTTAAGAAGAAGAAAAAAAAAGAATATATTACTCTCCAAATTCTTTCAATATTATTGTTTACCAAATTCTCTCAAAACTCTCTCTAAATTCTCTTAATATCATTCTACTATAAAATATTTTTCTTCTAATTAAATACTACTAAATTCAAGTTTAGTTCTATAACAAAATAAGCAATTCAATTCTTATTTCACAACAGTCCTAACTTTAAATGGATTTTTTAAACTTTTTAATTCTCATAAAAATATCTTGATTTTTATCAAAAATTTAATAATTTTAATACATTCATTATTTGATCAAAATTAAATAAAATTATAATTTTATCCTAAATTTTTTAAATTTTAGCAAAAATATTTCAATATATCAAATATTGGACAATTTTAATACAAGCACTATTTGATCAAATTAAATAAAAATGCTGATGTGGTATTATATTAAAAGTCAAGTTTATCCTTATTAATTTGCTAAATTATAATAATCTATTAATATGTGTGAAATTTTTTTCCTAACTTTAAATTTTGATAAAATACTTTAATTTTGTCTATTTATTTAATTTTAAATATTTAAAATTAAATAAAAAACACAGAAACAATAATAAAAAATTAAATTTACTATTGAGATTTTCTTCAATTTGTAAATTATTATTATTATAATAATTTTAAAAATTGCTACTCTTAATGATTTAAAAATTTCAGTATTTTATAAATTACTACTCTTAATAGTTTAAATTTTTTAAGTATTTTATAATAATTGAAATTAATTAAAAATATATAACTTTAAAATGAAAAGGAATTTTATCATATTTTACTCTCTCTCTATATATATATACTAAAACAGTAGTAATTTATTTATTTACAAATTTGTCACATGTAAATTTAGTTTTTCAATTATCACGTTAACACTTTTTATTTAATTTTAGTCAAATAATTTTAAAAATTTAAAAATTGAATAAAATTATTAAAATTATAAATATTTAGATTTTTATATCAATAAAAATGGTAAATTTGATATTTTATAAATATCATGTCAACATATTTTATTTAATTTTGGCCAAATATCTATTTGTATTAAAATTGTCAATAACTGATAAAATTGAAATATTTTTATTTAAATTAAAAATTGAGATAAAATTAGAAAATATCATAAATATTGAATTTTTTTTCCATCAGTGGACCTTAAAATATTTAGACTTAATAAGTTTTAATTTTTTATTGACTCAAATTATATTATATTTTGATTGAAGCTATAACAAGTCACTAAATGACTTGATTAGACCACTAGAGTTAACCTTGGCAAATTATATAAATAAAATTAAAATTAAAATACTTTAAACTTAAATCCTAAGGCAGTAATATGAAAATAAAAATCGAAAAAGGTGAAGTACTCTTTTTAAAATATTAAAAGTAAAATTAATAAACGAAGCGTCAAGTACAAATCATAGGATAGTGGTTTGCAAAAATAAAAGCTAATTTCATAGCCCGATGTAAATAGTTATATTAAAATAAAATAGGCCGAATGTATCATTTTTACCTCCAGAAATTTTCACAACTGACCTCTAATATCCTCAATTTTTGTTATAAAATAATGTTTAGTTAAAAAAGATAATATAATTAAAAATATTTTTTTATAACTTTTTATAATAATTTTTTTATTTTTATTTTTATTATTTTGAACCTAATTTTAAACATTTTATATATTTAAAATTAATTTTTTATCCATTTAAATATTATATGAGTTAAATAAAATTTTAAAAATAGAAAATAAAGGATGAAAAAAGTTTAAAATTAAAATTTTAAAATTAAACAGAAAATAATAAAATTTGAGAGGTTTTAAAAGTCAATCATGTATAAGTTGAAGGGTTAAACTATGCATTTTAGCCAAACAAAGTAGAGATAATAAACATCTGTCCTTTAACTGCTTGATAAATGTTAAAATCCTCAAAAACATTCTCTCCTTAAAAATGGTATCAAGAAGATTCCTTATTCGGCATGTTGACTCAACCTTCAACCTCGATTACGATTCCGACCATGGCCTTGAGGTCCTCGCTCGCTCGCTAGCTACAGCATCTCCTCTGATTTTCAATTAATTAATTAACTAAATGTTTCGATTGTGCTGTGTTACAGGTTTTCAAGTTGCAGATCTTTTCACTCACTTCGATTCCTCCCGATCACCAGAAGGTATTGTTTGTTCCATTTCATCGTTTCTTGCCTGAGCATTGAAATTGAATTTTTTTTTTTTTGGTTTAGATTATTGGAGGAAATGATGATGGTGTTATATCAGACGAATCTGATCTTCTTGCCGTTAGTAAGGAGCTCAAATTAGTGTCGATCGACGAAGAGGATGCTAGTAAGCAACAGGAACCTTGTGAAAATGCAGATTTTTTGAACTCCGATGAGGAATTGGCGCGGAAGTTGCAGGTTGTATTTGTATTTATTTATTGAAATAATAATAATAATAATCTGTAATTGATCATTTATGCATTTGATTGTTTGTTTGTTTGTTTAGGCAGAGGAAGAGGCTTTAATGTTGCAGCAGTTTGCTGTTACTGAACACAGTGATGAGTTTGAACGAAGGATACGACCTCATCTTGCTCAAGTTCTGCTGGTAATAATGCTGACATTTGTTTTTTTCTCTTAAATCCTGTTTGGAGTAATGTACTAGTGTATGCGTTGTGATAATTAGATGTGATCTTGTTTGATTCAGACATAAAACAAAAGGGAAAGCTTTGTTTTTTAGGAATTGGCTTGCTCCATTATCTTAGCAGCTAAGTAGAGAATACTTTTTGTTAAAGGTTGTTTTTTTATTGGCTGTTGGCATGTTGATGTTGTAGTATGAGGACCCAGTGCGTCAGGAAGCAGCACGAGGAACGGTTCCTGTGGAAGAGCTGGAGGAGAAAGCTTTGGTTTCTTTAGCCAAGGTGTGATTTTTTTTTTCTTTTAATTCCTATGCAGCTATTTGGATGAAAGCTTTGATTAAATCCAAATCTTTCAAATAATGGCATCTAATTTGATTAAAAGCCTTAGTTTTTATTTTGGGAAAAAAATTCATAGGAAGTACTTTCATGAATTAGAAATGGGTGAATTTTTTATTGACTTGAATGGTTTCAAAACATTATATATTTTTTAGATAAATACATTGCGCACAGAGGAAGAGAAGTGATTATAATTAAACAATAAAGTTTTTTTCTTGATATGCTATGATAATTGCTAATTCTAGTAAATGTGTGTAGGAGGGGAACTTTACACCATCAAAATCAGAACAAGAACATGCTTTCCTGCTGCAGCTGCTTTTCTGGTTCAAAGAATCGTTCAGGTGTTTTTCACCACTAATACAACTTGTCACATTGAGGCCCTTAAATTTAATAAAATACTGATTAGTGTATAGCAGCTTGACCTTGAACTAGTTTTAAGGACCTTTCTATGCAGCTTTGACTTTCTATTTTTTTTTAATGTAGTTTCATGTTGAAAAGCCATAAGCCCAATTTCCATGATCTTCAAATAGACTCATATACTGCCGTACTCTAATGAAGGATGTGAGATGTTCTGTCCAATTAAATTATAATAATTTATTCCATGAAATACCCTTAAAAAAATGCTAACGATTTTTCTTACAACATACTACTGGAAATATGTTTATTTGTTTATTTTAAATCTTACGTATGTACACTTTTTGCATGATTTTAATTTCAATGCTGTAGGTGGGTCAATGCACCTCCTTGTGATAGTTGTGGCAATAATACCATTGCACAAGGAATGGTTGCTGCACTTCCTTCTGAAATCCAATATGGAGCAAATAGAGTTGAGCTTTATTGGTATGTAAGTATAATCTTTCATATTCCAGACTCCCTCTTCCTCTCTCTCTCTCTCCCTCCAGCTGTTTTTAACCTCAAATTTTTCTGTTCTTATGAATATAAGAAGTCAAACGAATTTCTTGTGTCTGCTTTCAGACATGTTTGTTTGATTATATTACTCAAAGCTTCTTACCCTTTTGTTCTCCTTTTGCCTTCTGGCTTCAGTTGCAACCATTGTCCTACAATCACTCGATTCCCGCGATATAATGATCCAATGAAGGTTTTTTTTTGCCTTTTCTTTTCATTTTCTTTCTGCAAGTTGGTTGAGAAGTCTATATTTCATCAACTTTTCTCTCTTATTTCTTTTTCCCTTTCATATACACAGCTTCTGGAAACTCGAAGGGGCCGTTGTGGGGAGTGGGCCAATTGCTTTACACTTTACTGTCGAGCTTTTGGCTATGAATCTCGTCTGGTTATTATCTTTCTCATTTCTTTTATCACAATTGAAAGCTTGCTAGTTTTAGTTGATGTGGTGCAGTTGGGTTTCTATTTGAGATGTTTCTATGGACCCATTCGATATAAAGGAACTAAGTAAACTAATCCATTGTTTGTTATTTTTTGTCTTATGTGTTCCAAAGAAATATCTTGTTTCTTTTTTGTATAATATTTCTTAGTAATATCAATTTTTCTGGTGCTATGGTTGTTGATGACTCCAAATATCAATTTTTTTTGGAATTCTGACACTAGACTCTTTGACTGTGCCATTTAAGCATGCACACCGGGCCTGTACTCACTTTGTGCACTACAACACCCAATTTTGACATTCAATAATTGTTAGATATTATCTTATATGAATGAACTTGGTACTGATGAAAGACAACGTCATAATACTCCTATCTATATTTCATTTTCAGATCTTGGATTTCACTGATCATCTTTGGACCGAGTGCTTCTCTGAATTATTGGGAAGGTAAGCTTCATTAACAAATTAAATTGATGTGTTTCTCTTTTCTTAAAGAATACAAACGCTTTTCGCTGAACTATACTATTTGCTGTCAACCTTCTGTTAAATGTGTTATGGCACATTGCTGTGCAGATGGATGCATCTTGACCCCTGTGAAGGAGTATATGACAAACCATTATTATATGACAAGGGGTAATTCAACTTCTTCATAATGTATATATTCTTTGAATGATTTTTTTTTTCTATCTGCTTCTGAATCTTTAACGTGTATGGTATACTATACTTCTATAAAAGCTGAAATTCATGCTTTCTGAGCAGGTGGAAGAAAAAATTGAACTATGTCATCGCAATTGCAAAAGATGGAGTTTATGATGTCACTAAGCGTTACACGAGGACATGGCTTGAGGTAATGACAACTGTGGAAATGGAATTGATTCATTATATTTAGAGTTCCATTCACATACAATAGTAGGTGCTTATATTTTAACTTAATTCAAGGATTTATAAATGTACAGGTTTTGTGTCGACGGAACATTATCACGGAGCCAGATTTATCAGTTGCTCTTACTAATATAACAAAAGACTGCCGAAGAAGCTTTACTTCTCAAGTTGTTTACTCACTTGAAGAGCGTGACAAGAGAGAATTAGAAGAAATGGAGAGATGTTTGCATTCTGTAGATGATGCTTCAGTCTCTTTACCTGGAAGACAAAGTGGGGACAAAGAATGGCGTATTTCAAGGTCAGAAATAGGTTCCAATGAAGATGGCTCCTTAAATTGTTCTTCTTGCCCTGTCCGTGTATGCATAGATGAGCATGTGACAGAGATTTACGATGCCGTTTTCCCTATTCTTTCTCATTTTGTTGATAATTCTGTTTTGAAATCTAGAGCTCTTGAAATACTGAAGATCTTTAGGGGAATTTTCTGGGACCTGAGGAACACACCCTATAAAACAAGAAGAACTTTCATAAATCCATTTTTGCTTCATTTGCTGCCTTATTTCAATAAGTTACTTAATGCTCTTTCACTGAAGAGTGAGATAGGCGCTGCTGAAAAGGTATACATCTGTTTGGCTGGTGATCCTGTCAAAACATCTTTAGCACTTCCAGTTGTCTTGGATGCTTTGGATGATTTAACCCTCAGTCTTAACAAATGTGAGAACTTAAGCAAAGCTTCCCTTTCCTTTCCCTTGATGAGATTAAACAGAATTCATTCTGGTTCAGTTCTTGCAAGTGGGGAGCAGTTATTTTTTGGAATAGTAAGTATTTTTGGATTGTCCTTTTTTAGTGTACTGATTGCACACACACATATATATACACACGCATATATATATATATATACACACGCACATATATATATACACACACACACATACATGGGGCACATGCCTAAACAATTTTTTCATGACTCCATTTGAAACAAATTTTAGGCTACATCAGCATTTGATGGACTTCGCACAACTAAATGGGAAGAACCAAATGGTGCAAGAGGTATTTTAATGAAATTCTGACGAAATTAGTTTTTGCATTCATATGCAGAAGTGGGTATATCTGAAAACTGGAAACTCTAATGAATTGTTTTGCATTTCTTTCCTGATTTTAAACAAATGAACATTGTATGATGTGTGAATTGTCTTGTTACTCAACAATCTAATTAATTACTTAGTATTTATGTTATGCCTTAGAATGATCCAGTTACTTGCTGCAGGTTGTTGGATTGTATATAAACTACCAGGCAACCGATTGCATGAACTAGTAGCATATGACTTGATGTCAGCCAATGATGCCCCCGAAAGGGATCCCATGGATTGGTACGAACATTTTAATCTTTTGGCAAGCATCTGTAGTTTTTTGTTCAGCGGTGCTGATTCTCTCAGAATGCTGTGCAGCTTTTTTTTTTGCACTTGTCTCGTATAAATCTCCTTGAGATTTATTTCCGTTCATATTATTGTTGAGTATTCTTTTGCACAGGGTTGTTGAGGGAAGTGATGATGGAGGATCCAGCTGGCACGTTTTAGATAAACAGACTTCTCAGGTGTTTGAAAATCGTTTTCAGCGAAAATCATACAAAATTCAATCTGAAAATTTCTTCTGCAAAGCTTTCAGGTAATACTTTTAGTCAAAATCCTGATCATTTTGGTCTTTTTATGTTGCAGTTATTGATTACGGTTTGAGTTGTATAATGACAGGTTCAGATTTCTGGCAGTCAAGGATGTTCAATCAAATTCACGACTGCAGTTGGGTGGCATTGATCTGTATGGAAGCACTTCAGCTCCATAGAATATAATCATCAAGTACATTGAATGAATACTGATTCAAATGTTATCATGGATTTTTGTTAAATTATTATTTAAACGTTGCTTAAACAGAAGAAAATGATAAAGAGGCTGCGCTAGCCAGAGTTTCAGTTAGTCACAACCAGCTGTATAACTGCAAGGTTCAGCCTCGGAGAGAGATGGATTCATTGACTTGTGTTATCTATAGTTTCTTCTTGTAGCAATTTATCATTTAAAAAAAAAAAAAAAACTGTATTTCAAAGGAACGTTAAAAAAATGTTCTTTAATTTATTTGCTTAAGAGAGAATTACCAGCTTATTCCAAATGATGGAATCCTCATGCTAAGGAGAAAAAGACCGTTTTTGCTCAAGAAAGGTGCTGGATGACGACCATACTAAATGATAATAAATTTAGGCTAACCTTTCACTTGAAAACAACCATCATAAAAGAAGGGAAAAGAAATTGTCAATTTGGTTTGGCAGCTGGTAGGTAAACTCATAATCGCTTGTCATGTCTGCATAGCCTCAACATATTCTAAGCTAACAACCCTTCTGGGTTTGTATTAAAGTGGTTTTGTATCGAAAAATACTCACTAAAACCAGTATCAGGCCATAGCTAAAAATGTAATTCGATGAACTTAGACAGGGTCAGAGATTGAAGTAACAGCCATGAAACTTTCATTAACTGGACTTTTTAATTATGTAGTTTGACAATCAGAAAAACACAAATAAGAAGGCTGATTTAAGCAGCTTCTACCGCTTTTAACTCTTCTTTGTCATCAATGATCCTCAACCTTCTTCAAGCCCTTCATGTCAGTTGTTTCCACACTGTAATAATGAGGGAAAGAAGATCACCAAATTGATGTGGAAGGCAGACAGCATATAGCATTTACATTTTATAACAAGACAACAGGGAGAAACCAAAGTGCACCTCCAAAGATTAGATAACTGCTAATTCAATTTCAATGCATAGGATGAACTATTTATTAGTCAAGTTCATTATTAAAAGGAAGACATATATTCTTATCACTTGCTTTTTAATTAAGGATTAAAAAAGCTAACAAATTGCAAGGTATTGTTACTAACATTGTTCTCAATGAAGTGTGCACATGCAACAACTTTTCTTCACAATATACCTAACCTACACTACACAATGGTTAACCACATAATCAAATAGACAAAATAATCTCTACCACTTGATAACAGAAGTCATATGGCAACATTCACCCAATAGCAGATGATAGCGAGTACATAGAAATTTGATCAACATAACCAAATCTTCATGCAAAATTAACAACAGAATCCTACATGCTCTTTTTAGTTTCTTGAAAAACATGAGAGATGTTAAAAGGCAAAATGTGAAATAAATAGCCTATAACTTGTGCAAAATAGTTGTGCATTTAGCTGGTACACAAAAGATGCATGCCTTGACAACACATTCTAATTTCAAAAATAACTCTTAGATGGTCAGAATACCCACTAGGGTAATTCAAATTTACAATTTTAACCTCAAAATCACTCTAATATCGCTACTTCCAAAACATTTAAAATAGACATAGATGCTACTTTATTTTGACAAAGGTATCATATGTAAAGGAGCTACCACAAAAGTTCAGGGATCATTCAAAACTTACGTGGTTCCAAACAAAGCAATCTTTTGGACTTTTGTGATGTCAGAACCTGCCTGATTATCCTCTATAAAAATTGTCAAGCTAGAAAAAAAATTTAGATCAAATTGGCTGCCAGAAGATGGTATTATGGGAACAAATGGAGTGTAATAACACAAGAACTTGGCATACCTACGAACATTCTGAAACTTGACATACTTCAAGACTATTGGTTTTCCCTATGAACAGGTAAATGAAACATAAAAATTAACATAGCTGTCAAAGCCTATGAATCGGCATCATAGCATAGCAGCACAAGAAAATAATATCTACCTGAAGAGTATCTGCCGAGAAAGTTACATTGTCGCTAGGAGGGAAGTCATTGACATTACTGCCATCATCACATCAAAAAAAAAAATTACAAAATTTTACTTTCTTATACTTTTTTGCACTATTTGTGAGAATTAAAAAAAAAAAAAGTAGGAGTAGCTTAATAATACCTAAATCCCATATGCTCCCTGTTCGAGAAAAGTTTTACAGTCTTGGGACCTGGAAGGCAACCTTCTGATTAGAATACTAGACAAGAAGATGAAAGGATTTTCAACAAAAAGTTTCTTTAACTGTAATGTAAACTTGACTGGAGGTAGTGGGTTGAAGAAAATAAAAAGTACTAAGATTTAATGGATACCTTCTTCTTCAGGTCCTTTGATGGCGATGGAGTGAAGTTTAACAACTTGAGTGAAAGGAATATAAATCAATAATTGCTCATCTGCATCACTCTCTAGATTCAAACCGTCATCTTCTCTATAACCCTAATTGTGAAAAAAAAAAGTAGAACAAAATAAAACTGAGTAGCCAAATTAATCATGTTCTCTATTACTGATAGCATCTCATAGTGAAGGAAGCAAAAGAAAATTTGGAAAAACAATCAATTTAAATCATTGTTCCAGCATCTTCAAGAGAACATTACTGAATTCCAAGAATAAAGCTCAAAACTTTCATTGCATTGGAAATTGGGAAAGTGAAAAAAAAAAAGCAATATTTATAAAAAGTCACCTGTTTGAGAGCATTGGCAAGAGAGTGACTTGGATTTTGATTAAGGCATTCAACTCCAGACCAATCAATGAAGTCCACAAGATCAACCTGATTCAACAAAAAGAATCAAACCCATATATTAAAAACTCTCAATTTAACAAACCCACCGAAAACCCAGTTCAAAGATTGCAACTTTTCCTATTAATTTTCTCAGAAACCAAACAAAAAAGCAAAAAAGGAAAAAAAAAAAGAAAACCAGAAACAAGAACACTTACCTGGCTTCTTTGAACAGCACTGGCTGATTCTGCAGACATGATTTAATTGCACTAATGAATGAAGCAAATTATGCAGAGGAAGAAGAAAAAAGACAAAAACAAATGGAGTGGCGTTTAAGACGAAGAAAAGATGCAATGAATACACCTTCTATTCAGATCGCGACTAACAGAATTAGGATTCGGTTAAACGGCGCCGTTTAATCTTGTGAACCATTTGGATCCAATTTCTGTTTACTTATCTATGGGCTACGGTCCAGTTAAAAGGGCTCAAATACAAGCCCATTCAATTAAAATTAAAAAAACTTACACTAATAGATTTATTTATATTGTTATTTTGATTTTTAGTTACCTCCCCACCAAACCATTTTATCTTCCTTTCAATGTATCTTTCATTAATAATAATAATAATAATAATAGCTTATGTTCCAAAATATAACGAGTTATTAAAGTCTAATAAAATTTTGAAACCAACCGTTTAGATAAAAAGAAAAAAATAATTAAAAAAATATATTCTAAAAATAAATTATGTTATATATTTTAAAGCTTAAAAAACCATGAGTTTATATAAAGGGAAAAAGTTTAATTAAAATTTTAATTTAAAAACTTAATACTATTAAATATTTTTCGTTATAAAAGTTTATCTAAATAATATACAAATTTACTTTTATATATTGTTATTGCATAGAGTTTTATTTATATCATTAATAGGTCCGAAAATTATTTCTGAATTTTAAACTAAACACAAAATTCATTAAAAATTAGCTAAATCATAATTAAAATTAGTTTAAATCACTCAACTTTATTAAAATAAAAAATATAAGTTATTTTTTTAACAAACAAAATATTGGGTTACCTTATTTTTAAAATAAAAATATAATTTATTAAAATAAAATTAAGTATTAGTTCAATGACGTGAATTTTCACTAAATTTTTATGTAAAAAAGTTTAAGAACGAGAAATTTCATATTGAAATGGGTTAGATTAATTTACATATGCATCTCATAATTTGTAATTATATCAAAAAAATATTAAAATAATTTAGAGAAATTTGAGATTTAAAAATCCAAACTCCATTGGAGCTAAATAAATATAATCTTATGAAGCCAACAACCTCAAAAACACCAAAACCCAACAAAAAGTCTTGAAACTTTCTATCTATCTTCCCCTCCCTCCACCCCACCTTCATGTAAATCCAAAGAAATTCACACCAACAAATTTAAAAAGATAGAAAATTTCAATTTATTTCCATATCTAACATCCAATGGCCTCCTCCTTATCCCTCCTCTGCCCTCCCTCCACTTCCTCCTCTACCTCCACCACCACCTCTTCCCTCTCCTCGCTTCACCACAATGCCTGCTTCACCATCCGCACCCGCCTACGCACCCCCACAAGAACCTTATCCGTCAGAGCCCAATCCGCCCCTGTTCTCACCCAAGACGACCTCAAGAAACTGGCAGCAGATAAAGCCGTTGATTACGTAAAATCCGGTATGGTTCTTGGGCTCGGCACCGGCTCCACTGCTGCCTTTGTTGTTGCTAAGATCGGGGAGCTACTAAAATCCGGCCAATTAAGGGATATCGTCGGTATCCCTACCTCGAAACGCACCGAAGAACAGGCATTATCGCTTGGAATTCCGCTTTCAGTTCTTGATGATCATCAAAAACTTGATCTTGCGATTGATGGCGCTGATGAAGTGGACCCAGATCTTAATTTAGTTAAAGGAAGAGGTGGGGCTCTTTTAAGGGAGAAAATGGTGGAAGCTGCCTCAGATAAGTTTGTTGTTGTTGCTGATGAGACTAAACTAGTTGATGGTCTTGGTGGAAGTAAGCTCGCAATGCCTGTTGAGGTTGTTCAATTCTGCTGGAAGTATAACTTGATAAGGTTGAAAGAGTTGTTTAAGGTAGAAGGTTGTGAGGCTAAGTTAAGATTGAATGAAGATGGGAAGCCTTATGTCACTGATAATTCCAATTATATTGTTGATTTGTATTTTGAGAATCCTATTAAAGATAGCTATGGAGCTGGGAAAGAGATTTCGAGTCTTGAAGGAGTTGTTGAACATGGGTTGTTTTTGGATATGGCTACTGCTGTCATTATAGCTGGAAAGACTGGAGTTGAGGTCAAGACCAAGTGACATTTTTCGATCTCGTGGTGAGAATTGAAATCTCGACATTTGTCTGCTATGCTATTGTTGTTGTTAATTACATTTGGTTTTCGTTTTTTTGGTGATATTTGTGAGTTTGTTAGTGCAACTCCTAGATGGGCATTGCTAGAAATTTTTAATGGAGTATGGCTTGTTGAGCATATCACGTTAAGACTTTTGCTCAATTTGACATAGGAATGGAAATGTGAAATAATGGCAAAGTAAATGAAACTTTGCATTTTTATATAATTGATGAACAGCCATACCATTTTGCTTATTTTTGGATTCTTTTTATTTGCTATTTCATATCTGAATGAATAATGTCTGAAGCGATATCATTTGTGTACATGTAAAATAATGATAATATAGTATTTTTCACCATACTATTACTTTTACTATCCATTTGAAGTGAGGAAGTGACGATTTCAGAGTCAGAGTGAATTCTGAAATCAAAACACTTGTATTAGAAATTTGGCTTATTGAGAGTTCCCTGGCAACTGCTCTGTTAGTATGTATGAGCGTCTAGTCATCATTTTAGTTGTTTATATGTTTTGGTTTGAAAATGCTTAGAATCCTGAAATACTATAGTAAAATCAGTACCGTGAGATTAAACTTATTCATAATTGTGTTGGAGCACAATGTGACTTTTGTGAATTAAACCCTTTTTTGTGGAATCAAGCAGATAATTAGTTTCTAAAAAAGATGATAATATTGCGCATATTATATTGGGAGACAAATCGCTAAATTTCTAGGCACTTGTGGTGACAGAACTCAGAATGGTACTAGGATGAGTTTCTGAATTATGTGTGATGCATGGCTGTGATGTGTGAACTTTGAAGTGACTGTTGCATGGCATAGACTTAGTTTCAGGACACAAGAACAACTGCAGAATTTTACGTGTTTCAGACACCAAGATTTTAACCTTAATAAGATTTCAGATTGAAGGAGATTGGCTAGTGTTTAGGAAGCTATTTTATTAAGTGAAAAAAAAATGCAATCAAACAGTTAGTGACCATGGGTTGGCAAACCTAATCCATGTACTTTTGATCTTGAAGTGATTTTTAGGCTTGCCCTGTGTGGTTATTTAATCTTTACAATTGTTTGCCAAAGGACTTGTGCATACCTAATCAACAAACTCTTCTCCTGGGGACGAAAGTAATATGGAAAATTACGTGTGGCAAAGGGTCAAATCCCCTGACCTGCAGTTGGTGTTAAATTTTGTAGCCACAGTGGATTAAACCTTTCCTCTACAGCTGCTACTGTCAAAGTATTTGAACTTTTCAAACTCAATCATTCATCATCAAGAAGCAGCATCCTGTACGTCAAGTAATTACCTAAGCCATTAATTGTTAAAGTTGTGTCTTATCTTTTATGTTGGTAAGATTGTGCAAATTGTTTTACAAGTGACTTGCATCTTCCTATATTTCTTCGAACTGGTGACTTGACATTCAAGACAAGAATTGAAATTACAATAAAAAATACAACTATATTATATATACTCAAGACATGTGTTCCCTAACTGCATATATGAGTCACTGGCATCTGCCTTCTATCATTTATTTACTGCAAAATGAATTGCTACACAAGAATGGATACAATAATCAAAGCAACACTACAAACAAGTAAATTTTTATTTATTCCAACATGTATAGTAAATAATTAAGTATGATAATGTGGTGAAACTGGAGGCTGGTAGCTCAGTAATCTTCTGCTATCACATCTGATCCTACTGGCGTATAACCATAAGGAAAGGCACAAACAATATAATCATCCATTGCAACTTCCCTGGCAGACTTGAGCTTGCTGCATAATAAAACACCAATGAGATAAAAAGACTGTTTGTAGGGACTTTTGATTTTGATGCCTATTGCCATTAGTATTGTGCTCTCAAAATTCCAATTTTTGAAAGCTCATTATTTACAAGGTGTTACAAGTCAATTGGTAGGCTTGATTCAAAAATATGTTTTATTGCATCTAATTGGTTTTATCACTCAAAGCAAATGAAGAATTAACCAAGGAAAAATAATAATGATAATAATAAAGTCAATGCCCTACAACTTAGCATTTCTTTAAAACACCCCTCACATGTGCTTTTGTACAGGGGCAAGACCTTTAAAAAACATGAGTAGATCACGGTATACAGTTGTAAATCACAGCTATTAATTAGAAGATACACCAGCAGATATTGATTAATAAATTAAATGTTAATTACCTGGATTTCCAGCAGGAGAACCTGGAGTTGATTCTGAATTTGATACTTTAATCCCAAGGTTGGCACAATCAGATCCAATCGCACCTAATTAACAACAACAACAACAACAAAACAACCACAACCATACATAAGTTGATTCGAAAATTTTTGCAAGATTGTTAATTAGTGTTGAACTAGATTAAAAGGGTAGATCGTAAAAGTTCTTACAGGAGCTGTAGCAAGGGAAGTAGGCGACATCAAGAAGGTTGGAGAATCCTGGATTGCATGTACAGTAGTAGTTGTACTTGTATGTTGTATTCTTTGTGCAGGTACCATCTCCACAGTACATCCAGTAGCAAGCTACACATGTATGAAAATATATTAAAGACTTTGAGTATGACAGATATGCATATAGTAGTGAATTATCTTGGTACTTACGATCGTAGGCTGATGAATTCAAAGGAAATGGTTTTGCTGGAGCTGGAGGTGGAGCTGCTTGGCAGCCGTTGTACTTGAGAGTACCTATATAGAACAACAGAACAGATTTAAAGTTGAAATTCTACCAACATAGTTGGTCTAAGTACTAAGAAAGTTGAATTCTCTTAGAGAAATGGATATCGGAAGAGTTTTGCTCTTAGAGTCAATCCGACTCAAACTTTAAAATAGTTGGAGTCCATCATAATTCTTTCTGTTTAGTTCTTAATTAAGTACCCTCATCATCATCAACACAAGAAACAAAAGTGAAGAAAAGCTTACATTTTGGAATGACACAAGGGAGGAACTCAAGATCATCGTCAACATCATCATCATGGCTTCTAGCCCAACCATCATCACATTCGCAGGTATAGGCTAATGGTTTTAGGACGTTCCCTACACATTTTCCTTTTCCACAGTTCGTTTCATTACATATTGCATCTGCAATAATTCACCAAAAGAACACACTCATTTTCATCATAAATTAATTTTTTTAACACCCAGTAGACTATAATTTCATATATCACTAGTCAAACACTCGATCAGCAATTATATATATGTATTACAAAGAGAGAACAAGTACCATAGACAGGAGTTAAAGGATCATCCCCAAGAACAATAGTAGGCAGCAGCACAAGAAACAAAGCTAGAAAAGAGAATTTCTTTGAAACAGCCATATCTTTCCAAGAGAGAGAACTAGAGAGCAAATGAGATATTACGCAGTTTGCAATGAAAGTCAATGATATTATTATGCTTTTGAAGTTGGTAATGTATGTATGTGTAAATGTACATACATATATATGTATATATATAGACCCCAAAACCTTACCAAACTCAGAGATTACATTTTTAAACTATTTCTTGAATTGATTGAAATTTTCTTTGTAACAATGACTAGAAGAAGAAAGCTGCTTGATATATATAATAATATATTGTTGTATAGAAGTTTCTGTGCAGGCATGAGTAACCTATCTATTCTATTCTTTATATATATATATCCTTGAGTTTCCTCTGCTATTTTTTTTATTTGTATTTCATATGTCTTGTATATTTTGAATTAATCAAACGTTTTATTTTACAATATTTGGGTTATCTTTTTCTTCTTTTCTTCTTTTTAATTATATATGAGGAATGAGTCTCTCATTTGGTTAATATATTTTTTTATAACAACTTTGCCCTTGAAGTTACACTCTATTTTCTACCAATTTTTTTTATTATTAGGAGAGTAATAAAATAATTTAGGTATACTACTTCTCCAAATATATATATATATATATGCTCTTTTGAGAAGAAACTTCTTTTCTTTGTCTTGTTTAGTAGGTTGGTTCAATCAGTAAGACTTTAGCCATTTTGTTGATAAACTGTACAAAAAGGATAGTTATTTTTAAAAAAGAAAATTATGTAAAACTTAATTTTATAAATTAAAAATAATATAATTAATTTAAATGTACATTTTTTTAATGTTTTTAAATAATAGCGGTTATTAGACTACTTTATGGCTATCTCAACTGACCAACTGTTGTTGGCCAGACCTTGCTGAAGGATGAAGGAAGGTGCTATCTATTCTTCATGTGTTACAACGATTACACTTAACTGATAAAAACAAAATATATATTTATACAATACAAATTTAGACAATAATATGTATAATAAACTTAGAATAGATAAGAATTTCTATAAGGGTAAATTGGGTATATAGGTAAATTGTGCATCTAGGCAAATCAAACAAATACTTGCACAAGTTAATTTTTTTTTTTAAATTATGCACCAATATGTGATTCTAAACACGTAAGTATTCTTGAAAAAAAAACAGTAAGTATTATAACTTGTAAAATTTACTAAAAATATCATTTAAAATTTTTTTCAGGTTCAGGCTTGGACAACTAATTGTGAAAAAATATTATTTAAATATTAAAATAGTAAAAGTGAAAATATTCAGATGTTAATTACTTATGCATGTGTCTAAAAAAAAATATTTTTTTATGTGTTGTTCAAGTACTTAATTTATATGATTAAAAAAGTATATAGAAAGCTGAATATAAAACTATAGAAGTTCTCATGAGAGGTCTTTTGCTTCTTAACCTCACGAAATCATAATTTGAATTCAAACACTGTTTCCTTTTAATATGGGTAGATATAAAATATTTTCGTAAGAGAACTTGGGCTTATACAAAATTTCTTCTCGTCTTCCAAAAATGAAAATAACACTAATTTGCAATATGCTTTTTACACTATAAATTTCAATATTTGTTTCAGCGAATTATAAACTGTAATATGGAAAGCTTTATTTTTAGATAGTGTATGGATTCATTTGACTTGAATTCTAAAATAATAAGAGCTTTATAGCTACCGAATACTAAGGGTATCAGATAAAAAAAAATTTCCAATTTGAAGCATAAAAAGGTGCCAAAATTTTTCTTAGAACTAATTGTGAACGAAGTGAAAAATGTAGGAGAAATTGCCTCTTATGGTGGTTGTAATTTCAAACTGCAAAATAATCACTTCAAATTAGAATTTCTTTTTAAACTCTGTTTAATGTGCTAATAAAATGACAATAATCGTGTAATCAAAATTCAACGAACAAGAAATTCTAGAAGAGTGGGAAATAAAATGATAAAAATCAGTGCATCTTACAAAGTCAAAATTCACCAAATGTGGGCATTAAAAAAGAGAAAATAAACAATGTAGCCACTAACAATACGTATATATATTATAGAAGTTTAGAAAATATACAGAAGTCATCTATAATGGTTGAGAAGTCAAAGAGAGACAAACATACACTAATACTTACAAGATTAGTTACAAACCTTAGTTTTATTCATAAACGAAGTTGATAAAAAAATTTTAAACGTTGCAATATGGCCAAAATAATGAATTACCATTTTCAAAGTTCTTGCATCACAACTCTCTCAAGTTTTTTCTTCACTAGGTAATTAAGATGTTAAATCAATTGAATGTGTTGAATTTGATTTATTTATTTTTTATTTGTTCCTTTCAGTTGATAATATCATGATGTTTTAAAATTTTAAATTTGAATAAAATATATTTAAATTAAGGAAGGAAACATGTATTTATAAATAGTTTAAGTGATAAAAAATGTGCACATTTAGATGCGAAGAGTAAAGTTCGAACTCCACCCCCTTATTATCTCCTTATGATTAAAAATTAAACCACTTTACCCGGCCAAAAAAAAAAAAAAACAACAACAACCAAGAAAAAATAAGGTTTCTTTCTTTTTTTTTCCCCCTCCCCACCGAAGCATAATATTTGAGATAATAAAAATAAGGTATCTTGCCACATCTCTCTGTACATTCAAACTTGTTTTACTATGCATTCGAGGAGAACTAACTTGCGAGCTTGACATTGTCTACAACCAGTTGACTTGGAGGATGCCATGATCAGTTGGGACAAGTCTGAACTCAACTGCTGGTAAATTGCTTTGAAGATGAATCGCAAAGTGTAGCAATAAACAGACCAACAAAAGCCATAAAGGAACTGGAGACAGACAGATCACGCATCAAGATAAGAAATTTGGATCGCTCGCACTAAGATTGCAGGCCAATCAAGAGAAGCAGACAAGCATCTAAGGCAGCTTGAACTCGTGAATGTGATAGATCACGCATGAAGATACGAAATTTGAATCATTCGCACTAAGATTGCAAGAAAATTAAGAGAAGTAGACAAGCATCTAAGGCAGCTTAATCACACTTGAACTCGTGATATGATTAACCGATTGATTATAACATAAAATCAGCGGGGTTACATAACGAATCGCTACAAACTTTAGCAAAGCAGTCAGCTCATTGCCATTTTCCAACTACTATAGCCATTGAAGATAGTCTTGAATTTTCAATTAAACAGATGCTGTATGGACTTGAATTTTCAATTAAACAGATGCTAGTACTGCATAAAGCAAACTCAAACACAAAAAATAACCACATAAGCAAACATTCACAGCTCCAGCATAAGGGGGCGGTTGAGAGGAGAAGAAAGGCACTTTGCAAATTGAACCACCTGCAGAAATTTTATTATACCAGTTTATCCCATTACAGTTGCTTTTAGGAGATGGACAACAAAAAGATACAAATGAAATCGTGGAATTTAACCTCATTCGACAGAATATTTTATCTATCTCAATATATCCTTAATTCTATCCATCCCATTATTCAGTTTTGAGAACAAGAGTGCAACTGCTACCCTATCATCTCAAGACCCGATGATTATAATGAGGCATAATAAGCTTTCAGCCTTCCAGCAGGTGCAAAAGCTGGATTCAGAAGTAGTGTCCATGCACAGCTATCAGTCTAAAAGCACAGAACAACATTAAAATTCCCTCACATTGTAACTTCTATTTAGATCTGTCTGACTAAACATATTTGGTCAGTAAAGCTCATATATGCATTTTTCTTCACCAAATATACCTTAATGAATATTATTAATCATAAAGGTTGGAATAGAGAGCATAAACAACATGTTTAACTGCAACATGTCTTTCCAAGCACTAATTTATCAATATTTTTTCCAATTAGAAAAATTGTTTCCCCTACTCTGTCTGTTCAAGAATCTCTGTACTTCCCTTTAAGCCTCATCCATTTCCTAACGTGATACAGCCAGAATTCAGAATTAACATACAAGAGTAGCAAAACATAGAACATTGACCTCAGGCACTCCCCTACAAACTAGAAAGCTATCAAGTAAACAAAAACACAAAGGCTATGGTAATCTTCTTTCATATGAATCAACACATAAATCCTCAAGTTCCAACAAATAACTACTACAGGGGTTCATCCAACAAGTCAAGAAAATTACACAGAGGAAAGACTAAAACAGAATATCAGACCACCTATTAACAATAATTCTCCAGGTAGAACTAATCACCAGCATAATCATAGATTCTTCCATACTCAAAATAATTAGAAGTTTCTGCAAACAACCATGCGATTCTATAAATAATAAAACCATAAAACCAAACATTTTCATCAAACAGGACATCATCAAGAAAAGACAAGTCGGCAAATTAGATTATGAAACAACAAATTTTCCGTTGTAACAAAAAAAAAAAAAAGATTATGAAACAACAAAATCAATAATAATCATTACAAGTACCATTCCAATTCATACCAAAATCCATTAAATCAAATAGCCATAAACCTATATTAAAACCCTCTCCTTCCCAATAAATATTCCAAAGTCAAAAAAAAAAAAAACTTTCTTTTTTAATTTTTATATTGGCACATATCGTTTTAACAGCTGTTTACCGGCAACAGCGGTAGCAGCTGCAATACCTCCAACAGCACCAGCAATAGCAGCAGACCTAGGCCCTCCAGCAGCACGATAAATAGCACCAGTACCAAGACCAGCAAGAGCAGTATTAATCAAATCATCAGTATCTCTATAATGAATCAACACGCTTTCGATACCAGCAAACATTAACCCTAAAACCCCCAAATTATTCCCAAATCTCCGACCCATCAGCCCACCCGAATTCAAAACCCTGTTGACACGCAACTTCATGGTATCACCAGGCTCAGCGGATCGGATTCCGTCTAAAGAACCCTTAGCTCCCCCAATAATTGCGCCAGACAAATAGCCAGCTCCGGTATAGTATTGAAGATTTTCGCTCCAGCTACGGCGTTGCCGTGCAGCTTCTTCGTCAAAAAGGAATTCAGGCGATGTGGGTAGCTTGTACAGATTTTGTGCTGGTATGTTATGGAGATCCTGATATGGATGGTACGTGAAGTATTTGCTATTGTCTGAATCGTCCATGATCAGGGTTTTTCCTGCTCGAAGGGAAGCAAAGGGTGCGATCTTTATGCGATTCTAGGGTTTTCTGGGGGGCGTTTGGTTGATTGAAGAAGCTTCCAATGTTTGCCGGGTAGAGAAGGGTTCTAGGAACAAGCAGAGACTTTTTAGGGTTTAACGGCAAAAATAGAAAAAGGGTTTTTGTTAGTCTTGACTTTTTCTTCAAGAAGAGGTATTTATTTTTATTTTTTTCGTTGTGATAGGTTAGTTTTATTATTATTTTTTAAAAAAAGAAAAGAAAAGAAAAAACTATCCTTTGGAAAAAGAGGAAATTTTTGGGGTATACACGGTCTAGTTCGGTTCACATAGTGCAAGTCTCCGGAGTTGCTTCGTAATATTGGAGATTTAAAAATTAAAATTTTAAAATTGCTCCAAATTTTTAATTTGATTTAGTTTAGAGATTAAAATTTTCTATTCAATTCGATTTAGAAATTAATTCTTTTTTAAATTAAAATTTTTGATTTAAATCGGTTCTTCTCCAATTATGAACTATTTTATAATTTTGTTATAAAATTAAATGATTTCTTATAGTTTTATTTATCATTATTTTTTACGTAAAAAAATTTATTAAAATTTTTATAATACACTCTAATATACCATACAATTATTATATTTTTATGAAAAATTTATAAATAATATATATTATAAAATAATTATAACAACACCATAACTATTAAAAAAATATATTATATTACAATTTTATTATTGAAGGTGAATTTAAAATTTTTCAATATAATTTTCTAAAATGTTATTTACAAATTTAATAATTATTTTTGTTATTTACCATAATTTGATTGATAAGTGAAATTTTTTATTTCAAATAATTAAAATGACATTGTTTTAAATTACATGTTAAATTAGTAGGGGTAATATTAATAAATTGAGCATAATTATTGCAAAAATATTTATAATATAATGTTAATTTTATAATATATATGTATATAACTCTAATTCTATTAAATTATCGGTTATAGTTTCGGTTCTTCGGTTCGGTAAAATTTAGAGCGGTTTGGGACGGATATCGGTTTGGAGATTTCAAATTCTCCGGACCCGTTGCAATAAAATTTTTTAAGACGGTTCGGTTCAGAGATAGTTAAATGGTCAATAGAGATTTTTGGTTCTAAAGATTTTTCAGTTCGGTTTTTTGGGATAGTTTAGGTTCTCCAAGACCTATGTTGTCACGATCTAAACTGGGAGTCATGACCAGTGTTAGGGAACGATAATTATTTCGAATCTAGAACTTGTAGCAAACCTTAAAAATAAAAAGTATGCAATAAATAAATAAAATGCGCCAAAATTAAAAACTTAAATCAATATATATATATATAAACAAATATTTTTATTATATCATAAAATAAAATATTTCATACAACTATTCAGAAAAAGGTCTTTGAAATTAAAACCATTATACAAATACAGAGTACAACTACTATTGATACTACTGCAATTTTCTAGAATATAATAAAAATCAAGTAAGTAATTTACATAAACTAGCTGGGGTTGAAGAAATCCAGCGAATGAGCCTAATACTGAGGTTTGAGGAAGAAAAATCTCCTATAAAAATAACAACTGAGGGGAGTCAGACCTCATTAAGTGAATTATTATATATATATGCACCTTCTAATGTCATATGCAATCAATTATCAGTATATATAATAAATATATACAAACATTTTACACAGATGCTGAAATCACTTTATATATAATAAATGTTGGAAAAACATTTATTTTATGAAGGATCAAATAGAACCATATTTAAATCGCAACCTCAATCAATAATACCTTTCTAGCCATACAGGTTCACTTAATTCTAAATTAATTCACTTATTCCATTTTGGACAGTAGACTGGCCCTAAGACACTAAGTCAATTGAGCTCCAGCAGTCTGACTGTCAGTGTGATTGGCCCTGAGACACTAGGTCAACTGAGCTCCAGCAATCACACTATTCAATCACATCAAATCTCAAAAAAATCAATCAATCATATATCACCTCATGTGATTCACAACTCAACCCTAAATCTATTGCACCAGTATGTACACGGTCATAGTGCTGCCTACTAGGTAGCACGTTCTATTGATATCCTTCAACTAAAATTCAATATACAAATGAGAAAATAAATAATGCATATTTAAACATAATAACATTCATAACAGTGAAATAAATCATATATATACCAGAAATATACCTAAAATTTACTAAGTATATTTCAAATATATATATATGCTAAATAAATTCAAAATCAACCATAAATATATTGGATATAAACCATGAATATACTAAGAATATTCTAAGTATATATTGAAATTATAACATGCATATATATTGAAATATATTGAAAATATATCTAAAATATACTAAAACATTCAATAAAACAATTAATGTATAAATACATATTAAAAACATGAATATTTAAAATCATGCATCCTATATGCGATGTATATATAAGATAATAACTCACAATGTTGTGCTCCAAGAGACTGGCTCGACGAGCTCTGTTCAATAGGCCTCAGTCTCTTCGCAACTAGAAATAGATAATAATAACAAATTATAATAAATCTAACTTATACTTCTAAAGAGACTCGATTTAGGAATATGAAACTCAGACAAAACATGAAAACTTAGAATCAACCCGATGTCACATTTTACGAGAATTCTATCAAAAATTTAACAGACCCTCCTTTGTAAAACAGACAACTCTTTACTAAAAAGTAGAGCCGATCCTGCAAAAAAAATGCACTTCTAACACATAAAAGTCAACATTTCCGATTGGGACCTCGAATTGCACAATTTTTCAACCAAGGTTCACAATTCACTAAAAATACAAATAAAATAATATATATACTAAAAATCAAATAAATTCCATAAATATCCTCAAAATATCAAAATATAATAAATTTGAACATTAAAACACCAAATACCATTATTTTCACAATAATTAAATAAAAATCTCAAATAATAATATAATATTAATAAAAATCCAATTTTTCCATAATTCAATATAAAATAGCAAAAATTTACTTTAATGTATTCAAATAGCTTAAATATGTATTAAAAGCAATTAAAAATCCATTTTATTACCAAAATAGTAAATAATATATTATTTAAACATAATTTTCAAAAATTAGTATTAATTAGTTAAAAATAGTAAATAATTTATAAAAATCATTTTAATACCCTATATAATTCTAAAACCATTTAGAACTGAATATTTAACTATAATTTTCACAAAATTACACAATTAACTCAATAATTCAAAATATACATAATACAAATAAGATTCCTAAAATAATATAAATTCAACAAAAATTATTTTAAATATTCTAAAATTATTATCTCACATAATAAACACTAATTTAACTAAATTTTCATTAAAACTAATTAATTAACATAATTATCAATAATTCAATATTTAATATTAAAATAATAAAAAGTTAACCAAAATTCAAATTAATTCAAAAAAATTCACAAAAAAATATATTTGACAAGCTTGAGCTACAACAAACAACATTTCTTAAGCAACTTTTCATGAATCAACCTAAATCAAGTAAAAAAAAAAAATCAAAAACCCTAAAACACATAAACTAAAAATCGAAGATATCTACAAATCTAGAGATTTTGAGCTCAAATGGAGCTTGAAAATGAACTCACTAAACGAAAAGCTATTGAAAGAGATTGGTCTGATGTGCTGGAGTGGCTGAAATCTTCACCGACGACTTGAGCTTGAAGATTCGGTCTCCAATGGCGTCCGACGGTACAGGCTGCGTTCCGGCGTGCTGGTGGCGGTGGACGGTAGCTGGAGGAAAGGGGAAGTGGTGGTGGTGTTCGGTGGTGGCTGAGGCGGTCCGACAGTGGTCTGGTTGAGAGTGGCCGAAGGTGAGAAGAGAAAAAGAAGAAGAAGGAGAAAAAGAAGAAAAAGAAAAGAAGAAGGATAAGAGGGAATTTGACCCTGATTTTTTTGACTTTTTCTACGTTTTTTATTTAATTATAAAATCACCAAAATGCCCTTCATATAATAATAATAATAATAACAATAATAATAATAATAACCTCACATAAAATAAATTATTTTTACGTAAATAATTTTCTCAGAATAATATACGTAATTATTAATAGCAATTTAACAACAATAATATAAAATAAAATTTAAAATTATTAATACTGCATATCCCGAAATAATATTATTTAATTTAAAATTCAGGGTCTTTATACATGCTCAACCCTAATTTTTAGTATAGTTTAAATAAAAAATATAAATAATTCAATTTTTATTTTTGAAAAATATATAATTGATGTTAAGTAGTTTAAAAAATATATATATAACTTAAATTTTATAGATTTTATTAAATAGATGAGTACATCAAATAAATTATATAAATAAATAAGAGTAAAATTCCACTTATAATCTTTAATGTATTTAATATTTGATAGTTCAAGCAGCTCGAATTGCATGGATGCATACAAAAATAAAGATCCTGAACATATATTTTTTTTTCATATAGAAGATTTGAAAACATTAATTACAAAAAATTTAAGCTCCCATCACCTCAACCAACAAATTTTGATTTTAATCCTTTATATGTAATGTAAGTAATAAAAGGTATAGATATTTAAATATGAAAAGTCAGTTAGAACTTTCATCCCCATATTTTTTTTCTTGTTGTAAAAAATTAACCATTTCAACCGGTTAAAAAAACCAAATGTTGGTGTTTTGTATTTTTTTTTTATATTAGGAAAATTGATCTAATAAATCCTCAATATTGGACCAATTTTTAATTTAATCATACTTTCAAAGTTATTTCAATTTGGCCCTCCAACTTTTAGATTTGTGTCAATTATATCCAAACGGCAATGGGCATGAGGTAGAACTGAGGTGATATTCCTACATGACTTAAGAGCGTCTGATGTGGCAAAAAATGTCTTATGTAGCCATCTCAAATAATCAATTTTATCCTCAATTTTTCGAGTTGTGTCAAATCTATTCAGACGACAAATAAATTTTGAGATTTTTTAAAATTATGTTCGTAATTGTTTAATTATGCATATAAAGACTATTTAGTTAATATTTTTTAAGGATTAAATATAAAAATAAATAAAAAAATAAAGAAATCTTTAGTAATTAAAAAAAAAAAAGAGAGAGGTCTCCTGCTTTTTAACCATTGAAAATGGCAAGATGCGTTTATGACAACTACTTTTTACTTTTTCTTTGTGCTTTTTTTTTTTGAGAGAAATGAAAAAAAAAAAAAAGTTTGCTGTTTTTTATTTCAATATTTGAAAGTTGAAATTTCTTTTTACTAAATCATCACAAATTGAATATTTGTGTTAAAATAACCACAAGTTGAAAAGTAATTTATTTTTCACCTTAAAATGAAATAAATCTACCAATAGCTCTTAAATTATCTAGGCATAACATGTATTTTTTGATATAATTTTCGATGTTTAAAGTGAAATTTAATTTTTTTTAAAAAAGAAGTTATATGATCTAAATATTGATGAACTGTACAATGAGGATAATCATTTCTCTTTAAATTGATGATGATAAAATTCAAACTTTATACCTCAAAATGCCCTTTATTTTTTATTTATTTTTATATTTAATCCTTAAAAAATATTTACAATATTAAAATTCAAATTAAAAATAATTTTTTTATTTTTAAAAGAAAATAATTTATTATCATAATTCAACACTAAAAACTAAATTGAGTCAATTAATTTTAATTTTTCAATTATAATTAATTTTTTTTTTGTCAAAATTATAATTTTCAATTTTGAGATTTTAAAAAATCTCAAAATTGATTTGTAGTATGAAAAGATTTAACACAACTTGAAAAGTTGAAGATAGAATTGATCATCTAAGATGACCATCTAAGATGCTTTTTGCCACATTAGACGCTTTTAAATCACGTAAGAATGTCACCTCAATTCTGTCTCATACCCATTGTTATTTGGATAGAATTGATATAAATCTAAAAGTTAGAGGGTCAAATTCAAATAAATTTAAAAGTAGGATTAAATTAAAAATTGATTTAAAGTTGAGGATATATCAGATCAATTTCCCCTTATATTATTACACAATAATTTCATTCCACAATCTCTCAACGCAATCCTGCTCTTTCCATCATTTTCAAGCTGGTGGGATTGAATGCCTCACAGCAAGTTGGTGAAGTTTCTTGGGAAGACTTGTTCAGATAATACACACATATATGTGTGCATCATGCTTTCTAGAAAGGAATAGAATATTTTATTCCTAAGCAAAGAGCAATATGGCAAGAATTTATGATGCAGCACATTGCTTCGAAACAAAGCAGTAGCAGCAGCACAGCTTCAAAATTATTCTATAGAAAACTACTTGTATTCCTTTCTTCAAAACTCATTGCATGACGATTTAATTGCTATTGGACTACTTGTGAAGGTTTGCCCACTTACTTGAATTATCCACTCTAAAGAAAACTACCAGTCTAGCGCAAGCCCAACCATAACACTCCTTCAGTCCCAACTCCATCGACTCTTTTGCTGGCTGCTAACCCCCTACCCATTATACTACTACTATATTTTGAGCAAACCTAGCTGCATGCATGCATTTCTTCTCCATCTTCGTCTATTTGACATCCATTTCTATGTAGATCTGAAACTAAGGCTCCCCTCTGGGATTGGCCATGACGATCATATGTAGTGAATTCAAATTTTGATGTAAATAATCTGTTTATTTGCTTTAATTTTTTTCTTAAAGATTTATTAGTATAAAAATTTTCTATTGGTTAAAAATCTGTATATATACAAAATTAAAGTGTAGAGGGTAAATTAAGAAAAAAAACAAAAGTGCGAAGGATTAAATATAGATTAAGTCAAAAATTGAATTCTTACAAAATTATTCTAAATTTAGACATATTAATTAACAAGTTTCCCTGAGGAAAAAAAAAAAAAAAAAAGCTACTGTCGGAGTGATATGTATATATTGATTAGCTTTTTCACAGACATCCTGAAATATAGCTCGTATGCTTCTAATCCTACTATATATATTTACTTTGGAAAATTAATGTTTATCTCATTTAATTATAATTTTGTTATTGGCAGTTGTTATTTGCTAACTGTCAAAAGGAATTATAAATTCAAATGAGTAAATTAGGATATATTTAAACAATTATTTATTTATTTTAAATACCGTTTATTTTAGCTAGCAGAAAAAATGTCATTGTATTTAAAAAAAAATTTAAGTAATTCAATTTTTATTTTTTAAAAATATATAATTGATGTTAAGTAGTTATGAATATTTTAAAAAATTATATTTTAAATCATTTTTACAATGTCACAATAAAATTTCCACAATATATATATACACTCATATAAATTATATAAATAAATAAGAGTAGAATTTCACACTTAATTTTCAAATTTTTTTATGTATTTAATATTTCTAGTATTTGATAGTCATAAAATTAAATTTTTTTCCACAATTCAAGTTTGATAGATTCATTAAAAAAAAAAATTTTCTGCAACACATGTTTTCCTAATATAGAAGATTTGGAAACCTTAATTATAAAACATTTAAACTCTTATCACTTAAACTAATAAATGTTGATTTTAACCATCATGAATAGTGGAAGTTGCAAGTTGTAAAAAGTATGAAAATTTAAATATGGAGAGTCGGGGTTAAATGCAATGGTGATCACTTAACTTTGCATTTATTGCTAATTGGATGCTAAACTTCAATTTATTTCTTTTTGGTCACCTAACTTTGATCTTATTTCAAAAATTATATTTTTAAAAAATTTTAATCCTCTAAATTTTTCTTAAAAATCATTTTAATCCATCAATATCTTTATTTTTTCAATTTAGTCTAGAAATTATAAAAAGTTTGGAAGTTTATTTTTCCTAAATTTTGATACCTCTTAGGATGACTTTACTCTTATTAGGTGAAATCAAAAAGATTTTCAAATTTTTTCTTATTTCCTATAAATATATATATAAACTATAGACTTATTTGCAAAAAAAAAACTTTAATTTTGGATTAAAATAGTAATTCTGGATTGTTTATATACCAAAAAAATTTAAGTGACTGGTATGAAATTAAATAGAAATTTGGTATTTAAAAAGATACAAATTAAAGTTCGGTAATTGAATTGAAACAAAGTTAAAGTTCGGTATCCCCTTGTACATTTGATTTGGAGAGCCGGATTTGAACTACCATTCTCATGTTCTTCTTGTGGTGGAAAATTAACGATTTCAACTCATTAGTTTTTTTTTCTTGTACAATAATTTCATTTCACAATCTCTCAACCCAATCGTTCTCTTTCCATCATTTTCAAGTTGGTGGGATTGAAAGCCTAGAAATTATGAATTTTTTTTAAACTGATTAAAAAAATCAATTTAGATATAGAGTCTTGCAACCTAAAATCCATAGATTATTTAACAAAAAATTTATTAAATGAGTATGCAGGTCATTGAGCCATTAACAATTTCGGAGATAAATAATAGGATTTAACAAATCAATTGAGGTCATGGATTGCACGTTATGGTAATTGTTGTGTTGAAATGCTGAATTTAAGCCATTGCAGTGGCGGCGAATTTTTATGGTTTTTGTTTCAAATTTGGAGGAAAAAGAAAAAAAAAAGAGTTGCCGAATAGTGAAGTGCGTATATCCGAAGTCGTTCTGATCATCTAAAATTTTCTTTGAAGGTTAGTGATGTAGGTGCCTAACAACTAATTCCATTGCAAAAAAAATTGGAAATGTATAACAAGAACGTTATAATACTTAAACATGGTGATGATTAGGCTCCAATTTCATTCAGTTACAAAAATTCAAGAATGTTGCTAGAGCGAGTGTTCTACTTACTGGATTTTTTTTTCCTAAGACTATCACAAGGTCTAAAATTCAAATCATTCTATTTTTGTTTGTGAAATAAAATTTTATCTAATTTAAAAATAAAAAATTATTTCACATCATGCAGTTAAAAAAAAAAATTCCAGCATTTTTTTTTGGAAAATTGCTCCAAATAAACAAATAATCCCATTAAAAAAAATTACAGTAAAAGGCGCCTTATGCTTGAAGAATAAAGTTCAGAAAAAAAAAAGAAAAAATTCAAGAAAAATATTTTTCAATATATTCATAAGAAAGGTTATAACCCTTATATATACATATAAGAATTCTAATCAAATCCTAATTAGAAATAGAATAACATTCAAAATAAAATAAAGACTTTATTTCTAATTGTATACAAATATTTACTTTTTAATATATACAATTAAAATATTTACTTCCTCAACACTCCCCCTTAAGTTGGTGAATATATGTCAATCATTCCTAACTTGTCAAGTGAGTTGTAAAATGATTTTCTGGATACAGTCTTTGTAAGGATGCCAGCTAGTTGAATATGAGAAGAAACAAATGAAAGATCAATTGTTCCTTGGTTCAGATGATCTTTGATGAAATGTCTGTCAACCTCTACGTGCTTAGTTCGATCATTTTGAACTGAATTGTTTGCAATTGCTATGGTTGTCTTATTATCACAATGTAACAACATAGGCTTCAGATGTTTTAGTCCCAAATCTTGAACAATTCGCCTTATCCAGAGCAACTCACATACTCCATGAGCCATTCCTCTAAACTCAGCTTCAACACTTGAACTTGCTACGACTTTCTGTTTCTTACTTCTCCAAGTGACTAAATTCTTTCCAACAAACAGAAAGTACCCAAATGTTGATTTTCGATCAGTCCGATCTCCGGCCCAATCAGCATTAGTATAGCCATTAATTTCATAATCCTTTTTTCTTCCAAAGAATAAACCTTTGCCTGAAAAAGACTTTAGATATCTTAATACTTGGTATACTGCACCTATATGTCCTTTACTCGGAGAATGCATGAACTGAATTACAACACTTACTGCATAAGAAATGTCTGGCTGAGTATGAGATAAGTAAATCAACCTTTCCACTAGCCTTTGATACTGATCTTTATCAGTTGGGACTTGATCTCCTAGGACTGAAAGTCCATGGTTGACTTTATTGGAGTCTCGATTGGTTTACAATTAAGCATGCCCGTCTCTGTCAATAGGTCCATTACATACTTTTGTTTGGCAGAGGGAAATCCCTTAAGTTGATCTTACAACTTCAATTCCCATAAAATACTTCAAGTTACCCAAATCCTTAACTTCAAACTCGGCTGTTAACTGTCTTTGCAAGATTGTTGTCTCATGATATGTCTATTATTTACGTATCTTAGAGTTGAATTTTAATAAATTCTAAATAAGGAATAAATTAATTTAAGTAATTTTTTTAGGTTTAATTAGGAAATTTTGTACGAGTTAGTATTTATTTAGGATTCTTATTATGTATTGTATAGTTTGGAAGTTTTATTTAAGTTTTAATTAGTTTTTGTGATTTATATCTAGTGGGTCCCAAAATGCAAAGGAGTTTACATATCTTTACATAACATGACATGCATATGTCGTGTAATAGAACATAAAAAAGGGAAAGTTATGACCAAGCCATGTGTGAGCCATGAATAAGCCATATGCACCATGAGCGATGTCACGACATGCACATGCCATGTGAGTGAAGAATTCTGATCCAGAATGAAGCACGACTAATGAACTTGCCCGTGTTAAATGTCGTGTTATACGTTGAGTAAATTTGCAGTTTTATCTGAATTAAGTACAGCCGTGTCCCAAAGCTGTGTCACGAAAGTAGAAGTTTTTCCTATTTCAAAAATTAAAAGGAATTAAAAGTCAACAAGGATTCTTTTCATACCCTAGCACTATATAAGGAATGAACACCTTTTTAGACCAGGGGATGATGCAAAGATTAGAAGGCGGTTAAAGAGAAATCGCAAAAGACGAAGAGCTTATTTTTATTCTCTTTTCTATTCTTCATCTTTTTGTTTTCTTGATTTTTTATTATGGGTTTCATTATAGCCATGAGTGGCTAAGTTTTTTTTTAGAGTCTTGGTTAGGAGTAGCTATTCCATGACATGATTTGAACATAAGTTTTATATTTAATTTGAATTTTAGTTAATTCTTTGTGTTGTAATATTTATCTTATTATCATTCCAGACCTGTTTGATTACATGTTTATGGAAGAATTCATCAACGAGAGTTAGGAGAATTCATTAGCTTAAGACACTTAGAACTTAAATCATGAGAATAGGTGAGCTCTTTGAGGAACCATGACTGTAGGCAGAGGTCTATGGTGGTAAACTAATAATTATTAAGGAACTTAATGAGTTTTGATTAACTTCTTAATCACGAGAGAGGTTAAACTTTAATCTTAACATGCTTAATTGAACTCGAGAGAGTCTTTAGGTATTTTATAACAATTACCCTTAACTGAAATCAATGTCTTTTATTTTTTAACGTGTTCATGATTGGATTGGAATAGTGAAACTAGACCTAGGCTTTGTTTTTACAAATATTTAATTTTACTTTTAATTATATTTCTGTTATTTAAATTTTTAAACTATGTTGAATTATTCAATTTATTAGCTGAGATTATAGGTAAAAATTATTAGTAATTAATATATTTCTACTGGAATGATATCTTTCTACTGCAACCATAGCTGTGCACTTATGGATTTAAAATGCAATAAGTTTTTGGCGCCGTTGTCGAGGACTGGTAATATTGATATTAATTTAATTTTTTCTTTTCTTAGACCAATTTTTTAAATTTTAATTTAATTTGCTAATTGATTTTTCAATTAACTTTTGTTAGTTTATAAACACTCAATCCAAGGGGACGAACTTAGAAAAGATTAACCCTGAAATTGAGAAAAAGTGCAAATAAAACTGAAAGGAAAAGCTTGAAAAAGACAAGCAAAAGATGGTTGAAGATTAAGCACCACCACCTTTGGGTAGGAATCGTACTCTTCAAGAGTATACAATGCCTAATCCATGAGATACCTATAATAGTATTGTCAGGCCAATTGTTGACTCCAACACATTTAAGATCAAACCTGCAATAATCCAGATGATCTCATAATTCTAGTTTGGAGGTCTCCCAAACGAGGATCCTAATGCTCATCTAGCCCAATTTTTAGGGATATGTGACACATTCAAGATGAATGGGGTTAGTCCTGATGCGATAAAGCTTAGATTATTCCCTTTCTCTCTACAGGATAAGGCTAAGCTTTGGCTGTACTCTTTAGCGCCACAGTTAATCACTTTATGGGATATGCTATCAAGGACATTCTTCGGCAAATATTTCCCACCAGGCAAGATAGGGAAATTCAGGCAATAGATTACAAGTTTCACCCAACATCATGGTGAACCGTTATATGAAGCATGAGAGCGGTTTAAAGATTTACAATGTCAATGTCCTTATCATGGAGTTCTATAGTGGTTGCTCATTCAAACTTTTTACCAAGGCCTAACAGATCCAATGAGGATAATTATTGATGCAACTTCCCAAGGCTCATTCATGAATAAGATGCCTATAATCTTCTTGAGATCATGACATCCAATAACTACCAATGGCATGGCAAAAGAAGTGCACCAAAGAAAGTTATAGGAATGCATGAAGTGGATAGTTGGAATCTCCTTAATGCGAAGATTGATTTGCTTACCAAAAAGTTAGAGGCATCCACTAAAGTCTCAAATTCCATGGTTATCTATTCCTGTGTGAATTGTGGAGGAGGACATTCAACCGTTGAGTGTCAGGGAGGTTTTTCTCAGGATCCCTCTATTGAGCAGTTAAACATACTCAATAATTACCAAAGGAATCAAGGGAATCCCTACTCGAACACTTATAACCCAGGTTAGTGCAACCATCCTAATTTTTCATGGTCAAATCAAGGAGGAGAATCTAACACTAACCAAGGATTTAAGTAGCCACCCTCAGGTTTCCAACACAAGAATACATTCCATCAACATTAAGAAAGCAAGCCTAATTTAGAAAGCATGATAGAGAAATTCTTGAAGGACTAGGAGAAGCAAAAGGAAGCCATTAAAAATCTAACTTCTTAAATCAGCCAGCTTTTTGCTCATAACAAGATGTTAGAAAATTAAATTGCATCCCAAGCCTCAAGCTCAAGACAAAGTGGCATGTTACCTAATTAATATGAGCACCCTAGAGAACAAGCAAAGGCAATAATGCTTAGGAGTGGAAAGCAATTGTCTGAAGTTGAGACCAAATGGCAAGATAGAGGGATTGATCAAGATACTTATTTGGAAAACCTAGAAATTGAGATAATTGAAGAAAAGAAGGAAGAGAAAAATGAGACACCTCTAAAGACTTCACCATTGTCTTTTCCTCAAAGGTAATAAAAATCCAAATTGGATAAGCAGTTTGAAAAGTTCATGAGGTCATTCCATACCTCTTTTGGATATCACCACCACCATGCCCACCTACTCTAAGTTTTTTAAAGATATTATGTCACGAAAATGGAAGTGGGAAGATCATGAGACCATTCCCATCAATGAGGAGTGTAATGCTGTATTTAGAATAAGCTTCCACAAAAGCTTAAGGACCTAGGGAGTATCACCATTCCTTGCATTATTGGGAATGAATTTATTGGTAAGTCTTTATATGATTTAGGTGCAAGTGTGAGCATAATACCTCTGTCTTTTTGCAGGCGCCTCAATATTGGTGAACCTTAACTGATGACAGTATCATTACAACTTGCATATAGGTCCATTATTTGTGCCTATGGAATTTTTGAAGATGTACCTATCAAGATTGGAGATTACTATTTGCCAGGCGATTTCTTCACTCTTGAGATGGAAGAAGACAGTCAAATCCTTATAATTTTGGGACGTCCTTTCCTTGCCACTGTTGGTGCAATCATAGATGTCGAGTGAGGTAAAATCTTACTTGAAATTGGAGATGAAAAAGTGGAGTTTGACATTTTCAAGATGTTAAAGCAAAACTTAACAATGGGGTCATGTTTTTGTGTGGATGCAATAAAGAGTTGTGTGCAAGGAGTCTTTAAAAACAACTCACTTAAGATCCTCTTGAAGCTTGTTTGGTCCATGATATAAAAGAGGATAATGTAGATTAAGAAGTGGTAATGAATAATTATTCTCTCAAAGCTAATAATGAGCTAAACAAAGTGGAATTAGCAAGGTATAACCCTTTACCCTCCAATATTAATTTTGTTGGCACCATGAAGGAAGAGAGTGTACATGAGGTAGAACTTAAAACTCTCCCTTCATCTTTGAAATATGCTTTTCTTAGCCCTAATTCTACTTACCCAATTATTGTAAATGCTGAATTAAATGATGAACAAGTTGACAAGTTGCTTAAGAGAGTTAGGCCAAATAGAAAAATCATAGGCTACACTATAAATAACCTTAAGGGGATTAGTCCTTTTATTTGCATGCATAGGATTCATATAAAGGAGGGTTTCAAACCTTCCATTGAGAACCAAAAAAGATTAAACCCTAATATAAAGGAGGTTATAAAGAAGAAAATAATGAAGTTGTTAAATGTAGGGATTATTTATCCTATTTTAGATAGTAATTGGGTTAGCCCTATTCATGTTGTAATTAAGAAAGGGGGTATGATTATAGTGAAGAATGAAAATAATGAATTAATTCCTACTAGGATTGTCACAGGTTGGTGCATGTGCATCAACTATAGAAAATTGAATAAAGCCACTTGGAAAGATCACTTTCCCTTACCCTTAATTGACTAACTTTTGGAAAGACTTGTAAATCATTCATTCTTCTGCTATTTAGATGGTTATTAAGGTTTCTTCTAAAGTCTCATCCATCTTGATGACCAGGAGAAAACTACATTCATATGTCCTTATGGAAAATATACATATAGGAAAATGCCTTTTGGGTTATGTAATGCACCCGCTACTTTTCAAATATGCATGATGTCTATATTCTCTGATTTTGTTAAGGACATAATGGAGGTTTTTATGAATAATTTTTCTGTGTATGGTTCATCATTTGATGCATGTTTGGATACCCTTTCTAAAGTATTGTAGCATTATGAGGAGACTAATTTAGTGCTAAATTGGGAGAAGTGTCATTTTACAGTGACCAAAGGAGTGGTGCTTGGACATATCATGTCTAAGAACAGAATTAAAGTTGATAAAGCCAAGATTGAAGTGATCAAAAGACTTCCTCCTCCAACCTCTGTCAAAGGAATAAGAAGTTTCCTGGTCCATGCTGGGTTTTATTATCGATTTATTAAGGATTTTTCCAAAATTACAAAACCTTTGATTAATTTTCTTGCTAAAGATGTCCCTTTCGAATTTAATGATGCCTACCTTGATGCTTTTCATAGGTTGAATGGGGCTTTAATCAAAACACTTATGTTGCAACCTTCGGATTGGAGTCTCCTATTTGAAATTATATGTGATGTGAGTGACTATATTGTTGGGACCATATTAGGATAAAGAAAAGAGAAACACGCCCATGCCATCTACTACATCAGTCACACTCTTGATCAAGCTTAAATTAACTATGCAACAACTGAAAAAGAACTCTTAATAATGGTGCATGCAATGGAAAAATTTTGTTCTTATTTGGTTGGAAGCAAGGTGATTGTTTACATTGATCATTTAGCCCTCAAATACCTCTTAGCAAAGAAGGATGCAAAGTAAAGACTCATTCATTAGATCCTTTTATTACAAGAATTTGATTTGGAGATACGAGATCGTAAAGGGATAGAAAATTCAGTAGTAGGTCACCTGTCTCACTTTAAACACACTCCAAATTCAGATCCCCTCCCTATTTTTAATGAACTTCCAGGTGAACAGCTCATGAAAATTCAAAAAAGTAATCCTTGGTATGCTGATTTTGTTAATTACTTAGCATATGGAGTTCTCCCTTTGGATTTAGACTACCATCAAAAGAAGAAATTCTTTTGGGATGTGAAACACTATTTTTGGGATGAGCCTTACCTTTATAAAAGGTGTGGAGATGGGATAATAAAGAGGTGCATTCTAGTTGAAGATTTATTATTCTTACTCATTGTCATTCTCTTGAGTGCGGTGGACATGCAAGTTCAACTAAGACAGCTGCTAAAGTGCTCCAAAATGGTTTCTTATGGCTTTCTTTTTTTAGAGATACAAGAGAGTTCATGCTTAAGTGTGATCATTACTAAAGAACAGGGAACATAGGTCATCGTAATGAAATTCCACTCATAAACATCATAGAGATTGAGCTTTTTAATGTATGGGGAATTGACTTTATGGGACCATTCCCAAGCTCCTTTGGAAATAAATACATTTTGGTTAGAGTTGATTACATGTCTAAGTGGGTTGAAGTAATTGCCTCACCAACCAATGATGCCAAAGTGGTTCCTTCATAGAAATATCTTCTCTCATTTTAGGACTCCACGGGTTATCATTAGCGATGGCGGTTCTCACTTTTGTAATCGCTAATTTGAGAATCTCCTGGAAAAATATGTAGTTAAACATAAAATGGCCACACCCTACCATCCCTAAACTAGTGGACAAGTAGAAATCTCAAACAGAGAACTGAAGACTATACTAGAGAAGACAGTGAATGCCTTGAGAAAGGATTGGTCCATTTGGTTGGATGATGTGATATAGGCATATCGAACTACTTTCAAAACTCCAATTGGAACTTCACAATTTCTATTGGTTTTTGGGAAATTATGTCATCTCCTAGTTGAGCTAGAACATAAAGCATTATGGGCTACAAGGTTTCTTTATTTTGATTTAGCAAAAGCTGGTGCAAAAAGGCTCCTTCAGTTGAACGTACTTGATGAGTTTCACATTGATGCCTATGAGAATGTTAAAATCTATAAGGAAAGAACTAAGAGGTGGCATGATAAACATTTGAAAAAGAGAGAGTTTCAAGAAGGGGATTTGGTGTTGCTATTCAACTCTAGAATAAATTTATTCCTAAGGAAACTCAAGTCTCGATGGTTTGGACCTTTCAAAATCAAGCAAATCTTCTCTTAAGGAGCAGTTAAGCTTTTCAATAAGGCAAATGAAACCTTCAAAGTTAACGGGCAATGCCTCAAACCTTACTTTATAGAGGAAGCTCACTTAAAGAGTGTCTCTTATACACTCGTAGACCTAGCTTGAGTTAATCATAGAACGATCGAGCTAAAGACCTTAAAAAGTGCTAATTAGGAGGCAACCCAATCATTTTTTTCTTCTTTCTTCCCTTTTGTGTTTGTTTTTATTTTTTATTTTTATTAATTTACTTAATTTCTCTATAGGATAAAGAATTCAATCCTCACAAAGAGTTATCACTTCAAGGAGCAAGTTTGTATAGTCACACGGGGAATGGCACGGCCGTGTCTAGGTATGCAATTTTAACTTAAAATAGATAAATTTTTACATGCACTGCATGACATATTGACATGGCATTTTCACACTATGTCTTAAAACTCCACAAAACACAGAATGCATCATGGGTTCATCACACGGCATCATTATGCCGTGTTAAATCTTCAAATTCACACTTAGAATGTAGCACGACATTTTCACACGGCATCGCTATGCCATGTAAAATTTTGATCACTTACACGGCATCCACCATGCCATGTTGCTACCCTAAGAATGTCGTGTCACATGCAAATTCCAAGCACGATATGAAGTCGTGCTAATACCTTAACATGACATGTCATGACACAGCATGATATTATGTTATGACATCCTCCTATAGCTTTAATGGCACGACATCATGCCATGTCATTAAGCCCTAACACAGCAAGAATAACACAGCATGATGCTATGACATGACACACTTAGCATAATATGGACATGTCGTGCTATCCTCCCTCCATACTGTATTCAAAATTCAAAATTCATCCAGTATATGAAATGACATGGAAATGGTATGCATGTCGTGTCATTCCCTAAACAACACGATTTCCAAGCATGGTATAAAAGCCCATGCCATTCACTTCCCCATGTCGCACTACCTAACACGGTTTCCTAAACCGTGTTCCCAACCCTCTATATAAACAACCACTTCTCTAAACCTAGCCTTGTTCCATTTTTTTTCCTTTTGCCATTCTCTTTCTCTTACACTATTCTCTCCCAAATTTCTCTCCCTTGTCTCCTTTTCTTTGACTTAATCACCCACTCTTTTTCCCTATTTCTTTCCTCTAAGAAATACACTTTTTGTTTTCCTTTTTATTCTCTACATTCTCTTCACATAGGGAAATCCAAGGCATCTGGGAAGACACCATCAACATCCAAGAAGCAGACCCGTACCACATATTCCCCTCCACTATCTTGCCCCTCTCAAATGAGTGTGCCACCACCTATCGCCCTAACTTCCTCACTTCTTGATCAGGGGAACCAATTTGGTATGTCTTACCCCCTTCTTTGTTTCATAAATCCTAATTTTAAAAAGGCATATGATACCCTATTTCCCCTCCCTGTCCACCCTTCCTATCACATTATATTAAGGGATCTTGCTATTGTAGGCCTGAATGAATCTATATTAGGCATGATTAATAACTCTAAATGGGAAGATTTTGTGAGAATTGAGGAGCCTATTTTTCATGAGTTATTCTTGGAATTTTTATCCACTTTCTTATTCAAATCTAGTAACCCTATTGATTTTAATAAGAAAAATACATTGCTATTTCAATTAGGGGGAAAACGATTCTCTTTCTCTTTGAATGAATTCACTATGCATTGTGGTTTTTATGATGCTGTGTATGTCACTAGTGGTGCACTTGACAATGCATACTATCTCCTTGAACCCATAAACTGTCATCAATTTTGGAGAGAGATTATACATGAAGGTGCCGCCCAATAAACCTATAACCCTAGGGTTAGCAAGAGCACTAATATAGCCCGACCTAAATTGCGATACTTGCAGTGCCTCATAGCTGGCACTATTTGTGGATGTAGGGAGAGTACTGGGTGTGTCATACTTAGAGATTTATTTTATCTCCATTATTTTATTCAAGGTATAGTGCCTCATTTGGGATATGGTTTTGCCTTCTATATGGATGGTATGTTGAGAAAAACTAAAAGAGCTTTTTATGAGGGACTGTATATCACTAGGCTTGCTAGGAATCTCCAGGTTTTTGACTCCCTCACCAACCTAACCCTGCTTTGCACCACACTGCCTTTTAATATGACTATTATGAAAAAGATTAAAGTGGTCACAGTTAGGGATGATCGATATATTTTGATTTATAATCCTATTGAGATGGGTGTCGAGGAGCCACAACAGACATGTCCCTACGCACCTCCACCACCACAAGCCCCTCACACTGCATAACCTTCCTTATATTCTTACCCTCCACATTTTGAGGCTACTCTTTAGTATCACATGGAGTTTATGCACTGGGTGGTTGATTGTCTCTCAAGCTTATGTCAGGTTCAAGGCATACCTCTTCCCCTACGACCTGTCTTCCCTGCTTCTACCTCTGCTGCTGCTACTGAGGAATTACCTAATAACACAAATCCATTGGATGACTCTGGTGCTACCCCGGATTATTTTGATCTAATGGATGATTGACTTTCCTTTTCGTTTATAATCATGTTTTATGTTTAATGCTTTTATTCTTTTTTTGCCATTTTCTTTTCTAATATTTTGTATTTTATCATTTTTAGTTTATATTTCTTTTTGATAGTTTTCTAAGCTTTGCTCTTTATTGGACAAATGCATAATTTCAGGGTAGTACCCTTCTCCTACTTCTCCTTTTTATTATTTCATTTATCATTTATATTTTCAATTGTTATTAAGGACAATGCCATGAATAGTGTGTGGGAGGGGGTGCTTCAATTGTTTTGTTGATTTTTGCATGCTTCGGTTGACTTGTTTATTTTTGTGTTGTAAAAAAAAAATTATATTATTTAGAGTTTATTAATTCTCAATTGGTTTCCCCTTATTAATGATTTTTTTGTCATAATTTTTTTAAAATTTGCTTTCGATACTTTGTCACACTTAGGAATATATCAGTGTATAAGTTTATCTCTTAATTGAATTACCAAACTATCAAATAGTTTATTATTTAAGATGCTTATAAATATTCTTTATGTATGTAGAATTTAGTTTTTGTAATCTAAGCATGATCCTGATGATTAAAATTATGCATGATTTTAGGAAGGATTGCATTTTGAATTTCAGTTAAAAAAATCTTTTATCATTCTTTAAGTAAGAGCAATATCTATATATAAATCTTTATATGCTCTGAATCTAGTCCAATGCCTTGATTAGGGTATGAGTATCTATAGGAAACACTTAATGGTATCCACAGTTAGTAATACAAGAACAGTGGGGGATTACTTATAGTGTAAAGCTTTGAATGGGGAGAAAAATAAAAATTGTGAAATAGAGCATAAAACTCATTCACAACATAAAAAAAACTGCAGTCTTTAATGTTTTCTTTTCTGAATTTATGCTCACTTGATTTCAAAAGGGTTTTATACTTGGGTTATAACTAGTAAATTATTCATGTATATTGTGATATTGTCTAACTATCTTCTTCAGTAAATATGTTTCGATCTCGGTGTTATCAAGATTTACTGTCTTAGAAGTTGTATGCCCCTAGCTGTGATTCAAGTTTAATATTTTCAAAATTTGGTTTTTGCTTGAGGGCAAGCAAAGTTTTAGTATGTGGAAATTTGATATGTCTATTATTTACGTATCTTAGAGTTGAATTTTAATAAATTCTAAATAAGGAATAAATTAATTTAAGTAATTTTTTGGGTTTAATTAGGAAATTTTGTATGAGTTAGTATTTATTTAAGATTCTTATTCTGTATTATATATTTTATAAATTTTATTTAAGTTTGAATTAGTTTTTGTGATTTATGTCTAGTGGGCCCTAGAATGCAAAGGAGTTGACATATCTTTACATAACATGGCATGCATATGCCGTGTGATAGAACATCAAAAAGGGAAAGCCATGTCCAAGCCATGGATGAACCATGAAGAAGCCATCTATACCATGAGCGATGTCACAGCATGCACATGTCGTGTGAGTGAAGAATTCTGATCTAGAATGAAGCATGACTAATGAACTTGCCCATGCTAGATGTTGTTCTGTACACTGAGTAAATTTATAGTTTTATCTGAATTAAGCACGATCGTGTCCTAAAGTCGTGTCACGAAGGTAGAAGTTTTTCCTATTTTGAAAATTAGAAGGAATTAAAAGTTAACAAGAATTCTTTTTATACCCTAGCACTATATAAGGAATGAATACCTTTTTAGACCAGGGGATGACGCAGAGATTAAAAGGCGGCTAGACAGAAATCACAAAAGACGAAGAGCTTATTTTTATTCTCTTTTCCATTCTTCATCATTTTGTTTTCTTAATTTTTTATTATGGGTTTCATCATAGCCATGAGTGGCTAAGTTTTCTTTCAGATTCTTAGTCAGGAGTCACTATTCCATGACATGATTTGAACATAAGTTTTTATATTTAATTTGAATTTCAGTTAATTCTTTGTGTTGCAATATTTATCTTGTTATCATTCTAGGCCTATTTGATTGCATGTTTATGAATGAATTCACCAATGAGAGTTAGGGGAATTCATTAGCTTAAGACACTTAGAACTTAGATCACGAGAGTAGGCCAGCTCTTCAAGGAACCATGACTGTAAGCAGAGGTCTACGGTGGTAAACCAATAATTGTTAAGGAACTTAATGAGTTTTGATTAACTTTTTAATCACGAGAGTCGGTTAAACTTTAATCTTAACATGCTTAATTGAACTTGAAAGAGTTTTTAGGTATTTTAGAACAATTACCCTTAATTGAAATCAATGTCTTTTGTTTGTTAATGTGTTCATGATTGGATTGGAATAGTGAAACTAGACCTAAGCTTTGTTTTTACAAATATTTGATTTTACTTTTAATTATATTTTTATTATTTAAATTTTTAAACCTTGTTGAATTATTCAATTTACTAGCTAAGATCATAGGTAAAAATTTTTAGTAATCAATATACAGTCTCTGAGGGAATGATATCTTTCTACTACAACCATAACCATACGCTTGTGGGTTCAAAATGTAATATCTCACTCGGATCATTTCCAGTGACCACTATATCATCAATATACACAATCAGACCGATGATTTTACTTAAATTCTATTTGATGATTAGTGTATAATTAATATCACTTTGCTTATATCCGAGCTTTCTTATGAAATTTGAGAGTCATCCAAACCATGCTTGAGGTGATTACTTGATTCTATATAATGCCCTATTTAGTTTGCGTACTCTATCAATACATCTTGTTCTAGGTGGTGGATCCATATACATTTCTTTATCTATGGTTCCATTTAAAAATGCATTCTTCACATCAAATTGTAGTAGTGGCTAGTCTAGGTTGGCAGTTAAGGATATAAGAACTTGGATGGTGTTCATTTTTCTACTGGGGAAAATGTATCTTCATAGTTAATTCCATACTTCTGAGTATATCCCTTTGCTACCAACCGTGCTTTATATCGATTAATGCTTCCATCTAAATTGAGTTTGACAGTGAATATCCACCTGCACCCCACCGTTTTCTTTTTTTTAGGGAAAGGGACAAGATCCCATGTGCAGTTTTTCTGTAATGCCTCCATTTCATCATTCATGGCTTTCTTCCAATCTAGATAAGCTAAAGCCTCCTACATATTACTCAGAATAGATATAGTAGATAATTGATTTACAGTAAATGCATGTGAGTTAGACAAACGATCAATTAATGTGAAATTATTGATAGGATATTTAGCTTTGGTATGAAGATCCAGATCGTATTATTTTTTCAGAATCCCTTTATTGATTCTAGAAGGATAACGAGGCTTAATATTTGGATTTACTAAGGGAGACAAGTTTACCTCATTGTGCACATCCAGAGTTTCTTCAGCTTCTGGTGTGGGTTAGAAAGATGCACTATCTTTATTACTCGAATAATCTTTAATTATCTGATCAAGTGAGAAGCTCAGAACATTCAAAACATTAGATGTATGTCTAGGTGATGTCTATCCAGGTGAGATGCTCAGAACACTCGAAACATTTAGGGGAACATTTGGGAGAGTCGAGACATCTAAGATTCTTGGAACATTCAGAACACTCGGAATGCTATCTTCAAATTCAAAGAGGTTTAGATTTTTCTCCCCTTGAAAAGAGCACTCAGAGTGAGAGAAGAAAGGAGTGTTTTCATGGAACCGAACATCCCAAGTTACATACATCTTCTTTACATTCAGATCATAGCACTGATATCCCTTTTGTAAGTCTATATAGCCAATGAAGATACACTAGATAGCTCGAGGATCTAATTTACTGAGTTGCTGATGAACATATGCCGAGCATCCAAAAACTCAGGGCTCTAGATTATTAAGAAGGGAGATAAGAAGGGAGATATGACAAGTGCCTGAAGTTTCTGAAGAGGATTTTTAAAATTGAGTACTCTTGACAGTGTTTGATTTATGAGATACACATCGGATCAAACAATGTCTCGCCAATATTCTTGAGGGACATTCATGTCAAACAATGATGCTTGGATGACTTCCAATAACTGCTGGTTCTTCTGTTGGGCTATACCATTCTGTTGAGGAGTGCTGACACAAGATTTTTGGTGGCGAATGCCCTATTCATGGTAAAAAAAATTCAGAGCTGAGTTAAGATACTCCCTACCATTGTCAAACTGCAAGACTCAAATTTTACTCTGGTATTGCATAGCCACCATTTTGTATAAGTCTTGGAATATAGAGCTCTCATCTCCCTTGTTTGAAAGTAGTGATACCCAGGTCATCTGGGTCCATTCATTAATAAAAATTACAAAGTATCAAGCCCCCAATAGAGTAGGAATTCGAGTAGGTCCCCATACATCAGAATGAATGGCCATAAATGGAATTGAATTTTTATTATAACTTGGTACATATGAGATTTGGTGGCTTTTTACCAATTCACAAATATCACGCTTGAATTTTGAGTCTATGGTACTAAAAAACAATTTTGATTTTATTTGTCTAAAATAATGAAAAGAAAGATGACCAAGATGATGATGCCATAAAATAACTTGGTCTTTGGCCGAGCAACTTCTACCAACCCTATTGACTTGACTTGACTTCTAACTTGGATCACCATGCAAATTAAAATAGTACAACTTTCCACATTTAACACCAGAGCTAAGAATCCGGTGCGTTGCAATATCCTGAAATACATAATAATTAGGCAAAATTTTGACAGTGCAATTTAAGGTTTCAATGATTTGGCCAACAAATAGTAGATTACAAGAAAGAAATGGAACAATAATAACATTATCTAGATTAAGAGAGTTGGAGTTAGATATTGATCCTTCATGAGTGACCGGTGCTATGCCTCCATTAGTAGTCAAAATATTTTATTGGGTTGATGGTCAGATGGATGTAAGATAATGAGTGGAGTTTGTCATATGATCAGTAGCACCTGTATCAATAATCCATGTATTATTTCAAGTAAGATTTATCATACCTGATGTTGCATCAAGATCACCACTTGGTTTAGTCTCACTAAAGGTGTCAATTACAGCTATTTCGAGATTCTTACGAGGCTTTTTGTTAAAATCCCACCATTCTAGATATTCTACAATTTAATAGCACTATTCCTTAAAGTGTCCAACTTTGCCATAATGAGTACAAGTGTATGTGATGGACTTACTCAGTACTTCCCCTTTGAACTGGGGATGAGTCTGAGCTGCTACAAGTACAGCATGGTCCAACAGTATCTTTGGCTCTTCCATTATATGGCATTGGTTATGATCCCTTCACACATATGCATAACTACACTTGAGATCAAAAGGTAGATCCTTCTAGAGTATTTCACTTCAAGCATTATTAAATTCTGAATCAAGACCAGCTAGGAAAATATGTGTTTGAAGCCGTAATACGTTTGTGGAGTGACACTATTCCATTAACATCCTCCCCTTGTGCACACATCCTGGCATCAATTTTCTGAAATATTCTAACCAGTTCATTATAATATACAGGTAATGGCTTACCATTCTAACATGTTGTGAATGATTTCTGGTTTAATTTAAACAATTGAGTTTCATCAGATTCATCATAGAAGGTTTTTGAGACAACATCATATATCTCCTTTACTGTTAAAAGACGGATGAATCTCTGCATCAATGTTAGACTCATGGAATCAATCAGCCAACTTTTGACTTAATAATTATCAAGAAGCTAAGTCTTCAAAGCTTTATCTCCTGCTGGTGGCTTTAGTGTAGTGCCATTAAGAAAGCCAGATTTATTTCTAGTTCTAATTCGCATCTCCATGAGTTGTGACCATAGAGGATTGTTCGTATCATCAAGAATAATTCCTGTAGGAAAGGGAGAATTATCTTGAAGGGTTTGAATAAAATTGGGTGTTCCATGAGATACGTTGGATGTGTTTTCGATGGTCATGATTTCGAAGATTCAAAGGGATTCAAAGAATTTTGAAGAGAAGAAAGAGAAAAAAAATACAATTTCAAGAATTCAATACAAAAAAAAAAAATTCAATTTCAATGGATATGCTTTAATACCATGAAGAATAAAATTTAGAGAAAAAGAGAGAAAATTCAAGGACAACATTTTTCGATATATTTATAAGAGAGGTTACAACTCTTATATATACATATAGGAATCATAATCACATCCTAATTAAGAATAGAATAACATCCTAAATAAAATAAAGACTTTATTCCTAATTGTATACAAATATTTACCTCCTAATATATACAATTAAAATATTTACTTCCTCAATAGTGCCACCTTGTGTCAGTTGGTCATAGACAGTTGGAAACACAAAGTTATATCAAATAACAACAGAATTTTTTTTGTTACAAAAACATTCGTAGAAAAACCAAGTAGGTAGAGTGATTAATTACTGTCAATTTTAATAGCAAAACCTTATGTTCTCTTCTCATTTATACTGTCCAATATTTTTATTTCCCTCTTTTTCTTCTAGAGTTTACGAATCTTATATGACAAAGACATTGTAGAAGAGGATGGCACATTGAGATGGGCTAATGAGAAAAAAGACGCAGAAGCAATTAGATAAAGTTTCGTCAAGCGATCAAAACTATCCATTCAAGCAAGATGTCTACTTAATTTGTTGTAGTATACTGATGATGAATTAATTACAATTTGCAAAGCCTTCGCTTGAATATCATTTAGCAATGTTTTATGTTAAATGCAGCTCTATCACCTTTTGGATGTTATGCATCTTAAGGTTTTAGCTTTTGGCTTATTGGTTTGTGGATTTGAATCTAACTATCAATGACAGTTGTGATCAACTAGCAAGATTTATTCTTATTTAAACAATATCTCATATTTGAGTTTTAGTGCAATAATCATATTAAATGATTTTAGTCGCTCCTGTAATCTTATCCAAGTGAAATTGAATTAGTTAGAATCTAATGAATTGTAGATACTAGTAATTTAGGAAAAAAAATAAAATCTAACTGAACTTGTCAATTTCTATTGCATAACTGTCTTCAACTTAACACATGAATATTATTTGTTTGTTGAAATGTGGCAGTACTTAACAGAATTTTCTATCTGTGGTTTAGTGGTTGATCAATCATCAATGCATATGAAGAAGAAGAATATTGATATTGTTAAAAGGCTGATTAATGCTGAGGCAAGACATTGAGGTGCTCTTTTTGAGTTACAATGATGAACTATAAAATATTAGCTTAGGGATTTAATTACAAATCATAAGTTCGTTAAGAATTTCTTTTGAACCTTCTTTTACCAATATACAAGGCAGTAAAGAATGAGGTCGTACTTGTAGAAAAAGGTATGGATATTGTATGTGGTAATACAGATAGTCAATCCAGGTAAACTGGCCAACAATATAAATCACAATTCTGAATTTAAGAAACTTTTCAACTGTGATATGAATTAAGAAACTCAAGTTCTATTAAAAGACATTACTAGTATTTCTATGTTAACATTCTGGAACAGTTTTATTTATTGCACTACGTTTGCTAATTTGATTAGAAGTTTTGCTTGGTTAACTAAGCATTGTGTATGCTGCATTTTCCAATTTAATTGCTGGTTTATAAACTGATTGCATTTAACCTTTCAAGATTATATAATATATTGCTGAAAAATTGTTCTTTACTGAAAATGGATAAATTAAATAGGATGGACAACAAAGCAAGTACAACAAAACATAAACCACGACATGGTGAAACATAAATTTACATTAGACAACTCTCTTGTCCAATGAGAAGTGTGTACTAATTTCACACTGTGGTGCATGTGTGTGTGTTATTAATGGATTTGCAAATACAAAGATACAACACTCCAAAGAAAACTTGTTCGTTGATTGCATAGGCAAGAAAAAACTCTATCTTATTTACAAAAAAGCACCATTCAATCACTGGTTCTTTTTTGGGTACAATAGGAGATAATTATTTACATGTCATTTTAGATATATTTTCATAAACATAACTAAGAGTTCATAGTTTAATCGCAAATGCCAAAAATGCAAGAAAATAAAGATATGTCCATGCATAACCTATAATATATATCTCTGCATTGAAGCAAAAACAAGGTGCTTCAAAAGGCATTTGTACATGAAAGAACTGTTGTGAATTCTATAATTATAGTGCACAAAATGCTCATGTGAAGAACAACCATCATTCTTATTGTGGATTTTGCAATTACAGAGAACAAGAAATTAAAAATGAAAAAAAAAGAGATCATTAACACCACATTCCTCTGTAATAAATATTCTAAATCCGGTGATGTAGTTATGAACTGATATCACAAAGAAAAATGTAGTGCAGCTAGATAATAAAGTTCACAAGCTTTTGTTGTGGATCCCTCCTAGTGGAGCCTACAAGTTTAAAAAAATTATCACATTTTGCTGCATTGAATTCGGTGCAGCAAATGTTGAAAAAAAAACTTATTTTTGTTTTGTTTGTTTCTCATCTAAATGCCCATATAAAGGCATTTGGATGGAGAAGCATAACATAATAAGGAGTAGGCAAGCAATGGGAAGAGAAAAAATTTGAGATATTTGTATGTGCTTGTGAGGTGAGAGCCAAAACAATTTTGCTTTGATGAGTGCGAGAGAGTTTTAAAGGTTTGGGAAAATTTTTTTCTCAAAGGGTGAGTGACAAAATAGTGAGGTACTTACTTTTGGAGTGCTTAGGAAACACTTTGAGTGTCACTATTTTGGTGAGAATTTTTTTTATTGTGTACCTCTAGTGTTGATTTAGGGAAGACTCTCTCTTGTATCTACTATTTTTATAGTGGAAGAATTATTCAGATTTTGTCCTATGGATGTAGCCTTAGAATTAAGAGTGTACCACGTTAAAATATTTGTGTCATTTTTATTATTTATACAACAAGTTTTACTGCCTATTTTACTCACCCATTGGTCGGTTTAACCACCTTTATTTATTTATTTTTTTGATTATTTATGCAATAATTTTATTGTGTCTGTAAAGATTATTCCGCTGCACCAACTCTGTTAATTTTCCTAACAAGTGGTATCAGAGATGTTAGTTCGTGTTCTGGAGGCATTATTAAGTAATGCAATGATGGAGGCTAAGACTAGTAAAATGGTTAGCCTAAATGGCACAAATTACCATATATGGAGAAAAAAAATGAAAGATCTCCTATTTATGATGAAGTTGCATCTACCAGTTTTTACTATAATAAAACCCGATGGCAAGACGAATGAGGAATGGACATTTGAGCATGAGCAAGTATGTGGCTACATTCGACAGTTCATTGAAGACAATGTGTATAACCACATTTATAAAGAAACTCATGCACGAACATTATGGAACAAGCTTGAGGAGCTGTATGCTTCAAAGAACGGTAATAACAAATTATTTTATTTGATAAAATTAATACATATAAAATATTGGGAAGGCTCTTCTACCACTGATCACTTGAATGAAATATAAGGGATTGTTGATTAATTGTTGGGAATGGGCATAAATTTTGACAATGAAATTCTTGCTCTTATGGTGCTGGCTTCTCTGCTAGAGTCATGAGAGACTTTAAAGATCTCATTTATAAACTTTGCACCAAATGGTGTAGTGAATATGAAATTTATCAAAAGTGATATTCTAAATGAAGAGATGAGATGTAGATAAAAGGGTACCTCTTCAATACATTCAGGTATCCTCGTTGTAAATTTTAGGGGGAAAAGTGAGACTCAAAGCTCAAAGCAAATAGATAAGAGTAGAGAAAAGTCAAACAAGTATGCAAATATTGAATGCCATTACTGCAAAAAGAAATGCCATATCAAGAATTTCTGTCGAAAGTTCAAAGACAAGAATAAAGGCAAAGATGTGAGAAAAGATGACAACAATGATGATGAAGAAGCAAATCTTCTCGGAGAATTTAATATCCTTTTTTATGATGATACTGTTAATCTTACTACCCATGAGACCAACTGGGTGATGGATAGTGGTGCTTCCATTCACACTACATCTCGAAGAGAATTCTTCTCATCCTACACTCCAAGAGATTCTAGATTTATGAAAATGGGAAATGGCAATCGAATAAGAGTTTCTAGTGAAGGAGATGTGTGTTTGGAAACGATGAATGGCACAAGACTAATCTTGAAGAATGTCAAGCATGTTTTCGATATTCACTTGAATTTGATCTCAACGGGCAAGCTTGATGATGAAGGTTTATGCAACACCTTCTATAACGACCAATGGAAACTCACTAAAGGCTCCCTGATGGTGGCTAGAGGTAAAAAGGACTCAACACTGTACTTTATGTAGACAAATATCTCCAAAGACATGGTGAATGTTGTGGAGAAAGACAATACATTTAAGTTATGGTATAGAAGACTTGACCACATGAGTGAGAAAGGGATGACAGTGCTGGCCAAAAAAATGTATTATATGGAGTAAATCTTGTGCATCTGGAGAAATGTGCTAATTTTTTTGCAGGAAAGCAAAATAGAGTTACTTTCAGGAGTTCTCCTCCTTCTAGAATGAAGAATGTGCTGGATTTGATTCATTCAGACTTGTGTGGGCCAATGCCAAAGTCACTTGGTGGTTGTTAATACTCTGTGACTTTCATTAATGATCATTCTTAAAATACGTGGGTATACACCTTGAAGTCAAAAGATCAGGTGCTAAATGTCTTCAAGGAATTTTACACCTTGGTGGAGAGACAAACTAGCAAGAAGTTGAAGTGCATCCGAATAGACAACGGTGGAGAGTATTCTGGACCATTTTATGCTTATTATAAAGAGCTATACGACATCAAATGACACCTCCAAAGACATCGCAGTTGAATGATTTAGCTGAGAGGATGAATAAGACTTTGATGGAGAGAGTCTGATATTTGCTCTCACATTCAAAGCTGCCTAAGACATTTTGAGGAGAAGCTCTACTTATAGCAGTGCCTGTGCTGAACCTTTCACTATATGTTCCTCTACAGTCTGATACTCCAGAAAGGGTGTAGTCAGGAAAAGATGTTTCCTATGGTCATCTATGAGTTTTTAGGTGCAAAGCCTTTATTTATGTTCTTAAGGATGAGAGGTCCAAGCATGATGTCAAGACACGACAATATGTGTTCATTGGTTATGGTTAAGATTAACTTGGCTATAGATTTTATGATCTAGTATAGAATAAGCTTGTCAGAAGTCGTGATGTTGTGTTTATTGAAGATACGACAATCAAAGATATTGCCAGAGTTGAGAAGGACATTCCTAGCTCTAAAGATGATTCAAATTTAAAGTTAGTTCCTCTAACAATGGTGCCAAGGGAAGTTGGAGATGAAAATAAAGTTATTTTGCCAGATGTAGGTAATAAAGATGCTCCCATTGAGATTCCATCTAAAAATGATGATGATGATGATGGTGTTCATGATTAACCATCGGTAGATGAGGCTTCTTTAGTGCCACTGAGGAGATCTAATAGAAATAGACAACCTTCTACTAGATATCCTATAGATCAGTTTATGTTACTAATTGATAGGGGAGAGCCAAAAATCTTTTAAGAAGCTATGAATGATAAACACAAGCAGAAATAGTTTGAAGCCATGCAGGATGAGAAGAAGTCTTTGTCTGAGAATAAGACGTTTGAGCTGGTGAAGTTACCTGAAGGTAAGAGAACTTTAAAGAATAAGTGGGTGTTCAAGATCAAGCATGAAGAACACAGTCTCCAGCCATAATTCAAAGCTAGACTGGTTGTAAAAGGATTTAACAAAAGAAAGGACATCGACTTTGATGAGATTTTTTCTCTAGTCGTGAAAATGACATCCATTCGTACTGTGCTGGGTTTAAAAGCAAGTTTTAATTTAAAGATCAAGCAAATGGATGTTAAAACTACCTTCCTTTATGGTGATTTGGAAGAGGAAATATTTATGGAGCAACCAGAGGGTTTCAAAGAAAAGGGAAAACAGGACTATATTTGCAGATTGAAGAAAAGTTTGTACGACTTGAAACAGGCACCAAGACAATGGTATAAGAAATTTGAGTCTATTATGGGGGAGTAAAGCTATAAGAAGACCACTTTAGACTATTGTGTATTTGTTCAAAAATTCTCTGATGATGACTTTATTGTGTTATTGCTATAAATGGGTGACATGTTGATTATTGGTCGGAATATTTCTAAAATCAATAGCTTGAAGGAGCAGTTGAGTAAGTCTTTTGCTATAAAAGACTTGGGACCAGCAAAGCAGATTCTTGGCATGAAGATTATCATAGAAAGAGGCATCAAGAAGCTGTGGTTGTCACAAGAGAAGTATATTGAGAAGGTACTTCAGAGGTTCAATATGTACAATGCTAAAGCAGTTAGTTGTCCTCTTGTTAATCACTTTAAATTGACTTTTTAGCAAAGCCCTTCCACTGATAAGGAGAAGGAAGAGATGGATAGAGTTATATATGCTTCAATAGTTGGTAGTTTAATATATGCCATGGTATGTACACAGCCAGATATTGCATACTCAGTTGGAGTTATGAGTCAGTTCCTTTCAAATCTTGGAAAGGAGCATTGGGCTGCAGTGAAATGGATTCTTAGGTATCTTTGTGGAACATCCAAAATATGTTTGTGTTTTGGAGATGTCAAACCTATGTTAGCTGGATACATAAATGTAGATATGGCGGGAGATGTTGATTCAAGAAAATCAACCTCTGGTTACCTGATTACTTTCGTAGGGCGGAGTTGTGTCATGGTAATCAAAATTACAAAAATGTGTTGCTTTGTCTACCACTGAAGCAGAGTTTATTGCAGTAACGGAAGCTTATAAAGAGTTGATATGGATGAAGAAGTTCTTAAATGAACTCAGTTTTTAGCAAGACAAATACGAGCTATTTTGTGATAGTCATAGTGTTATCCACCTTGATAAGAATTCCTCCTTTCATTCAAGGTCAAAGAATATTGATATGAGATATCACTGGATACAGGATGTATTGGAGAAAAAGCTATTGCAGTTAAAGAAGATTCATACTGATGAAAATAGATCAGACATGTTAACAAAAACTCTACTAAGGGAGAAGTTTGAATTGTGTCGATTGGTTGCTGGAATGGTGATGACCTCCATGTAGTCGGAAGGGGAAGAATTGTTATGGGTCCCTCCTAGTGGAGCCCACAAATTTAAAAAAATGGTCACATTTTGCTGCATCGAATGTTGAAAAAAAAAACTTATTTTTGTTTTTTTTTCTCATCCAAATGCCTATATAAAGATATTTGGATGGAGAAACATAACATGATAAGGAGTAGGCAAGCAACGGGAAGAGAAAAAATTTGAGATCTCTATGTGTGCTTGTGAGGTGAGAGACAAACAATTTTTCTTTGATGAGTGTGAGAGAGTTTTAAGGATTTGGAAAAAAAATTTTCTCAAAGAGTAAGTGAAAAAATAGTGATGTAATTAATTTTGGAGTGTTTGGGAAATACTTTGAGTGCCACTATTTTGGTAAAAAAAATTTTATTGTGTACCTCTAGGGTTGATCTAATGAAAACTCTCTCTTGTACCTACTATTTGTATAGTGTAAGAATTATTCGGATTTTATCCTGTGGATGTAGCCCAATAATTAAGGGTGAACCATATTAAAATATTTATGTTATTTTTATTATTTATATGATAGGTTTTATAGCCTGTTTTACTCATCCATTGACCCGTTTAACCGCCTCCATTTATTTATTTGTTTGATTATTTATACAGTAATTTTATTATATATGTGAATATTATTCCGCTTCATCAACTCAATTAATTTTTTCAAACAACTTTCTTATGTGAAGCAATGCATATGAACCATTTTTGTACACAGTTGTTGGAGTGTTGTGTTAAGGTCCTCGGTCTAATGCCATTTATCCATTGCTTTAGTTAGATACACTTTCTGAATCTCTGGTGCACTTACAACTCCTTGAGAGAAAACCTTCATCTCAGGGCACTGTATCACAATTACTACTTCCAAAAATGGACATTTTATGGTGCCAGTTGCTAAGGAGAATATATCAAGCCTCGTTAAACAATCAAGTGTTAGACTTTGCAATCTTGTGAAAGTGATCTCAGTTTGTTCTTCGTCTACCTCATTTGCTATAACTTCTTCTAACATCTTGCAATCTTTTACAATCATTTTAGCAAGATGCACCATATTTTTGGCAGTTTGGGATGTTACTAACTTCACCAGTTTATCACACTTCCATAGCTTCAGCTTTGTGAGATTGGAGAAAGACACAGAAGATAGCACCAAATTTATCAAACTGTGGCAAAGCATTATATCTAGCTCTTCAATATTTTGAAGAACCTGCTCCAGTTTAGGTTTTTGGCTGCATATAAGCGTCAAATAAGGAAGACGGCGCAGTCTTAGGCCTTGTATCTAGGCAAGACATTTTGCATGTTTCTCCTCATTGACAAGTTCATCTGAGAATAGCTCTTCGTAATCACAAGAATTGACAACAAGCGTGTCCACATTTGGGAACATTGGAAGGATATCAAACGGAGAAGATGATGACTTTTTGTCATCACAGTATTGCAACTCAAGTTCTTTTACAGCAAGAAATGGGCCTTGCAGCTGAATCACTTGGCTGTCCTTACTTCTTAATGTCAATACTTTTAAGTTTTGAATGACCTGGAATATCAATTGGACAAAACAACAGATAAAAAAAAAAACGAAAATACACATAAAAAAGTTATATTTTGTATTTTACACATCTCATCGCTAAATTAAATAATTCTGTTTAAATACTGTAGACTCATGAAATAATTTAAAAAAATGGTTGTGAATTTTTTTTATTGAAAAAATAATAATAACTGACCTATAAATCTGAATGTTATGAATTAAAAAAAAAAAAGCATTTTTAAACTATAAATAAAAAATTAATTTAAAATTTATTGATGTCAAACTATATGAGAGAAAATAACAACCTTTTTTTTTAGAAAATTTCATCAAAATAAAAGTTTTAAACATAATTTATTATAAATAAGATTGTACCTTTTTAAAAGAGAATAACGATTGAACATAACTCTCAAGTTGCCTCTCATCCTCAATTTGCATTTGTTGCAGATTTTGTGGCGCCACCGCAAGTCTCCAAATTAGCACAGTTGAACTCTTGCAAATTTTCTAAAATTGGTGAATCTAAAATATGAATCTCTGAGTAAAAACTCTTTATATTTCCTAATTCCCAAAGTTGCAAAGATTTTAGATTTGTGAATACAAAGTTAGTTGTTGCTTGCATTGATTCCTTCTTTGCTATAATATTTTCCATCCCACTTCGGTAGAAGTGAAGTCTTTCAAGTTTTGAAAAGCTTTCTTCAATTATTGAAGCAGGAAATACGGATTTCAAATTTGAACAATTTCTAACATACATTTCACATAGATTGTGAAAAGACAAAGTTCTTGAAGGATCTTTATTCCATATATGTTTCAGGTTTGGAAGATTATCTATGTACAAAGTCCTCAATTGACTTGCTGCAACATTATTTGTTTCTTTTAAGTTTGCTACCACTAACTCTTGCAGATCAAACATCTCTTCTACAAGATCACAATTTTTCACCTCTAGATTCTCCAAATTTTGGATTCTTTCAACCGTGCTGGCAGGAAATATTTTCAATAGACCTTCTCCATCTTCCACTGTTAACTCCTTTAATTTGCAAAATGAATCTAGATGAAGTTGATTGCTCCATATCGTCTTTAGGTTGTTCATTTTGAAAATTTGCAGTTTTTCTAAGTTGGGGCATGCAATCTGCATTAATAATCATAGTCATCATTTGACAACTCTGTGGCTAGCATCAAACCATAGTTAATCATAATAACTTAAATAGTATCCTATTTAATAGATTTATTTTATCAGTATGAAAAATATATTTTCTATTAAAACAAGCAAAAGAAGTCACCTTTGATCAAAGAGAATGGAGTTTGTTTGTCCAAATTCATCTGCACTCGCAAGATTGGAAATAAAGCTCTTCATTTGAGGACAACCTTTAATCTGAAATACCATCAAGAAGAGGAATTCAACCATGCAAATATTGATAAGCTTTTGAAGAATGTTTAGTTTTTACCTTAAGAAATTCTAGTTCTGGAAACAGAATATTGGCCGTTGTCTCTTCTGCAGCTATTACTTCTTTCATATACTTGCAGTTACATATCTCAAGATTTTTGAGTTGCGCAAGATTTTCAATCATAGACGGAGTGAACAAATAGCTCAAATCCTCACATCCATCAATCACCTAAGTTATTAACGTCTTCTGAATGCATGGAGATAGCTCCAAAAGTAACTGGCTGCTCCATATCTTCTTCACCACAATGGAAGACAGTTTTATATCTGTCAGATTGGGGAATGTAATCTGCATAAACAATTATATGTCCCTTAAATTACTTTTTGAACACTCAATTTCATAGCGAAAATCATTTATAGCATAATCAATCACATCTACTAAAACAATTTAACATTGCATAAGTCTGTAATAACTGACCTTTGGCTCGGCATTTTTATCAGTTTTAAGTGATTCTAGTAGCCTCAAAAATGTGGAAGCAAAAGTAGTTGGACAGTCAGCAATAGTAATCGTTTTCAGAGTTGGACAATGCACGACACCACTTCCAGAATAAAAATTGTTTAAGCTGGGCAATGACTCCAGAGTGATAGAGTTCAGAAGAGGAAATTTGATCTCATTTACGAACGTTCTTTCCACTGCACCATCTTCTGCCACGATAAATTCAACCACATCACAGCTTTTCACTTCTACCTCCTGTAGTTGCACAAGGCCCGAGCACATACCAACAGTGAATACATTTCTCAGACTCCTGCAGTTTCGGATTTTAAGCACTTTAAGGTTCTTGAAATTCAAAAATCCTTTAGGAACGTCACTCCAAACCTGCCTCAACCTTGGCAGATCAATCAATTGCAATTCCTTTAACTGGGATAAATGCTCAAAAGTTCGTCCATCAACATTTGGCAATTCCTGAGCTCAAGCTTTTGCAGTCCGTTAAGAAATGGTAGCAGATTGGATGGAACAGCAACCGAGGAAATTTCATCGTCATCTATCACCAACTCTCTTAACCAGATAAAGATACTGACCAGAAGTGACTGATCATGCCAAACATTTTTCATTTGTGGAAATTCAGAGAGCCTCAACTGCTGAATGCCACTGTATCCAACCTATATACCAAAGTGAAATTTTGTCAATCAGTAACCCAAATATAGAAAATTATATATAATAAGAGGGAAATCAACGCATACCATTTGCGAATGTAATTGCTGGATTGTGGTGTTAAGGTCTTTGATAACATAACGCCATTCATCCATCTTATCAGTTGTATGTACTTTGTGTAGCTTTGGAGAGCTGACCACGCCATTAGAGAAGACCTTCATCTGGGGGCACTGTGACACAACTACTTCTTCTAAAGATGGGATTTTGATGGTGCAGCTTGTTGATGGGGAGAAGCTAGTGAGGCTTTTTAAATCAAGAAGCTTCACACTTGTCAATTTTTCGAAAATAATCTCACTTCCTGATTGGCATTCGTTTGCTACAATTTTTGTGACCATTTTGCAGTTCTCTACAGTAAAATGGGTCAGATTCACCATGCCTTTAGCAGTAGAGGCTGTTACCAAATTGAATAATCCATTACAATTCCAGACAGACAAAGTAGTAAGATTCTGAAAAGATGCAGAGGATAGTGCCAAGTTTTTCAATCCATGACAACTAAATATCTTTAAAGAATCAAGATTTGGAAGAAGTTGGCCATGTTGGGAATCTCGGATCCATAAATGCTTCAGTTGAGGAAGGGAGGAAAGTTCTAAAATTCGTATCCTTGCTAGAGCAATTGCATCCTCACCCTCAATAATTATTCCTTCTGGAAATATCTCTTTCCAACAACAATCTCCCAAACGAAGACGATCAACACTTCGGAATACTCGAAGGAGATGGAATGGAAAACTCGATGAAGTATCACGAAAACTTAGCAGGCGTAAAAATTTTAGTTTAAGAAAGAGCTCTGCTGGAAATTGCCTTTGTTGAATTGTCGCCATGTGCTTGCTGTTCAATGCTAATTCAACCAAGCTGGGCATAACCTTGAAATTGAAAGAAGAAAAAGTATAAATAAAACCACCTGAGTTGAAGCTGGGTATAGGTAATGTTGCTCCCATCACAATCTTTAATAACAATTGACTAATACGCTAATATGACAATTAACTCTGGAACAAAACTGATGATTTTTGTAGCTTTTTATAGTTAATTATTTTATCATTATTTTCTTTTAACTATTTTTACATACCATACTATTTATATTTTTTATAGTAATCTATATAAGTTTTTTAGATCAAAATGTTCTTAGCTAGACTTTAGAAAATAGGTCTCTAATTATATTATTTTTTGCATTTCTGTATAATTGTTTTAATTTTATCTTTTCATGAGCTTATTTTTACCTTCTATATTTATTTTTATAAATTTTTTATTACAAATTATTTTTTTTTTCATTTAAAAAAATACTAGTAAAAAACACGTGAACAAAAATTTTGTTACACCCATTATAATAAATAAGCTATCATGTATATACTTTGATACCATTATTATCATTTTAATTTAATTAAATAAAATTTTTAAAAATAATAAAAGTGTTATTTATTTATATCACAATTTAATATTAGAAACTTCATATAGTTATAATTCATTACAATTTTGATAAATTTTTTATTTAAATAATTATATGATATTCTTTCAATATCTTGTATAATTAATATTTTTCTCCACTCTAAAACTAATGTCATATAAAAATCATTAGTTATTTTTTTAATAAAAATTTTAAAATAATAAAAAGTTATATATTTTGTTTTTATTAAAATTTTTAAAAATATCTAAGAACAATAATCATACTACTTTTTTTATATAATAAAAATACTAGTCTCAGACAAATTACATGCTCTAATTATTATTTTTTAAATATAATTATGGATACAAGATAAATAAAAAAATTAATTAATTTAATAAGTTTTTAAAAATAATAAGAATAATATTTTATTTATATGGCAATCTAATTTTTCAAGATAGTATTATATTATAACAAAATAATTTATTACAATTTAAAAAAAATTAAAATTTAAAATTTAATGATTAAAACGTATATGAAATGAGATTGTAAAAGGGCCAAATCTACATACCTCTATAAAAGAGAAAAGTGGTTGGTGTTGACTCTCTACATTTGTAGAATTTTGCATGTCTTCTGCTTCTGAATCAAAAGTCTTCAATCTCTCACAATGAACAACGACCAACTTTTGCAGCACTGGACATTTTAAAGTGTGAATTCCGGAGTAAAAACTCTTTAGTTTTCCTAGTCTCCAGAGATTCAAGGACTTCATCTGAGGAAACATAAATTTAGGAGGCACTTTTGCACTCTCTTCCTTCAAAACAACTTCCTCCAATCCACTAAAAACATTTATAGGAAGCACATCTAGTTCTTGAAGATTTTTAGCAATTGAAGCTGGGAAGAGAGTTGTTAGACTTTGACAATTCCAAACAACAATGGAGCCTAGTTTAGCAAAAGAGACAATTCTTATAGGATTCTCAATGTTCCATTTCCATACATGCTTCAAATTAGGAAGATTTTTTAATTTTAAAGTTCTCAGTTCCAAAGTTCTTGATTGAGTAGGTACTACTGCTACTTGGAGTTCATTGAACACCTCTTCAACTAAATCACAACTATTTGTTGGATTTAGCAAAATCCCACGTTGGGAAAAAAAATAAAATGGAGGAGTCCTTAAGCTATAAAAGGACTTCTATCCTCCTTTGGTTAAACCATCCCAAAATTGTCTCTCCTATATATTTAGATAATTGTATTTTTTCTCTTTCTTTTGTAATATTTCCTCAATTAGTGAAATATTATTTTGGTAGTGTCCGAAAACGTAGACATTATTGGCTAAATCTCGTTAAATTTTGGTGTTCTCTTTTATATTTATTTAATAGCTATTGTCGGGTATAGTTGTTGTTGATTATTGTGCTATTAAAATTACTTGTCTTGGTAAAATTCTGTCTAAAGAGAGTGGTTTTAAGTAGGATCATTGTGACTCCTCCACTCTTTCTTGGGAATATACCTTGGGGTGATTTTTAGTACAATCGTTTACATTCTAGTCATCAGTGCAATAGTTCTCAAGGTGATTTTTGTTATTATTGGTGGAAATTAACCCGAATTCCACAACAATTGGTATCAGAGCTCTTGGTTAATTTTAGTATGCTCTATGGTTGCAACTTAGGTTAATCTTCCACATCAAAAAAAAAATTTTTTGGGCTAGTTGACATTCCGCATCGACAGCTATTAAATAGAATTTGTAGCAGAAATGACAGATGGCACAAAAGTATCCACATTGGTGTCAACAACTTCTTCATCTTCAATTTTGGCAAGAAATCTATGACAAATGCTAGATTTGCGATGGAGATTTTTTATGGCACTGGTCATTTCGGCAAGTGGCAAAGTGAGGTTCTAGATACCCTTTTTTAGCAGGGTCTAGACATTGCTATTGAAGGAGAGAAACTAGATGATGTTAAGGAGAAAGAATAGAAGGTGATCAATCGATTGACATGTGGTACAATTCAACCATGTCTTTCTAGAGAGTAGAAGTATGCATTTTCTAAAGAAACTTTTGCAAGTAAATTATGGAAGGCACTAGAGGAGAAATTATTGAAGAAAAGCAGTCAGAACAAACTCTATATGAAAAAGAGATTGTTCCGCTTTAACTATGTTCCATGTACCATAATGAATTATCACATTACTAGCTTTAGTCAGCTGGTAACTGATTTGATGAATATGGATGTGACTTTTAATGATGAAGATCTGGCTCTGATGTTAGTGGGATCGTTTCCTACTGAGTTTGAGTATTTTGAAACTACTCTACTTCATAGAAAGGTTGTTGTGTCTCTAAGTAAAATAACTACAGCCTTGCATAGTTATGAATTGTAAAAGAAAGAAAAGCAAGAAAATACAAGTGTTGAAGCAGAAGCTCTTGTTGTCAGAGGTCATTCACAGAGCCAAAATAAAGGAAGGAGAGGAAGATTAAAGTCAAAGTCCAAATTGAGCAAAGATCAATATGCCTTTTGTCGAGAAAAAAGGCATTAGAAGTAAGATTGTCCTAAGCTAAAGGACAAAGGCAAACCTAGAAAGGGAAATGTTGTCTCAAATTCAAATGTATCTAAGTGTGATGATGCAGATTCAAATCTTTCAATTGCTGCTACACCATCAACCAACTATTCGAGTTCATGGTTACTAGATTCAACTTGTAGTCACCATATGACTCCCAATCGAGAATGGTTCTTTAACTTTAAAGAACTAAAAGGTGGAGTTGTCTACACAACGAATAATGCCCCTCTTAACATACAAGGGAATAGTTCAATTTGCTTGAGCAATAAGGATGGATCAATCAGAAAACAAGTGTTCATTATATATTAGATTTGATGAGGAATCTCATTTATGTAGGAACCTTAGAGTCAAAAGGTTTCGAAGTAAGGGTGAAAGATGGGATAATGAGAATCATCTCTAGTGCACTTGTGATAATGAAGGGGATTCAAAAAAGAAATAATGTGTATTACTTTCTGGGTAGTATAATTATTGGGACAGTAGTAGCAGTAGCTTCTATTGATAATCAGGAGTCAGATGCAACCAAATTATGACATATACGTGTTGAGCGATTTTCACAAGTGTACGATTCGTTACAAGAAATATATGATGAGTGAGTATCGTTCCCACAGGGAGATGAAAAATTCTAGCACTAAGTGTGATCTTGCCTCTTACAAGCTAATAGAATGAATGATTTTAAATTAGAAAATTAAATAAACAGAATGCTAATGTAAACAAATTATATTTAAATAAATTCAGGATTTAAAAACTAGAGCTTGGATTCATTCACCAGGCACTTGCTTGAATTATAGGATTTTGTTAATTCAGTTAATAAATCTCAATTAAGGGTAGGATGATTAAGGTTAGCTCCTAAGGCTTCTTTCAAAGTCACTCAGTCATACCTAAAGCAAACACATCCTATTCTCATGGTCTAATAAATTACTTAGGTTTATTAAGTTCCTTAACAGTCTATTAATCCCCTAAGGTCTTGTCTACTTTCATGATCAAGGATCCCTAGAATCGCAGGTTTTATGAGCTAACAAATCATGCAACTTTCGTTGTCATAAATTTATCCACAAGCAGGCATTTAATCAAGCCTAAATTAAACACAAGATTAATGAAGCAAAACTTGAGAAATTGACCGATGATAATTAACTGTAATAAAATAATATCCAGATAAGCAGTAATCTTGGCTATATAAATCCAAAGTCTAAAGGAGTTTAGTTACATATAATGTAAATTATTAAAGACAGGAATAAATGAATATAAGAAAAAGAGTCTGGAGAAATATTCTTTGTTTTTCGTCTCTGTTTCTTCAATCGTCTGTTTTGTTTTGCCTCTCTATTTTGCTTTTCTTCCTCTGTTCGTCCTCCCCTTTACTGCCTCTCCCCTTTTCAGTGAGTTTACGATGTCTTATATTAGGGTTACATGTGATGCATGCGTCCGAGTTGAAATTCCTTAAATGTACATGCATAATTGGACTTGCACAACCATGTACATTCATATGAAGTTCTTTGCACGGCCGTGTTGATGAGGGCACGGGGTGTCCTTACCTTTAGAAATTATGGCACGGTCGTGTGAGTCAAGGCACGGTCGTGCCATTTTTGCTCTTCAATGTGACACGACCATATTGATGAGTCCACGACCATGTCACTTTTGGCCTTGGATTTGGCATGGTCGTGTTGAGCCTTGCACGATCGTGCTCTTTTCCTTTTGTGAAATGGCACGACCATGCTCTAGCTTACATAGTCGTGCTCCTTTCTCTGAATTTTCTGAATCTTTAACTTTTCTTCATGCATTTAATTTCTACAGAAAAAATAAAAACTTAGTGAGAAGAATACAAAAATTAGATAGAGAATATAAAACTCTTAATTTATTTAATTAATGCATGATTATATCTATATTACATTTAAATGTCCTAATATTATCTAAATGCTAAATTTATTAATTGTTATGCATAAAATGGAAAACTATGCAACTAAAATGAAATGTTATTAAATAAAAAAAAAGACTAAAGAGTCTAAATTTTAATAGTAAAATGCAATTATCAATGCGCTTAGGGCATGCTGGAGAAAAATCCTTGAAATTACTGATAGATCAATGATTATTGAAAGGAGCTCGGGCTTGCAAATTGGATTTTTGTGAGCATTGCATCAAAGGGAAAAAGATAAGGGTGAAATTTGGAACAACCATCCATGATACTGAGGAAATTCTGGATTATGTTCATTCAGATGTGTGGGGGCCTTCTAAGAATGCTTCATTGGAAGGAAAACACTATTACATTTCATTTGTTGATGATTTTTCCTGAAAGTATGGGTGTATACAATGAAGATGAAGGATGAGGTGCTAGGAATTTTCCTTAAATGAAAAAAGATGGTGGAGACTCAAACAGGCAGAAAAGTTAAATGTCTCCGCACATACAATGGTGGAGAGTTAAAAAATGATCCATTTTTTAAAGTCTATAAAGATGAAGGTATTATCAGACACTTCACTATCAAATATACACCACAACAAAATGGGGGTGGCAGAGCGAATGAACCGGACATTGCTAGAGAAGGTTTAGTGTATATTGTCCAAAGCTGGGTTTGGCAAAGAATTTTAGGATGAGGCTATAGTTTATACTTGTCACCTTGTCAACGTCTACCATCGACTGCTATTGGTGGTAAAATACCATTGGAGAAATAGTTTGAAAAACCTGCTACAGATTATAATTCCTCACATGTGTTTGGTTCCACTGCATATTACCATGTTAAGGAGTCAAAGCTGGATCCAAGAGCAAAGAAGACAATCTTTATAGGGAAAACTTATAGTGTGAAAGGCTATCGTCTTTGGTATCTAAAAACAAAGAAAGTAATCTTCAGCAGGGATGCTACATTTAATGAATCTACCATGTTGAGAAAGGTAACTTCAGAAAAAATGGAGCAGACAGATGGTACTCCTAAATAGGTGGAGTTTAATAGCAAATGTAGAAACTGATAATGACTCTCCTATGGTAAAAGAAGAGTCAAATGAAGAAGAGATTTAGACCCAAGAACCTCCACAGCAACATGAATCAATTGCATTAAGAAAGGGAAAAAAAGGACCATTAGACAACCTACTCGTTATACTGATATGGTCTCTTATACATCACTAATTGCCATCGATGACGATCCTGCCACTTATAATGAAGCAATCCAAAGTTCAGAACATGCAAAGTGGAGGATTTCCATGAATGAAGAAATGCAGTCCCTTCAAAAGAATTAGACATGGAAACTAGCTAGTCTTCCGAAGGGAAAAAAGGTAATTAGGTGCAAATGGGTATATGCAAAGAAAGATGGATTTCTTGACAAGGATAATGTTTGCTACAAAGCAAGATTGGTTGCTAAAGGTTACACATAGATGGAGGGAATTTATTATAATGAAGTATTTTCTCCAGTTGTAAAACATTCTTCCATCAGAATTTTATTAGCTTTGGTAGCATAGTTGGATTTGGAACTAGTTCAAATGGATGTAAAAACTGCATTTTTACATAGAGACTTAAATGAGGAAATCTACATGACTCAACTAGATGGATTCAAAGTTTCTAGTAGAGAAAAGATGGCTTGTAAATTGGAAAAATCGCTGTATGGATTGAAGCAATATCCGAGGTAGTGGTACAAGCAATTTGATAAGTTTATAATAGGAAAAAAGTACACGAGAAGCAAATATGATCATTATGTGTATTTGCGCAAGCTACAAGATGGATCTTATATATATCTTCTTTTTTATGTTTATGATATGCTTATAGCTTCTAGGAGTCAAACAAAGATTAAGAAATTGAAGATTCAATTGAACATGGAGTTTGAGATGAAGGATCTTAGTGAAGCAAATAAGATTCTCAGCATGGAAATATCTAGAGATAGGAAATTAGGGAGGCTTTATTTGTCTCAGAAAGAATATCTGAGGAAGGTACTAAAACGTTTTGGCATGAATGAAAAGTCAAAACCAGTTAGTACACCACTTGCTCCTCATTTCAAGCTTAGTGCATCCATCTCACCGAAGAATGATGCAAAATGGGAATACATGTCAAAAGTACCATATGCAAGTGTTGTTGGTAGCTTAATATATGTAATGGTGTGTACGAGACCAGATATTTCACTAGCAGTTGGGGTTGTGAGCAAGTACATGCATGATCCTGGAAATGAGCATTGGCAAGCTGTGAAACGGATTCTACGGTATATTCTGAACATCATAGACATTGGTTTGGTATTTCAACAGGATAGATAAGATGGTCAGTGTGTAGTTAGGTATTGTGATTCTGACTATGCTAGTGATTTGGACAAGCATTGATCAACTACTAGTTATGTGTTTACTTTTACAAAGGCACCAGTTAGTTGGAAGTCCACCCTACAGTCAACAGTTGCCCTATGTACTACAAAGGTAGAGTATATGGCAGTTATAAAGTCTGTAAAGGAGGAAATTTGGCTTCAGGGGTTGCTTAGTGAACTGGGAATGAAACAGAAGTACATCAAAGTGCATTGTGACAGTCAATGTGTTATTCATTTAGTAAAGAACCAGGTTTATCATGCAAGAACGAAGCATATCGATATCACTTTGTATGGGAAATTCTGGAAAAAAGAGGAGTCACAATCCAGAAGATTCAGACTACTGAAAATCCTACTGATATGATGACAAAAGTGATAACTGCAGTTAAGTTTAAACATTGTTTAGACTTGATCAATATTGTTACAAATTGAAAGATGAAATTCGCAGACACTACTGAAGGTTGGCTTGTGAGAGAATTGTATAGGATTTTGCCAAGGTGGAGATTTGTTGGATTTAGCAAAATCCTACATCAAGAAGAAAATAAAATGGAGGAGTCCTTAGGCTATAAAAGGACTCCTCCCCCTTTTGGTTAAACCATCCCAAAATTGTCTCTCTTATATATTTAGGTAATTGTATTCTTTCTCTCTCTTTTGTAATATTTCCTCAATTAGTGAAATATTATTTTGGTAGTGTCCGAGGACGTAGGCATAATTAGTCGAACCTTGTTAAATTTTGGTGCTCTCTTTTATATGTATTTAATAGATATTGTTGGGTATAGTTGTTATTAATTATTATACTTACTTATCTTGGTAAAATTCTGTCTAATGAGAGTGGTTTTTAAATGAGACCATTGTGACCTCTCCACTCTTTCCTGAGAATGTCCCTTGGTGTGATTTTTAGTACAATCGTTTACACTCTAGTCACCTGTGCAATAGTTCTCAAGGTGATTTTTATTATTATTAGTGGAAATTAACTCGAATTCCACAACACTCTTCATAACCAATTCTTCTAGATTTTGAAGTCCTCATGGCAGCATTTTTGTTGAAAAAATTTAATTTATTGGAATGCTCCACCTTTAGTACTTTTAAAGAATCTGCTTGGAATTCATCATGCCATATCATTGTCAAATTATGCACGTACTTGATATGCAACTCCTCCAACATAGGAAATGCAACCTGCATTACAATACAGGTTTCATTAGGACATTAAAGAAATAAATAATTTTTTATCAATCTAATAATTATTAAAATCTAATATTCCTCGATTTATATTAAAATTACTTTTCACTTCTTCACACTTTAATACTTCATCTTATAATATTTTGGGTTTGAAAATTGGAAGCAAAATTAATGAAAGAAATAGGTCACCTCCTAGTCAACGAGAGCATAGTTGAGTAATGCCACATTTGAACTCATAGAATCAGAAATAAACCTCTTCAACTGATGACAACTTTCTAGGTGCAATACCTTCAAGGAGGGGAATTCAATGAAGTTGCCAGTGCAAAATCTCTTCAATTTTGGAAGACATTTAATCTTTAGGAACTCTACTTTAAGAAATAAAAAATTGCCACCCACTGTCTCTCCACCTAATTCTTGTGCAACTATTACTTCTTCCATAGACTTGCAGTTGCTTATCTGCAGCTTTTTGAGTTGTTCAAGGCTTTCAATCATAGAAGATGTAAATAAGTAGTTCAAATTCCCATAACCATTAATGACCAATATTATTAATTTTTTAATGTACTGAGACAACTCAATCAGTTGATTGCTCCAGATCTTCTCCACTCCAATGGAAACCAATCTTAAATCTGTCAAATTGGGAAACATAATCTGCACATAAAATTATATAATTGTTAAAACATTGTTCACTCCACACAAATTTCATTCTTTGAGAAGATAAAAGTTACAATGGGTTCAGTAATTTTTTCTTTATTTTTTACAAGATCCAAAATTTAATTGGAATTTAACATAGAGGCCAAAGCATGTTGAGGAAGTAAATATTTTTATTGTATATATTCGGAAGTAAATATTTTTATATAATTAGGAATAAATTTTTATTCTATTTAGGATGTTATTATATTCCTAATTAGATTGTGATTAGGATTCATATGTGTATATATAAGGGGTGTAACCTTTCTTTGAATATCATGAAAAAATATTTCCCTTGAATTTTCTCTTTTTCTCTGAATTTTATTCTTTATGGTATCAGAGCATACCCATTGAAATCAAATTTTTTTTATTGAATTCTTGAAATCGTTTTTTTTTCTCTTCCTTTAAATTCTTTGAATCTTCAAAATCATGACCACTGAAAACACATCCATCATATCCCATGGAATACCCAATTTTATTCAAACCCTTCAAGATAATTCTCCCTTTCCTACAGGAAGTATTCTTGATGATACGAACTATACTCTATGGTTACAGATCATGGAGATGCGAATTGGAGCCAGAAATAAATATGGCTTTCTTAATGGCACTACACCAAAACCACCAGCAGGAGATAAAGCATTGGAAACTTGGCTCCTTGATAATAATCGAGTTAAAAGTTGGCTGATTGACTCCATGAGTTCGATGTTGATGCAAAGATTCATTCGTCTTCTAACAGCAAAGGAGATATGGGATGCTATCTCAAAAATCTTTTATGATGGATATGACAAAACTCGATTATTTGAATTGAACCGGAAATCATTCACAACATGTTAGAATGGTAAGCCATTACCTTCATACTATAATGAACTGATTAGAATATTTTAGGAAATCGATGCCTGGACGTGTGCACAAGGGGAGGATGTTAATGGAGTAGTATCACTCCATAAACATATTACCCAGCTTCGAACATATATTTTCCTAGCCGAGCTTGATTTAGAATTTAATAATGCTCGGAGTGAAATACTCCGAAAGGATCCACCTCTTGATCTCGAGTCTAGTTATGCATATGTACGGAGGGATCACAACTAGCAATATACTATGGAAGAGTCGAAGATACTGCTGGACCATTTTGTACTTATAGCAACTTAGACTCCTTCCCAGTTCAAAGGGAAAATACTGAGTAAGTCCATCACATACACCTATACTCATTGTGGCGAAGTTGGACACTTTAAGGAAAGGTGTTATGAAATTATAGGATATCCGGAATGATGGAATTTCAATAGAAAGCCTCGTGAGAAGCTCAGAAAGGCTGCAATTGCCACCTCTAGTGGTACTAAACCAAGTGGTGATTTTGATGCAACATCAGGTATGAAAAATCTTACTCGAAATAATACATGGATTATTGATACAGATGCTACTGATCATATGACAAACTCCACTCACCATCTTACATTCATCCACCTATTAACCCATCAAAATATTCTGACTACTAATGGAGGCATAACACCGGCACTCATGAAGGATCAATATCTAACTCTGACTCTCTTAATCTAGATATTATTCTTGTTGTTCCATCTCTTTCTTGTAATCTACTATCTGTTGGATAAATCATTGAAACCTTAAATTGCACTGTCAAATTTTAGCCTAATTATTGTGTATTTCAGGACATTGCAACGCACCGGATTCTTAGCCCAGGTGTTAAACGTGGAAATTTTTACTATCTTGAGTTGCATGATGATTCCAGTCATAAGTCAAGTCAAGTTAATAGGGTTGGTAGAAGTTGCTCGAGTAAAGACTAAGTAATCTTGTGGCATTGTCGTCTTGGTCATCTTTCTTTTCATTATCTTAGACAAATAAAATCGGATTTATTTTTTAATACCACAGACTCAGAATTTAAGTGTGATATTTGTGAATTGGCAAAAGGCTACCGAATTTCTTATGTACTAAGTTATAATAAAAATTCAATTCCATTTATGACCATTCATTCTAATGTATAAGGACCTGCTCGGATTCCTACTCTATCTGATGCTTGATATTTTGTAACGTTTATTGATGAATGTACCCGGATGACCTGGGTATCACTACTTTCAAATAAAGGAGATGTGCGCTTCAAGTTCCAGGACCTATACAAAATGGTGGCTACACAATTCCAGAGTAAAATTTGAGTCTTGCATTCTGACAATGGTGGGGAGTATGTTAACTCAATTCTAAATGATTTCTGCCACAAGAAGGGCATTCACCACTAAACATCTTGTGTCGACACTCCTCAACAAAATGGTATAGCATAACGGAAGAACCGACAATTATTGGAAGTTTTCTGAGCATCATTATTTGACCTGAATGTTCCTCGAGAATACTAGGGAGAGGCTGTTCGATCCGCTACATACCTCATAAACTGGACACCATCAAGAGTACTCAATTTTAAAACCCCTCTTCAGAAACTTCAGAAACTTGTCATACCTCCACCCCTCAATAATCTTGAGCCCTGAGTCTTTGGATGGTCGGCATATGTTCATCAGACACTCAGCAAATTAAACCCTCGAGCTATCCAATATATCTTTGTTAGCTATACAGATCTACAAAAAAGGATATTGGTGTTATGATCTAAATGTATAGAAGATGTATGTCACTCGAGATGTTTGATTTTATTAAAATTTTCCTTTCTTCTCCCACTCCGAGTGCTCTCTTCAGGGGGAGAAAAATCTGAACCTCTTTGAATTTGAAGATAGCATTATGACTAGTCCAAATGTTGAAGATAGCATTCTAAGTGTTTCGAGTCTGAGTCTCCCAAATGTTTTGAGCATCTCACAGACATCTGATGTTCTGAGTTTGAGCATTTCACCCGGATATATCATAGAAGAAAATTCGAGTCATTAAGATATTACATCTTCCCAACCCACACTAGAAGCTAAAGAAACTCCGGATGCGGATGTGCATAATAAGGTAAACTTGTCTCCTTTAGTAACTCCAAATATTGAGCCTCATTATCCTTCTAGAATCAATAGAGGGGTTTCAAAAAAATAATATGATATGGACCTTCATACCAAAGCTAAATACCCTATCAACAACTTCATATCAACCAACCATTTTTCTAACTCATATGCAGTTACTGTAAATCAATTATCTACTGTATCTATTTTGAGTAATATGCAGGAAGCCTTAGATGATCCGGATTGGAAGAAAGCTATTAATGATGAAATGGAGGCATTGCAGAAGAACCGGACATGGGATCTTGTTCCTTTTCTGGAAGGAAAGAAAATGATAGGGTACAAGTGGATATTCACTATCAAACTCAATTCAGATGGAAGCATAAATTGGTATAAAGCTCAGTTGGTAGCAAAGGGATATACTCAGAAGTATGGAATTAACTATGAAGATACATTTACCCCAGTAATAAAAATGAACACCATCCGAGTAATTATTTCCTTAGCTGCCAACCTAGACTAGCTGCTGCGACAATTTGATGTGAAGAATGCATTTTTGAATGGAACTATAGATGAAGAAGTATATATGGATCCACCACCCAGAACTAAATGTACTGATCGAGTATGCAAAATAAAAAGGGCATTGTATGGACTCAAGCAATCGCCTCGAGTATGGTTTGGATGACTCTCAACTTTCATGAGGAAGCTCGGATATAAGTAAAGTGATGTTGATTATATACTATTCATCAAACAGAAGTTAGGTAAAGTCACCACGCTGATTCTATATATGTTGATGATATGGTGGTCACTGGAAATGATTAGAGTGAGACAACACTCTTGTAAAGACAGTTAGCATCCAAGTTTGAACTTAAAAATTTAGGTAACTTGAAGTATTTTTTAGGAATTGAAGTTGCAAGAGACGGGCATGCTTGATTGTAAGCCAGCTGAGACTTCAATTGAAGTCAACCATGTACTTTCAGTCCTAAGAGATCAAGTTCCAACTGATAAAGATTGGTATCAAAGGTTGGTGGGAAGGTTGATTTACCTATCTCATACTCGACCAGACATTATTTATGCAGTAAGTGTTGTAAGTCAGTTCATGCATTTTCCGAGTAAAGAACATATGGATGCAGTATACCGGGTATTAAGATATCTAAAGTCTTCTTCGGGTAAAGGGTTATTCTTTGGGAGGAATAAAGATTATGAAATTACTGGCTATACTGATGCTGATTGCGCTAGAGATCAAACTGATCGAAAATTAACATTCGGGTACTTTACGTTTGTTGGAAGTAATTTAGTCACTTGGAGAAGTAAGAAACAGAAAGTTGTAGCAAGGTTAAGTGTTGAAGCTGAGTTTAGAGGAATAACTCATGGAGTATGTGAGTTGCTCTAGGTAAGGCAGATTGTTCAGGATCTGGGATTAAAACATCCGAAGCCTATGTTGTTACATTGTGATAACAAGGTAGCCATAGCAATTGCAAACAATCCGGTTCAACATAATCGAACTAAGCATGTAGAGGTTGACAGACATTTCATAAAAGATTATATAAACCGAGGAACAATTGATATTCCATATGTTTCTTCTCAGACTCAATTAGCTGACATCCTCATAAAAACTGTATCCGAAAAAACGTTCTACAACTCACTTGGCAAGTTGGAAATGATTGACATACATTCACCAACTTGAGGGGGAGTGTTGAGGAAGTAAATATTTCTATTGTATATATTAGGAAGTAAATATTTGTATACAATTAGGAATAAAGTTTTATTCTATTTAGAATGTTATTATGTTCCTAATTAGATTGTGATTAGGATTCCTATGTGTATATATAAGGGGTGTAACACTTCTTTTAATATCATGTAAAAATATTTCCCTTTAATTTTTTCTCTTTTTTTCTGAATTTTATTATTCAGAAGCCTCCTCATTTTGTAGTATATTTTAAAGTGAATAAATTTTTTTGAGTAAAGTAAATAAATAAATTTATGATTAAATTTAAAAATTGGTATTATATAACTTTGCAAATTTTCCTTCAAAATTTTAAGAGATTGTAAGTTTAATTTTTGGTATTGTAGGTTGGTGAATTTCGCTTACTATTGATCAAAGAAAATTAGAAATTATTCATTTTATGAATAAAATCACCCATTTTAATAGTCACACAAGAATAAAGAGATTTATGTATATTAGTTTTTTTTTTTTCACATGCATTACAAGTGGTTCATGTTATTATTAAATATATAATTTAATAATATCTTAATAAGAACATTAAATAAGTATATCTATATAAAGTATGAAAGGTTAAAAAGTAATAATAAATACAAAACGATTACATAATTAAGAAAAATAGACATAAAAAATCGACATTGCAGTTTGTATTATTTTTCCTATATACAAATAATTTAAAAATTAATTAGTATATTAGAATTTAAAATTTATTCTAATAATACAAATCAAAATATACTTATTTAAAGCAAGATAGACCAACCTCATTGTCCAACAAACTAATCTTCTAAAGTTGTCTAGTGCCATCCCGACCAGTAAATACTTCTATCAATCCATTTCGAAGAACTAAAATTTTGATACAATTTTTTTTTTTTTTTTGTGGTTCTAACTTGTTAATTACAATAGTTGAAAATTTTTCTTCCTTTCACATGTTTACTATTTATATTTTCTTATTCTTAGTTTTGGCATGCTAAAAGAGAAAAGATAAATGAGGGGATGAAAATATTCCAAGATTTGTTTTCTGGATGTAATAAGGCACTTATTACTCATTTAATTTGCGATAATATATTTATAAATAAAGATGTAGTAGATAACGTAAAATAAAATTTCCAAATTTAATTCTTAAAATAGATTTTCGTTGTGAAATAAAGATTAAATTGTTTTGTTTGTTATAGAACTAAACTTGAATTTAATAGTATTTAATTAGAAGAAAAATATTTTATAGTAGAATGATTTTAAGAGAATTTAGAGAGAGTTTGAAGAGTATTTGGAGAACTATAATATTGAAAGAATTTGGAGAGTAATATATCTTTTTCTTAACCTCTCATTAATGAATTTCAATCTCTTTATATAGAGATTTTCTTTTCACTATTAGAGAACTATTTTCTCACAAGCAATATATTGTTCATTCACAAGCAATATATTGTTCATTCACATTCATAATACTCCCCCTTAAATAACAATATTTTGTAACTGCCTCGTTAAAATCTTGCTAAATAAAACCCAGTGGAAAAAACTTTAGCTTAAGGAAAAAGAGTACAGTGCATGATTTTCTCCCCCTCAAGTTGATATGTATAAACTTCCTTCACATAGTATGCAAATGTCGCATTCCAATATCGTGAACGTGTCTTCTAAAGATTGTAGTTGGAAGCGCCTTTATGAAAAAATCAGCTGAATTCTTACTAGACTGAATATACTTGATATCTATATGATTGTCTTTTATTAGCTCTTGAGTGTATGAAAAGAATCTTGGAGGTATATGTTTGGTTCTATCACTTTTGATATATCCTTCCCTTAACTGTGCAATGCATGCTGCATTATCTTTATACAAAATTATTGGACTTTTGTTGACTGGAAAACCACAAGCTTCTTCAATATGATGTGTCATTGATCTAATCCATACACATTCTCTACTTGCTTCATGTAGTGCAATAATCTCAGAATGATTTGAAGAAGTAGTGACAAGCGTTTGTTTCTGGGAACGCCAAGAAATTGCAATTCCGTTATTTGTGAACACATAGCCTGTTTGAGATTTTGCTTTATGAGGATCAGATAAATGCTCTGCATCTGCATAACCAATCAATTCTTATTTTAAATTGTTAGAATAAAATAAACCTAAATCAACATTTCCTCAAAGGTATCGAAGTATATGTTTGATCCCTTTCCAATGCCTTTTTATTGGAGTTGAACTGAACCTTGCTAATAAATTGACTGCAAAAGAAATGTCGGGTCTAGTACAATTAACGAGATACATTAGAGCTCCAATGGCACTGAGATATAGAAATTCAGAACCAAGAATTTCTTCATTTTCTTCACAGGGTCGAAATGGATCAGTCTTAATATTGAGTGATCTAATGACCATTGGAGTACTTAAAGGATTTGCTTTATCCATTTTAAAGCGTTTCAAGATCTTTTCTGTGTAATTTGATTGATGCACGAATATCCCATTGTGCATTTGCTCAATTTGTAAACCAAGGCAATACTTGGTTTTTCCAAGATCTTTCATTTCAAATTCTTCCTTTAAGTATACTGTTGCTTTATGGATCTCATTTTCTGTTCCAATGATATTTAAATCATCAACATATACAGCTATAATCACAAATTCGGATATTGTTTTCTTAATAAAAACGCATGGGCAGATAATATTACTCACATATCCTTTATTAATCAAATAATCGCTTAAACGATTATACCACATACGCCCAGACTATTTTAACCCATATAAAGATCTCTGGAGCTTGATCGAATACATTTCTTTGGGTTTTGTACTTAATGCTTCAGGCATTTTAAATCCTTTAGGGATTTTCATATAAATGTCACTATCAAGTGATCCGTACAAATAAACAGTCACAACATCCATAAGACGCATTTCTAATTTCTCTACTAGGCTAATCAAATACCTGAACGTAATTGCATCCATAATAGGAGAATACGTTTCGTCATAATCAATTCCTGGCCTTTGTGAAAAACCTTGAGCTATAAGTCTAGCTTTGTACCTTATTATTTCATTTTTCTCATTTCTCTTTCGTACAAAGACCCACTTGTATCCTACAAGTTTCACAGTTTTAGGTATAGGAATAATTGGCCCAAAAATATTTTGCTTGTTTAGTGAGTCCAATTCAGCCTGTATAGCATCTTTCCATTTTATCCAATCATGCCTATTTTGACATTCCATGATTGATTTTGGTTCAGAATCATCTTTGTCATTTATGATTTCACATGCAACACTATATGAAAATGTTTCATGAATTTCTTTATTTTCTATTTCTTCAGGGATATTTTCCTCGCTATCGATATGATTATCTACTCCCCTTCTCTTTCGAGGATTTTTATCTTCAGAACCAATTGGTCTTCCATGCTTCTGGTGTGTTTTAGACTCATGATTGTCTTTACTTTCAATTTTTATTTCTGGAATTTCAATACAAGCAGGAGCATTGGCTGCTGGTATATATGATTTAGTCACTCTTTTTGTATCAATAAATGCATCTGGCAATTGATTTGCAATTGCTTGTAAGTGCACAATCTTTTGCACTTCTAATTCACATTGTTTTATGTGAGGATCTAGATGCAATAATGATGGTTCATTCCATGAAATATCCTTTTTCCCTTCTTTCTCAACTTTTCCTAATGTTGGGAAAACAACCTCATTAAATTGGCAATCAGCAAAACGTGCTGTAAAAATATCACGAGTTAAAGGTTCAAGATATCTAATAATCGAGGATGTTTCAAACCCAACATAAATTCCCAATCTTCGTTGAGGACCCATTTTTATGCGCTGAGGTGGTGCAATGGGTACATATACTACATAACCAAAAATTCTGAGATGGGAAATATTTGGCTCTTAACCAAATGCCAATTGTAGTGGGGAGTATTTATGATATGCATTAGGTCTGATGCGAATTAATGAAGCAACATGTAGGATTACATAACCCCAAACTGAAATAGGAAGCTTTGTTCTCATTATTAATGGTCTAGCAATAAGCTGAAGGCGTTTAATCAATGATTCAGCTAAACCATTTTGAGTATGTACATGGGAAACAGGATGCTCAACAATGATCCCAGTAGACATACAATAATCATTGAATGCTTGAGATGTAAATTCACCAGCATTATCAAGTCTTACCCTCTTGATTGTATAATCAGGGAATTGTGCTCGTAATTTAATAATTTCAGCAAGCAACCTTGCAAATGCAACATTACGAGTTGACAATAGACAAACATGTGACCATCTACTAGATGCATCAATTAATACCATAAAATATCTGAATGGTCCACATGGTGGGTGAATTGGCCCACATATATGACCTTGAATTCTTTCAAGAAACATAGGTGATTCATTCTGAATTTTAGATGGTGAAGGTCTCAAGATTAATTTTCTGAGAGAACAAGTTGTACATGACATTTCATTTGATTGAGGAATTCTTTGCCCCTTTAAGGGATGCCCATGTGAATTCTCAATTATCCTTCGCATCATTACTGATCCAGGATGACCTAATTTGTCATGTCATAAATTTATTATTGACGGATCATAAGATTTTTCTTTTACTGCCATATTTGATTCAATTACATGTATATACATGTAATGCAATCCAGTAGGGAGTTTTGGCAGTCTTTCCAATACTTGTATTTTTCCTGATTTATAGGAAACTATATTTAAATATTTGTTACCATTTATAGTAATGGATTAGGTATCACACCCATTTTGATATATGTCATCAAAACTCAATAAATTTCTTGTTGATTTTGGTGAAAATAAAGCTTCATCAATTATAAACTTTGTTCCATTTGGTAACATAAATTTAGCTTTGCCAATTCCTTCAATCAGATCTACAGGACCTAATATTATTTTTATAAATGCCTTTGTAGGCTTTATTTCAGAGAAATAATCTCTATTTTTCAAGATAGTATGTGTAGTACCACTATCTGGTATGCGGAGATCTCCAATATTGTCTTTATGTTAAGTATAATCCATATTAAACTTCAAAATAGATAAACACAAAATTAATCAATTAAGGTAAAAACATAAAATAATTATAAAGTAGGACATTTTATTTAATTTGAAAATAACATACATAACAATAACATATTCTTCAGAATCAAATAAGTAATAACAATATACTTAAAATTATAGATGTCTCAATTTCCATTGTTAGTAAAATCAGAAACATCTAGATGAGTTGTATCATTAACATGAGTATGATGCTCATTGAAGTTTATTTCCTTTTCTTTACCTTTTAATGATGCCTTATAAAGATGGCAAAGATGTGGTGGTGTTCGAAAAACTCGTGACCAGTGTCCTTTACTATCACATCTGAAACACACAGTTTCAAACTTATGTTGAGGCCTTTCTTGAACACCACTGATGACTGATTTTAACTTCTTTTGAGGTTGAGTTTGAGTTTGTTGTGGAGTATTATTATATTTATTTCCACGACCACGGCCAAAGAATTGACCTCTTCCACGTCCACAACCTTTACCTCTCCCACGTCCATGGCTATTGTAATTTTTATATCTGGAATAATTTGTAGCATTTGCTTCTGGAAATGCTATTGAGCCAGTGGGACGGGACTGATGATTTTTCATCAAGAGTTCATTATTTTTCTTAGCTACCAGTAGATATGAAATTAGTTCAGAATATTTTTTAAATCTCTGCATCCTGTATTGTTGTTGCAATGTAACATTTGATACATGAAATGTGGAGTAAGTTTTCTCCAGCATATCCTCATCTATGACTGTCTGTCCACAGAATTTTAATTATGATACTATTCTGAACATTGCAGAATTATAGTCACTCACTTTTTTGAAATCTTGAAAGCGTAAAGCTCTCCATTCATCAGTGACTACTGGTAGTATTACATCTCTTTGATGATCATATCTGTCTTTTAGATCCTTCCAAAGAACACTTGGATCTTTGACAGTCAAATATTCACATTTTAATCCTTCATCAAGATGATGACGGAGAAAAATTATAGACTTGGCCTTATCTTGCAATGAGGTGTTATTATTTTCTTTTATGGTATCAATTAACCTCATTGATTGAAGATGCATTTCTACATCAAGAATCCAAAACATATAATTTTTTTCCGTGATGTCAAGAGCAACGAACTCAAGCTTTGCTAGATTTTTCATTATGATAACTAATAAAAAAAATATAACTCAATTAGAATTCATAAATTTGATGACTACTAAAAAAAATCAAACATAATCAGAATTTACTAATTAATTATATCATGAATGAATATTGCAAGAAATAATAGCGGTACAAAAAATGATACAATAATACTTAAAATTATATCAAATAGAAAATCATATTCCATATGAATGATTCCTAAAACTATTATAATAGTCATGATCAAAACACAAATATAAATATACCAAATCATGTTTACAATTTAGAGTAAAAAGAGAAAGAAAATATATATGAATTTGTGTGAATAAATAAAATTTATAACTTGTCTATTTATAATGAAAAATATAGTCATTTGTTACCGTTGGTAATATATAGCCATTAGAATTTATCTATTTTTTTTCAATATAACATATTGAGAAATAAATTATATAAAGTATAATTAATAAATAATGTTGATATGATTATTTATAGTAAATGAGTTAACATAATGATATGTATAAATATGGGACAAAACCGTCCATTAATATAAAATGGGGTATAGCCTTCCATTAACATAAATAATAAAAAAATATAAATATGTATAAATATAAATTGGTAGGAGGCATAATCATCCATAAGGTTAGAACCATTGATAACAATTTTTGCATCAATGGTGTAGTTAGTAAAACAAAATAAAAAAATAACAATTAATATAAAGTTAGATTGAAAAAATAAATATAAATATGAATATATATAAATTAGTAGGAGGTATAGCCATCCATGATAATATATAATCAAATAATATATTCATAAATATTAAATATTAAGAAATATCTACCTTATTATTTTGATCGAGAGCTTTTCATGCTGATAACGTGTTGTGAAATAAGAATTGAATTGCTTATTTTGTTATAGAACTAAACTTGAATTTAGTAGTATTTAATTAGAAGAAAAATATTTTATAGTAGAATGATTTTAAGAGAATTTAGAAAGAGTTTGGAGAGTATTTGGAGAACTATAATATTGAAAGAATTTAGAGAGTAATATATCTTTTTCTTAACCTCTCATTAATGAATTTCAATCTCTTTATATATAAATTTTCTTTTCACTATTTAAGAATAATTTTCTCACAAGCAATATATTGTTCATTTATAAGCAATATATTATTCATTCACATTCATAATAATTTTATAATTATTCAAATTGTACTTTGAAAATTGTAAATTACCACTATATATACATAGATAACACATATATGTATTTAAATTTTGTAGTCTATTACAAAAAATATATATTTAGTGATTAGTATTAATATAATAGAAAAGGAAAAGAAAAGTAAAAGTAAAAAATATGAAAATTTGATTTAGAATTAATATCTTTTATTTACAATTAAATGAATACTTGATGATCTAATATTTAAAAACAACAATGGAAAAACATATAAATGTATAACTCTATAAACTGAGTCTTCAAATTCTATGCATATATGTATTTGAATTTTATAGCCTATCATAAAAAAAATAGATTTAGTATTTATCAACAGTAAAATAAAAAAGGAAAATAAAAATAAAAGTAAAAAATATGAGAATTCGATTTAGAATAAATGTCTTTTATTTAAAATTAAAATGGATAATTTATTATCTAATATTTAACAGTAAAAGTGGGGAAACCTATGTTGGAGACTCAATTGTACATCTTCACTTGGCTTAAATTGGAATTGAAATCTATTAATTTAAATTCAATAGTCAAAATTTATTGTAAAGTTATTTTTTTCAATACATAAAAAAATAATTTTTTTTTATCCAAAAATATTTCCCATTAATCATACTTTTATATATAATATAATTTTTTTTTCTGAAAAATGTGAATGGATAAAATTGAATTAAATTTATTTGAAATCATAAATAGTAAAAGACAATAGAATCACGAAGCATACCTTTCTATTGAAAAGTGGAACCGGGGTTTCAGATTCATCCAGAGATGCAATTTCTTTGGAATTTACACTAGTCGTTGCTACAGAAGGCACCCTCAATTGGGACATAAAGCTGGTGAACTGAGGCAGATATTCTAATGTCAACGGCCACAATCCTGTCAAATTAATTTCTTCATGGTTGCTAGAATTATGATTTCCTGTTTCTTTAGCAACAATCGCTTCAATAATTTTGCACCTGCTCACATCAATTTCTTGCAGCTGCGCCAGGCCACTAGCCATTGAGTATGAGAGGAGATTCTTCAGTCTATCACAATTTCTCATATTTTATTTCTCAAGTTGCTAAAGGATTCCGCCTTAATTGGACCATGGCATATCTTCTCCAAGCTCAAGTAATCAAGAGTCAATGACTCCAACTTGGGAAAAGCAGCAGCATGATGAGAATGGCCCATTCTCGTGTTGTCAATGATATGCTGAATATTTAAACTATTTCGGACATGGAGATGCTTCAATTCTGGAAAATCTTGATGTTCTAAGTCATAAAGGACACTTTTTACTCCCTCCATCTCATTTAAGTACAGATCCTCAGCTCTCGTCAACAAGGTTTTAACTCTCTCCAATCGGATGCTAGAACTAAGCTGGAGTTTTAACCTCTTTAGGTTTTCATATTGGTAAGACAAGTACCAGTCCCACTCCTCTCCAATTAATATTTCAAATCTTTCAAGCTTTTCAGAGAACAAGTCTTTGGGCAGAACCTTTGCATCAATGATTTGCATTTCTAAAGCAATGGTTTGACAAAACCTTCAATTCTGCCAGATTAGCATTGCGCCCTTCTTCCTGTTCCCATTGAACAAAGCTATTTCCCATATACAGCTCCTCTAATCGGGTCAGACATGATAGGACACCTGCAGGAATCACTTGGAGTCTTTGACAATCTCTCAAATCCAGAAGCTTCAGACGAGTCAAATTCCCTATTTGTTTTGGAAGTTGAACAATAGTAGAACTGGAAAAGACGAGAACTTGCAATTTCTTACCTGTCCAATAGGAGCTATGTCTTCCAAATCACATCGAAACATACATAATGTTTGAAGGTTCTCAAGTAACTGAAGTGACGATGGCATTGGTGCCAAATGTAAATCTGATACATCCAAAACGTTTAGCTTTTTCATCCTGTTGAAAAAACCATCTGGAATTTTAAGAGAAGAATCGCTGTTGCCAAATATAAATGATATGAGATTTGGGCATTCTAAAACTTCAGGCAACTGGGGGATTTTTTTGCAATGCATAAAAGAAATTGCAGTGCACTGTTCAAATGTATCGTCCTCCAGCCACTCGTCCAATTCAGTGCCATATGGTACAGCGAATTCGCAATGATCCTTCCTTGCCACTGAGGTTGCAAAGCCGTGAACAGCATCATGAATTTTGGCTTTGAACTCGCTTCTGCCTTCCAGCAAAAAACGAGATCTTTTGAGGTCATTAAGCACTTTAAATGGTCTATCTCTTGTGGCTTGCACTGTAGTATGCTGTGTGTGTATTACCTCATTAACTGCTGCAGTAGAAGCGACCGCCTCTTCAAAGAGGCGTTGCCTCCCTGACCTGGTTCTGCATTGGGTTAAATGGATTGAGAAAGATTGAGCTAGTTTTTATAAGTTTAACCCTACATTTTAGAGTTCTAAGCTTTTGAGTCCATTTTCAAGAAGGTTCGAATTTCATTCTTGCATTTAAAACTCGTGTTTTCTCATCATCGGGTCTGCCTAACCAAGCATCCATAGTTTATCCCTTATCATGGGCCAATCAAACCAGGTGTCTACAGTTTGCCCCCTAATTTTTCGAAAAACCAAATGCATACAATGACGATATTTCAAAAAATCACATTCACAACAAGAGTAAAGGATGTACTTGACCTCTGAGATTCACTCGAGAGGTAAATTCTTCAACTTAAAATGTGACCATGTTCCTCAGGTTTTCTTAGCTCGATCAACCACTCATTAATATTTGATAAATCATATGGAAATGTGACCATGATCCTTAAATTTTTTTGGTTTGATTAGCCACTCATTTGAAACGTGATTCATAAGTTTTTCTGGCTCGATACACTAATCATCTAAAACATGATTCTCATATTTTCTTGGCCCGATACACCACTCATCTAACACATGATTCACGGGTTTTATTGGTCCGAGAGGCAGTCCCATATCTGAAATGGGAAACTCACGTCATCATCCTCAGGTTTTCCTAACTCGAAAGGTAGTCCTTTACTTGGAATGAGAAACTCATGCCATCATCCTCGGGTTTTCCTAGCCCAAGAGGCAGTCCTTCATTCGAAACGTGAAACTGACGTCATCATCCTTGGATTTTCCTCGCCTGAGAGGCAGTCCCTTATCTAGAATAGGAAACTTATGCCATCATTCTCGGTTTTCCCGGCTCGAGAGGCAATTGCCCATTCGAAACGAAAAACTCATGCCGCCATTCTCGAGTTTTTCTGGCCCGAGAGGCAATTCCTTATCTGGAATGGGAAACTCACGTCATCATCATCAAGTTTTTTGGCTTGATAGGCAGTCCCTTATCTCAAACAAAAAACTCATGCTGACATTCTTGGATTTTCCTGGATCGAGAGGCAATCCCTCAATCTTAATACTTTGATCAAAGAAATTCCAAAGCTTGCCCCTGGCTACGGGCTGATCAAACTGGGAAATGAATTCTTCAACTTGAAATATGACTACGTTTCTCAAGAACTTTGCCCAATCATTCACTTACTAATATTTGATAAACAAACATAAGACAAAAGAAGAGAACAATAAGGGAAACCATATAGCCATACAAGTGTTAGGTGAGAACACACAGGAAAAGCCATATAGCCAAGCAAACATTAGGTGGGAACCACAAAGAAAAGCCATATAGCCATGCAGGCATCAAGCGAAGAATAAAAGAGAAGCCATATAGTAGGTGTCAGGTTGGAAAAGTATAAGAAAAACCATAGAGCCACGTAGGCATCAGGTAGGAAAACACAAGGGAAGCCATATAACCATGCAGGCATCAGGTGGGAAAACACAAGAAAAGCCATATAGCCATACAGGCATCAAGCGGGAATAACAACAATGAACACCGTATAGCCTCGAGGGCATCAAGTAAGATCAACAAACAGAAAAAAACATGCATCAAATAAGATCAAATAGAAAGCACCATATAGCCTCTGGGGCATCAGGTAGATGAAATCATAACAGGCTATATAGCAGCACGGGATTCAAGCAAAATTAACCCAAACAAGCCATGTAGCCTCTGGGGCATTAAGTGAAATAATAAAAAACAAAATGTGTATTAAACAAACACAAATAAAAGGTGCCATATAACCTCTGAGGTGTTAGGTGGAGACAATTAAACAAACAAGTTAGAACAAGATTAATTTAAAACAAGTCGTGTAGCCTCACAGGTGTCAGGTGAAAACAACATAGCAAGACTGCATCATATGCATCAAAGCTAGCCCACTTTAAAAACACATCCAAAAGATTCAATACTGATGTATGCATGATCGTGGTCTTTGAAAATTCTCAAAAGTAATTTCACAACACAAGCTCATGTGGTATGTGCAACATTTGTAAAAGACATGCATTATTTTAATGCACCTAAGCATGAAGTTCAAATATATCTTTTGCAGAAACAATGTTGTGTATGCATGAACTAATCAACAAAATAAACAATAGTCAAACACTTTTTCTGTTTAGAGTTATTTGGGAACTGATCCTTGTCATATCAAATAAGAAAAATTTAAAAGTTGAGTCTACCCAAATGGAATAGTAATTAGGACCCTCTAATGATCAAATTGGGATTATGATAACAACACATGCCTCCAGCTTATTTGCTTCCTTAGAATGCTTTGTTATTTTATGACGGTTATGCTTGACCTTTAGTGTGGAAAAGACTTTGTTTGCCCCCCAGTGGAAGGAACTTGTTAGAAAACTATATTACTAACAAGGCTCAACTCATCTCAAAAATTGTCCCTCGTTAAAGACTTGATAGACTCCCTCGCTTTCGCGCCACCAAGTAAAATCTCCCAATCTCTTGAACTGCTCTTCTCAAAATGAAAATGCAACTAATTTTATTTTTTATTCCCTCTTTTACTTAGGTTGCTCTTTTTCTGGGAGTTTTCGAACCTAGCTAGGTTCTTCATTTTCTTTCTTTTTTGTATTTTCCCTCTTTTGCTTAGGTCATTCCCTTTTTAAGAGTTTTCAACCTAATTGGGTGGTTGTAAATTCATAGTGATGGTCAACTACTTTTGTTATGCTCAATGTTCATGTTGTCACTTTAGCTACTAACTGCACTTGCTACTGATTGTCAGACATTGACGTCACTCATGTTGTTGATTACTACAAAACTAATGAGTCCATGTTTGACACTTCACGTGCTAAAAACATGTTATTCATGTCTATCTTCACAAGATTACTCTTCTGAAATAATCAGGCATGCCACGTTATACTTGTTATTGATTAGCCCTTTGTAGGTTCTCTAACCAGCTATTTTTTTACCACACAATTGGTGGAAATTTTATTTTAGAATAAGGACTTTCTAAGGATTGCTCAAAATTGACTTTTTAAATATTGGTGGCATAAACAAAGATTTCCTTTTTTCTTTCCCTACACTTTCCTTCCTTTTCTTTTTTTCTTTTTTTCTTTTTCTTGTTTTTTCTTTTCTGTTTTTTCTTAATAAATATGAGGAATTCATTTTAAGGAAAACTGAGGTTAAATGTGCCCGAAGGAAAATTTGAAAGTCAATTATGACATTTTAGTCCTCTTATTTATGGTTTTTTTCTTTTTTTTAAATCTCTCTTTCATTCAAGCACAAGATTGCATGCATTCAAGCACAAGATTGCATGCACAGTCATAACAAATTCATTCTCATGTAAATTAGACAATCAAATATTCATTAGCACTAAAGACAAAATTATACAGCAAAATATAATTCTCAGTTGTTATAGTCTCAATTGATAGACAACTATTCATGAATGTCCAAGTTCAAGTCAACTTCAACTTGCACTCCAAAGTGGTATAACTCTTTAAAGTCCCTTATGCCATGTCCTTCAACTTGTTAGCCATGGGTGGAATGCAGGCTTCTATGACTATTATCAGCTGGTCTGATTCTACAGTTCTGTGATTCATTTGAGCTAACTATCCTCTCCGTTTGTTTAAGAAACTCACGAAGGACTCATTAGGTCTTTGCATTGTATTTTATAGCTCGTGAAAAGGAACTTTAAACTGAGAGCTTAGCCCATACTATTTAATGAACCCTGAACACAGCTCCTTCTAGTATTGTTAAACATGTGCATCTAGAGTGTAGTACCACTTGACAACAGCTCCTTCTAAGGACAATGAAAATTGTTTAACAATCTGAGATTTTGACAACCTAATGGCTTTCATCTAAGTGACATACTGCTTTAGGTGCATGTGAGGGTAATCAGTACTAGAGTATTTCTTCATATATGGGAATTTATATTTTGGAGGCAACAATTCTTCCTTATCTAAATCTAGATCCAGCTCGGCAAAGTTAGGATTGAATCTGTGCTTCTTCAATGCAATCTGCAGTTGATTTATTTGCCTTTGCATATCTTTCATACATTTTGACTCCATTGGATCTACTAGTGCTTTCAACTTTTCTTCGAATGGCTCACCAACAACAGTTCTAATTTTAAAGTCTTCTCTATTCACAGGCATCTTTCCCATCATCTCAACAAATATGTCCTTAATCGTTTGTCGTATTTCATCTCTGATCGCTTTCAACAGTTCTTTCTTGAAAGCTTCAACATCAAAATTAAAAGGTCATGCCATCTTGCTTTCTTTGTTAAGTGGTCTCAACTATTTGATTAAATCCTCAATATTAATGGACCAAATCCCCTTGATCTGCTTCCAAACAAAAAGAGGCTTATGGCTAGGAAAAATGCATTTTTGAAGGTTATAATGAATGTCATGTATGCATGAAATACAAGATTTTTTTTTTAAATTAAAATGAATGTCACGTATGCATGAAAGACAAGATTTTTTTTTCACGTGAACAAAAACATACAAATATACAAATAAGCAATGAATTTAGGCATGATTATTTACACACTTATTCCTCCCACGTATGTATTTCATATCGAGTTTCTTATCTTAGAATTTTTTGTCTAGGTTTTAATTATCAATGGGGAATAACAAAACCAATGTTTGTAAGATAACTCTCAAAATGAACAAACAAGTAGTAGGCCTTTGCACAAAAATAAGGTCCACCATAATGGGTTATAGAGGCATAAAAGCCCTATTTTAACACAATCTATTTATAATGGGCCAAGATTTTATGCCAAGGTCCACCATATAGCATTAAATACATACATCTTGGAATATCCTAAATGGAGTTTCTAGGTCACTACATGAGCAAAGTCTCAGGTGAAAAAGGCTTCGGTTCCCACAACAATATACCTTCATTACATCTCCCCACTCAAGGGTCCATATGATGTGGATAAGTACATGCTATGAGTGATAATAATCAAATACTCCATCGCCAGGTTTGAGTGAAACACAAGCAGCAAAGCAATGACTATCATTGAGTTATTTAGGGACTAAGTGCTCATTCTGCGAAAATGTGTAGTAAATGCAAAAGATGCAAAAGAAATAAGAAAATAATTAAAAATAATAACACATAAAACACTGGAATCAGTTTCTCTATCCCTAATAGAGTCACCATTGTAGGCAGTAGGGTTTAGTGCATGCCCAAGTGTTTTGGCTACTATGACCCTATGTGAGCTCGAGGCCCACCAGAAAATATGAAGTAAGTCATAAAGCCTAGTTGAAGATGGAGTCACCACCCTGATAAGACCCATGACACACTATACAGTAACTGGATTCCATGGAGGTTCCCAAAAGCCGTCATCAAAGAACGAGTTTAGAAACTAGGTATAGGCTTTTAGAATGTCCACCCAACCTTATAGTTGGCCTCTATTTATGTTTCATAATTTATTACCTTTAATTATTTAATTATTTCTTTGTTAACATGCAAATTATAATTGCCTTCAAACAATTGGTCAAGTTTTACATTAAAGTCCAAATTTGCACATTAATCCCATTTCATGCTTTAAGTCCAACATTCAATGTAAATAAAATAGGTAATAATTTACAACCATACATTCCAAATGAATAGGGAAGGGATTAGGGATTACAATACTTTGTACAAAAAGGTAAAATAAATGAAAAATAAACCATAAGTAAATTGAAAGTAAACTACTTGGATTAGAAAAATAAAACCTCTCAAGAACTAATTACTAGGTTAAATAATTAATGATTAGAAATCATGAATAAATCCTTACAATAGATAAAATGTTAGTTCCAAAGGTACATAAAGATCTTACAAAAGAATCCACAAAGTTAACTCATGAATCAGTTTAATACAAAAAAAAATACCTAAACTTTAATTGAACAACATAGCAAAATAATCATCCAAAATCGACTTAGAAATACTAAAGCATGTGCATTTATGGGAATCATGCATGACTTATGAGGAAAATCGAGACAGCGTCACGTAGACCTTGTCAAAGTGGCGATCGTCTTATGGATAAGATGATCACCTCATGGTAGTGAGGCATTGCCTAATTAATAGGTAGATGACACTTCAAAAGCGATTACCTCATGGTTGAATCGATTGCCTTAAAGCGTTGAGGTGAGGCGTCGCCTTATCAACAGGCATATATGTCTTTTAAAGGCAATAAAGTTCTATTTCAAGCAATATATATATATATATATGTGTGTGTGTGTGTGTGTGTGTGTGTGTGTGTGTGTGTGTGTGTGTAAATACTGCAACTTAAAACTATATTTAACACTTCAATAGATCATATTGAGGGCATGCCATAAAATAAATAATGAATATAAGAAGCTAGCAAACAAATAAGTAAATAAGATATTATAAAGTCTATAACTTTACTATTAAGTGATATTGAAAAGAAATGGATATTATTACTGGAATAGAATAGAAGCTTGTTTTCAAAAGTAGTTGGCCCTTAGAGGAAGATATATGTATTGAACTTCACTTGAGTGCTAGGTTTTAACCTTCTTTCTCTCAAGAATGAACCTTCAAGCTTCCTTCTTCTTTCCTCGTCCTCAAGAATCTATTTTTTTAGAGCCTCCTCTTTTTTTTTTTTGTGATTGTCATTATCCCACTTTTTCTCTCTCTTCTTCCCCTTTTTAATCTCATGCCTAGCCTATGCCTTTACCTTTTTTTACTCATCATTTCCCTCTTTAGCTCTTCACCTCTCTTAAAAATCCCCTTTTTTCATGAAATAGTCTAAGTTAAATGGTAGGTGGGCCCACCAAGTTGGTTGTCATGGTTACCTCTGCATTTAATGCAGAGGCAAGTGACTTCCGCAAAGGCAATGCCTCTACGGTGAGGCGATCAGCTCATCAACTACTGCTATAGAGGTGAACTACAGATGCGGTGCCTCTACGATGAGGTAATCGCCTCATCAATTGTTAATGTAAAGGCGATTGCCTCTTTAAAGAGGCATCACCTCTCTGGCGCATCCCTGTATTAGGCCTAATAGGCCAAGGCAGATTGGGCTGGTTTTTATTATTTTAGGTCTAGATTTTGTCGTTCAAAGCTTTTGGGTCCATTTTTAAGAAAGTTTGAGCTTGTTTCTTGCATTCAAGACTCGTGTTTTATCATCATCGGGCTTTATTGCAAGCTGACCGAATTGAGCATCCACAGTTCACCCTCTATCACGAGCTGATCAAACCAGGTGTCTACACGAAATTTCATTGATTTTTTGTAAAACTAAGCTAAACTCTACCTCCCTCACATCAACCTCTTATTCAAATTAAAACAACACAAACAAATATCATCAAGATTTTAAAAAAAAATAGAATAAAAAAGAGGATTTCAATAACCTAGAAAAGAAGAAGAAATTCATCATAAATCAAAGGTAAAAATTCTCATTCAAAGTCATAATTTTCTTAAATCATTCAATGTATGCAAACTAGATCTTTTGTTAAATCAATCCATTGAAAAAAGAAACCATCTTTTCTTTTCTTTTCTCTTTGTTGCATTTTTTTTCCTTCACTTCTGAAAGCATCAATCTTTGGTTTAGTTTTTAGTGGAAGAAGATAAAGGAAAAGAAACCCACATGAGGTTCTTTTTTTTATTCTCTAATTAAAGTTTTTATTTTTAGTGCTTAGCCTATTTGAAATTTTGATTCTTTGATCATTTTTTTATGCAATGTTGGTTTGGCTTTGTTTAAGATTTTTTTTTAAATGGGTTTTGGGAAGATTGCTCATCTGGGTATGTTTATGTCTTGCTTAAGTAATTAATATCAACTGGATTTTTTCAATTTTTTTGGAAAATCAAAGTGCATTATATTACTTAACAAAGTTCCATTAGTCTTTATAACTTTTACATGCATTTGGGGATTTTCCATCCCTTATTATTTTGTAATTGATTAGAATTTTTTTCATGTTCATTGAGCCTTGATTATGCTTTGGGTTCATATTTGTTTTGATATTCACTCTAAGCATGGTCCATGAAATCCTTACTCTTTGTATATAACACTTTTTGTTTGCTATCAATATAAATTAATGATTAATAGCTTATGCAGTATATGCACATGTTTTGGTTTTGAAAAAAAAAAGAATATGATCATTTTCCTTACTGATTCTAATTGTTTTCCCTAAAGTAGCACTTATTTATTTGTGCAAATTTGTTTCTCATTTTGCAAATAAAAAAGGGCTTTAATGTTTCCAACAAAGGTTTGTGGCTATAATGTTAACAAAGAGAATCAGGTCCCTCCAAAAAGATTAAGAAATGGTTCCTATAAAAATGTTTGATTCTAGTGTTTATATAATGTTGTCGAACATGTGAGGTTTCTATTTACATTGCATTATTACTCATTCAGTAGATATGGATGTGAGTTCTTTTTAATCATAATTTTTTTTCATGTTTTTGTATATGAATACCTATATATTTCATATTTTAGTTTCATTCAATTTTGAATATTTTTTGTTTTCTTTATAAAAGCTAGAAATTTTGTATATGTGTTTTTTTTCATTTTAGGATACTTTTAGTATATTTCAAGTTTCTGATACATCTTAAGCAAATATGAATGTAGCTAATTGGAAGCCCAAAAATTCTATATATGATTTTCCATTTTAGAAGACTTTTAGCATATTTCATGCTTATAAGACACCTTAAATAGATATGGATCAAGCTCACTAAAAATCCATAAATTTTGTATATATTTTTTTTCATTTGAGAATACTTTCAGTATATTTTATGTTTTTGATACATTTTATACTTAATGAAATAGAATAATTACTTGTTTTTATTCATTAGAATGAAGAATGGAGTAAAAATAGAACATTCAAAACCTTTTAAGTCACTGGTCGAAAACTGAAAAACCAAAAAGCAACAAAAATAAAACTCATAAAAGTAAAACAATATATACTACAATAGGATTTTTAACACTCTTAAGACCAACACCAGCAAACTAAATAGAAACAAAAACAACATCATCTATTTCAACACCTTTTTAAGTCCAAGAAATAAAAAAAATAAACCAAAAAAATAAAAATTGTTATTTTCGGTATATATAAAACAGTATCGTAAACCTAACATAAACAAAAAAGCAACATAAAAAAAAATACCATAGCAACATGCTTAACACTCTATTCACAAAATAACACCATATTGGTTAGAAAGAGACACATAATCATCATTTTCAATAACCTGTTCAAACGAAAAAAAAGTCACCCATAAAAAAAAATACAAAACAAAAAAATACATCCCCACGCAAATGACAAGTAGCTTTTATAACAGAATTAATAACAATGAAAAGATTATCAACATCATTAAATACAATGTCTTCACCTTAAAAATAAAACAACACATTAAAAGCAAAATTGGAAACCAAAAAGATACTAAATTAATATAACAAAAAAAAGGACACACCAAAGTAGAATCCTTTAACACTTCATCACCATCAACATCATCTTTAACAGAACTATCTTTAAAATTAGAATTAAAACAAACATTCTCATACAATTTCTTATCACCATAAAAAAAAAAAAGGACAAAACAAAGTTCAGAAACCAAAAAGATATAAAAATAACAAAACAAAACATACCACAACATAATCTTTTAACTCATCAACACCACCAATAGTTTCAACAAAATTTAAATCATAAGCACTTTTTTCACAACCAGTAACATCTTCTAAACCAAAACTATAAGCACCAAAAGTACATTTACCTTTTCCTGCACTTTTAAAACAAGATCAGAAACTAAAAGTAAACTAAAAAATAACAAAATTAAATATATGCTACCTAATAAAAGAAATCCTTTAACTCGTCACCACCACCAATACATTCAACAAACTTTGAATCATAAGCACATTTTTCACAATCAGCAGCATCTCTTAAATCAGAACTACAAGCATCAAAAGTACATCCACATTTCCCTGCACTTTTAAAACAATTTCAAAAACTAAAAGTAAATCAAAAAGCAAATTAAATACATGCTACCTAATAAAAGAATGAAAATGCAGGGTATCGATTCTTGTACCTCTCGCATACTAAGCATTTGCTCTACCATCTATTTTCATCTTTCATTTACGGATAAATTATTAAATTAGGTTAAGATTTGTTTGAAGATAAGCAAAACTAACCCAATTCCTGTAGCTACAATATTATTAATATTAATATTATTATTATTATTATTATTATTATTATTATTATTATTATTATTATTATTATTATTATTATAAATACATGGAAAGTATTCTAACTTTACAAAAATATATATATAATTAATTTATCAAAACCATAAAATAAATATAAAATATTTTAAATTGACAAAAATATATATAGAATTTAAAGGTATTTGATACAAAAGAAAATTGAGTGACAATTTTATTTTTAAAATTTTTAAAGTGTTTAAAACATAACTCTCTTAATTTGTAGTATTTAAGAAGTTACTTCTTTTACATGAATTTATGTTTCAGGATTGGTTTTTCAATTTGAATTTATAAGTCATTATTTTATAGTTTACAAACACATTAATTAAACTGCTTAAAATCTTTAAAATGTTAATATTATATTTTTCGTGCTTGAAATATATTGATAAAATTGATTCTATTATAGAATCATCAGAAATTGAAATTATGACTTTATCTTCCTAACCTAAAGTTTTATTATCGTTTTTTAAAATTAGTTATGTTGGTTCAATCATAATGAATATTACATCTTATATACGTTATGAACTTGAATAATCAATCATGTATAAAAAAATTTGTTGCATGTCAATTGCTTTTTTTTTTTTACAATCACATTTTGTATATTCTTATAACTCATTTGAGAAATTTACGAAATAAAATCCCAATAAATATATTGGTTAATGCTTCACTAATAAAAAAAAGGAAAAATATTTTTTAAAAAAGAGAGAAATAAAAAATAAAGAGAAAATAAAAAAAAGAAGGGAAGTAGAAAAAATAAGAAAAAAATGGGATAAAATAAAAATTTATAAAAAAGAGGAAAAGGAAAAAAGAAAGAGAAAATAAAAATAAAAAAATATAAGAAAAAAAAAGGGAAGGAGAAAAAAATAAAAAGAAAAAATATAAGAAAAAATGATAAAATAAAAATTCATAAAAAGAGTAAAAAATAAGAGAAAAATAAAAATAAAAATAATAAAATAAAAACCGTTAAGAAATTGATAAAAAAAAATAAGAAAAAGGTATATAAATAAAAAAGAAATCAAAAATAAAAATATGAGTGTATTTTTAAAAATATAAAAGATACTTTTATAATTATGATAGGGTAGTTTCATAATTAATAAAAATTTGAGATATTTTTATTGATAACAATTAAAAATAGGATATTTTTATAAATTTCTCTAATAAATATGGTCATTGGCTCAAGTTTTCTACTATAATTATCAATTTCTTTCTTACAGAAAAATTCCATAATGTTGCTAGAGTAAGGGAGTGACGTTCAAGGTTATAGGTGATCATAAAATGTTGGATTCGAATCTCTATTATTTTATTCTTTTTTAAGATTATTATATTATGATTTTGAGTTATGGTTAAGTAATGGCCAAATACTTCTTTTTACCCCTGAATTTTATTCTTTTAGTTTATAGCATCTCTTAACTTTCAAATTTGCTCATTGTACATCGAAACTTCTATTTTGTGCTTATATCATTTATGATTTAGAGCATTAGAGCACATATATAGAACATGTGTTGACGTGTCAAATATCATGCTAATATGGTGCTCTTTTTCGCCCCTAAACTTTACCATTTTAGTCTATTACATCCCTCAACTTTCAAAAAATTACCTATTGCATATCTCAACTTTTATTTTGTGCCTATATCACTCATGGTGCTACAGTGACAAACGTGTCTGTTTGATTTCAATCACTTATCCACGCTAGAAATGCATGTGTTCAATAGAAAATTGAAATGTTAGATCATAAGTGATATAAGCACAAAATAAAAGTTGAGATGTGTAATAGACAAATTTAAAAGTTGAGAGATGTAATAGAGCAAAAGAGTAAAGTTCATGGGTGAAAATGAGCATTCAGCCCTTTAGTAATCACATTAAATAACTTTTATCATTTTTATGATCATATGCACATAAAATTGAATTAATTAAAATTTATTAAGATTTAGATATAGAAAAATGATCAATTCTATCTTGAAGTTTGGTGTAATTTTTAATTATATTATATTTTCAAATTTATATCAATTTAACTATTCAACTTTGGGAATTTTTAGCTCAAAAAAAAAAACTTTGCAAATTGTTCCAATTCTATTTTATTTTAGTTTAAGGATATAAATGTACTTTAAAAAACTTACCTTTAAATTCTAAATGGAGGGGAGGGGAGGGGAGGGTTTCATGCACCAATTTTTACTAAGGAGGGAGAAGAGAGAAGATGATGTTATGTCTTTTTTTTATGTCAAATTTGCCTTTATGTAAATTATTAATGTCATGTATAAATTATAGAGATGAGAAAGGACATTTTTGTATTTTTATTGTTTAACCTTCTTTACCTTCCCTTAATTACCCTTCCTCTTCTCATTTCATTGTCAAACAAGGGAAAAGTAACTATGTACACTTGTCTCTCCTTCTCCTCTCTTCCCTTTTCATATATTTCCTTACCTTTTCTTTAATTACCCTTCCCTTACACCCCATCCAAGTTGACCCTAAGGCTCCCCTCTGGAATTGGCCATGACGATCATATGTAGTGAATTCTAATTTTGATGTAAATAATCTGTTTTTGTGCTTTAATTTTATTTCTTAAAGATTTATTAGCATGAAAATTTTCTATTTGTTAAAAATCTGTATATATACAAAATTAAAGTATAAAGGGTAAATCAAGAAAAAATATAAAAGTGCGAAGGATTAAATATAGATTAAGTCAAAAATCGAATTTTTACAAAATTATTCTAAATTTATACATATTAATTAATAAGTTTCCCTAAAAAAAAAAAACTACTGACGGAGTGATATGTATGTATTGATTACCTTTTTCAAAGGAATCTTGAAATGTAGTTTGTATGCTTCTAATCCTACTATATATTTTTATTTTGTTGTAAAATTAATGTTTATCTCATTTAATTATAATTTTGTTATTGGTAGATGTTATTTGCTAACTGTCAATAGAAATTATAAATTCAAATGAGTAAATTAGAAAATATTTAAACAATTTTTTTTATTTTAAATACCGTTTATTTTAGCTAGCAGAAAAAATGCCATTGTATTTAAAAAAAAAATAAGTAATTCAATTTTTTTTAAATATATAATTGATGTTAAGTAGTTAAAAATATTTTAAACATTTAAATTTTAAATCATGTTTACAACATGATAGTAAAATTTCCGCTCTTGTTTGTAAAATTATATATATATATATATATATATATATATATAACTTACATTTTATTAATTAGGGGAGTACATCAAATAAATTATATAAATAAATAAGAGTAGAATTTCACACATATTTTTAAATTTTTTATGTATTTAATATTTTCAATATCTGATAATCATAAAATACTAATTATTATGACAATCCAAATTAGATAGATTCATAAAAAAAAAAAAAAAGTTTCCACAACACATATTTTCTTTATATAAAAAATTCAAAAACCTTAATTATAAAAAATTTAAACTCTTATCAGTTAAACTAACAAATGTTGATTTTTAACCATCAATTCATGAATAGTGTAAGTAGTAAAAGTGTGAACATCTAAATATGATGAGCTGAATTCGAACCTCCATTCTTATGTTCTCCTCCCAATGATGAAAAATTAACCACATCAACTGATTAATTGTTATTATATGATAATTTCATTTCACAATCTCTCAACCCAATCCTCCTCTTTCCATCATTTTCAAGCTGGTGGGATTGAAAGCCTAAAAATTATGAATTGTTTCAATTGATTAAAAAAGTTCAATTTAGATAAATAATAGGATTTAACAAATCAATTGAGGTCATGGATTGCACGTTATGATAATGGCGGCGAATTTTTATGGCTTTTGTTTCAAATTTGGGAGTAAAAAAAAAAAGAGTTGCCGAATAGTGAGGTGCGTATATCCAAAGTCGTTCCGATCATCTAAAACTTTCTTGGAAGGTTAGTGGTGTAGGTGTCTAACAACTAATTCTATTGCAAAAAAAAAAATAAAAGGAAATGATACTTTAACATGGTCATGATTGGTGCTATATCCGAAGTCGTTCCGAATAGTTTTGTTAGTGGTGTAGGTGACTAACAACTAATTCTATTGCAAAAAAAAAAAAAAAATGGAAATGTATAACATTTTAACATGGTCATGATTGGGCTCCAATTTTCTACAATAATATGAACAATTATTTCATTCCCTCACAAAAATTCAAGAATGTTGCTATAGCGAGAGAATGTTCTACTTACTGGATTTTTTTTTTAAGACTATAATGAGGTTTAAAATTCAAATCATATTATTTTCATTTTTTAAATAAAATTTTATTTAATTTAAAAAGAAAAAATTATTTCACATCGTGCAGTTAAAAAAAATTACAATTCCAGTATTTTTTTTTTTTGGAAAATTGCTCCAAATAACTTCATAAAAAAAAAAACAAAATTACGGTCAAAAGCACCTCTATAGACAGTTGAAAACGTAAAGTTATATCAAACAACGGAATTTTTTTGTCACAAAAACATTCGTTGCAGAACCAAGTAGGCAGAGTGTTTAATTACTGTCGATTTTTATAGCAAAACCACCGTATGTTCTCTTCTCATTTATACTGCCGAAAATTTTTATTTTCCCTTTTTTTGTTCTAGAGCTTGCAAATGTTATATCACAAAGACATTCTAGAAGAGGCTGGCATATTGAGATGGGCTCATGAGAAGTAATCGGATAAAGTTTTCGTCGAGCAATCAAAACTATTCATTCAAGTAAGATGTCTACTTAATTTGTTGTAGCATACTGACGAATCAATTACAATTTGCAATGCCTTCGCTTGAATATCAATTGCCAATGTTTTTATGTTAGTTCTACTTCGGTTCTATTACCTTTTGGATGTTATAAACCTTAGGGTTTTAGCTTTCGGCTTATTGGTTTGTGGATTTGAATCTAACTATCAATGACAGTTGTGAGATTTATTCTTATTTAAATGATATCTTATATTTGACTTTTAGTGCAGTAATCATATTAAATGATTTTAGCCGCCCATGTAGTCCTATTCAAGTAAAACTGAATTAATTAAAATTTAATAGATGGTAAATATTAGTAATTGTCACGATTCAAAATAGGGATCATCACCGGTGCTAAAGAACGGGAATTATTTCGAATCCGGAACCCGTAACAAGCCTAAAATAAAAATAAATCATACAATAATAATAATAACAACACTTAATGCAGCGGAAATAAAATCATAAATATCGAAATAATAATTCACCACGGAATTTAAATCAAATCCATATATCTCATATATAAATAAATCTTTTAATACAAGTTTCAGTTCATATTCTTAAAATACATAACTCACACAAATATAATACATAAAACCCACAATTTATTTATAACTACTGCAGTGTCTAGATTATAAAAATAAAACTCAAGATTCAGATAAGTAGTTTACATAAAGAAGCCGGGAAGAAATCCGGCGTACAGGCCTGCTACTGAAGTCTAAAGACGATAACTCTCCTGAAAAATAGTCAACAAAGGGGAGTCAGACCTCACTGAGTGAATTATTGTAATATATATACATGCATACTAAATGACAATACATACAGTCAACAGTATATATCTAATATGTATATATACAGGCAAATACACACAGATGCAGTAAAATCATTTTATATATTTTATTGAAAATCATCGTTTATGAAGGATCAAATAGAACCCTAGAAAATCGCAACCTCAAAACAGTGTTAGACAACACTCTAGCCATACAGGCTCACTTATTCTAATTATGTTCCCTTGTTCCATTTGGACAGTAGACTAGCCCCGAGACACTAAGTCAACCGAGCTCCAGTAGTCTGACTGTCAGTGTGATTGGTCCCGAGACACTTGATCAACCGAGCTCCAGCAATCACACCTCCAAATCATTTCTCACACATCAAATAATCAAATTCAATCAATATCCTCAAATAGGTTAGTAATATAGCCTAAATGCTATAAGCGTACCGGTACGTACTCGGTCCTAGTGCTGCTCACTAGGTAGCACGTTCTATTGATATCCTTCATTAAAATATAAAGCATACATTCGTAAAAATAAATAATGCATGAATTGAATAAAATAGCAACATAAATCATATATATACTAGAAATATACCAAAAATAAATCAGGTATATTTCGAATATATATACGTCAAATAAATCCAATATAATTACAAAATAAGCTAGAAATATATTCAAAAACATTTTAAGCATAATTTATTAGCAAAACATGCATATAATTTAAAATATACCGAAAATATACTAAAGATAAACCAAAATAAACTAAAAATAAACTTAAGTAATAATTGAATTATTTATGCATAATTAATCAAAATAAAACATATATTTCTAAATCATGCACTCTAAAACATATATATATATATATATATATATATATATATATATAATAGTAACTCACACTTAGTGCGCTCCACGAGATGGGTCCGACGAGCCTGATCCACTAGCCCTCGGTCTCGGCGCAACTAAATATACAAAAATAACAGACATCATAATAAACCTAACAGAAAATCCTAAAAACTCGATCTAGAATATTAGACACGGGATCAGAATTAGGGTTCGATCGGACATCACGTTTTACGAGAATTTTATCAAAAATCCGGCAGAACCTCCCCTGTAAAACGGACATCTCTCTACTCAAAGAGTAGAGCCGGCCCTGCAAAAAAACACACTTCAAAAAAATAGACATAGAAACACATCCACAACCCCTCGGTCGAACTCCAAACTATAATCTACCGACCGGGGTCCACAATTCACAGAACAACTATAAAAATATCGAAAATACCCTTATATCACAGAAATACATTATATAAGTAGAAATTATGTAATTAACCCTAAAACACAGTAAAAACCGATAAAAACTCATTTTATTAGAAAAATCGTATATTATATATATAATTGAAAATAATTTACGAAAAATAATTTTAATTAGTTAAAAATACTAAATAATTTTTAGAAATCATTTTTATACCTTAAATAACTATTAAAACCAATTTAATTACATTTTTAGCCAATTTAGGGTAAAATTACCAAAATACCCCTATATATATAAATATACTAAAATTAATTCAAAAATTCACCAAAAATAATATAATTGCAAAAAATTAATTTTCTCAACATATTTATCAATAATATCACTAAATAAACTTAATTAACCAATTAATTTCAATTAAAAACATAATTAACCCTATTTTTCAAAAATTACATAAACTAATTAAATTCAAAATAAATACATAGAAATTCATAAAAATTCCAAATAAATTTCTATAATTCATTTCAACACCTATATTTATCATAAAACACAATTTAATAATTTAATTAATTAATTTTCGAAAATTAGAAAATAATAATAAAATATTCAAAAATACCCAAAAATCAAAATAATTTCCAAAAATTCTACAAAAATTCACACATGTAGATTAACCTACTAGGATCAACATTTTTTAAGGGGCTTTTCATGAATCGATCAATTGAAGCTCAAAAAAATTCAAAAATCAATCATGGCCGAAATTGAAAAATTGAGAAAAACCATACCAAATCAAGTTTTGAGCTTAAAAAAAGCTTGGAATCATCTTTTATGGCTTCAGGGGAGTCCAACAACACAGGAATGAGGGAATTTGGTGGCCGGAATAGTGAGGTGTGAAGAAAATAGAACTTTCGGCCAAAAATGGTGGAAGACAAGTTGACCGGCATCGGGGAAGACGACTGGGACGGCGAGGCAGTAGAGGAGGACGGTGACATGCAGGGGAGGCACTCTGACGGCCGGTGATCAGAAGTAGCAGCGATGAGGTGAGGGTTAATGGAGGGAAGTCGGGGGAAGTAGAAGAAAATAGAAGAGAAAGGAAAGATATATATATATATATATATATATATATATATATATATATATATATATATATATATATAATAGTTTAATAATTTATAATATAGTATATTAATATAATACTTAGAAAAATTACCCACCACACACATATAATTTAATATTTTAATAATTTAAATACTAAATAAAAATAATTAAATAACAATAAAACTAATTAATAAATAGTAAAATATTAGGGTAATTAATTAAATCCTAATTAAATAAATACACATATATACGTTATTTAGTACTTTAAAAATAGATATGAGTTCATGCAATTCCAGAAATCTCTTTAATATAATTAATAGTAAATTATTTACGTGAAAATTTTTCCGAAAATGCAAGTTTCGGGAAAAGTTTACGTACAATATTTAAAATAATATACAATAATTAAAAATAAGTTTTAAATACATATCAACTCATAAAAATACCATAATTATATACAAAATTATTAACACTGCATATCCCGATACAGTATTAAAATATTTTAAAAACTCGGAATATTACAGTAGTTTAGGGAAAAAAAATTAAATCTAACTAAACTTGTCGATTTCTATTGCATGACTCGCTTCAACTTAATGCATGAATATTATTTATCTCTTGAAATGTGGCAATACCTGACAGAATTTTCTACATGCGGTTTAGTGGTTGATCAATCATCAATGCATCTGAATAAGAAGAATATTGACATTGTAAAAAGGCACATAGATGCTGAGGCAAGACATTGAGCTGCTCTTTTTGAGTTATGATGATGAACTATAAAATATTAGCTTAGGGATTTAATTACAAATCGTAAGTTCTTTCACCATTATACAAGGCGGTAAAGAATGAGGTCGAACTTGTAGAAAAAGGTATGGATCTTGTATGTGGTAATACTGATATAGTCAATCCTGATAAACTGGCCAACAACATAAATCAAAATTCTGAATTTCATTGCATGAAATGATTTTGGTGAACTTTTCAACTGTGATATGAATTAAGAAATTCAAGTTCTGTCAAAAGAAATTACTAATGTTTTCATGTTAACATTCTGGACAGTTTTATTTTATTGCGCTGCTTTTGTTAATTTGATTAGAGGTTTTGCTTGGTTAATGTTAGTATCAATTATTGCATAATTTTTCTATTTAATTTCCATAGAATTTATTAGTATTTCATTATATTTTATTTAGTTTATTATTTATAATTAGTGTTTTATTAGGATTAGCTTAATTTTACTTCCTTTTGAGTTTCTTAGTTAATTTATGCATTTTTTAAATGTTTTTATAGGAATTTTATTTTTCTAAAGAGTCCGGGATTCAAGCCTATAATTAATCAACTATTTTATGGAGTTATTTTTCTAATTGGAGGAGGTTTTGAAAGAAAAAAATTACCTATTTGATCCTTGGACGAATTTAGGATATTTTTCTCTATAAATAAAAAATTTTAGCTCTAAGTTAAAGAGAAAAAAGGGGGAGCCAAGTTAAAAGAGCCATTTTGGAATTGAAGAGCTCAACAAGGATTGAAGATTGAAGTGCACTTAAACTAGTTTTATCTATTCTTCTTTTTCTTCATTCTCTTATTATTTATTTTATGTTTGTAATTCTTTTTAAAGTCATGTTTGGCTAAACTTTAGTTAGGGTTAGGTTAGAAGTAACTATTTTATAATGTGATTGAACACAAGTTTTATTTATTTGATTTTCAATTAATTTTATGAGTTGCTTTTCATGTCTTGTATTCAATTAAGAGTCCAATTGATTGCATATTTTTGGATAGATTCACTAACGAAAGTTAGGAAAATTTATTAGCTTTAGACTCATAGGACTTAGACCACTCAACCACGAGAGTAGACGAACTCTTCGAGGAACAATGACAATAGACAGAAATCTACGGTGGTAAACCAATAATTGTTAAGCAACTTAATGAGTTTTTATTAACTTCTTAATCACGAGAGTAGATTAAATTTTAATTTTAACATACTTAATTGAACTTGACAGAGTTTTTAGATATTTTAAAATAATTACCCTTAACTGAAATCAATGTCTTTTGTTTGTTAATGTGTTTATTATCATATTGAAATAGTAAAAATAAACCTAGACTCTAAACTTTTAATTATTTGAATATAATTTAGTTTAAATTACTTTTTTTATATATTTTATTTGCTGAATTACTTTTATTTGACTTGTTAGTTAAGAAAATATGTAAAAATATTAGTACTTAATATACAATTCTCGCAAAAACGATAATTTTTTATACTACAATCACAACCGTGCGCTTGCTGATTTAAAATGCAACAGTTAACCAACGTTGTGTATGCCTCTAATTTTCAATTTAATTCCTGGTATATGAACTGATTGCCTTTAACCTTTCAATGATATAATACACCGCTAAAAACTTCTTGTTTACTAAAAATGGATAAATAATATAGGATGGACCACAGGGCAAGTATAGCGAAACATAAGCCATGGCATGGTGAAACATATATTTACATTAGACAACTCTCCTGAACAATGAAAAGTGAGTACCATATTCATACTGTGCTGCATGTGTGGGTGTTACTAATGGATTTGCAAGTAGAAAGATACAACACTCCAAAAAAGCACCATTCGACCAGTCGTTCTTTTCTGGGTACAGTTGGAGACAATTATTTGTATGTCATTGTCTATATATTTGCACAGACATGATTAAGAGTTCACAATTCAACCGCAAAAGCCAATAATGCAAGAAAATAAAGATATGTTCATGCATAATCTATAATATATATCTCAGCTTCAAAAGACATTTGCACATGAAACAACTGCCGTGAATTCTGCAATTATGGCGCACAAATTGCTCATGTGAAGGACGACCATCATTCTTCTTGTGGATTCTGCAATTACAGAGAACAAGAAATTGAAAGTGAAAATAGAGATCATTAACACCACATTCCTCTGCAACAAATATTCTAAATCCGGTGATGTAGTTATGGACTGATGTAACAAAGAAAAACATAATGCAGCTAGATAATAAAGTTCACAAGCTTTCTTATAAAGTAGTTTGGTGAAGCAATGCCATTTTTGTATACAGTTGTTGGAGTGTTGTGTTAAGGTCCTTGGTCCAATGCCATTTATCCCTTGCTTCTGTTAGATACACTTTCTGAAGCTCTGGTGCACTTACAACTCCTTGAGAGAAAACCTTCATCTCATGGCATTGTATCACAATTACTTCTTCCAAAGATGGACATTTTAAGGTGCAAGTTGCTGAGGAGAAAATATCAAGCCTTGTTAAACAAACAAGTGTTAGACTTTGCAATCTGGTGAGAGTGATCTCAGTTTGTTCTTCGTCTACCTCATTTGCTATAATTTCTTTCAACATCTTGCAATCTTTTACAATCATTTCAGTAAGATGCACCATGCTTTTGGCAGTTTGGGATGTTACTAACTTCATCAGTTTATCACACTTCCATACCTTCAGCTTTGTGAGATTGGAGAAAGACACAGAAGATGGCACCAAATTTATCAAACTGTCGCAAAGCATTACATCTAGCTCTTCAATATTTTTAAGAACTTGCTCCAGTTTAGGTCTTTGGCTGCATATAAGCGTCAAATAAGGAAAACGGCGCAGTCTTAGGCCTTGTATCTGGGCAAGACTTTTTGCATTTTTCTCTTCATTGACAAGTTCATCTGAGAACAGTTCTTCGAAATCACAAGAATTGAGAACAAATGTCTCCACGTTTGGGAACATTGGAAGGATATCAAACGGAGACGATGATGAGTTTTTGTCATCAAAGTATTGCAACTCAAGTTCTTTTACAGCGTGAAATGGACCTTGAAGCTGTATCATTGGGATTTCCTTGCTCCTTAATGTCAATACTTTTAAGTTTCGAATGACCTGGAATATCAATTGGACAAAATCACAGATAAAAAAAAAAATGAAAATACACATAAAAAAAGTTATATTTTGTATTTTACACATCTCATCGAAAAATTAATAATTTTGTTTAAAAACTGTACAGTCATGAAATAATTAAAAAGAATTGATATGAATGTTTTTTATTGAAAGGAAAAAATTAATAACTGACCTCTAAATTTGAATGTTATAAATAAAAGACATTTTAAAATTATAAATAAAAAACTAATTTAAATTTTGTTGATGCCAAACTATATGCAAGAAAATTAACATAGCTTTTTTTAGAAAATTTCATCAAAATAAGTGTTTTAAACATAATCTACTTCAAGTAAGATTGTACCTTTTCAAAGGAGAATAGCGAATGAACTTGACTATCAAGTTGCCTCTCGTCCACCATTTGTATTTGTTGCGGATTTTGTGGCTCCATTGCAAAAGTCTCCAAATTAACACAGTTAAACACCCTCAAATATTCAAGCCTTGGTGATTCTAAAATATGAATCCCTGAGTAAAAACTCTTTAGATTTCTTAATTCCCAAAGTTCCAAAGATTTTAAATTTGGAAACACAAACTTAAGAGTTGCTTCAATCGATTCCTTCTTTGATACAACATTCTCCATTCCACAGTGGTTGATCCAAAGTGTTTCAAGTTTTGGAAAGCCTTCTTCAGCTATTGAAGCAGGGAATACGCATTTCAAATTTGAACAATTATGAACATACATTTCACGTAAATTATGAAACCACAGAGATCCCGAGGGATCCTTATTCCAGATATGTTTCAAATTTGGAAGATTATCTATGTCCAAAGTCCTCAATTGACTGGAAATGGTTGCCACGTTATCTGATTCATTTAAGTTTGCTGCTACTAGGTCTTGTATATCAAACACCTCTTCTACTGAATCACAATTCTTTACATCTAGATTCTCCAAATTTTGGATTCTTTCCAGCATACTGGCAGGAAATATTTTCAATAGACTTTTTCCATCTTCCACTGTCAACTCTTTTAATTTGCAAAATGAATCTGGATGAAGTTGATTGCTCCATATCATCTTTATGTTGGTCATTTTGAAAATTTGCAGTTTTTCTAAGTTGGGGCATGCAATCTGCATTAATAATCATAGTGCATCAGTAACTAAGATATAACTCTTCCATAGTGATCATTTGACAAACTCTATGGCTAGCATCAAACCATAGTTAATAATAATAAGTTAAACAGTATCCAATTTAATAGATTTATTTTATCGGTATGAAAAATATATTTTTTAATTCTGAACACAATATTTTCAATTCAAAAAGGCAAAATAAATAACCTTTTGATCAAAGAGAATGGTGTTTGTTTGTCCAAATTCATCTGCACTCGCAAGATTGGAAATAAAGCTCTTCATTTGAGGACAACCTTTAATCTGAAAAACCATCAAAAAGAGGAATCCAATTAATTAAGTTGTCCAAGCAAACACTGATAAGTTTTTAAAGACTCTTTAGTTTTTACCTTGAGAAATTCTAGTACTGAAAATAGAATCTTGGCCGTTGTCTCTTCTGCAGCTATTACTTCTTTCATAGACTTGCAGTTACATATCTCAAGATTTTTTAGTTGTGCAAGATTTTCAATCATAGACAGAGTAAACAAATAGCTCAAATCCTCACATCCATCAATCACCAAAGTTGTTAACATCTTCTGAATGCATGGAGATAGCTCCAAAAGTAATTGGCTACTCCATATCTTCTTCACCCCAATGGAAGACAGTTTTATATCTGTCAGACTGGGGAATGTAATCTGCATAAACAATTTTATATCTCTTCAATTACTTTTTGAACACTCAATTTCATAGCGAAAATCATTTATAGCATAATCAATCACATCTACTGGAACAATTCAACACAGCATAAGTCTGTACATGTAGGAACTGACCTTTGGCTCGGCATTTTTATCAGTTTGAAGTGATTGTAGTAGCCTAAAAAATGTGGAAGCAAAAGTAGTTGGACAGTCAACAATAGTAATCGCTTTTAGAGTTGGACAATGCACAACACCACTTCCAGAATTAAAATTGTTTAAGCTGGGCAAAGACTCCAGAATGATAGAGTTCAGAAGAGGAAATTTGATCTCATTTACGGACGTTCCTTCTACTGCACCATCTTCTGCCACGATAAATTCAAGCACATCACAGCTTTTCACTTCTACCTCTTTTAGTTGCACAAGGCCCAAGCACATACCGGGAGTGAACACATTTCTCAGACTCTTGCAGTTGTGGATTTTAAGCACTTGAAGGTTCTTGAAGTTCAAAAATACTTTAGGAACCTCACTCCAAACCTCCCTCAACCTTGGCAGATCAATCAATTGCAATTTCTTTAACTGGGACAAATGCTCAAAAGTTCGTCCATCAACATTTGGCATCGCTGGACCAAAAATTACTTCCACAGAGTCGCAATTCCTGAGCTCAAGCTTTCGCAATCCATTAAGAAATGGTAGCAGATTGGATGGAACGGCAACCGAGTAAATCTCGTAGTCATCTACCACCAACTCTCTTAACCATATAAAGATACTGACCGGAAGTGACTGATCATGCCAAACATTTTTCATTTGTGGAAATTCAGAGAGTCTCAACTGCTGAATGCCACAGAATCCAACCTATATATCAAAGTGAAATTTCGTCAATCAGCAACCCAAATATAAAAAATTATACATAATAAGAGGGAAATTAAGAGGATTGGGAAATTGATTCAATGCATACCATTTGCGAATGTAATTGCTGGACTGTGGTGTTAAGGTCTTTGATAACCCAACGCCATTCATCCATCTTTTTAGTTATATGTACTTTGTATAGCTTTGGAGAGCTGACGACTCCATGAGAGAAGACCTTCATCTTGGGGCAATGTGACAAAACTACTTCTTCTAAAGATGGGATTTTGATGGTGAAGCTTGTTGATGGGGAGAAGCTAGTGAGGCTTTTTAAATCAAGAAGCTTCAGACTTGTCAATTTTTCGAAAATAATCTCACTTCCTGATTGGCATTCATTTGCTACAATTTCTGTCACCATTTTGCAGTTCTCTACAGTCAGATGGGTGAGAGTCACCAAGCCGTTAGCAGTAGAGGTTGTTACCAAATTGATTAATCCATTGCAGTTACTTACATACAAAGTTGTAAGATTCTGGAAAGATCCAAAGGATAGTGCCAAGTTTTTCAATCCATGACAACTAAATATCTTTAGAGATTCAAGATTTGGAAGAAGTTCACCATGTTGGGAATCTTGGTTCCATAAATGCTTCAGTTGAGGAAGGTACCAAACTTCTAAAAATCGTATCCTTGCTAGAGCAATTGCATCCTCACCCCCAATAGTTATTCCTTTTGGGAGAATCTCTTTCCAACAACAATCTCCCAAACAAAGATGATCCACACTTTGGAATACTCGAAGGAGATGGAATGGAAAATTCGATGAAGTATCATGAAAACTTAGCAGGTGAAGAAATTTTAGTTTGAGAAAGAGCTCTGCTGGAAATTGACCTTGTTGAATTATTGCGGTGTGCTTGTTGTTCAATGTTAATTCAACCAAGCTGGGCATAACCTTGAAATTGAAGGATGAAAAAATATAAATGAAACCACCTTAGTTGAAGCTGGGTATAGGTAATGTTACTGCAATCACAATCTTTGATAACAATTGACTAATATGCTAATATGACAATTAACTCTGGAACAAAACTAATGATTTTTGTTGAGCTTTTAATAGTTAATTATTTTATCATTATTTTCTTTTAACTATTATCTTACTATTTATATTTTTTATAGTAAACTACATAAAGTTTTTAGATCAAAATGTTCTTAGCTAGACATTTTTTAAATAGGTCTCAAATTATATTATTTTTTTGCATTTCTGTATAATTGTTTTAATTTTATCTTTTCATGAGCTTATTTTTATCTTGTATATTAATTTTTATAAATTTACTATTGCAAATTATTTATTTTTTTCATTTAAATATACTAATAAATAACATGTTCACACAAAAAAAAAAATTTACACCCATTATAATAAATACACACTATTATACATTTACTTTGACACCAGTATTATCACTATTATCATTTTAATTTAATTAAATAAGAATTTTAAAAATAATAGAAGTGTTATTCATTTATATCACAATTTAATATTAGAAACTTCATATAGTTATAATTCATTACAATTTTGATAAAATTTTTATTTAAATAATTATATGATATTCCTTCAATATATTGTATAATTAACATTTTTCTTCACTCTAAAACTAATTTTTTTGATAAAAATTTTACAAATAATAAAAAGTTATATATTGGTTTTTATTAAATTTTATAAAAATATCTAAAAACAATAATCATACAACTTTTTTTATATAATAAAAATACTACTTTCAAACAAATTGCATGTTCTATTTTTTAAAAAAATATGATTATGAATACAAGACAAATAAAAAATTTTAATTAATTATTTAATAAATTTTAATTTAATAAGTTTTTCAAAATAATAAGAGTATTATTTTATTTATATAGCAATCTAATTTTTCAAGATAATATTACATTATAACATAATAATTTAATACAATTTAAAAAACAATCTATTTAAACAATTAAACATCACTCGTTCAATATTTTTATTTAAATAATAATCAAGTTTGTAATACAAACTTAATAAAGTTATAAATAGGTACCTAGCTGTTGCACCAGCTAACTCTTTCTCAAGCCCGTGTTACAATTCTTGGCCATCGTCTTCATGATATTTTCACTACGCTTCGGATAGTGATAACTTTGCATCGCTTAGTTAACTACTACTATTTTTTTTTTTCTTCTCTTTTTGTTTTGAAAATTGTCCCCTCCACTATATTAAATTTTTTTTAATAGAGATTCATTGTATTTGTATATAATTTTAAATTATAATAACTATACGTTATAATTTTTTTAACTTAAAAAAATAAACTTAACTATTATTAAAAAAAAAAAGAATTTTATCAATATTCTGTTAATTTTATAATTATATATGCTAAAATCAAATTAAATTTAATAATTAGTACAATTATAACAATTCATGTGTAATGCACTAGAATAAAATTATATATATATAGTCAATATTTTTATTTAGCTATAATTAATTTAAATTATTGCATAGTGTAATAATAGTGTAAAGGGTGAATATTTATTTTAGAAAAAGATATCATTATCTTTTTATTATTATTTATAAGAAAATATTTAAACATTTTTAATAGGTAAAATAACTATAATTGAATGGTTTGGTATAATAAGGTGGTTTAGATTTGAGAAATTAAAACTTGATGATTAAAATGTACATGAAATGACACTGTCAAAGGGCTAAATCTACATACCTCTGTAAAAGAGAAAAGTGGTTGGTGATGATGGAGAGTCAATTGACTCTCCATGTTTGTAGAACTTTGCATGTCTTCTTCTGCTTCTGAATTAAAAATCTTCAATCTCTTACAATTAACAACGACCAACTTTTGCAGCACTGGACATTCTAAAGTGTGAATTCCACAGTAAAAACTCTTAAGTTGTTCTAGTCTCCAGAAATTCAAGGACTTCATCTGAGGAAACACAAATTTCGGAGGCATTTCTGCAGTCTCTTCCTTCAAAACAACTTCCTCCAACCCATTACAACCATCTATATTAAGCACTTCTAGTCCTTGAAGATTTCTAGCAATTGAAGCTGGGAAGAGAGTTTTCAGACTTTGACAGTTCCAAATAAAAATGGAGCCTAGTTTAGCAAAAGAGACTGTTGCTTTGGGATTCTCAATGTTCCATTTCCATACATGCTTCAAATTAGGAAGATTGTATAATTCCAAAGTTCTCAGTTCTGAAGTTCTCGATTGAGCAGGTGCTATTGCTATTTGGAGATCATCGAACACCTCTTCAACTGAATCACAATTCTTCACAACCAATTCTTCTAGATTTTGGAATCCTCCTTGCAGCATTTTTGTTGAAAAAATTTTTAATAATTCATTGGAGTGCTTCACCTTTAGCACTTTTAAAGAATCTACATGGAATTCATCATGCCATATCATTGTCAAATTATGCATGTACCTGATATGCAACTCCTCCAACACAGGAAATGCAACCTGCATTGCAATATAAGTTTCATTAGGACATTAAAGAAAAAAATAACTTTTTTATCAATCTAATAATTCTTAAAATCTAACATTACTCAATTTACATTAAAATTACATTTCAATTCTTCCCACTTTAATAACATTTTGAGTTTGAAAATTGGAAGCAAAACTAATAGAAGAAATAGGTTACCTCTTGGGCAAAGAGAGCATGGTTGAGTAATGCCACATTTGAACTCAAAGAATCAGAAATAAACCTCTTCAACTGATGACAACTTTCTAAGTGCAATAGCTTCAAGGAGGGGAATTCAATGAAGTTACCCGTGCAAAATCTCGTCAATTTAGAAAGACACTTAATCTTTAAGAACTCTACTTTAGGAAATAAAATATTGCTGCCCACAGTCTCTCCACCTAATTCTTGTGCAGCTATTACTTCTTCCATAGACTTGCAGTTGCTTATCTCCAGCTTTTTGAGTTGTGCAAGACTTTTAATCATAGAAGATGTAAATAAATAGTTCAAATTCCCACAACCATCAACTACCAATGTTGTTAATTTTTTAATGTACTGAGACAGCTCAATCAGTTGATTGCTCCAGATCTTCTCCACTCCAATGGAAACCAATCTTAAATCTGTCAAATTGGGAAACATAATCTGCACATAAAAAATATAATTGTTGAAATTAATTGTACACTCCACACAAATTGCATTCCTTAAGAAGATAAAAGTTAAGATGGGTTCGGTAATTTTAAGTTAAGATGGGTTTGGTAATTTTTTTTTTATTATTTCTTTATTTTTTATAAGATCCAAACTTTGATGGAATTTAACATAGAGGCCGAAGACTCCTCATCTTGTAGTGTATTTTAAAGTGAATAAATAAATTTATGATTAACTAAAAAATTGGTATTATATAACTTTGCAAATTTTCCTTCAAAATATTAAGAGATTGTGAGTTTAATTTTTGGTACTGTAGGTTAGTGAATTTCACTTACTATTGATCAAAGAAAGGTAGAAATTATTCATTTTACGGATAAAATCACCCATCTTAATAGCGACACAAGAATAAAGAGATTTCAAGATAATATCAAGTGAAAAAAAAAAAGGTAGTTCCCTTTTATAGTAGTTTTCTTTCACATGCATTGCACATTGTTCATGTTATTATTAAATATATAATTTAATAATATCTTAATAATATCATTAAAAAAGTATATCTATATAAATATTATAAAGCATGAAAGGTTAAAAAGTAATAATAAATACAAAATGATTAAATAAATAAGAGAAATAGACATAAATACTTGACATTGCATTTTGTATTATTTTTCCTATATACAAATAATAGAAAAGGAAAAGAAAAAGAAAAAAATGAGAATTTGATTTAGAATTAATATCTTTTATTTATAATTAAAATGAATAATTTATTATCTAATATTTAACAACAACAATGGAAAAACATATAAATGCATAACTCTATAAACTGAGTCTTCAAATTCTATGCATATATGTATTTGAATTTTGTAGCCTATCATAAAAAAAAATAGATTTAGTATTTACCAATAGTAAAAAAAAAAAAAGGAAAATAAAAGAAAAAGGAAAAAATATGAGAATTCAATTTTGAATAAATGTCTTTTATTTAAAATTAAAATGGATAATTTATTATCTAATATTTAATAGTAAGAGTGGAAAAACCTATGTTGGAGACACAATTGTACATCTCCACTTGGCTTAAATTGAAATTGAAATCTATTAATTTTGATTCAATAGTCAAAATTTATTGTAAAGTTATTTTTGTCAATACATAAAGAATAGATTTTGTTTATCCAAAATATTTCCCTTAGACATACTTTTATAAATATAGTATAGATATATTTTTTTTTTTTCTGAAAAATGGTAAGATCGAATTAAATTTATTTTAGAATCATAAATAGTAAAGACAAAATCAGAATCATGAAGCATACCTTTCTATTGAAAAGTGGTACCGGGGTTTCAGATTCATCCAGATATACAATTTCTGCGGAACTTACACTAGACGTTGCTACAGAAGGCACCCTCAATTGGGACATAAAGCTGGTGAACTGAGGTAGATATTCTAATGTCAACGACCACAATCCTGTCAAATTAAGTTCTTCATGGTTGCTAGAATTATGATCTCCTGTTTCTTTAGCAACAATCGCTTCAATCATTTTGCACCCGCTCACATAAATTTCTTGTAGCTGCGTGAGGCCTCTAGCCATTGAGTATGAGAGGAGATTCTTCAGTCTATCGCAATTTCTCACATTTAACTTTCTCAAGTTGCTAAAGGATTCCACCTTAATTGGACCATGACATATCTTCTCCAAGCTGTTTAAGTAATCAAGAGTCAATGACTCTAACTTTGGAAAAGCAGCAGAATGATGAGAACGGCCCATTCTCGTGTTGTCTATGATATGCTGAATATTTAAACTATTTTGGACATGGAGATGCTTCAATTCTGGAAAATCTTGGTGTTCTAAGTCATAAAGGACACTTTTTACACCCTCTATCTCATTTAAGTACAGATCCTCAGCTCTCATCAACAAGGCTTTAACTCTCTCCAATCGGATGCTAGTACTAAGCTGGAGTTTTAACCTTTTTAGGTTCTCATATTCGTAAGACAAGTCCCAGTCCCACTCCTCTCCAATTATTATTTCAAATCTTTCAAGCTTGTCAGAGAACAAGTCTTTGGGCAGAACCTTTGCATCAATGATTTGCATTTCTAAAGCAATAAGGTTTGACAAAACCTTCAATTCTGCCAGATTAGCATTGCGCCCTTCTTCCTGATCCCATTGAACAAAGCTGTTTCCCATATACAGCTCCTCTAATCGGGTCAGACATGATAGGACACCTGCAGGAATCACTTGGAGTCTTTGACAATCTCTCAAATTCAGAAGCTTCAGACGAGTCAAATTCCCTACTTGTTTTGGAAGTTGAACAATAGTAGAACTGGAAAAGACGAGAACTTGCAATTTCTTTAGCTGTCCAATAGGAGCTATGTCTTCCAAATCACATCGAAACATACATAATGTTTGAAGGTTCTCAAGTAACTGAAGTGACGATGGCATTGGTGCCAAATGTAAATCTGATACATCCAAAACTTTTAGCTTTTTCATCCTGTTGAAAAAACCATCTGGGATTTTAAGAGAAGAATCGCTGTTGCCAAATATAAAGGATATGAGATTTGGGCATTCTAAAACTTCAGGCAACTGAGGGATTTTTTTGCAATGCATAAAAGAAATTGCAGTGCAATGTTCAAATGTATCGTCCTCCGGCCACTCGTCCAATTCAGTGCCATATGGTACAGTGAATACGCAATGATCCTTCCTTGCCACCGAGGTTGCAAAGCCATGAACAGCATCATGAATTTGGGCTTTGGACTCGCTTCTGCCTTCCAGCAAAAAACAAGATCTTTTGAGGTCATTAAGCACTTTAAATAGTCTATCTCTTGTGGCTTGCACTGTAGTACGCTGTTTAAATAAGCCCAACCCCAAACTAAGAACCAACAACAAATTAGAAGAAATGAAGGGGGACACTTGTACACAAAGGTGTAACAAGGACTTCTCTTCGTCTCCCAAAAAGTTGTAGCTCAACTCCAGGGCTTTGTATACTCGCTCATTAAATCCCTTATTGTCAAATGTTTTCAACTCTTCCAAGGCATCCTTCCATTCAGACAACCCTTTGTTTTTCAAAGCTGACGCAACCGTTACAATGAGAACAGGCAAACCTGCACATCTCTTTGCTAGTTCAGCGCCAATGGGTTGTAAGGTGGAATCTTTAAAGTTCCCAACTGTCCTCTGAAATAGATCCTTTGCCTCTTTGTCATCTAAAACCTGAAGCTGAAAATATCTCTGCATATCCATCTCCAAAAATACATTTTGGTCTCTTGACGTCATCAGTATCTTGCATTCCTTATGATCATTCCCATAAGGAATGCCTACCTCTTCCAGTTTGATTCTTTCCCATACATCATCTAGAATTACAAGTAATTTCTCCTCCCGTTTGAGTCTGTCTCTCAAGCGAGCTGCTCGCACATCATTAGATTCCACATCAAGTTTAAAATCTAACCATTCTGCGATTGATTGTTGAATTTTTTCAATATCTTGATTGTGAGTTACAGTTGCAATAACCATCGATTTGAAAATCCCCTCTTTCTGGGCTCGAGAAGCAACCTCCTTCACCAGTGTGGTTTTACCCACACCACTCATCCCATACACCCCAATCAGATTGACATCAGCATCCTTCAATGCCTTCACAACATTCTCCATAACATCCTCTCTTGACTTAAACGCCTCAAAACCTTTGACAGGCCCTATGCCTTGCGGAGGCTTACTGTGGGAAACTTTATCAAATTCAGTTTGTTTGAGTTTATCAGCAGCCAGTGTCACCTTCTTTGCTTTTCTGCTGAGGTGGCAGCGCATCAAATTAGGACACCATCCCATAAAGCAGCGGGTGTTTGCTGTATGGTCGATAATTGTTTTTGCCTCTTTAGTGACATCATCCACGCTTGTCAGCCATTCGCTAACATCTTTGAAAATTTCGTTCCCATTTTTTCTGGCATCATCTACTTCTATCTCCATCCTTTCTTTTGCAAATGCAAGATTCTTAACTTCATCTTTCAAATTCTCAATGTTGCTGCTGTAACTGAACACATAACCGATCTGCCGCCCAATTGGCCCCACAAAAAACTCAGCAACTTTGGATACAACTGAAATCACAAGATCCACAGCCATTTTCGCATGTGCTTTTGCAACCTTCTGGTACCTGGTAACAGTCAATGAAACAAGCAGCAAAATAAGGAAGAAAAATTATAAAGATAATTTTAAAAAAAAATTGAACGTTATAAAAGGAAATTGAAATGAAACGACCTTTCAGCAAAAAGCACCTCTTTCCTTCTTAGCTATGGAAGAAGCACACTTTAGCTTTATGGTACCTCAACCGAAATCATTGACCAGAGTAAAGGATGAGTGGGCTGATGGATACTCAAAGCAGAAGCCATTTAAAGAAGTGTTAAAAGCGGAAAAGGAAATCAATGATATAAAAGTGCAAAAAAAAGAAAAAGAAAAAAGAAACTGTTAACAGCGGAAAAGGAAATCAATATTTGTAGAAAACAACGAAAAGTGGATGCAGGCTGAACTAAAGCATATCAGGGACCAAAAAATACTAAATCTTAATTTAAATTCATTATTTGTTAAAGAAAAACATAATCTAAATCCAAGAAATTAGAAAGCTTAAACTTAAATGAAAAGGACTTTCTGCAAAACGCACCTTTTTCGTTTTGAGCTACCAAAGAAGCACAGTGAGTGACTTCAGCCTTAGCTTTCCTTTGCCTCAACCGAAACCAATAGCAGCCCATCAACGCGCCAAGCAAATAATGAGAAGATCAGAAGACCACAAAGGATGCAAGCCAACGATATCAAGGTGAAAAAGAGCAAGATCTCGAATGACGGGCGGAGACAAGGGAGAGACTCAATGATGCAAGTGGCCACCTTTGTGTTCTTTTATGGGTTAATTACACACACCGGTAACCAACTTTTTCACTATTTTCCCTTAAAATCCTCAATTTTTACTTCCTTACGTAAAACTTCGTAATATTTATCGTGAATCCCACAAAATTATCTAATGACACATTTTATTTATTAGTGAAAATGTGGATGTTGATATGTTATCTAATAAAAAGCAATTATCATATCATCTGAGAGTTAATTACACTCATTGTATCCAATATTTTTATTAGTTTTCAAAAATATCCAACTTTTATTTAGTTATTTAAAACCTCCCAATATTTCTCATAAATCTCACAAAACTATTTAACGGCACATTCCAATCGATAGTGATGACGCGAATGCTAACATGTCAAGTTTAACTCAAAATCTGATAAAAAAAAGTAGTGAACACGTCAGCTAAATGTTAGATGACTTGACCTACTAACGTGTCAAGTTTTTCTTTTCCAAATTATTTCCATTTGGATATGTACTTCGGATCTTATTAATAAAAATGTTGACTATCAGCATGTTGGATTCAAATCTCTATTATTTTATTCTTATTTAAATTATTATGTTATGAGTTTGAGTTATGATTCAGTAATCGCATTAAATAATTTTTATCATTCTTATAATCATATGCACATAAAATGGAATTAATTAAAATTTAGTAAGATTTGGATATGAAAAAATATCAATGTTATCATGAATTTTGATATAAAACTTGTTGTGTTTTAAATATTCGCAAGCGCACGGTTGTGGTTGCAGTGTAAAGGATTATCGTTCCCACATGGATTGACTATTAATTACCAACAATTCTTACTTATTATCTTAGTTAGCAAATCAATTTAGTAAATTGGGTAAAAGAATAAAAATGACTAATAACTTTAAGAAGTAAAATCAATTAATTGCAAACATAGAGTCTAGGTCTAGTTTCACTATTCCAATCAAATCATGCATACAACATTAATTTAATTATCTTAGAATTTAGTTAAGGGTAATTGCTCTAATTTACCTAAAACCTCTCTCGAGTTCAATTAAGCATGCAAAGATCAAGATTTAACCTACTCTTGTAATTAAAATTCTAATCCAAACTCATTAAGTTCTTTAATAATTATTTGCCACTGTATCTCTAAAGTCATGACTCTCCGAAGAGTTCGCCTACTAAGCTAACAATTTCCCCTAACTCTCGTTGGTGAAATTGTACATTAATATGCAACTCAAATAGGCCTAGAATGAATCACAAGACAATTATTGAAACGCAAAGAATTAACTGAAAACCAAGTCAATTATAATTAAGAATAAGTATTCAAATCATGTTATGGAATAACTACTCCTAACTGAGACTTTGTAAATAAAACTAGTCACTCATGGCTAGGACAAAATCCATGAATAATAAAAGAAACAAAATAAGACTAATGAACACTGAAAAATAGTGAGCTTAATCTCTTTGAAAATTATCCTCCTCTTCAGTATTTTGATCCGTCCTTTTTTTTTTGTTAGCAACCTAGATATTTTGTTTTTCTTTTATATGACTTAGGGTAGCTTAGGAGTTCTTGAGATCATCTAATTCCTTAAAACATGCGGAATTGGAAACAATCTTCATGGCACGGCTTAGTGTCACAGGCGTGTTGTCATGCCATGCGATTCGCTACTTCTCAGGTACACTTGACACAACATCATGCAAGTCGTGCAAAATTCTTATGCAAGTCGTGACATGTTCTTCAATTTTGAGGCTATCATGGCTTGGACTTGGGCTCAATTTAACTTTCTTCCTCCTTTTTCGTTCAACCATATTCCCTTGTTTTTTAGCCCATAAAATTCAAAGTCTTGGGGCCACTAAAAGATAAAAACCATAAATTAGTAAAATTCCACCAAAAGCATATTAATAAACCAAAAAACACAAATAAGTCCCTAAACTATCCTAATGTCCTAATTGTACCCAAAAACAACATTAATTAAGTTATTATCTATTTAAAACTTATTAAAATTCAACTTTAAAACACGTAAATAATTTACACATCAAATTTTTAATTATATTATATTTTTAAAGTCATATCAATTTAGCTATTCAAATTTATGAATTGTACCTAATTTAGTTTAAGAATCTAAATATACTTTAAAAATTACCTTTAAACCCTTATAAAATAAATTTATTTATTAAGCTTTTTTTCTTTTGTTAACAAAAATGTAACAAATATTTTCAAATTCTAATCTTATCACTTTCAAAATACTTTCAAAAATTAGTTTTGAAATATTTTAATAAAATTTTAACTTTTTTATAGTATTTTATAAAAAGCCCTATATTTTTTTATATTTACATCTTAAATGTCAACCATATTATTCAAACATTTTCTAATTAAAATGAAACATAAAAATAAAAAGTGAAAGTGCCTTAGAGAAGAGGTGAATAGGGTTATCGAACAATAATAAGAAATTAAAAAAAAATTGAGTAAGAATTAAAAGAATGTTGAGAAGAAATAATGATGAACACAAGAATTTAAGGAGTTCGAATTTTTAACAATCCTACTTCTCCAACTAACTTATCCCTAAATTAGAACTTTCAATTCCCCACAATTTTATTTACAAGATTGAGATTATATAAGAGTTTTGTGGCTCACTCTTTAACCTTATAACTTAAGTTTTCAAGGATCACTCAAAAATCAATTCACAAGTGTTTTCAAGACTCACACCAAAACTAATTTTTCAAGTGTTTTGATGGGTAAACACTTAAATTAATTCATTTAGAACATAATCTCACTTTTCATTTTCTAATCCGAGAAAATAAAAAAATAAGAATATTTATTCTGACACTCACCAACTCTTACAAAAGTTATATAAAAATAAAATGAATTTTGAAAGAGTTTAGAGAGCTTGATTGAATGCTTAAAAGTACATAATGAACAAATAAGTTTCTTAACCTCAAAATAATTTTCAAAGGTTATATTTATACTTGAGCGATTCAATCATAGTTATTGGAATCGATAATTTTGTTTCCAACTAAATCAAAGTCCATTTGAATGTAATTTGTCAGATCCTGGTCAAGATTTCATTAGTCCTAGTCGAGACATTAAAAAACCTAACCGTTATAGCCATTGTATTTGATTTCCTAGATTGGTCTTGGTAGGGATCACCTTGTCCTTGGCACAGTCCCGGTTGGAACATTAGATTGGGATATGTTCTACCAAAAATAAAATTTTTTGCTGAAGTTAGTCTCGGTCGGGATTACTACAATCCCGGTTGGGACCAGGACAGGATGGGTTCTAAAATTGGCTAAAATTGAGCAAATTTGACCACAGTTGATCCCGATCGTGAGCAATGTCCAAAGTGATTTTTCTTTAATATTTCTTCACCATTTTAACTTCCAATTTAGCCCTAATTTACACACACTTGAAGCAAACACATTAGTTGCTCAAAATTAAGTTTGTTAAAATCAAAATCAAGATTGATAACTTGCTAGGGTTAACAAAAAGTATGGAAAAGTAAAAAAAAAAAAAAGAGCATTAGAGATATTGAAAACATTGATTATGAATAAAAAGAAAATTTGATCTTTTTGAAAAAATAAAAAAAAACTTTTTAAAATTTTCATTGTTTTTGACGGTGATATTTAAAAATAACTTCCTTTATATCTTTATTCTTATTCATATTAGAGTGTATTAATTTGAATAACTTCATATAACTAAATTGATATAACTTTAAAAACAGGATATAATTTGAATAACTTTCTTTAGCCTTGATCACGGTTCATGAATCGCCGGTTCACAGTTATAAGGTCAATAAAATAAGATTGGAATCAGGTATAACTTCCGGTTCAAACTAGTCGATTCCGATTTTAAACCGGTTTGATTTTGTATAATTTTTTTATGGTATAAAGTTGAAATAAAAATTTATTATGCTATTTTAATAAATTATTTTATAGTTAAAAATAAAAAATATATAATTTACTTTGACTAGTTAACTTAAATTAAATTAACTAGTTAATTTTAGATTAAAAATTTGAAAAAGATAAAAATAAATTATTTTATGTTAGTTTTTATATAATATTAGTTGAAATAAAAAATTTTACAATATATATAAATATATATATCAAAATTTAAAATATATATATATATATATATATAGTTTGAAAATATTTATATTATATATATATTTTTAAAAAATTGATTATGATTTGAAATTAAAAAATTCAAAGAGAATTAAATGAGTGCATTGAAAATACCAGTTCGGACCCGACAATTCACAGTTCTATTTAGGAAGGAACCAGTTCTCTCTACAATTTCGGAACGATTCAATTCGGTTCCAATCCAATTTTGATCAGACTGATTTCAATTCTGGTTCAGGATCTAAACTGGCCGGTATATGTATATATATATATATATATGTGCATGATGCTTTCTAGAAAGGAATAGTCAGAATGTAAGGCAAGTATTCCTAAACAAAGAGCAATATGGCAAGAATGTATCATGCAGCACATCGCTTCGAAATAAAGCAGCAGCAGCAGCATAGCCTCAATAAGTACAACAAGGTTGCTGTTGGGCTACTTGTGAAGGCTTGCCCACTTACTTGAATGATCCACATTATAGAAAACTAGCGGTCTAGTGCAAGCCCAACCATAACACTCCTTCAGTCCCAACTTGATCGAATCTTTTGCTGTGTACTAACCCCAACCCATTGCACTACTATATTTTTAGCAAACCTGACCTAGCGACGTGCATGCATTTCTTCGTCTTCTTCTTCTATTTGACATCCATTTCTAAGTAGATCTGAAACTAGGGCTCCACTCTGGGATTGGCCATGATGATCATAGGTGGTGAATTCTAATTTTGATGTAAATAATCTGTTTTTTTTTTCTTTAATTTTATTTCTTAAAGATTTATTACCAACTATTTTTTAAGGTATAAACATTTTCTATTTGTTAAAAATCTTTATATATACGTAATTAAAGTGTAGTTGATAAATTAAGAAAATAAATAAATAAAAGTGCACTAGGTTAAATAAAGGTTTAGTCAAAAATTAAATTTTTTTATAAAATTATTCTAAATTTATACATATTAATTAACAAGTTTCCTGAGAAAAAAAAATTATTGTCGGTCTGTTAATAGCTTTTTTTTTTTAAATTAATGTATAGTTTGTATGCTTCTAATCCTACTATATTTATTTTGTAAAATTAATGTTTATCTCATTTAATCTTAATTTTTTTTATTGGTAGTTGTTATTTACTAATTGTCAAAAAAAATTATAAATTCAAATGAGAAAATTAGGAAATATTTAAACAGATTTTTTTTTAAAATGCCAAGTATTTTAGCTGGCAGAAAAATGTCACTATATTTTTTAAAAATTTAAATGGTAATTTGTTTCATAAAAATAAAAATAGAAATCTGGATTAGAATAAATAATTTTAATTTTTAGTGTTTAGTTAAATATTTAAATTGGTCAATATTATCCTTTATAAATAGTTTAAGTGGTAAAAAGTGTAAATAATTATAAGTAAAGAGCGGGTTTGAACTCACATTTCCCTTCTATTTTCTCCTTATGGTGGAAAATTAACCATTTCAATTTGCTTAAAAAATTTGGCCAAATGTTTAAATATTCATATATACTATTAAAATTTATGAAATAAAATATAGTTTTTGAAATAATAAAATAAAAGTTTCAATAAATAATTATAGCTTCATAAATAATTATAAAAACATTTATTAAAATAATAATTAATTTTATAATAATAATTAAAAATTATAATAATATTGTCATATATATTAATAAATAATTTTAAAATTAGTTTTTATAATAACTAATTATAATGTTATTTTTTAAATATTAAAAATATTTTTATATAAAAATAATATTAATTCCCATTCTATTCGAAATTAAACACGTGCACTCTTCATTGAGATTATGATTCTAAAGCATGAATCAAACCAACTCTTAATTTTTTTAAAGCAAAATATAAATTTTTTTAAGTGTATTTAAATACAAACTAGTCATGCATTCATACTTTTTACGGATTATAAATAATATATAAATTTTAAAATCAATAATTAAATATTTTTAATAAATTAAAACTACAATTTATTTAAATATAAAAATTAGGATTTAAAAAGTTATTACAATTTTTTTTTAAGAGTACATGTTTATATTTTTTAATATGTATAGTATAATAATAATTTAATAAATAAAATAAAATAATAGAAAATAATTTAAAAATAAATGTTTTGATTAGAATAAAAGACATAATTTTTTATTAAAAAAAAAGTTGAGTTTTAGATATAACAGAATTAAAGTGTTTTACATTGAATAGAACATGTGTATATATTATTGTTTTAGTCAAAAAATAATACAAAAAACTATTATATATTGTAGAATTAAGATTGAATTGTTTAGTTTGTTATAAAACTAAACTTGAATTTAGTAGTATTTAATTAGAAGAAAATATTTTATAGTAGAATGACTTTAAGAGAATTTAGAGAGAGTTTGGAGAGAATTTGGAGAACTATAATATTGAAAGAATTTGGAGAATAATCTATCTTTTTCTCTATCTTTTCATCAATTTCAATTTCTTTATATAGAAATTTTCTTTTCACTATTTGAGAACTATTTTCTCACAAGCAATATATTGCTCATTCACATTCATAATACTCTCCATTGAATAACAATATTTTGCAACTGCCTCATTAAAACCTTACTAAATAAAACCTAGTGGGAAAAACTTTAGATTAAGAAAAAAGAGTATAGTGCATGATTTTCTCCCCTCAAGTTGATATGTATAATCTTCCTTCACATAGTATGCAGATGTTGCATTCCAATATCGTGAACGTGTTTTCTAAAGGTTGTAGTTTGAAGCGCCTTTATAAAAATATCAGCTGAATTCTTGCTAGACTGAATATACTTGATATTTATATGATTATTTTTTATTAGCTCGTGAGTGTATGAAAAGAATCTTGAAGGTATATGTTTGGTTCTACTACTTTTGATATATCCTTCCCTTAACCGTGCAATGCATGCTGCATTATCTTCATACAAAATTGTTGAACTTTTGTTGACTGGAAAACCATAAGATTCTTCAATATGATGTGTCATTGATCTAATCCACATACACTCTTTACTTGCTTCATGTAGTGCAATAATCTCAGAATGATTTGAAGAAGTAGCAACAAGTGTTTGTTTCTGGGAATGCCAAGAAATTGCAGTTTCGTTATTTATAAACACATAGCTTGTTTAAGATTTCACTTTATGAGGATCAGATAAATGCCCTGCATTTGCATAACCAATCAATTCTTATTTTGAATTGTTAGAATAACCCAAATCAACATTTCCTTGAAGGTATCAAAGTATATGTTTAATCCCTTTCCAATGCCTTTTTGTTGGAGCTGAACTGAACCTTTCTAATAAATTGACTGCAAAAGAAATGTCAGGTCTAGTACAATTAATAAGATACATTAGAGCTCCAATGACACTAAGATATAGAAATTCAGAATCAAGAATTTCTTTATTTTTTTCATATGGTCGAAATGGATCAGTCTCAATATTGAGTGATTTGACGACCATTGGAGTACTTAAAGGATTTGCTTTATCCATATTAAAGCGTTTCAAGATCTTTTCTGTGTAATTTAATTGATGCACAAATATCCCATTGTGCATTTGCTCAATTTCTAAACCAAGGCAATACTTGATTTTTCCAAAATCTTTCATTTTAAATTCTTCTTTTAAGTATACTGTTGCTTCATAGATCTCATTTTCTGTTCCAATGATATTTAAATCATTAACAAATACAACTATAATCACAAATCCAGACATTATTTTCTTAATAAAAACGCATGGGCAGATAATATTACTCATATATCCTTTATTAATCAAATTATCGCTTAAACGATTATACTACATGTGTCCAGACTATTTTAACCCATATAAAGATCTCTGGAGCTTGATCGAATACATTTCTTTAGGTTTTGTACTTAATGCTTTAGGCATTTTAAATCCTTCAAGGATTTTCATATAAATGTCACTATCAAGTGATCCGTACAAATAAGCAGTTACAACATCCATAAGACTCATTTCTAATTTCTTAGAAACTATTAGGCTAATCAAATACTTGAACTTAATTACATCCATAATAGGAGAATATGTTTCATCATAATCAATTTCAGGCCTTTGTGAAAAACCTTAAGCTACAAGTCTAGCTTTGTACCTTATTATTTCATTTTTCTCATTTCTCTTTCGTACAAAGACCCACTTGTATCCTACAGGTTTCATAGTTTCAGGCATAAGAATAATTGACCTAAAAATATTTCGCTTATCTAGTGAGTCTAATTCAGCCTGCATGACATCTTTTCATTTTATCTAATCATGTCTATTTTAACATTCCATGATTGATTTTGGTTTATGATCATCTTTGTTATTTATGATTTTACATGTAACAATATATGAAAATATTTCATCAATACTTTTCATCTCATTTCTATTCAACAGTTTTCTTGTATTGGTATCATTTATCGAGATTTCTTGATTAATATCATTTATACCTTCCATTTGGGACTTTCTTTATTTTTTATTTCTTCAAGGATATTTTCCTCAATATCAATATGATTATCTATTCCATTTCTCTTTCGAGAATTTTTATCCTTAGAACCAATTGGTCTTCTACGCTTTTGGCGTGTTTTAGACTCATGAGTGTCTTTATTCTTAGGTTTTATTTCTGAAATTTTAATATGAGCAGGAGCATTGGCTATTGGTATATATGATTTAGTCACTCTTTTGTATCAATAAATGCATCTGGCAATTGATTTATAATTGCTTGTAAGTGCATAATCTTTTGTACTTCCAATTCACATTATTTTGTATTAGAATCCAAATGCAATAATGATGGTTCATTCCATGAAATATCCCTTTTCCCTTCTTTCTCCTTTTTCCTAATGTTGGGAAAATAACCTCATTAAATTGGTAATCAGCAAAACGTGTTGTAAATACATCACCAGTTAGAGGTTCAAGATATCTAATAATCAAGGGTGTTTCAAACCCAACATAAATTCCCAATCTTCATTGAGGACCCATTTTTGTGCGCTGAGGTGGCACAATGGGTACATATATTGCATAATTAAAAATTCTGAGATGGGAAATATTTGGTTCTTGATCAAATGCCAATTGTAGTGGGGAGTATTTATGATATGCACTAGGTCTGATGCGAATTAATGAAGCAGCATGTAGGATTGCATGACCCCAAACTAAAATGGAAAGTTTTGTTCTCATTATTAATGGTCTAGCAATAAGCTGAAGGCGTTTAATCAATGATTCAGCTAAACCATTTTGAGTATGTACATGGGCAACAAGATGCTCAACAATGATCCCAGTAGACATACAATAATCATTGAATGCTTGAGATGTAAATTCACCAGCATTATCAGGTCTTATTCTCTTGATTGTATAATCAGGAAATTGTGCTCGTAATTTAATAATTTCAGCTAGCAACCTTACAAATGCAACATTATGAGTTGATAATAGACAAACATGTGATCATCTACTAGATGCATCAATTAATAGCATAAAATATCTAAATGGTCCACATGGTGGGTGAATTGGCCCACATATATCACCTTGAATTCGTTCAAGAAACATTGGTGATTCATTTTGAATTTTAGATGGTGAAGGCCTCAAGATTAATTTTATGAGAGAATAAGCTGTACATAACATTTTATTTGATTGAGGAATTCTTTGCCACTTCAATGGATGCCCATATGAATTCTCAATTATCCTTCGCATCATTACTGATCCAGGATGAGCTAATTTGTCATGCCATAAATTTACTGTTAAAAATTATAAGATTTTTCTTTTACTGCCATATGTGATTCAATTACATGTATATACGTGTAATACAATCCAGTAGAGAGTTTTAACAGTCTTTTTAGTACTTGTATTTTTTCTTATTTGTAGGAAACTATATTTAAATATTTATTACCATTTATAGTAATGGATTGGGTATCACACCCATTTTGATATATGTCATCAAAACTCAATAAATTTCTTGTTGATTTTGGTGAAAACAAAGCTTCATCAATTATAAATTTTGTTCCATTTAATAACATAAATTTAGCTTTGCCAATTCCTTCAATCAAATCTACAGGATCTAATATTGTTTTTACAATTGCCTTTGTAGGCTTCATTTCAGAGAATGTAGTACCACTTTCTGGTATGCAGAGATCTCCAATATTATTTTTATATTGAGTACAATCCATATTAAACTTCAAAATAAATAAACACATAATTAATCAATTAAGGTAAAAACATAAAATAATTGCAAAGTAGGACATTTTATTAATTTAAAAATAACATACATAACAATAACATATTCTTTAGAATTGAAAATAAAATAGGTAATAACAACATACTTAAAATTATAGATGTCTCAATTTTTGTTGTCAGTAAAATTATCAGTAAAATCAGAAACATCTAGATGAGTTGTATCATTAACATGAGTATGATGCTTATTGAAGTTTATTTCATTTTCTTTGTCTTTCAATGATGCCTTATAAAGTTGGCAAAGACGTGGTGGTGTACGACAAACTCGTGCCCAATGTCCTTTACTACCACATTTGAAACACACAGTTTTAGACTTATATTGGGACCTTTCTTGAACACTACTGATGACTGATTTTAACTTCTTTTGAGGTTGAGTCTGAGTTTGTTATGGAGTATTATTATATTTATTTCAACAACCACGGCTAAAGAATTAACGTCTTCCATGTTCACGACTTCTACCTCTCCCACGTCCATGACTATTGTAATTTTTATGTCTAGAATAATTTATAGCATTTGCTTATGGAAATGCTACTGAGCCAGTTGGACGAGACTGATGATTTTTTTATCAAAAGTTCATTATTTTTCTTAGCTACAAGCAGGTATGAAATTAGTTCAGAATATTTTTTAAATCTTTGCATCCTATATCGTTGTTGCAGTGTAACATTTGATGCATGAAATGTGGAGCAAATTTTCTCCAGCATATCCTCATTTGTGACTGTTTGTCCATAGAATTTTAATTGTGATACTATTATGAACGTTACAGAATTATAGTCACTCACTTTTTTGAAATCTTAAAAGTATAAAACTCTCCATTCATTAGTGACTATTGGTAGTATTACATCTCTTTGATGATCATATCTGTCTTTTAAATCCTTTCAAAGAACACTTGGATCTTTGACAGTCAAATATTCACATTTTAATCCTTCATCAAGATGACGATGGAGAAAAATTATAGACTTGGTCTTATCTTGCAATGAGGTGTTATTTTTTTTTATGGTATTAATTAACCCCATTGATTGAAAATGCATTTCTACATATAGAATCCAAGACATATAATTTTTTCCCGTGACGTTAGAAGCAACGAACTCAAGCTTTGCTAGATTTGTCATTATGATAACTAATAAAAAAAATATAACTCAATTAGAATTCATAAATTTGATGACTATTAAAAAAATAAAACATAATCAGAATTTACTAATTAATTATATCATGAATAAATATTGCAAGAAATAATAGCGGTACAAAAAATTATATAATAATACTTAAAATTATATTAAATAGAAAATCATCTTCTATATGAATTATTTCAAAAACTATTATAATAGTCATGATCAAAATATAAATATAAATATACCAAATTATGTTTACAATTTAGAGTAAAGAGAGAAAGAGAAAATATATGAATTTTTGTGAATAAATAAAATTTATAGCTTGTCTATTTATAATTAAAAATATAGCTGTTTGTTATGTTACCGTTGGTAATAAAAATATAGTTGTTAGAATTTTTTTTATATATAATATATTGAGAAATAAATTATATAAAGTAAAATTAATAAATAATGTTGATATGATTATTTATAGTAAGTGAGTTAACATTACGATATGTATAAATATGAGGCAAAACCGTCCATTAATATAAAATGAGGTATAGTTTTCCCATTAACATAAATAATAAAAAAAATATAAATATGCATAAATATAAATTGGTAGGAGGCATATTCATCCATAAGGTTAGAACCATTTCTAGCAATATTTGCATCAATGGTGTAGTTAGTAAAACAAAATAAAAATAACAATTAATATAAAGTTAGATTGAATAAATAAATATAAATTAGTAGGAGGTATAGCTATCCATAATAATATTTAATCAAATAATATATTCATAAATATTAAATATTAAAAAATATGTATCTTATTATTTTGATTGAGAGCTTTTCATGCTGATAACATGTTGTAATATTAAGATTGAATTGTTTAGTTTGTTATAAAACTAAACTTGAATTTAGTAGTATTTAATTAGAAGAAAAATATTTTATAGTAAATGATTTTAAGAGAATTTATAGAGAGTTTGAAGAAAATTTGGAGAACTATAATATTGAAAGAATTTGAAAAATAATCTATCTTTTTCTCTATTTTTTCATTAATGAATTTCAATTTCTTTATATAAAGATTTTCTTTTCAATTTTTAAGAATTTTTCTCTCACAAGCAATATATTGTTCATTCATAAACAATATATTATTAATTTACAAGCAACATATTATTCATTCACATTCATAATATTATAAATATTTTATTTTTAATAAAAATTAGGATTTTTAATGGTTAGACATATTATTTTTTAGAGTGAATACTTAAATATAAAAATAGACATTTATCAAATTTTTTATTTAATAACTTTAGATTCAAAATTTAATATATATAGATGATTAGTGATAATCCCACTGACGTTTCAAATTCAAATATAGTAAAAAAATAATAATAATAAAAAGATTCTTATCTCCCAGTAACCTTTTTTTTCCCTCTATAAAACAATCTATATGATGAAATTCAATTTCCATATTGCTAAAAGATCCAGCATTTAACACCATCAAAAACAATATTAAAAGCAATATATATGTGTCATAATTTTTCTTATGCATTATAATTAAGACACCATTTTAATTAATTTATATAGAATTTTTTCCTCTCATAACTCCAAAAATGGAAGAATTGTCCTCTATATATATTAATTGAGGAGCTGTAGTACAAATAGCATACAGTGCTGTAGTCCTGAGCACCATGTGAAAACCATACAAAACAAAAATCCATCTTCTCTTTCATTGCTTCATAATTCAGTTTTCATATATATATATACATATATCTCCTACATCTTCCTTAAATAAATTGGTCCCATTCTCTGCATGTTTTCACGTGTCCTGCCATCTCCATTGCCGTTAATTACACCATCATCACCATCACCTACTGCATTGGATTCTAAAACAACACCCATGATACCCTTTTCAAAAAAATACAATAACAAGTATCATTTTCTTCCTCTAACCCTACTACCATTCTCATCCATAGTATGTGTGCATTACCTTCTTTTATATTCAATCCCATTTACTATTATAAAGACAGTGACTTCACTCTCCTTCAAAAGGGTGTGTGTTTTTGCCCTATCTCTTCCCCTTTCATCATATATAGGACAAAGTCCTTGATAAATGAGAGAGAGAAGAGGTTGGTGTTGTAGTTTTGCGCATATGCCCACTTCTTTTTTTATTTTTTTTCTTTGTTTTTGTAGGTTAATTTACAGTGCTAAGTAAAGAAAAATAGATACACCAACATAAACATTCACTAAAAAATAAACCACACCCACACTTTAACAAAGAAAAAACATGTTTGAAGGAGTACCAGACCAATTTCATCAATTCATAGTTTCAAGAACTTCTTCACTCCCTCTCCCTATTTCTTTTACACCATCTCTTCATCATGGCTCTAATTCTGGGAGTATTCCTAATTTTGATCATCCTGCACCTGCTTATGGTACTACTTCACATCATCATCAACAAGTTCCATTACACCACCAAAATTTCTTGCACCCGTTGCACCAAAGTTCACAACCAAATAGCAAGAATATTGATCATCAAGAGAAGGATGAAAATAGCCTGGCGCGTATGGATTTGGAGATTGAAAGAGTTGGGAGATCAATTCAAGAAGCTCTTAATCCATGGTCTAATGAAGAAGTTCTTGCTCTGTTGAAGATCAGATCTAGTATGGAGAATTGGTTCCCAGAATTCACTTGGGAACATGTATCAAGGTACAAAGTTGAATTTTTATTTTTCAATTAATGTTGGTGCATATTAAGATAAGCATCAAATCATCATATATATGTTGGTTTGAACTTTGAAGTGAAATACTTGAAACAAGTCAGCTGGATATGATCAGTGAAACAGTGTCTTAATCTGTTACTGAAAATTAAACCAAATTAGGCATCTTGTGTCTAGTACTCTACTGTTTACTTTATGTTTGAGAGAGCAAGACAAAAATATAATTATAGATGCCCTTATATATTGTATATCTAATAGCTGAATAATGAAATGCAGAAAATAAATGCTAATCATGGTATGTAATAGCCTATAGCTTTTTTATTTTCAATGCATTTATGGTGGGCACAGGAAGCTTGCAGAGATTGGGTTCAAAAGGAGTGCTGAGAAGTGCAAAGAGAAGTTTGAAGAAGAAAGTAGATACTTCAACAACATTAATTACTCCAAGAATAATTACAGGGTTTTTGGTGAACTTGAAGAGCTATATAATCATGGAGATAATCAAAACCCTCAAGAAGCATTAGCTGCAGAAAAGAACAAAAAAATGCAAAAGGCAACCCAAGAATTAGAAGAAGAGGAAGAAGAAAACAAGATTGAACAGAACGTGGAAGAAGATTCAAGAATTGATCAAACAGTGGGAACTTACCCAACTGAAGATGATGACAATGGGAAAGAAGTAGAGACGTCCAAGAACAAGAAGAGGAAAAGACAGAAAAAGTTTGAGATGTTTAAAGGCTTCTGTGAAGATATTATAAGTAAAATTATGGGTCATCAGGAAGAAATGCATAAGAAGCTTCTTGAAGATATGGCAAAAAGAGATAAAGAGAAGATAGCAAGAGAAGACGCTTGGAAGAAACAAGAAATGGATAGGATTAACAAGGAGCTTGAACTTAGGGCACAAGAACAAGTTCTTGCAGGTGGTAGACAAACAACTATAATCAACTTTTTAAAAAAATTCTCATCATCTTCGTCATCATCATCAAGTGGTTCTTCAGTTGAAATTCTTGAACAAACAAGTGCACATGATCTTCACAAGTTACCAAACAATTCAACTCTTTCAAATACAACTTCTTTGGTACTAACACAAAACCCTAATCCAACTTCTCAAAGAAATGACCAAGGCAAACCAGAAGCATCCATATCAACGGCCATAGACTTAGGCCATCAAAAGTCTAGCTCTTCACCACCCAAAAACATCACTCCAAGTAAAACCACTTCATTGCAAGAAAACCAAGCACCTCAAAACCTTAGTTCATCTTCACTCTCGGTAGCTACTGTCCAAAACCCTAAAATATTCACCTCCCGAAACAACCCATCACTGCCCAGTTTATCATCAAAAGATATAGTGCAAAAAAAGGCTACAACATCCAATGACAAGGATGACCTTGGTAAGAGGTGGCCAAAAGATGAAGTTTTAGCACTGGTAAACCTAAGGTGCAGTCTCTGTAACAACAATGAAGATAAGGAAAGCACAACAGTAAAAGCTCCTCTATGGGAAAGAATCTCATTAGGGATGTTGGAACTGGGTTATAAAAGAAGTGCAAAAAGGTGCAAAGAGAAATGGGAGAACATAAACAAGTACTTTAGAAAAACAAAAGATGTCAACAAGAAAAGATCTGTTGATTCTAGGACTTGTCCTTATTTTCATCAATTAAGCACTTTGTATAATCAAGGAACACTTGCATCAGCAGCACCTTCAGATGTGGGGACTGAGAAGCAGTGTTCTGCATCGCCGGAAAATCACACGGCTAGAAAGCTCATCTCATCCATAAACAATGGCTCTAGTAATTCAACAATGCATGATGCTGAAGGTGAGAAGAATGCGGTTCAAACACCAGCAGGTTTTGAGTTTGAATTCTAAATTTTGTAAAATTTTGTTATGTGGGTGTTAATTAATTCGATGTGACATTTAATAATGACTAATAAAAGAGTTTTTTTATGATTTTTACAAATCACTTTGATAAAAAATTCTTATCACCGTATATATTATAATTTGAATTCAAAATATTATTTAAGTAAAAATAATTATATATATATATATATATTTCTTCATCATGAAATTTTTAATTACTGGCATATATATATATACACACACGCACTTTAATATCTGTTGGAGAAGACAAGTTCAAAGAAAAAATCTCTTGGAGAAGCCATATGTACATGAGAGCTTGTATTTTAGTGAACACCGACAGGATGAAAAATATAAATACAACTTCGAAATTTCTGGTGAGATCTTAAGCAATTCATTGTTTTTTATTTGCTATTTTTGCCCCTAACTTTTCTGTTTTTATTTAAAATTTTATGCTTTCCATGTTGGGGAAAGACATCCTTATGACCCTTTCACAGTTCTTCCTAAATAAAATGAAACAAGATAGAAAGATACCTTGGAATCTTTTTCAGAAAAAGATAATTAATGAAGAATACATGTTGCATTTCATAAATATATAGTTATTGCTATCTTTATGGTAACTTTTTTCCAAACGCATTCTGAAATGAAGAATTTGATTTTTACTATCATTATTTTATGCAGTTCATTAAAATAAGGTTATATAACCTCTTTATTAATAATAATAATAATAATATATATATATATATATAGTTATTGTTCTCAATTAATTATAAATACCTAAGTAGTTTAAAAAAAAAAGTATTTAAGTGGCTATTTTTCTTCAAAAATATTATAGGATATAATATTTGAATTTTTTAGTGATCAGTTTGTGAATTCATTTAATCTTCTATTAATAAAAATTCTATAATTATTATTGTTGTTCCCCATTTTAATTTGCTCCAGAAACATATATAATTAATAAATAAAACAGTCTATAAGTGCAAGAAATGTAACTGGGAATATATGCTATACATACATATTGCAATGAGGTCGTGACAACATGTAATTTTTGGACAACTGATTGCCCTAGTTACATTTCGGCCAAATAAATCATTTAGGAGCTATTGCTGATAGAATTGCATATATTGTCTATACATTTTATTTTCCCTTTGTGTAATTAATTTTTTCTACATTGAATTATAGGGCTTTCCTTTTCTTGTATTTTATTATATGAAGTGCAAAATAGCGATTAAATAATTTTTTTGAAGTGCCGAATGAATCTTTTGCTCTTCTTTGTCAATCACTTATAAAAATATTAAATCATTATTTTTAAATAATAGTTTCTAAAAATAAGACCAATGGTGAAAAAACCACTATATATATGTGAAACCAAATTTTTTAAAATAAATGATAAATAAAAGTAAAATATTAAAGTGTACTTTTATATTAAAAAATTATGCAAATTTTAAAATATTATCTAAAATTTTACTAAAAATTAAATAATAAAAACTCATTTTATGATAAATCAAAAATATATAATAGGTTCAGTTTCTAACTAAACCCTCATATAGTGATGAAATTTCTTCAATTAAACTTAAAAGGCTTTTCCAAAATGTTGAGTATGCTTTTGTTTTATTGTTATAGTTATACATAACAAATAATAGATAAAGCCTGAGCAGAGACTGACTTGAGAGTAGGCTACATTACAAAAGATCACAACGACAGCACAAAAACATGACATAATGTGTCTGTTGAGATAAAGGGTCCACTCCACCACATGACCAACATATATTACATACATTTATACCATTGTATTTATGTCTTTTTTCTTTAGCTTAAATAAAAAATAAATAAATAAACAGAGGACAGTTTTCTTGTCTTTATGAGCACACGATATAGTAAAATTTGCATACATTATGATATACGAAAGGCTATTTTCACATACAATGTGATAAAGCTTTTGACGAATTATAAAAAACACATAAATATAAAAAATAGAATATATTTCTTGAAAAAATTAATTATATACTGAGAGAATAGTATTTAATAGTGAAATTTACATAAAATGATTCATTATAGATCATTATTATCTAACTAAAATTTTTTGCACCACATAAATTAAGGACGAATTTTGAGTATAAACTTAAAAGATGTAAATGATTAAAAAAGTGAAATTTTGCATTGGATTTGGAACAAGAGCAAAATATTGAAAATAAATTAAAAAAATACTATTTATTTTTGATATATCACATCTTATGTTGAATGTTTAATTAAAAAAACATGTATATCATTTTAATTGACTAAATTTAGAAAGTTAAGCTGGAATTGACCCTTTTTTATTAATAAAAAAAATCAAATGATATAAGTATTAATTAACTTAATAATATAGGGCAATCTTCCCTTCCAATTAAATAGAATAAATTTTACAAATTGATAATAGTATGATTTGAACCCTACATTTTATGACCCGTAAATTATTTTTTTTAATGTAACTGCACTTGCACTCTTTTTTTAATATGATATTTTCCAAAAAATACAAAGTTGCATAATAAACTAAAAGTCAGAAACAAAGTTCAGCAGCCAACTTGAGCTTTTGTCCAAAACACTAATGATTGCATTGAATCCTGAAGATTTGAATTTGAGGTCTTGCAAGTGTTGGTAGAGCAAGGCAAACCCATCTCAAGCTTAAACTAACATTTCAAAAGCCCATCTCCAAAATTTTTATTACAAAAAGCTCATTGAACATCGATATCATATGTTTTCTTACATATGATTTAGGAGCATAATGATTGTAATTAAACTCAATATCTTTTGTGTTTATTAATTATGTTATTTTGTAATAAAAAAAAATGTACTTTTCATCCTAATACAAGACAAACACTTTATATTACAGGGTTTGGTTTTTAAGACCTTAATGATGACTTTTAGTGTAGCATGTTTGAGTGAACAATATTGTGGATTAATGCTTTTTAACTTAATTTTAAAAATGACACATTAGTGCATAATAAATAAAATGATTTTGGTTTGTCACTAGTTAAGCTGGATTTTAATGCTTCTGTTGGCACGAGTGAAGCAACTCTGCCATTATCATTCCAACAACAAAATCAAAGTTAAGTGATGATTAGTGTCGTTGAATTTATATAATATATTTTTATTACAAAGTTGAAGTTATAAATATAGGTGCTTAGTGCTAATCTAATCTATTGTATTGTTTATTAACAATTTGTTTTTTCCTTTTTGTTTTTTTTTTCCTGCCCTATTAAGTTGACAATTGAGACACTCACATGTTTGCTTTCTGAGGAGCAATAATCTATATGAACTTGGATTTAGTTGTTACAATTGAAAATGGCAGATTTTGGACCGTCACATCTGCTTTTTGAAAGCATAATTAAGCTTAACTTCTTGTGGTTATTTCTTCTTCTTCTTCTTTTTTCTTTTTTAACCAATGTTCAATTATACTCATCAAGCAGAAAGGCCTAATATAGCCCTTTTAAATAATACAAAAATTCGAACTTAAAACTTTTCGCTCAGTGCGGTAGAGTGCCACACCATTCCACCATCCTAATGTGGCTTCTTAATAGCTTCTCATTTGAATATCACTTGGTCTTTAGATTTTTTAATAGCTTCTCATTTGAATGTCACTTGGTCTTTAGAAAAGAAAATTGATTCCCATATAGTCTAATAATTAAATTCATCTATTAGTTATACGTTACAATGTCAATTTTAAGTTATAAAATATATTTAACTTAAAAAGGTTATCAACTTGTTCGTCAGTACTTGATCTATTAGTTAAATTTTTCATCATGAATATAGTATTGTGTCGAATGTCTATATTGTTGTTTTCTAAAAAGAAAAAAAGGCTAAGAAGTTAGCATATTAAAAAATGCATTGATCAAATTATTTTTTTTTAGTAAAAATATACATTAATTGATTACTAAATAAAAATCTGCCGTCGGTCATAGAATGAAGCCATTTAGTTTCATTTTCAATAAGGCTAGATGCTAATAGGGACATAAAACTTGACAACTTGACTTGTGATTTAGCAATGGGTCATAATAAATATATGCTTGTGGTTGTGGGTAGCACTATCCCTCCTCCATCCCTATTAGATTTCTGTATCTTTATCTAATATTGGAATTTGCTGCATACCACCCTACCATGTTTCCTATATTTGCTTACCAATATGTTTATGCCGCCCCACTCCCTAAAGATAAATAAAAAACCATTAATAAAACCATATTTATCAACTCCAATTAGACCCCTCCTTAGGGACACTCTATTAGTTTGACTTGTTTCCAAAACAAATCCACATTTTGCTACATGCTTCCCAATACATAATTTAGGTTAATTTAAGTATAAATTGATGTAAAATTTTTTTATTTGAAAAGAATATTAATTAGGAAAAACATATATTTGAAGAATATTATCTTTTTTATGAGATATACTGAACTGAAAATGTCAAAATAGTTAATACTGTTATGACTGCAGATATGAAATGTAAAAATAACTTTTAATGTCAATTATGAAATTAAATTTTAAAAGTTTAGTTGTTATTTGAGATGATATTGTGCTTTTTATTAGTTAATTAGTTGTTCTAACTGCATATATGGCTCAGAGACAAAGGATGAAGACAGTATAGTTAAATAGATGTTGATGATGAGATAACACTCAATTAATATGCTCACATAAAGGTTAAATTTTGATCACACTTCACGGGCGATGCATCACTTTTTAAGTTAGTTGAATATTAATTTTCTCTCTTTTTGTGGATGAGGATGTGACATTTTCTTTATGTACCCACTTAAGGATGCTCCTCAACTTGATTAAATATTGCTGGATAATTTAATTTAATATATATTTAAGTCTATAGCGATGTGGGTTTTTATGCACTTTGAGCTAAACTTAAGTCACTTGTGATTAAGTAATGAACATTTTGTTTCTTTATTTCAATTGCAACGGCAAAACAACACTTGGTGCGGCACTTGAGGTTGAATGTGTGTATGAATTACGAGTTGATGAAGAGAGCAAACTGTTGGATATTTTTCATCTATAAACTTAGATGCTTAATCTTAAAAGTCAAGATTTTTTTGTTTTCTTTATCTTGGAATTTACTCTGTGCAGCCTATATTCTTGCATGTGCTAAAGCGAGCTTATTGTATTTGTTAGATTTCGGGACAATCATCTTCTTGAAATTAAGGTATGATTAGTTGGTAATCCTATCTAATCATACTAATGATATTTAGTTTTGATTTTAATGCACAAACATTAGCAAATTGATGTTTTATTTTATGGGTTCATTTTATTTACCATCATTTAGAAGTTGAACTATAAAAATATATGAGGTTTTAAAAGTTATATTATTTGAAAAGATTTTGTCTACATTTCAACTAAAACGGTGGTTTATTTCATAAAAATTAAAATTAGAATCGAGATTATGATATTAATTAACTGTTATTTTATAGATCAGTTCGTAATTGAGTCAATTTAAATAATATTTACTAATTTAATTTGATTTAAATATATTTATAAAAATAATAAAAAATTTTCAACAATTAATTCAATATAATTAACCTAAAACCTCATTTAACGTGAAATAACAACTTCCTATTGATTCCAACAAATCATTTACTAAAAAAGAATTCTAACTACAAACAGAAATTGGACGTCGTTTTGCATAATCAGAAAAAAAAAAAAAAAAAATTGTAAATTGAGAAAGTTTCGGAGGGTGCTGTAGTAATATCAACTGAATGAAGTAAAAATCCAAAAAACGTCACCTTCCTTTGCCTTCTCCATCGGAGCAAAACCTGAAATAAGAAGAAAAAGAGAAGGGTAAAATGGTAAAAAGAGGTGAATGAAAAGCGCCGGATAATTAGCCTCGTGATTGCAGATCCAGGAGAAGTAACCATGGGGTCCACCTTTGTTTCCTCCGGTCGGTCTTCTCTTCCCTTCATCAAGTCAGCTGAACTCAACGAACCATCCTTTACTCCAATAATAATAATAAAATAATAATAATATATTTATTTCGGATGTAATAATAAAATAATAATAAGAATAATATATCTATTTCAGATATAATCTATTTTTAAATAAATTTTATTGAATGTTATAAGATAATTTCACCACTTTTTTTTTAAGATAATTTTATTACGTATAATCTTATAAATTCAAACAATAACTTTTCATTCTTTAACAAAATTATTATAATTTAACCCCTTAATCTTCAACAAACATGTTCTATTTAACTAAACAATTAACAATACATATATTCAATATTGTAACTGATTTTTATGTTAATAAAAAAAATTAACAATTGTTGAAATCAATTGATGAAATTTTTTTTTCATTTAAATAATATTTTAAATTTAATTCAAGATATATACAATTTTTTAAAAATTAATTATTAAAAGATATTTACTAATTTTATAATTCTATTTAAATTAAATTAATTATTAGAAAATATTTATCACTTTTATAATTATAGTTATTTCTAGACGAAATCGTATTTGTAATATATAATATCTAAAATTTAAATTTGTAACGCATATATTATTTTTTTTAACAATTAAAGAGGGAGTGTGGAGGGATTCAAATCCTCCCTTGCTACAAGGATGCGAAGACCTTCTATCTACAGGTTAGAGGAGACCAGCGTGACAAATATGTTAAATAATTTACATAAAAATATGACCATTGAATATTTATACCATAAAGTTGTAAAAAAAATTACCTAAAAATAAAATAAAAAAAATAAAAGTAAGTGTTTGAATAGGAAGCTAGCAGTGCCTTTAGACCCAGTAATTTATCAAACTCTTTATACTTTCTCTGAGTTTTCATGAATGAATCTCTCAGTCTAACTTCTGAATTTTCACTTCTTTTAACAAAAAAATAAAAATGGATAAAGTAAAAAACACACCCATCACCCTTTCTGTAGTTGCATGATTCTTGTTTTGACCCATTTTTCTTTTTCTTTTTTTTTTTTAAATTTATTTTTGCTTTTTCTCCCTCACACTTCTCCACAAACTCCACGACTCAAATTGAACTTAGACTCCAATTTATAGAACCTTTTCTTTCCCGGCATCTTAATTTTGTATTTAAACTATCTTTAATTGAAGAACTATTATATCCTTTAGTGATATAAATACAGAATATAATTTAAATTAAAGTTAATTAATCTACAAAAAATAAACAAATTATAAATTTAATAATCAATTTAAGTGCTTCAACAATTAATTAATTTTTTTTTACATAAATTGATTGTACACAAATAAATATAGATTATTGGAATTATTGTGAAAACAAAAATAGTCTGCTATTGAGATTCAAGAATAATAAATTGTGAAAATTGTTACCTTACAAAACAAAAAAAAAATTATAAAAAATGAAGGGAAGTAGTGTCCCTATTCTTAGTTTGTCTCTTTCTCACAAAGCATATAATTTTTATTTAGCTATTAATTTTTTTTATACAAATCTCGATTAATTCAGAATTAATATATTAATTGTTAGAGGAATATTAGAGAAAGGTGGGGCCACACACTTTAAAGAGGCAAGAAAGCCCTTGCCATCACTCCCAAAGGAATGGGGCATTTAGCTATTAGTTAAGTAGCTTATGACAAAGGAAGTTAGCATTTTTCAAAATGATTAACTTCACTAACTACACAATTAATAATCTAATCTCTCTCCACCATCAACTTCACAACAAAGGCTTTTTTTTTTTTTAATTTAAACATTTTAAATTCTAATCATTGCATATACAAATAGTGTAAAAAAAAGTGATAATAAATGTTGCTACATGATATATAAATAGTATATTACACAATTTTACGAATGAAATTATAACTTTTAATCCTAATTATACAAGTGGTTTTAAAAAGATCATAACAAATGTCACTATATAAACAGTATCTGACTATATGAATGAAATTATCATATTACATTATATATTTTAAAAAAATATAAAAATATTTTAATAAATTTTTTACAGTACTATAATATACTATTTGAAATTAAATTAAAAAATGGTGGTTATGCTAAGAAAAAAAGTCTAAGGTTATGCTATAAAAATGGTGGTCCTTTTTTTTTTTTTTTTGGTTTATAACTGCACTTCTTCATCTCTTTCTTACATAACATTGCAACACTCTGTCAGTCATTTTCTTATTTTTTTCTTCACGGTCATCTCTCTTTCAAAGTAAAAGGAAAAAAAAAAAAAAATCAATCAGAACAGAACAAAACAAAAGAAACAGAGAGTTGTGTAATAATGTCCAAAGAAGAGCTACTGCTGCTGTCTCTGCAACTTGCTCCTAAGCTCTTCCTTCTTCTCCTTAAACGCTGCCGTTTCTTCCTTTCTTTGCAAATGCTCAATTCTGCTTTCTTGTTCCTCTCTTTTCCAAACACATTGTGATTTCTGATCTCTCTCTTTCATTTTTTTTCTCTGTATTGTATCGATCCGCTCCCTCACACGCACGCATTTTGTTTGCAGTTGCAATATTACATTCAGGTAGATTTTGATTTTTTTGATTTTATTTATTCTTTAATCTGGAAATTGGTAATTTGTATGGTGATTTTGCTGATTTTTTTGGGATTTTTTTTTATGCTGAAATGTGATGTGTTGCTGCTTTAGTTGTGGTTTTCAAGTGCTGAAGTTAGATTTTGATTTTTTGGTTTTTGTTTTCTGTCTATTCTCTCTCTTTCATCGCTTTTTTTTTTTTGGGTTTGGATAATGACATTGTTTGGTTGCTGAGAAAATGTAGGTCTTGGTGTTTTGGTGAGAAAATTGAATTTTTTTAATTTGCTTTTAATGGTTTTGTTGATGTGATTATTAAATGACATATTTAGTTTTGTTTTGCTTCTTTTTCTTGATTTGTTGGCTAGTAACTAACCATTAAACATTTCCACCTGTTTTTCCCAACTTACGAGCTTCTTAAAAATCTGATTTTTTTCTTTCTTTCCTCCAAAAAAAAAAAAAAAAAACTGATTTTTTTCTTTTTAATATAATTCTGACTTAAATATATATGTTTTTGGTAGTGTCTTACTCTGAATCTAGCTTTCTTTTTAATTGGATTTGGTCAAATTCATGCAATGTGGTCTACTCTTAGGTGCAATCTCTTGGTGATTTCATTTCAAATTGTAGGCTGCATTGCATTTCTTCTCCTAATTTGCTGGAAAATGGTGCATAAAAACATGTTTCTTCTTTCTGGCTTTGCAAAAAAACATTTGATGGTTTGGTTCATTAGATGACAAAATTTCATTTTCTTGCAGTTCCCTTTCTTTCATAATAGCTTAAAGGACTTGAGTAACTTTACAGACAGTGTAACTTCCTTTTCTGGTACCATTTGTATATTCTTTATCTAAGCGCATTTCATTATTAGATGGGTAGGTAATGATGTTCAGATTTTTTTGTGTTTTTAACCGAAGTTGTGATTCTTTTTCTACCATATATCAGGAAAAGGAAGTCACTTGAAACTCTTACATGGAGCAATATGAAGTACTAGAGCAGATAGGGAAGGGGTCATTTGGTTCAGCTCTTCTTGTGAGGCATAAACATGAAAAGAAGAAGTGAGAATCAACCCAACACACTCTGCTCTACTTCTTTGTGTTTACTTGTCGTATAGGATTCTATACTAAGGATAGATTAGTCTAATGCAAGAATGGTTTTTGGTGACAAGTTTCTTTTTTAATCTATTATTTTGATTCTTTTGCTTTGTTAAGGTATGTGTTGAAAAAGATCCGCCTTGCCCGACAGACTGATAGGTCACGTCGATCTGCCCATCAAGAGGTCAGCATCTTGCTCCCTGAGTGACTTGTCTTCAGGAAATGCGTAGCTCTTTCTGTTTGTGTTTATATACTCCTTTGATGGTTCTTTTAAGGCTTTTTCTTCATGGAATATACCAGAAAATATTTTCTAATGGTCTTTTATGGAAAATAAAGCCTAAGTATGCCCTGTTGGCTGTGTTCTGTATCCAGAACATGTGATGAATTCATACTGTTAATATCAAACAATTTAACCTGGATATTAATGTGATAAATAGTATTCACCTAAATTTTGATCCGGGAGCTGGTTGTGCTGTGGCCTAAGTGTTTGTTATATGATATTTGGATCTATAAGCTTAACCCTCTTTTGTATTTCATGCAGATGGAGCTCATTTCTAGGATTCGGAATCCATTTATTGTAGAGTACAAGGATTCCTGGGTAGAGAAGGTATTGGTTGTGCTGTTTCTTTTTTGGCTGTGGTATATTCGGCTTTGTTTTTATTTCCATTCTTTTCTTAGCCAAGGTGTCATGGCTGGCTGATAAGTTTTATTTTGGTGTTCTTGATAACTCGCCTGAGCTAAATATTCTCCAAATTATCTTCCTCATCGATTCCAAATTTCTGATAGATTGTTCTTTTTCAAGCTACATATCCAAGTTGTTTGAATGTGCTACACAATTCAGGCTGTTTGTTATGAGTTCTTTCACCCTAGTCTTTTGCATCAAACTGACTGGGTGGGGTGATCTAATAGTCATTAAATTTGATGCTTTTGACCCAGGGTTGCTATGTATGCATTATCATAGGTTATTGTGAAGGGGGAGACATGTAAGTTGTCCTTCTTGCTAGAACTAAGAGCTATGGTCCTGTTAAGCATTATGCTTCTATGTGAAGCTTGAATTAACTTGATTAGTTGTGCAATTTGTCTTTTTCTTGTGTTACAGGGCAGAAGCTATAAAAAAAGCTAATGGAATGCTTTTCCCAGAACAGGTTTGTTTTTCGCTTTCTTTTTCTGACCCTCTATGCCTTTCAGTCAATGTTTATTCATTTAGTTGAAATATTCATGTTGAAGGTCCTTTGTAACTGACTCTTAGCTATTGAATTTTTTCAGAAGCTCTGTAAGTGGCTTGTTCAACTTTTGATGGCACTTGATTACTTGCATGTGAATCATATTCTTCATCGTGATGTCAAGGTTAGTGGCATGCTTTTTGTACATGGACTAAACAATATATCTCTCTCTAGAATATCATAGGTTGCGCCCCGCTAATAATGTCTCATGATTATTTACAGTGTTCAAATATCTTTTTGACAAAACAACAAGACATTCGTCTTGGTAAGTGATCTTATTGCTCATCTGCCAATTTTTGTGGGTGCATTGTTGTGCTTGGCAGCTAATGTTTGAAACTGGTGCAGGTGATTTTGGACTTGCTAAAATATTGACTTCAGATGACCTTGCTTCCTCTGTAAGAATTATGTTCCCTAAACTAGGGCAATCTTTCAGTTACAGCTTCTTTTGCTAAAATGATACTGTCATGCATTTAGGTTGTGGGTACTCCGAGCTACATGTGTCCTGAGCTTCTTGCTGATATACCTTACGGTTCAAAGTCTGATATTTGGTCTTTGGGTAAGTTGGGATTTTCAATCTAAACATTATTTCAGTTTGGTTGCTCTTTTGATTCTTTAGTTGCTTTGTTGGTCAGGTTGCTGCATATACGAAATGTCCTCTCTTAAGCCGGCGTTTAAAGCATTTGTGAGTTTTATAGGCCTTGATTTTGTACCTTGTAGATCAAGGACTTATATTCTACCCTTTGTCATGCATTTACAAAAATGGAGTTAGAACTGCTGCTTTAAGTAATAGCAATCATCATTAGATATATATCTTTGACAATCATGCAACATATCTCCTATTTGTGAGTAATTACGCACTTCTGATTCCTTACCATTAAGTTTGGTTAGCATACACCTTAGTGAAAGTTAAAAAAAGGAGGTGGCAAGTGAAGTCGTTTTGTTATGGAGGAAGAGTTTATGTTTTCCTTCATTTCATCCGGACTTGATAGAGTCTTTCTACCTATCATTACTAAATGTCCTTTCATCTGCTTTTTCAGCTTCTATTCTGTAATTTGTAACTCATCAAATTTGTGCATTGATTGAGGATAGCTTATATCAATCTTGATGCACTTACTTGAGTCTTATGTTGCACATCTACTAAGCTAGGAGCATGCTTAACTAACCACTTGAACACATAAATAAGCTTTAGATTGGTAACTGTTTAAGGATATTGTTAAGTTAGGTTCCAGCTGAAATTGTCATTTCTGTCCAAATCATATTTCTCCTTAGTTATTTGATTTGTTCTGCATGATCAATGATTGGAGGCTTTTCTGCATTTCATTATTTTTATTTGAGCTGTCACCAACTGTTTTACTAGTGTTCTTTTTCTAATTTTGATTCTGTTTCTGCTGTATTTTATTATTTACTTGCTGGCTTCTGAGCAGGATATGCAAGCGCTGATTAATAAAATAAACAAGTCAATAGTCGCTCCACTTCCAACTAAATATTCTGGTGCCTTGTGCGTTCCGTATCCCCTTCATTTTGTTATCTCTATAGCAATTTTTTTCTATGGATGATAGATTTTTAGTGAATGTTGTTAGTCTTACCTTGTTTCCATTTATTTTTCCAGCCGAGGTCTTGTCAAAAGCATGCTGCGAAAGAATCCAGAACTTAGGCCAAATGTATGTGTAATCTCTCTATGAAAATCCTTCATACAAGTACATGACTGTAGGCTGTGTCTGCAATTTATTCATGCATGTATTAACGTATTTATATATGAGGTTGTGCTAGTAAATTGATGTGCTTTTCCTCTGTTTGAATATCCATTGAGGTAGGCTGCAGAGCTACTCCGGCACCCACATCTTCAACCTTATGTCCTCAAGGTTCATCATAAGATTAGTAGCCCTAGACGGAATTCCTTACCTGTCCAGTGGCCTGAATCCACCTACATAAAGAAAACACGATTTACTGATGTTAACCATGGCAGAGAGAAGCGACATTCATTCAGTAATGATAGGGCATTAAACCCAAATGTATCTGAAGCAGACCAGGACTCCTTGTGTTTTTCCAAAGGAATACATCGTAGGTTATCAGAATTATCTATTGGAAGTAGCAATGATGGAACAGTTATTTGTAAACCAATTACTGCTTCGAAACCTTCAAGCATTTCTCGGACTTTAAAGCATGCACCCTTAAAAGCTTCTGCAACTCGTAATATACGAACAGAGCCTATGAAGAAACGTGAATCTGTAAGACCTTAGAAATTCCTTGCTCTCGCTTAAACACTCACATCTGTTCTTACACACTTGTGCACATGCACGTTGAGAGTTGTCGCAACTTTTCCTTTGCACTGCTAAACTACCTGTCGTGATCTGATTTTTAATTTTCTTGTCTATTTCAGTCTCCTGTTGCATGCACTACGACCAAAAAATCAGTCTCTATGAATCGCAGAGCATCTTTTCCTCTGCCAGCAAGATCTACAAATATTGGCATCCTGCAGGATATAAAATCTCCAGATGTCTCTGTCAATGCTCCTCGAATTGATAAGATAGCTGTGTTCCCATTAGCCTCATATGAAGAAGCATTCTTTCCCATTGGTAAAACTTCATCAATGTCAGCTCAAGGATCATTTGGCTCTCCATATCATGTTGACTGTTCAATCACGAAGGACAAATGCACAGTTCAGATTTGCGACAGAACCGCTACTCAACCCAAATTTACTGATGCATGGCAAGGAATTCAGCGTAGCATGTTTCAGGTTGATGAAGAAGCAGGAAGCAACTCCTCTAATCAAAATGCCACTGCTGGGGCATCAAGCCGTAACTCATCAGACACAAGGGGTCGTAGGTTTGACACCTCATCATTTCAGCAGCGTGCTGAAGCTCTGGAAGGGCTGCTTGAGTTTAGCGCAAGACTAATGCAAGAGGAAAGGTATGAAGAACTTAATGTGCTATTAAAGCCTTTCGGGCCTGGCAAGGTTTCCCCGAGGGAAACTGCTATATGGTTAACGAAAAGCTTCAAGGAGAACACTCTCAAACAGGAAGATTTATAGTAACTGCTTCAATGGGTTGCCTGTACCATATTTTTAGCTGCAACAATTTTTAGAAATCAGTGTATCAGCTTTTTGCCAATGATAGAGGCACTAGATATTTAGGCAGATGCTTTTTAGGTTGTAAATTTCAATGCCCCGATTTTACATGTTATTTTCTGAGATAGGCAATGTAGCACTGCCATACTACGCATCAAGATCCTTACTACAGTCCATCAATGGCTAAACTTCAGTGATCGCTATTTTTTGTTCTCTTCTCAGTTCTTTCCTACTAATTTCTCATGTTTGCTTGGACTGCCTTTATTGACAGTCCCTTGTCTTGTTTTCTTGCATCTTCCTGTCTTATAGGTATTTGGTTCAGCAGCAATGTAAAAAAACCTGTTGCTAGAGGTGGACATTTTTCACAATTTTTATTTATCTCAGGTTATCTAGCGACAAATGTCGGTCGCAAAGATGATTAAAGTGAAATTGTGTTTTATTTGTCGTCCCTGAAAAGGATGTCTATATCAGTTCCAATGTATAAGGTCATTTATAAAGTTCAGATGGCTAAAAGGATTTTCAGTACAAGTTTAGAGGGTTAAGTATAGGTTTGGCCAAGATTAATATCATGTGAAGTTTAGTATTTTACTCTATATTCTCCACCATTTATACTTTCTTTTTTCTTCCACAACCCAGCATTTATTAAATTTCATGGATCTTTTTCGGTACTTGAAATTAAGCTAAAAAGAGTTAACTAGTGCCATTCAAACAAAAATACTAAAATTATAAAGATTGAATACAGAAAATTTCTAGTATGCATCCAAAATATAAAGTATTAGAAGAATTTAATTAAAAATTGTTGTGTGAAATTAATTGTTAGAGATTTTAAGATACTATCTAAACTGAATTATTTAGAGTATGATAAATTTTATTAGATCACGATTTTAAAAAAAATTGCATTGCCCTTCAATGTAACTCCACCATTACATGGGAATGTAAATACATAAAGCTTTATCTATAAGGGAAATAAATTAATAAAATTTCCGCGTTTGCTGCACCTGTCTGTTCTTGACCATTTCCATCCCAATCAATTGATTTGCTTTTATATTTGAAAGATCTAATGTATAAATTATTCATAATGCCGAAGCTATAAGATGGAATAATGATATTAATGTTCTTCTGACGCAAGGAATAATCACAAAAAATATGATAATTCAATTTATTCATAAAAAAATTCAAAGACAATTAATTAGGAAAGCGAAGTGCCAATTTTCAATGTTTTTTTACTAAAATCCCACTACGAATGTGATTTCACAGCCATAATGGGTTCTCTTACAGTTCTGCTGAGTTTCTCTTCTCATGTTCTTCTACAATTAGCTTCTTTAAACACTGCTCAGCCAGACTTCATGCACCAGACCTGTTACTATGACGGAGGAAACTATACCCTGAACTCCCCTTACCAAAGAAACCCCGACAGCCTCCTCTCCTCCCTAGAATCCAACAATGAAACTGACTATGGCTTTTACAATCTGTCCGTCGGCGAACCCCCTAACCAGGTAAATTCTTTTGCATTTTGTAAGGGAGATGTTGGGCCAGATGACTGCAGAAGTTGTATCCGTGACGCTAGTCGTAAGATCTTAGACATCTGTTCTGTCCTAACCAGACAGATGCAATCCGAGTATGCGATTTCTGCCGGCTGCGATACTCGAACAGTACCATATATGATGTGGTGGATGTATCGGGCACTTTCTTAATATGGAATCTCAACAATGCCTCGAATGTGACTGAGTTCGTTGAGGCACGACGAGCTTTGTTTAATAGGCTTGGAAGCGTGACTGCTTCAAAAGTTGAAAAGTTTGCGACAGGAAATTATGAAATTGATGGATTTGAAAGAATCTATGCCCTTATGCAATGCAGTCCTGACTTATCCTACCTGATGTGTGATGTGTCTTAGTCAGGCTTTTAGGTTTCTTGAGAACATAGTAGGGAAGCTTGCAGGCAACATAATAACGCCGAGCTGCGATCTTAGGTTTGATAACAGGAGTCTTTATGGCCCAGATGCACCTGTCGCACCACCACCTGCGCCTCTGGGATTGTAGTTTCCTGAATCTTCTTCTCCTCCTGCTGCAACAACAGAAGTTAGGCACATAATAGTCTGGTTAAACTGATCAAATTTAGTATACCTAAAATCTCTATTTTAATAGGATGTGAGTTAATTTCTGCAGGACATAAGAGCAACACAACAAGGAGGATAATTACAATCGTAGTTCCAACCGCCGTTAGTGTTGCGATGGTACTTGTAATCTGCTTCTGCTTTTTCTTGAGGAGGTGGAAGCCAAGGGAAAAAGCCGGAAGTAAATGGATTTGTTATAGTTTGATTTGTATGTGTGCTAACTTGCTCCTTTTTTTGTGATCAAGTGCCCCTAGATGAAACAGAAAGTACAGGATCTTTACAGTTGGAATTTGGAATCGTTATATTACATTCCACTAAGTATATATATATGATTACATGTAATTTTCTTAGTGGATCGTTATAATAACTAGACATACTGAGTTAGAATACTGATTTCACTCTAAAATTTCTCTCATCAAAATTGCAACAAATAACTTCTCTGTGGAAAATACGCGAGGACAAGGTGGATTTGGTGCCGTTTACAAGGCAATTAATATTAAAGAGTTGTTGGGAACCTTTGCAACCCTTGTGGAACCAATTAGATTAATCCGAGTCTAATGTTTACTGTTAGTTCAAACTAGAAAAAAAAAATATTGAAGAACTTATCATTTCTATCCGTTAGAATCCCCAAAATTGTGAATCTGTTTATTAATATAATAACTATTACAGGGTGGGTACGCTGTCTAATGGACAAGAAATAGCTGTAAAAGGCTTCTGGACAAGGAGATCTGGAATTTAAAAATGAGGTCCTATTGGTGGCCAAGCTTCAACACAGGAATTTAGTTAGGCCTCTCGGTTTCTGCTTGGAAGGAAATGGAAGGCTTCTCATCTATGAGTTCGTGCCCAATGCCAGCCTTGATCATTTATCTGTTTATATGTTTATACCATTTTCATTTCGATTACCTATGGACTGAGTAAACACAAGCTACATGTATATGCAAATTTTAAGCCTTTGCATTGTTGATTGCCTGAACAAGTAGATTCAGCACAGCGTGTAATTTTTATGTTGGGAAAGGCGTTACAACATTATTTGTGGTGTAGCTAGCGGACTTCTTTATCTCCGTCAGAAATCTTGGCTCCTAATCATTCATCGTGATCTCAAAATTAGTAATATCTTATTAGAAGAAAATTTGAATCCTGAAATAGCAGATTTTGGCATGGCAAGATTGTTGGTAAAGGATCAAGCTCAAGGTCATACTAGTAGAATTGTCGGGACCTTGTAAGCACTGACCAAGTTATTACAATTTTTTTCTATAAATATTTTTATAAATTGGTATCATTTTAATAAAATTAAATGTTCGTATAAATGCAGTGGCTATATGGCTTCAGAATATATCATGCATGGACAAATTTCCATTAAATCAGATGTACTTAGTTTTGGTGTGATACTTTTGAAGATTTTAAGCGGTAAAAAAAATAGTCTTTTTCGTCATGAAGAGAACACATAATATCTATTATGTAAGTATAAGAGTAAATTCTTTGTCCTTTTGGGTGGTATAAAAAAATATTCCCTTTCTGAATGCAATTATGGACAGGCATAGACAAATTGGAAAGAAGGAACACCAACAAGCGCTATAGATCCCCTTTGGCCTCTGGTTCAAGTAGTGAAATGATGCGATGCTTCCAGATTGGACTAATATGTGTTCAAGAAAATGTGGCTGATAGGCCTACCATGGCTACTGTTGTAGCCGTGCTGAATGGTTACTGTACCCGTTGCACCCACGACCAGGATTTTTTTATGACATCTTCATTGGAATATAACTCGAGGGAGTCTTCAGCATCTCAACCTGCAAAATCTTCCTTTGTCAAAAAATGAAGCTTCAATTACAGAATTGTTTCCTCGGTAAAAAAATTAGAAAATTTTTTGTTTGGATTTATTGATTAAATGTAAAATATTTGATTTATGTGTTACACGTTCAGTTAAAATTGTACTATTAATTATTGTTTTTACATATTTTTAGATGCTTTTTTAGATTAATTTTCTGTTTATAGCTCGGTTTTCAGTAAATAACTTTGTAAATTTCCTTCACCTTCTTTCTTCACAAAATATACTTTTCTTTTGGTATTTTTTTTTTTTTGAGAAAATTTTCTTTTGGTAAATTAGTTTTATAGAAATCTGAAGTGGAAATCTTATAACCAATAAAATGACTCTGTTATATGTTGGCTGTTGCTTACTGTATAAATGAGCACAACAATTGAAAAAAAAAAAAGAGAAAATTGATCCTTAATTATTAGAAAATTAAATATAGTTAAAATAATTTCAAAAATGAATATCATAAATTGATATATATTAAAATATAAAATTCAACTAATAATTGTAATAAAATTAAAAATAAATGAGACCATTAATCAAAAAAATATGAAGAGCCAAAGCGATTGTTGAGCAGCAGTTTTATATTTGTATAAAACTTCAATCATTCAATTGAAAATAACTACATGAAATATTATTATTAAATAATCTCTTAATTTTTTTTATCAAAATTTTCAATAACTTTTAATTATTTTCTTAAAATTTAATGATAAATATCATTCAAATATGTTATATCATATTCGCCCACCAATGAGTGAACATAAATCCATTTCGCTAGCTTTATCCATAAGAGGAGTAAATTAATAAAATTTCCCCGTTTTGGTGCACCTGCCCTTGACCACTTCCATCCCAATCAATTCATTTGCTTTTATGGTTGAAAAATCTAATTTATGTATATATTATTATTAATAACAAATCAAATGGTAACTTTTTATCAAAAATATTTTAAAATATAAAATTTAAATTATATTATCGTCAATTTAAAAGGTAATGATTATTTCTATTATGCAGTTGATATTTAGATGATTTATATATATATATATATATGATAGTTTGTTTTTGGTGTGAACCATCGGTCTATAGAGTCCGATGGACTCTAATTAATCTGATTTGATCCGGATAGGATCATAAGAAAGGTAAAAGTTTCTCAACAGTTAATTCAATATAACTATATATATAAGGACTCGAATTCAAAATCTCGCTTAAACAGGAACAATTTCTATTAATTGATTTTAAAAATGATAGTGTTGACCGCAAGAAATAATCACAAAAAATATTAAAAGGTGTTTGATTATTGAAATTATTCATAAAAAATTTCAAAGACAAAATTAATTAGGAAAGTGAAGTGCTAATTTTCAAAATTTCTTAACAAAAATTTTCGTACATTTTTCTATTTTTATTAACTGTTGACCATCATGTTAAGAGTTTTTGAAGGTAAAATGTTCTCTTTACCATATAATCAGGTTGAAAATTCCATGTCACGAACTTATAAAATGAGGGAGTAGTCCATAAATACATAAATAAAAAGAGAACCAACCAATTAAATTAGCAGGAAGAAGCCCCTTGGGAGATCAAGGCGATAGTTGAGGACGTACAGCAGACGAAAAAGGATATAGCAACATATCTCCTTAGTTCACGTTAGCAGGAAAGCCAATTTAGCTTGAAGACTGGCTAACGAAACATGACTTCTTGTTACAAGATGGAGATGTCTGGAATAATGTACCAGCTCAACTCTCTGTCATTCTTCAAAATGATATTTTGTACTCTTCATTTCTAAATTAATGAATTCCAGCCTTTATTGACCAAAAAAAAAGATTTGTATGGGGATTGGCATACAAATCTAATTTCACAGCCTCAATGGGTTCTCTTACAGTACTGCTGATTTTCTCTTCTCACGTTCTTCTACAATTAGCTTCTTTAAACACTGCTCAGCCAGACTTCATGCATCAGACCTGTTACTATGACAGGGGAAACTATACCGTGAACTCCCCTTACCAAAGAAACCTCGACAGCCTCCTCTCCTCCCTAGAATCCAACAATGAAACTGACTATGGCTTTTACAATCTGTCCGTCGGCCAACCCCCAAATCAGGTAAATTCTATTGCATTTTGTAGGGGAGATGTTGGGCCAGATGACTGCAAAAGTTGTATCCGTGACGCTAGTCGTAAGATCTTAACATCTGTCCTAACCAGACAGATGCAATAGGAGTATACGATTTCTGCCGGCTGCGATACTCGAACAGTACCATATATGGTGTGGTGGACGTATCGCGCACTTTCTATAAATTTAATATTTACAATGCCTCAAATGTGAAACAGTACATTCAGGCACAACAGACTTTGTTTGGTAGGCTCCGAACCACTATTACATCAGGCGACTCGATGCGAAAGTTTGCCACAGGATATGAAAGTGCTGGATTTGAAAGAATTTTTGCGCTTATGCAATGCAGTCCTGACTTATCCTACCAGAGGTGTGATGAGTGTCTTGCTCAGGCTATTTCGGGTATTGAGAACTATGCTGGGAGGATTGGGGTCAGCGCAATCAATCCCAGCTGCGATGTCAGGTATGATAACAAGCTTTTTTATGACACAGAAACTGTCGCACCACCACCCCCACCCCAGGGATCGCAGGTTCCTGAGTCTTCTTCTCCTCTTCCTCCTGCTGCTCCAACAGAAGGTAGGCACAGAATGGTCTCGTGAAACTAATCAAAACTTAGCATACGACCAAAAATATCTAATTTAATAGCATGTGAATTAATTTCTGCAGGTCAGAAGAGCAACAGTACAGCAAGGACGATCATTATAGTCGTAGTTCCAACTGTTAGTGTTTTGATAATATGGATCATCTGCTTTTGCTTATTCTTGAGGAGGAAGAAGCCAAGTGAACAAGCTGAAAGTAAGTAACAAGTGGTCTTTTTTTTTTGTGAGAATTATGTTTCATTTCCTTGCATGCACGTGTGCTGATTCGCTCCTCCTTTTGTGAAGCCACAGATGAAAAAGAAAGTCCAGAATCTTTACAGATGGATTTTGCAACTGTTCAAATAGCAACGAATAACTTCTCTGCTGAAAATAAGCTAGGACAAGGTGGATTTGGTACTGTTTACAAGGTATTAGTTAATTATTTCTATCTTTGTTGAATTATACTAGTAGAATCCAATTAGTTCGAAAGAAAAATACTAGTAGAATCCAAAATTTTGAATCATGTTGTGAATATGAAGTTCCCACATCGCTCGCACACGGGATTGTGTGCGAACTTATAAGCAGGGCCTAAAGCCTTTACTTGTAGATGCATTTTAAAAGTCGTGAGGTCCTGAAGTACCAAGACGGACAATATCCATAAATTGTTTATAACACGTTATCAGCACGATACTCACGATGGGAGGGTGTGTTGTGAACCTAAAGTTCTCATATCGCTCGTACACGGGATTGTGTGCGTACTTATAAGCAGGGCCTAAAACCTTTACTTGTGGATGCGTTTTAAAAACCGTGAGGTTCTGAAGTATCAAAACGGACAATATTCGTTTGTTTATAACAAAACAGTTGAATATAATGAGAATCACTATTACAGGGTACGCTGCCTAGTGGACAAGAAATAGCAGTCAAAAGGCTTTCTAAGAAATCAGGACAAGGAGATCTGGAATTTAAAAATGAGGTCTTACTGGTGGCCAAGCTTCAGCACAGGAATTTGGTTCGGCTTCTTGGTTTCTGCTTGGAAAGAAATGAAAGACTTCTCATCTACGAGTTCCTGCCCAACAACAGCTTTGATAAACTCTTATTTGGTAATCTATTTACATCATTTTTATTTCGATTAGTGATTGACATATATAGCAAACACAAGTCACATATTTTTATGGAATTTTTGAACAAGTAGATCCAATCAAGCGTGAAATTTTGAACTGGGAAAGGCGTTACAAAATTATCTGCGGAATAGCTCGAGGACTTCTTTATCTTCATGAGGACTCTCAGCATCGGATCATTCATCGTGATCTCAAAGCTAGCAATATTTTATTAGATGAAGATTTGAATCCAAAAATTGCAGATTTTGGCACGGCTAGATTGATCATGATGGATCAAAGCCAAGACAATACTAGTAAAATTGCCGGGACATAGTAAGTACTGAACAAGAAATACAACTCGAGATTGTTATTAAATGTTTTTTTATACGTAATGATGCCATTTTACTGAAATTAAATGTTGGTATTATACATGTATAGTGGCTATATGGCTCCAGAGTATGCAATTAACGGACGATTTTCAATAAAGTCGGATGTTTTTAGTTTTGGTGTGCTGCTTCTTGAGATTTTAAGTGGTCAAAAGAATACCTCTTTCTGCAACGAAGAGAACACAGAGAATCTATTGAGCTATGTAAGTAAAAAATTTTGCTAAATAAAATTAGTTAATTACATTTTTTTTAAAGGATGTTTCTTTTGATCCAACTATGGAAAAATGTTGCAGGCATGGAGGAATTGGAGAAAAGGGACACCAAAGAATGTTATAGACTCCGGCTTGAAGTCCGGATCAAGTAGTGAAATGATAAGATGCATCCAGATTGCATTACTGTGTGTTCAAGAAAGTGTGGCTGACAGGCCAACTATGGCTACTGTTGTGCTCATGCTAAATAGTCACTCTTTCACTTTATCGGTGCCGTCACAACCAGCATTTTTTATGCACAGCACCAATCACTTAGATAGGTCATCTTCATCGGAATCCTTAAGAGCTCAAGCTGAAAATCATCCGGTATCAAGAAATGAGGCTTCAATTACTGAGTTATATCCTCGATAAAGATTAAGGATAAGTGATTAGCAACTATTGTTATCACATTTTAACTTCGTACAAATTTTTTTTTTTCACTTCTTTGTTACCAAAACGTTTTTGGTAAATTAATAGGCTTGAGATACCAATATAAAAGTGGTTATATACTGCGGTTGCGTTCGGATTCAATGAACATTAGAATTGTTGAAAGAGAAAAAGTTGACGAAGAAAAGTCTGTGGCTGATCTTGCTTATTTTAAAGACTTCAGACTTGGTGTCTTTGTGGCTATTAGTAAGTCTTTGAAAACGCGGGTCGCTAAATTGGAGACAATTCAATGTTTATTAATATTTATTTTATTCTAATTTTTTTTAATCTAAAACTTGAGGTGTATGGACTGAACTTATTATGTAATAATTTAAATACATATAGTTTGTATATATTTTATTTAGTTTTTTTTTTATTTTTTTTAATAATATAAGTATAAAAAAAGAAAAGTAAAAATCACAAGTAGCAAATCAGTGTAAATGTCGTTACATGCAATAATAATAATTTTTTTTAATTAATAGATTGCACAAATGGACAAAAAGGAAATCCGCTCGTTATCTAATGAAATTTTCCAAGGCGACCTACCCTTGCCCACTTGGCAAATGATACCATGGCACACGTGGGAGTATAAAAAATGGAGCTTTTTTGTTTGGTCCCGTCTTCATCCATAGCTTGCAACACCAACAGAACAAACAGGTACTTAAATTAAAGCTTCATTCATATGATAACACCTGACTTACTATGCTTGAACCGCTCATTAAATCCTGCATCTTTCTTGTCTTTGTTCTCCTTCAAAATCTGCAGCAATGGTAAAGCCAAAACCTAAACCATATATTTTTTTTAATGAATAAAAATTTTAATTTGACTAAAATCATGAATTCAAAACTGTAATTAATAAAATAAAAAAATAATAATAATTTTTTGATAAACAAAAAAATAATTTTTCATTTTTATTAATTTTAAAAAATAATTAGAATAGAAAACAAACAAAGTTTAAGAATAACCCAAATTTTGTCTTCCATACTTTTATTTTTTCTTAATTTATCCCCTCTATTTTTATTTGTATAGATTGAATCCTTATACTTTTATTTTTTTTTTATTGATTTAGTCCCTTCACTTTTATTTTTGTTCACGTTAACTCCTTATACTTTTATTTTTGTGAACATTGAGTCCTTTTTCTTTTATTTTACCAAGATTAACCCTTTCAATAAATATAATTCTAAAAATTTTCATCAATTATGTTATAATTTTATTACTTATATTTTATTTTTAATATAAAGATTGTAATAATAATATTTTATTTAAATTTAATTTATATAATTACAATTAATTGGTTAACAAAAATTGTATCTAATATTATAAAAATAAAAACTTAAGCAAAATTCTACTAAATTTTATTTTAGTTTGTTCTGCTAAAATAAAATTTAGTAGAATCTTACTTAAGTTTTTATTTTTATAATAAAAACTTAAGCAATAAATTACAATTATAAATTCTAAAAATTTTTATTTAGTAGAATCTTGCTTAAGTTTTTATATTAGATACAATTTTTATTAACCAATAAATTAAAATTATATAATTGATATTTAATTTTTGTAAAAGTATTTGACATTTAATAGTATTTTTATAATCTTTATATTAAAATAAAATATAAATAATTAAATGATAATATAGTTGATTAAAATTTTTGAAATTATATGTATTGAAGGGGTGAATAAAAATACAAGGGTTTAATGTAAATAAAAATAAAAATGTGAGAATTCAATCTACACAAATAAAAATAGAGGGGTAAATTAAAAAAAATAAAAGTATAGGGAGCAAAATATGAGTTATTTCTATAAAAGAATGATAAATAAAAAAAGAAATTTAAAAAAATTTGAATTCAAGATAATTTTTAATAGTAGCAACGATAAAATGAAATTAAAATAAAAATAAGATTGAAGGGAAATTATTAACAATAAATATGCAAGTTAAGTATTATGAATTTATAGATGAATCTGTAAATGAAAATTAATAAATTTACATTATTTAAGTAATAAATTTATATATTTTATATTATCAACATTTATTATTTATTTATGTAAAGCCCAGACGAGTGGGAGTATAGGAGATACGACAGCCTATAATTATCTCAACTAAATTGGCAAGAGGGGAAAGGCGAGGGTAGGAAAACTAAATAAATATTATCCTGGAAAAAGTGATATTCTCTAGCGTTTGTTATTAAGTTGGTGTAAAAGAGGGCTAAGCCCAAGAATTCCAATAGTTCGCTTTTGGGCAGGAAAACTAAATAAATATTATATTGGAGGAACGAAAAAATAGAAAATCTAAAAAAGAAAAGGATAATTGTGTTGTGAAATAAAGATTGAATTACTTATTTTGTTATAGAACTAAACTTGAATTTAGTAGTATTTAACTAAAAGAAAAATATTTTATAGTAGAATGATTTTGAGAGAATTTAGAAAGAGTTTGGAGAGAATTTAGAGAACTATAATATTGAAAGAATTTGGAGAGTAATCTATCTTTTCTTTTTCTTAATCTTAACATTCTCATTAATGAATTTCAATCCCTTTATATAGAGATTTTCTTTTCACTATTTGAGAACTATTCTCTCACAAGCAATATATTGTTCATTCACAAGCAATATATTGTTCATTCACATTCATAATACTCCCCCTTGAATAACAATATTTTGCAACTGCCTCGTTAAAACCTTGCTAAATAAAACCCAGTGGGAAAAACTTTAGCTTAAGGAAAAAGAGTACAGTGCATGATATTCTCCCCCTTAAGTTGATATGTATAATCTTCCTTCACATAGTATGTAGATGTCGCATTCCAATATCGTGAACGTGCTTTCTAAAGATTGTAGTTGGAAGTGCCTTTGTGAAAAGATCAACTGAATTCTGGCTAGACTGAATATACTTGATATCTATATGATTGTCTTTTATTAGCTCTTGAGTGTATGAAAAGAATCTTGGAGGTATATGTTTGGTTCTATCACTTTTGATATATCCTTCCTTTAACTGTGCAATGCATGCTGCATTATCTTCATATAAAATTATTGGACTTTTGTTGACTGGAAAACCACAAGATTCTTCAATATGATGTGTCATTGATCTAAGCCACACACACTCTTTACTTGCTTCATGTAGTGCAATAATTTCAGAATGATTTGAGGAAGTAGTGACAAGCGTTTGTTTCTAGGAACGCCAAGAAATTGCAGTTCCATTATTTGTGAACACATAGCCTGTTTGAGATTTTGCTTTATGAGGATCAAATAAATGCCCTGCATCTGCATAACCAATCAATTCTTGTTTTGAATTGTTAGAATAAAATAAACCCAAATCAACATTTCCTCGAAGGTATCGAAGTATATGTTTGACCCCTTTCCAATGCCTTTTTGTTGGAGCTGAACTGAACCTCGCTAATAAATTAACTGCAAAAGAAATTTCAGGTCTAGTACAATTAGCAAGATACATTAGAGCTCCAATGGCACTGAGATATGGAAATTCAGGACCAAGAATTTCTTCATTTTCTTCACAGGGTCGAAATGGATCAGTTTCAATATTGAGTGATCTAACGACCATTGGAGTACTTAAAGGATTTGCTTTATCCATATTAAAGCGTTTCAAGATCTTTTCTGTGTAATTTGATTGATGCACAAATATCCCATTGTGCATTTGCTCAATTTGTAAACCAAGGCAATACTTGGTTTTTCCAAGATCTTTCATTTTAAATTCTTCCTTTAAGTATACTGTTGCTTCATGGATCTCATTTTCTGTTCCAATGATATTCAAATCATCAACATATACAGCTATAATCACAAATCCGGATATTGTTTTCTTAATAAAAATGCATGGGCAAATAATATTACTCACATATCCTTTATTAATCAAATAATCACTTAAACGATTATACCACATGCGCCCAGACTGTTTTAACCCATATAAAGATCTCTGGAGCTTGATCGAATACATTTCTTTGGGTTTTGTACTTAATGCTTCAGGCATTTTAAATCCTTCAGGGATTTTCATATAAATGTCACTATCAAGTGATCCATACAAATAAGCAGTCACAACATCCATAAGACGCATTTCTAATTTCTTAGAAACTACTAGGCTAATCAGATACCTGAACGTAATTGCATCCATAACAGGAGAATACGTTTCATCATAATCAATTCCTGGCCTTTGTGAAAAATCTTGAGCTACAAGTCTAGCTTTGTACCTTATTATTTCATTTTTTTCATTTCTCTTTCGTACAAAGACCCACTTGTATCCTACAGGTTTCACATTTTTAGGCATAGGAATAATTGGCCCAAAAACATATCGTTTGTTTAGTGAGTCCAATTCAGCCTGCATAGCATCTTTCCATTTTATCCAATCATGCCTATTTTGACATTCCATGACTGATTTTGGTTCAGGATCATCTTTGTCATTTATGATTTCACATGCAACAGTATATGACAATGTTTCATGACTTTCTTTATTTTCTATTTCTTCAGGGATATTTTCCTCGCTATCAATATGATTATCTACTCCCTTTCTCTTTCGAGGATTTTTATCCTTAGAACCAATTGGTCTTCCACGCTTCTGGCGTGTTTTAGACTCATGAGTGTCTTTATTCTCAGATTTTATTTCTGGAATTTCAATACGAGCATGAGCATTGGCTACTGGTATATATGATTTAGTCACTCTTTTTGTATCAGTAAATGCATCTGGCAATTGATTTGCAATTGCTTGTAAGTGCATAATCTTTTGCACTTCTAATTCACATTGTTTTGTGTGAGGATCCAGATGCAATAATGATGGTTCATTCCATGAAATATCCCTTTTCACTTCTTTCTCCCCTTTTCCCAATGTTGGGAAAACAACCTCATTAAATTGACAATCAGCAAAACGTGCTGTAAAAACATCACCAGTTAGAGGTTCAAGATATCTAATAATCGAGGGTGTTTCAAACCCAACATAAATTCCCAATCTTCGTTGAGGACCCATTTTTGTGCGCTGAGGTGGCGCAATGGGTACATATGCTGCACAACCAAAAATTTTGAGATGGGAAATATTTGGCTCTTGACCAAATGCCAATTGTAGTGGGGAGTATTTATGATATGCACTAGGTCTGATGCGAATTAATGAAGCAGCATGTAGGATTGCATGACCCCAAACTGAAATGGGAAGCTTTGTTCTCATTATTAATGGTCTAGCAATAAACTGAAGTCGTTTAATCAATGATTCAGCTAAACCATTTTGAGTATGTACATGGGCAACAGGATGCTCAACAATGATCCCAGTAGACATACAATAATCATTGAATGCTTGAGATGTAAATTCACCAGCATTATCAAGTCTTACCCTCTTGATTGTATAATCAGGGAATTGTGCTCGTAATTTAATAATTTCATCAAGCAACCTTGCAAATGCAACATTACGAGTTGACAATAGACAAACATGTGACCATCTACTAGATGCATCAATTAATACCATAAAATATCTGAATGGTCCATATGGTGGGTGAATTGGCCCACATATATCACCTTGAATTCTTTCAAGAAACATAGGTGATTCATTTTGAATTTTAGATGGTGAAGGTCTCAAGATTAATTTTCCAAGAGAACAAGTTGTACATGGCATTTCATTTGATTGAGGAATTCTTTACCCCTTCAAGGGATGCCCATGTGAATTCTCAATTATCCTTCACATCATTACTGATCCAGGATGACCTAATCTGTCATGCCATAAATTTATTATTGAAGGATCATAAGATTTTTCTTTTACTGCCATATTTGATTCAATTACATGTATATGCATGTAATGCAATCCAGTAGGGAGTTTTGGCAATCTTTCCAATACTTGCATTTTTCCTGATTCATAGGAAACTATATTTAAATATTTGTTACCATTTATAGTAATAGATTGGGTATCACACCCATTTCGATATATGTCATCAAAACTCAACAAATTTCTTGTTGATTTTGGTGAAAACAAAGCTTCATCAATTATAAACTTTGTTCCATTTGGTAACATAAATTTAGCTTTGCCAATTCCTTCAATCAAATCTACAGGACCTGATATTGTTCTTACAACTGCCTTTGTGGGCTTTATTTCAGAGAAATAATCTCTATTTTTCAAGATAGTATGTGTAGTACCACTATCTGGTATGCAGAGATCTCCAATATTATCTTTATGTTGAGTACAATCCATATTAAACTTCAAAATAGATAAACACAAAATTAATCAATTAAGGTAAAAACATAAAATAATTATAAAGTAGGACATTTTATTTAATTTAAAAATAACATACATAACAATAACATATTCTTCAGAATCAAATAAGTAATAACAATATACTTAAAATTATAGATGTCTCAATTTTCATTGTCAGTAAAATCATCAGTAAAATCAGAAACATCTAAATGAGTTGTATCATTAACATGAGTATGATGCTCATTGAAGTTTATTTCCTTTTCTTTGCCTTTCAATGATGCCTTATAAAGTTGGCAAAGATGTGGTGGTGTTCGACAAATTCGTGACCAGTGTCCTTTACTACCACATCTGAAACACACAGTTTCAGACTTATATTGAGGCCTTTCTTGAACACCACTGATGACTGATTTTAACTTCTTTTGAGGTTGAGTTTGAGTTTGTTGTGGAGTATTATTATATTTATTTCCACGACCATGGCCAAAGAATTGACCTCTTCCACGTCCACGACCTCTACCTCTCCCACGTCCACGGCTATTGTAATTTTTATATCTGGAATAATTTGTAGCATTTGCTTCTGGAAATGCTATTGAGCCAGTGGGACGGGACTGATGATTTTTCATCAAGAGTTCATTATTTTTCTCAGCTACCAGTAGGCATGAAATTAGTTCAGAATATTTTTTAAATCTCTGCATCCTGTATTGTTGTTGCAGTGTAACATTTGATGCATGAAATGTGGAGTAAGTTTTCTCCAGCATATCCTCATCTGTGACTGTCTGTCCACAGAATTTTAATTGCGATACTATTCTGAACATTGCAGAATTATAGTCACTCACTTTTTTGAAATCTTGAAAGCGTAAAGCTCTCCATTCATCAGTGACTACTGATAGTATTACATCTCTTTGATGATCATATCTGTCTTTTAGATCCTTCCAAAGAACACTTGGATCTTTGACAGTCAAATATTCACATTTTAATCCTTCATCAAGATGACGACGGAGAAAAATTATAGACTTGGCCTTATCTTGCAATGAGGTGTTATTATTTTCTTTTATAGTATCAATTAACCCCATTGATTGAAGATGCATTTCTACATCTAGAATCCAAGACATATAATTTTTTCCCGTGATGTCAAGAGCAACGAACTCAAGCTTTGCTAGATTTGTCATTATGATAACTAATAAAAAAATATAACTCAATTAGAATTCATAAATTTGATGACTACTAAAAAAAATCAAACATGATCAGAATTTACTAATTAATTATATCATGAATGAATATTGCAAGAAATAATAGTGGTACAAAAAATGATACAATAATACTTAAAATTATATCAAATAGAAAATCATCTTCCATATTAATTATTCCTAAAACTATTATAATAGTCATGATCAAAACACAAATATAAATATACCAAATCATGTTTACAATGTAGAGTAAAGAGAGAAAGAGAAAATGTATGAATTTGTGTGAATGAATAACATTTATAGCTCATCTATTTATAATGAAAAATATAGCCATTTATTACCGTTATATTACCGTTGGTAATAAAAATATAGCCGTTAGAATTTTTTTTTTTAATATAATATATTGAGAAATAAATTATATAAAGTAAAATCAATAAATAATGTTGATATGATTATTTATAGCAAGTGAGTTAACATAACGATATGTATAAATATGGGGCAAAACCGTCCATTAATATAAAATGGGGTATAGCCTTCCATTAACATAAATAATAAAAAATAAATGTGCATAAATATAAATTGGTAGGAGGCATAGCCATCCATAAGGTTAAAACCATTTCTAGCAATATTTGCATCAATGGTGTAGTTAGTAAAACAAAATAAAAATAACAATTAATATAAAGTTAGATTGAAGAAATAAATATAAATATATAAATTAGTAGGAGGCATAGCCATCCATGATAATATATAATCAACTAATATATTCATAAATATTAAATATTAAGAAATATGTACCTTATTGTTTTGATCGAGAGCTCCTCGTGCTGATAACGTGTTGTGAAATAAAGATTGAATTACTTATTTTGTTATAGAACTAAACTTGAATTTAGTAGTATTTAACTAGAAGAAAAATATTTTATAGTAGAATGATTTTGAGAGAATTTAGAAAGAGTTTGGAGAGAATTTAGAGAACTATAATATTGAAAGAATTTGGAGAGTAATCTATCTTTTCTTCTTCTTAATCTTAACATTCTCATTAATGAATTTCAATCCCTTTATATAGAGATTTTCTTTTCACTATTTGAGAACTATTCTCTCACAAGCAATATATTGTTCATTCACAAGCAATATATTGTTCATTCACATTCATAATAAATTGAAATTACTAATGAGAAAATATTAAGAATGGGTAGCGTAAGAGCCGGGAGGAAGAAGTTGTCTATAAAAATGGACTAGTCCCCATGTTCATCGAATGGATCTCTTAATTATTGAGAGGATTGCCCACAAGCAGTATAGAAGGTATATCCAGTAAAACTTACAAATAAATCAGATATAAAGATGACGACTAGGGTTGCTGTTTTCATTATTATATAATTTCAATAATAATTATTTAATATAAGAATAATAATATTTAATATAATAATAATATTTTAATAATAATAATAATAATATTTTATTTTTTATTAAATTTTTATTAAAATATACTAATTCCTTGGTACTAACAGGTATCATACCGTCTAAAACAACGTTTTCTTTCAGGCCTTTCAGCCAATCGATACAACCACGAAGAGTAGCTTTTGCTAAATCGCAAGTAATTTCTTAAAAACTGGCTTCAGATATGAAAGCGAACAAAATTCTACCTAAAATAAAAAGTAAAAAAATTTCATTGATTCCTTTCTAAATGAAATATGCCATGGGATATATATGAAAAATGCATTTTTATCAAAATTTTAACCAGGAATATATACATATCCTTACCATACTAATAAAATAAACTAATATAATACTAAAAAAATAATAAAAATATTTAGAAATATTATTATTATTATAATAAAATATTATTATAATAAAATAAAAATGAATTAATAAAAAAGGAAAATGAATTAATAAGATTATTTAATAAGAATTAATAACAAATAATAAAACAATATTATAATATATAAATAACTATTATATTATTATATATAAATAATTATATTATTATATATAAATAATTAATAAAAATATATATAATATCATAATGATGGAATCCTTTAGAGGGTGTACCTGGAACCTGTAGCAACAAGAAACAAACAAAACTTGAGCAGTCCAGCAAACCCCGACAAAAACGAAAGACTTTGCAAGTAAAGTAATCCTCTAAGAGAGTGGCAAATGGCTTGATAAGGGAAAACTTCTGCAGGCCTTGGCTAATAATCTACACTGCAAAGGGTACAAAACCCTTTGACAGGAGATGAAGTTGTCAATAAAAAAACTATAGTTGCTGCATGCATGCACGAGTCGACCACATCAATTGCTTTTATATAAATCAAGAGCAGTTGGAAAGGGCAAGACTACTAGGTCCAAGACTTGGTAAACCCACCATTGCTACTCAATTTTTCCTTGTAAAACAAGATCTCAGAGGCTGTGGAAGAGATGGGAAAGGCAAGCAGGTGGATAATAAATTTCTTGGTGGGGAAAAAGGAAGAGAAACAAAAGAAGAAAAATATTTGTTTCAGCGAAGATTATGGGAAATCAACATCAAATGGAAGTGTACCATCAACTCCGAATACTTACAAGAGGAGATGGAGTTTTAGAAAATATGCAAGCAAAGAGAAGGTTCATAAGAGTTCCATATCTCTTGACTCAATCACCCCACTTATAACACAACATGCAACGTTGTTGGAATGTGAAAAACAACCATATAGTAAGAACAAGGCAGTGGCAGTAGCACCAGCAGAAGAAGATATAAAAAGAGCTGTAGCAACAAGACATGTAGCAAATAGAATAATCAAACCAGTTAAAGATGCAGCTGCCACCAGAATCCAAGCTGCCTACCGTTCTTATTTGGTAACAATATACATTCCTCATCTGTTTTTTCAGTAAAAAGATAGGGTTCATTTCATAAATCGACAAATTATTACAGCTGAAGAGATAATTTCGATTGATGATGTATAATGTTGCAGGCAAGAAAGGCATTGTTGGCTTTGAAGGGACTAGTTAAGTTACAGGCAGTGGTAAGGGGTCACTTGGTGAGAAAACAGACAACAGCTACCCTCAGGCAAATGCATGCATTGATGGCAATACAAGTTAGGGCTCGGTTCCAAAGAATTCAGATGGCTGAAGAATTAGCACAGCTTGCTGTAAGAAGCAAATCATCGAGACATGTAAATTTCTCTCACGATAATGTACCAAGAGAAGCGTATAAAGTAAGTTCTCGAGGAACTTAATCAAAGATACATGATTCAATTTATTATCTACTAATTGGTGACAACCCCGTTTCATGCAGGGAACAATGGACTTAGATGTTTATGAAACGAAAAGAGAGCATGGAATCACCAAATACTACTCTGGAGATCTATACATGTCAGAGCGACACCAACAATACCAAGAGTTCACCTTCCCCACATCACTGAATAGCCCCCAAATTCGTTCCCCAACACCCAAGACAATTCCCGGAAGAGCTTCTTTGACACATGAGAAGCCAGACTATATGCAACCCATCTCATATCCAAACTACATGGCTAACACAGAATCTTCAAGAGCTAAAGTCAGGTCACAAAGTGAACCAAAACAGAGACCCAGATTGAGCATAAGACCAAAAAGCAAGGAAACGGCTTCAGTATTGAGTACCCAGCTACAAGGTTCATCCTCTCACTCAACACCCGTTGCTTTTGAAAATGAAGAACCTTGGTTTACCAAGGTCTTCCAATCAATCACCGGAATGGGTAGCGAGTATGAAGCCAACAGCTCAGCTAGCTCTGTTCATTCCAATTACAACAAACATTTTTTCACATATGAGGTAATTTTTTCACTAAATTGCTTGATCATTATGCAAACTAATCTCACAAATGTTTTTATTCTAAATTTTTTGGATCTTTTAAACTACAGCCCCACCTGAACCTCTACTGATTGATAATCTGGATTCTGAGGATCCCTAAGCCGACAAAAGAACATTTGGTCGCAGTAACTGAGATACAAGCTGGATAAAATGATGCTGTCCACGAAAAGTACCAACTGTTTAAATTTAATGGAGTGTTGCAACAAATTCACTAGTGCATAAATTCCGCAGCAACCATAAGCGCTCTATGGTAAAAACTGTAAATTTTTGAAATAAAATTTCAAGTCATAATTCTTTGCCATTTGAAATTGCGGACAGAGGAATGCTGGATCCTCTCACTGCACTGACTCACACACAACAATTCCTTTGACTAGTTCCTCTTGAAGCGGAAAAAGAAAGGATCCAGGTAGTTGGTAAGTTGAAGATCATCACAGATTACATGATTTTCGCCAAAATTGATAACTTTCATAATAATCATAAATGAAAAGCAATTTTGTCACGTCTCATTTATTAAAGATACAAATGTATTGAACTTTTTTCTTCTTTACTTCTTTTCCAATGGTGAATAGCAACTTTCCTCTAAAATATCAAACGTATTAACAGGCAATGTAACTGTCTAGTAGCCTGTAACCTGCATATGCAGTGCTGTTAATCTGTTAAGTTGTAGAAAAAGCTTCCATGTGTTGCTTACTACTTGACATTTGACAGCTGTGTAAATCTTTATGCATAAATTAAGACTCAGCAGCAGGAATAACAGGTTCAAAATAATAGCTTCAAAAGCTAATTAACGTATCGCATTGGCAAAACTTCCAACCTGACAGGATTATAGAAGGTATGGTTTGTGAAATGACAATATGTAAGAACAAAAAATTTGGACTAATACTAGAACTATCTGTGTTTAATCGGATCAAAATTTGAAAAATGACATTTTCAGGGCTTCAGCAGTTGGTTGAAGCTTACATGGATTTATTCAAGAATGTGTATAGGGATGCTGTAAGTCAAATTATGCTCTTACTAGGACCAAAAAAAAAGAAATAATTGTACATCTTAGTCAATGATATAATATTTCATTTCAAGGCAAAATGGAAAAAATAAGAAGAAATAACCTTGTTAATGCTTGTAAATAGTACATTTGGCCTCAAGTAAAGCATACTTTCTGCACCAACATCACAAATCTCTTTGATCTCACTAGTTTAATGTTTTGTGGAATGCAACCTGCAATTTTAATGAATACGTATTCAGGCAGGCTTATACAACCAATGCTTAAAGTTTAGCAAGATATTAAAATTGGAGATAATTTTATCAAACTTTGGGCTGCAAGGCTGAAAATGATAGCTTATGTGGAACATAGACATATAGAAACTGCATATATGTATATATATATATATATATATATATCGATATTTTCATTAAACAACCTCAGGATTTTGGTTAAATTTTCCAAATTTAAGATTGTATGGACATGTTCATATAAAAGAACTTCAAATAGAAAATACATACAGATGTTGATGTTTTCAGCAGCTCCCTTATGGCCATTGTGGCATAACATGAAGCAGGAAGAGTAAAGCTCAACTTCAGAGCTGTTTGGACAACCTGTAAATTAGAGCCATTATGGGAGACTACTTGTGCCAGCTCTGTGTCTCTCTCAGCCTCTGCCTCATTATGTTCTGTTAGTGGATGTAAATCATTTTGAGTGCTCATTGGTTGTCTCACGCAATTAGATGGGCTTTTTTCCTCATCTCCATTAGGTTGTTCTTCTTCTTTGATTAGTTTCATAGATTTAGCTTTGGCAATTTTTTCCAGATCTGTCTCGACTAATGGTGCATTACCATCAGTGTATGACAGTATTTCCCTGCAAAAAGGAGAAAACAGTTATCATCCAGATATCCAGACCAACAAAGCCATATATCATGAGAAAGTGAGGCAGATGGACATGCCATTCAAAGTCCCTTGGCTTCTGAAAAACACGCCTATAACTTCCAGTCATGCTAGTTATTGAAAATTCCCTACAAAGTACACACATGTATAACTTCAATAAGAATAAATTAAGCTTGCATGTGTTTGTGCTTGTCAATGGGTGGGGAAGAGGGTATCAATAAGAAAAATTGAGGGCTAGTGTTTGGTAAAATACTTGACACTGTGCACACTCTCAGTCAAATTTATAGCATCCTGCTCAAAACAAATAAGATTATAATTAGAAGTAAAATAGCAAAATACATACTGAGAAGACTAGAGTTCAACTGAAAACCCGTATTTCCCACAAATCAAGTGCTTGTTAAATTTCAAAAGATAAGACAACAGCCAAACTCCTACACCATGTACTTCCTCCTGAACATATTATAATTAGAGCAGTGATGTATGCAGCTTATATGTATTGAGATGTCGAGTTGAGCCCAACCTGCTCTTTCCCATTAAAATTAGAATTTTATGATGATTGACACTATGTTGTCTTTTCCTGTTCCAAAACCCTTCTTTTAGAGGTAAGGAAAATATTTCAAACCTTCTTTGCCAAATCATGATAAACTTTGGCAATGTCATTTGTTGGATAAGATACCCTAGATCTGCCAAAGCAATAAACAATATGTCAGATAAAAGAGAAAAGAAAATTTTGTTGTTGACTAGTTCTTAACGATGAAAGAAACCACAACTCAGATTGGCTTTCCCCTACCCAGGCATAGGAAGGATGACATCATTAATAGTATAATTTCCAGTTGAGATGTCTTCAGAAGTTACTGCCTGAAAAATGATAACCAATCATTTTCAAATACGGAATTAACCTTAATAAAAGCTCTCAGCACCTAATTTAAGACTGAACCTTGACAAGAGAGTCTTTTCTTTCAGGAAGATCTGTTCCAGAGGTTTCTTCTAAATTACTACAATCATACATGTCCTCACAGCTATCAACTTCACATTCAGAATGCACCCCAACGATCTCCCTTTCAGTATCATCTCCTTTACAATACACCAAGTCCCCCACCACAACTTGGTCAGTTCCTGCCACATAATTAGACAACAGAATAAAATTTCATGCTCTCTTCCAAAAGGCTATATCATTGTAGTAAAGGCTCAATAATGTGGATGATGATGCAGTGATGATAATGACAAGCAAACCACATGGTTTATTCCCTACGCACATGACAAAGAAAAAGAGCATATGGAGATACATTAACATACCGTACTTTTGGACCCTTACACTTGCTGCGTGGTTCCACAAATAGCTCTGATAGCTGTGTACATACCTAAATAATGATTGCACATTATTGTTAAGATTGCAAACCATCAAGCTAAAGTAAAATTGTTTCCTCATGCCAGATGTGTTTGTTAATATTATCTTTATGTTAAACAATGAATCAAATAGGGTCTTATTTAACGTCCAAGCAAGCATGCATTCACAAGGCAGTAACTACAATTCTGCAGCTTCAGGCTAGAGGCGTTTTTCAAAGTAATATTACAATAAAAATTGAAGCAACCATACTGGATTTCTAAACAGCCACTAGTTAGCATGCAAAACACTTCATATGTAACAAAATGAGTTACGCTGTGATGATAAAGGGCTACAGAGGGCAAATAGGCTTTCAGAAAGTATATAAATAAGTATGGAACATATAATGTCTTTCCTAATTCTCTTCTTAAACAATGACTTACAGTTTACAAGTCGGTCAGAAGATATTAGATATTTTACTTCTGCTGAAACAATGACTTACATCATTCTCAAAGTTCTAGGTATAGCTTTCAGAGCCTGCAAGTAGTTCCCAGGGCATTTCTTCAAGCACTGAAGCTAGAAGGGAACGCAAAGTAAAGGTTAATGATGACTTTTCATGTAAGGCACAATGATATGAGCACATTTGTTAAATGTAACTGACTATCAAAGAGGGAAAATAAAAACAAATTTCTAATCAGATCATATATACTCTTTGAGAACATTTGTCATGGAATCAGGAGAATAGCAATTGCAGGCTCAACATAGAGAAACAATGCAAAAAAAGGTAGAAAACTCACTATAGCCCTTTCAGCAGTTAGATAGCGAGGTAATTGCCTCAAGGTCCCATCAATATCATCACTTTCCTTGTAATACTCCCGTATCTTCCTAACTGCATCTCTTTGTATTTAAAGATCAAAGTCAAGAAAAAACCACAGCACATAATTCCATTAATGATGCTTTTGCTTTAGGGAAAAAAAACACTTGAATAAGGAATCAGCTATACAAAAAGTTCTACACATGAAACCATAGCCAGCAAAAGGATATCCCCTTCCCTTGGATCAAGGATCATGCTTACGGCACTTTTCCATTCTCCTCGGAGTAAGGCAGCCCCAATAAGATGTGTTGGAATGGAACCACTGCCAAAACGCTGAAAATAATACAATATTGTAATGTATAGAAAAGAAAAAAAAAATCAACAGTAAAAATATAAGCACAGAAACAAAACAAAATACATTATCCAATTCAAGAACAATAGATATCCGTGTAGATGAGTAATTAGTGCTCGGCTGACATTTCTGCAAGGATGCCCAATTGGCTGCAATAGGCTAGAGCAGTCCACAAAGTGGAAAGTTCAAAGTAAAAAGAAGTACACTCACAGAAGGGGGGGAAGAAAGAGAGAGGCAGAGTTAGAAATGGCCAAGAAAGTACCTGTAAACCAAAGTAGTTGATGAATCCATTTCTTCCTAATGAATCTGCTGACCCCTTGATGGTATCTTCAGTGTCTGCAACTACTCCTCTAAGGGAATGTGTAAAAGTTGTGAGTCCATGCAACAAGAAAATGCATGGCAATTGTAACCGGCCATTATAAACAAAATCCATGAGCAGGAAGGCAATTGTACCGTAATGTGATTGTGAACCGGTTACCTAGCAGCTGTCCAAGAAGAAGTCCTTCCTTGACATGACTGCATAGCAAATGCAGCTGTAACTTATGATGTGCTGTTAAATAATTTCTCACTAAAATAGGTGCACTAAACTTGAAACTTACCAGAAGTCACCAACTTTAATACCAATCAATCTGTCATTTAGAGCTGCTAGTCTACTGGCATGCTGCTTAAAAACAGTAACCTAGAAGCAACGGAAAATATTATCTACTGAAATATCTTTCAACAGAGACAATAATAAGTTAACTTATGATAGATGATCAATTGCCCATGACATTGTGTTGCTGCATAAGCCTCAAAGATCAGTCCATATATATATATGCATACTAATATCCTTGCATATGCTTTGATACTTACAAACATCCAGCCCAGTCACACTCTCCTTAATTGAGAAGAACATAAGACAGAAATCCTTTATAAATTTCCATTTAGGTTAACATCCGAGCAAGCCAGATTGGGGTAGGGACACAAATATTTTTTGCTTATATATTTTGATAAATGAGAACAGCTTACCCTTTGAGTTGATACAGAGCGTTTATCCTTTGTGCCAGCAAAACCAAAAGACCTTGGCTGTGAAACAAAAATTTCAATTTACATAAAACATTACCCAAGTAATATGATAACCATTTTGGAATTCACAAGAAAGGGAAAATAATCAAAAAAGAAAAGAGAGTCCCTATCATTAGAGCTTAAGAGCCAAAAATGTCTTATTGAATAATCATTTTAATTGAAGGCCAAAAACTTTCGTTTCATTATCTTTCATCATCACAAGAGCTTTACGTACCTGAATGCCAAGCATTTTTCCTATTAATCCAATAGCTTCTTGTGTATCTTTATTCTCCTTGTAAAGGTGAAACCTAAAAGATGTTGTGGAAGTCCCTTATTTATTTACTCAATTTACAAAAATAAATATGCTTCAAATATTAAAGGCATAAATTATACTTTTAATTTATACATTGGTGCATGATATCGAAAAACAAAACACCTCGTATATACCAACTACCTAAGAAACTTGCCGAGATGCTCTGGCCAATGATCAGAACCTCTACTATCAAATTTCTGCTTATCATTTCTATCCTTCCGTTTCTTTGAATTTCTACTACCTCCATTGCCACTATTTTTTCCTCCAGAACTCAATCTCACACGAATACATTTCGACGAAGCATCAGGTCCATCAACTGTATCGGTAACAAGAAACCTTAATTTCTCCTTGAAAAAATTATGCACTGCCTAAAATTAAAGAAGGAAAAAAAAATTCATTCAAAACAACAATAAACAATCCTTCAAACAGCATAAAAAAATTACAAAAATTAAAAAACCAACCGTTCGATGAGCTTTATCAGAATCTGGTGAGAGAATAATCGGCGAAATGTCATTGCTATCTTCGCTAACTTGAGCAATAAAAGCTTGTAAACGCTGCACATCACTGTCACCAGAAAGTAGCCTAAACGATTCAATTTCAGCAGTGTAATTCTTCCCTATTTGATTCGACACCATCTTCTCCTTCTCCTCTACAGCTTCCACTATCTGTATTTTTCAAAAAAAAAAAATTGAAAATATGAACTATTTGAAAACACACAAGATAACGGTTGTGAGGTGAATAAATGGACCTGAGGAGGCACTTCAAGAGAGGTTAAATGAACTACACTTCCATTACTATCAACTTCATTGACGATAAAATCAGAGTATCTTTGCTTAAGGATGCCGCGAAAGCCGGGCTGCTGGGAGATGTAGCAGGAGATGCCGACGTCGGATTCTTCTATTGTCGTCATTAGTGTTCTGAAACTGTAACCGGCGTTGAGAGCGACGGTGGTGGTGGTGGTGGTGGTGGAGGATGATGGCGGGTAGTAGGGTTTTAGCACTGTCAAGGGGTACCGGGATGGTGATACGGGGCTGTGCCACCGCATTTCTTTCTGGGTTTTAACGGCTTTCCCAAAACGCCACGTTTTGGTGCTTGCAGTGAAAATTTAAATAAAATGCAAAACAATATACATATACTATTTTTTTCTTTGAGGAAATTCTACTGTGACTTTAAATTTTAATTACTTTGTTTCTCACTTTGTGTTTATAATTAGTAGATGAGAGTGTATGAAATTATTTAATAGTGGTTAATAATAAAGTAAGATGTATTTTGTAAAAAATAAAGTAATTATATATATTAGTATAAGGTCTACACGATGTGTGACCGGTTATTTTTCAGTAATGAATGTAATTTAGTTTGAAAAAAGTGCATAATTTATAAATTGCAAAGAAATTTTAAAAAATACTTCATAGTTAAAAAGTTGAATACAATCCTTATAGTCATTGGTGTCTTGCAGTCACCCATTTATACCTAATGGAAATTTGACTTATTTATTATAAATAAGATTTCATTTTCTGTCTTACCCTTGTAGCAAGGATTTTCTCTTATCTTTGTTTAATAGTATAAGCTTTTGTCTTTCATTGTTGTCTTTTCTTTGTTTACTCTTGTTATTAGCTTGTATTCTTATTCTCTGAACTATGTCAGGCTCTTCGTCTAATACCGAAAGTCTTGAACAACGCTATGTGAATATTAATTTGGATGCTGAGGATGACGAGGGTGTTATTGTTGAAGAGAAGGGTGATGATTGTCAAATGGAGCAAGAATTTCTGTGGTGTCTTGTTGGGCATTTTCTCATAAATAAGAATATTAATATTCTTGCTATGAGAAACACCTTAGTGTCCCTATGGAGGCCAGGTAAAGATGTCTACATTAAGGATATTTCTCCCTCATTATTTCTCTTTCAGTTCTTCCATGAACTTGACATCAAAAGAGTCATTGAGAATGGTCCTTGGATGTTTTATCAGCATCCATTACTGGTTAAACATCTATCTGTAGGTGACCAACCAACGAAACTTCCTTTGTTCGATCTAGAGACTTGGGTTCAGGTGTTTGATTTGCTAGTGGGTTTCATGTCGGAATGGATTAATCGTTGTATTAGTAGTCATCTTGGTGTTTATCTATTATCTGACCCTATAAACTTCAAAGGCTTATGGAAGAATTATATGCGAATTAGGGTATTATAGACACCCGATTCAATCGGCCCGTGTTAGAGGACGAATCAGAGGCGCTCGGTTTGATCGGCCCGTTGTCAAACCCAATGATGAGAATGTGAAACTTAGACATGAGGATGAAGCTTAAATCTTTAAGTGGAAAGTGGACTTGAAAACCCAAAAACCGAGCCCAACTATCAAGATTTGGACCAAGCCCACCTGGCCCAGCGCAAGCCCGGGCCAAAGGGGCATTGCCTCAATGTAATGAGGCGTCGCCCCTGTGGCAACCCACTTGCAACTGTAATCATGGCAATCAAGTGGTGTGGGCCCCACTCTCCAGACTTTCTTCTTGTGTGAGGAAAAGACTTTTAGGGAAAAAAAAAGGCTAGGAGAGCTCATGATGGGCTAAAAGGCTTAGAGGCATGGGAAAGCTAAGGAATAAAAGAGAAAAAAAAAAAAGAAAAGGGGGAGGGAAGAAAAGAAAAAAGAAAGGAAAGGAGGGAGAGCTCTGAAAAAGGAAAAAAGACAAAAGGGAAAAGGGGAGAAGAAGGAAAACGTCATGAAGGAAGAAAGGAGGTCCACTTTCCCATAAGAGAAGAAGGAAGAAACTTGTGTCAAGGAGAGATACCACATCCTAGCAAGAATCTCAATCAAAGTAGCTCTGAGGGCCTCTCATTTTGGTATAAAATCTGCACTTTAAACTCGACATGTTCATCATTTTGTATGTTCTTGCTTGTGTGTAACTGAGTCTTTAGCATATTTTAGGTTTATCTCTAGTGTGTCTTGCTTGATATCTTATTTTATTGATGGATCTTTGAATACTTTTTCATGTAGTCATAGCATGATGAGTATAGAGTGTGTATATGTATGTTTTGGTTACTTAGAGTAGAAGTCTGTACGTCTTGGGAGTCAGAGCCGACCTGGTGATCAGGCGTCGTCGCCTCATCTCAATGAGGCGATCGCCTCTTCGAAGAGGCGATCGCCCCATTGATAGGCCTTCAAGAGGCCCTTCTTTTGCATGTGATTCACATCCTTGTGGCAATGAGGTAGGTTCCCCTGTTGATAAGGCGTCGCCTCATCAATGAGGCGACCGCCTCATTGACAGGGTTAACCCGCTTCCTGCTTTATTTTTTTATTTGTCTGTTGTGATGTCTGCTTTAATATGTCCCCTTTTGACCTTAAATATGTCTGTATGATTGCATGGTGGCAATTATCTTGATTATTTGATGCTTTCTTTAGTTATGGTGTGAAAACCTCTTTATAGAACCTTTTTGTAAATATCGTTATATGTGATTTTGCTTTTTTGTGAAAGGAAGGGCTAACCGTATGATATTTACAGGAATTGCTTGATGATTTCTATCATCGAGTGGTCACTTTTGTTAGTTTTTTCCTTGCATATTGCTGCTTTTATGTTATTTTAATAGTTTATTTTCGGTATATGTTTAGTCTATTTTCTGTATATTATTCTTTTATTTAGCCTAAAGAGTGTTGTAATCCTTAATCCCTAATCCCTTTCCCATTTAATTTTGAATGTATGGTTGTAAATTATTATTTATTTTATTTACTGCATTTTTTGAATGTTGGGACTTAAAGCCATGAAATTGGACTAATGTGCAAACTCGAACTTAATTATAAAATCTGGCAATTTTCCAAAGGCAATTTCATTACGTGTGGTAAATGAGGAAATAATTAAATAATTAAATGGTAATAAAACGCAAAACATAAACGAAGGCCAACCGCAAGGTTGGGTGAGCATTCAAACGCTCATACCCAGTTTTCGAACCCGATCTTTGATGATGCCTTTTGGGAACCTCCGTGGGATCCAGTTGTTGTACAGTGTCTCCCGACTTTCATCCGGGTGGCGACTCCATATCCGAATAGGCCTATGACCTATATCATATTTCCTAGCGAGCCTCAAGCCCACACAGTGCCATGGTTGCCAAACACTTGGGCGCGCGCTAAACCCTACCGCCTACAGTGGCGACTCCATTGGGGATAGAGAAACTGATTCCAGTGTTTTGTGTTTTATCATCTTTAATTATTTTCTTATTTCTTCCTGCATTTATGCATTCACTATACATTTTGCACACAATGAGCACTTCAGTCCCGAATAAACCCGACAATAGTCAGTACTTCGCTACCTACGTTTCACTCAAACCTGGTGGTAGAATATTTGATTATTGTCACTCACAACATGTACTAATCCACATTGTTTGACCCTTGAGTGGGGAGACGTATATGGATGTATATCTTTGTGGGAGCCGAAGCCTTTTACCCAAGACTCAAGCCCATGTAATGACTTAGCAACTATCATTAGGAATTTTCCCACATGCATGTGTATTATGCCATATAATGGACCCTTAAAATAAATCTTGAGCCCATCAATAAGCAGTCTAAAATAGAATGGGTCCTCTTGTCCAACCAAAGCCCATCATAAATAAGCTAGTCATCAAAGGCCTCTCATGCCTACTTATAACCCATTTTAAGTGGGCCTTGACAAGCAAGTTTATGGTGTTAAGGATCTTGGCTCATAGAAAGTGGACTCGAGCTTTATTTAAAGGAACCATTGCTTGTCTGAATCATTTTGAGAGTTTTCTTGCATACGTCGATTTTGTTATCCCCCACTGATAATTAAAACCCAGGCCAAAAATCCTAGGACAAGATACTCGCCATCGAATACGTGTATGGGAGGAATAAGGGCGGAAGTTTGCATGTTTAAGTTCCATGTTTTGATCTTGTATATCTTTTTATGTGTGACCCTTTTTGTTTCTAAATATAACAAACTTGCATATCATGCATACACGTCATGCATCATTCTAACCAGTTATTTTACAGTGTTATAGATCCTTCAAGCTCAGCAGGGTGGGTTCGAACTAGTTTAGGTCATTTGATCAGAAATTCAGAATTAGGAATGGTAGGAGGGTTTGACCCAGAAGCATTTGGGGCACGATGGAAAGAAGAAGTAATAACAGAAACCTGGGCTATGATGAGGGAAATGATGGGGGAGATTACTAAGCTTATTAGAGAAAGTCAGCCAACACAGCCACCCAATGCACCGTCAATTGATCCGGTCGACCTTGACGAAGAAATACCGATTAGGGGAAGGGAAGAGGACGATGTGATGGTATTAGCCAATCCAGGGAATTAAAGAAATGTCATCCCAGCCGAAGATGTGGGTCAGACCGAGTGGGCTAAAAATATGACCAGAGTGATGAATCAGATGCAGGTAATGATGAAGGAGAAGGGTATGGTCGCTCCTCTAGATTATGACTTGAATCTAGAAAAGGGTGATGAACCGCTGCCTCATAAGTTTAAATTCCCGGACATGAAGAAGTATACTGGTGATGAGGATCCCCATTTGCATTTGAAGCAATATGTAACATACATGAAGGCTACTGAGCTGACTGAGAGCCAAATTGTTAAGCAGTTCCCTATTTCACTGGAAGGAGCGCCGATTTGTTGGTGTTACACCTTGGAACCGTATGTTCAGTCGGATTGGAAAGAACTGTGCACTGCTTTTGTCAAGCAATATGGTCTCAACGTCCAACTAGAAGTGTCCTTGAGAGATTTACAGAATACCAAGCAGAACTTTAGCGAGCCTTTTGCTGATTACCTAACTCGTTGGAGGGGAAAGTTATCCTTAATGAGGCATAGGCCTGCTGAGTTTGACCAATTGATCCTAGCAATAGAAGGGTGTGTCCCCGCATTATCTAGAAATTGAGGGATCTGGGGATCAGAAATTTTGAAGAGTTATACAGATTTGGGGTCCAAAAAGAATCAGACTTGGCTCAAGAGAAGAAGTTCTTCGGAAGAGGATCTGGGGGCAAAGAGGGGGCCAGCTCGAGCAGTAACATTCAAATTCATGTTATTCGACCACTGAGCAGTAATGTACAAGTCAGTGCAGTCAGACAACCCCGGAGATTTTCTAATCTGGGACATCCAATGTCCAAGGTCCTCGATAAGCTCATTGAGAAGAACCTGCTACGACCCTTGCCTTTGCAATAACCCTTGCCTGGAACCAACCCAAAGCTTTTCTGTAAATTTCATCAAACCATTGGGCATGACATAGACAACTGCGCCCGGTTAAAGAATGAAATCCAAGATTTGATAGACTTAAGTAAAATCACCGACCCAGAAAATAGAAAACTAAACACTCAAACCAACCCATTACCCAATTACCGAAATGTACCACCTCTTAACCCATCCATTCTAATGGTTAACTCTAGCCTAATAGAAGAACAAGTCCTAAACTCCTTCATTGATGTCTCTCATAATTCCCAATAGACTGAGCCTGAAAACATGAGAACAAGCAAATGACCCACAGAGTTACAGGTACAAGTCTTGGACATATGGAGTTCTGATGACAAAAGCAGAGAACGAGATGACCTATGGGACAACGAGGGGTGTGAGCCAAGTCAGTTTATGGGAAAGGCCGAAGAAACCATGGCCATTTTATTGGGAAGGCCATGGTTTCACCCCCTAGGCGGCGTTCCATCCATTGTCCATCAAAAGATTAAATTTCCACATGAAAGAAGGGTTGTCACCATCTTAGCCGAAACTGAAGTCGCCATAGCCGCACTAAAGTTGATCCCCAAGGAGATTTCCCTTAGCCCTAGTTTTGAAGTCTATGTGATCTATGAAAATGAAATGGATGAAAGGGTTCTGAGAATGATGCGCAATATGAAGTTTCTGCCCGACATGGAATTAGGGAAAATTAGAGCAGACCTTCAAGGTTTGTGGGAAACAAAGTACCTATTTTGAAGCATGGGTTAGGGTTCAAAGAGGTTGATGAAGCTGGGAAGGAAAGGGGTTTATTGGACCAGTCTGAAGAAAAAGGAAAGGAGACCGTGACTAGAAAGAAAACTCTGTGGGAAACCTTTGTAAAGGAAGGCACCGAGCAACCATACAGTGGGACCCCAGAGCCTCTCCTAATGGCTAGGGAAGTCGTCCCGGGATTTGAGATTTTTATGGAATTTGTGAACAAAACTGGGGAAGCTGCTATCGAAAAGGCCCCTTCTGAGGAGTTGGTACTAGTCAAAGAAGAGTCTAAAAAGGATGAAGCTACTTCGAAGCAAAAGAGCACTAATGTTCAGAACAAAGACCTAGACTTTAAGACCTACATCCTCAATTCTATCATAGATGTCTTTTATAATGACTTTAATATTTCCATAGCTTCTCTGTTTGAAGCTGACGATCTTTTCTTTTCAAAAGTGAATGTAATGAAATCTGAATTTGCTTATTTGTGTGATGTGTTCCCTAATGGTTATTCTGTTTGTGATGATCATTTCATGCATATGTTTGATGTTAATTCCATGCAAACTGAATCATTTAATTTAGGCACAAATGATGATCCTAAAAATATACTGCTTGCTTCTGGCTTAACTCATGATGAGAGAGAAAAAATGGAAAAAATCTTTAAAAAAAGACAGAAAGTATTTGCTTGGGGTTATGAAGACATGCCCGGAATCGACAGGGAGATCTCAGAACATCGAATCCCCATATACCCTCACATAGTGCCAATAAAGGAGAAGCAAAGGAGGCTAAAGCCAGAATGGGCTCTCTTGGTTAAGGAAGAAGTCGAAAAGCAGTTGAAGGCAAAGTTTTTAGAAGTGGTAGAGGACACTCAGTGGTTAGCGAATATAGTTCCAGTTCCCAAGAAGGATAGAAGGGCCAGAGTGTGTGTGGACTATCGAGATTTGAATAAAGCCTGCCCTAAGGATGACTTTCCCCTACCGCATATTAACATATTGATTGATAGTGCAGCTTCCAAAGCAATGTACTCTTTTATGGATGGATTTTGGGGATACAATCAGATCATGATGGTGGTAATGGATAGATTGAAGACATCATTCATCACCGAATGGGGCATGTACTGTTACCAAGTGATGCCTTTCGGGTTGAAAAATGCAGGGGCCACTTATCAGAGGATGGTGACTGCCCTACTGCACGACATGATCCATAAAGAGGTCAAAGTGTATGTAGATGATATGATGGTGAAATCTACAACCAGGGAAGGGCATTTTGAAGCACTAGACAAGTTTCTGGCTAGAGTAGAGAAGTATAATCTCAGACTGAACCCAAAAAAGTGTGTTTTCGGGGTCACATTTGGGAAACTATTGGGGCACATTGTCAGTCAGAAAGGAATATAGATGGATCTAGATAAAATCAGAGCAATTGGGGATATGCCTACACCAAAGAAAGAAAAAGAGGTCTGAGGGTTTCTGGGGCGCTTACAGTATATCAGCAGATTCATAGCCAAACTAACAGCCATCTACGACCCTATCTTTAAGCTTATGAAGAAAGAATAACCTATTGTGTGGAACGAGAAGTGTCAACAGGCTTTTGAAACTATCAAGGATTATCTAATGAATCCCCTTGTCTTACAATCGCTGAGACCAAGTAAAGTCTTAATCATGTATCTTGCAATTGAAAAGGATGCAATAGGGGCGATGCTAGCACAGGAAGGTGACAAAAAAACAGAGCACGCTGTATATTACCTGAGTAAGAAGCTTCTACCCTACGAAGCTACTTATAGTTTAGTAGAGAAAACTTGTCTAGTAGTGATCTGGGCAACAAGGAAACTCCGACACTACTTCCAATCGTATAAGGTGCAAGTAGTTTCCAAACATGATCCCCTTTGGTACCTCCAATAAACCCCGTTTCTTACTGGAAAATTGGCTAGGTGGCTTGTTTTGCTCATAGAATTTGATATAGAGTATATCGCCAAAAAGACAGTAAAAGGAAGAGCAGTAGCAGACTTCTTGGCGTAAAGCCCGATCGGGGACACCCAAGAGTGGAAGCTGGAGTTCCCTAACGAGCATTTAGGGGTGATAGAGATACAAGATTGGAAAATGTACTTTGACAGAGCTGTCAACAACAAGGGGGCTGGGATAGGAGTAATTTTGGTTACGGCAGAAGGAGAAATGATCCCGATGGCAAAAAGGCTCGAATTTGAAGCAACCAATAACCAAGCAGAATATGAAGCCTGCATCTTTGGCTTAAAAGCATTGCATTGTGCAAGGGCGAAAAATGTCACTATTTACGGAGATTCCATGCTAGTTATAAAACAAGCCACCAAAGAATGGGAGATAAAAGAAGATAGATTACGGCTGTATTGGGAATACTTGACCACTGTTCTATGCTCCTTCACTCAATGTAAATTCATCTATTTGCTAAGGGAAGGAAACCAGGTAGCAGACGCCCTAGCCACATTGGCCTCTATGTAGGAAAGTGGGGAGCAACCAGAGGCCAGACCCTTAATTCTCACAAAGTCTCGAACCCCCTGTTACGAAGAGGTGAAAGTAACACCAGTTGATGTCATTGAGAAACCTTGGTTCTATGATTTACAAAGGTATCTGGAAACTGGGCAATTTCCGGACGATGCTGATAAGAGAGAAAGGATATCCCTATAAATGTTGTCTCGGCAGTTCATAAGCCACGAGGGGATGTTATACAAAAGAATGCCAGTCGGGGTACACCTCAGATGTATCAATAATAACGAAGGTCAGAAGCTTATGGAAGCAATTCATGAAAGGGTGTACGGACCACACATGAATAGGACTGTCTTAACGAAGAAAATAGCCCGCCAGGGGTACTTTTGGCTCACTATAGAAGTGAATTATGTTGGATTTATGAAGAAATGTCACAGTTGCCAAACATATGGTGATGTTAGCCACTTACCATCTATGGAACTTCAAGGAATGACGTCTCCTTGGTCGTTTGTTGTATGGGGGATTGAAATCATAGGGGAGATAAGGCCAAAAGCAACTAATGGTCATCAGTACATCATTGTGGCCATCGACTACTTCTCCAAGTGGGTTGAGGTTGAATCTTATGCTACCGTAGGGGCGAGATAGATGTTGAGGTTCATCGAAAAGAACATAATCTGCAGGTATGGTCTGCCACACCACATAGTCACAGAAAACGGTGTTCAGTTTCCAACAGAGATGGCCACACTACTAAAAGACTATAAGATTGAGCACCACAGATCATCTCCATATAAGCTACAGGCAAACGGAGTGGTAGAAGAAACAAATAAGAATGTAAAGAAGATCTTGGCTAAGACACTGGAAAATTACCGAGATTGGGCTGAGTACTTATAATTCGCATTATGGGGGTACCGAACTACTGCTAGAACCTCGATAGGGGTCACTCCATACTCCTTAGTCTATGGGTGTGAGGCAGTTTTGCCCGTAGAGGTCGAGATAAGGTCATTGAGAGTCCTTCTGGAGTCTAAATTCCCCAAGTATCAGTGGGTTGAAAGTTGGTTGGCTCAGTTGACATTGTTGGACAAAAAGAGGATGAAGGCTATGTATCATTCTCAGCTATATCAGAGAAGAATAGCCCGTGCCTATAATAAGAAGATTAAGCCAGGCAAGATTCGAGAAGGGGATCTGGTGTTGAAACTCATAAGATCAGTCACGATCGATCCTCGAGGAAAGTTTAAGCCCAACTGGGAGGGACCGTATCTAGTATAGAAGCTGTTTTCGAAAGGTGCTACCATTTTGTCTGACATGGAGGGAAACGAGTTCAAAGAACCCATCAACCTAGACAAGCTCAAGAAATACTTTCTGTAAAAAGTCTCACTAGGGAGAAAACCTTGAAAAGAGGTTGTCTAAGCAAAAATTAGAGGCTAAAAAGAAAAAAAAGAGAAAAAGAAAAAAAGGAGTCCTGCTGGACTGAAAACCTCGAAAGAGGCGGTCTAAGCAAAAGTTAAGGACATATAAAAGGGTAAGGAGAGGCACAAAATGGTTAGTTGGAAAACTTACAAGGGCAAGCCAACTAATAACATGAGATGTACCAGAAGCGAAATGTATATACATTTTGTGCTTAAGTAAAATGAAATGGATTGCTTCAATTATCATTAAACATTGAATAATGTGTCCATTATAAGCCGTTTAACTAGTACAAAAGGGAAATTACTTCTAAAAAAAAGGAAAATGATGACTTTATTCCATGAGCTAGTTTTGTCTTCTCTTCTTTTGGTGCCTACCCTGTGAACTTAACATTTGTAATTCTCTTGTCTTATTATATCTAGTAAACTCATCTCTTTCTGTTTGTTGCAAGCAAACCCATGCTTTGTAATGATCATCAGTGGTCTGGTCACCGTCGTAGCTTAAGTTTCTTTCGATGGCTCTTCGAGGCCAAGTTGCCACTAGGTGGTCCAAAAAATTCTAAGAAAGTGGCCCTGGCTCAAACTCATGAATAGGCTCCATAATCAGTTGTTTATGACCATATTGATGACAGAGGCGGGCTGGATTGTAGAAAGTGGCAAAATAGAGACCGACAATTGGGATGCAATATGTATAAGACCGGAGCTACAGACCCTACTAGGGACACATCTAGCGAATCAGTGTATCAGGGAATGTTGATAGTCAGCCACGAATGTCTGCAGGGATAGGATGTAGTTTCCTTGTTCGATAATGCTTGGCCTGATAACGCCTAATGTCTTAAAGAGGTTCGATCAAGCCTAGATTTTCATAAAACCAAATCTGTGGGATTACAAATGTTTAGGTATAGGCAGTTGAAAGTAAAGAAGGGGCAACGAGAAGTTACCTCTAGCAAAAAGGGGCTTCCAGAGAACCGTCGCGTCCTTATGAAGTCATCCAATCCAATGATGGTTTCTGCTAAGATGAGAGGGAAGGGATTCAGCCTTGACTCCACTTGATCGAGGATGGAGAGGATCTTCGTATCGCAGCCCCCTGAGGGGGAAACCAGTATAAATTGGGCATACAAATAGAGGGCTAATATGCGGGGCCAGTAAGTTTCCCCTTTATCCACAATCATGATGACTTCAAGGAGGGACTCCAATTTGATTTCTGAGTTGGAGATATAGTGGAAGGAAGACCGAGGTGGAAGATTGAATATATGTGCCATTTGTTGTTGAATGGAATGAGAATCCGGGTTTTCAAGAGCAGGAATTGCAAGTTGGCAAGTGGAATTTGTACGATGACCAAGAATTGCCTCGAATTCCTCTGGTAGAGGGCATATTTCTATGATATTGAGCTGAAAAATGTGCTTCTGGGGATCCCAAAATTGAACCATAGCATGGAGAAAAGGGTAATTAATTCTCCTAGTATGGAGTGATTTGAAGATTGTGAGATGAAATGGCTTTAACTCGACCCAAGATTTATTGTCCAAACCTTTCAAAATCGACTGTAGGGACCTCAGACTTTGTTCTATCATGTTTGTGGCTTTTCAGAGACACTTAGAGAGAGAAACAGAAAGGGGAGGATGAAGGGGATTCGAGAATTAGGTCAAATGCAATAATGAAGGTTTTATAGGGGCAGGACCACCTGCTGCTAAGGTGGTCACCTCAGCAGCATGAGGCGATCGCCTCATCAGCAGTACAGGCCGATTACATTTCTTCAAATCGCATAATCTGACAGGGGGGACAGTTACGCGTGCAAACAGTGAAATCAACTCACATATGAAGAAATGAGAAAAGCAAAACAAATGAATTTAATTAAGGGAAGTGTTAAATTCTGCAAACATTCTGTTCATAAAAATCAAAAATTGAAATTTTGTGTTCACTACTCAGGGACTACATAAATTTTAACACAGGAACGTTAAGCATCTGATCCCGTACCCTCAGGGTGCCGCTGCTCCCGTCTTCATCCTCGTCATCCTCATCAATCTGGAATATATCAATCTGACGCTCAAGAGTAGCGACCCTTGCCTTGCTAGCCTCATCTCGATCTTATTCAGACAAATCGCAAGTTAGTAAACCATGCAAGCATGCATACATGTAGAAAATGATGAATTCTTACCCTCCACTGCTGGGTGACCTCTAGCATGTAGTCTCTCTGGGCCTCTATCATGCGATACATATATAGGCCCTGCTCCAGCAAAATCTGCATTATCAAAATAAATGTTGGAACTAACAGTTAGTTTGAGAATTATAGTGAAAGTAGGTCAGGAAAAAGAACATACGTGAGTAGCACAGCCAGGGGTGCATGCAGGGGTCAAGTCCCCATCCAAAGTCAAGAACTAACACGACAACTCCCCAGGGGGAACCCAACATTGGGCTAGGGGGTCGGGGACATGGATGAAGCTGCCTAAGACAAACTCAGAACCGAGGGCAGCAGTTGGCCTGGCTTCCTAACCGGCAGCGGAAGTCTCCTCTCTACCCGGATCCAGTCAACGCCTCAAGGGCTCTCTCTCCTGCACCCGAGACCTAACCGGGGCCACAGGCCTAGCAAGCACAGCCTAAAGACAAAAATAGGAGGAACATGCTAAGGATGCAGTGAATTTATAAGAAAAGGGGAACCGGTGAGGATTTACCTGGGAAGTAGAAGCAGCCTGGAAGGGGACCGTCAGCAGAAGGTGGGTGTGGATGAACTCTGCATACTGGCTCTTCACATGAACTATATGGTCCACAGCTGGTGAGCCCGTAATAGCTTGAGCGAGGTCGTCGCCCTCCAACTCATTAGCCCAAAGCATACTGTCAGGAGGGGACCTAGGGACCCGCCTAGCTCTAACGCCTGCCCTCCAGTTCAAAACCCGCTCCCCCAAGTACCAAGCTCGATACCTAAGGCCACAAAAGAGTGCCCTCTTCAAGGCTAAAGGCCTAGAGCGAGTCATCTCAATGGTCCAAGTGTCCTCGGACCCCCACAAGTCATTCCGGATCTACGAAAAGGAAAAAAAGAGGGAGATGTTAATATGTAAGTAAATTGAATGCAGATAATTTACTAATAAGTAGGTTTGTGCTTTGCAGGTACCGCATCCTGTGTCAGCGAGTTCAGGTGCTGCCTGTGGATGTGAACTCACGTGAGGTGCCTCTTCACAATGCGGCTGGCGCCCCACCTACCGAGGGCAGGGAAATGGTCTCCCACTCAGGTAACACCCATAAGCAACTCTATCTCTAGAGCCCAAACCTGAAAAATAGAATGGGAGAAGTTGAGAAGACTGATGTAAGTAATGGGGGTCAGAACGAGATAAAGGAAAAAAGGGGTCATGACGTACCAAGACAGCATGCCAAAAGCTGCAAAACCTCCTAGCCCCCTGGACCACCTCGTCCATGCTCCGATATAGGTATGCCAAGGTGCAACTACCCCAATCGAATGTGGGAACCTGATCAAGATCCCAAAGGGCCGATAGGAACATCAAATCAATGGAGCTGGCAGTGTTGGCAAAGAGGGTGGTACCGAGCAGGTAAAGCAAGAAAGCCCTCACCACCTGGTCAATCTTAAGGGGAGAGATCATCGTTGTGGCCTGATCTCAAGAGTAGAAAATCCTGATCGAGTCCAACTTAAGGGTATGAGTCCTCTTCATATGGAGAGTCATCCCCAAAAGTTGCTCGATATATGCAGCCTTGTCCAGAGATAGCTGATGTAGACTCGCATCAAAGGGAATAGGATCCTCGGCACAGGCAATCCCCATGATGGCAGCAAATGATACCGGGTCCAGAGTAAGCTCACCAAACGGGAGGTGGAAGGTATGGGTCATATCAAACTCCCTCTCCATCAGGGCATGTAATGGCTGGTAGTCCATGCACCCCTGCTCGGATGGAAGTGAGAGTACGAAGTCCTCAAACCCCATCTCCTGAATTCGGTCCCTCTGCTCGTCAGTCAAGTCATTGAAAAAGACCCGGGCTCCATGGAAATTCCCAGCACCTTTGAAAGTTTGAGCATCATGTTGCAAATAAAGAGATAGGGAAGTAAAATTTATACGTTTTGCGGTCTCAGGGAGAAATTCATAATGGATGTACATATAAATGGTAAAGTTCCTCTCTGTTGATGAAGCGATCGCCTCACCTTAGAGGCGATCACCTCATCGAAGAGGCAATTAGCTCTATGCAGGGGCGACAGGAGATTGCCTCTTCACAGAAGCCCATCGTCTCATTGATGAGGCGATCGCCTCTGTGAGGCGCAGACAGGAACAATGTTTGATTTTTGACGTAATGAGGCATAAATTCCATATTTTTTTTATTAAATAAATGTCCTAGAATGATAATTATACAAGATTAAACCCTAACCCAATGAAATTTTACAGGAAATTTTAGGGTACTAACCTCTCCGGATGCGGAAGAGCAAATGTGAGACCCTATGTCTACTAGAAGCATAATCGAGTCTCCACGGGTCAATCCCAGACTCCTAGAAGCGCTAACGAGGGGTAAAATATGATCCCACTGAGGTACAGGGGGTGTTCTATCATTCTCCATCGACTAAAAAGTGGGGAGAGATACAGGGAGTGCAAGAAGTATAAGGAAAAAAGAGAGAAAAGAAAAGGTGACAAAGATAAAAGGGAGAAAGGACAAAAGGAAAAGAGTTATTTTTATAGCAAGCAAAGATGTAGGGTTTTCCCCTAAAAAAAAAGTGTGTGTGATGATGAGAATGATGGGTGAAAATTAGTGCCACATACTAAGGAGGTGGAACTCAAAGTACAGATTTTTGAAGTGAAGTTTCTAGAAGACAGGGCTGTTCGGGTTTGAATCCCCGAAGCTCAAGGATAGGGCTGTTCGGGTTTGAATCCCTAAAGCTCAAGGACAGGGTTGTTCAGGTTTGAATCCCCGAAGCTCAAGGACAGGGCTGTTCGGGTTTGAATCCCCGAAGCTCAAGGATAGGGTTATTCGGGTTTGAATCCCCGAAGCTCAAAGATAGGGTTGTTCGGATTTGAATCCCCGAAGCTCAAGGACAGGGTTGTTCGGGTTTGAATCCCCAAAGTTCAAGGATCAAGATGACTGCTCGGGTAGTATCCCCGAAGTCAAAAGTAGAAGATAATTGGGCCAGGAAAACCCGGAAGTCTATATCCCCGAAGGAATGAGGATCGAACCAGGAAAATTTGAAAGCCACATCCCCAATGGTTATCAGGCCAGGAAAACCTGAGCATCGAGTTTCATATGTTATGATGATTGGGCCAGGAAAACCCGAGAATTATTTTTTGTGTGTGGTGATGATCGGGTCAGGAAAACCTGAGAATCATGTTTCAGGTGACTGATGGTTGGGCCAGGAAAACCCATAAATCTATGTCCCCAGCAGGACAGTAATCGGGCTAGGAAAACCCGAGTTTAACAGTCTTTAAATACTTTATCAAATATTAATGAGTGGCTGATCGGGCCAGGAAAACCCGAGGATCACGGTCACATTTCAGAATTAAAGAATTCATCTCTTAGGTGAGACCCGAGAGTCAGGTACGTTTCTTATCTTATTGTTTATTTGTTTTTGTGCATGTGATTTTTTGAAAAATGGTCATTGCATGCATTTGATTTTTCAAAAAATCAGGGGGCAAGCTATAGACACCCGATTCGGTCGACCCATGTTAGGGGACGAATCAGGGGCGCTCGGTTTGACCAACCCGTTATCAAGCCCAATGATGAGAATGTGAAACTTGGACATAAGGATGAAGCCTGAATCTCTAAGTGGAAAGTGGATTTGAAAACCCAAAAATCGAGCCCAACTCTTAAGATTTGGACCAAGCTCGTTGGCCCAGTGCAGGCCCAGGCCAAAGGGGCATCGCCTTAGTGTAATGAGGCGATCGCCTCTTTGGCAGCTGCTAATAAGGTGATCACCTCATCATAGAGGCGATCACCTCACCGATGAGGCGATCGCCTCAACGATGAGGCGCCGCCCCTGTGGCAGCCCACTTGCAGCTGCAATCATGGCAATCAAGTGGCACGGGCCCCAATCTCTAGACTTTCTTCTTATGTGAGGAAAAGACTTTTGGGGAAAAAAAAGGCTATGAGAGCTCATGATGGGCTAAAAGGCTTAGGGGCATGGGAAAGCTAAGGAATAAAAGAGAAAAAAAAAGGGGAAGGAAGAAAAGAAAAAAGAAAAGAAAGGAGGGAGAGCTCTAAAAAAGGAAAAAAGATAGAAGGGGAAAAGGGGAGAAGAAGGAAAACGTCCTGAAGGAAGAAAGGAGGTCCACTTTCCCATAAGAGAAGAAGGAAGAAACTTGTGTCAAAGAGAGATACCATATCCTAGCAAGGATTTTAATCAAAGAAGCTCTAAGGGCCTCTCATTTTGGTATAAAATCTGCACTTTAAACTCGACATGTTCATCATTTTGTATGTTCTTGCTTGTGTATAACTGATTCTTTAGCATATTTTAGGTTTATCTCTAGTGTGTCTTGCTTGATATCTTATTTTATTGATGGATCTTTGAATACTTTTGCAAGTAGTCATAGTATGATGAGTGTAGAGTGTGTATATGCATGTTTTGGTTACTTAGAGTAGAAGTTTGTACGTCTTAGGAGTCAGAGCCGACCTGGTGATTAAGTGACGCCTCTTCACAGAGGCATTACCTCATCTCAATGAGGCAATCTCCCCATTGACAGGCCTTCAAGAGGCCCTTCTTTTGCATGTGATTCACGTCCTTATGGCAATGAGGCAGGTTCCCCTGTTGATGAGGTGTCGCCTCATCAATGAGGTGACCGCCTCATTGACAGGGTTAACTCGCTTCCTGCTTCATTTTTTTATTTGTTTACTGTGACGTCTATTTTAATATGTCCCCTTTTGACCTTAAATATGTCTGTATGATTGCATGGTGGTAATTATCTTGATTATTTGATGTTTTCTTTAGTTATGGTGTGAAAACCTCTTTATAGAACCTCTTTGTAATTTTCGTTATATGTGATTCCACTTTTTTGTGAAAGGAAGGGCTAACTATGTGATATTTACAGGAATTGCTTGATGATTTCTGTCATCGAGTGGTCACTTTTGTTAGTTTTTCCCTTGCATATTGCCGTTTTTATATTATTTTAATAGTTTATTTTCAGTATATGTTTAGTCTATTTTCTATATATTATTCTTTTATTTAGCCTAAAAAGCGTTGTAATCCTTAATCCCTTTCCCATTTAATTTTGAATGTATGGTTGTAAATTATTATTTATTTTATTTACTGCATTTTTTAAATGTTGGGACTTAAAGGCATGAAATTGGACTAATGTGCAAACTCGGACTTAATTATAATATCTGGCAATTATCCGAAAGTAATTTCATTACGTGTGGTAAATGAGGAAATAATTAAATAATTAAATGGTAATACAACGCAAAACACAAACGGAGGCCAACCGCAAGGTTGGGTGAGCATTCAAGTGCTCATACCCAATTTCCAAACCCGATCTCTGATGATGGCTTCTGGGAACCTCCGTGGGATCCAGTTGTTGTACAATGTGTCCCGGCTTTCATCCGGGTGGCGACTCCATCTTCGAATAGGCCCATGACCTATATCGTATTTCCTAGTGGTTCTCGAGCCCACACAGTGTCGTGGTCGTCAAACACTTGGGCGCGTGCTAAACCCCACTGCCTACAGGTATCCATTGATGTCCGCAAACCTCTTAAAAAATAGATGAAACTCAAAAAAGCTGGTGGGGATTAGGTTTGGGTTCAGTTTCGGTATGAAAGGCTTCCTCAATTCTATTTTAGCTATAGATTGTTAGGCCATACAAATAAGTTCTACCTGAAGTTATTTGATAGTGAAGATGGCAATATTCAAAAAATCTATAGTTCTGACCTTCGAGCTTAAATTTGAAAGCCTTCAAACAACTCTGGTGAGAAGTGGTTGAGACAGGATGTTCCCTCATCGAAGAACAACGGTGATGCTATGGATAAGGATAATGTGGCTACGGGTATGGAAACAGTTAACATCTTGCCTAATTATGGGATTGTGGTTATATAAAAGAAAGGTAGTTAACACTCAGTTAGTAATGGCCTGGATTCTCAAGGATTTACTATGCCTCTGAATATAAGAGGGAAAGGTCCTTTGATTGAGGGAATTAACTTGGGTGTGCTAACTATTCAGGAGAATATCATGGTGATGGACATAAAACGTAGGAGGGTTGACTTGGTTATTTTAGAAGAGTCATGATGTAATTTAGGAGGTAGTATTAAATTCTATGCCTATTGTAGTTCCTTTGGCTGATGGTATTGTGGGTATTGTTGGGCCAAAAAACTTAGATTTAGCGGGTCTTGGTTCATAGGCTCACCAGGAGTCATGAGTTTGCCAAATTAGAATTGTCGTGGGCTGGGCAACCCATAGATAGTTCAATAACTCTAGGATCTTATTAGGTCTAAAAAGCCTTCTTTTATGTTTTTAGTTGAAGCTTTATCTAATAAAAATAATTTAGAGTCTATTAAAATAAAGCTTGGATTTACTGGTCTTTTGTGGTTAATTAGGTGGGTTGTAGTAGTGGGTTTGCTTTGTTATGGAAGTTTGAGGGCCATGTTAATCTTTTTAGCTATTCACATTTTCATATTGACATTTATGTTAGTTCTTGTCATTGGGTTCCTGGCGTATCACTGGTTTTTATGGCTAGTCGAAAAGAGCTCGACATTCTGAGCCTTGGAATTTACTATATCTTCTTACCTTAAAATCCCAACTCCTTTGGGTTTGTATTGGTGACTTCAACGAGCTCTTATCTTTGGAGGAGAAGAGTGGGGTGCCCCTCATCCTTTCATCTCATTGAGGCCTTTCAACATGCTCTTGATTGATGCTCTTTAATTAATATGGAGATGGTCAGTTATCCTTTCATGTGGGAGAAGGGCAGAGGTAGTTGCTTTTGGATCCAAGAGCGATTGGATTGAGCTCTTATCTCTAATTCTTGGAGGTCCTTATTTCTTGAAGCTACTTTATTTAATTTGTTTTCTTCCACTTTGGATCACTCCCCTCTTTTTTTTGGATCTTGGATTTTAAAGTGTTGGTCAATTTTCTAAGCATTTTCAATTTGAGAACGCATGGTACAAGGAGAATGAGTATGAAGACGTTGTTAAGGATGGGTGGAATGCTAGTGTGGATGGCTTTATCCAGGGTCGTATTTTATGTTGTGCCAAGGCTCTCTCTACTTGGGGTTTTGCTAGAACTGCGCATTTTAACTCTCGAATTAAAAAATGTCACTCTAAGATTCAACGGTTGCACTCTCAAAATGATACTGACTCTGAATAGATTTTATTAAGCCAAACATCATTTGAATATTATTTTGGATCAGTAGGAGATCTTTTGGAAATAAAGATTAAAGTAAATATGGTTATAAAAAGGTGACTTTAATTCCCATTTTTTCCACTCTATCGCTTCTCAGTAAAAAAAATAAATTCTATCCGTAAGCTATCTGATGAGCATAGCAGAGTATGTACTTGGGATGATGATCTTCCAGATTTGATGGTGAATTATTTCTAGAATTTATTTGCTTCTTATGGTGTTAAGGAGAATGGGCTAATTCAGTGTGTTAAGTAAAGGGTCAGTACAAAATAAAATAATCTTCTTTTAAAGCCTTTTACTATTGCTAAGATCAAAGATGTTATATTTTCTATGCATCCTTAAAATCCCCTAGTGTTAATGGTATGAATCCATGTTCATAAAAAATATTGGCATATTGTCGGTGCTTAGGTGACCGCTTCTTATTTGGAGTTTTTGGTTCTTGTTCCTTTCCTACAGGTTCGAATAACACTGTTATTGTTCTTATTCTGAAGAAAAAGGATCTGCAGACTATGGGTGATCTCCATCCTATTTCCTTTTGCAATGTCTTGTATAAAGTTATTTCCAAAGTCTTGGCTAATAGATTAAAGCAGGTCCTTCCAAGTATTATCTTCGAAGAATAAAGTGATTTTATTTCGGGTCGGTTGATTTTGGATAATGTGTTGGTTGCTTTTGAAGTGATGCATTTTCTAAAAAGGAAAACCTAAGGTAAAAAAGGGTTTGCTGCTTTAAAGGTGGATATGAGTAAGGCTTACGACCATGGGGAATAGGGTTTTCTTCAGAAAATGATGCAGTGTTTAGGGTTCAGTAGTATATGGATTGAGTTTATGGTTATATGTATTGAGACTGTGTCCTACCAGATTATGCATAATAATTCTACTTTGGGTCCTATTGTGCCTCAGAGAGGCCTTCATCAAGGTTGTTCTCTGTCACCCTATCTATTCATTCTCTATATTGAAGGGCTGACAATGCTTATTTAGCAAAAAATCTTGAGTGGTCAGCTTCAGGGTTGTAAGATTACTAGACAAGCTCCATCTATTTCTCATTTATTCTTTGCCGATGATAGTTTCTTCTTTTTTGGTGCCAATGCTAATGAAGTGGGTATTATGAATGCTATCTTTGATATATATAGTCGTGCTTCAGGTCAGGTTATTAATTTCAATAAATCATCCCACTTTTAGCTCCAATGTGATTGCTGAAACAAGACACTTTATTAGTGCTATTTTGAATGTTGACCAATGTGATGGTCATGACAAATATCTAGGGTTTCCATCTCTTATGGGCAGGAGTAAACGTTAAGTCTTTTTTTTTTATCAAAGAGAGGGTCTGGGGCAGAATTCAAGGTTGGCATAAAAGATTTCTCAATAGAGCAGGGCGGGCTATCCTCATCAAATATGTTGCTTAGGCAGTGCCTACTTATGCTCTTAGTATTTTTCTTATCCCTCTCTCCTTGTGTGTTAAGCTTGAACGGATGCTTAATTCATGTTGGTGGGGTTCATCTCACAACAATGGTCAGGGAATGCATTGGTCTACTTAGCAAAAGCTTTATTTTTAGAAGGAGCATGGTGGCTTGGGATTTTGGTCTTTTAATATATTTAATAAGGCCCCTTTGTGTAAGTAGGGGTGGCAGTTACTCACTTGCTAGGATTCTTTTGTGACGAAAGTACTCAAGGCTAAGTATTATCCTTATGGTAATTTTCTTAATGCTCAGCTTGGTCCAAATCCTTCTTTTATTTAGTGTAGTATTCTTTCTTGTTAAGACATGTTTTATCAATCTTGTAGGTGGAGAGTGGGTAGTGGGGCTCATATCTCAACCATGGCTACCAAATGTCAATAACCCTTATATTACTTCTGTTCCTCCTATTAGTGTCAATGTTAATATGGTTTATGATCTTATTGCTAATAATTATCGTGTGTGGGATAATTCTTCTATTTATGCTCTATTTAATAAACATGATTGTAGCCTTATCAAGTAGCTCCCTCTTAGTATTCATCTGTCCCATAACTTTTACTTTTGGTTTGGTAATAGTTGAGGTGTATATACTGTTAAGAGTGGTTATTTCAATTTATATAATGCTACATTTTCCTCTTTTGATGTGTTTTTGGAGCCTTTTTAGAAACATTTCTACGCGTTAAAGCTGCCCCCTAAGGTTCACAAATTGTTGTGGCAAGTGTGTCATGATTATCTTCCCACTAACTCTAATCTGATTCTTAGGCAAGTTAATATTAATAATCCCTACTGTCTGCGATGTCATTATGATGTTGAATCTACTGTGCACTTGTTTTTTACATGCCCTTTTACTAGGGAGTGTTGGTTAAAGTGTCCACTACCTCTACCTAATATTGATTATGATTCTGCTATTGATTGGGTTAAGATGTTTATGTTCTCATTCCCTGATGATCAATTGGTGTTTGCTTGTGTTTTGATTTAGGGCTTATGGCATGCTAGGAATGAGTTAGTTTGGGAAAATAAAAATGTTTCTAATTCTCAAGTCTCGGGTTTTGTCAGAAATTTTCTTCACTGATGGATAGTAGCTTAAGACCAGAGTCAGTCTTCATCCCATGATAATTTTGCTAGACATGTTTAAAAGTGGTCACTTCCACCTGCTTGTTTTCTCAAGGTTAATGTGGATGCAGCTCTTTTCCCTTCCAAAGCTGGTTTGGCATGTGTAGTCCGTGAATTAAGTAGTGTTTTTGTCCAAGCTCATTTGAAGTCCATATGTGGAAATTTTACTCCTAAGCTTATTGAAGCACTGGCCATCCATGAAGCCCTCAGTTGGCTAAAGGAACTACATATTGATAACATTATTGTTGAAACAGATGCTTTAGTTCTTGTATAAGATATTTGTGCTAACCATCATGAAGCTACTCCTGTTGGTTTAGTTACTAGTGATTGTAAGCATTTAATTTCTTTTTTTCAACATTTGCAGTTGTTGTTTGTTAAACGTTCAACGAATCATGTTGCCCATAGGTTAGCTAAAGCAAATAATTTTGTTGCTAAATGTTATGAGTGTAGAGGTAGACCTCTGCGCTTCTTATTTGATGTTCTGCTTAATGATTCCCAATAATGATAGTTTTCTTTTTCCTCAAAAAAAAAAAAAAAGATTTCATTTAATTATGTGGAAATGTGGATCTTTTAGTTGATGTTAGATCTTATTTTTATTATTGTAAGTGGGAGTTAAGGAAAAAAAATTTATGTTGACAATACATGTATATAATGTAGAAATTTTATTAAATATGTAGAAATTTTAATGAAATTAATAATTTATTAAATGAAATGATCTAGCATATCACCTGTGCGATGCAAGAAAACTATTTCATTGTAAAAATATGTTATTTTAATAAGTTGAATGGAGTTATATGTAATAAATGCTTTTTGAATTTAGTGAGAAAATAATAAGACGTTGAAGTTTATTGTTTCCTAATAAAAATTAGATAATTTCATTATGTACTAATAAAAGTAAAAGTAAAAGTAAAATATAATTAATTAAAATATAATTTTAATTTGACAGAAAGTCTATTTCTTACTTTAATTAGGTTAATTTCTATTTTATTTGTTATAAAAATTAAATTAACTAAAATATAATTGTAATTTAATTAAAAGTATGTTTCCTATTTTAATTAGATTAACTTCTATTTTATTTTTAATAAAAATTAAATTAACTAATATATAATTCTAATTTACTTGAAAGTATATTTCCTATTTTAATTAGGTTAACTTATGTTTTATCTCTAACAAAATTAAATTTTATATAATATAATTATAATTTAATTGAAAGTATATTTTCTATTCTAATCAGGTTAATTATATTTTATTTGTAATAAAAATGAAATTAATTAACATATAATTGTAATTTAATTGAAAGTAATTATGTTAATTTGTATTTTAAAATAAACAATTGACCAATTGACCAAACAAAGAAAGAAATAAAAATAATTGGGCACTGCATGCAGCACTGAGTAACACATGGAGCGTTGGGCTCTAAGATCCACATGCAGCGCTTGTTATTTCAATTTGTCATTATAGAAGAAATTTCTTTTTTATTTAGTTTATAACATCACTTGTAATTTGAAATTAAATTGAAGAATTAATTAACAGTTAATACAATATAAATATTATATTGGACCTTCAATTTTGTAGGAATAAAATAACTAAATTTCAAAAAGCATGGAAAAATTTTTAGAACTTAATTATTTAAAAACACTAATCACACTTTTCTCAAATGAAATATGTCTCTCATGTAATAGGATAATTTAAATTTATAATCAAATCACTATTATTTCTTCCATTTTTGAACCCTCTAAGCCAAATGTCAAATACATACAACATAAACTTAAAACTGTTTAAATTTTTTTTCATTAAAATAATGTAAAAATTATAATTATAGTAACTGTTAGACATTTTCAAAATAGTCATATCCTTTAACAAAAAAACATGACTACTGTCAATAAATATGAAGTCATATCTTTTAACAAAAAGATATGACTATTGCCAAGAAACATGTCTACTTATTCAAATATATATGTCTATTATCAAATTATACCCACCCATTCATCTTATATAAATAGAAAGTTAGTTTTCTGTAGGAATGAACTTTCTATTATCAATCAATTTTGCATAAAATCCCATTACAAACACCAGATTTTCATTGTATCCTAGAGGCAAATTGTACACTACAAATATTGCCTTTAGGAAAGTAGGATTCTTACATGCCTTAGAGCAAATTTTTCAATATTCTTTGTTACAATTCTCTAATAATCTAAAGGCAATATTTCTCTTATAGAAATTTGCATACATGGCAACACTTAAAGAATTAGCAACTAGTATAGTGAAATTAGATCATTTTAATGGTGGAAATTTTATGAGATGGTAAAAGATAGTGCATTTTCTATTAGTTTCTCTACAAGAAGTATATATTTTGAACACACCAAGGCCGGAAGAGAAAGACAATGAGACTCTTGTAAAATCAAGGAAAAGGTAAAAATGGGACATCGATGATGAGATATGTAGAGGACACATTATGAACGCAATTAGTGATTCACTTTTTGACATCTACAACTATGTGCCTACTGCAACAGATCTTTAAGAGAGATTGGAGAGTAAGCACATGCAAGAGGAAGCCATAAGTAAGAAATTCATTATCTCTCATTTTAAGAATTACAAAATTCATGATTCTAGGCTAGTTATAGAACAACTTCATAGATTAGAAATTCTTAATAATCTTACATAGCATAATATGCATATGGATGAGTTTATTATTGTGTCTAACATTATAGATAAATTGCCTCCCTCATGGAAAGATTTTAAGAAAAAATTAATTTACAAGAAAAGAAGGTCTACAAACTTGTTAAGTCTTTATAAGGACTAAAACAAGCATTAAAAAATGGTACTAGAAATTGACCAAATAGTACTTGCTAATGTCTTTAAAATTAATCAATCTGATAAATGTGTTTATAGCAAGTTTTTTCATGATAATGGTGTTATAATATGTCTTTATGTTGATGACATATTGATTTTTTGTGTAACCTTAAAACAAGTTAAAGATATCAAAAATGTATTATTAAACAATTTTGCCATGAAAGATATGGGAGAGTCAAATGTTATTCTTAAGATTGGAATCTTGAGAAATAAAGATGGTATAACTCATTCTCAATTTCATTATATTAACAAAGTTCTCAAAAATTTCAATCATTCAAATTGTAATTCCGCCTCTACTCCCTTTGATCCCAACATCAAGTTAATAAAAAATGAGGGATGACCATTATCATAGTTAGAATATGCCAAAGTGATAGGTTGTCTTATATATGCCATGATGTGTATTAGACCTGATATAAAATTTATAATTGGAAAGCTAAGCAGATACATGAGTAATTCAAGTAACTTGCATTGGCATACTATCAATAGAGCATTAAAGTATTTAAAGAAAACTATAAGTTATGGTATAAACTATAGTGGCTATCCTTCAATATTAGAAGGATATTCAAATGCAAGTTAGATTACTGATTATAAAGATCATGCTAGCACTAGTGGGTGGGTATTTATGCTTGGAGGTGGTGCAGTATCTTGGGGTTTTAAGAAATAAACATACATAACTGACTCCATTATAGCTTCTGAATTTATAGCATTAGCTTTCGCAAGTAAAAAAGTAGAATGGCTCTGTGATTTGCTATATAAAATACCTATATGGCCAAAGCTAGTTGCACCAATATCTATTTATTATGATAGTGAAGCAACACTATCAGGAGCTTATAGTTATGTATATAATGGAAAGTCAAGATATAATAGACTTAGACATAGTTATATTAGAGATTTAATCTCTGATGGTATGATCATAATAGATTATATGTGATCAAGTTAAAATTTTATTGATCACTAACAAAGGCATTGCTAAGAGACGTGGTAAATAAAATGTCAAAAAGGATAGGTCTCAAGCCCATTTTGTCAATTCACTATTGATGGAACCTCAACTATGACACTTGGTATTATGCCAAGTCTCAAGTTCAAAGAGTCAAAGTGCATTAATAGAGTGATTATAAGTACTGTGTTAAATTTCTATTACATCTCGCGGTTAATAGTGCTTAGAACTTGCTGGAAAGGAATGGTAAGTTAAATCTCTTAATAGATCTATAAATGTACAGTCAAAGTATCAAATTGCAGGGGTACTTCTAATAGATCCACCTATATAAGTGTGAAGTATGGTCACTTCAAGGAGTTTAAGGGCTTAGTTCTATACACTTATGAAGGATATGGACATAAGACCTTTAATGTGTCATTTATATATGTGTAATTGTAATAGGGTATTAAATTATGTGTGTGGAATGTTTCCGCAACTTATCAATAAAAATAATTGGTTCAAAGTTTAATCTACCACATTATTTAGATTTATTGTATTGAGCTTTCACTAAGTATTGATTTAAATCGTAAGATACCATTATTTATGCACATAATTTACAGAATTATTGTTAGATGAATGTTTTGGTTATATTTTAAAAATGGCAGGGGATTGTTAGAAGTTTTCAAAATAGTCACATATAGTCTTATCCTTTAACAAAAAAAAAAAGACTATTGCTAGGAAACATGTTTATTACCAAATTGCAACCACTGATTCATCTTATATAAATAGAAAGTTGGTTTTTTGCAGGAATGAACTTTCGATTATCAATCAATTCTGCATAAAACCCCATTATAAACACCTAAGCTTTATTGTATCCTATAGGCAAATTGTACACTACAAATATTGCCTTTAGGAAAATGGGATTCTTACACGTCTTGGAGCAGATTTTTCAAGATTCTTTGTTACAATTCTCTAACAGTAACATAATGAAAGGACTATAATTTTAAATAATCATGTTCATTTTTATAACAACTTTTCCTTAATTCTGCGCTCTTATTCAAAGAAGTTTTCTATCATGACCCGAATCAAAAGGTACGTGACCGACACTAGAGAATGAGAATATATAAAATACTTGAAACTCATAGTAAGCCTAAAAATTTTTTTGCAAAATAAAAAACAATACACTTAATAATAAATTGATAATAAATGCACAAAACCAAATACATATAATAATATTCTTCAAATACAACAACATTTTAAGTCAGAATACAAACAACACAAGTTTCATAGATAACTACTATGGTGTCTAGAATTTAATTTTACAATACATATATCAATTCAATATACATAATGCAGCCGGTGAAGAATGAACTCAACGTAAATAGGGAACACTAGGAAGCTGATTGTGAGGTCTTAAAAAAAAAGTTAAAGGGGATCAAATCCCACTGATTGAATTAATTCTATAAAATGCATGCTGATATATAAAATCATTTGTTAAAACCTCTTTTTGAAATAAATGTAAATAAAGTAATCATAATCACAAAATCATTTACGTTTCACAGTAATATTTAAATAAAATTCATTTATAATTCTTAAATCAATTTAATATGAAATCCCTATAAGAAAATATATAGAACAATTATTTTTTGTGGAAAATTTAGTAGAACACCTAGATATTCTAATAGTTTTTCAGCTCTCTTTAATCCAAATAACTGTCATCCTGAGAGTAAACTTAACTAAGTTATTGTCATAGTTATTTCACTTATTTTATATTGATGTCCCAAGAGTAAGCTCAATTGAGTTACATCCTTTTATCCGACCCGAAAACACTAGCTCCACTGAGCTTTGACCATTTACTCTTGCTAGAGAGCACACGCTTTGCCGAGCCTATTTCACAATTTAAACACATACTGAGATCTCATCCGTGCACATGCGATCCTAGTGACACCCACTAGGTAGCACATTCTACCATTATCTCCAAATCAATTTAAATTATAAATAATTAAATAAATAAAATAAAATAAATAAATCATTAATAATGAATAATTAAATGATTAAATATAAATAAATAAAACATAACGAAATAAATTTCCTTTAAGCATACTTTTAATTTCTATTTACAAATATAGGAGAAATGATAATGCATATGACAATATAAATATATTTATAAATCAATCATATAATTATTATTATATTTAATTATTTGAAAATATAATAAAAACACGCGCAACACACATTTCATAAAATTAATTTACAGATTGAGTGTGTTGGGAGATGCATTCTCTGCTACCCTGGTGCTACAGATTGAATCCCAGAGTTCTCTAAAATAAATAATATTTATTTAAAATAATCTCCTAAAATAAAATAAATAAATTTATGAAAATTCTCAAAATTATGGAAACTATAGAATTGACAAAATTGACTCGATCAAAAACACAAAGTCAACTAAAACTAGGAATTAGACATGGGCCGATGTCATATTTTACGAGAAATCTATCAAAAATTTGGTAGAATCTCATATGTAAAACAAATATCTCTCTACTAAAAGTAGACTCGTTTCTGCAGGCAAACACACTTCAAAAATTCACCAAAAGTCATAAAATCTATATAAAAATATAATCATTTCTCAAATCACCAAAATATCTCATAAAATATTAAAACCCTTTATTTTCTAAAGAAATAATAAAATTTTAGTTTTTAAATAATATTTCTTAATAAAATCCATAAATGGAATAAAATTCTCATTTTACAATTAAATTGTCATCAATTGCAAATAATTATTAAAATCACAAAAATAATAAAATGCCCATTTAAGCTCAAAAATAATAAATAAATTTATTATTTATATATTATTCCAAAATTATTACAAATTAACTAATAATTGAAAATAATAATAATAAATTATTTTTCATACTTTTATTAATTCAAAAATAGTCTAAAACAAAATAACTAATAACGACTTTAATTAAAATCACATAATTTACTAAATTTTAATAATTTCCAACAATACACATTTAGACATAAGAAGGGGGGAGGGGGGGGGGAGGTTCTCTTAACTTTTTTTTTTAACTTTATAATATAATATTTATTAAAAGTTCAATTTAAATTAATATTTTTAAATTAAAATATCTTCTCTCACAAGTACATATACACTAATATATCAATATATATATTCTAATAATCTATATTTTTATTAATACACTCACAAATGTTAATAATTATTAAAACACTTATAAATTACTTAATTAACACCAATTGAATAAACTTATAATTAAACTTCATAATCCATATAATATATTAAAAATATATTCAATAATTATTAAATGCATTAAAGTATTCCAAATAAACTAATTAAATAAAATATTAATTAAAACCAAATAATAATCTCATGAATAATTAAATAATAATTAACACTAATAAATCCTAAAATTTTAATTTAACACTAATTAACTAAAAAAATTAAAACTCAATAATTCCTCCCAAATATTTATACACATACTCACTTAAATAATTACTTAACAATAAATTCTATATAAATAATATTTAATTCAATAATCAAAATACGAGTTATAACAATCTTTCCCCCTTACAAAAATTTATCCTCAAATTTTAAATAAAAAGAACTGAATATAAGAATTCAGCAAGGAAAGAGATAAGGGTAAGCCACTTGCATCTCAGCCTTAGTCTCGTATGTGTGCTTCTCCACGTTGTTGTTCCTCCACAATACTTTGACTATCAGAATTTGCTTCGAACACAACTAGTGAACTTGATAGTCAATAATCGCAACCGGTTCTTCCTCGTACATCAGATCTTCATTCACTTCCATGCTTTAGGTTGTAACATGTGCGAAGGGTCCGAAATGTATTTCCTAAGCATTGAGACATGGAACATTGGGTGCACTTGAAATAAATTCGAAGGCAAAATCAATCAATATGCGACTATGCCAACTCTCTTTAAAACCTCGAAATGCCCTATATATCTCGGTACCAACTCTCCTTTCTTATATCATCCTCACAATCACCATTAACTAGCTAATATGCTTAAGCATAAGTCAACTTGTACTATTTATTAATAATCATCACCTATTTTCTTTAAACTCCATGTTTTCAATTTTTAATACTAATAGCCTCTTCTCACTGTTCTTCTTGCTACTATATACTTTATTAATTTCTTTGTTTATTCCTTCCAATGACCATATTTCTATACACCAAGGCACATTTAATATTTGTTTCACAACTATGCTTACATCACCAATCATCCAAATCTTATAATAGATTTTTCAGTATATATCATAAATTTTAATTTGCTAAACTAGTAATTCACCATATAATAACTACAAAGTTTTAATGCTTCCTATTGTCAGCAAAATCCGTCAAACTTATACTTATTACTTATCAATCTAAATATTCAATTCATCACCAATCCTCAGTCTAATTACAGATTCATCTATCTCACTTTCACTACGCTACTTTGATGTACTACTTTATATGTAATATCCCGAATTTTTAAATATTTTTATACTGCATCGGGATATGCAGTGTTAATAATTTTTGTATATATATTTATGATATTTTATGAGTTTGTTGTTTGTTTAAAGCTAATTTTAATTATTTTATATTATTTTAAGTACTTTACGTAAAATTTTCCCGGAAATTATATTTTCGGGGAAATTGACACGTAAATAAATTAATACTATTTATTTTGACTAGTTTTATGAATTTGCATGAACTCATATATAATTTTAAAGTGCTAAAATAAAATGTATATATGTGTATTTATTTAAATTAATTAGAGCTTAATTAATTTCCTTAATTTTATTATTTAATTTTTGTATTAAATAATTTTAAGTTTATAAATTATTAAACATATTAAAATATGTGTGTGGTGTATATTTAATGTGTGTGAGATTTTATATTATTATTATCAATTGTTATTTTAATTGTTAGTGCATGTGTGTGTATGTTTATATATATATATATTATAGTGTGTGGTGTGGGAATATTTAAGTTAAAGTTATGTATATATATATATATATATATATAGGGTACAAGTAAGTCAACGTGCAAAACCATTCCTTTCTTTCTTTTTTTTTTCTTTTCTTTCTTTTCTCTTCTTCTTCTTCTTCTTCTTCTTCTTCCCCTCACTCTCGGTTCCTTCCAACCGGACCACCACCAGGCCGCCCCACCTGCAACCAGCCATCACCATTGCTTCCCCTTCCATCCAGCAGCCACCAGCTGCCACTAGCATTGTCCATCGCCGCCTAGAACGTCGGAAAATGAAGGAGACCGAAGGTGGAGCTTCCTCACGCCGGTGAAGATTCCGGCCACCTTAGGGCGTCGGACTAGACTTTTTTGAAAGCTTTTCATTCGGTGAGTCCATTTCCAAGCTCCGTTTGAGCTCAAAACCTCTAGATTTTTGGATATCTTCAAGTTTTAGTTTATGTATTCTAGGGTTTTTAATTTTTTTGAAGTTGAATTTGTTGGATTCATGCAAACTCCCTTAACAAATGTTTATCCTGGAAGCTTAATCTATATTCTGTAATTTTTTTAGAATTTTTGGAATTTATTTTAATTTTTGTGAATTTTTGATTATTTTATTATTATTTTCTAATTTTCGAAAATTAATTAAATAAATTATAAAATTTTGTTTTATGGTGATTATAGGAGTTGAAATGAATTATAGAAATTTATTTGTAATTTTTGTGAATTTTTATGTATTTATTTGGAATTTATTAAGTTTAGGTAATTTTGAAAAATAGGGTTAATTATGTGTTAAATTGAAATAAATTGGTAAATTGAGTATATTTATTGATATTATTGAATTATATGTTGAGAAATTAATTTTTGAGTAATTATATAATTTTTGATGAATTTTTTTGAACATTTATAGTGAATATATATATATAGGGGTATTTTGGTAATTTTACACTAAATTGGTTAAAAATGTAATTAAATTGGTTTTAATAGTTATTTAGGGCATAAAAATGATTTCTGCAAATTTTTAGTATTTTTAACTAATTAAAACTATTTTTCGTAAATTATTTTCAAATTATATATAATATATTATTTTTCTAAATAAATGGGTTTTTATTGATTTTTAGTATGTTTTAGGGTTAATTAAGTAATTTGGATTTATAAAATGTATTTTTATTATATAAGGGCATTTTCGATATTTTATAATTATTCTGTGAATTGTGAACCTCGGTCGGTGAATCGTGGTTTGGAGTCCGACCGAGGGATTTTGATTATAATCCTGTGTTTACTCCGAAGTGTATTTCTTTGCAGGACCGGCTCTATTCTTTGAGTAGAGAGATGTCCGTTTTACAGGGGAGGTTCTGCCGGATTTTCGGTAGAATTCTCGTAAAACGTGATGTCCGGTCAAATTCCTATTCTAAAGCTGTGTCTAAAATTCTAGATCGAGTCTTTAGAATTTTTGTTAAATTTATTCTGATTTCATGTTGTCATTTGTTTGTCTAGCTGCGCCGAGACCGAGGCCTAACGGATCAGGCCCGTCGAGTTTGTCTCGTGGAGCGCTAACATGTGAGTTATTATACTGTATATATATGCAGTGCATATAGGATGCATGACTTAGGATTTTTTATTTTCATTATATGTTTAAACATTAATTTAATTATAATATGATTTGGTATATTTTCGGTTTATTTTTAGTACATTTTTGATATATGTATGTTAGATATTTAAGTTTATGTTTGTTATAATTTAATATTTATACATGATTTAAATGTGCATCGAACCATAATTATTTTATTAAATGATTAGTATAATTTAGGTTATTCTTAAATAATTGCATGTTAAATTATAAACCTACACTTAAAGTATTTTTAAGTTTATTTTTGGTATATTTTTTATTTATTTCTGAATAAATAAATGTTTTATTATTAAATTAAACCTAACACATTAGTGGTATATTTAGGATTTATTTTTGATATATGCATGCTAGATAATTAGGTTTATTTTTAGTATATTTGTGAATATATGTTAAACACAAACACGTATTTAAATGAATATTTATACATAAATGGTTTATTAAATGATTTGAGTACTTAGGGTATATCTTTTGCATATTTAAGTATACTTTTAAGATAATGCATGTTATATTGTTGTTACTCATTTAAATTGTTTTTAACTATATTAATGATTTATCTTAGGTTTATTTCATATTTTATTTGACTATATATATATATATATATACCTGAAATATACTGGGTATATTTTAGGTATATTTTTGGTATATATATATATGGTTGATTTTACTATTATGAATATTGTTCTACATTAATTATTTTTCGAATGAATGATTTATTCGAAGTGAAGGATATCAATAGAACGTGCTTCCTAGTGGGCAGCACTAGGACCGTGTACGTACCGGTACGATAGATAAAGATTGAGTGAGAGTTAAAATTGGGTGATTATAATTGATTTAATTGATTTGACTAAGATTAATGGTATGTTAGATAGTGTGATTGCTGGAGCTCGGTTGACTAAGTGTCTCGGGGCCAATCACACTGACAGTCAGACTGCTGGAGCTCGGTTGACTTAGTGTCTCGGGGCCAGTCTACTGTCCATAAGTGAATTGAATGATCTATTGGGTTGATTGAGATGTGAGGTGATGGATAGTGTGATTGTTGGAGCTCGGTTGACCAAGTGTCTCGGGGCCAATCACACTGACAGCCAGACTGCTGGAGCTCGGTCGACTTAGTGTCTCGGGGCCAGTCTACTGTCCAAATTGGAATAAGTGTTCTATTTGGAATCAAGTGAGCCTGTATGGCTAGAGTGATGATGGGATTGTTTGAGGTTGTTATTATTTAGGGTTCTATGGATCCTTCATGAATTAAAACAAACGTTTTCTACATTTAGTATATTTATAAAAGCAGAGTTTGACATTCGTGTGAATTGTGTGTATATACATACACATGTATTAATGCCTGATTGTTATGGTTTAGTTACATGTATATATAGTATAATAATTCACTCAGTGAGGTCTGACCCCCCTCAATTATTTTTTTCAAGAGATTCCATATCGTCAGACCTTAGTTATAGAGTTCCTCGCCGGTGTGCTTCAGTCCCGGCTGTTTTATGCAAATGTATATTCTGAACTTTGAGTTGTATTCTAGAAACTGCAGTAGTAGTGTCACTATATTGGAAGTGTATTATTTTGTTTGGATATTAAATACTATGAGAATTTGTATTTGAACATTATACGACTATGTATTCATTTATAAAAGGATTTGGAGTATTTATTTTATATATTGATTCAGAAAAATTTTAATTTGGTCGTACTTTTATATAATTATTGTATGATTTTATTTTCTAAGGCTTGCTACGGGTTCCGGATTCGAAAGAATTCCCGTTCCCTAGCGCCGGTCATGACTCCTAGTTTGGGTCGTGACATTATATATTCAGCTTATCACTCTCAAGGTAACTAGCATAGCTTAAATTATACAATTTTAGCTCGAACTTAAGGCTTTCATTTACTCTTCAAAGATATGTACTTATTTCCTATAATTTCAATAGTTAAATCCTTAACTCCGCTTTTCTTATAACTACACCTTTAGTTTTCTTAAACTAAAACAACTCCAATTAAAATTTTAAATTTGAATTCTATCTTCTTATTCCACATATTTACTCATACAACCACTATCTTGTTATATAACACCTCATATAATTTATAAATTATGCACAAACTATCGTATATCAATTTTTTTTACCTACTAAATTCATATGATTCACACTTATCCACAATGCTAGTTTCTTATCATTATAGAGTTGCACTCAATAATATATATATATATATATATATATATATATATATATATATATTAAACTCTCTTTAATACATTTCACTTTATTATCATTAATTTCTGTATCAACTCTTAAGATCAACCTCAACATAATTAATATGAAAAAACTTATATCACTATGATTATCTTAATTGCAAACAAAATCATTAAATCAATTAGCTATACCTTTATAAACTTATCATTGTTGATAACTTATCAGCTAAATATGCTAACTTCTATAAATTTCAATAGGTCTACCATCAAAGCATTAATTGATTATCTTATATCCTCAAGGTTTTTTTTTTTTATCTCACTTCCTTATTATCATATCATCTCTTAATTAAACTAAATATCAAATTTAAGCTTACCTACACATTTATTTTCTATCCAGCCTTTCTCGTCTTTGCATTTTCCTTAGTGGAATAAATCTCTCGAAACACTTACATAATTTCTCATAAAGTATCATTTCATTAGTTGATCTGTAATTTGATCTCCATAGTTATTATAATTCAACTCTTATATCATAAAATGGAATAATCACCCTATTATACTATTGAATATAAATTTCATCATCCAGATAAAGTTCCAATAAAATTGTCAATATCTACAATGTCTATAAACTATATTCAAATCCTAAATCCTTATATTTTATTAAATTCATAATTTCTAGTCTCATAGGATATTCTTATATATATATATATATATATATATATATATATATATATATATATATATATATATATATATATATATTCACATATTTACCTATCATCCATGTACCCCAAGGTAAATTGAAATAATATGTAACTCCATTAATTATAAATCATATTCTTAATAAACATTAAATTCCAATGAACTAATTATTAACTATAAATTTTATCGACTTGCAAATCATGATCTCTACCCATGCGTTTATCTCTAATTCTTGTCATCACCCTAAAATCCAAAATCAAATAACTTCAATAATCTGTATCACTAAAGTTTCAATTCATCCACCAACTCTTCAAAACATTTTCATTACAACACTCGATCTTATCTACAACTTAAATCAAAACCAAGAAAAATAAAATCAATCATCCTCTTATATGCACTCATAGTTATGTCTTAGAAATCCCTAATAACTATAGGTGTAGAATGTCTCACCTCCTACTCTCAGCAACCCAGAGTAGCATAATGTCGAGCTAACAAATCCATTTCCAAAATCATGCCTAAGTTAATAACACCCTAAAGGACTGATTCTTCAATTAACTTTCTAAATTTCAATCCTCAGTTCGGATGCTAATATATATACTAAACCTAATCCTATAATATATAGTTCTACCAGTCTCATATTATACCGTATCACGTCTACAACATGACGCGACAAATTGAAGAGTTCATATATATTTTTCTCAATTAACCTCTCTTCTTTTGCCTTGTACAATAACTATCATGTAGAATTATCCCTCTTTAAAGGTGGATAGAAGTATCTTAGAAATCACTCTTTAAACTCCAACCATGTCATAATAGTCACATAAAGCTAATTTGACAGTATGTACCAATCTTATGCTGCAGTCATAATTAACAACTTCAATCTCAAAGAGTACAAACATGTTGCGTCCACGCTAGACATCTTTTGATTTCTCCATTAAGCATATTTGAACACTTGTCATGCTTGGTTAAGTGCCACCAAGCCCTTATCAATCCTGGCTACCTTGGCCATAAGTGCTTTAAGTTCTAGTTCGAAATTGCCTGCTCCACTTACGGTAAGTGCTCTGGCCTTTGAGTTAAAGCTGCCTTTGACCTACCTCTATACTAGACAGGTGGAATAAGGGCTGATACTTGAATTAAAATTTCAACTTGAAAGGACTACTTATCATTATATACTATTTTTATGGTAGAAATAGTTTGTGTTCACCTCATGTGAAAAGACGTGGAAACCAATAAGATTCAAAACATGGAATATACATGAATATGACATATACACAAAATTCTAGAAACAACAATGACAACAATTGACTTGTATCAACCTAATCACCGTAATAGTTCGAGAAAAGACATATTCCAATGACCCAAAGATCATTTAAATTAATAAATCATTAGCTTTGATACCAACTTTGTCACGACCCGAACCGAAAGGTATGTGATCGGCACTAAGAAATAAGAATACATAAAGTACCCGAAACTCATAGTAAGCCTTAAAATTTTTTTATGAAGTAAAAATAATACACTTAATAATAAACTGATAATAAACGCACGAAACCAAATGCATATAATAATATTCTTCAAATACAACAACATTTCAAGTCATAATACAAACAACACAAGTTTCAGACCTCACTGAGTGAATTGATTCTATAAAATGCATGCTGATTTATAAAATTATTTGTTAAAACCTCTTTTTGAAATAAAGGTAAATAAAGTAATTATAATCATTAAAATCATTTAATTTTCACAATAATATTTAAATAAAATCTATTTATAATTTTTAAATCAATTTAATATGAAATCCCTATAAAAAAACATATGGAATAATTATTTTTGGTGGAAAATCTAGTAGAACACCTAAACCAATATTTTAATAGCCTTTCGACTTTCTTTAATCCAAGTGACTGTCATCCCGAGAGCAAGCTTAACTGAGTTATTACCACAACCATTTCACTTATTCCATATTGATGATGTCACAACCCGAACCAGAGGGGCACGTGACCGGCACTAGGGAATGGAAAGGCATAAGGCCCCCGATACCCGTAGTAAGCCTTAAAGAAAAGGTAAACAACTCCTTTCAATTTAAAACTTGATTTTAAAATAGAACACATTATCAAACTGATTTTTCTCAAAATACACAAATTCAACTGCTTAAATAAAATGTGTTTCAACGTCTCATATTATAAATAGAATTTAAATCTGATACATAAGCGTGGTTTACACAAATAAATTATACGATAATATTTAAACCATACAAGTCCTTAGTACATATACTACTGCAGCAACCTAGATTAACACACAGTACAACTTACAATGACCTATATAAAATAGCCGGTGAAGAAGAAACCCGGCGTGGAGGTAGTCTGAAGTCGAACTCCCAAGCTCCTGAAAAAAATAAATTGAGGGGAATCATACCTCACTGAGTAAGTCAATAAAAAGAGCTATACGATTTGAAAACCTTTTTGAAAACTATATATATTTGTAGTGAAAATAACTTATAATGTATAAATATAGCTTTTGAAAAATCTCGGTAGAACCTTAAACCCAAAATCTAAATGGCCAACCTGACCCACTTATTCCAACTAGACTACCGGTCCCCGAGAGTAAAGGCATCAACCGAGGCACCAAGCCGTAGTCATTCACTTAATCCAAATATATGGCTCTGGCGGTCCCCGAGAGCAAAGGCATCGACCGAGGAACCCATCCCAGTCCATTATCGACCTTACAATCACTAGCGATCCCCGAGAGCAAAGGCTTCTGCCGAGGCACCCGTCCCAGCTAGCATTCACCAATCATATATATATTACGGATCCATCTCTCAATCTCTACCATGTGCACATAGTCTTGGTGAAGCCCACCAGGTAGCCCGTTCTACCAAAATTTCTCAACTTCGACTTTTAAATAAATACAAAATGCGTTTTAAATCTTAAATAACAACATTAAATTAAATAAATCATATAATCAATATTAAAAATATGAGCGCATGTATTCTTTAAATAAACACACGTACAGATCATTCTATTGACTTACAGGATGAATGCGAAGGCTGACGATCACGCGTCTGCCTCGGCCTCACAGCTTCTGCTCCGAAATGCTCTAAAAGAAAATAATAATCGACTTTTAAAACATGACTAAGGAATCGAAATCAGAAATCAACAAAATAATAAAATTCCAGACTGACTCGACAAACATGATTTAACCTAACTAACTATAGAGATTTTATGAGTATCACGCTTTATGAGAAAATCTACCAAAATTTCGGCAGAGTCTCCTTTGTTAAACGGACATCTCTCTACCTGAGGTAGAGCCAGACTTGCATAGAAAATGCACTTCCAATAATCACAAACACCCACACTCGAGTCGGGCTTCCAAAACTACAATTTGCCCCGACCGAGATCACAACTCAATAAAATACCGAGAATTAAAAATATTTATTTCTCAAACACATATTTCCCATACACGTATACTAAAAATAAATAAAATTATATAAAATCTCAATTATTCAAAATTAAACAATTAAATTTGAAATCCATCATCAAAATATAAATATAATTATAACCCAAATTAAAACCATTGTAAAGTATTATATGTGTATATATATATATATATATTATTTGAAATTTAATATTTAAAATTTACTCTACTTAAGTAAAAATATCAATTAATTTATAGAAATTGTCTAAACCCTTTAAATATTAATAAAACTAATTAAAATATATATTTTACCATATTTAATGAAAAATTACATTTTTACCCCTAGAATATATAAATTACATAATGTGCTATTAATACTAAAAAAAATTCCTTAAAATTATTTAATCATCCAAAACCTATTTTTTTTCAATGTTAAATTCTTAATATAATTAAACCATATTAATGGCTTTTAATTTCTTCTAAAAAATATAATTAGCCTAATAATTAAATTTTGACATAAAGTATAAAAATTCCTAAAAATTGTATAATATTAAAAAAAAATTATTTTCTTTACTCTAAAATTAATATCAACTCATAATAACACCAAAAATACCAAATATTATTATTATTTATTATTTTTATAATTAATTTATGAAAATTCCTAAAATAATATTAAAATATTCAAAAATTCACCAAAAATCAAAATAAATTCCAAAAATTGTACAAAAATTCCTAGAAGTAGATTGAGCTACTAGGAACCACATTTGAAAAGGAAATTTGCATGAATCAAACTAGATCAAGTTAAAAAAAATTCAAAACCCTAGAGTTCAAAAACTAACAATCCACAAAACTCAACCAAAAACAAGATTAAAGCTTAAACTAAGCTTGGAATGTGTCTCACCGGTGCAAGAGGAGGGGATTGACACCGGAATGGAGGGAAATGGTGGTCGAATGGAGCTTGGCCGATCCTAGGAGCTATTATCGGCTTCTCCCCGTTCCAGTGATTCCGATAGCTCTGCAGGCGACAGAGGTGAGGGAGAAGGAGGAGGAGGCAGCAAATGGTGGTCGGAGATGGGGGAGGCGCAGTGACGATGGCGGTCGGGGATGTCGCACGGTGAGGGAGGGGGTGAGCTTCGGTTTCTTCTTCCTCTTCCTAAATATATCCTATATGTATAAATATATATATATATATAGGCGACAGAGGTGAGGGAGAAGGAGGAGGAGGCAGCAAATGGTGGTCGGAGATGGGGGAGGCGCAGTGACGGTGGCAGTCGAGGATGTCGCACGGTGAGGGAGGGGGTGAGCTTCGGTTTCTTCTTCCTCTTCCTAAATATATCCTATATGTATAAATATATATATATATATATATATATATATACATACATAAACATACACTACATGAAATTATATTATATATATACAAATTAATAACCATTAATATAATATATATATAACTATATATTAATATATATTTATGCATGTATGTATATGGATAAATATTAGTACATATGTACATATATATATACATATACTACATAAACATATACTACATATACATACATATGTACACAAATTACTTTAATATACACATCTAAAACAATATTTAACCCTAAATATAATGTTAACATAAATATAATATAATATAATGCAAAAGTAACTATTACTAATACTATTTGAGAAAAATATATCCCTTTTTTATTCAAATAATTATATATATATAGGGTATTACAGATGTATTGAGAGCAAGCTCAATCAAGTTATATCCTTTTATCCGGCCCCAGAGCACTAGCTCCATCGAGCCTATTTCACAATTTAAACACATATTGAGATCTCATCTGTGCACATACGATCCTAATGACACCCACTAGGTAGCACGTTTTATCATTGTCTCCAAATCAATTTAAATTATAAATAATTAAATAAATGAAATAAAATAAATAAATAATTAAATAATGAATAATTACATGATTAAATATAAATAAATAAAATATAACGAAATAAATTTCCTTTAAGCGTGCTTTCAATTTCTACTCATAAATATAAAAGAAATGATAACGCATATGATAATATAAATATATTAGTAATTCAATCATATAATCATTTCTTTATTATATTTAATTATTTAAAAATATAATAAAAGTACGCGCAACACACATTTCATAAAATTAACTCACATGTTAAGTGTGTCGGGCGACGCATTTTCTGCTGTCCTGATGCTACAGTTCGAATCTTAGAGTTTTCTAAAATAAATAATATTTATTTAAAATATGCTTGTAAAATAAAATAAATTAGTTCATGAAAATTCTCAGAATTATGGAAACTATAGAATTGACAAAACTGACTCGACCAAAGACACAAAGTCAACTAAAACTAGGAATTTGACAAAGACCGATGTCACATTTTACAAGAAACCTACTAAAAATTTGGCAGCATCTCTTTTGTGAAACCTACATCTCTCTATTAAAAGTAGAGTCATTCTTGCACGCAAACACACTTAAAAATTTCACCAAAAATCATAAAATCTATATAAAAATATAATCATTTCTCAAATCACGATATCTCATAAAATATTAAAACCCTTTATTTTCCAAATAAATAATAAAATTTTAATTTTTAAATAATATTTGCTAATAAAATCCATAAATGGAATAAAATTCTCATTTTACAATTAAATTAGCATAAATTGCAAATAATTATTAAAATCACTTATTAACATCACAAAATTAAAAAAATGCCTATTTAAGCTCAAAAATAATAAATAAATTTATTATTCATATATTATTCCAAAATGATCACAAATTAACTAATAATTGTAAATAATAATAAAAAATTATTTTTCTTACTTTTATTAATCCAAAAATAGTCTAAAACATAATAACTACAATGACTTCAATTAAAATAACATAATTTACTAAATGTCAATAATTTCCAAAAATACACATTTAGGCATAAACTATAAAAATTCAATTAAACACCACAATTCAATTTATTTTCAAAATAAATAATAAAATTTGAATTTATAATTCAATTTCATTATTAAAAATATATTCTATCAATATTCGAAATTAAATAGAATTAATTACAAATAATCATTTAAATTGCTCAAATATATAATAAAAATAACCAAAAACTCATTTAAGCTTAATAATAATAAATAAAATCATTATTCATATATTTTTTCAGAAATTACTAATAATTAGCTAAAAATAGGAAATAAATTATATAAAAAATATTTTAATGCTATTTATTACTCAAATTCTATCAAAACATAATAATTAATAATAATTTCAACTAAAATATAAAAATTACTAATTCACACTAATTCTTCCAAAAATTACTTTTTCACATAAACATTCCAAAATTTATAATAAAAATTCTACACATAATTTCAATAAATGTCCTTAACAAAACTTGCAAAAAATAATTATAAAATTTATTAAAAATATAAAATTTTATGGGCCAAAACAGTTCTTGAACAGTAACCCAAACCCAAAAAATTCAAAAAAATCATAAAAATTATTAAAAATCACCATTAACTAGATTTCAACCTCAGTTACAATTTATCTCAAAGAAACTATGTCTAATTACATCAAATTCAAACTCAATTTCATTAACCTAAATACAAATTCACAAAATTGAGGGACTTACCGAAGTTGAAATTCAAAATTGATTAAGGGTTTAAAAAGCTTAGAGGACAACCTTTTGTTTGAGGCCAATGGTGATCTCAAAGGTTGCCATAAATGTCTTCGGTAAGCCCAAAAGCAAAACGGTCACCGATAGAAAAAGAGAAAGGAAGAAGAAATGGTGTGTAAAAGACCCTGAATTTTAAATTAAATAATATTATTTCGGGATATGCAGTATTAATAATTTTAAATTTTATTCGTATATTATTATTGTTAAATTGCTAATAATATTTACGTATTTTATTCTAAGAAATTATTTACGTAAAATAATTTAATTTAAGTGAGATTAATATTATTATTATTATTATTATTATTATTATTATTATTATTATTATTGTTAACATTATAGTTACTACTACTACTACTACTACTACTATTATTATTATTATTATATGAAGGACATTTTGGTAATTTTACAAATTAATAAAAAAATATACAAAAGTCAATTTTTTTGGGTCACTCTTTCTCTCTCTCATTTTCTTCTTTTTCTTCTTCACTTTCTGTCACTCTTGGCCACCACCAACCGGATGACTATTGAACCTCCTAGTTGCCACCGAGCACCACCACCATCTTTAGCTCACTCCAGCTGCCATCTGCCGCCACCAACACCCCCGGAAGCCGCCTGATCGCCCGATTTCAGTAGAAGGTTGAATCTTCATGCTTTCGTCGCCGGTGAATATTCCGGCCACCATGTGACGTCGCACCAGTCTCGCCACCAAGCTCTGGTGAGTTCATTTCTAAGCTCCTTTTTAGCTCTAAACCTCTAGATTTTTAGATATCTCCAATTTTTAGTTTATGTGTTTTAGGATTTTTTTTATTTTTTAAACTTGATTTAGGTTGATTCTTGAAAACTTTCTTAAGAAATATTGTTTGTGGTAGCTCAAGCTTCTCAAATATATTTTTTGTGAATTTTTTTGAATTAATTTGAATTATTGTTAATTTTTTATTATTTTAATATTAAATATTGAATTTTTGATAATTAAGTTAATTAATTATTTTTATTGAGAATTTAGTTGAATTTGTGTTTATAATGTGAGTTAATAATTTTAGAATTATTAAAATGATTTTTTGTGAATTAATATAATTTTTAGGAATATTGATTATATTATGTATATTTTGAATTATTGGGTTAATTGTGTAATTTTGTGAAAATAATAGCTAAATAATATGTTTTAGATGGTTTTAGAATTATTGAAGGTATTAAAATGATTTTTATAAATTATTTACTATTTGTAACTAATTAATACTAATTTTCAAAAATTATTTTCAAATAATATATTATTTACTATTTTGGTGATTAAATGGGTTTTTAATTATTTTTATTATATATTTAGGCTATTTAAGCTATTTGAATATATTAAAATGAATTTTTACTATTTTTAGTTGAATAATTGAAAAATTGGATTTTTAATAATATTATATTATTATTTGAGATTTTTAGTTAATAATTGTGAAAATATTGGTATTTGGTGTTTTTTTGTTTAAATATATTATATTTTGATATTTTCAGTATATTTGTGGAATTTATTATATTAAATGTATTTTTTGGTGAATTTGTGAACCTCAGTTGGGAAATTGTGTAGTTTAGGGTCCAAACCGGAGGTGTTGAGTTTTCTGTGTTATAAGTGCATTTTTCTTGCAAGATTGACTCTACTTTTTAGTAGAGAGATATCCGTTTTATAGAGGAGGTTCTACCGAATTTTTAGTAGAATTCTCATAAAACGTGACATCGAGTCGATTATAAGTTTCTGTGTTTTGTCTGAGTTTCGTATTCCTAGATTGAGTCTCTTTTAGAAGTATAAGTTATATTTATTCTGATTGTTATTATTATTTTATTTTTCTAGTTGCGCCGAGACCGAGAGCTATTGGACCGGGGCCGTCAAGCCACTCTCGTGGAGCGTAGTATTGTGAGTTATTATCTTATATATACATCGCATATAGGATGCATGATTTTGAATATTTATGTTTTTAATTTGTATTTATCCATGAATTGTTTTATTAAATGTTTTAATATATTTTAGGTATATGTTTAGTATATCTCAACATATATGCATGTTATATTTTCATATACACTTAATATATTTATGGTTTATATTCGGTATATTTATGGTTGATTTTGGATTTATTTAGCATATATATACTTGAAATATACTTAATATATTTTTGGTATATTTTCGGTATATATATGGTTTATTCCATTGTTATGAATGTTATTATGTTTAAATATGCATTATTTATTTCCCACATATATATTGAATTTTATTTAAAGGATATCAATATAACGTACTACTTAGTGGGCAACACTAAGACCATGTACGTACTAATGCAATAGATTTAGGGTTGAGTTATGAATCACTTGAGGTGACTTTGATTTGATTGATTGATTTTGAGATTGATATGATTGAATAGTGTGGTTGCTGGAGCTCAGTTAACCTAGTGTCTCGGGGTCAATCACACTTACAATCAAACTGCTGGAGCTCGGTTGACTTAGTGTCTCGGGGCCAGTCTAATGTCCAAAATGGAATAAGAGAATTAATTTGGAATTAAGTGAGCCTGTAGAGCTAGAGAGATGTTTTTTATTGAGGTTACAATTAATTAGAGTTTTATTTGATCTTTCATCCAAATAAATGTTTTTCAGCATTTATTATACATAAAAGTGATTTCAGCATTTGTGTGAAATGTCTGTATATATTTATTATATATATTGATGCTTGATTGCATATGACATCAGGAGGTGCATGTATATATAATACAATAATTCACTCAGTAAGGTCTGACTCCCCTTAGTTATTATTTTTACAGGAGCTCAAACCTTAGTAGTAGGCTCATCCGCTGGACTTCTTTAGCCTTGACTAGTCTATGTAAATTACTTACTTAATTTCTATTGTACTCTATAAAATTACAGTAGTATCAGTTGTAGTTGTACTCTGTATCTGTAGAATGTTGTTTTAATAACAAAGACCTTTCTCTGAATAGTATGTGCGAATATTTATATTTTATGATATGACATTTGAGTATTTATTTTATATCAATATAAGTTTTTATTCTAGTGTATTTTATTTATTTATTGCATACTTTTATTCTTTTAAGGCTTGTTATGGGTTCAGATTCGAAAGAAATCTTGTTCCCTAGCGTCGGTTATAATTTCTGATTTGGGTCATGACATGGTGGCAAGTTAGGGAGGGGAAGCAGCTGCCAGTGGCGGCACTGGCTGGTGGTGACCGGTGGTGGTGTTAGGTGGAAGGGAGGAGAAAGAGAAAGAAAAGGAAAGAAAATAAAAGGAAGAGAGGGGGGGGGGGGGGAGAGGGTACTACACCTTTTTTTTTTTTTCTTTTTAACTTTTTTTTAAATTTATAATATAATATTTATTAAAAGTACAATTTAAATTAATATTTTTAAATTAAAATATCTTTTCTCACAAGTACATATACACCAATATATATATATATACTCACAAATATTAATAATTATTAAAACAATTATAAATTACTTAATTAACACCCCTTGAATAAAATTATAATTAAAATTCATAATCCACATAATATATTAAAAATATATTCTAATAATTATTAACTGCATTAAAGTATTCCAAATACACTAATTAAATAAAATATTAATTAAAACCAAATAATAATCTCATAAATAATTAAATAATAATTAACACTAATAAATCTCAAAATTTTAATTTAACACTAATTTTTTTAAAAAATAATTAAAACCCAATAATTCCTCCCAAATATTTTTACACATACTCACTTAAACAATTACTTAACAATAAATTCCATAGAAATAATATTTAATACAATAATCAAAATACGGGGTTATAACATTTTCACTCCTTTATGCCAATGTCTCCCTTTATTATATACTATATAGAAACAAAAGACACTTCTTAGTTACTAGGAATCCAAATTGAAAGGCGTTTGATTCTTCACTTTTTAAAAATTACTCAACTGCCTTAAAATGGTTACTGTTATTGAATGACAAACTCCTTGCATTTGTATGCTAAAAATTACAGGTATTCTACATAGTACATAATGTATCAAAGAATTGGAAGGGAAATGATGCTTGGTTAAATTTTGTTAAATTTTGACCGGATTTTACAGCAACCCAACCTATGGTGGTTTCCTTCTTCAACTTTCTTGCTATAGCACAATTCCTTTGTTTGTGTAATTGCTGTCCCAACACAACCACAATTATTTTTGAAAATAGTATATATCAACAAATCAATTCAACACCATCGTAGTAAGACTGCATTCAACAACACAACTAATCATCAACAGTCTTCCACCATGATATACCTTCTCTAACTTAATTATCGTCCTTTAACCTTCACCGGAATATATATGTGCTGTTATGACTGATTTTAAGTTCAAACGATGGTTGTTCCCTACAATTTCTTGCACTTTTATACAGAGGATATCGTTTAACAACCTTCCATTTTCCATCACTTGTATGTTTTCTAACTCAAAAAATATACTCCCACTCACAATTAAGGATATGAACCTTTCATTTTCCATCACTTGTACATTTTCTAATTGAAATAACATGCACCCACTCACAATTAAAAACACCAAAACAACATAATGAAAACAACAGCTAACATCACCTAAGAAACAAAGAAAGTGTCAGATAGCACTAAGGACATGAGGCAGCACAATTCATAAACGTAGTTATTATATATTTATATAGATATAGATATAAATAGATGGATAGATATATATGTGATATGTTATAATTTCTTTTTTTTTTTTTATTGACCAAATTATTATTTCCTATTAACATATCATTGGTGGTTGGACATTCATTAAAGTAGTGTCATGGTGTTCAAACCCCATCAATCTCCCCTCCTCTCTAACATACTATCTTTGGTCAAAAAAATAAATTAACATATAATTTTTTTTAATGATAATTTGTAAGGTTTTTCGAATTTAAATTTATTTTACATATAATATCTTATCAATAAATTAGTTCATATTAATTTTTTTTTTATACAAATATAAGTGTATATTTTTTAAGATGAATTTATTTTTAGATAGTAAATTTTATTTTATAAATAATTATAATTACATATAACCAACTATTGATATCAACTGTCACGATGTTATTCTTACTTAAACCATATGATAATTTTGAATAGTAATTTATGGAATCACATATGATAATTTTGAATAGTAATTTATGGAATCACATTAAATTAAAGAGGTTTTTGTTGTTTTTACACTTAAACCGAATTACATGTGACTTCATTAAATTTTAAATGTCAATACTTCAATCTAAAAATTACCAACTAAAATTATTTAATTATTAATAAAATTAAAATAAAATAGTATATTATAGTGCAAGATATTATTTTGATTTTATAATAAAAAGAAAAAAATTATAAAAATTATTTTAACATAAGTTAGTTTTCATATATTATGATCAAATCAATTTTTCTGAATATACTTAACATTTGATTGAAAAGTACTATCATATATTATTTGTACCAACATTTTATTTTTGTATTTAAATAAGTTATCAATATTGATAGTTGTTTATAATAAACATATTTTTGTAATTAATAATCCATTGGATAAAAATAGTATGATAGTACTTTTAATGTAAAGCATTAATTAGTATGATTTTTTTATTGTGATTTTCAACATGCAAAACTTTATAAAAATAAAACAAAATAACAATATTAATTTCAGAATTAAGAAAAACGTTATTTGACAAAAAAAAAAAAAAATTGAGAACTGGTTACAAATATGTGACGTGGAGATCGTGGCCTGCCCCTAGCAGAAACGGGTGCTCTTGAATCAAACGCCCACAAACAAGTGCTGCCAAGTCAATCCACGCTCCCTTCTTCCTCCTCTTATTAAACGAGCAGAAACAGATCCATATACCGGCCATACCCAGAGACGGAAACAGAGGCAGCTGAAATATGGTGACAAAAACAGAGGAGACACAGCTGAATAGGCTGGAGAGTCAAGTTGAACATGGAGGAGGAGGGGCTTGGGAGTATCTTTGTTTGGTCCGGAAGCTCAAGGTTAGGCGTTCAGATATGGTTTTGAAGCATGGTTTATCGATCTTGAATGATTTTAAAAAGCGATCTGCTCTTGGCCCTGAAGGTTAGTAACTTTTTTCTTCTTGATTTGGTATTATTTTTTCGATTAGTTGTAGCGAATTTTCAGTTCTTTTCAATGTTCTGATGGTCTTTGGGTTTGTGGGTTCGAAATTTTAGAGCCGCATTTGATTTGGGTTCTGGGTAGGAACTACTGTTGGCAGCAAAATTCAATAAAGTTTTGATTTTTTTTTTGTGTGATTGGTGCGTAACTGAAATTTGAGACTTGGGAACTTAATGAACTGATGTCGGTTGATTATGAGCATGAAACTATGTATAACACATTGCAAACGGTTTTACATTCTGAGCAAACGGTTGAGACTGGAAAGGCCTGGTTGTGCTGCTTATGTATTTTATTTGGGGACCTGAAGAAGTGGAGATACTTGGGAGGGAGGCAAAATTGATCTCCTTCCTGAAGTTGTTGTTAAAGTTCAAGGCTTTCTTTTTTATTCGTGGTTTCAGATTCCCCCACCTTCAGCCCCTCTTCTTGGGTAGCTACAGCACCTCAATTATTGGAAATTGCTCCTAACCAGAAAGTTCTCATTTCTTTGTGTAGAATGGACTCTCTATGAACAGGTGGCAATTGCAGCAATGGACTGCCAATCTCTTGACGTTGCAAAGGTATTGTTTTTAAATTTTTTCGTGAAAATAAACTAAAAAAAAAAATCACTCAGTTGTGTGGTAAAATTCCCACTGATCAATTAAAGTAGTAATTTCTGTAAATCAAAAACATATTATAGACTTAAATTCAAGTTGTTTGTTTCATTACATGATATATTGCGGACGTGATAAAGTATCAACAACAGAATTTGCAATCTCATGGTTTCTGTACCCATTGTATTATTTTTACTTTAAATTTGTTCACCTGGCTGCTAACCCTTGAGCTCTTATAAAGACACTGATTGGTTTGAGATGTCAGTAGTTCAGATCCCACATGCATGTCAGTGTTTGACCCACTCAACTCTTCTATGCTAAATTTACCATGATGTTTGACTGTTGAGTGGTTAAATTCATTAATCTTTTCATTGTGTTTTGATTAGCAGTTCAATTCATCAAATTAAATTGAGTAGTCAAGCAGATGGGCAATATGAGATTCATTTTAATTCTGGCAATTTTTGTAGGATTGCATTAAGGTGTTGCAGAAGAGGTTTCCAGAAAGCAAGAGAGTTGGTAAGTTAAAATAATCTATGACCAACCATATCTTTGTAATTAAATATGATTTTGCATGGGAAGTTGCCTGCTTGATCATGTTTGCTACTCATGGATCAGTCCATGTTTGGCTATAGCTTGAGTTCTTTAATTTTGCCAAATAAATTGACCAACTTAGGAAGGAATTTATTTTTTAAGGTCTTGACATGTGATGGGTTGATAATATTGTTTTGGTATATATCACAGGTAGGCTGGAGGGAATGTTACTTGAAGCAAAGGGATCTTGGGCAGAGGCAGAAAAGGTTTACGAAAGCCTGTTAGCAGATAATCCATTGGATCAGGTGAGCTGTTTTTGTGAATGGAGCTCATTTCTTGAGAATGATTGTTTCATCTTCTAAACAGGTTAAATATCATTAATGTTCATTAGTGGAAAATAAGTGTAGAACTTATGTTGATTTTTTTTTAAGCAGGTGATATTCAAGAGGAGGGTTGCAGTTGCAAAGGCACAAGGAAACTTGTCAGGAGCTATAGAATTGCTCAATAAATATCTTGAAATGTGAGGCAGATCTCAAAACCCCTCTTTCTTACAGTTCTGATTATATATCAGTGTAAAAGATAACTCAATTGTATTATTTTGTTGCTTATACACTCTCCAACTTTGGCAGATTTATGGCAGATTATGATGCCTGGAGAGAACTTGCTGAGACATATGTTTCCCTGCAGATGTGAGTCTCCTTAACGAAATTTAATGTTAAGACAGTTGCATCCTACTAAATTCAGTCAGTACTGTGGTCACTGTATTATTTTAACAGCGCAGTTATATCTGCATGAATAAATTAGGTACAAGCAAGCAGCATTTTGCTATGAGGAGTTAATAATGTTTCAGCCTACAGTTCCACTATATCATTTAGCCTATGCTGATGTAAGTAATTTCTCTGTTTGGGCTTATTAACCTTTTATCATTCCTGGTTTTCATGGTTTAAGAAATTGATTGAAAGATAGAAGGGCAATAAGGATCTTTTGCAAAGAATATAAGGAACAACAATCTGCATGTCTATTTGTCATTTCCCCATAATACTACACTTCTGTTAATCCTTTTAATACACTTCTGTTAATCCTTCTAATTCGTCATCTGAACTAGATGCCTGGCCAAATGCGTTGTAACCCAATATTACTGTGTGGTATTGGAGCTGGTACTTACCATTATCTTAGCATGTCTAAGCTAGGATATTAGGTCTGGAAAATTTCGGTTGACAGTATAATGAAAATAACCTCCCTTTGGCTGCAAGATAGAACTCTGAAAATTTGAAGTCCTTTATTCAACTCTCAGCTTTAGGGAGATATGGTGAGATGATGAGAATATTGCAATGCTGAGATTGCGTTCAATGAACATATGATTGCATAGGTAGCTGAAATTGGTATGGGGTCTCTTTTTATATCAAGCTTGGAACTTTAGAATACAGGAAGGAATACCCTGAAAGATCATTTATAATCAAAATATATACATGTTCTGTGTATGTTTTAATTATTAGTCTTAATTGCTGATCTTGCATTATATTCCAAGAAGGGCCTTGGATGGAATATACCTATATTGGCATGGCAAGGACAGCAATGCTGAATGCTGTGGCTCATTAGCCATTTATTACTTATGTTTTCTTGTCTCAACAGGTGCTTTACACACTTGGCGGACTAGAAAACCTTCAAGCAGCTAAGAAATATTATTCATCCACGATAGATTTGACTGGAGGCAAGAACACCAGAGCATTGTTTGGTATTTGTTTGGTGAGCTCCACTCTCTCTTTAGATAAGTTTAGAGGAAATCCATCCATTTATTAGCTTTATTATCTAGATTCTAGAGTAGTTTGGATCTCTCTCTCTTGCTTTCACATATTTGTCAGTCTTGGTCTCAACTCTATGACTGAAACATAGTTATGATCTTGTTATCCAGTGTACCTCTGCCATTGCACAGCTTGCAAAAGGGCGAAACAAGGAGGACAAAGATAGCCCAGACCTGCAATCCTTGGCGGCTTTAGCTTTGGAAAAAGACTACAAGCAAAGAGCTTCTGCAAAGCTTCCTGTGCTTGCTTCAGCACTAAAAAGCTTGAAAGTTTCATCATAACTTCCATGCTCTTAATGAAGAAACTTTTCTATTGTCGCCTCCATACTCCAGTGTTGCAAGTGACCACAATATAACCTAGATCAGTCTAGGAATTGACAAATATTTCAGATTTCATACAATTTGAGTCTGTCTTTATTTACATGGATTTTTATCCTACATTTTTTCTGCCATACCTATCTGAATTGAGTCCACAACACGAGGACATGATGTATTATTAAGGATGCTCCATTAGCGGACTGGTATCATTGTGATATGAATTATTTTTCCCCTCATGCATAATTCCAGATTCATTTGACTTTCAATGTCCTGCAGATTTTTCTATGTTGGTCCATTGATTTGCATACAACAAAAAACAGGTTTCAGGTTCAAAAATGTCTAAAGCATATATGGACCATCTTTGGTTTCCAAAGGTTAGCCTTGTCCCTTGACGAAGTGCCCTCTCTCTGAAATCTGAACTTTCAGCATTAAGGTTCCGTTCTTGCAACAAAATATGTTGCATGCTCTTAGTACTGAAATGACTATAGAAGGGAGGATCATTAACAGTGTCGCTTACTAATACGCTGTGAGATCAAGATATACGGGTTTTACCCGATTTCTTTAGGGTAATATTTCAAGAAAAATTTAGTAATGTCACAGGGTTTGATCCGATGATATGTCTGAGCCTGATTTATGCCTCATTGGACCCTCATGAATTTAAAAATAATATTAAAATTTTTAATCAATTATAAAAATATAAAAATTACTAAATATCATTATCATGGAACAAATTCACATTTAATAATGTAAAAAAATCAAGAAAACACTGTTTAATTCAATATTTTTGTATCATCTGATTTATATTTATATTGTTTAATTTGTTAAAAATTATTTTTTCAAAAATGTTTATGTAACTTAAAATAGATTAGATAATTTTTTTCAAAAAAAAAAAAAGATTAGATAAATTTAATTTAACTGTGTATAATAATTATTTATTTTTGGAATGAAAGCAAAGGCATTTTGGTAAATTAAGAGAAAAAGCAGTGGCAAGTGTGAGTGGAGGCGAATATAATCTCCAGCTCTACTAGGGTTTTAGAATTCAGCACTGCTTTTACACTTCACTGCCCCTTTCTCGTTCGACAACGGCAACCAAACCCTAATTGCAGCAGCTGCTCTGATCATTCACCATGGCCGTCGGGTACTCTATTCTATCTCCGTCTCAACTTCTCAAATATGAATTCTCTTTATTTTTATATGAATTTTGAAGCGATTTTGATTTGTTTATTTTATCAGGAAAAACAAGCGTATATCTAAGGGAAAGAAGGGAAGCAAGAAGAAGGCGTGAGTTCATTCACTTTAATCCCTAATCTTTTTTAACCCTAAAGATTTTTTTTTTAATTGAAATGATTTTGTATCACACCTCTGGATTTGTGTTTATTTGTGCTTATAGATTTGATGTGATACATTTTTTCAATTGAGCATGCGTGTATGTGTTCCAGTTCGTGAACTATTTGTATGCAAATGGGTTGTTTTTATTTTTGGTCTAATTGAGTTTTTTTTTTTTTTTTTTTTTTTTTTTGTGGGTTGAATTGAATTTGAATGAATCAGAGCTGATCCTTTTGCTAAGAAGGACTGGTATGATGTTAAGGCACCTTCTGTTTTCAGTGTCAGAAATATTGGCAAAACCCTTGTCACCAGAACTCAGGGAACCAAGGTCTTTATTTCCTCTTTATTCTTCATCTCTTGTTATAATTCGTGTTTATTTTGAGATTTTTTAATTATTTTCAGTTATTTTAGAAGTAACCCATTTAGTTACTGAAATGTTTGAAGTTATTGCTGTCAGCGATCAACTTGCAGTTCTATGTAATATTCAGTTTTTGATTACTTGTTGGAAGATCCTTAGTTATTTACTAGTTTTCCCATGGTTTTCAAAAGACTTGTATCACTTAAGGGTCTGCTTGGATTGGGGGTAAGGAAGGGGAAGAGGGGGTAAAGGAAGGAAAGGTATAGACTTACCCTTGTTTGGGAGGCAAATTGGGTAAATTAATGAAGGGGAGGGGAGGGGAGGGGAGGGGACAATGTTCCCTTCCGTACAAGAAAAGTGCCATTTTGCTTACACCCCAAAATGGGGTGTAAGGAGGGGGGGAAGGGATCAGATGGGGTTATGTCCTTTTTTTTATGTCAATTTTGCCCTTATGTAAGATATTAATGTCATGTATAAATTGTATGGATGAGAAAGGACATTTTTGTATTTTTATTGTATGTCTCCCCCTAATTACTCTTCCTCCCCTCATTTCATTCCCAAACAAGGGAAGGGGAACCATGTACACTTGCCTCTTTTTCTCCTCCCTTCCCTTTTTATACCTTTCCTTACCTTTCTTTAATTACCCTTCCCTTACACCCCATCCAAGCAATGCCTAAAAGAGTAATACTGTACTACAGGAGTCCACCATGCCCCAACTGCATTTCTTCCTTTCTGAAAAAACAATATGAGAAGAAAAAGACAAAAGATAACTTGTGGTTTTGGCCTTGGAAAATTTTAAATTTTATGCATGCATGAATAAGTCTGCTTTTGTTCCTTTTTTTTTTTTTTTTTTCTGTTTTGCTCATGCAAGTCAGTGTGTTTACTTTACAATGCCTAGAATGGAAGGCAAAATACATACTGATTGAGGGATTTTTGTTTGGAACATTCTATGCATTATGGAATATGATTGTTCACTTAGGTGTTTGCTGCTTGTGTCTACAGATTGCTTCTGAGGGATTGAAACATAGAGTTTTTGAGGTATCTTTGGCTGACCTTCAGAAAGATGAGGATCATGCCTACAGAAAGATCCGCCTTAGAGTAGAGGATGTACAAGGAAAGAACGTGTTGACAAACTTCTGGGTGAGTAGCATCATGTACAACTTTAGCAGTGTTACATATGCATGTGTCAATTGTATGTTTTCTGAATAACGCAGCAACAAATTTCAGGGAATGGACTTCACCACAGATAAGCTGAGGTCACTGGTTCGGAGATGGCAGACACTGATTGAAGCCCATGTCGATGTGAAAACTACTGATAGTTATACCTTGAGGCTGTTTTGTATTGCTTTCACTAAGAGACGGGCAAACCAGGTCAAGCGGACATGCTATGCTCAGTCCAGTCAGATCCGTCAGGTTTGTGTTTCACTGTATGCTCTTCTTCTCGGTCTAGTACACATTGTTGCTCCTGTTAGCTTTAGGGTCTTAATATCTTGATATCAGATTCGCAGGAAGATGAGGGAAATAATGATTAATCAGGCTTCGTCCTGTGATTTGAAAGACCTGGTAGCAAAGTTCATTCCTGAGATGATTGGCAGAGAGATCGAGAAGGCAACATCCAGCATATATCCCCTGCAAAATGTCTACATTCGAAAGGTCAAGATCCTGAAGGCTCCCAAATTTGATCTTGGCAAGTTGATGGAGGTACGGTTGAAGCGCTTTGCTCTCCTAGTTTAATATTTCTTTGCATCTTGTTGCATTACCACATTTCACTGTCAACAGCATCTAGATGCACATTACACCTTGACATAAGAACCATTTCAATGAACTAGTTTTTTATCCTTGTGGATGTGTTGACACTTTCATGTGCTGCTCATGTAGGTGCATGGTGACTATTCAGCAGATGATATTGGTGTGAAATTGGAGAGGCCTGCTGATGAAACAATGGCAGAGGGGGATACTGAAGTTGTTGGTGCAGCTTAATTAGAGTTACATTTTAGGCTGTGATAATTTTTCCTGTTTTCTGCCATTTATTGGCTTTTAGCATGAAGTACTCAAGAGGTGTATTTTTGATGTTGAAATGGGGATTTAGTATGGTCTACATGTGATCTGTACGTGTGGTTTCTTAGGTACAAGTAGCTGTCAACTGTTTTTTGAATGTACCAAGTTTTCTAGCCAACGCTTTACATTATACGTTGAATATTTATGATTTTATTTTATGAATTAGTGCCAATTGTATGGATGGTGTTGCATTTAACTCCTTAATGCCAATTGGAAATGTGACAGACTGCACGTTAACAGCAACACCAATTGAGCTTATGTTAGCTTTGTTTTACAATGTTCTCGGCTCTTGATAAATCAATTGCTTTCTTTTGGCGTGACTGACTTTTTCCCTTCTTTTCTGTTGATTAGCCTGAATAAGAAAAATATATATTAGCCGTTCCTCTTTTCTGTTATAATCAAAAGGAGCTTTATCTTATGTAAAATGAAATAATATGAAATTTTACATGAAGTTGTCTAGTAATAAAATGTTTCCCATGTTTGTTGAAGCCTTGTACATATAATGCATCTAACAAAAATACCCTTGAAACAATATCATGAAAAAGAATTGTGCCGGATGTCGTTAGTCATAATTTAAACTTCTGTAACAAAACATGTTTAAAACCTACAGTTCAATTGCCCAACTGGCACATAGGCTTTGGTGTACATTTTTTTAATCTTTCCCAAACAAAATCCAATTATAAGTGCAGTTATAATAATTTCCAGACGAAGAAAACTTAAACTATCAAATGAAATATGATTGTTCCTCTTAATTAAAATGGTTTTATTATCAACCTTCTTTATTTTCAATTCATTGTCAATTTAGAATGTGGCTACGACGAAATTTGTTTCATTGAATTTCTTCCATATAAATACTGCATCATTCATGCTAAAGAAAAATTGATATATAGAACTTTTGAAATCTAAAATTGAAAGAGCACACTTTTCCCAAGATGTGTAAATCCTAGGTGCATGTCAATTGAACACAATATAATACTTATTTCTTGGTCTTCTATTGCAAATTGATTTCATTTTTCTTTTTCTTTTTGAAATACTATATGCTTTAAAATAAGAATTTGTACTGTAGAGAAAAAAGAATATCAAAGCATGTGTAGACCTTTAAAATTCAATGAAAGAATTCAGTGTATTTAATAGTAAAGAATTGGAAAAGAAGGGTGCTTAAATTTACGAGATATTGCTATTAGTGGATGTTTAATCTCCCAAAACTGTATTTATGGTGTTCAACCTCGACACAATAAACGGTAAAAGAGAAAACTTATATAGCTCATTAATGCAACAAATCCAAATTTGTATCAATTTTGGACGAAAATACTCTAAAAATGTATTTAGTTCAGAATTTCACAAAATTTTATTGAATCAATTTGTAAATTTAAATAAATATATTTGGTTTAAATGAAAACTTCTTATAAAATGCATTTCTAATGCTAACTTCTGAATTTTGTAGAATTGATTAACACTAAATCAAATTTTATTGATAAAATGTGTTTAGTTATTCATTTGCAAATAAATTTAGAAATCATTTGCAAATAAATTCTATTTTAAATGCATTTGGAAATGAAATGAATTTCTTAATAAAATTAAACCAAAATAAAGACTAAAAGTTCATTTGAATTTATATATAAAAGCACATTTAATAAATGAGTTGATCTTAAGTTTCAAGTTATGCAAAATTTGCAATTTATCCCGTACTTTTAAAGTATTAAAAATTAGTACTACGTATATAAATTTCATTCATAACACATATAAAAATATCTAAAATAATACATTATTAATACAAATCATTTGATATCGCATAATTAACTTAACTTAACAAATATTTTATTTTTAATTTTTTAAATGATTAAGTTTAATTTATAGGTTATATTTTTAAAATTTTTTAGACTCATTTAAACTCATAAACTGTCACGACCCAAATCGGGAATCATGACCGGTGATAGGGAACGAGAATTCTTTCGAATCCGGAATCCGTAGCAAACCTTAGAAGAATAAAAACATGTAATAAATAAATAAAATATGCACCAATATCAAAATCTCACACCAGTATAATAAAATAATAATTTGTCATATCATAAAATAAAATGTATAATACACAATATTCAGAGAAAGGCCTCTGAATTACAACCAACATACAGTAAATACCAAATACAACTCACTAGTGTAGTTTTCTAGAGTACAAATAAAGTCAAGTAGATAATTTATACAAAATAGTCGGGGCAGAAGAAATCCAGCAGATAGACCTACTGCTGAGGTCTGAAGAAGAAGAATCTCCTGAAAAATTAACTGAGGGGAGTCAGACCTCACTGAGTGAATTGTTATAATATATATACATGCATCTCCTAATGTCAAATGCAATCAATCATTCGTATATAATAAATAGATATACAAGCAATTCACATAAATGCTGAAATCGCTTTATGTATTAAATATTGGAAAACCATTTGTTTATAAAAGATCAAATAAAACCTTATTTAAACGCAACCTCGATCAACAATAACTCTCTAGCCATACAGGCTCATTTAATTCTAAGTAAATTCACTTATTCCATATGGACAGTAGATTGGCCCCGAGACACTAAGTCAACCGAGCTCCAGCAATCTAACTATCAGTGTGATTGGCCTCGAGACACTTGGTCAACCAAACTCCAGCAACCACACTATCAATCATATCACATCTCAATTAAATCAATCAAATCATTCTCAATCATATCATAATTACTACAAGTAATCCTCACTTAACCCTAAATCTATTGCATTGGTACGTATACGATTCTAGTGCTACCCACTAGATAGCACGTTTTATCAATATCCTTCATTCAAAATAAATCATTCATACTGAAAAATAAATAATATAAAATGACATTCATAATAGCAAAATAAACCATATATATACCATAAATATACCTAAAATAAACTAAGTATATTTCAAGTATATATATGCCAAATAAATTCAAATAAACCATAAATATACCAAATGTAAACCATGAATATACCAAAAATAAACCAACAATATACTTAAAAATAATTTAAGTATAAATCAAAAGTAAAACATGCATTTATTTAGAAATATATCAAAAATATACATAAAGTATACTAAACACTTAATAAAAAAATTTATGAATAAATACAATTCAAAACATGTATGTTCTAAAACATGCAACCTAAGTGCAATGTATATATAAAATAATAACTTACAAGTTTACGTTCCTCGAGATTGGTTCGACGGACCCAATCTATTAGGTCTCGGTTTCGGCACAACTAAACAAATAAAATAATAACAGAAATCAGAATAATTCTAACTTAAACTTCTAAAGAGACTCAATCTAAGAATATATAACACAAACAGACACGGAATTTCAGGATAGACCTGATGTCATCTTTTACGAGAATTCTACTGAAAATTCGGCATAATTTCCTCTATAAAATAAACATATCTCTACTAAAAAGTAGAGCCGGTCTTGCAAGAAAACACACTTCTAAACAACAGAGTATTCGTACTTTCAGTTGGGACTCCGAACTATACAATTCTCCAACCGAGGTTCACAAATCCACCGTAAATATAAATAAAATAATAAATATATTAAAAATCAATAAATTTCAAAAATATCCTCAAAATATCAAAATATAACATATTTAACATTAAAACACTAAATATAATTAATTTCACAATAATTAAATAAAAATCCGGAAATAATAACATAATATTATTAAAAATCAAATTTTCCAATAATTACACATAAAATAATAATAATTCATTTTATAAATCCAAATAACTTAATTAACCCAAATATATAACAAAAAGTTATAAAAACCCATTTTATTACCAAAATAATTTATAATATATTATTTGAAAATAATTTTCAAAAATTGGTATTAATTAGTTAAAAATAGTAAATAATTTGTAAAAATCATTTTAATACCTTAAATAATTCTAAAACCAATTAAAACTTATTATTTAACTATAATTAACACAAAATTATATAATTAACCCTATAATACAAAATACACATAATATATCTAATATTCCATAAAAATTATATAAATGCATAAAAATTATTTTATCAACAAATATTAACCTAATATTATCTAAAACATATAATTAAACACTAATTTCAACAAAAACTAAACTTTAACCTAATTTCTAATATTGACATAATATAAAAATATTTATAAAAATTACACAAAAGTCACAAAAATAATTATCTCAACACTAAAATTAATAAAAATTAATAATAACACCAAATATACCAAATTCATAATTTAAATAATTTATTTACTAATTAATTAAATAATATTAAAATAATAAAAAAATTAACAAAAATACAAATAAATTCTAAAAATCAAAATACAAATATGTAGGTGTAGATTAAGCTTCTAGGAACAACTTTTGTTAAGGTGGATTGAATGAATCACACAAGATCAACTAAAAAAAATGAAAAAATCCTAAAGCTCAAAATAAAAAATTCAAGAAAACACAAAAACGGATGGATTAGAGCTAAAACAGAGGTTGGATTCATGCTCACCGATGCTCAGGGAGTGTAAGGACATCAGAAGGGTGAGAAATGGCGGCCGGAAGAGGGAGGTTGACTGGAAAACTCAAGTTGATGTCACTGTCAGTTTCTGCGTACTGCCAGCGCCGGAGAAGGAGGAGGAGGAAGGCAAAAGGGCTAGCTGAAGGTGGGTGGTTGGCTAGAACTGAGGGAGGCACACCGACGGCTATGGAACGGGATGGTGCGCGAGGAAGAAGATAATTACAAAGAGTTTGGTTTCTTGCTTTAGGTTCATCACAATTTGTATGCATAAATATATATATTAAATTTTATAATATAATATTACTTTAGGTTCAATAATTCTCCACCACACAACAAAAAAAAATATCTCACTCATATATATATATATATATATATATATATATATATATATAATCACACACACATGCATTATATTAAATTAATAATAATATACATAAAATAACATTTAACAATAAATAATAATCATATCAATAATATAAATAATACTCATTAAATAATGTAGTAATAATGCAAATAATGTATATTAATAAAACTAATAATACTCGAAATAATAATACAAATTAAATGTTTAAAGTAATAAGTTTCAAAATAAATTATTTATGTAGAAAATATAATTAAAAATAAAATAATAATCATAAATCACAAAATAATAAAATAAATAGATATAACTTTCAAATTTATTAATATTACATATCTCATTATATATAAAAATAATTTAAAAACTAGGACTATTATATAAACAACTCGTAAATAATAAATGGCATAATGAGTTTGGTTCAATAATAAACAAATTAAGTTTAAATTAGTTAGCATTTAGTTCAACTTAATTTATTTACACCCTTACTTAAAACGGCTCTGTTTTTGGAAAAGTATTATTATTTTTTTAATAATTTCTTTTCCTTTTAGTTACATTGAGGCTGTATTTATAATTAATTAAAAGTAACTTTGGAAGGCTTATTAATGTTTAAAGAATATTTGAAAATGATGCATATTAATGTTAAAAATATTAAAAACATTTAGTTTATAGTAATAAAGTTTTTAATAATTAAAATTAATTTAATTAATAAAATTATAAAGATCAGAAATATCAAAGAAATAATTAAGTGGTAATGAAGTTGAATAATAAATAAAAATATATATATTCAATCATCTTAAATAATGTACACAGATAAAAAAAAAATATTTTTCAATGACCAATCTAGAGAATTAAAAAAGTATTTTTATATGCAGTGTTACAAATATTAAATTAAAAAAAATTATTACTTTAACATCTAGAAAATCAATGAGAAGACTGATGAACAATAAGAATAAAAATCACATGAGAAGGCTAATAAGAAAGTAAGTAACTGGTAAGTTCTTTCTAAATGTATGATAATATGTAGAATTTAATTTTTGTTATTATCGGTTTAAAAGAGAAAGATTATTTTATATTATGTAGTTTATTGAAAGTACGAAGGCCAAATAACTGATGGACAAAGCCAAGATACAGAGGAGGAGAAGACAGTAAAAAATGCAAGTCAATGACATTATGAAGGTGAAAATAGCTACTCCCCGCCTTAGAAAATTCATAATCAATAGACGATTGCTGCGCGTTTGAATGACGGGCGATGGCAATGGAGAGACTCAAATAATGCAAATCAATGAACAGACCCAGCACAATAAAGGTTGAAGCCGACAAAAAAAAAAAAATATATATATATATATATATATAAATACATATATATAAAATGAAATTTTTAATTATTTTCATTTTTCTTTAAAAAATATCTAATGATGTTCCAACAATTAGTCTTGCTGTTTAGGATAAAAAAAAAATTCTTAAATAATAATATTTATATTGTTTATTGGAATTAATAAACTAAATATTTTATAACTTGCGTATAAAATATTTGTTTAAATTGTTACTGATTATACTGAAATTTTTAAATATTCTAGTGGAACTCCTTTAAGGTATAAGGCAAGGATTTTTTAACTAAAAAAAATAAAATTCACAAAGCTGAAAAAGCAACATTGCCAGCTGAGTTTCTGCAGAGAGAGGTTATCTGTCCAGTACTGCTGCTATCATCAAAGGCAGCATCACAGTTGATTTTCAAAATAGCAGGTGGTGGTGCTTGCCAATAGTTTAAAACCAAGGCATTTGGAGAAGAAACTTTTTCAAAAATAGGCGCTTTTTCTATTTTATTAACTAAAGTATTCAAAGTTTTCCTTATTTACTAATTTTACTCGTTTTATTTGTCTATTTTATTTACTGATATGCACCTTTATTTTTTCTTTCTTTATTCATTTTTTCTTTCTTTTTTAAAATTTTCTTTTTTTTTTCTTTTTTCTTTTTTTTTTTCATATTTATTTTTCCTTTTTTTTATTTTTTCATTATTAATTTTTATTTCTCTTTTTTCCTTATTATTTTTTTTATTTTTATCCTTTCCTCCTTTCTTTCTTTTTTTTTTCTTTTTCATTTTTAAAAATTTTTTTTTCTCATTTTTTCCTAATTTTTTTCCATCTTTTTATATTAGTGGAGCATTAGCCAATATATATTGTTTAGTATTTTATTTCATAAATTTTTTGACATTTTTGCTAAAATACATCCTCTTTTTTGTTTTTATTTTTTTGTTCTCTCTTTTTTATTTTATTTTTATCTTCTCTTTATTTTAAAAATATTTACCATTATTTGCTAATGTTAATTTTTTTAATTCCAATAAACCAAAATAAATACAAATTATATAATCCTATAATTAAAATAGATAAAAATCTTGTAGTATCATTAAATTAATTTTTTTATTTATTTTGTTTATTTCTAATTTTTTTTTATTGAATAGAGTGTTGAAAATGATGATTATATTTATGTTCCTACTCATTTTGGTGTTTGTGGTGGACCAAATATGAACGGTGTTGATGTGGTATATATTTGTAATTTATTTTTCATTGCTTTTTGGTTTCTGATTTAATTTTGTATTCTACTGATGATGATTTTGTTAGTAGTCCTCTACAAAAGAGGTAGCACAAACTTGTCTATATCTTAAAATCTCCTTTTGTTATTGTATAGGAAACTGAAAATAAATCAAAAGTATATAAAAAATATACCATGACTTAAAACTTAACATTTTCTTTGGAGTTAAGTGAGTTATAATTATTGTAATAGAAAAATTTTAAAAAACTGAATTTGTTTTTAAGTTTTTTTGGGGTTGTTGAGTTGTAAGAGAATGTTGTCATTTTATGTTGCATTTATAATTTGATATTGTGTTGTTTTTTTTGTTTCTGATACTTTTTTGTTTTATTAATGACAATGTAGTTTTATCACATAATTCCTTTTTGTATATTTTTTTATTTATAAAATCTTTATTTTATATCGAAATATTCCATAGTTGAAGTACAATTATTATTTTGATTTTCTTTTAAATATGTTTTTGGTTTATTTTTGATTTTTGATTTTTTTATATCCTTTTAGTTTATTTTTGATTTTCAATTCATTTTTTTGTGTCCTTTGAGTTTATTTTTGGTTTCTGATTCATTTTTCTGTTTTAGTTTTTTTTTTTTATTTTTGAAGAATATATATAAGATTTTTGGTTCTGTCTTGCAATATTATGTATTTATTACATAATATATAAGAAGCAATTGCATGTGTGTGGCAGAGATATGGGGGACACATTGTCAACAAAATGACAAAGCCTCTCATTTAATTAAAGGGGTTAATTATAAAAAAAAAAGATCATTAAAGATCCTTAAATAGTTAATATTTGCATTGAGACAAATATCTCAATGTTTTTTTTCTTTTCAATGCAAAAGTATCTTTAGACATTTTTGCATTACTGCAATGTTCTACATTCACTTAGCTTGGAAGCAACTTGGAGTGGCCTCAAGTGCAATGCCAAAAAAAAGACTGCAAATTGAAGAAAGGGGAGACTGATTAGTCATGCATGCATGTGACCTTAAATTAATAAATTAATTTAATGGTCAGCATGGTCCTCTATCAAATACTAAAAAAATGAAAACAAATTCTTGTTGTTAAGTTTATATGATTCAGTTGATGAAAGATACAACACAAGAAACATATATAGCCCACTACATAACACATGTAAGCTGGCACAGCTAAAACAAGTTCATTCAAAAGTGCTACTTCCTGCAATTGCCAAGTTTGAACTATATAATCTTGTTGTATAAGGTCTCCAATAAAAAGTTTCTGCTGCTAAATCCAAAGCTAACCTTACATTACCAACTTTCATGCGTTTCACATTATTCCATAGAACTGATCTTGGCTCACTGTTGTTGATGAAATTGGGCTTTGGCTGAAAGGCTAGAAATCTTTCCCATGCCCAAAGCGGAACCAAATGCATTGGTGACCAAAGAATGACGGTTAACACTTCAGCATCATCTTCACTTGCTTCAACCTCAGTAGCAGATAAAATTGTAGCTTTTAACAAACCCAAATCCCTGTAAATTCTAGCAAGAACAGCAAGAGCAATCGCAACTACTTCGCCTTTGGCTAAACGAATAGCCATAGGAAACACACAGGCTTTAAGAATGTGTTCAGAATCATGGAAAACATACCTTTCAAGCCAGAATGAGAGAAAAGCCTCATGCTCTATTTCACTTCCACTGAACATAAACATACTCATCCATCCTGTTTGGCTGGCTTTTCGAGCTAGCCCTCTTGTTAGTTCAGTTTTAGCTTCTTTCAGTTTCTTCTCAAGTTCTTCAAGCCCTCATCATGTTTGCGTGCTTCTGTTCACGTTTGCCACGATTTGCATTTGATTCCCGCCCTCGACGACGACAGCAGCAGCAATACCTCCGTTCTTGACTTCACCACAGTAATGCCTAATTTGACCATCAAAACCACCATTCAGAACTGGTGTGATACATCCGGAGAAGAAGAAGACGCGGACGGCCAGGAGATGAATCTTTTTTTTTTTTTTTTTTTTTTTTTTTTTTTTCCGTAGTTTGTTTTTTTGTTTTCCGCAAAAGGAGCGCGTGTAAATTTTTCATGGGAGTAATAAACAAAAAAAAGTTTGATATTTTAGCGGTTGAAGTGAGCTTTTGGGGGATTTTAGTAAACGCCCCTTTTGAGAACCTGAGTGAGTTGTGTGGGCTTCATTTACATTTTCATTAACCTTTTGAAGCTCTCTTCGTTTGCATTACAGTTGATTTTCAAGCAACATTGACTTTATCACATTTAATATATATATATATAAAAGGCAACATATAAAATTACAAAAAGTTTTCACTTATTATTATATAAAAATTAGATAAAACTAATAAAAGTAAAATTAAATTAATTACAATATAATTTTAATTTGATTAAAAATTTATTTTTTATTTTAATTAGGTTAATTTCTATTTTATTTTTAATAAAAATTCAATTAACTAAAATATAATTCTAATTTAATTGAAAGTATCACACTTGTACTTGAGATTAACTCTAAATTATATGTATACAAAATAAAATAAATAAAATATATGTTAATAATAAATAAATATTTATATACCCAAAATATTATAATAGTAAATTAAGGATGTGGATTAAGACTTAATTGCAAAACTTTAGAAAGGATTAGATTACCCAAAAAAAAAAAAAAAACAGGAGAAGAATGAAGAGAGTGTTGGTGACACTCCTTTAAGGGTTAGAGTTAATACTTATTTCTAGTGAATTGAGATAGTCCTTATTTCCATTTTTTTTTATGATTATCACTTACACAAAAAAAAAAAAAAAAAAGAAATCTGCTAGAATTTGATTATGTGGCATCATTACAAAAAAAAAAAAAAATAGAAAAATAAGAAGATAAGAGAAGTAAGAGGAAACCTCTAGATTATGGGGGAAGAAGAAGGACTACATTACTACTCTTAGGAAAGGAACATCTCCAATTTGAGCTTATTACTTAACAAAACACACACACACAAAAGAAAAAAAAAAAAGGGAGAATTGAGAGGAAGGGATGTAGGAGCTCTAGCAAGATGAGCGAAATTTCTTTCCTTCTCTTCTCTTAGATTTGTCTCTTAATCTTTATTAAATCGATTATCTTGTGGAATTCTTTTTCTTTGCCTTAGATTGATTCCTTAATTTCTATTTAATCGAATATCCTTTTGATTGAATGTCTTTGTTGATGAGTGAAGTCTCTTTTCTTTTGGTTCTTGATCCTAAGAATTTTGTTGGGAGATTAAACAACTTCTTTCCAATTATTTGTTGAATCTTAAGTTAGCCTTGAAATTCTTGCTTAGTTGAATTTTGATTCTTGTAAAATCTTGCAATTTAATGTTTCTAAAAAAAATAATTGCTGAAGTTAATTGTTTGAATATGAATTGCGTAAAAGATATGTAAATATTGGTTTACACTTGGTGAGAATTCATCTAAGAACAAAAAGATTTACCATTGAAGATTCAAAAATTTGATGCACTTATAAACAATAAATGTACAACAGTCGTATCTTGAGTTATATAACTCCAAATGAGATGATTTTTGTGTTAGTAGAAACTTTGAAACGTTAGCTACAAATTTTTTAGAAATAGCTTAAACCCAAATATGTGTTTTTAATATATTTTTTAAGGTATACTTTTTATTGCACAAAATTAGTAAACAGCTTGACCAACCAAACTTATTTTGTTGATACTCCTCACTCGCTTATCCAATTGGTGTAAAACCAATTTCAAATTAATCTAAACACCTAAAAATTTATGTTTAGAGAAAATTATTTGAGAATATGAACTGTGGAATTTTTAGTGAATTTTTGATTGTGCCCTATTAATTTTGTCAAGTTAAATAGACACCTTAAGGGGGTTGGTTTAAACAGAAAACTTTAAAAGATCATATGTTTAGTTATACAACTCCAAATAAGGTGAAATTTGATCCTATGGAAACTTGGAAATGTCCTCTATAACTTAATGGAAATAAGAAATGTCAAAATTTGCTGTTTGATGGTCTTATAGAGCAATACATTGTATTACGTAACATCAAGAAAACAACCTGACCATAATAAGCAAAGTTTGATATAACTTCTCTGAAATATATCCAATTTAAGTAAAACAAATTGAAAAGTATTTTAAACACATGAAATTAATAACCCAAATAAATCACTTGAAAGTATGTAATGTGGAATATTTGATGAAATTTTTAAGTGCACGTACCTAAACACTTACACTCAAAGGAGTGCCATATCAAACAAGTGAACTTATATATGTCTGTATACTAAAAAAAAAGAACTTACATGAAGATGAGCCTTGTATTGAATGTTAAGTTAAGAATTAGTATATCAAATTTAGTAAAGAATAAAATTAAGATTGTTTTATTAAAATCAAACCTAAGCCTTATAAGAACAATTAATAAACAAGTATAAAGTAAATGATGTGAAAATATGTATGTTTGAGCACGAAAAAAAAGTTTGGAAGGTTATAGTAAGACCATACCCGAGGTATGGCTAGGTTCCGCGAGACGTCAAATTGTGTTTGGGACACAATAGCTTGTGTGATTTAAAGAGTTTATTCATACTCTTAAGTACAGTGTGTTTATGAATTGATAGAAGTTAAGATTTATATTGGTCAACTATTGTGAAAACTGTCTTGTGGACAACATTTGAGATTCAATATGTTGTTGTGGTGAATTCAAGTGGTATTATTTGTATGTATACAATTGTGATGAACCTTCGATGTGCTGAATAGTACCCACCACATCGATATCAACTTGTGAATTGTGCGATTGTGCATTAGTGCTCATATGTTTATATGCACTTGTGAATGTGCGCCTATGTGCTTGAAATTATGAATTAGTGCTTTGAAAAGATTTAATGATATTATTTATCTAAGTAGCCTTTAAGGCAGTGAGCTTAACGCCTGCAATTGGGACATATGTACTGTTATATTATTATAAGAATCTTACAGTTTAAATGTAATAAAAGTATAACTGACTATTACACAAAATTCATAAAGAGGCCATAATGATAATTTCAAGATAATTTTATTTAATATAAATTGCAAATTAAACGAAAGTTATTAAAAATTTTTAGTTTAAATTTTTATGTTTATTCTTGTACCTTATTTGCTTCTATTTGGTTATTCACCACTCATTTCATATCCTGTTATATTATTCTTCTTTACCATGTTATCATTGTACTCTATTATTGACTGGATATTTTCTCTAAAAAATACTCACTCCCTTACTTCTATCTTTCCAGGTTATTGTAGCATATAAATAGCATTTCAATATTGCACTACTGGTTACCATGGGATGTTTACAAGACGGGAAGTTAGATAGGACAAACAAAGATATACTCTAGGATTTGATGTATCCTATACCCATTTCTTACTTTGTTCTATGTAAGTTAGTTGATACAAAAATGGTTACAATCATTTTGGAGATAATCTTTGTATAACCATATACTTCTATTTTAAATCTAGCTTACTATGCACTGTTATGATGTACACATTTTATGCGTATTAGTAGTTCTGTCTTCTTGCCATCTACATTTATGAGATTTAAAGATGATCCTTGATAACATCTATTTAAATTGCCACCACAAGAATATTACACAACCCAAATAGATTATGCAGCCCAAAGGTTGTGATTGATGGTACATATCTTGTGATAGATTATGAAAATAATTGAAGAGTTATTTGAGATTACTTTAGAAGTTGTGCCTCTCTACATTGGTTCTCTAATTAGGTGATATAGGATTAATAATCATTTAATTAAGGTACTGATGGAGAGGGGTATCACAAAAACTATTATAGATGGTGGGGTTTAGCGCGCGTCCAAGATTTTAGCAACCGCGACACTGTTTAGGCTTAGGGCCTTAGAGAATACATTAACTACTGTCATAAAGACATGGCGTGGAGATGAGGAGTTGCCACCCAGGGTAATAACTGAGACAATTTGATTGGTGGTACTCGATTCTCTAAAAGAAAATTAGCACCACAACCAGGAGATTCTGGATACAGAATACTAACTTCTCTTAGTCTCGTGTTCATTTAGAATAATTTTATAAACGTTTATTTCATCCTCTAATTACATACAATTTTATTAAACCCTAATTGACATCCATCTACCTAAAAAGGCAACAAGTTAATAAAATTACAAGTAAAAAATGTACTCAAGATCACGTTGTCCCTAAGTCTAAACTATATTAATTTTATTAAAAAATTAGCTAAATCTACATTTTATTTACAAGTGAAGTAGAATAAAAGTGGGCCTGTATTTATTAATTAATGAGCCTAAATCTATTTTTTAGTCTTTCTAAGATATGAGCTTAAGTCCATTCAATTTTAAAGAAAAATTAAATTAGTAGGCCTAAGTCTAACTTGGTTTTATTTTAAATTAAGTGTGGACCTAGGTCTATTTATTTTTTAAAAAATACAATTAAGTGGGCAGAGCTAAGTCTAGATAAGTTTTAATTAACTAAGTGGGTCTAAAATCTAATTAACCTAATGAGCCTAAATTGATTTTAATTATATATAAAAAAAACCTAAATCATTTTTTTTAAGTTTATTTATTAAGCGGGTTAGATTTAAACGTGGGTTTGGGGCCCAAAAGGATAAAAACATAAAAAACAAGCCCAAAACAAATAAAACACAAAAAAATGGATCAAATAAACATTACACTGATTTTCGAAAAAAACCATAAATTAATTACATGCAAACCCTAATTTAAGCTACTGCCACCATTGATTTTAATTGATTGTTACCCAATTGAACCTAATTACTAATCGATTTTAAAGTACAGAAAATTAAAATTTTTATTATTCCCACTATTGGGGCTATTACAAACTACGTACAAAATTAAGATTAAATAATTATACACCCAAAAATTAAAATAACTACACAGAACACCGAAAATGAAAAAAATAATAAATAAAAAATCCTAATCCTACTGGGAAATAACATAGATTCTTCCATGGCATTCCATAGACCTTCTGCTCAATTTAAATATAGGCAGTGTCACGACCCAAAACAGGGGCCATGACCGGCGCTAGGGAATGGGAATTCTTTCGAATCCGGAACCCGTAGCAAGCCTAAAAATAAAATAAATTATGCAATAATAACAATAACCATATAATATGCAGCGAAAATAAAAATCATAAATATAATAATAACATTTTCATCACTGGATTTGAATCAAATCTCATCATATATATATATATATATAATCTTTCAGTACAAATCCAGTTTCAATATAATACATCTCTTTAAAATAAAATACATGAAATCCAATACTTTAATTCACAACTACTGTAGTGTCTAGATAAAATAAATAAGACTCAAGTAAATAATTTACATAAAGAAGCCGAGATGGAAGAAATCTGGCGTATCAACCTGCTACTGAGGTCTGAAGATATTGACTCTCCTGAAAAATAGTCAACGGAGGGGAGTCAGACCTCACTGAGTGAATTACTATAATATATATACATACACACTAAGTGATAATGCATACAGTCAACAATATATATGTATCTAATATATATACAGACAATTTCACACAGATGTAGAAAAATCATTTTTATATATATTTGTATTGGAAATCATCTTTTATGAAGGATCACATAGAACCTTAGAATATCGCAACCTCAGAAAATAGTGTTAAACAACACTCTAGCCATACATGCTCACTTATTCCAAATATATCCACTTAATCCATTTAGACAGTAGACTGGCCCTGAGACACTAAGTCAACCGAGCTCCAGCAGTCTGACTGCCAGTATGATTGGCCCCGAGACACTTGGTCAACCGAGCTCCAGCAATCACACCTCCAAACCATATCTCACACATATCAATAATCACATCAAATCAATATCCATAAATGGTTAGTAATATAGCCTAAATACTATAGGCGTACCGGTACGTACTCGGTCCTAGTATTGCCCACTAGGTAGCACGTTCTATAGATATCCTTCATCATTAATAATATAAAACATTCATTCACAAAAATAAATGATGCATGAAGTTCAATAAAATATCAACATAAACCATATATGTACTAGAAATATACCAAAAGTAAATCAGGTATATTTCGAGTATATATACGTCAAATAAATCCAATCAAATCATAAATTAAACTAGAAATATATTTAAAAACATTTTAAATATATTTTATTAACAAAACATGTATATAATTTAATATATACAAAAAATAAACCAAAATAACTAAATATAAACTTAAGAAATAATCAAATTATTTATGCATATTTAATCAACATAACACATGCATTTCTAAATCATGCATCCTAAGCATATATATATAATATAGTAACTCACCTAATGCGCTCCACGAGACGGGTCTGACGGGCCTGGTCCACTAGCCCTCGGTCTCGGCACAACTAAACAAACAATAATGACAGACATTAGAATAAACCTAACAGAAATCTTAGAATTCGATCTAGAGTATTAAACACAGAATCAGAAATTAGGGTTCGACTGGATATCACGTTTTATGAGAATTCTACCGAAAATTCGACAGAACCTCCCCTGTAAAATGAACATCTCTCTACTCAAGAGAGTAGAGCCGACCCTGTAAGGAAATACACTTCAAAAAACTACACAAGGCACCATCAAAATCTCACGATCGGACTCCAAACTACAATCCACCGATCGGGGTCCACAAACATAGAACAATTCCAGATATACCAAAAATACCCTTAAAAATAGAAATTCATTTTATAAGTAGAAATTACATAATTAACATTAAAAAACTGTAAAAACCGATAAAAACTAATTTTATTAGTAAAACCGTATATTATATATATAATTGAAAATAATTCACGAAAAATAGTTTTAATTAGTTAAAAATACTAAATAATTTGTAGAAATCATTTTTATACCTTATATAACTATTAAAACCAATTAAATTACATTTTTAGACAATTTAGGATAAAATTACCAAAATACCCCTATATATATAAATATACTAAAATTCATTCAAAAATTCACCAAAAATCATACAATTATCCAAAATTTAATTTCTCAACATATTTATCAATAATATTAATAATTAAACTCAATTAACCAATTAAATTCAAATAAAAACACATTTAACCTAATTTTTCAAATTTACATAAACTTCAATAATTCAAAATAAATACATAAAAATTCATAAAAATTCCAAATAAATTCATATAATTCATTTCAACACCTAATTTAACCATAAACCCCAATTTCATAATTTAAATAATTAATTTCCGAAAATTAGAAAATAATATTAAAATATTCAAAAATACCCAAAAATCCAAAAAATCTCCAAAAATTATACAAAAATTCATACATGTATATTGAGCTACTAGGATCAACATTTGTGAAGGGAGTTTCCATGAATCAATCAATTTGAAGCTCAAAAAAAATCAAAAACCCTAATGTGACTGAAATAGAAAATCCAAAACCTAAGCAAATCTAAACCATTTTAGCTCAAACCAAAGACAGAATCACACTCACCGGAGCTCAAGGAGAAGAAAGAGACCAGCGGTGTCGAAAACGATGGCCGAAAATGGGAGAAACGGTAAAGGGACGATTTTCGGCCAAAAAGGAAAACAGGGGCTGCCGACGCCGAGGAAGGGAGCTGCTGGCGGCGGGGGACGGCTGGGAACGGTGGTGGCAAGCCGGGAGGCACACCGACGGTAGGTGACCGGAGTTGCAGACGGTGAGGGGTGGTGGTCGGGCGCACGGGAGAAGAAGAAGAAGAAGAAAGAAAAAAGAAAGGAAAGAAAAAGAAAAGAAAAAGAAAAGAAAAAGAAAAAAAGAAAAAGAAAAAAAGAAAAAAAAGAAAAAAGAAAAAGAGAAAAAATAAAATAAAATAATTAGATAATAATAAAATAATAATAAAATAATTTTAATAATTTAATAATTAATAAAATAATTAAATAACAATAAATAAATAAACAAATAATAAAATATTAGGGTAATATACATTAAACCCTAATTAAATAAATATACACACACATAGGCTTTATTTAGTATTTTAAAAATACGTATGAGTTCATGCAAGTCCGAAAATACATTTAAAATAATTAATAATACATTGTTTATGTGAAAATTTCCCTGAAAATGCAAGTCCCGGGAAAATTTTACGTAAAGCACTGTAAATAATACACAATAATAAAAATAGGTTTTAAATACAATACAACTCAATAAAATATCATCTAATATATAGAAATTGTTAACACTGCATATCCCGGTACAATGTAAAAATATTTTAAAAACACGGGATATTACAGTCTTCCCCCCTTACAAGAATTCATCCCCGAATTCCAGAAAACAAGATCAAGAAGGAAAGAGATACGGGTAAGAAGCTCGCATCTCAGCTTCAGTCTCCCACGTATGCTCCTCGACTCTGTTGCTACGCCACAGAACCTTGACCATCGGAATCTGTTTCGATCGCAACTGTTGAACTTGAAAATCAACGATTGCCACAGGTTCTTCCACAAACGTCAAATCTTCACTCACTTTTACACTGTCGGGCTGCAACACGTGTGAAGGGTCTGAGATATACTTCCTCAGCATCGAGATATGAAATACTGGATGCACCTGTGACATACTCGGAGGCAAATCCAATCGATATGCAATAGTGCTAACTCTCTCTAGAATCTCAAACGGTCCAATATATCTCGGTGCTAACTTACCCTTCCTGCCAAATCTCATCACACCCTTCATCGGAGATACTTTCAGAAAAATAAAATCTCCAACCTGAAACTCCACATCTCTGCGCCTAGGATCCGTATAACTCTTCTGTCTACTAACTATGGTCTCTAATCTTCGCTTAATCATGGCAACTTTCTCTGCAGCATCTTGAACCATCTCAGGTCCAGTCAAAGCTCTCTCACCAATCTTATCCCAACTCAAAGGGGATCTACACTTCCTTCCATACAACGCCTCATACGGTGCCATACCAATACTATTATGGTAGCTGTTATTATATGCAAACTCAACGAGTGACAAATGATCATCCCAGCTACCTCCCAAATCCAGGACACACATCCTCAATATATCTTCCAGTGTCTGGATCGTCCTCTCAGACTGGCCATCTGTCTGAGGATGAAAAGCAGTACTAAAATCCAACCTAGTGCCCATCGCTTCCTGTAACTTCTGCCAAAAATGAGAAGTAAACACCGAACCTCTATCTGACACAATGGACACAGGTACTCCATGAAGGCACACAATATGCTTCACATACAACTTCGCCAATCTAGCTACAGAATAGGTGGCTTTCACAGGTAAGAAATGTGCAGACTTCGTCAACCTGTCTACGATCACCCAGATGGAGTCGTATCCATCCTTCGAACGAGGTAAACCGACCACAAAATTCATAGCTATCCTTTCCCATTTCCACTCGGGAATAGGAAGAGGCTGAAGCTTCCCAGAAGGCTTCTGATGTTCAGCTTTCACTTGCTGACACGTCAAGCACTTAGCAACATAATCAGCGACATCCTTCTTCAATCCATCCCACCAGTAAAAATCTCTGATACTGTGGTACATCTTAGTAATGCCCGGATGAACGCTGTAAGCTGTAAAGTGTGCTTCCTCTAGGATCTCTTCTCTCGAATCATCCACATCAGGAACACATAATCTACCACTGATCCAGAACACACCATCATCATCGAGTGTGAAATCAGTGAACTTCCCTGATTTGACATTCTCTACAAGCTCTTCCAGAATAGGATCTCAGCTCTGAGCTGCTTTAATCCTATCCCTCAGTACAGATCGCACTTTAAATTGAGCTAGCAGTCCACCTGATCTACTAATCTTCATCATCAGACCTTGATCCACCAACAGATGTAATTCCTGGATCAATGGTCTTCTCTCAACACCGATGTGAGCAAGACGACCTGAGGACTTCCTACTCAAGGCATCTGCTACCACATTAGCTTTACCCGAATGATATAAGATCTCACAATCATAATCCTTCAACAATTCCAACCATCTTCTCTGCCTCAAATTCAAATCTCGCTGCTGGAAAATGTACTTAAGGCTCTTGTGATCAGTAAATATCTCACAAGTCACCCCGTACAAATAATGTCTCCAAATCTTCAAAGCAAAGATCACTACAGCCATCTCAAGATCATGTGTGGGATAGTTCTGCTCATGCTTCTTCAACTGCCTCAAAGCATAGGCTATCACCCTTCCATTCTGCATCAACACACAACTAAGACCAATTCTAGAGGCATCACAGTAAACTGTGAACTTATCCACACTATTAGGCAAAGCTAATACTGGCGCTGTGGTCAACTTCTCTTTCAACAACTGAAAACTATTCTCACAAGCTTCTGACCACTTGAATCTAACATTCTTCTGAGTCAAGCGAGTCATAGGGGCTGCAATTCTAGAAAAATCCTGCACAAACCGCCTATAATACCCGGCTAAACCCAGAAAACTTCGAATCTCCATAACAGAAGTAGGTCTAGGCCATTCAGATACTGCCTCAATCTTCTGTGGATCAACCTGAATACCTTCTTTAGACACTACGTGTCCAAGAAAAGAAACACTCTCCATCCAGAAATCACACTTTGAGAATTTAGCATAAAGCTGATGATCTCTCAGTGTCTGTAGTACAATCCTCAAGTGATATACATGCTCTTCCATACTCCTAGAATATACCAGTATATCATTAATGAAGACTACTACAAACTGATCCACGTACGGTCTGAATACTCTGTTCATCAAGTCCATAAAAGCTGTTGGTGCATTAGTCAAACCAAAAGACATCACCAGAAACTCATAATGGCCATATTGAGTGCGGAATGCTGTCTTAGGAATATCAGCTTCACTGATATGTAACTGATGATAACCTGACCTCAAGTCAACTTTAGAAAAGAACTGTGCACCCTGTAGTTGATTAAATAAATCATCTATCCTCGGGAGAGGATACTTGTTCTTCACTGTCACCTTATTCAACTCTCTGTAGTCAATGCACAGTTTCAGGGTACCATCCTTCTTCTTCACAAACAGGATTGGTGCACCCCAAGGAGAAACACTAGGTCTGATAAAACCTTTATCCAACAACTCTTGCAACTGCTCCTTTAGCTCTCTCAACTCTGCAGGAGCCATATGATAGGGTGGCATAGATATAGGAGTAGTACCTGGTACTACATCTATACAGAACTCAATCTCTCTGTGAGGTGGTAAACCTGACAACTCCTCAGGAAAAACATCAGGAAACTCACAAGCAACAGGGACATCTGTGAGTGACAACTTCTCCACTGACGTATCCCTGACCAATGCCAAATATCCCTGACAACCTTTCCTCAATAACTTCCTAGCTATAATAGCAGAAATAAGATTCTGAGGTGCTGAACTCCTATCACCAACAAACTTAAAATCTTCTTCACCAGGAATTCTAAAAGTCACCTCCTTATTCCTGCAATCTACCACGACATAGTGCTGAGATAACTAATCCATTCCCAGAATAACATCAAACTCCATCACATCCAACAAAATCAAATCAGCGGGTAATTCTCTATCTCCCACGAGAACTGGACAACCAAAAAGAACAATATCGGTGTCCAAGGAATTGCTCAGAGGAGTGGCAACAGACAAAGGAAAAGCCATCCTCGAAGTTTGCCAACAAGATTTAGAAGCAAAAACAGGAGAAACAAACGAATGCGTGGCACCCAGATCAAACAAAACCCATGCATCCAGGTAACAAACAGAAACAATACCTGCCACGACTGCATTAGATGCCTGAGCATCCTACTGAGTAAGATGAAAGACTCTGGCCTGACCTCGACCTCCCTACTGACTGGTAGAAGCCTGGCCAACACCTCTGACACCTCCTCTAGTACCTCTACCACGACTCTGCTGTGGAACAAACTGAGTGGAACTCTGATGCTGGGCTGGTGGTAACTGAAATGGCACGGGTGCTGCACTAGCAATCGACTGCTGTGGGAATCGCAGAATCTGCTGCTGCTGATACCCGGAATAAGGACACGATCTGGCAAAATGTCCTGTCTGCCTGCATCTGAAGCATGTCAGTGGTGTCAGATAACACGGTCCCTGATGGACTCTACCACAAGTCTGACAAACACTGGCCGCTGATCCAGAACTACAACCACTGCTGCTGCTCAAAGCACCTGACCCAAATCTGAATGATCTACGCTGACCTCCACGGCCATGTCTACTGCTCCGATGCACTCGCTGTTGCTGTCTCTGACTCTGCTGAGTCAGACCTCGCTGCTGACTACTCGATCCAACATGAAAACTCGAATATGGAGTAGCCTGCAATCCACTCGACTGAACTCCTAGCTGGTAATAATCAGGCATCGCTCCTTGCCTAACTAATCTTAGCTCAATCTCCTTGGCCAACTCAATCACAGACTCGAGAGTAAGACCTGCTGTAGGCATACCAGCAAAAGCTGAACCTAAACCAGTAACGTATGTAGTAACAGCGAAATACTGATCTTGCATCAGATCCTCAGCATATCTACCCAGACGAAGAAACTCTCGGGTGTACTCCTCTACAGATCGATCTCCACGAAAAATACTAGTCAATCGGAGACGATAGCTCAAACGAAGAGGCTCTGGAAAAAATCTCCTCATAAATCGCTCTCGAAACTGAGCCCATGTCATCGTCATCATATAAGGCTGGATCATCTGAATGAACCAATCTAAGGCTGGTCCCTCGACAGACAACTCAACAATCATGATCCGCTGGTACTCGGTATGAGCAGTCCGAGTCCTAGTCTCAATCGCATGCAGAAAATCTAACGGATCGGAAGTACCATCAAATGCAATCCTGCCAACTCGGGCATAGAACAAAGCTGCCTCAGGGTCAGACATACCCTGCTGATAGGCAGGCTGAACAACCGGAGGAACAGGAACATCAAACTCAGGCTCAACAGGCTCCTCATCCTATAACTCTCTCTGCCTACGGTGACCTGTCGCTCCTCGAGGTCTTCCTCTGCCACGACCTCTACGTCTAACTGGCTGCTCAGTAGGTAAAACCTCATCTTGAAAAGACTCATCATCCTCGGCCTCAACGACCGATGGAGCGACACACGCTCGCCTCCTCATTCTGAAAAGACAAACTGAAAGATTCAGACAAAATAGACAACGGAGGAATAACGCAGAAAACTAAGTAAGGAATACTTATCAAGACATACTCGAACCTAATGCACTACAGTAGTCCAATAGAAAACACAACTTTAAAACTAGGGCCACAACTCACATAACTAAGCCCTGACACAGAACTCCGCTCTGATACCAACTTTGTCAAGACCCAAAATAGGGGCCATGACCGACGCTAGGGAACGGGAATTCTTTCGAATCCGGAACCCGTAGCAAGCCTAAAAATAAAATAAATTATGCAATAATAACAATAACCATATAATATGCAGCGAAAATAAAAATCATAAATATAATAATAACATTTTCATCACTGGATTTGAATCAAATCTCATCACATATATATATATATAATCTTTTAGTACAAATCAAGTTTCAATATAATACATCTCTTTAAAATAAAATACATGAAATCCAATACTTTAATTCACAACTACTGCAGTGTCTAGATAAAATAAATAAGACTCAAGTAAATAATTTACACAAAGAAGCCGGGGCAGAAGAAATCCGGCGTATCGACCTGCTACTGAGGTCTGAAGATGTTGACTCTCCTGAAAAATAGTCAACGGAGGGGAGTCAGACCTCACTGAGTGAATTACTATAATATATATACATACACACTAAGTGATAATGCATACAGTTAACAGTATATATGTATCTAATATATATACAGACAATTTCACACAGATGCAGAAAAATCATTTTTATATATATTTGTATTGAAAATCATCTTTTATGAAGGATCACATAGAACCCTAGAATATCGCAACCTCAGAAAATAGTGTTAAACAACACTCTAGCCATACATGCTCACTTATTCCAAATATATCCACTTAATCCATTTAGACAGTAGACTGGCCCCGAGACACTAAGTCAACTGAGCTCCAACAGTCTGACTGCCAGTGTGATTGGCCCCGAGACACTTGGTCAACCGAGCTCCAGCAATCACACCTCCAAACCATATCTCACACATATCAATAATCACATCAAATCAATATCCATAAATGGTTAGTAATATAGCCTAAATACTATAGGCGTACCAGTACGTACTCGGTCCTAGTGCTGCCCACTAGGTAGCATGTTCTATAGATATCCTTCATCATTAATAATATAAAACATTCATTCACAAAAATAAATGATGCATGAAGTTCAATAAAATATCAACATAAACCATATATATACTAGAAATATACCAAAAGTAAATCAGGTATATTTCGAGTATATATATGTCAAATAAATCCAATCAAATCATAAATTAAACTAGAAATATATTTAAAAACATTTTAAATATATTTTATTAACAAAACATGTATATAATTTAATATATACCAAAAATAAATCAAAATAAACTAAATATAAACTTAAGAAATAATAAAATTATTTATGCATATTTAATCAACATAACACATGCATTTCTAAATCATGCATCCTAAGCACATATATATAGTATAGTAACTCACCTAATGCGCTCCACGAGACGGGTCCGACGGGCCTGGTCCACTAGCCCTCGGTCTCGGCGCAACTAAACAAACAATAACGACAGACATTAGAATAAACCTAATAGAAATCTTAGAATTCGATCTAGAGTATTAAATACAGAATCAGAAATTAGGGTTCGACTGGATATCACGTTTTACGAGAATTCTACCGAAAATCCGACAGAACCTTCCCTGTAAAATGGACATCTCTCTACTCAAAAGAGTAGAGCCGACCCTGTAAGGAAATACACTTCAAAAAACTACACAAGGCACCATCAAAATCCCACGGTCGGACTCCAAACTACAGTCCACCGATCGGGGTCCACAAACACAGAACAATTCCAGATATACCAAAAATACCCTCAAAAATAGAAATTCATTTTATAAGTAGAAATTACATAATTAACATTAAAACACTGTAAAAACCGATAAAAACTCATTTTATTAGTAAAATCGTATATTATATATATAATTGAAAATAATTCACGAAAAATAGTTTTAATTAGTTAAAAATACTAAATAATTTGTAGAAATCATTTTTATACCTTATATAACTATTAAAACCAATTAAATTACATTTTTAGACAATTTAGGATAAAATTACCAAAATACCCCTATATATATAAATATACTAAAATTCATTCAAAAATTCACCAAAAATCATACAATTATCCAAAATTTAATTTCTCAACATATTTATCAATAATATTAATAATTAAACTCAATTAACCAATTAAATTCAAATAAAAACACATTTAACCTAATTTTTCAAATTTACATAAACTTCAATAATTCAAAATAAATACATAAAAATTCATAAAAATTCCAAATAAATTCCTATAATTCATTTCAACACCTAATTTAACCATAAACCCCAATTTCATAATTTAAATAATTAATTTCCGAAAATTAGAAAATAATATTAAAATATTCAAAAATACCCAAAAATCCAAAAAATCTCCAAAAATTATACAAAAATTCATACATGTATATTGAGCTACTAGGATCAACATTTGTGAAGGGAGTTTCCATGAATCAATCAATTCAAAGCTCAAAAAAAATCAAAAACCCTAATGTGATCGAAATAGAAAAATCAAAACCTAAGCAAATCTAAACCATTTTATCTCAAACCAAAGCTAGAATCACACTCATCGGAGCTCAAGGAGAAGAAAGAGACCGGCAGTGTCGAAAATGGTGGTCGAAAATGGGGGAAACGACAAAGGGACGATTTTCGGCCAAAAAGGAAAACAGGGGCTGCTGACGCCGGGGAAGGGAGCTGCTGGCGGAGGGGGACGGCTGGGAACGGCGGTGGCGAGCCGGGAGGCACACCGATGGTAGGTGACCAGAGTTGCAGACGGTGAGGGGTAGTGGTCGGGCGCACGGGAGAAGAAGAAGAAGAAGAAGAAGAAGAAGAAGAAGAAAAAAGAAAAAAGAAAGGAAAGAAAAAGAAAAGAAAAAGAAAAGAAAAAGAAAAAAAGAAAAAGAAAAAAAGAAAAAAAAGAAAAAAGAAAAAGAGAAAAAATAAAATAAAATAATAAAATAATAATAAAATAATTTTAATAATTTAATAATTAATAAAATAATTAAATAACAATAAATAAATAAACAAATAATAAAATATTAGGGTAATATACATTAAACCCTAATTAAATAAATATACACACACATAGGCTTTATTTAGTATTTTAAAAATACGTATGAGTTCATGCAAGTCCGAAAATACATTTAAAATAATTAATAATACATTGTTTACGTGAAAATTTCCCCGAAAATGCAAGTCCCGGGAAAATTTTACGTAAAATACTATAAATAATACACAATAATAAAAATAGGTTTTAAATACAATACAACTCAATAAAATATCATCTAATATACAGAAATTATTAACACTGCATATCCTGGTACAATGTAAAAATATTTTAAAAACACGGGATATTACTGGCAGTATCTTCCGCAATCCACATGCACATAACAAAAAAAACAAGTAATCTGATTAGTAGTGAAATTAAACAATCAAAAAGAGAACAGAATAAAAAAATTGCAAAAAAAAAAAAAAAATAGAAAGAATAAAAATGACATAGAAAAAAAACACTGATGATTTAGATGCTGTGCAAATGCCCCTTTTTGGCCCCTCAGATTAGGATTTTCACCGTTGAAATTGAATTGTTTGTTAATTCTGGACTAGGACTTGATTGCTTTTAAAGACATTGGCAGTATCCAAAATTGGGGTTTCTTTTGGAAGACCAGGGTGTGTGCGAGGTATTATTCACGTCTAAATTTTAAGGTTTTTGCATTTTTTTCTCTGTGTGTAAAAACTCTCCAGAAAAAAATCCTCTGCCAAAAAATCCTCCTCTCTATGCACGCATGCAGACTCTGTGCGTACTGAACTTCCTCTAAAGAAGGAACAAAACTATATGATCAGATAGCGTTTGTTTTTCTTTGATTTCAAAAAACCTTCTGCGTTTAAACAACCTTATCAGATAATTGTAAAGATAAAATTTGAATTTTCAACCAATCAAAACGCTGAAAAATCAATAAAAATACGCGAAAAAATCAACTTTTACGAGTTGGAATTGTGTAATGCTGACCGACATTGTGCAATTCCAGTCGGCATTGTGCAATGTCGATCAACATTGTGCAATGTCGGTTGGCATTGTGTAATGTCGGTTGACATTACACTAATGCCGATCGGCATTAAATGCCAACTTTTTTTTTTAACTTTTAATTACCAAAAGACCCTTGAAAAATTGACTTATTTGCAATCAAACCCTAAAAAATGTTGCAATTTAGTCCTTAAAGTCCTGAAAATCGACAACTAACTTCAATTTTTGAATGAATTTCATCATAGGGGCTTACGTCGCAATTGTGCACAATTGCATCCTGAAATTGGGTGCTTACAACTATGTTTTCTATTTTAATTAGGTTAACTTCTATCTTATCTCTAATAAAATTCTAATTTAATTGAAAATGTATTGTCTATTCTAATTAGGTTAACTTCTATTTTTTTTTTAATAGAAATTAATTTAACAAAATAGAGTTAAAATGAAATTAATTAATGTTTATCATTTCATTCTTAGTTGATCTTTAAAAAATTGCATTAAATTAATTTTTGTGTACATAAAAGTATTAATATTAAAAATATTAAAGAAATAAAGTGTCATAGGTCAAATAAAAAATTTACTAAAATTGTAATAAATTATAAGTTTAGTGGGTTTGTAATATTTAAATTGTTATATAAATTATATTTTATTTTTAAATTTTTTATTAAAAATAACTAATAGTTTTTTATTATCTTATGATTAATTATCACCATAATATTTTTTTTATATCAAATTAGTTCTAAAGTTGAGAAAAATTAATTATAAGAAATATTGAAGTAATATCATATAATTATTTAAATTAAATTTTTTATCAAGCATTTTAATAAATTATAACTATATTGAATTAATATCAATTTTTTTAATATAAATGAATAATACTATTATTATTTTAAAACTTTTATTTAATACTACTACTACTACTACTACTACTACTACTACTAATAATAATAATAATAATATGCTTAATTGTTTATTTACTATATATCACAATTTAAATAAATTTTTTGTCCACGTATAAAACAAGTAGTTGTTTACTAGTATATATAAATGTACGAAAGGGGGAGGATAAGCAAAATTATAAAAAAGTCTTCACTCATTATTAATAAAAATTGGATAATTTAGTCATTTAATAATAAAAGAAAAATTAAATTAATTAAAATTCTCTATATAAAAGTTTATTTTTAATTGAAAGTATGTCCTCTTTTAATTAGGTTGACTTTAACTTATATTTAATTTAAATGTAATTAAAATTCTCTATGTAAAATTTTTATTTTTAATTGAATGTATGTTTTCTATTTTAAGTAGATTAACTTTTAGGCTTAATACATCCACAACCCCCTGAACTTGGGAATTTTTGCCACTTTGACACCCATACTTACACTTTTGCCATTTAGACATCTTAACTTGCCAAAAAGTTAATTTATAAACCACTTTTTGCTGATGTGGCAGATGCATATAATTAAAAGCTAATGAGTGCGCGAAATGCTAAAAATTGACACTGCTCAGTGTACAATAGGACTTTTTAACTATTTTTCACATCATCTTCTATCTTTTTCACAATTGATCTTTTAGCTTATTATTTTTCTTTCAATTGTTCAAATTTTCACCATTTTCTTTTTGTCTTGTTCTTCTTTTTATTGTTCTTCCAGGAATAGTAGATTGTATAGGCCTATACTTTCGAGCAACTGGATCCCATTCTACTATCATTTCTAACATTAAAACTCAGGAATCAGGAATGAAAACATATAAAATACTTCCCAACGAGAGAAAAAGGGAATTTATGAACTATATTTAGAAAAATAAGGTTCAGAAAACCTAACAAGATTGGGGAAAAAAATAAACACTCAAACAATAACAGAGAATGGTGTAGGCAACATCATGTAATTTAGCAATACTTTACAAAGTTATAGCGCAAAACTATTATAAAGTAGGAAACACATTTCTGTAATTGGTTAGACTTCTAAAGAGTACAAAATATCTAGATTGCATGATATGAGTAGGAGGCCTACTTTCAATATTCTGGACACCAAACGAAAGTAGCAAGAGCATTTTGGAATTGAATAAAAAGCAAAGCTCTACTCCTTTCATATATTATGTTAGTCTATTTTGGCTGATGAGCTTCATAACTATGTATTATTTAAGAGCAAGATATGCATCTCCAGCCATATTCTATTGTTTATAACAATGATGTTTTAACTTCCCTTAATATCTAGGCTATTTTCATCCATTTCCTCCTTTCAAATTCTCAATCATAAGCTATTTTGATTTCAATATAGTTCCCTCCCTAATGAATAAAAATAGAAAAGCTTTATCAAATGAAGCCAACAACACAAGATATCTACATGCAAAAAAAAAAAAAAAATCATCAACAGTTAACTCCCACACTTTACAGAATCAAGTTCAATTTCTAGCATAAGCTACTCATAAAAAACAATATGCAATACCAGCTCATATTACCTGGTGAGACTGGCGGGAATTTTTAATAGAGCATCTGGGTACTATCCACCTACCTAAAAAAGCAGCATTTTTGCTTAGTAAAGTACTTGCAAAGCCAATTTGGCTTCATGGTAAGTTGGATTTGATAGGGAAATTGGAGTTAGCAAGAGAAGAACAGTAATGAAACTAGATTAAAGCTGCCATAACTTTTTTTTAGGGAATATAACTTCATTCAATAAAACAAAGTCAAGAGGGAAGTAGGCATCCTTTGTGAGTTAGAGGCCAAAGAGAATAACTTGAGCTTCTAAACTCTCAACAGACACTGATGATTGAACTTTTTTCCCCGCCAAAAGAAGGACCTTACTATAACAATCTCAGATAACCACCCTAAAGGCAGTAACACCATGTTGCTCCATAAATGACATTGTCACGACCTGAACCCGAGGGCACGTGACCGGCACTAGGGAATGGGAAGGCATAAGGCCCCCGAAACCCGTAGTAAGCCTTAAAGAAAAGATAAACAAAACCTTATAATTTTAAAACTTTATTTTAAAATAGAGTACATTATCAGAATGATTTTTCTAAAATTTCAATATAATTGAATACGTAATTAAAATATTTTCAGCGTTACATATATAAATCAAACTTAAATTATTATACATGAACGTGGTGCATATAAATAAAAATACATAAATACACTTAAGTCATACAATTCATAGTACATTTACTACTGTAGCTTCCTAGAACATTACAACAACACAACTTACAATGACCTACATAAAATGGCTGGTGATGAAGAAATCCAGCGTGGGGGCAGTCTGAGGTCGAACTCCCAAGCTCCTGAAAAAAATTAAATTAAGGGGAATCAGACCTCACTGAGTAAGTCAATAATAAGAGCTGTATGGTTTGGAAACCCTTTTGAAAACCATAAAGTTATAGTAAAAATAATTTATAATATATAGATATAGCTTTTGAAAAATCTCGGTAGAATCCTAAACCCAAATTTCTAATTGGCCAACTGGGCCCACTTATTCCAGCTAGACTGCCGGTCCCCGAGAGCAAAGGCATCAACCGAGGCACCAAGTTGCAGTCGTTCACTTAATCCAAATATATGGCATTGGCGGTCCCCGAGAGCTAGGGCATCAACTGAGGCACCCATCCCAATCCATTATTAACCTTACGATCACTAGCGGTCCCCAAGAGCATAGGCTTCCACCGAGGCACCCATCCCAGTTCAACATTCATCGATCATATATAATTCGGATCCACCTCTCAATCTCTACCATGTGCACACGGTCTTGGTGAAGCCCACCAGGTAGCCCGTTCTATCAAAATTCCTTAAAATCGACTTTTAAATAAATAGAATGTGTTTTAAACCTTAAATAGCAGCATTAAATTAAATGAATCATATAATATTAACATAAAAATATGAGCGTATGCATCTTTAAATAAAACACACGCATAGATCATATTATCGACTTACAAGATGAATGAGAAGGCTGACGACCACGCGTCTATCTCGATCTCATGGCTTCTGCTCTGATATGCTCTAGAAAAGAAATTAACATATCGATTTTAAAACATGACTATGAAATAAAAATAAAAAATTAACAAAATAGTGAAATTTCAGGCTGACTTGAGGAAGACTGGACAAAACTCGATAAATAGGATAAAACCTAACTAACGGTAGAAATTATTACGAATATCACGTTTTATAAGAAAATCTACCGAAATTTCGGTAGAGTCTCCTCTGTAAAATGAACATCTCTCTACCAAAGGTAGAGCCAAGCCTGCATAGAAAATGCACTTCTAATAACCATAGACATTCACACTCGAGTCAGACTTCCATAACTACACTTAGCCCCGACCGAGATCACAATCCAACAAAACATCACACAATTTAAATCATTTATTTTCTCCAGAAATACACATCACATATATGATTATCCAGTCAAAAAATCATCTCTCAAAATAGATTCAAAAGCAAAACTTCACAGGCCAACATATATATATAAACAACACTCACAATTAATATTGCTTAATAAAATTTACCTATTATTATTACATATGGAAAAATATATATCTATAAACCTCTTAAATGTTAATAAAGCTAATTAATATATTTTAATTATAATTAGCATAAAATTACATATTTATCCTAAAAAAATACACATAATATTCAAAATAATACCTAATATATATTATGAAAATTAATTTTGAGAAATTAGTGTTAATTGGTCTAAATTAGTAGATAATTTGTAAAACCCTTTTTAATTTCCTTGATTATTATTAAAACCAACTAAAATTTATTGTTTAACTATATTTAACAAAATTACATTTCTACCCTTATAATATACAACTTATATAATACATCATTAATATATATATATATAAAATCCTTGAAAGTTATACAAACATCTAAAAAGGGTTGTTAATACAAACATATAAAAAATCCTCTACATTAACAACTTAATATAATTAAAACATATAAATGACTTCTAATTTCTTCTAAAAAAATATAATTTAACCTAATAATTCAATTTTGACATAAACTATAAAAATTCCTAAAAAATGTATAATATTCTAAAAAAATTATTTTCTTTACTCTAAAATTAATATTAACTCATAATAACACCAAAAATACCAAATTATATTTTTAATAATTAATTTACGAAAATTCCTAAAATAATAATAAAATATTCAAAAATTCACAAAAATTAAAATAAATTCCAAAAATCATACAAAAATTCATAGAGGTAGATTGAGCTACTAGAAATCACATTTGTAAAGGGAGTTTGCATGAATCAAGCTAGATCAAGCTAAAAAAAATTCAAAACCCTAGAGCTCAAAACTAACAATCAACAAAACTCAACCAAATCAAAATCAAATCTTAAACTAAGCTTGGAATGGGTCTCACCGGTGCAAGAGGAGGGGATTGACACCGGAATGGCGTGAAATGGTGGCCGGACGGAGCTTGGCCGATAAAAATGGCCAATCTCGGCTTCCTCTGTTTTCTGCATTTCTGGCGACTCTGCTAGCGACTAGAGGTAAGGGAGAAGGTAGTAGGTGGTGGTTGGAGATGGGGGAGGCACAGTGATGGTGGTGGTCGGGGATGTCACACGGTGAGAGAGGGTTGAGGGTGACGGGTTGTGTTTTATTTTGTATATATATATATATATATATATAAAATAATAATAATAATAATAATAATAATAATAATAATAATAATAATAATAATAATAATAATTACTTAATATTAAAAAATTATATTAAAATAATATATATAAATTCTCCACTACACATACACATTATGCATATACATTTATATATTTATACATATATTCACACACTCACAAGTATACTACATACATATATACATACATATACACAAAAATAAATTAATGCACACACATAAAATAATAATTAAACCCTAATTATATATGTGTATGTATATATAAATATGTATATATGCATGTACATAGTAACACATAAAATAACCATAAAGTTAATGTAGTTAATAATAATAATAATAATAATAATAATAATAATAATAAACAATGCAATTTTAAACAATAAATAAATAATACTCACATATAATTCTTTCACAAATTAATAACCCTAAAATAATATTAACATAAATATATCTCAATTAAATAGCAAAATAATTAATACTTGTATAATATAATTTAAAAGTAATTATTAGTAACACAGTTTGGAAATTACTTTATTTAAATAAAATATGGGGTATTACAGACACATCATAATTAATTTTTACTAAAGGAGCAAAGGGCGGAGACCATTTTGTACTGTTACAACCAATCTCGAAGGCACATCAATAACAATAGACTTTTGAACCTCCTTAAAAGCCGACAATAAAGACTCAGCTTGAGGTCCAAATGAATGTGAATTTAATTTCCTTTCTCTTTAACCTGATCTCTTTAAGCTAAGGATAAGCACTACTCATAGCCACCATTCTTAAATCCCAATAATTAAAAACCTAACAAAAAGCCATAATTCTAACAATTAATAACCTAATTCCTTCACCTCCAAGATCCAAAATCAATGAGCTATGATGGTGACACTGATGGTAAAGGAGTTGTGATGGGGGTGGTAAATTTTTCACAGATGACTTTGATGAATTTGGAGTTGTAGTTATGGATGATGGTGGTGACCAATTTGTCTTGGTCATGTCTAGATTGTGAACGGCGGGGGTGGGAGTTAGGTGAAAGGCAAAGGGTGATGGTGAAGGTCGGAGGAGTCAGGCGAGGGCGGTGGTGGTGGCTGAAAAAACACAAAGCCAAAGCTTCCTTTACTTTGTTCGATGGTTGAGAATGAGAGATTAGAGAGGCCAAGGAGGATAGGGATGTTAAGGGACTTTAGATTAAGAGAAGGTCACATGTTTTTTCCATTTTACTTTTTATTTTCTCTATTTTTTATTTCATACATATCATGCTTACATGGAACCCTGTTAGATGAGTGTGACATACATGCCTCATTAATTTGCTTATTAGAGGGAAAGTGGTTTATAAATGGTAAAAGTGTAAGTATGGGTGTCAAAGTGGCAAAAATTGCCAAGTTCAGAGGCTGCGGATGTATTAAGCCTAAATTTTATCTTTTATCTAAATTTTTTTAGATAAGATAAACTTTTTTCAGATAAAATTTTAATTTAATTTTTTAGATTAAAATTTTTTTAGGCAAAATTAAAAAAAATTGGATAATTATTTTACAAGAGCATCTTTAACCCACTCTTTATTTTACTTAAACTCTTTATTATAAAGTGTGATTGTAAAAAATAAGACGCCAACCCACTCTCAAAATCTAAATTAAAAATTAGAGAGTTAGTTTGACTCTCTACATGTAGAGAGCTAAAGTTCTCTCTCTATAAAAAAGGGTAAATAATGCACTCATGTTTTCCATACATATTCTTATTTTTATTGGCTTCTTGTATTACCTATTTTTTTTTCTTCCCATAATATTTAAAAACTAGGCCAATATCATGCATTGCACAGGTGAACTTATTAATTTATTTTAATGAATTTTCAATGAATTAGTGATAGTAAAGTTTTTACTATAATTTGGAAGAAAATTTTTTAGAGATATTTCATAAAAGAACTTCACTGAATATATTACTAAGGCTGGTTAACACAATATACTGCATATCAAGACATCCATTTTAACTATTCATAATCTAACTTGACTCCTATCAATAGTATTACTACTTAGTTGTATCCTTATTATCACCATACAACACTATAAATTTAATTAAGGCCAAAGTCTGTGCAAAGCAACAATTGAATAGCATTTAAAAGTATTATAAGCTAATTTATATAATAGTAATTATGATTATATAAATCTTGTATTTATGAAACACAAAATAATAAGAGTTTATATGTTTATTAAATATAAAAAAATAATAACCATTTATTTTTCCATCATCCAAAAATTACAAAAAAATTACTAAAATTTCAAGTTATTGTTTATATAATTTGTGATAAATTGAGTTTCAAAGGTTTTGTATTAATATATTTTCTCTATGAATGTTACAAAAAATATATATACAGATATGTAACACTAGATAACAACAAGTATAACAACGTAATACAACTCTAACTTAGAAAGTGGAATAGATAGACAAGACTTCAGTCGTGGTTATCCTTGTGTTACCAATACCCCCAGTGAACTGATGCTAGAACAACTTAAAGATGAAGTAGAGGACGCAATAGGAGGAAGCATTGTGTAGGTAGCAGTTTAGTGAATGCATCAGCCACTTGGTCCTTGGATGAAAGAAAGTGGACTTGGAACTCCTTGGTGGCCACTCGTTCTCGAATGAATTGGTAATTGAGCTCGAGGTGCTTAGTATGAGCATGGAAGACTGGATTAGAGAAGAGATTGATACGATCCTCAAAAGGGTAAATTTATAAAGTCTACACATAAATAAAGTCAAGTACAAAGCTTAGATGAATTTTTAGGTTATTTTCTATTTTGGAGTCAATAAGGAAGATTCAAAATTTTGGGTTATTTTCTATTTTGGAGTCAATAAGGAAGATTTAAGAATATTCTATAAGATGTGAGAAGATTCAAGGATATTCCAAGTCAAAGTCAAGAAGTCAAAGTCAAATTCAAAGTCAAGAAGTCAAAGTCAATGGTCAACATCCTACTTGACATGTGACATGGCATGCTTTAAAGCTTAGTTGTCATTAGTTGTTTGTTTAGGTGTCAATTTAACTTTTCAATGCATAGTTGTCATGAGTTATCAATTTGACTTTTCAAAGCTTAGTTGTTATATTTTTGAAGGGATCCTATTTAGTACAAGATTTCCCTTTATAAATGTCTTTAGGAATAAGTAAGAAAACCTATTCCTTCAAGGATTATGATGTTTACATGCCTATATAAAGGCCATAGCATTATAGAACGAAATTGAACAAGTTTTATCAATTAAATTTCAATTCTTGTGAGGTTAAAGTCCTTCTCTTTTGTTCTTAAAAGAACTTTAGTGAATTTATTAAGTGAAGGCTTGTTATATTCAAACCTAGTTTAATTTAGACTTAAAATTGACGTTGTTAATCTTAGATTTATATTAAACAACCTTTAATTCTTTATAATTAAGGTTCTTAAGTGTAGGTTATTTAAGGGTCTTGTTAGGAATTAAAGTTTCTTTTTGCTTGATTTATGAACGATCCTATGCAAGGTTATCAAGATTGAATACAGGTTTGATACAAGTTAACCACATTTGTATCAAAGATAAATTGTACCAATATTATCACACCAGAGATTAATGAAGGAAGGAGGGAACCTAATTTCAATGAGAAGAGATTTTAGCTATAGTGCTTTAGCAGCTGCATTTGTTAAGGCCTTGTATTCACCTTTAGTTGAGGAACGGGCAATGGTAGGTTGTTTTTTAGCATTCCAAGATACCAAATTTTTACCCAAATAGATGTCGTTACCACTTATATTGAATGGCAATCATTTAAACATTGACCCCAATCAATGCCATCAAAATAATGTAAATCCATAGTAGAAGACTTGACAATGGACAAACCATGAGTGAATGTATGTTTAAGATATTAAAGAAGCTGTTTGATCAATTTTCAATGTATATTTGTTGGTAATGCATGAGTTAACATAACTTGTTGACAGAGAAGGTAATATCAGGGCGAGTGAGGGTAAGATACTAAAGAGCTCCCATTACTTGACGATAAACATCACCATTTTCTAATGCAAGGCCATCTGGTTTAGGCAAGGGATAAGAGTTGGCTATAAGCATTGTGTATGGTTTGGCATTGCCCATGTTGTTTCGGTTTAGGAGATCAGTAACATACTTTCTTTGGGTGAGGAGTAGGCTAGATTGATTTCGCACAACTTCAATGCCAAGAAAATGTTAGTATAGATATGCCTTAGTGCGATTCTTGTAATGTATAATGACATTGTAAATTATCCTAATGATAATAAAAGAATATTCTATTATTTAAAGTGTTTATTTAATTGAATTAACATCATGTTAAATATATTCATTATTAAGAGTTGATAATATGAGCTACGAATTTATTTAATACATATGCTATAAAATGTTTATAGTCATATAATTGATATTTGAGTAATATTAATTAAACTATCACCTCTATCTATTTTTCTTGATTAGCATGTGATACTAATAGTGGGAGGTTGTGAGTCTCATGCTACTTGATAAAAGATATCAGAATAGACATGTGGATACTCAGATGATGGGTGGATCGAATAGTGATATTAGATACATGATCACATGGATATTCACTTATAGTCAACGATCACAATCTAGGTTATAATGGTGCATATAGTCCTTTGACCTGAGGTAACATGTATCTACATTGAAGTGGTTAGAGCTTGTTATTGCTTACATACTTGTGTTACTCACACATGGGTATATGGTGTGTGGTGGCTCTAGTTAGTTAAATGTAGGGATGAATGTTCAACTAAGATGGGATTCATTACTTGGAGTGAATTGGGATAAGATCCTATGCTATCTAAGTCTTTTCTTGATAAAAGAGTTCTTGGCTAGGACAAACATAACACAGTTTGAAAGAGGTGCTAGAAAGAGTTTCTAGTATTTGTTGTGTTTTATTAAGAGATAGAACTTGAGATGAGATAATATGATATAGCTATTAGAGTTTGACTTATCCTTGACTCTAGGCTATATTTGGATCTTTTAATGAAGGAGTTTTAGTGCACGGTAATTATGACCAAAAGGGTTTGTGTGAATTAATAAATACATTTATATCTAATTGGGGAGTTGTGATATTGATGTTAGGGGTCACTCATAACTTATGAGAACTAAATGTGCATAATTGGGATTTTCACATTTATACTTGAAAAGTTTCAAATAATATCAAGTGTTGAAATTATATTCTCATTGCCAATTAGACATGAACCTAGTAAGTCACACCTAATAGAGTTTTGCCAAATCATCACTTAATATTAATCTAATTATTGATTAAAGAGTTTAATCAATTAATTAAGATTAATGGAATTGGATTTATGCTTTAAGCAATGATTCTAGTATATCATGAAATCTAATTCTAATAAGAGTTTTATTATTAATTGATATTTAATTAATATGAGATATTAATTAAAATAGTAAATTAATAATAATATATGTTATTAATTAAATTATTAAATTTAATATGAGATATTAAATTATTAATAATTTAATTAATAATTATGTGTAAAATGTTAACTTTGGATAAATATAATACATGAGATGTATTTTCTACACATTTCTTTATACATTACTATGTCAAGGTGGCAAGGTAATGATATTTTAATGTTAAAGTGGCAAGCTAATGATGTAGTAAGTTACTTGCACAATTTGTTCACTAACCATGTCAAAGGTGTATGCAAGGTGGCATGCAAAGTTATAAACTAATGATGTGGTAGAAGTTATGTATAATTTGTGTATGTCTATATCAACTCACTTTCTCTATACACATATAATTAGAAGAGTTCTAATATCTACAAAGTTATGTGAATGAAAAAATGGAATAAAGAAATGAATATAAGTTGTTACTTTGAGAAAGTGTGTAGAGTTTTTGGTAAGAAAATATACAAAAAGGAAAAGAAACATATATACAAAATAAACTCTAAGTTCTTGCAAGTTAATTAAGTTACTGCAAGTTTACAAGGGTCACTTAGAGAGGGTACTTGCTACTAAGCTTAATCAAGGCAAGAAGGTGGTTGATAAAGCTTTAGTGTTTTAAGCTAAAGGCTTTACACTTGGCAGGCTAAGCAATTGATTCAAAAGTTGAATCAAAGCTTGTAGAATACTTGTGGTCTACACCAAACTAAGGAATTTATAAGTATTCTCAAACTTAGAATTCCTAAGTTGTTGTTCACATGTTGTTTTTTATAATTAGCTATGTGTTTAAATGCAAATTAGGTCCTTGGGATTGGAATTCTTCATGTGATAAAGAGTTATGTTAAGCTAAAGTTTTTAAAATTTGCTCTACTTAGGTTTGTGCTCACCACACAAGTTTTGATGCCTAAGTAGCATAACTGATTTCTTACAGAAAAAAATACAAGGGTCCTAAATCGCAAATTGGAAAGGCATGTTGTAATTTACCAATAAATTTGTCAATCATGTATTGGGATGTGCTTGTAATCACAATGTCATCACCATACACTAAAATAAATAATTTGTTAGTGTTAGCATTGAGAAAGAAGAGAGAGGTGTCAGCTACAGAATTTTGAAAACTAAGACTTAGCAGAAAATTACTGAGTTTAAGATACCAACTTTAAGGTGCCTATTTAAAGCCATAGAGGGAGCAGTGAAGCTTACAAACATAATCAGGCTTGTGTTTGTCTCAAAAGCCAATAGGTTGGTGCATGTAAATGTCCTTATCAAGAGTGTTATGCAAAAATGCATTATAGATATCAAGTTGGCTTAGTGGCCAATTAAACTAAATAACAAGTGTAAGAATTGTTCAAACTATATTGGCCTTTACAACTAGACTGAAAGTATAAGTATAGTCGATGCCAGGCTTTTAATGATAACCCTTGGCAACTAACCTAGCTTTATATCTAGAAATTGAGCCATCTGCATTTCATTTAATCCTGAACACCCACTTATTCCCCATAATATTGACATTCCAAGGTTGAAATTGAGACTCCATGTTCCATTTTTGTGCAAAGCTTGTAATTCTTTAGTCATGGCCTACTTCTAGATGTCATATTTAGAAGTATATGTGAAGGTTAAAAGTTCAATTTGGGTGTAGTCTATGTGATGTGTAGGGACATGAAGGAGGGCAACATGATTGGCTTAACAACATTATATGGTTTTATCGCAAAGGACCATGGGACGAGTTCTTTTAGGTGCAGGTGGGGGAGAGGGGTTGTTGGAGGAAATAAGAGGTAGATATGGGCTTAGGTTAATAATTAAGGGAATGGGTGGAGGGGAAGTAGGTTCGGGTGGTATAGTTGGTGAGGATTGGTCTATGGATGGCGTTAAAAATGAATTAGGATAAGGAAGGGAAGATTGAGTTAGTGGGGAGATAGAAGTGGAAGAAAGAGAGTGTGAGATAGGGGGAGAAACATTACTTAGAGAGAGAGATAATGGATTAGTATGAGTTACTATGAATTAGGAAGTAGTGTTGTGATCATCAAGAATTTTATCCTGCAAAATAGATTGAGTTATATATGGGAACACGGATTTATCAAACTTTAAGTGACATGAGATATAGATTTTTCCTAATGAAATATCTAAGCATCTGTACCCGTAATGAACAGGATAGAGACCGAGATTAACAATAACTAATGCGAAAAGAAAATTTATGCTTTTGGTAAGCATGGAGTAAAGGGAACACTGCACAACCAAAAATTTTAAATTGGTTGTATTTCGAAAGCATATGAAAGAGTGAAAATGCGAACTTTTACTATTTAAAATCTTTGTGGGTAAAGAGTTGATAATTAAAACAGATGAATCAAAGGCAAAATGCCAAAATTTAATTAAAATATTAGTGTGAGAGAGCAAGGTGAGACCTGTGTTTACGATATGTCTAATCTTGCATTTCACTACCTTATTTTATTCATGGGTATGAGGACATGCAAGTTTATGAATTATGCCTTGAGTTTTGAGATAAGTGTTTAAAGTACAATATTCTTTGCCCTAATCAAATTGCACACTTTTAATTTTAAAATTATATTGAGTTTCCACTTATTTTTTTAAAGAGTTTAAAAATAATTGTTAATTCATTTCAATTTTTAATGGGAAAATACCATGTATATCTGGTGTAGTCATTAATAAACAAAATGAAATAACGATGTCCATTAGAAGAAATAAGAGGAGAAGGTCCCTAAATATCCGAGTGCATTAATTCAAGAGGAGAACTACTGTGATGCTCAACATAAGGTAAAGGAAATTTAGAGAATTTGCCTTGAAAGCAAGAAGAATAAATGTGCTTTTTAAATTTAGAAGAACAAGGTAAATTAAATTCAGAAGAAATTGGTATAAGCAAGCCTATAATGCCAAACTTGAAATGGTACATCAATTGAAACATAATTGATTTGAAATGGTGAAGAACTTGGAAATTGATATAATCCATCTCTATTCTCTCCTTTGAGTAGTATTTCCTGTGTGCCCTGATCCTTAACAAAAAAATAGGAGGGATAAAACTCGAAAAAGTAATTGTTATCATTAGTGAATTTATTGATAAATAAAAGAGATTTTTTTAATTTATGGTACATGTAAAATATTTTTAACATGAAAAGGTCGATGTAAAGAATGGATTGTATAAGAGGTAGTGCTGAGAATTTTCAAACCTTGCCCATTAGCAACATGGAGTTGTTCCTGACCTTAATAATCATTATCGATAGAGAGTCTTGAGATGTTTGGTATTATATGATAGGATGCACCGGTATTAGCATACCATGGCAAAGCAAAAGTCGATGGAAAATGAGCAGAAGAAACCATAGTTGCCTGTGGGAAATTCCTTACTGATGGTGAGTATCGATTAGAGAAGTTGTTTTGTTGTCTAAAGTGATCCTATTTATGGCACTTATCAACTGTATGGTTTTGCCATTTGTAAATTTGGCATTGGACTTTGGCCTAAGAAAAATTTGTGTTGGTTCGGGTAAAGAAAGAGGAATCACTTAGTTTTAGTGTAGGTAATAGTGGGGCTTTGTTTACAAGATTAGAAATTAGATGCTCTTATGAATTTTTAAGAAGGATTTCATAAGTAACAATTTTTTCGTGCAATTCATGAAGGGAGACAGGCTCAGTGCGAAGATTCATGGTAGTGATAATAGAATGAAAATCACTACCTATATTTTGATGGATAACAACATTAAATTCAATCGAGGAAGGAGCTCTTCTAGTAGCTTCCAACTCATCAGCAATGGCTTTAGCTCCTTGAAGATATTGAGAGATAGGAAGATCATTATTCTTGAATTTCTAAAGATAAATATGAAATTGCAATTGTCAGTTTTGGCAAATCTATCCAAAAGCTTTATTAAGAGCAGTCCAAACTTGATAAGAGGATTTAAGACTAATGATGTAGGGAAATATATCTTCAGAAGGGATAAAAAAATCCATGACATGAGCATTGGATCCTTATTAAACCATTTAGAATAAGCAAGATTGGGAATACAAATTAAAGGAGTAGAGTCAGTGAGAATTGTCTTTGGTTGTTCAGGTGTGGTTCCATCAACAAAGTTCATAAGGTGTTGATGGTTGAGTAACGATATAAATTAGGTTTGCCATGTGAGATAATTGGTCGATTTTAATTTAATGGCAAAGGTATGGGTTGTGGTAATGTTCGGGTTAGGGGTAGCAGATTGCGAACTCATGGTGTTCGAAGAAGAAGAAGAAGAAGAAGAAGAAGAAGAAGAAGAAGAAAGGGTTAAGGAAGAAAAAGATGTGAAAGAGGCAGAGGAAGAAGAAATTGGAGCAATTTTAGTGGCCATAATGAGGCTCTGATACCATGTGATAAATTAAGTTTCAAAGGTGTTGTATTAATATATTTTCTTTGTGAATGTTACAAACAAAAATATATAGATATGTAACACTGGATAGCAACAAGTATAACAATGTAATACAACTCTAACTTAGCAAGTGGAATACATAGACAAGACTTCAGTCGTGGTTATCCTTGAGTTATTAACATAATTCATATATAATTATCTATAAATATTTATAGAGGAAATTCAGTTAAAGAGATGACTAAACCCTTTGGTGTGCTATTCAATTGTTATCTTGATTTGTTGTTAATAAATGTATCATACATATACTTCCACTTCTTGGCCATTGAATACTTGTTGAAGTGGATCGTCCACTTGTACACCAATCTAAAATAAAACAATTGAGTGGGATAATAGAACGAGAGACATAAATTCAGTGATGTAGCAAGAGGTTCTTGTACTTAAAAAAAAGTAAAGATACCTTTCAGAGAATGAGGCTTTCTGTATGATAGATAGCTATTTTACCAAAGTTGCACTATGATATGAATTTTTTGAGGTACCTTTATCTTTATTAAAATGAATCAAATAAGAAAGAATCAATCAAGTCTCTAATCTAAACTCATAGCTAGTTAGAAAAGTCCCTATTTAATAGAATAATGTATTGCAAAATGTCTAAGAACATTGAAATTTTAAAGTTGTGATGACTTATAAATAACGCTTCAAGTAGAAGAGATGCTAAAGAATCAAAGTTAATCCCTTATTATTATTGTCCAATTTTAAAGGAAACTCAAACTCACAAAAAGTTATAACTATAGAAAAAGTTCTGAATTATAAATTGGTCCAATCAATATAATGTACATAATACAATAAAATGAATCCTACTACTCAGGAAAACAATAATTGTTAATATTTTCTATGCATAGACTTTAAAGACCCAATCACCGTATACATGTTGTCTAGATTTATATTCCTTACAAAATTAACAAAAATATAATTTATTATCACCAAGAATACATTACCTTTACAACATCTTTTATTCCTTAAGGTTGTATATGCTAGCCATGTATCCATTACCTAGACGCACACATAAAAATTGGTTGGACAATGAGTAGAAGTTAGAACAGTAATAACAATATAACAAAAGATGCTTTCACAACATCATGAACCAATATATTATTATTGAAGAATAAAAGACTTAACTATATTTATAGGCCTAATTTTGTCCCAAGGAGAATAAAATAAGGAATGAGTAGCTAAAAATATTTATTGTAAATCTAACCCTTGCTGAGAGGGGTAACCTTTTTGGATAATCTTGCATTATACATCTAATCCGAGTTTAAGATTTAAATGAAGTATCGCTTGTTCAGAGCAATTAAAATAGGATAATTCAAATTAAATTAAGCTTTGCAAAAAATAATAATTGTCATTAATGCAATCAAAGCTCTAACAATTAAAATCAACATTTTTAATATGACTGGATAATGAAGGAGACAAATGAAACTGAAAAGAAAATAAAAAATTACTTGAGGAGTGAGCAAGAAGGAACATCAAAAGCTTAATGTAATAACTGGGTTGAATAACATGAATCAAAGCCCAAACCAAGGTTGTTCTTGAGATATCTTTTGATGTCTTAATTGTAACCACCCCAACTTTCCCAGTCACCACTACATCTGAATAACCTTTCCCATTCATATCTTTCAACCTCTGAAGATCTAACTTTTGACACACTCTATAACAAAAATCCATATCAAAATTTCCTCACAAAATCAATTCTTAAACCTAAAAAAGAGGACTGTGTTATTATAAAATCAAGTGGGCAAATAACACAAAGCTAATATTACTACTTTTTAAATTTTCGTGATAAAAAGCTAGCAACAACTTAAGAGCAAAAAATAGAACCTCTAAATAAAAAAAATCCCTAACATTATCAATTTGATTTTTTAAATTTGAATACCAAAATAGTGTAATAACTTGAAAGCAAAAAACAGAACCTTTAAAAGAGTATAAAGATCGCAAGTAGTAGAGGCTTGATTAGAGTTCACCAATAACATTTCCACCATTACATCTATCAATTTCAAAACAGAACCAAATCATTTCCATATACAATATGCAAAAACACCAAATGAAAAAATATTTTTCCTAAAAAAATCAAGAATTGTTACATAGAGTGAGCAAAGGAGCAGTACCATCCATTGCTTCAAGAATTGCAAAGAGAGAGCACAGAGAGAAAGAGAGAGGGAGTGAAGGATTTAAGAGGAGTTAAGAGTATAGCAGTAGTAGCGTCTATTCCATGAGAATCGCCAAAGAAAATAAACATGTAATGTTTGTTTTACGAGAAAGAAAATGGATATTTGTTATTTGGGAAAAAATGGAGTTTTGTTATTTGGGTCTTGATTGACTAATGATCTTTTGAGAAAAATTGTCTATTGATAAAAAATATAATAAAAATAAAAATTGAACCATCACAAAATCCTAATTAGTAAAGATATTAATAACATAGAAGAAAAGATGTGATTTCAATTTTGATATTACAAAGTAAAAAATTATAAGATAGTAAATAAAGAGAGAGCAAGAGATTATATAAAAAAACAATTTTAAAGCCAATTCTCATTGTTATGAAATTGAGAATTGAAAAAATACAAAAAAAAAAAAGTTAGAGAGATTGGAAACAAAGAATGTAATGAATGGTTGGTTTTAAGAGATAGGAAAGACGAAGGGCTGCAACTCTTCAATTGGTTCTAAGAAATAGGAAAGATGAAGGGTTGCAACTCTTCGATTTCTTTTTTCTTTTTTTTTTTAACTATCAATGGAGCAGACAAATTATTAGAGAGTGGTACATGACTATAAACAAAAGTGTGAGAGTGAGGAATGCTGAAAGGAGAGAGTGAGATATGTCAAAACTTGGTGAAAATGTTCTCTCTGCTCAACTTTATTTTCATTTTTCAAAATTGGGATGAAATTGAGAAAACAAAATGAAAAGAGAGAAAACATTTTTAAGAAGAGTGTCTTTAATATTATAAATAATAGTAATAATATCTAACGATGAGGGTGTCTTTAGGTTTCCAAGGTAACAAAAAAGATGAAGATTACAGAAAAAAAAAAGTGCTATTGAATGGGAGAGAATGCATGAATTAGTAACTTGAGACTTAGTATATTAAAGCTTAAAGGAGAGAGAGCCATGTGTCAACACATGGTTAAAAGCTTCTCTCTGCTTCAACTTTAATATATATATATATATATATATATATATATATATATATATATATATATAATCAAATACTTATTGGATAAAAAAAAAATAAAGAGTAAAATATAAAGAGTGTATTGAATTTAAATAAAATTATTTGTTTTTTATTTTGAAAAATTCCTAAAGATGCTTTTTATTACTTAGAATATACTCTTTATTTTAAATAGTATAATTGGAGATGCTCTAAGAATTGTAAAGATTGCATTTGCTTCAAAATTATGGAGAGCCATTGCTACAACTTATACCCTATATAAGGCAGGGTGGACTGCAATTGGGATTAGAGATATCATAAAATCTTATCTAAAGTTTGTTTATTTATTTATTTTTATCTTATTTGTAATTAGAATTTTAATTAAAACTAATTTAATTGAAAGTGTATTTTTTATTCTAATTATGTTAATTTATATATTGTATTATAGTTTTTTTGCATTATAATTAGATATTTTTTTAAAAAATCCTAATCCTAATTATATTAATCCTTATTTCAATTATATTATAGTTAACATGACTGAAATTATAATTTTTTAAAATTCTAGCTCTAATTATAATATGAAAAAAAATTCTCCATATAAAGGCTTTGTTTCAATATAAATTTTTGAACGCTATTTTTTTGCTTCTATTTGTTTCCCTTTGAATTGAAATGCTATTTCAAGTATATTCTAGCTTTGTAATTTATTTATTTTTATTTTTTTTTCACTCTATCAAGAATTTGATCAACATATCTACCAATAGCAATATTGAAATCTCTACAATTAATTCTCTTGAAGATGGGGAAAAGTAATTTACCATTAAAGTTATGCTCATTTGTATGTTTTTGGTTAATGTCTTTCAAAATCATCAATTAAAAAAATTAATTTTAACTGATGCTAAGGTAATACTTTTCAAAATATGTTACTTTTATTTATTTTTTTGTGTCGAAATTTGAGAATTATAATTACATATTTGTTTTTTAGGGAATCAAAAATACTACTTTAATATGCAGCAATACATTTGAAAAGCTTGAAGATTGTTTTCAAATAAGAAAACTTATACTATTCGTAATAGTTTAGTTAAAAAAATTTAATCCTTCTTTTCTCAATATCCATTATAAATTTGAACTAAATTTTAATTTTGAATATAATAGTCATGAATTATAAAATAAAAATATCTTCACATGTTTTATCTTATAATTTTATCTCCTTTAGTGATATTGATCAAAGTGTTATTCAAGGAAGTGAAGAAATAGAAGAAAAGAAACGAAAAAATCATTTGGTATGGTCATATTAGTTAATATTGTAATTGTAATATTTTATACTATGACATACATTTAAGGATTTATTTTATTTATATCATATATTTTCTTTTGCAGATTTTTTAGGTATTGTGGCTGATATTAACCAAAATTTCAAAATAAAGAACGGTGGTTAGATGAGAAGTGCTACAATCATTAATGATAGGTGATTATTTTTAATTTTTTTAATTATATATCCTTTAATTTAATTATATTTTTTAACTATACATATTTGTATACATGTACCTATATATGTAATAGTTTATTTGCTATATATTAAGAGTCTACAAAAAAATTTTTATTCACGTATGAAATATGTGGTTATTTACTAATATATGTATAGAGAGAGCAATAGGTTGGGGAAATTCAGAGATTTAAAATCTCCGAAACCATACCATATTTCAGCAATTTTAAAAATAAAATCTTAATTACGAGTACTTAATTTAAAAATTTCCATACAGGTACCATCCCATTTTTCGGGACAGTTTGGTATGAAGATTCTGTTCTATAGGAACAAATCGGTATGGTACAGTCCAAAATGAAAATTCGATAATTTATATAATATAAAAATTTATATTATTAATGAAAATTATATTTATTATCCACATATAAATTAAAATTATATTTATTATCTATAAATCAAAATGACATAGTTTTGGGTAAAGATATATCGTTTTTATTATTATATGTATGATGATGATGATGATGATGATTATCATAATCATGATTATGATAATCATCATCATCATCATCATCATCATTATTATTATTATTATTATTGTGTGTATATAGACACACACAATAATAATAATACTAATAATAATATTTACCTATTTACTAATATCAATAAGATTAATTACTTAATAATAATAATAATTAATAAATTATTAAATATAATAATATAAATATATTTTAATTAATAAAAATAACCTATATATATATTTTAAAGATCTCTGCTTATTTTAATGAAAACGATGTAATTTTAGGCAAAACTATGTCATTTTGATTATTTATAATATATGTCTATATATTATTATGTAGCAAAAAAATTGTAATATCCCGTGTTTTTAAATATTTTAATATTGCATCGGGATATGCAGTGTTAATAATTTTGTACATAATTATGAGATTTTACGAGTTAATATGTATTTGAAACTTATTTTTAATTATTGTATGTTATTTTAAGTACTTTATATAAAATTTTCCCAGGACTTGCATTTTCGGAGAAATTGATACGTAAACTATTTATATTTAATTATTTTAAATGAATTTCCATAATTGCATGAACTCATATATATTTTTAAAGTACCAAATAAAGCATATGTGTGTATTTATTTATTTAACTAGGTTTAAATAATTACCCTAATATTTTATTATTTATTATTAGTTTTAATATTATTTAAATATTTTTAGTGTGTATAAATTATTAAAATATTAAATTATGTGTGTGGTGGATAAATTTTTCTAAGTATTATATTAATATACTATATTATAAATTATTAAACTATTATTAATATTATAATATATATATATATATATATATATATACAAAATTTTTTTTATTTCTTTCCTTTTTCTCTTCCGTTTTCTTCTCTTCCCCGAAACCCATCCCCTCACCCTCGCCGTCTGATCACCGATCGTTAGTGTGCCTTCCCTGCGTGTCACCGTCTTCCTCCGCTGCCTCGCCGTCCCAGTCGTCTTCTCCGGCAACGAGCAGCTCCATTTCTGCCATTTTTGGCCGAAAATCCAAGCTTCCATGGTTCTTCCTCCTCCGGCCACCAAACTTTGCGTTTTCGGTGTCTTTGGACTCCTCAAGCAATGGTGATCTTGATTCTAGCTTTGGTTTGAGCTCAAACTCCCTTGATTTCCTTGTTTTTCAATTTTTCCATTTTGGCCGAAATAGGTTTTTGAATTTTTTTTGAATTTTTCTTGTTGATTCATTAAAGGTCCCTTAACAAATGTTGATACTAGTAGCTTAATCTACATGTATGAATTTTTTTAGAATTTTTGGAGATTATTTTGATTTTTGGGTATTTTTGAATATTTTAATATTATTTTCTAATTTTCGAAAATTAATTATTTAAATTATGAAATTATGTTTTATGATAATTATAGGAGTTAAAATGAATTATATAAATTTATTTGGAATTTTTATGAATTTCTATGTATTTATTTTGAATTTAATTAGTTTATGTAATTTTGAGAAAATAGGGTTAATTGTGTTTTTAATTGAAATTAATTAGTTAATTGAGTTTAAATATTTATATTATTGATAAATATGTTGAGAAAATTAATTTTGGATAATTATAAAATTTTTGGTGAATTTTTGGAGTAATTTTTGTATATTTATATATATAGGGGTATTTTGGTAATTTTACCATAAATTGACTAAAAATGTAATTAAATTGGTTTTAATAGTTATTTAAGGTATAAAAATGATTTCTAAAAATATTTAGTATTTTTAATTGATTAAAACTATTTTTCGTGAATTATTTTCAAATTATATATATATAATATATGATTTTTCTAATAAAATGAGTTTTTATTGTTTTTTAATGTGTTTTAGAGTAAATTACGTAATTTATACTTATTAAATGTATTTCTGTGATATAAGGGCATTTTTGGTATTTTCATAAATATTCTGTGAATTATGGACCCCGGTCGGTAGACTGTAGTTTGGAGTCCGACCGACGGGTTGTGATTATAATTCTACATTTATTTTTGAAGTGTGTTTCTTTGCAGGGCCGACTCTACTCTATGAGTAGAGAGATGTTCGTTTTACAGGGGAGGTTCTGCTGAATTTTTGATAGAATTCTCGTAAAACGTGATGTCTGGTCGAACCCTAATTTTTGATTCTGTGTCCAATATTCTAGATCGAGTTTCTAGGGTTTTCTATTAGGTTTATCCTGATGTCTGTTATTTTTATTTGTTTAGTTGCGCCGAGACCGAGGGCTAGTGGACCAGGCCCGTCGGATCCCTCTCGAGGAGCGCACTAAGTGTGAGTTACTATTTTATATATATATATGCTTTAGGGTGCATGATTTAGAAATGTATATATTATTTTGATTAAATATGCATAAATAATTTAATTAGTATTTAAGTTTATTTTTAGTTTATTTTTGGTTTATCTTGGGTTTATTTTTGGTATATTTTAAATTATATGCATGTTTTGCTAATAAATTAGGTTTAAAATATTTTTGAATATATTTCCAGTTTATTTATAATCTATATGGATATCTTTAACATATATATACTCGAAATATACCTGGTTTACTTTTGGTATATTTCTAGTATATATATACGATTTATGTTACTATTTATTTCAAATTCATGCATCATTTATTTTATGAATGTATGTTTTATATTTATTAATGAAGGATATCGATAGAACGTGCTACCTAGTGGGCAGCACTAGGACCGAGTACATACCGGTACGCTTATAGCATTTAGGCTATATTACTAACCAGATTGTGGATATTGATTGGATATGATTATTTGATGTGTGATATGATTTGGGGGTGTGATTACTGGAGCTCGGTTGACCTAGTGTCTCGGGGCCAATCACACTGACAGTCAGACTACTGGAGCTCGGTTGACTTAGTGTCTCGGGGCTAGTCTACTGTCTAAATGGACCAAGTGATTATATTTGGGATAAGTGAGCCTGTATGGCTAGAGTGTTGTATAACACTGTTTTGAGGTTACGATGTTCTAGGGTTCTATTTGATCCTTCATGACCAATGATTTTCAATGAAATATATAAAAATGATTTTATTGCATCTATGTGTATTTGCCTATATATATACATATTAGATATATACTGATGATTGTATGCATTGTCATTTAGTATGCATGTATATATATTATAGTAATTCACTCAGTGAGGTCTGACTCTCCTCTGTTGACCATTTTTCAGGAGAGTCATCATCTTCAGACCTCAGTAGTAGGCCTGTACACCGAATTTCTTCTGCCTCGGCTTCTTTATGTAAATTGCTTATCTGAGTCTTGAGTTTTATTTTATGATCTAGACATTGCAGTAGTTGTAAATAAATTTTGGGTTTTATGTATTATATTTGTGTGAGTTATGTATCTTAAGAATTTGAACTGGAATTGTATTAAAGAGTTTATTTATATATGAGATATGGATTTGATTTAAATTCCGTGGTGAATTATTATTTTTATATTTATGATTTTATTCCGCTGCATAGTATTTTATTTAATTGTGTTATTATTATTATTATTGCATTGTTTTATTTTATTTTTAGGCTTGCTACGGGTTCCAAATTCGAAAGAATTCCAGTTCCCTAGCGCTGGTCATGGCCCCTGTTTTGGGTCGTGACAATAATAATTCCTCCCCCTTCCTTCCTCTTTCTCTCTGACGTGACCCTGCTTCTCTATGTAAACTGCTTATCTGAGTTTTATTTTTATAATCTAGACACTGCAGTAGTTGTAAATAAATTATGGGTTTTATGTATTATATATGTGAGAGATATGTACATTGAATAATTGAATTGAAACTTGTATTAAAGGATTTATTTATATATAAGATATGGATTTGATATTTATGATTTTATTTTCGCTGCATTAAGTGTTGTTATTATTATTGTATGATTTATTTTATTTTTAGGCTTGCTACGGGTTCCGGATTTGAAAGAATTCCCATTCCTTAGCGCCGATCATGGCCCTTGTTTTAGGTCGTGACATAAATTTAGTTAAGTGTGTGTGTATATATATATAGTTAAAGTTAAAGTTAAAAAAACAAAAATAAAAAACCTGCAGTAGTATTTTCCTCACCCTCCCCCTTTTCTTCTTCTTTTCCTCTTCTTTTCTCTTCTCCTTCCCCATGCCCGATGCCACCATCACTTGCCACCAGCCACCTCCACCATGTCATTGCCTCCATTGGAAAACACCATTAGGCTGCAACGCCACCTCCTCCCCTCTTATTCTCTTCCTTTCTCTCTTTCTCTCTGTAATCGTTTTGTCCTTGGGCTTGCTGGAGACATTTTCAGTGACCTCAGAGCTCGCCGCTGGTCTCAAATGAAAGCTTGTCCTTTGGGCTTCTTAAGCCCTCAATCAATTTTGGTTTTTAACTTAGAAAGTTCCTCAATTTTGTGAAATTGTGTTTAGGCTATTTTTAGGTATTTTGTGAAATTGAGTTTAAATTAGGTTGATTAATGTTAGATTGACTTTAGATTATTTTTGTAGAGGTTGTGAGCTTTCCAAATATATGTTTAGATTTAATTTTGGAAATTATTTATGAAATGGCACTATTTCGGGCTCAAATTACTGTTCTGACACTATTCTGAGCTCGGAAAAATTTTATTTTTAATAAATTTTACTGATTATTTTGAGCAAGTTTTGTGAAGAAAGTTTATTGAAATTATGTGTAAAATTTTTATTATAAATTTTTTAATGTTTGTGTAAAAAATTAATTTTTGGAAAAATTAGTATGAATTAGTAATTTTTATATTTTAGTTCAAATTATTATTAGTTATTATGTTTTGATAGAATTTGAGTAATAAATAGCATTAAAATAATTTTTATAATTTATTTCCTATTTTTAGCTAATTATTTGTAATTTCCAGAAAAATATAAGAATAATAATTTTATTTATTAATTTTAAGTTTAAATAAGTTTTTAGTTATTTTTATTATATATTTGAACAATTTAAATAATTATTTGTAATTAATGCTATTTGATTTCGACTATTGGAAGAATATATTTTAATAATGGAATTTAATTATAAATGAGGATTTTATTATTTATTTTGGAAATAAATATCGTTTATACTTTTATTACGTAAATAAATTGATTTATGATATTGAAATGGATTTTTATGAATTTCGGTGAATTATTGGGATTTATGTTATTTTATTATTAGTGGATTGTGTTGGTTATGAGTTGGGCAATAAATGTAGTTTAGGGGTCTAACATGAGATTTATGAACTGTGAATTGTTTGAAGTGTGTTTACATGCAAGATCAACTTTACTTTTGTAGAGGGATTTCCATTTTACAAAGGAGACTTTACCAAATTTTTGGTAAATTTATCGTAAAATGTGACATCGGGTCGGTCCTAAGTTTTGAATGTTAGACGAGTCGTGTCCTAGATCGAATCTTTCTTTAGAAATTCTAGATGTATAAAAATTAGGAATTTAATTCTAATATCATTATTCTTATTCTTATTCTTATTCTTATTCTTATTATTATTATTATTATTTTTACAGTTGTGCCGAGATTGAGGCCTATAGGACTAGGCCAGTCGAGTTATTTTAGAAGAGCACACACATATGAGTTATTATTATATGTATGCATTGAATGTAGAATGTCATTGACATCCATATTTCTAATAAATAGGGATTTATTATTTACTAATTGCATTAAATGTTATTTACCATTTGTGTGTGTGTGTGTGTATATATATATATATATGAATATTAATTGTTATTAATGGATACTGCAATATTTTAATAAGAATTTTATTATTTTATTTATGATAAATGTTTTAGAGGATTATCGTAGAATGTGCCACCTAATGGGTCACACTAGGACTGTCATGATCCAAAACAGGGAGCCATGACCGGTTGTAATATCCCGTGTTTTTAAATATTTTAATACTGTACGGGGATATACAGTGTTAATAATTTTTGTATATATATTACGATATTTTTACGAGGTTGATAAGTATTTAAAACCTATTTTAATTATTGTGTCTTATTTACAGTGTTTTACGTAAAATTTTCCCGGGACTTGCATTTTCGGGAAAATTTTCACGTAAATAATTTATTATTAATTATTGTAAATATATTTTCGGACTTGCATGAACTCATACGTTTTTTTTAAAATACTAAATAAAGCCTATGTATGTAATTATTTATTTAATTAGGGTTTAATATATTACCCTAATATTTTATTAGTATTTGTTTATTAAATTAATATAATAATGTGTGGTGTGCAATTTTTCCACATATTTTATTTATACACAATATTATAATATATACATAATATTTTATTATTTATTTTTTCCTTTTTCTTTTTTCTTTTTCTTTTCTTTTCTTTTCTTTTTCTTTTTCTTCTTCTTCTTCTTCTTCCCGCGCGACCCCTTCCCCTCACCGCTGCAACTACCGATCCCCGGCCGTCAGTGTGCCACCAACAGCTCCACCTTCCCCAGCCAGCCACTCCGCCGCCCCTAGCCTCCTTCCCCGGCGCTGGCAGCCTCTTTTCTTCCATTTTGGCCGAAATTCCTCTCCTCGCCGTTCACCAACTTTGCGGCCACCATTTTCGACACCGCCGGTCTCTTTCTTCTCCTTGAGCTCTGGTGAGTGTGATTCTAGCTTTGGTTTGAGATGAAATGGTCTTGATTTGCTTAGGTTTCAAATTTTTGAATTCGGCCATATTAGGGTTTTCGATGTTTTTGAGCTTCGAATTGATTGATTCATGATCCTAGTAGCTTAATCTATATGTATAAATTTTTATGGAATTTTTGGAGATTATTTGGATTTTTGGGTATTTTTGAATATTTTAATATTATTTTCTAATTTTCGGAAATTAATTATTTAAATTATGAAATTGTGTTTTATGGTTAAATTAGGTGTTTAAATGAATTATAGGAATTTATTTGGAATTTTTATGAATTTCTAAGTATTTATTTTGAATTATTTGAGTTTATGTAATTTTGGGAAATTAGGGTTAATTATGTTTTTAATTGAATTTAATTGGGTAATTGAGTTTAATTATTGATATTATTGATAAATATGTTGAGAAAATTAATTTTGGATAATTGTATAATTTTTAGTGAATTTTTGAAGTAATTTTAGTATATTTATATATATAGGGGTATTTTGGTAATTTTACACAAAATTGGCTAAAAATATAATTTAATTGGTTTTAATAGTTATTTAAGGTATAAAAATGATTTCTACAAATTATTTGGTATTTTTAACTAATTAAAACTATTTTTCGTGAATTATTTTCAATTATATATATAATATACGATTTTTCTAATAAAATGAGTTTTTATCGGTTTTTATAGTGTTTTAAGGTTAATTATGTAATTTATACTTATAAAATGGATTTCTATGTTATAAGGGTATTTTTGGTATTTCCTGAATTATTTTGTGTTTGTGGACCCCGATCGGTAGACTATAGTTTGGAGTCCAATCGAGGGGTTGCGGATTTGTTGTTGTGCTTATTTTTCGAAGTGTGTTTCTTTGCAGGGTCAGCTCTACTCTTTGAGTAGAGAGATGTCCATTTTACAGGGGAGGTTCTACCGAATTTTTGGTAGAATTCTCGTAAAATGTGATATCCGGTCGAACCCTAATCTCAATTCTGTGTTTAATACTCTAGATCGAATTCTAGGATTTTCTGTTAGGTTTATTCTAATGTCGGTTATTTATTATTTATTTAATTACGCCGAGATCGAGGGCTAGTGGACCAGGCCCGTCGGACCCATCTCGAGGAGCGCACTAGGGTGAGTTACTATACTATATATATATGCCTTAGGATGCATGAGTTTAGAAATATATGTTTTATTTTGATTAAAATGCATAAATAATGTGATTTGTATTTAAGTGTATTTTTGGTATATATTAAATTATATACATGTTTTATAAATAAATTATATTTAAAATATTTTTAAATATATTTCGAGCTTAATTTATGATTTAATTGGATTTATTTGACGTATATATACTCGAAATATACCTGGTTTACTTTTGCTATATTTTTAGTATATATATGGTTTATATTGTTATTTTATTTAATTTCATGCATCATTTATTTGTGAATGGATGTTTTATATTTATTAATGAAGGATATCGATAGAACGTGCTACCTAGTGGGCAGCACTAGGACCGAGTACGTACCGATACGCCTATAGTATTTAGGCTATATTACTAACCATTTGTGGATATTGATTGATTATGATTATTTGATGTGTGAGATGTGATTGAATGTGATTGTTGGAGCTCGGTTGACCAAGTGTCTCGGGGCCAATCACACTGGCAGTCAGACTGCTGGAGCTCGATTGACTTAGTGTCTCGGGGCCAGTTTACTGTTTAAATGGATTAAGTGGATATATTTGGATTAAGCGAGCCTGTATGGCTTGAGTGTTGTCTAACACTGTTGGAGGTTTCGATATTTTATGGTTCTATTTGATCCTTCATAAACGATGATTTTCAATGAAATATATATAAAATGATTTTATTGCATCTGTGTGTATTTGCCTGTATATATACATATTAGATATATACTGTTGATTGTATGCATTGTCATTTAGTATGCATGTATATATATTATAGTAATTCACTCAGTGAGGTCTGACTCCCCTCCGTTGATAATTTTTCAGGAGAGTCAACATCTTCAGACCTCAGTAGCAGGCCTGTACGCCGGATTTCTTCTGCCTCGACTTCTTTGTGTAAACTGCTTACTTGAGTCTTATTTTTATAATCTAGACACTGCAGTAGTGGTAAATTAAATTGGGGGATTTTATGTATTTTATTTATATGAGATATTGTATTATACTTGAACTGGATTTGTATTAAAAGATTTATATATGAGAGATGAATATTATTTTGGATATTTATGATTTTTATTTCCGCTGCATTATACATTGTTATTATTATTGCATGTTTTATTTTATTTTTAGGCTTGCTACGGGTTCCGGATTCGAAAGAATTCCCGTTCCCTAGCGCCGGTCATGGCCCCTATTTTAGGTCATGACAAAGTTGGTATCAGAGCCTGGTTCTGTGTCAGGGCTTAGTTATATGAGTTGTGGCCCTAGTTTTTAAGTTGTGTTTTCTGTTGAACTACTGCAGTGAATTAGGTTCGAGTATGTCTTGATAAGTATTCCTTGCTTAGTTTTCTGCGTTATTCCTTCGTTGTCTGTTATGTTTGAATATTTTCATTTATCTTTTTAGAATGAGGAGGCGAGCGCGTGTCGCTCCATCGGTCATTGAGGCCGAGGATGATGAGTCTTTTCAGGATGAGGTTTTACCTCCTGAGCAGCCAGTTAGACGTAGAGGTCGTGGCAGAGGTAGACCTCGAGGAGCGGCAGGTCGCCGTAGGCAGAGAGAGTTACAGGACGAGGAGTCTGTTGAGCCTGAGTTTGATGTTCCTGTTCCTCAAGTTGTTCAGCCTGTTCAGCCTGCCTATCAACAGGGTATGTCTAACCCTGAGGCAGCTTTGTTTTATGCCCGAGTTGGCAGGATTGCTGTAATATCCCGTGTTTTTAAACATTTTAACACTGTACCGAGAAATGCAGTGTTAATAATTTTTGTGTATATATATTATAATGTTTTTAAGAGTTGATATGTGTTTAAAATCTATTTTAATTATTGTGTCTTATTTACAGTTCTTTACGTAAAATTTTCCCGGGACTTGCATTTTCAGGGAAATTTTCACGTAAATAATTTATTATTAATTATTTTAAATATATCTTCGGACTTTCATGAACTCATACGTATTTTTAAATTACTAGATAGAGCCTATGTGTGTATATATTTATTTAATTAGGGTTTAGTATTTTACCCTAATATTTTATTAATTAATTAATTAATTATTTTATTGTTATTTAATTATTTTTAATTAATATTAAATTTTAAAATATTAAATATTAAGTGTGTGGATGTGATTTTTTTCAAATATTTTATTAAAATTATTTTTTTATTATTTTTCTTTTTTTTCTTTTTCTTTTCTTTTTCTTTTCTTTTCTTTTCTTTTTCTTTTTCTTTTTCTTCTTCTTCTCCTTCCCCGTGCCCGACCACCCCCTCACCACCAACCGCTGTTGCAACTGCCATTCCCCTACCATCGGTGTGCCTCCCGGCTTGCCACCGTCGTCCCCAGCCGTTCCCCGCCGCCAGCAGCCTCCTTCCCCGGCACCGGCAGCCTCTTTTCTTCCATTTTGGCCGAAATTCTTCTGCTCGCCGTTCACCAACTTTTCGACCGCCATTTTTGACACTGCCGGTATCTTTCTTCTCCTTGAGCTCTGGTGAGTGTGATTCTAGCTTTAGTTTGAGCTTAAATGGTCTTGATTTGCTTAGGTTTCGAATTTTCCAATTCGGCCATATTAGGGTTTTTTATTTTTTTGAGCTTCAAATTGATTGATTCATGAAAACTCCCTTCACCAATGTTGTTCCTAGTAGCTTAATATACATGTATGAATTTTTGTGGAATTTTTGGAGATTTTTTGGATTTTTGGGTATTTTTAAATATTTTAATATTATTTTCTAATTTTCGGAAATTAATTATTTAAATTATAAAATTGTGTTTTATGGTAATTATAGGTGTTTAAATGAATTATAGGAATTTATTTGGAATTTTTATGAATTTCTATGTATTTATTTTGAATTATTGAAGTTTATGTAAATTTGGGAAATTAGGGTTAATTATGTTTTTAATTGAAATTAATTGATTAATTGAGTTTAATTATTGATATTATTGATAAATATGTTGATAAAATTAATTTTGGATAATTATACTATTTTTGGTGAATTTTTGAAGTAATTATAGTATATTTATATATATAAGGGTATTTTGGTAATTTTACCCTAAATTGGCTAAAAATGTAATTTAATTTGTTTTAATAGTTATTTAAGGTATAAAAATGATTTCTACAAATTATTTGGTATTTTGAACTAATTAAAACTATTTTTCGTGAATTATTTTCAATTATATATATAATATACGGTTTTACTAATAAAATGAGTTTTTATCGGTTTTTACTGTGTTTAAAGGTTAATTATGTAATTTCTACCTATAAAATGTATTTTTATGTTTTAAGGATATTTTTGGTGTTTCTGAAATTATTATGTGTTTGTGGACCTCGATCGGTAGATTGTAGTCTGGAGTCCGACCGAGGGGTTGTGGTTGAGTGTTGAGCTTGTATTTCGAAATGTGTTTCTTTGCAGGGTCAGCTCTACTCTTTGAGTAGAGAGATGTCCATTTTACAAGGGAGGTTCTGCCGAATTTTTGGTTGAATTCTCGTAAAATGTGATGTCCGGTCGAACCCTAATTTGGATTCTGTGTTTAATATTCTAGATCGAATTTTAGGATTTCTGTTAGAGTTATTCTGATGTCTATTATTTATTGTTTATTTAGTTACGCCGAGACCGAGGGCTAGTGGACCAGGCCCGTCGGACCCATCTCGAGGAGCGCACTAATTTATGAGTTACTATTTTATATATATATGCCTTAGGATGCATGGTTTAGAAATATACGTTTTATTTTGATTAAAATGCATAAATAATGTGATTTGTATTTAAGTATATTTTTGGTTTATTTTTGGTATATAATAAATTGTATACATGTTTTGTTAATAAATTATATTTAAAATGTTTTTAAATATATTTCTAATTTAAATTGTAATTTAATTGGATTTATTTGGCGTATATATATACTCGAAATACACCTGATTTACTTTTGGTATATTTTCGGTATATATATGGTTTATATTATTATTTTATTTAATTTTATGCATCATTTATTATGAATGAATGTTTTATATTCATTAATGAAGGATATCGATAGAACGTGCTACCTAGTGGGCAGCACTAGGACTGAGTACGTACCGGTATGCCTATAGTATTTAGGCTATATTACTAACCATTTGTGGATATTGATTGAATATGATTATTTGATGTGTGAGATATGGTTTGGAGGTGTGATTGCTAGAGCTTGATTGACCAAGTGTCTCGGGGCCAATCACACTGGCAGTCAGACTGCTGGAGCTCGGTTGACTTAGTGTCTTAGGGCCAGTCTACTGTCTAAATGTATTAAGTTGATATATTTGGATCAAGTGAGCCTGTATGGCTATAGTGTTGTCTAACACTGTTTTCGAGGTTACGATATTCTAGGGTTCTATGTGTTCCTTCATAAACGATGATTTTCAATAAAAATATATAAAAATGATTTTTATTGCATCTGTGTGAATTTGCCTGTATATATACGTATTACATATTATGTTGACTGTATGCATTGTTATTTAGTGTGCATGTATATATATTATAGTAATTCACTCAGTGAGGTCTGACTCCCCTCCGTTGATAATTTTTCAGGAGAGTCAACATCTTCAGACCTCAGTAGCAGGCCTATACACTGGATTTCTTCCGCCCCGGCTTCCTTGTGTAAACTGCTTATTTGAGTCTTATTTTTATAATCTAGACACTGCAGTAGTTGTAAATTAATTGGGGGATTTTATGTATTATATTTATGCGAGATATTATATTATACTTGAACTGGATTTATATTAAAAGATTTATATATATGAGATGAGATTTAATTTAAATCCAGTTGATGAAAATAATATTGTGATATTTATGATTTTTATTTCTGCTGCATTATATATTGTTATTACTATTGCATGTTTTATTTTACTTTTAGGCTTGCTACGGGTTTCGGATTCGAAAGAATTCCCGTTCCCTAGCACCGGTCATGGCCCCTGTTTTGGGTCATGATAATTGCTTTTGATGGTACTTTCGATCCATTAGATTTTCTGCATGCGATCGAGACTCGGACTCGGACTGCTCATACCGAGTACCAGCGGATCATGATCGTCGAGTTATCTGTCGAGGGACCAGCTCTAGATTGGTTTATTCAGATGATCCAGCCTTATATGATGACGATGACCTGGGCTTAGTTCAGAGAGTGATTTTTGAGGAGATTTTGTCCAGAGCCTCTCCGTATGAGCTATCGTCTCTGACTGACCAATATTTCTCATGGCGATCGATCTGTAGAGGAGTACACTTGAGAGTTTCTTCGTCTGGGTAGATATGCAGAGGATCTGATGCGAGACCAGTACTTCGCTGTCACTACATACGTTACTGGTTTAGGTTCAACTTTTGCTGGTATGCCTACAACAGGCCTTACTCTCGAGTCTGTGATTGAGTTAGCTAAGGAGATTGAGTTGAGGCTACTTAGGCAGGGAGCGATGCTTGATTATTACCAGATGGGAGTTCAGTCGAGTGGATTGCAGGCTACTCCATATTCGAGTTTTCATGTTGGTTCGAGTAGTCAGTAGCGAGGTCCTACTCAGTAGAGTCAGAGATAGCAGCAGTGAGTGCATCGGAGCAGTAGACATGGCCGTGGAGGTCAGCGTAGATGGTTCAGATTCGGGTTAGGTGCTTCGAGCAGTAGCAGTGGTCATAGTTCTGGATCAGCTGCCAGCATTTTTTAGACTTGCGGTAGAGTCCATCAGGGACCGTGTTATCTGACACCACTGACATGCTTCAGATGCGGGCAGACAGGACATTTTGCCAGATCGTGTCCTTATTTCGGGTATCAGCAGCCGCAGATTCCGTGATTCTCACAGCAATCGATTGCTAGTGCTGCACCCGTGCCATTTCAGTTACCTCCAGCCCAGCATCAAAGTTCCACTCAGTTTGTTCCACAGCAGAGTCATGGTAGAGGTACTAGAGGAGGTGACAGAGGAGTTGGCCAGGCTTCTACCAGTCAGTAGGGAAGTCGAGGTCAAGCCAGAGTTTTCCATCTCACTCAGCAAGATGCTCAAGCATCTAATGCAGTCGTGGCAGGTATTGTTTCTGTTTGTTACCTGGATGCTTGGGTTTTGTTTGATCCGGGTGCCACACATTCATTTGTTTCTCCTGTTTTTGCTTCTAAATCTTATTGGCAAGCTTTAAGGATGGCTTTTCCTTTGTCTGTTGCCACTCCTCTGAGCGATTCCTTGGACACCGATATTGTTCTTTCTGGTTGTCCAGTTCTCATGGGAGATAGAGAATTACCCGCTGATTTGATTTTGTTGGATGTGATGGAGTTTGATGTTATTTTGGGAATGGATTGGTTATCTCAGCACTATGCCGTGGTAGATTGCAGGAATAAAGAGGTGACTTTCAGAATTTCTGATGAAGAAGATTTAAAGTTTATGGGTGATAGGAGTTCAGCACCTTAGAATCTTATTTTTGCTATTACGACTAGGAAGTTATTGAGGAAAGGTTGTCAGGGATATTTGGCATTGGTCAAGGATACTTCAGTTGAGAAGTTGTCGCTCACAGATGTTCCTGTTGCTTGTGAGTTTCCTGATGTTTTTCCTGAAGAGTTGCCAGGTTTACCACCTCATAGAGAGATTGAATTCTGTATAGATGTGGTTCCAGGTACTACTCCTATATCTATGCCACCCTACAGAATGGCTCCTGCAGAGTTGAAAGAGTTGAAGGAGCAGTTGCAAGAGTTGTTGGATAAAGGTTTCATTAGACCCAGTGTTTCCCCTTGGGGTGCACCAGTCCTATTTATTTAGAAGAAGGATGGTATCCTGGGACTGTGCATTGACTATAGAGAGCTGAATAAGGTAACAGTGAAGAACAAGTATCCTCTCCCGAGGATAGATGATTTGTTTGATCAGCTACAGGGTGCACAGTTCTTTTCTAAGGTTGACTTGAGGTCGGGTTATCATCAGCTGCGGATCAGTGAAGCCGATGTTCCTAAGACAGCATTATGCACTCGATATGGCCATTATGAGTTTCTGGTGATGTCTTTTGGTTTGACTAATGCACCAACAGCTTTTATGGACTTGATGAATAGGGTATTAAGACCGTATGTGGATCAGTTTGTGGTAGTCTTCATTGATGATATACTAGTATATTCGAGGAGTATGGAGGAGCATGTATATCACTTGAGGATTGTACTATAGACACTGAGAGATCATTAGCTTTATGCTAAATTCTCGAAGTGTGTTTTCTGGATGGAGAGTGTTTCTTTTCTTGGACACGTAGTGTCTAAAGAAGGTATTCAGGTTGATCCACATAAGGTTGAGGCAGTATCTGAGTGGCCTAGACCGACTTCTGTCACTGAGATTCAAAATTTTCTGGGTTTAGCCGGGTATTATAGGCGGTTTGTGCAGGATTTTTCCAGAATTGCAGCCCCTATGACTCACTTGACTCAGAAGAATGTTAGGTTCAAGTGGTCAGAAGCTTGTGAGAATAGTTTTCAGTTGTTGAAGGAGAAGTTGACCACAGCGCCAGTGTTAGCTTTGCCTAATAGTGTGGATAAGTTCACAGTTTATTGTGATGCCTCTAGAATTGGTCTTGGTTGTGTGTTAATGCAGAATGGAAGGGTGATAGCCTATGCTTCGAGGCAGTTGAAGAAGCATGAGCAGAATTATCCCACATATGACCTAGAGATGGCTGCAGTGATCTTTACTTTGAAGATTTGGAGACATTATCTGTACGGGGTGACTTGTGAGATATTTACTGATCACAAGAGCCTTAAGTACATTTTTTAGCAAAGAGATCTAAATATGAGGCAGAGAAGGTGGTTGGAATTGTTGAAGGATTATGACTGTGAGATTCTATATCATCCGGGTAAAGCTAATGTGGTAGCAGATGCCTTGAGTAGAAAGTCCTCAGGCAGTCTTGCTCACATCAGTGTTGAGAGGAGACCATTGATCCAGGAATTGCATCTATTGGTGGATCAAGGTCTGATGATGAAGATCAGTAGATCAGGTGGACTGCTAGCTCAATTTAAAGTGCGATCTGTACTGAGGGATAGGATTAAAGTAGCTCAGAGTCGAGATCCTATTCTAGAAGAGCTTACAGAGAATGTCAAAGCAGGGAAGTTCACTGATTTCACACTTGATGATGATGGTGTGTTGTGGATCAGTGGTAGATTATGTGTTCCTGACGTGGATGACTTGAGAGAGGAGATTTTAGAGGAAGCACACTCTACAGCTTATAGCGTACATCCGGGTGTCACTAAGATGTACCACAGTATTAGAGATTTATACTGATGGGACGGATTGAAGAAGGATGTCGTTGATTACGTTGTTAAGTGTCTGACGTGTCAGCAAGTGAAAGCTGAGCATCAGAAGCCTTCTGGGAAGCTTCAGCCTCTTCCTATTCCCGAATGGAAGTGGGAAAGGATAGCTATGGATTTTGTGGTCGATTTACCTCATTCGAAGGACGGATACGATTCCATCTGGGTGATTGTAGACAGATTGATGAAGTCTGCACATTTCTTGCCTGTGAAAGTCACTTATTCTATAGCTAGATTGGCGAAGTTGTATGTGAAGCATATTGTGTGCCTTCATGGAGTACCTGTGTCCATTGTGTCAGATAGAGGTTCGGTGTTTACTTCTCATTTTTGGCAGAAGTTACAGGAAGCGATGGGCACTAGGTTGGATTTTAGTACTGCTTTTCATCCTCAGACAGATGGTCAGTCTGAGAGGACGATCTAGACACTGGAAGATATGTTGAGGATGTGTGTCCTGGATTTGGGAGGTAGCTGGGATGATCATTTGCCACTCGTAGAGTTTGCTTATAATAACAGCTACCATAGCAGTATTGGCATGGCACCATATGAGGCATTGTACGGAAGGAAGTGTAGATCCCCGTTGAGTTGGGATGAGATTGGTGAGAGAGTTTTGACTGGACCCGAGATGGTTCAGGATACTGCAGAGAAAGTTGTCGTGATTAAGTGAAGATTAGAGACCGCAGTTAGTAGACAGAAGAGTTATGCGGATCCTAGGTGCAGAGATGTGGAGTTTTAGGTTGGAGATTTTGTTTTCCTGAAAGTATCTCTGATGAAGGGTGTGATGAGATATGGCAGGAAGGGTAAGTTAGCACCGAGATATATCGGACCGTTTGAGATTCTGGAGAGAGTTGGCACTGTTGCATATCGGTTGGATTTGCCTCTGAGTATGTCACAGGTGCATCCAGTATTTCATATCTCGATGCTGAGGAAGTATATCTCAGACCCTTCACACGTGTTGCAACCCGACAGTATAGAAGTGAGTGAAGATTTGACGTTTGTGGAAGAACCTATGGCGATCATTGATGATCAAGTTCGATAATTACGTTCGAAGCAGATTCCGATGGTCAAGGTTCTATGGCGTAGCGACAGAATTGAGGAGCATACGTGGGAGACTGAAGCTGAGATGCGAGCTTCTTACCCGTATCTCTTTCCTTCTTGATCCTGTTTTCTAGAATTCGGAGACGAATTCTTGTAAGGGGGGAAGACTGTAATATCCCGTGTTTTTAAATATTTTAATACTGTACGGGGATATACAGTGTTAATAATTTTTGTATATATATTACGATATTTTTACGAGGTTGATAAGTATTTAAAACCTATTTTAATTATTGTGTCTTATTTACAGTATTTTACGTAAAATTTTCCCGGGACTTGTATTTTCGGGAAAATTTTCACGTAAATAATTTATTATTAATTATTGTAAATATATTTTCAGACTTGCATGAACTCATACGTATTTTTTAAAATAATAAATAAAGCCTATGTATGTAATTATTTATTTAATTAGGGTTTAATATATTACCCTAATATTTTATTATTATTTGTTTATTAAATTAATATAATAATGTGTGGTGTGCAATTTTTTCACATATTTTATTTATACACAATATTATAATATATACATAATATTTTATTATTTCTTTTTTCCTTTTTCTTTTTTCTTTTTCTTTTTCTTTTCTTTTCTTTTTCTTTTTCTTCTTCTTCCCGCGCGACCCCTTCCCCTCACCGCTGCAACTACCGATCCCCGGCCATCGGTGTGCCGCCAGCAGCTCCACCTTCCCCAGCCAGCCACTCCACCGCCCCCAACCTCCTTCCCCGGCGCTGGCAACCTCTTTTCTTCCATTTCGGCCGAAATTCCTCTCCTCATCGTTCACCAACTTTTCAGCCACCATTTTTGACACCGTCAGTCTCTTTCTTCTCCTTGAGCTCCGGTGAGTGTGACTCTAGCTTTGGTTTGAGCTGAAATGGTCTTGATTTGCTTAGGTTTTGAATTTTCGAATTCGGCCATATTAGGGTTTTTGATTTTTTTGAGCTTTGAATTGATTGATTCATGAAAACTCCCTTTACAAATGTTGATCCTAGTAGCTTAATCTACATTTATGAATTTTTTTGGAATTTTTGGAGATTATTTGGATTTTTGGGTATTTTTGAATATTTTAATATTATTTTCTAATTTTCGGAAATTAATTATTTAAATTATGAAATTGTGTTTTATGGTTAAATTAGGTGTTGAAATGAATTATAGGAATTTATTTGGAATTTTTATGAATTTCTAAGTATTTATTTTGAATTATTTGAGTTTATGTAATTTTGGGAAATTAGGGTTAATTATGTTTTTAATTGAATTTAATTGGGTAATTGAGTTTAATTATTGATATTATTGATAAATATGTTTAGAAAATTAATTTTGGATAATTGTATAATTTTTGGTGAATTTTTGAAGTAATTTTAGTATATTTATATATATAGGGGTATTTTGGTAATTTTATACAAAATTGGCTAAAAATGTAATTTAATTGGTTTTAATAGTTATTTAAGGTATAAAAATGATTTCTACAAATTATTTGGTATTTTTAACTAATTAAAACTATTTTTCGTGAATTATTTTCAATTATATATATAATATACGATTTTTTTAATAAAATGAGTTTTTATCGGTTTTTACAGTGTTTTAAGGTTAATTATGTAATTTATACTTATAAAATGGATTTCTATGTTATAAGGGTATTTTTGGTATTTCCTGAATTGTTCTGTGTTTGTGGACCTCGGTCGGTAGACTGTAGTTTGGAGTCTGATCGAGGGGTTGTGGATTTGTTGTTGTGCCTATTTTTTGAAGTGTGTTTCTTTGTAGGGTCAGCTCTACTCTTTGAGTAGAGAGATGTCCGTTTTATAGGGGAGGTTCTGTCGAATTTTGGTAGAATTCTCGTAAAACGTGATATCCGATCGAACCCTAATCTCAATTTTGTGTTTAATACTCTAGATCGAATTCTAGGATTTTCTATTAGGTTTATTCTAATGTCGGTTATTTATTATTTGTTTAGTTATGCCGAGACCGAGGGCTAGTGGACCAGGCCCATCGGACCCATCTCGAGGAGCGCACTAGGGTGAGTTACTATGCTATATATATATATATATATATGCCTTAGGATGCATGAGTTTAGAAATATATGTTTTATTTTGATTAAAATGCATAAATAATGTGATTTGTATTTAAGTGTATTTTTGGTATATATTAAATTATATGCATGTTTTATAAATAAATTATATTTAAAATATTTTTAAATATATTTCGAGCTTAATTTATGATTTAATTGGATTTATTTGACGTATATATACTCGAAATATACCTGGTTTACTTTTGGTATATTTTCAGTATATATATGGTTTATATTGTTATTTTATTTAATTTCATGCATCATTTATTTGTGAATGGATGTTTTATATTTATTAATGAAGGATATCGATAGAACGTGCTACCTAGTGGGCAGCACTAGGACTGAGTACGTACCGGTACGCCTATAGTATTTAGGCTATATTACTAACCATTTGTGGATATTGATTGAATATGATTATTTGATGTGTGAGATGTGATTGGGTGTGATTGTTGGAGCTCGGTTGACCAAGTGTCTCGGGGCCAATCACACTGGCAGTCAGACTGCTGGAGCTCGGTTGACTTAGTGTCTCGGGGCCAGTTTACTGTCTAAATGGATTAAGTGGATATATTTGGATTAAGCGAGCCTGTATGGTTAGAGTGTTGTCCAACACTGTTGGAGGTTTTGATATTTTAGGGTTCTATTTGATCCTTCATAAACGATGATTTTCAATGAAATATATATAAAATGATTTTATTGCATCTGTGTGTATTTGCCTGTATATATACATATTAGATATATACTGTTGATTGTATGCATTGTCATTTAGTATGCATGTATATATATTATAGTAATTCACTCAGTGAGGTCTGACTCCCCTCCGTTGATAATTTTTCAGGAGAGTCAACATCTTCAGACCTCAGTAGCAGGCCTGTACGCCGGATTTCTTCCGCCCCGACTTCTTTGTGTAAACTGCTTACTTGAGTCTTATTTTTATAATCTAGACACTGCAGTAGTGGTAAATTAAATTGGGGGATTTTATGTATTTTATTTATGTGAGATATTGTATTATACTTGAACTGGATTTGTATTAAAAGATTTATATATGAGAGATGGATATTATTTTGGATATTTATGATTTTTATTTCCACTACATTATACATTGTTATTATTATTGCATGTTTTATTTTATTTTTAGGCTTGCTACGGGTTCCGGATTTGAAAGAATTCTCGTTCCCTAGCGCCGGTCATGGCCCCTGTTTTGGGTCGTGACACCGGCGCTAGGGAACGAGAATTCTTTCGAATCCGAAACTCGTAGCAAGCCTTTAAAATAAAATAAAAGCATGCAATATAAATAACAACATAAATAAAATATTTTACAGCGGAAATAAATGTAATACCCTATGTTTTATTTAAATAAAAATAATCATTTAGTTTGCGTTATTAGTAAATAATTTTAAATTATATTAAATAGTTGTTAATTAGCTAGCTATATTATTATGTTAGGGTTATGTAAATATTACCTTAATAAATTATAATTCCTATAGTACTAACTATTATTTGACTATTTTGTAAGTGTAAAATTATTTTATAGTAATCTTGTTATTTTAGGCCTAATATATATATTTATGGTTCATAATAAATATAAGTTATTATAATAGTATATGTATATCCATATTTATTATAATAGTATGAGTATATATATATGCATATACATGGATATACATATGTGTATACATATAAAGTATATATCATTAGAGTAATATACATTTACATACACCTATATTTACACACACACACATATATATATATATATATATATATATATATATATGTGTGTGTGTGTGTGTGTGTGTGTGTGTGTATGTATGTATGTATAGATAGATATATAATAAAAAAAAAGAGAAAGAAGAACTTACCCCTCCTTGAAATCGAAGACCAAGCCGTTGCCCACCTCCCTATCTCCGCCTGTCACTGCCTCTGTCTTCCCTCTTACCGTGCCACCCCAACATCTCCCGAAGATGCCATTGCCGTCGCGCTAGAGCTCCAAGGAGAGGTGCCGCTGCTGCTGTTCCTCTTCTTCTCTTGCTGTCACTCTCGATCTGAGCTGATCCGACACCACCGAAGCTTCCTCAGCCTCCCTCACTTCCTCAGGCGTCAGTTCAAGTCGGAACTAGCCGCTGCAACTCACCTCCGGCGTCAGAATTGGAGGTTGAAGGTGAGTTGTTCTGGGTTGTTTTTGGGTTGTCCTAGGGTCATTTTCTGGTTGTTGAATGGAATTAGGTGTTGATTTTAAGCTGTTCTAAGCTAGATGATGAGTTATACCATTTGGTTGTTCAAATTCGAATTTTTGGGTATTATTCTGATTTTTTATTATTTGACTTTATTGGATTTTTCTTTGGTTTAATTAGTACTTTAGAGTAATTAAGGTTAAATATTTGTAAGGTTTTAGAAATTTTGGTGTTAATTATAAGTTTTTGTAAATTTTGGGTATTTAATTAATATTTTTATTAATTTCTAAAATTATTGTGAAAATTATAAAATTTTGATAATTGAGGTTATTATTAAATGTTATTAATTTTAGAACTTAAATTATAGTTTTTTTGATTTTTAAATTATTTTTATAAATATTTTTAGGTTTATGTCAAATGTGAATTATTAGGTTAATTTATATTTTTAGAGGAAATTAGTAGTTGTTTATAAGTTTAATTGATGTTAAGTTGATTAAGGTAGAGAAAATGATTTTTAGATATTTAAATAATTTTAAGGAATTTTTTTAGTACTAATAATACATTATGTAATTTATGTATTTAGGGGTAAAAATGTAATTTTATGCTAATTATAGTTAAACATATATTTTAGTTAGTTTTATTAATATTTAAGAGGTTTAGAGGATTTTTATAAATTAATTGATTTTTTTAATTAAGTAATGTTAATTTTGAATATTAATTCCAAATATTATATATATTTAAAATACATTATTTTGGTAACAAAAATTTAATATAAGGTTGTATTTAGCATGTTTGGTATAATGGTTTTAATTTAGGTTATAATTATACTTTAGTAATGAAATGCAAATTGAGTTGTTTAATTTTTGAATAATTGAGATTTTATATTTTTTTAGTATATATGTATGTGTAATATGTATTTTTGGAAAAATAAATGATATCATTTCTTGGTGTTTTGTTGAGTTGTGATCTTGGTCGGGGTTAAGTGTAGTTTTGGAAGCTCGACTCGAGTGTGTATGTCTGTGGTTATTAGAAGTGCATTTTCTATGCAGGTTTGGCTCTACCTTTGGTAGAGAGATGTCCGTTTTATAGAGGAGACTTTGCTAAAATTTTGATAGATTTTCTCGTAAAACGTGATATTCGTAATAATTTCTACTGTTAGTTAGGTTTTTTCCTGTCTATTGTATCTTGTCCGGTCTTCCTCGAGTCAACCTATTATTTCACTATTTTTGTTGATTTATTTGATTTCAATTCCATAGGCATGTTTTAAAATCGATTTGTTAATTTCTTTCTAGAGCATATCGAAGCAGAAGCCGTGAGATCGAGGCAGACGCGTGGCCGTCAACCTTCGCATTCATCTTATAAGTCGATAGGAAGATTTGTGCATGTGTTTATTTAAAGAATGCATGCACTCATATTTTTAATATTGATTATATGATTTATTTAATTTAATGCTGTTATTTAAGATTTAAAACGCATTTTATTTATTTAAAAGTCGATTTTGAGAAATTTTGATAGAATGGGTTACCTGGTGGGCTTCACCAGGACCGTGTGCATATGGTAGAGATTGAGAGATGGATCCGATTTATGTATGACTAGTAAATTTTAAACTGAGATGGGTGCCTTGGTGGAAGCCTTTGCTCTCGAGGACCGCCAGTGATTGGAAAGTAAATAATGGACTGGGATGGGTGCCTCGGTTGATGCCTATGCTCTCGGAGACCGCCAGTGCCATATATTTGGATTAAGTGAATGGCTACGACTTGGTGCCTCGATCGATGCCTTTGCTCTCGGGGATCGGTAGTCTAGTTGGAATAAGTGGGCCTAGCTGGCCATTTAGATTTTTGGGTTTAGGGTTCTACCGAGATTTTTCAAAAGCTATACCTATACATTATAAATTATTTTCACTATAAATATATATAATTTTCAAAAAGGTTTTCAAACCGTACAACTCTTTTATTGACTTATTTAGAGAGGTTTGATTCCCCTCAATTTTTTTTTCAGGAGCTTGGGAGTTCGACCTCAGACTATCTCCATGCCGGGTTTCTTCATCACCGGCTATTTTGTGTAGGTCACTGTAAGCTGTACTGTTGTATTATTCTAGGAAGCTGCAGTAGTATATGTACTAAGAATTGAATGGTTTAAGTATATTTGTGTAATTTATTTGTATGAATCACACTTATGTATAAAGATTTAAGTTTGATTTATAATATGTAGCACCGAAGCATATTTTTATTAAGCATCTGATTTAGTTTATTTATAAGAAAAAATCAGTTTGATAATAGGTTCTGTTATAAGTTAAAGTTGAAAAAAATTGGAAGGTTTACTTTTCTTTTCTTTTAGGCCTACTACGGGTTTTGGGGGCCTTATGCCTACCCATTCCCTAGTGCCGGTCACGTGCCCTAGGTTTGGGGTCGTGACAATAAATCTCATAAATAAAATAAAATAATAATCCACCGACAAATTTAATAACACAAATCCATCTCATATATATATATATATATATATATATATATATGAGATGAATTTGTGTTATTAAATTTGTCGATGGATTATTATTTTATTTTATTATTTTATATATATATATATATATATATATATATATATAAATAATCTTTTAATACAAATCTCAATTCAAATCTTTAAAATACAAATCTCATACAAATATAATACATAAACCCTACAACTTGACTATAACTACTGCAGTGTCTAAAATATAAAATAAAATCAAGTGAGCAGATTACATAGTAAAGCCGGGGCAAAAAGAAATCCGGCGTAAGGGTCTGCTACTGAGGTCTGAAGACGAAGACTCTCCTGAAAAATAATCAACGGAGGGGAGTCAGACCTGACTGAGTGAATTGTTATAATATATATATATATATATGCATAGCTAAATGACAATGCACACATTCAATAATATATATAATAAATATATATACAGGCAAAATCACACAAATGTAGCAAAATCATTATATATATATATATATATATATATATATATATATATACTGAAAATAACATTTGCTTATGATCCGAAGGATCAAATAGAACCCTAGATGATCACAACCTCAAACAGTGTTAGACAACACTCTAGCCATATAGGTTCACTTATTCCAAATAAATTCACTTATTCTATTTAGACAGTAGACTGACCCCGAGACACTAAGTCAATCGAGCTCCAATAGTCTGATTGTCAGTGTGATTGGCCCCGAGACACTTGGTCAACCGAGCTCCAGCAATCACATTCTCAAATCACATCTCACATCAAATCAAATCAATCCAATCAATATCCACAATAGGTTGGTAATTTAACCTAAATTCTATCGTCGTATCAGTATGTACTCGGTCCTAGTACTGCCCACTAGGTAGCACGTTCTATTGATATCCTTTATTTATATATAAAACATACATTCATAAAATAAATGATGCATGACTTTAAGTAAAATAACAATATAAACCATACATGTACTAGAAATATACCAAAAAGAAACCAGGTATATTTCGAGCATATATACGTCAAATAAATTCAATTTAATTATAAAATAAATTATAAATATCCTTAAAAACATTTTAAGAATAATTCAATAATAAAACATGCATTTAATTTAAAATATACCAAAAATATACCAAAACATACCTAAAATATACCTAAGCATTTATTAAACCATTTATGCAGATATCAAACAAATAAAACATACATTTCTAAAAACATGCAACCCTAATACAAGTATATATAAAATAACAACTCATAGTTGTGCGCTCCTCGAGATGGGTCCGACGGGCCAAGTCTACTAGGCCTCGGTCTCGGCGGAACTAAACAAACAAATGATAATACAGAATTAGAATAAGTCTATCAAAATTCTAGAGACTCGATCTAGAAATACCAAACACAGAATTAGAATAGGAATTCGACCGGATGTTACGTTTTATGAGAATTCTACCAAAAAGTCGGCAGAACCTCCCCTGTAAAATGAACATCTCTCTACTCAGAAAGTAGAGCCAGTCCTGTAAAGAAACACACTTCGAATAAACACAGTCACACAACCCCTCGGTCGGACTTCCAAACTACAATTCTACCGACTGAGGTTCACAATTCACGAGATAACACAGAATATATTAAAATGCCAAAAATACCAAAAATACCCTTATTATTCCAAAATATTGCAAATTAGATATTTAAAACACTGAAAATAATTATTTTATCGATAATTACAATAAAAACCCTAAATTCTAATAAAATATTATTAAAAATCCATAATTCTCGATAAATTCATCAATATTGACCAAAATACATTTTAAAACTCCAAATTACATAATTAACCCTAAAACATATTATAAATCGATAAAAACTCATTTATTTATAAAAAGTATATTATATATAATTTGAAAATAATTTTTGAAAAATAGTTTTAATTATTTAAAAATACTAAATAATTTGTAGAAATCATTTTTATACCTCAAATAACTATTAAAACCAATTTAATTACATTTTTAGCCAATTTAGTGCCAAATTACCAAAATACCCCTACTATATATAAATTTACTAAAAATAGTATAATTACTCAAAAATTAATTTCTCAACATATAATTTAATAAAATCAATAATTATATTCAATTAACCAATTAATTTCAACAAAATACATAAGTAACCTATTTTTCTCAAAATCACACAAACTAAATAAATTCACAACAATTATATAAAAATCACAAAAATTACAAATAAATTTATAAAATTCATTTTAACACCTGTAAACACCATAAATTATAATTTCATAATTTAATTACTTAATTTACGAAAATTAGAAAATATTAATAAAATAATAAAAAATTCACAAAAATCAAAATAATTCCCAAAAATTCCACAAAAATTATAACATGTATATTGAGCTACTAGGATCAATCTTTGTGAAGGAAGTTAGCTTGAATCATTAAAATTGAAGCTAAAAAAAATCAAGGACACACATAGGTCGAACTTAAAAATTGGAAACCTAGGAAAATCTAGACCAAATCAAGTGAAACCAAGCTTAGAAATGCACTCACTGGAACTCAAGGAAGAGATTGAGATTTATGGCACTCCAAACGGTGGCCGGAAATAAGGTGATCGGAGCTAAGGGTGATTTTTGATTTCTTGGAAGAAAACTGACCAAATGACGTCGAAAAAGGGAAGAAAGGGCGGCGGAGGGAGCTTGGGAAGGAGGAGGACAGCTGGGAGGCACACTGTCAGTGAGAAACGGACGTTACAGTGGCTGGAAACGATGGGAGAGCGTCGGGCATGGAGAAAGAGATCGGGTGGCAAAATCGTAAATATGAGGAACTTTTGATTTTGTATATATATATATAACTCTAATTTATATTATTATAATAATATATGTACATATACATGTATATATACACATTTAAATAAATTAGGGTTTATTTTAATTAAATTTATATTGTATACTTTTAATAAATAATGTGTGTTATATATATGTATATGTATGTAAATATTATTATTTTAATATGTGGTGAATAAATATTATGAATATAATATTCATTTATTAATAATAATTATAATAAATGAATATTATATTCATAATATTTATTCACCACATATTAAAATAATAATATTTACATACATATACATATATATAACACACATTATTTATTAAAAGTATACAATATAAATTTAATTAAAATAAACCCTAATTTATTTAAATGTGTATATATACATGTATATGTACATATATTAATACGACAATTAAAATCGTGCATGGACTCATGCAAATTCACAAAACCGTCTAAAATTATTAATAATTATTTATTTAGGTTTTAATTTCCTTGAAAATAAAACTCTCAGGAAAATTTTACGTAAGAGACTTAAAATAATTAAAAAATGACTCTAACAAATAAATAATCATATATATATATATTATTAATACTGCATATCCCGATGCAATTTAAAATTATTTTGAAACTCGAGATATTACAAGGACTGTTGCGCAATAGTACACTAGATACTAGGCTATGAACTTTGATTGAAATGAGATATGGATATATGGTTGTTGAAAATTGTGGATAAGGGGTATAATGTAATAACCCGAGTTTTTAAATTATTTTATTTTTAAAATAGGATATGCAGAGTTAATAATTTTTAAAATAATAATTGATTATTTTATTATCTTGTGAATTATTATCATTATTATTTTACATTGAATTAATATTTTCTACGTAAATGTATGTATTTAAGTTCATTATATCAGGAAATATTATTTTATTGATATATAATTTGGTGCATAATACTTTAATATGAATATTTTAATAAATTACATTGTGTGAATGTATTTCATGAGTTAATATATATATATATATATGCACATATATAATTAATTAGGGTTTAATATTTATTTAAATGTGTATATTATTAATATTAGTGTGTAATATATTAATATATGTGTGTATATATATATATATGTATGTGTACATTTAAGTGCGTGGTGTGTGAATATTGTAAAATATAATAGTGTATATTATAATATATAGTTTATTAGATTTTATTATATAGTATTATGAAAATATATACATAAAACATAAAAACCCCCTCCCTCTCTCCTTCTTCCTCGATCACCTCTCCCCTCTCCCTCACCATTCGTTTCTTCTCTGTTTAGAGTGCCTCCCCACCTTCCGCTGCCTGCCAGCTAGCTCCACCGCCTTCAGCCTCCTTCTCCGGTGCCGTTTGAAGCTTCAGTAGCCGGAAAACTCGAAATCAAGCCCTTCGCTGTTCATCTCGTTTACGGCCACCTATGTCTACATCGTCAGTCTCATCCTCTTCCCTGAGCACCAGTGAGTGTGTTTCTAAGCCTCATTTCATCCAGTTTGGTCTAGATTTTGGTGGTGAGCAATTTTAAGTTTTGGTCACCTAGAGTTTTTTGATTTTTTTGGGCTTGATTCCCTATGATTCATGCTTGATGCCTTAACAAATGTTGTTCCCCTTAGCTTAATCTATATCCCAAAATTTTTTTTGTGATTTTTGGGTGTTATTTTGATTTTTGTGAATTTTTTATTATTTTATTATTTTCGTAAATTAATTAAATAAATTATGAAATTGTGATTTTTGGTGTTATTGATGGTTATTGGTAACTTTAGAATTTAATTTATAATTTTTGTGTATTTTTTTTTAAATTTTATAATTATTTTTAGTTTATATCAATTTTGAAAATATAAGTTAAATATATGTTTAATTAGAAATAATGGGTTAATTAAGTGTATTTGTTGATTTTAATGAATAATATGTTGAGAAAATAATTTTTGTGTAATTATATAATTTTTATTGAATTTTTGAATGTTTTTAGTATTTTATGTGTATTTTTATATATTAGGGGTATTTTGGTGATAATTTTAGTTGAATATTAAATTTAATTGGTTTTAATATTATTTGAAGTATAAAATGATTTTTACAAATTATTTACTAATTTTAACTAATTAATACTATTTTTCAAAAATTATTTTCAAATTATATATAAAATACTATTTTTGTAAATAAATGGAATTTTAGTAATTTTTAATATGTTTTTGGACTAATTAAGTAATTCGGATTTATAAAAATGAATTTTTATTAATATTTGTGAAATTATCGAGAAATATCAATTTTTAATAATATTATATTATTAATTAGGGTTTTAAGTAATTATTGGTAAAATAATTACTTTTGGTGTTTTCATGCTTAAATTGCCATATTTTGGTACTTAAAGGGTATTTTTGGTATTTATTGAATTTTAATATATTTTATTGTATTTTATTGTGAATTGTGGACCTTAGTCGGGGGAATTTGTTGTTTGGGATCCTGACTGAGGAGTTGTGAGAATTCTGGTTTGAAGTGTATTTTTCTTGCAGGACCGGCTCTACTTTTGAAGTAGAGAGATGTTCATTTTACAAAAGAGGTTCTACTGAATTTTCGGTAGAATTCTCATAAAACATGACATCGGGTCTAATTCCTATTCTCTGTCTGTGTTAGTAGTCCTAGATCGAGTCTTTAAAAGTTGGATTTATTCTGATTTTCATGTTATTATTTTATTGTTAGTTGCGCTGAGACCGAGGCCTACTAGACCAGGCCTATTGGACCCGTCTCGAGGAGTGCACACCTATGAGTTATTATGATATATATACATTGCTTAGGTTGCATATTTTGGAATTCTATTATTTTAAATGTAAATTTTGCATAATTGCTTTATTGAATGTTTAAGTATATAGTAGGTATATTTTTAGTATACTTTTGGTATATTTTAAAATAAATGCATGTTTTATTTGTGATTTACTTTCAAAATTACATTTAAATATCTTATTGGTTGATTCTAAGTATATTACATGATTTAATTGAATTTATTTTACGTATATATGCCTGAAATATACTTAGTTTTTTTAGGTATATTTCTGATTTATATATGGTTTATTTGATCCTTTTGAATGTCATTATACATTATTTTGTTACTCAAATGTATGTTTTATTTTAATGAAGGATATCGAGAGAACGTGCTTCTTAGTGGGCAACATTAGGACCGTGTACATACCAATGCGATAGATGATAGGTTGACTTACTAACATATTTATGGAATTATGACTTGATTGATTTGATTTGATGTGTGTTATGATTAATGGTGTGATTGCTAAAGCTCGGTTGACCAAGTGTCTTGGGGCCAATCACACTAATAGTCAGACTGCTGGAGCTCGGTTGACTTAGTGTCTCGAGGCCAGTCTACTGTCTAGTTGGACTAAGTGAATTATTTGGAAATAAGTGGGCCTGTACGGCTAAAGCAAGTTCTATTAATATTTGAGGTTGTGAAAACATAGGGTTTTATTTGATCCTTCATAACTGATGATTTTCAGTATTATTATAAAATGGTTTTCTTTGCATCTGTGTATACTTGCCTGTATATATATGTAATATCTCGTGTTTTTAAATATTTTAATACTGCATCGGGATATGCAGTGTTAATAATTTTTGTATATATATTATGATATTTTTACGAGTTGATGTGTATTTAAAACCTATTTTAATTATTGTGTATTATTTAAAGTCCTTTACGTAAAATTTTTCCGAGACTTTCATTTTTAGGGAAATTTTCACGTAAATAATTTACTATTAATTATATTAAATAGATTTACGGACTTGCATGAACTCATACATATTTTTAAAATACTAAACACCGTATATATGTGTACGTATTTATCTAATTAGGGTTTAATTAATATTACCCTAATATTTTATTATTTGTTTATTAATTTTATTGTTATTTAATTATTTTTATTTATTATTAAATTTTAAAATATTAAATATTAAGTGTGTGGTGTATATTTAATGTGTGTAATTTAATATTATTTTATTATATAGTATAAAGTATATATATATACATATAATATGTCAAAAAACCAAAATGTTGGAAAATTACCGAATTGCCCCGAGTGAACTCCATCTTCCCCGATCGTTCCCCACCACCGTCCGACCACTGTCACGTCGATTTCTTGATGTTGGTGTGCCATCCGGCGTGCCACCACCTTCCTCAGCCTTCCTCGCCGCATGTTACAGCCGTTTCCGGTGTTTGGAGATCGATTTTGGCCGGAGAAGCCGAAACTTTGGCCACCATCATTCACGACGTTTTCGGCCACCATTTTTGACACCGCCGGTCTATTTATTCTCCTTGAGCTCCAGTGAGTGTGATTCCAAGCTTTGTTTCACTTGAAATGGTCTTGATTTGCTTAGGTTTCGAATTTTCGATTTCGGCCATATTAGGGTTCTTGAATTTTTTGGACTTCAATTTGATTGGTTCATGAGAAATTCCTTCACAAATGTTGTTCTCCTTAGCTTAATCTACATGTGTGAATTTTTTTGGAATTTTTGGGAATTATTTTTATTTTTGGGTATTTTTGAATATTTTAATATTATTTTCTAATTTTCGGAAATTAATTAATTAAATTATGAAATTGTGTTTTATGATAATTATAGGTGTTTAAATGAATTATAGAAATTTATTTGGAATTTTTATGAATTTCTATGTATTTATTTGGAATTTAATTAGTTTATGTATTTTGGGAAATTTAGGTTAATTGTATTTTTAATTGAAATTTATTGGTTAATTAGGTTTAATTATTTATATTATTGATAAATATGTTGATTAAATTAATTTTTGGATAATTATACTATTTTTGGTGAATTTGTGAATGAATTTTAGTATATTTATATATATAGGGGTATTTTGGTAATTTTACCCTAAATTGACTAAAAATGTAATTAAATTGATTTTAATAGTTATTTAAGGTATAAAAATGATTTCTAAAAATTATTTAGTCTTTTTAACTAATTAAAACTATTTTTCGTGAATTTATTTTCAATTATATATATAATATACGATTTTACTAATAAAATGAGTTTTTATCGGTTTTTACTGTGTTTAAAGGTTAATTATGTAATTTCTACCTATAAAATGAATATCTATGTTATAAGGGTATGTTTGGTATTTCTGTAATTGTTCTGTGATTGTGGACCCCGATCGATAGACTGTAGTTTGGAGTCCGACCGAGGGGTTGTGGATGAGTGGTTGAGCCTATTTTTCGAAGTGTGTTTCTTTGCAGGATCGGCTCTACTCTTTGAGTAAAGAGATGTCCGTTTTACAGGGGAGGTTCTGCCGAATTTTTGGTAGAATTCTCGTAAAACGTGATGTCCGATTGAACCCTAATTTCGATTATGTGTTTAATATTCTAAATCGAGTTCTAGGATTTTTTGTTAGGTTTATTCTGATTTCTAGTCGTTATTGTTTGTCTAGTTGCGCCGAGACTGAGGTCTAATGGACCAAGCCCGTCGGACCCATCTCGTGGAGCGCACTAAGTGTGAGTTACTATTTTATATATATGTGCTTTAGGATGCATAATTTTAGAAATATATGTTTTATTTTGATTAAATATGCATAAATAATTTGATTTGTATTTAAGTATATTTTTAGTTTATTTTTGGTATATATTAAATTATATGCATGTTTTATTAATAAATTATATTTAAAATATTTTTAAATATGTTTCTAGCTAAATTTGTAATTTGATTGGATTTATTTGATGTATATATACTCGAAATATACCTGATTTACTTTTGGTATATTTCCAGTATATATATGGTTTATATTGTTATGTTATTTAAATTCATGCATCATTTATTTGTGAATGAATGTTTTATATTTATTAATGAAGGATATCAATAGAACGTGCTACCTAGTGGGCAGCACTAGGACCGAGTACGTACCGGTACGCCTATAGCATTTAGGCTATATTACTAACCTATTTGTGGATATTGATTGGAATTGATTTATCTGATGTGAGATGTGATTTGGGTGTGATTGCTAGAGCTTGGTTGACCAAGTGTCTCGGGGCTAGTCTACTGTCTAAATGGATTAAGTGGATATATTTGGAATAAGTGAGCCTGTATGGCTAGAGTGTTGTCTAACACTGTTTGAGGTTACAATATTGTAGGGTTCTATTTGATCCTTCATAAACGATGATTTTCAATGAAATATATATAAAATGATTTTATTGCATCTGTGTGTATTTGCATGTATATATACATATTAGATATATACTGTTGATTGTATGCATTGTCATTTAGTATGCATGTATATATATTATAGTAATTCACTTAGTGAGGTCTGACTCCCCTCTGTTGACTAATTTTTCAGGAGAGTCATCATCTTCAGACCTCAGTAGCAAGCCTGTACGCCGAATTTCTTCCGCCCGGGCTTCTTTATGTAAATTGCTTCTCTGAGTCTTGAGTTTTATTTTATCTAGACACTGCAGTAGTCATTAAATTATTAAAGAGATGTTGTATTATATTTGAACTGGATTTGTATTAAAAAGAGTTTATATATATGTAATGATGAGTATTTAATTTAAATCCAGTTGGTGGAAATGTTATTGTGATATTTATGATTTTTATTTCCGCTGCATTATATATTGTTATTATTATGGCATATTTTATTTTATTTTTAGGCTTGCTACGGGTTCCGGATTCGAAAGAATTCCCGTTCCCTAGCACCGATCATGGCCCTTGTTTTGGGTTGTGACAATATATTTATTATATATACTTTTAAGTGTCTGCATTTGACATTTAGTATGCATGTATATATATTATAATAATTCACTAAGTGAGGTCTGACTCCCCTCCGTTGATGTTTTTTTTTTCAAGAGAGTCCTTGTCTTCAGACATCAGCAGTAGACCTATCTGCCAGATTTCTTCCACTCCGGCGCTATTATGTAAATGACTTACTTGAGTTTTATTTGGTACTCTAGACGCTGCAGTAGTAGTTGTATTTGATTTTATCAAGAGTTGTATTTGAGTTTATGCATGTATAAGTTTTTAATTCAGAGTGTTCTTCTGAAGATTTATTTTATTTATAATATGAGATGAGATATTATTTTATTAAAGGAAGTTGAGGAATTCATTTTATTATTTGTGATTTAATTTTTGCTAAATAAATATTTTATTTATTTTATTTTATTGCATGCTTTTCTTTTAAGGCTTGCTACGGGTTCCAGATTCAAAAGAATTCCCGTTCCTTAACGCCGATCATGGCCCCCAATTTGGGTCATGACATATAACTACGGATCCTCGGTTGACCTACAAAGTACTTGGGACTAGTCATACTGGTAGCTGGACTGCGAATCCTTGGTTGACCTTTTTATATACTTGGGGCCAGTCCACTATCAAAGTTGGATTGAGGAAATATTTTTGGAGTTTATGGAAAGCCTATTGGCTAGTGAAATACAATGATTGGGGTTGTGGAATATCTTTGGGTTCTGCTCCGGTCCTCCACCTAAATATTATTGCATTTATTTATTTATCGAAAATATGATTTTCAACATCTGTATGAAATGCATATATAAATTAAAATATATAAATATTATTATATTGATGCTTGAATGTTTGTATCTTTAGGTTGCATGCATATATATAATAATGATTCACTCTGCGAGGTCTGACTCCCCTCAAATATTTTTTTCAGGATTCTTCCCATCAGACCTCTAGTAATAGTTCTCTTTGCCGGACCCTTTCATCTTTGGCTGATCTATGTAAATTTTAAATTATCCATTTCTTGTATTGCTAGACACTGCAGTAGTGTTTCATATTGTTGTATTATCTGATTGTTATTTTTGGTGGTTGTATTTTGAATATTTTTAAAATATTTTATTATGATATATATATATATAGATTTTCTTTTGATTTAAAAATTTTTAAATTCTGAGGTATTTTGTGGTATGTTTGATATGAGTTTTTATTTTAAAGCTTGCTATGGGTTTTGGATTTTTGCGAATTCCCATTCCCTAGCGCAGGTCATAACTTCCGGGTTTGGATTATGACAATTTCTATTTGTTTTGATATTGTATAAGTTAAGTAGAATTAAAAAATAAAAATTGAAATGTGAAGAAGATTCAAAATAAAAATTTAAAAGTTAAATACAAAATAATAAAAGTTGAGGAGTGTTTGAGGTTAATAGTGTAAAGTTTAATGGTAAAACTATGCATTTAGCCCAAATACTTTTTTTTTTGTACATTAAAAGGGAAGAAAAAATAGGACACTAGGAAAAGCACTAGTATAGTTAAGGATGAGCCACTCCCACTCTATCATAATAAAGAGGATCCTTTATGCTGGTTGAAGTTGTGCTTATCTCTTGTATCCTTGGTTGAGCAGCAAGACCTAGACTAGCAAGGTGGTTTGTACATATGTTAGCTTCATGAAACACATGTCTAACTTCAACATTCCAATCTAGATCCAGCAGTGTCACGACCCAAAATAGGGGCCATGACCGGCGCTAGGGAACGGGAATTCTTTCGAATCCGGAACCCGTAGCAAGCCTAAAAATAAAATAAATATGCAATAATAACCATAAAAATATAATATGCAGCGGAAAATAAAATCATAAATATTACAATATCATCCATATCAACTGGATTCAATTCAAAACTCATCACATCATATATATAATCTCATAAATGTATAATCTTTATACAAATCCAGTTTTACTATAATACATCTCTTTAAAAATAAAGTACATAAAATCCAATACTTTAATTTACAACTACTGCAGTGTCTAGAGAAAATAAATAAGACTCAAGTAGACAATTTACATAAAGAAGCCGGGGCGGAAGAAATCCGGCGTATCGACCTGCTACTGAGGTCTGAGGAAGTTGACTCTCCTGAAAAATAGTCAACGGAGGGGAGTCAGACCTCACTGAGTGAATTACTATAATATATATACATACACACTAAATGATAATGCATACAATCAACAGTATATATATATCTAATATATATACAGGCAAATACACACAAATGCAGAAAAATCATTTTATATATTTTGTCTAAAAATCAACTTTTATGAAGGATCACATAGAACCCTAGAATATCGCAACCTCAGAATAATAGTGTTAAACAACACTCTAGCCATACAGGCTCACTGATTCCAAATATATCCACTTAATCCATATGGACAGTAGACTGGCCCCGAGACACTAAGTCAACCGAGCTCCAGCAGTCTGACTGCCAGTGTGATTGGCCCCGAGACACTTGGTCAACCGAGCTCCAGCAATCACACCCAAACCACATCTCACATATATCAATAATCATAATCAAATCAATATCCACAAATAGTTAGTATATAGCCTAAAACTATAGGCGTACCGGTACGTACTCGGTCCTAGTGCTGCCCACTAGGTAGCACGTTCTATTGATATCCTTCATTCTTAAATATAAAACATTCATTCACAAAAATAAATGATGCATGGATATAAATGAAATAGCAATATAAACCATATATATACCGAAAATATACCAAACATAAACCAGGTATATTTTGAGTATATATATGTCAAATAAATCCAATCAAATCATGAATTAAACTAAAAATATATTTAAAAACATTTTAAATATATTTTATTAATAAAACATGTATATAATTTATTATATACCAAAAATATACCAAAAATATACTTGAATATAAATCATGTTATTTATGCATATTCAGTCAAAATAAAACATGCATTTTCTAAATCATGCATCCTAAGCATATATATATAATATAGTAACTCACCTAATGCGCTCCACGAGACGGGTCCGACGGGCGTGGTCCACTAACCCTCGGTCTCGGCGCAACTAAACAAGAAATAATTAATCGACATCAGAATAACCCTAACAGAAATCCTAGAATTAAATCTAGAGTATTCAACACAGAATCGGAAATTAGGGTTCGACTGGATATCACGTTTTACGAGAATTCTACCGGAAATCCGGCAGAACCTCCCCTGTAAAACGGATATCTCTCTACTCAAAAGAGTAGAGCCGACCCTGCAAAGAAAATACACTTCAAAAAAATAACACCAAAATCGATCACAACCCCTCGGTCGGACTCCAGACTACAATCTGTCGACCGGGGTCCACAAACACAGAATATATATTCAAATATACCAAAAATATCCTTAAATCATAAAAATACATTTTATAGGTAAAAATTACATAATTAACCTTGAAACACTATAAAAACCGATTAAAACTCATTTTATTTGAAAAACCGTATATTATATATATAATTGAAAATAATTCCCGAAAAATAGTTTTAATTAGTTAAAAATACTAAATAATTTGTAGAAATCATTTTTATACCTTAAATAAATATTAAAACCAATTAAATTACATTTTTAGACAATTTAGGGTAAAATTACCAAAATACCCCTATATATATATATACCTAAATTACTTCAAAAATTCACCAAAAATCATACAATTATCCAAAAATAATTTTCTCAACATATTTATCAATAATATCAATAATTAAACTCAATTAACCAATTAAATTCAATTTAAAACACAATTACCTTAATTTTACAAAATTACATAAACTTCAATAATTAAAAATAAATACTTAGAAATTCATAAAAATTCCAAATAAATTCCTATAATTCATTTCAACACCTAATTCAACCATAAACTCCAATTTCATAATTTAAATAATTAATTTCCGAAAATTAGAAAATAATATTAAAATATTCAAAAATACCCAAAAATCCAAACAACCTCCAAAAATTCTACAAAAATTCATACATGAATATTAAACTACCAGGAACAACATTTGTGAAGGAAGTTTCCATGAATCATCCAAATTGAAGCTCAAAAAAATCGAAAACCAAAAGTGGCCGAAATATTCAAATCAAAACATAAGCAATTCTAGACCATTTTAGCTCAAACCAAAGCTAGAATAACACTCACCGGAGCTCAAGGAGAAGATAGAGACCGGCGGTGTCGAAAACGGTGGCCGGAGGAGGGAGAAACGACGGTGAGAAAAAATGGTGGTCCGGCGCCCGCGCGGGAGAAGAAAGAAGAAGAAGAAGAAAAAGAAAAAGAAAGAAAAGGAAAGAGAAAGAAAAAGAAAAAGAAAGAAAAAGGAAAAGAAAAAAAAAAGAAAAAGAGAAAAAAAATAAAATAAATTAAAATAATTAAATATTAATAAATAAATAATAATAAAATAATAAATTTTAATAATTTAATAATAAATAAAATAATAATAAATAAATAATAAAATATTAGGGTAATAATAAACCCTAATTAAATAAATATACACACACCGACTTTATTTAATAATTTAAAAATATGTATGAGTTCATGCAAACCCGTAAATACATTTAAAATAATTAATAATATATTGTTTACGTGAAAATTTCCCCGAAAATGAAAGTCCCGGGAAAATTTTACGTAAAATACTGAAAATAATAGACAGTAATCAAAAATAGGTTTAAAATACATATCAACTCGTAAAAATATCATATAATGCATAAAAATTATTGACACTGTATATCCCGGTACAGTGTAAAAATATTTTAAAAACACGGGATATTACAGTCTTCCCCCCTTACAAGAATTCGTCCCCGAATTCTAAAAACAAGATTACAGAATCAGGAAGGAAAGAGATACAGGTAAGAAGCTCGCATCTCAGCTTCAGTCTCCCACGTATGCTCTTCAACTCTGTCGCTACGCCACAAAACCTTGACCATCGGAATCTGCTTCGATCGCAATTGTCGAACTTGAAAATCTACGATCGCCACAGGTTCTTCCACAAACGTCAAATCTTCACTCACTTCTACACTGTCAGGTTGCAATACGTGTGAAGGATCTGAGATATACTTCCTCAACATCGAGATATGAAATACTGGATGCACCTGTGACATACTCGGAGGCAAATCCAACCGATATGCAACAGTGCCAACTCTCTCCAGAATCTCAAACGGTCCAATATATCTCGGTGCTAACTTACCCTTCCTGCCAAATCTCATCACACCCTTCATCAGAGATACTTTCAGGAAAACGAAATCTCCAACCTGAAACTCCACATCTCTGCGCCTAGGATCCGCATAACTCTTCTGTCTACTAACTGCGGTCTCTAATCTGCGCTTGATCACGGCGACTTTCTCTGCAGCATCCTGAACCATCTCTGGTCCAGTCAAAACTCTCTCACCGATCTCATCCCAACTCAACGGGGATCTACACTTCCTTCCATACAACGCCTCGTATGGTGCCATGCCAATACTGCTATGGTAGCTATTATTATATGCAAACTCAACAAGCGACAAATGATCATCCCAGCTACCTCTCAAATCCAAGACACACATCCTCAACAAATCTTCCAGTGTCTGGATCGTCCTCTCAGACTGACCATCTGTCTGAGGATGAAAAGCAGTACTGAAATCCAACCTAGTGCCCATCGCTTCCTGCAACTTCTGCCAAAAACGAGAAGTGAACACTGAACCTCTATCTGACACAATGGACACAGGTACTCCATGAAGGCACACAATATGGTTCACATACAACTTCGCCAATCTAGCAACTGAATATGTGGCTTTCACAGGCAAGAAATGTGCAGACTTCGTCAATCTGTCTACAATCACCCAGATGGAATCGTATCCATCCTTCGAACGAGGTAAACCGACCACAAAATCCATAGCTATCCTTTCCCATTTCCACTCGGGAATAGGAAGAGGCTGAAGCTTCCCAGAAGGCTTCTGATGTTCGGCTTTCACTTGCTGACACGTCAAGCACTTAGCAACATAATCAACAACATCCTTCTTCAATCCATCCCACCAGTATAGATCTCTGATACTGTGGTACATCTTAGTAACACCCGGATGAACGCTGTAAGCTGTAGAATGTGCTTCCTCTAGGATCTCTTCTCTCAAATCATCCACATCAGGAACACACAATCTACCACTGATCCACAACACACCATCATCATCGAGTGTGAAATCAGTGAACTTCCCTGCTCTGACATTCTCTGCAAGCTCTTCTAGAATAGGATCTCGGCTCTGAGCTGCTTTAATCCTATCCCTCAGTACAGATCGTACTTTAAACTGAGCTAACAGTCCACCTGATCTACTAATCTTCATCATCAGACCTTGATCCACCATCAGATGCAATTCCTGGATCAATGGTCTCCTCTCCACACCGATGTGAGTAAGACTACCTGAGGACTTCCTACTCAAGGCATCTGCTACCACATTAGCCTTACCCGGATGGTAAAGAATCTCGCAATCATAATCCTTCAACAGTTCCAACCATCTTCTCTGCCTCAAATTCAAATCTCGCTGCTGGAAAATGTACTTAAGGCTCTTGTGATCAGTAAATATCTCACAAGTCACCCCGTACAAATAATGTCTCCAAATCTTCAAAGCAAAGATCACTGCAGCCATCTCAAGATCATGTGTGGGATAGTTCTGCTCATGCTTCTTCAACTGCCTCGAAGCATAGGCTATCACCCTTCCATTCTGCATCAACACACAACCAAGACCAATTCTAGAGGCATCACAGTAAACTGTGAACTTATCCACACTATTAGGCAAAGCTAATACTGGCGCTGTGGTCAACTTCTCCTTCAACAACTGAAAACTATTCTCACAAGCTTCTGACCACTCGAATCTAACATTCTTCTGAGTCAAGCGAGTCATAGGGGCTACAATCCTGGAAAAATCCTGCACAAACCGCCTATAATACCCGGCTAAACCCAGAAAACTCTGAATCTCAGTAACTGAAGTAGGTCTAGGCCACTCAGATACTGCTTCAACCTTCTGTGGATCAACCTGAATACCTTCTTTAGACACTACGTGTCCAAGAAAAGAAACACTCTCCATCCAGAAATCACACTTCGAGAATTTAGCATAAAGCTGATGATAACCCGACCTCAAGTCAACCTTAGAAAAGAATTGTACACCCTGGAGCTGATCAAATAAATCATCTATCCTCGGGAGAGGATACTTGTTCTTCACTGTCACCTTATTAAGCTCTCTATAGTCAATGCACAGTCTCAGGGTACCATCCTTCTTCTTCACAAACAGGACTGGTGCACCCCAAGGAGAAACACTAGGTCTGATGAAACCCTTATCCAACAACTCTTGCAACTGCTCCTTCAACTCTCTCAACTCTGCAGGAGCCATACGATAGGGTGGCATAGATATAGGAGTAATACCTGGAACCACATCTATACAGAACTCAATCTCTCTATGAGGTGGTAAACCTGGTAACTCCTCGGGAAAAACATCAGGAAACTCACAAGCAACAGGAACATCTGTGAGTGACAACTTCTCCACTGACGTATCCCTGACCAATGCCAAAAACCCCTGACAACCTTTCCTCAACAACTTCCTAGCTGAAATAACAGAAATAAGATTCTGAGGTGCTGAACTCCTGTCACCAACAAACTTAAAATCTACTTCACCAGGAATTCTGAAAATCACCTCCTTATTCCTGCAATCAACCACGGCATAATGCTGAGACAACCAATCCATTCCCAAAATAACATCGAACTCCATCACATCCAACAAAATCAAATCAGCGGGTAATTCTCTATCTCCCACGAGAACTGGACAACCAGAAAGAACAATGTCGGTGTCCAAAGAATCACTCAGAGGAGTGGCAACAGACAAAGGAAAAGCCATCCTCGAAGCTTGCCAATAAGATTTAGAAGCAAAAATGGGGGAAACAAATGAATGCGTGGCACCCGGATCAAACAAAACCAAAGCATCCAGGTAACAAACAGAAACAATACCTGCCACGACTGCATTAGATGCCTGAGCATCCTGCTGAGTCAGATGAAAAACTCTGGCCTGGCCTCGACCTCCCTGCTGACTGGTAGAAGCCTGGCCAACGCCTCTAGCACCTCCTCTCGTACCTCTACCACGACTCTGCTGTGGAACAAACTGAGTAGAACTCTGATGCTGAGCTGGTGGCAACTGAAATGGCATAGGTGCTGCACTAGCAATTGATTGCTGTGGGAATCGCGAAATCTGCTGCTGCTGATATCCGGGGTAAGGACACGATCTGGCAAAATGTCCTGTCTGTCCGCATCTGAAACATGTCAGTGGTGTCAGATAACACGGTCCCTGATGGACTCTACCACAAGTCTGACAAACACTGGCCGCTGATCCAGAACTACGACCACTGCTGCTGCTCGAAGCACCTGACCCAAATCTGAACGATCTACGCTGACCTCCACGGCCATGTCTACTGCTCCGATGCACTCGCTGCTGCTGTCTCTGACTCTGCTGAGTCGAACCTTGCTGCTGACTACTCGAACCAACATGAAAACTCGAATACGGAGTAGCCTGCAATCCACTCGACTGAACTCCCAACTGGTAATAATCAGGCATCGCTCCCTGCCTAACTAACCTCAGCTCAATCTCCTTAGCTAGCTCAATCACAGACTCCAGAGTAAGACCTGCTGTAGGCATACCAGCAAAAGCTGAACCCAAACCAGTAACATAGGTAGTAACCGCGAAATACTGATCTCGCATCAGATCCTCAGCATATCTACCCAGACGAAGGAACTCTCGGGTATACTCCTCTACTGATCGATCTCCATGAGAAATACTAGTCAATCGAAGACGATAGCTCAAACGAAGAGGCTCTGGACAAAATCTCCTCATGAATCGCTCTCGAAACTGAGCCCAGGTCATCGTCATCATATAAGGCTGGATCATCTGAATAAACCAATCCAAGGCTGGTCCCTCGACAGACAACTCAACAATCATGATCCTCTGGTACTCGGTATGAGCAGTCCGAGTCCTAGTCTCAATCGCATGCAGAAAATCTAAAGGATCAGAAGTACCATCAAAAGCAATCCTGCCAACTCTGGCATAGAACAAAGCTGCCTCAGGGTCAGACATACCCTGCTGATAGGCAGGCTGAACAACTGGAGGAACAGGAACATCAAACTCAGGCTCAACAGGCTCCTCGTCCTGTAACTCTCTCTGCCTATGGCGACCTGCCGCTCCTCGAGGTCTACCTCTGCCACGACCTCTACGTCTAACTGGCTGCTCAGGAGGTAAAACCTCATCCTGAAAAGACTCATCATCCTCGGCCTCAACGACCGGTGGAGCGACACGCGCTCGCCTCCTCATTCTGAAAAGACAAATGGAAAGATTCAGACAAAACAGACAACGGAGGAATAACGCTGAAAACTACAGCAAGGAATACTCATCAAGACATACTCGAACCTAATACACTGCAGTAGTCCAACAGAAAACACAACTTTAAAACTAGGGCCACAACTCACAAAACTAAGCCCTGACACAGAACTCCACTCTGAAACGAACTTCGCTCTGATACCAACTTTGTCACGACCCAAAACAGGGGCCATGACCGGCGCTAGGGAACGGGAATTCTTTCGAATCCGGAACCCGTAGCAAGCCTAAAAATAAAATAAATATGCAATAATAACCATAAAAATATAATATGCAGCGGAAAATAAAATCATAAATATTACAATATCATCCATATCAACTGGATTCAATTCAAAACTCATCACATCACATATATAATCTCATAAATGTATAATCTTTATACAAATCCAGTTTTACTATAATACATCTCTTTAAAAATAAAGTACATAAAATCCAATACTTTAATTTACAACTACTGCAGTGTCTAGAGAAAATAAATAAGACTCAAGTAGACAATTTACATAAAGAAGCCGGGGCGGAAGAAATCCGGCGTATCGACCTGCTACTGAGGTCTGAGGAAGTTGACTCTCCTGAAAAATAGTCAACGGAGGGGAGTCAGACCTCACTGAGTGAATTACTATAATATATATACATACACACTAAATGATAATGCATACAATCAACAGTATATATATATCTAATATATATACAGGCAAATACACACAAATGCAGAAAAATCATTTTATATATTTTGTCTAAAAATCAACTTTTATGAAGGATCACATAGAACCCTAGAATATCGCAACCTCAGAATAATAGTGTTAAACAACACTCTAGCCATACAGGCTCACTGATTCCAAATATATCCACTTAATCCATATGGACAGTAGACTGGCCCCGAGACACTAAGTCAACCGAGCTCCAGCAGTCTGACTGCCAGTGTGATTGGCCCCGAGACACTTGGTCAACCGAGCTCCAGCAATCACACCCAAACCACATCTCACATATATCAATAATCATAATCAAATCAATATCCACAAATAGTTAGTATATAGCCTAAAACTATAGGCGTACCGGTACGTACTCGGTCCTAGTGCTGCCCACTAGGTAGCACGTTCTATTGATATCCTTCATTCTTAAATATAAAACATTCATTCACAAAAATAAATGATGCATGGATATAAATGAAATAGCAATATAAACCATATATATACCGAAAATATACCAAACATAAACCAGGTATATTTTGAGTATATATATGTCAAATAAATCCAATCAAATCATGAATTAAACTAAAAATATATTTAAAAACATTTTAAATATATTTTATTAATAAAACATGTATATAATTTATTATATACCAAAAATATACCAAAAATATACTTGAATATAAATCATGTTATTTATGCATATTCAGTCAAAATAAAACATGCATTTTCTAAATCATGCATCCTAAGCATATATATATAATATAGTAACTCACCTAATGCGCTCCACGAGACGGGTCCGACGGGCGTGGTCCACTAACCCTCGGTCTCGGCGCAACTAAACAAGAAATAATTAATCGACATCAGAATAACCCTAACAGAAATCCTAGAATTAAATCTAGAGTATTCAACACAGAATCGGAAATTAGGGTTCGACTGGATATCACGTTTTACGAGAATTCTACCGGAAATCCGGCAGAACCTCCCCTGTAAAACGGATATCTCTCTACTCAAAAGAGTAGAGCCGACCCTGCAAAGAAAATACACTTCAAAAAAATAACACCAAAATCGATCACAACCCCTCGGTCGGACTCCAGACTACAATCTGTCGACCGGGGTCCACAAACACAGAATATATATTCAAATATACCAAAAATATCCTTAAATCATAAAAATACATTTTATAGGTAAAAATTACATAATTAACCTTGAAACACTATAAAAACCGATTAAAACTCATTTTATTTGAAAAACCGTATATTATATATATAATTGAAAATAATTCCCGAAAAATAGTTTTAATTAGTTAAAAATACTAAATAATTTGTAGAAATCATTTTTATACCTTAAATAAATATTAAAACCAATTAAATTACATTTTTAGACAATTTAGGGTAAAATTACCAAAATACCCCTATATATATATATACCTAAATTACTTCAAAAATTCACCAAAAATCATACAATTATCCAAAAATAATTTTCTCAACATATTTATCAATAATATCAATAATTAAACTCAATTAACCAATTAAATTCAATTTAAAACACAATTACCTTAATTTTACAAAATTACATAAACTTCAATAATTAAAAATAAATACTTAGAAATTCATAAAAATTCCAAATAAATTCCTATAATTCATTTCAACACCTAATTCAACCATAAACTCCAATTTCATAATTTAAATAATTAATTTCCGAAAATTAGAAAATAATATTAAAATATTCAAAAATACCCAAAAATCCAAACAACCTCCAAAAATTCTACAAAAATTCATACATGAATATTAAACTACCAGGAACAACATTTGTGAAGGAAGTTTCCATGAATCATCCAAATTGAAGCTCAAAAAAATCGAAAACCAAAAGTGGCCGAAATATTCAAATCAAAACATAAGCAATTCTAGACCATTTTAGCTCAAACCAAAGCTAGAATAACACTCACCGGAGCTCAAGGAGAAGATAGAGACCGGCGGTGTCGAAAACGGTGGCCGGAGGAGGGAGAAACGACGGTGAGAAAAAATGGTGGTCCGGCGCCCGCGCGGGAGAAGAAAGAAGAAGAAGAAGAAAAAGAAAAAGAAAGAAAAGGAAAGAGAAAGAAAAAGAAAAAGAAAGAAAAAGGAAAAGAAAAAAAAAAGAAAAAGAGAAAAAAAAAAATAAATTAAAATAATTAAATATTAATAAATAAATAATAATAAAATAATAAATTTTAATAATTTAATAATAAATAAAATAATAATAAATAAATAATAAAATATTAGGGTAATAATAAACCCTAATTAAATAAATATACACACACCGACTTTATTTAATAATTTAAAAATATGTATGAGTTCATGCAAACCCGTAAATACATTTAAAATAATTAATAATACATTGTTTACGTGAAAATTTCCCCGAAAATGAAAGTCCCGGGAAAATTTTACGTAAAATACTGAAAATAATAGACAGTAATCAAAAATAGGTTTAAAATACATATCAACTCGTAAAAATATCATATAATGCATAAAAATTATTGACACTGTATATCCCGGTACAGTGTAAAAATATTTTAAAAACACGGGATATTACAAGCAGCCCTTTTAGTTTCATTGATAAGAGCCATGATTCTCATTGGACAATCTTCCTTTTGGGGTTATAAACACTCACAGTTTCTAACTTATTACCTCTTTCTCACTATTGTCCCAAAGAATCAATTGGGCATGCAAAAATTCATGACTTTTAATTTTAGTAACAGTAAATTCTCATTCTGATGAAATTAACATTGAAATGCTAACGTGGGTAAATAAGGGAATGATGGTGTAGCCAAATTATTTTTAATAATGAAACAGAGGTCATCCCATGTGGAGTTTTTTTTTATTTACACAGTAAAGTTTGATAGGGGCTTAGGTAGCTAGGGGTGAGCATCAGGTCTATTGGGTTAGAATTTTTTTAAAATTTTAAAACCGACCTGAACCGATAATTTTATTTAGGCCTTCTATCAGTTTTTGGGTATTCGAAACAATAATATATAAAATAAAAGACACAAAGAAAAAAAAGTATTTCTAGTGGCCAACTGGTCTTCGTGCATCCTTTACTCCTTCCAAATTGGGGTTTGAGTCCCTATTTCATCACTTTTTGGTCAATTTTTTCAATTAAAAAAAGCAACAAAGGAAAGTGGCACCAGGATTCGAACTAGGATCCCCTAGGATTGATGATTGAAGCCTCGCCACTTTGCTACAATTGCTTTATTGTCTCATATTAGGTATACAAATATATATTCTATAGTTAAAGTTTAGGTTTTTAGACCGGCCGGTTCCAACTAAAAACTTAACAAAGTTATAAAATAAGACCCGACCTAACTATTTTCAGGTCAGTTACGGGTCAGGTAATTGGGGTCGGTTAGTTTTGCTCACCCCTATTGTCACTACCCAAACTAGAAGTCATGACCGGCGCTAGGGAACGGGGATTCTTTCGAATCTGGAACCCGTAGCAAGCCTAAGAAAATAAAATCATACAATAAATAAATAAAAGTACGATATAATTAAAATTTTTCTGAATCAATATATAAAATAAATACTCCAAATCCTTTTATAAATAAATACATATTCGTACAATGTTCAAATACAAATTCTCAGAGTATTTAATATCCAAATAAAATAATACACTTCCAAAAATTATAACAATACTACTGCAGTTTCTAGAATACAATTCAAAGTTCAGAATATACATTTGCATAAAATAGCTGGGACTGAAGAACACCGACGAGGAACTCTATAACTAAGGTCTGACGATATGAAATCTCTTGAAAAAAATAATTAAGGGGGGTCAGACCTCACTGAGTGAATTATTATACTATATATACATGCAAACTAAACCATAACAATCAGGCATTCTTATATATATATATATATATATATACACACACACACACACATTTCACACGAATGCCAAACTCTGCTTTTATAAATATACTACATGTAGAAAACGTTTGATTAAATTCATGAAGGATCCATAGAATCCTAATAATAACAACCTCAACAACCCCATAATCACTCTAGCCATGGAGGCTCACTTGATTCCAAATAGAACACTTATTCCAATTTGGATAGCAGACTGGCCCTGAGACACTAAGTCGACCGAGCTCCAGCAGTCTGACTATCAGTGTGATTGGCCCCAAGACACTTGGTCAACCAAGCTCCATCAATCACACTATCTATCACCTCACATCTCAATCAACCCAATAGATCATTCAATTCACTTATGGACAATAGATTGGCCTCGAGACACTAAGTCAACTGAGCTCTAGCAGTCTGACTGTCAGTGTGATTGGCCCCGTAATCACACTATCTAACATACCATTAATCTTAGTCAAATCAATTATAATCACCCAATTTTAACTCTCACTCAATCCTTATCTATTGTACCGGTACGTACACGGTCCTAGTGCTGCCCACTAGGAAGCACGTTCTATTGATATCCTTCACTTAGAATAAATCAATCATTCGGAAAATAATTAATGTAGAACAATATTCATAATAGTAAAACCAACCATATATATATGTATATATATATATATATATATATATATATATATATATATATATATATATATATATATATATATATATATATATATATATATATATATATATATATGTGTCAAATAAAATACAAAATAAACTAAAGATAAATCATTAATATAGTTAAAAACAATTTAAATGAGTAACAATAATATAACATGCATTATCTTAAAAATATACTTAAATATACAAAAGATATACCCTAAGTACATAAATCATTTAATAAAACATTTATGTATAAATATTCATTTAAATACGTGTTTGTGTTTAACATATATTCATAAATATACTACAAATAAACCTAATTATCTAGCATGCATATATCAAAAATAAACCCTAAATATACCACTAATGTGCTAGGTTTAATTTAATAATAAAACATTTATTTATTTGGAAATAAATAAAAAATGTACCAAAAATAAACTTAAAAATAATTTAAGTGTAGGTTTATAATTTAACATGCAATTATTTAAGAATAAACCTATAAATTAACTATACCTAAAGTATACTAATCATTTAATAAAATAATTATGTCTAAGTGTACATTTTAAAACATGTGTATATTACTCAAATGTATTAAACCTAGACCTAATTGTTTAATGTGCATATATCAAACTAACATGCATAATTATTTAATATGAATATATATAAAAATGCAACCCTAGATATACCAAAAATATTGTAATTTAAATCCCTTTTAAAACATACAATGAAAATGAAAAATTCTAAATAATGTACCCTATATGCAGTGCATATATATACAGTATAATAACTCACATGTTAGTGCTCCACGAGACAAATTTGGCGGGCCTGATCCATTAGGCCTCGGTCTCGGCGCATCTAGACAAACAAATGAGAACATGAAATCATAATAAATTTAACGAAAATTCTAAAGACTCGATCTAGAATTTTAAACACAGAATTAGAATAGGAATTTGACCGGACATCACGTTTTACGAGAATTCTACCAAAAATCCGGCAGAATCTTCCCTGTAAAACCAACATCTCTCTACTCAAAGAGTAGAGCCGGTCCTGCAAAGAAAACACACTTCGGAATAAACACAGAATTACAACCACAATCCCTCGGTCGGACTCCAAACTACAATTCACCAACCGAGGTTCACAATTCACAGAATAATTATAAAATACCAAAAATGCCCTTATATAATAAAAATACATTTTATAAATCCAAATTACGTAATTAACCCTAAAATATACTAAAAATCAATAAAAACCCATTTATTTAGAAAAATAGTATATTATATATAATTTGAAAATAATTTACGAAAAATAGTTTTAATTAGTTAAAAATACTAAAAATTTGTAGAAATCATTTTTATAGCTCAAATAATTATTAAAACCAATTTAATTATTTTTTAGCCAATTTAGTGTAAAATTACCAAAATACCCCTATATATATATATATTCACTATAAATGTTCAAAAAATTCACCAAAAATTATATAATTACTCAAAAATTAATTTCTCAACATATAATTCAATAATATCAATAAATATACTCAATTTACCAATTTATTTCAATTAAACACATAATTAACCCTATTTTTCAAAATTACATAAACTTAATAAATTCCAAATAAATACATAAAAATTCACAAAAATTACAAATAAATTTATATAATTCATTTCAACTCCTATAATCACCATAAAACACAATTTCATAATTTAATTAATTAATTTTCAAAAATTAGAAAATAGTAATAAAATAATCAAAAATTCACAAAAATTAAAATAAATTCCAAAAAATCTAAACAAATTCAGCATGTAGATTAAGCCTCCAGGAACAAATTTTGTGAAGGAATTTTTCATGAATCAATCAAATTAAAGCTAAAAAAATTTAAAACCCAAAATGGCTGATTTAAAGAAATTGAAACCTAAGTAATTCTAGACCAAATCAAGTGAAACAAAGCTTGGAATCACACTCACCAGAGCTCAAGGAGAAGATAGAGACCAACGGCATCAAATTTGGTGGCTGGAAAGTGCTTGATCAGAGCTAAGTCGATTTTTGGCTTCTTGATGAAAATCCGGCCAAAACTCATCGGAAAAGAGTGTTTCAGGTGGTGGAAATGACTGGAAGTGGAGGAGGAAGGCTGAGGGGCATAGTAACAGCAAGAAAACCAGCTTGAAAGTGGCTGAAAATGGTGGAAATGACATTGGGAAGAAGAAGATGCAGGAGGGGCAAAATCGTAAATAAGGCAACTTTTATTTTTTATTTGAAAAAAATCGTGTATATATGTATATATATATATATATATATATATATATTATAATAATATAATCCCACACACAAATAATATTCACCACACAAATATTTTAATATATTCAATAATTTATACACTTAAAATTAATTAATACAAAAATTAAATAATAAAATTAAGAAAATTAATTAAGCTCTAATTAAGTTAAATAAGTACACATATATACAATTTATTTTAGCACTTTAAAATTATATATGAGTTCATGTAAATTCATAAAACTAGTTAAAATAAATAGTATTAAATTATTTACGTAAAGTATTTAAAATAATATTAGTATTAAATACAATTTTTGAAAAAATTTTACGTAAAGTATTTAAAATAATATAAAATAATTAAAATTAGCTTTAACACAAACAACAAACTCATAAAATATCATAAATATATATACAAAAATTATTAACACTGCAATCCCGATGCAGTATAAAAATATTTAAAAACTCAGAATATTACACCTATATGTAGTCTTTAGTTTATTATTGAAAATAATTTTTCCATATCTTCATTCCTTTATTTGTCTACTTCAGCATTTGAGTGTTGATTTCATAAAAATCGACGAATGGGGATCACCGTTACTGAAATTAAAATTCAGTGATTTTTATGTGCTCAATTAATTCTTTGGGATGATGTGAGAAAGGGGTAATAAGTTAAGAACTATGAGGTAAATAACCCTCCAAATGCTGATTATCAGTTTCCAGAATATTGCTTCTTTGACCATGAATCACAACACATATTTTAGCCGCTAACACTCCACAACAACCTATGTTGGCCTTAAAACCTTCTATCCAATCACCATTTGCATTTCTTTGAATACCTCCAGCACTTACAATCTTAGATTGGAAGGAAAAAGCTCCATCAGTGTTCAAATTTAGCCATCCATTTAGAGGTGGGCTCCACCCTATGAGCTGCTCTTTGCGGTGGATGTTCTCATTATGGACCACTGTTATGGTTCTAAACACCTTTTTAAAAGCATGGGTCTGAGCTAAAATTCCAGCACACAGAATTGGTGGCACAACATAATTTAGGTTGAAGATCATGTTATTTGTAACTTTCCATAAATTGCAACAAATGGTTTCGAACACCAGTTGCCAATTAAGATTAGAAGGGATGTTCATACGATTGTTCAAGTTGTGATTCATCCATTGCTCAAGCGGTAATGAGAAGAACTTCTCCAGACTTGAAGCTAGTACCAGCTTTATCTAAATGTCCTTTGTGAATCGGCAATCTCGAAGCATATGAAAAATGGTTTCCCCATTTTCCCCACACCGATCACAAGCAGGAGAGTTTGTGGGATGCCTTTTATATCTTATGCCATTCATCAAAAGGGCCTTCTACATACACAGCTAGAGGAAATAGCAAATTCTTTCGGGCCCCTTCCATTGCCAAATACCTTGCCCTTGATTGTCCCTCGCTCCCTCAGAACTCCCTTCCAGAAGCTTATATGTGAAGTCAACAGTGAATTTTCCACTAGGGGTGAGCATTTAGTAAGTAATATCACATCCATCACCTTAATAGGGAGGTTTGATCGCTGCTATATATGTTAGAATGATAGCAGGTAAATATTTTTGAAATTTCTCCTAATTCCAACTTTGAGAGTCTCTGACAAACTCATAAACATTCCTTATTTGTTTCTCTATAAGGACAGACTCAAGGGCGTAAGCTATAAGTGGTTCCTAGAAGTCAATCCAATCATTTGTCCAAAAATTAACTATCATGCCATCTCCTCGACTCTAGGTAGTACCATCCCTAAGCTTTACTATAACCGTTTTTATTCCTATCCAAGTCGAAGTGCTCGGGCTCCATTTTTCGATCCAGCCCAAATAATTTGATATTGGACTTTTTAGTCTAGTTTGAAAAGATCCTGGTAATGATATGTTGGATCCATACTCTGAAAGGAATTTTAGATTCTTCTTGCTTCTTTGCCTCCTACTGCGAGTCGTAGTATATTGTCTCATCCTGCGACAATATAGCCTACAGCCTAAACTTCAGCCTTCAATCGGCTACTAGGATAAGATACTATATATTTATGGGCTCGTTACATAAATAGCAAAAAAAAGTGCCATTAACATCAATTGTCACATCTTTTGCAAAAATTACACACATGTCACATCTTCCTAAAAAATTAGACTTGTGTTCTTTTTAAACGTTCTCCCCTAACTTTGCCGTTTTCTTTCTTTCATCTTCTCCCATTAGCACACTATTTTCTTTTAACTAAAAAAAACTCAACAAAATTCTTTCACTTGCGTAACCCAACAAGCAATATCTTTTAGTTGAATCTCAATTTTGAAAATCAAAATCTTCTTGTTTTTTGATTTACATCCTTCTTCAAAAATTCAAAAATCCTAAAAAATTCTTTGAAATTCAACAAAAAAATCAAAGAAAAAATGGAATCCAAATAAAATAAAAAACTGAAACCAATTACATATTGATCTGATTCAAAATCATTCAAGCAAGATACATTATAACCAAAATCATTCAAGCAAGATACATTATAACCAAAATCATTCAAAATTAATAGAGAAAGCAAATAAACCAAAAAAAAAATGAAAATCAAAGATCCACAGGTACATTAGTTAAATTTTGATGAAACTGACATTTATATATATTTATATTTTAAAATTAAAAATTTCTAACAATATACAAACAAGATTTTGCTTTTTAATTTTTTTTTAGAAAATTTAAATAGTTTATTATTAAATTAGCATATGACAACAATCTTATTGGTATTAGTTACAAATCTTTAGGTTTTATTAACATTTCAATTTAATTTAACTAAAATCTTAATCAATGCTATAACTATTTGTCAATTATGTGAAAAATAGTATATTCAAAGTATATTATTTATTTCAAATAAAATAATGTCAATATATGACTCTGAAATAACTATGTATATGCTAAAGAGAATTAAGAATATTATAAGAATATTATTTGTTTCTTATGTCAATCTTTGTATCTTATTTTAGAAAGTAACATATAATAAGAATATAATTAGTATTTGATACATTAAAATATATGTATATTCTGGTATTTTGAATATTATAAGTATATTATTACATTATGATATATTTTTTTGTGCTTGTAGCAAATGGAAAAGCTTCTGGTTTTTATACATTACGAAGGAGAGTGGAATGATGACTTAAAATACCCAAATTTCAAGGTTATTCGCATACAAATTCCAAATGATTGCAACTATAAATAACTCATCACAACCATTTCAGAACGTCTTATATTTGAAAAAGATGAAAACAAGATTCTTGTTTTATATATAGTCGAAGAATACAAAACCTGACTGAACAAAATACCCTTTGTGCATCTCACTGCAGTAGAAAGAAAATGGCAGTAACATTTTGGAAAACACACCAACAACAATGGCATCACAAAATCAGTTAATAGAAATAAGGACAACACCAAAAAATTTAGATATTGTCCAATATGCAAAATACTTGGGAAAAGCCATTATTGAAGAGAGCACCCAAAAAGAAGATGAAATGCAAAGTCCTCTTTCTCCACTTGTTATAACAATCGACACAAATTCAAAAGAATTAAAAGTTGGACAACTATTTAAGAACAATAAGACCTTAAGGACAATCCTAATCATTTATGCACTATCAAATAAGTTTTAATATAGAATTATTTGGTCTAACTCTTCAAGGTACTATTTAAGATGCTTCGATTATAAATGCAACTGGTCATTGAATGCTTCAACCTATAGAAGTTCAAATATTTTTAAAATAAAAAAATTCATAGACACACATATGTAGCCTAGAACTCAAACATGGAAACCATTGCCAAGCTAGTACTCAACTTGTTGCTCAAAACATCAAGTTTAAATATACAAGCTCTAAAACTGTGTGCACACCAGTTGATATAATAAGGGACAAGAAGGAAGAATTTGGAATTTCAATTAATTACATAAAGGCATACAGATCAAAGGAAGCAACACTTCAAAGTATACATAGAAACCCGGAAGAATCATATACTATTTTACTAAGTTTCCTATATATGATATATATAAGAAATTAACCTGGGCTCAGTTGTTCAACTAAAAACAATAGAAGACAACACATTTCTCTGTGTTTTCATGGTGCTCAAAGCAAGTATAACTGGCTAGTAACACTACATTCCTATCATTATTGTTGATGGAACATTTTCAAATCAAAATACCAAGGAACCCTTTTGATAACTGCAACACAAGATGCACAAGGTAAGATTTTTCCACTTGGCTTATATGTTACAAATTCAGAGAATGATGATTCATGGAAGTGGTTTTTTGAACAACTACAAATAGCACTAGGAATTAGAGAAAAATTGCGCATCATATTAGACAAACACGAAAGCATTGCATCAGTTGTAAAAAATGTCTACCCTGAAGCTTCACATATGTTTTGCATATTCCATTTATTGAACAACTTGAAAACAAAGTTAAAAAAGAATGCAACACAGATCAAGGAATTCTTTTATATAGCTATGAAATGTTACACATTACAAGAGTTCCAAAGTAATATGGCAGAAATAAAGAAGCTAGACATACATGTCCACAACTACCTTAAAGAAATTAGATTCAAAAAGTGGACAAAAGTGCATCTGACCAACAACAAATATTGAATGATGACTACAAATGTGGAATAATCCATAATTCAATAATTAAATCTACAAAAGAGCTGCTAATCATAACTCTCCTAGAATAGGTATACAATAAACCAAAATATCACAAGAGAAACTTTTAGAAAGCTTACAAAGAAAGTTGAGGACATACTCAATAAAAATTACATCAAATCCCAAAAACTCAAGGTAACAGCTCAGTACCTTCTTATATTATCAAAATCATTAGTTTATATATAAAAATAAAATATATAACATATTCTAAAAAATAGATTGTGTGTTTATTGAATTACTAATATTATTGTGTAGAAACTATTTCATCTTGTTGTTTGATGAAACAATGGTTTTGTTTTTCTATAATATATATAATTTAATAACTTTCAGTTTCACAAAATAGTATTTGATTTGTATCTTACTAGTTTCTTATTGGTATCTATTTTATTAAAAAGAATAGTATCAATATATCATTGGTTTCATATGCATAATTCAGGTGCAAAAAGCAAATGATCACTTGTACAATGTCTATATTAATGAAAAAATAGACATAGTACATTTGAAAGACATGACATGAACATGCAACAAGTTCTAACTTAACCAAATGTCATGTGAATATGCATTGGTATTAAGTGAGCTAAATTAAGAACCATATAGCTATTGCTCAAAATACTACAGTAAAACAACGATGCTAGCAACTTATAAAGCAATAGTATACCCGCTACCAATAAGGAGCACATGGAATTTGCCAACTCAAGTAACAAGCATGCCTGTGCTGCCTCCAAGAACCAGAATTCAATTAGGAAGACCAAAGAAAAGAAGACATAAAGCTGTATAGGAAAACAAAAGTGAGCACAAATGTAGAACATGTGGCTACTATGGACACAACAATAAGACTTGTAGATACAAACCACAGAACACATGAGATTCATAATAAATTTTTATTTTTTTCACATTTATACTCTATTCAGTTTTTAAAACATTACATACATTAATTCACATTTTTTAATTACCATATATAGTTTGTTTCAAATACAAAATTAACATAGTTTATTAAAAAACAGATAGAAGCATAAAATTGATATATAGTGTGTTTTATTTGAAAAATAGGTATCAAATTCATATATGATTTGTTAAAAATCCATAATAGGTAACCAATTCTACTTTCATAGATATTCAATTTTGAATATTATTTGTATCTACTTGGAATAGTATTAGTAGATACACTATTATAGAGATATCAGCAAAAGAAAAATAAAATTCTGCAAACTTGTTAAAATAAAATCAACTCCGTGCCTTTAAAAAACCAAAATTAAAAAGTAATTGTAATTTAAAAAGTAAAATAATTAAAGAAAATGGACAACAACTCAAACATATTATAAAAAAGAATATTATTCATATATTATGCCTTGCTTATAAAATAAACTACTGTAAATCAAAAAATAAGAACAACATAAAAATAGAAAATATATAATTTCATTAAAAATAAAACTAATGTCAAACAACTAAGCAAACTATTAGAACTTTAAAAAACTACATAAATAACATCCAAAAGCTACAAATATCCATGACAATAATGAAAACATAACATCACTATAAAAATAGATAACATAAATTGGTTCCATTCTCCAAAAGCGTTCTTCCTCCCTTTGTGTCTTATTTTCAGCCTTCTAGCATAGTCATATTCACTATCAAAGCAGTCACTTTGCTTCAGCTTTTCGTATGAGTACAAGCTGACGGCATAATGACTCCTCATCTCCTCAATATTTAAATCAACCAAAATTTTCCTACCTTCAAGTAAGTACTTAGCAAAAGACACATAAAAGCTCCACAATTACTACATAAGACAAAAAAACTAAAAAGAAATTAAAAAAACATTCAAAAAAGAAACTTACTAGTTATCTTGTGTAGGCAAATCATCAACCAAAGTAATTTCAAAAGGCTCACCTAATTCAATGACAGAAGAATGGACATTAACATTAAATCGATGATCCTAAAAATTGAGAACATAAAAAAATAATGGCAGAAGAACACTGCAAATTCTAACACTGCTTTATTATACTTTGGACCTCTCAAAGAGTTATAAACTTACATGTGGCAATCCTTAATATGCAACACTCCCAAAACCTAATGCTTCTTTTTGGCAATATGGATAGGGAAGAAAACATGATCAACATTGAACTAAACTCTGTTGCACATCATAAAATACCCAAGAATGTACTCTACCACAACATGATCTATAGTCATAAGTGTAAGATCCTCATTTTTTCCCAAATAACTCGAATAAAGACTTTGAATCTGTTGGTCAAATTGATTATCAGTTGTTGTAAAACTAAGACAAGAATCTTTGAAAATCTTTCCTTTCTTCCTCAAGTAATAAAATAACACATCAATATGCTGAAAACCAACAAAAAATAAAAACATTACTTATACATAAAAACAATTAGAATTTGTAAAAAAAAAATAATACTATTAAAATATTATGTGTATTTGCATCTCAAAAAGACTATTTAAAACTTAAAATAGTATATTATTTGAATATGAATGGTATCTAAAAACACAAACAACATTCATAAGTTAAAAAATATCAAACTATACACACACGCACACACACACACACACACACACACACCAGTAGTGCCTAAGGATCAAAGGGTGTACAGTTCAAGTATGTGAATGCAAGCAAAGACGTAGTATGGATCATTATGCCAGTCTCACTCTTCTAGTCATAAACTAGAGGTTACCGAGCCAAAACGCATATGAGAATTTTCACAGAGTTTCTAATCTGAAGAATCCTAATTTTTTAGGCAAGCATAAAGCATACATTTTGCTACTTAAGATAAGAATGGAAAATAAATAAATTTATAAGTAAAACTTAAAAATTAAGACTTTTAAAGACATAAGATATAGAAAAAAAACTTACAAAGAAGCTTTACTAATCCAAGTAAAGGAAAATACAAAGTTCTTTATCCAAAATGAGCAAAGGGAAAATACAATATATATATTTTGTTAAGTGATAGATTTTATAGAGATCTTATATAGAGAGTGAGAGAACTATATAAAAGCTATATCAAAACTATATCTAAAATTTTTGAATGCCTTTTGAATGGAGAAAGGGCCTCCTTATATAGATAGTCTTTAAGGGTAGAGTTGGAATCACGGGAGAGCAAAAGAGCAACTATCCAAAAGAGTAGTGGCAGATTCAATAATTCTCAGAGCTTTAGTGGGTAAGGAATAGTATGTTGTCTGCCAATAATTGTTCATCTGTCTAAATCTTTTCGTTTTAGCATAGATAATTCCATATGGTCCTGGAAATGGAATGAGGGACCCCAACCTTATGGTAGGATAGAGGAAAGGGGACAAAGGTAGTTGGTGGAGCAGAATATTTGACAAAGTAGTCAAATTTTTCTGATGGTTGTCTGAGAAGATGCCAAGCATTATTATCTAGAGTGTGACCTAGAAAATAAAAATAGTTAAAATACTTTTTTTAATACATATATACCCTAACTTTTGCATGGGCCATCCATAAGGATTTTCAACCCATTGGGCTAAAAAAAATGACAGAATGAATATTTACAAGAGAATAAAAGGCTTGTTAGGCTATGGGCTTTATAGAGGAAAGAATCCCAAAATAGTCATCTTTATTGTCATTACCTAAGTCAATGAAAGGCTCTGAATCTTGAGATGTTTGGGAAGGAGCAGAAGATGATTGCTTAGGGTGAAGCAATTGTTGCATGGTTTTGAAATATTCTTCTTTAGTCTTGGCAGCTGCAAGGAGAGCATTAGCATAGGATTTTTTAGCAAGGAAACTGGATTGTACCTGAGATTGGGCATGAGAATATCCAAGGAAACCATACTTTTTAATTTATTCAATGACTGCTTCTTTGGAAATCTTTTGAGAAATTTTATATGAGTTCCACCATTTTACTTTGAATCTCCTTTGAAGAATAATAATTCCTTCATTTATATAGAAGTCAAGGTACCATTATGAGATATAAGGAACAAAGAATTTAGAGCAATATAGACATAGAAGGGTGAAATTTTTCTATGGAGGGAAGGCTTATAGTGAGAGAAAAAAAAGGTTAAAACCTTGATGGATATCAAGAGGAAGGATATCAAGAATTGGACCATAATTATTCCACCATTTAGTGAACCATGTAGGGAACTTGGTGATATCAGCATGATCATTAAGGAAAAATAACCATGTGTGGGTATTGTAAGAATTTTGGATTGAAAAGGTATTAAACCATGCTTGTTCATAGTCCTAATATGAGAATGAATGGCAAAGTCTAGTTTACTATTAAAATTAAGAGGGAAGGTTTTTGGTTTAAAGAGCTCTTGTCCCCAGTTAGAGGGATAAAGGACCTTGAGGATTTTGCAGGCAGAATAAGAAGGTTTGGTGTAGCCTTTATGATAAAAGTGTTTAAATTCAACAGAACTAGTGAATTCCAAAATTATTTGATAATATTCTTGGGGTTTTAAAAGATCCTAAGGTTCAAAAATCTAATCTTTTGGAAAATGGTTTTGTATTGAAACAAAAGGATCTTTATGGTAGAAACCATCTTCAATAGTTAAAATATTATGGATATAATTCTTTATCAAAAAATTAGAAGATGGAAGTTTTGATTGAGATAAAATAATCCATGAAATACTTTGAGTAGACACAAGAGTTAAATCATTTTGAGAAAGGGTTTTAAAGGAGGAAGATTCTCCTTTCTCAATTTTAAAAATTAGTGGAGGAGCTTTACCTAAAATACCTTTGTTGCCTTCAATGGTAGGATGCTTGATAGCTAGAGGCTGTAAGGTACTCTAGATTGTTTTAAGAAATTCAGGGATTTTTGTGATTGATTCAATAAATTAACTTTATTTGTGTTAACCATATGAGATTCATCTTGGTTAACTATATCAAACAATGACTTTATTAGCTTAACAGTAGAAAGAGGAGGGGGAATAGAAGTATCAACTTTATCTTTATCTTTATCTTTCTTTTTATGAACCATCTTTATTTATTTTGTAAAATTCTCTAGTCAGAAAATCTGGAAGAGAATTAGTATCTCCTTTAATAAATTCTATATCAAAATCAAAGATACTTAAAATAGCTTGCCATCTTGCAAAATCTATTTTGATGCAATATTTTGAACATCTTTTTATAAAAATTCTTTTGTAAATTTACAATCAATGCAAAGTAAAAAATTTTGATTTAATAATTCTGATTGAAATTTTGATATGCATGTGACAATGGAAAGAACTTATTTTTTTTTATAGTGGAGTAGTTTCTTTATATATCATTCCAGTGACCTAAAGTGTACTAAACTACAACTTCCTTATTATAAAAAACTTGTTTCAGAATACCACCATAGCCTAACTCACTAGCATATGTTTCTATAATATTAGGGAGTTTTGGATCAGCTAAGTAGAGGTAAGGAATTTTAAGAATATAAGACTTTATGTGTTTGACAATCCTAGCGTGTTCATCAGTCCAAAGGACTGGATTTTTCTTTAATCTATCATGTAGAGGTTTAGTTATCCTATTGATATTAGGACAGAAATCTAATATATAATTAAGGCTTCCTAAAAACCTTTGCAACTGGGCTTTATCAAGAATTTTGTTAGGGAACTTATTTCCAAATTTTAAGGATCTCTTAATGGGAACAATAGTACCACAACAAATATAATGTCCTAAGAATCTAACTCTGGTATGAAAGAGGGGTATTTTCTTGGTAGAAACAACAAGGCCATTAGCTTTAACTATATGAAGAAAAGTCTTTAGATGCTTGAAGTGTTGTTCAATAGAATTACAAAATAAGAACATCATCGATGTAAACGATTAAAAATTGGGAATAAGGATTAAAAATATCATTCATGATTCTTTGGAATTCTGAGGGTGCATTTTTCAATCCAAAGGGCATGACATTTCATTCGTATTGTCCAAAAGGGACAGTGAAGGCTGTCTTATATCGATGCTTTTTATCAATTTGTATTTGTCAAAATCCTGATTTCATATCAAATTTTGAAAATACAAATGCATAATGAAGTTTTTACAGAAAGTCTTTTTTGTTTAAAATAGGATGCCTAATCCATTTTAATGCTTTGTTCAAAGGTTTATAGTTGATCATAAGCCTAGGAGTACCTCTTTCTATTTCATAAGCACAACTCCAAGGAGACCTAAATTTTGAGATTAATCCTTTGGATTTAAGATCATGTATTTCTTGCTTACAATGCTGTTCCAATTTATCGTTCATCTGAATTAGTCTAGCCTTGGTAGGAATATTTTTCTTATCAAATCCTAGCTCATATGGCAAGTCAACTATATGTTATTTTCTTTTCCAAAAAGAATTTGGCAAATTAGAACAAACTTCTATTTCAAGTATATTTTGAAATTTAAAAATCTTTGACTTTATCAAATAAGTCTTTAATTATTTTTTAATTTTTTTAAAATGAAAATTTTGTTTTAAATCATGCAAATCAGTCTCTTTTCCTCGTATCAAAGCATTGATCTCATTTTTATAAACAGAGTAAGCTTTAACAAGGTTAAGAGTTATGGTTTTGGGTTTTTCCAAAAATTGAAAAGATATACGAACTTTATCATATGTGAAATCAATGGAGTTATAAGCGGTTAAATAAGGATTTATCAAATTAATGTATGGTGTCCCTAAAATCACCGTATAACTTACATTAGAAACCAAAAGAAAAGAAGTCTTTATTAGAAATCCAATGTTTAAAACACTGGCTTTTAATTTTCCATATATTTGCATTTTTGAATTGTTTGTAGAGGAAAGCTTTTCTGTGGTATGCTTTTGAAAATGATTTGGAACCATATTGGTCTTTATACAACTTAAATTAGCACTTGTATCAAATAGAGTCATGGTATTGAGTTGAAAATCTTTATAAAAAACAATAGAGACTTTTATGACATATTTTTTTGGAAGAAATTTGATTTAGAGCACAAAGAAAATCTCTTGGAACTTTATCAAGATTAGCTAAAGATTGATATTCTAAATCCTTGGTCTCATCACTATCATTGGATTCTTCAGCCAGTTTGGTGACAAGAAATTTCCTCCTCCTCTTCTGACACTAACTCTAGTAGTAAAGGTAAGCAACTTAATATGGTTACCAAGGAACAAAGCTTGATCCTAGATGTCATTCAGCATATAGATAACCTTGATGTCTAAAAAAAATATCTTAAACAGCTTAGGCAATCTCTTGAAAAGGAACCTGAACCTAAAGATACTAAGTTATCTTCCACTAGTATAGTTATATATGACCTTACTGCCATTCTGAACAGGAAGAATCCTAGTAAGAAACCTCTTAGTGATATCCAAGAAATACTGGGAGATATAAAGACCATAAAAAGAACTAGATAAAGCAATTAAAAGATAAAAAGTAAAAAGATTCTAAGTTAATCTAATTTCTTATCACCAAACTGGCTGAAGAATCTAGTGATAGTGATGAGACCAAGGATTTAGAACCTCAATCTTTAGCTATTCTTGATAAAGTTCCAAGAGATTTTCTCCATGCTCTAAATCAAGTTTCTTCTAGAAAATATATCATAAAAGTCTATGTTGTTTTTTTATAAAGATTTTCAACTCGATAGTATGGCTCTGTTTGATACAGGTGCTGATTTAAGTTGTATAAAGACCAATATAGTTTCAAATCGTTTTCAAGAGCATACCACAGAAAAGCTTTCCTCTACAAATAATTCAAAAATGCAAATAGATGGAAAAGTAGAAGCCAGTGTTTTAAATAATGGATTTCTAATAAACTTCTTTTCTTTTGGTTTCTATTATAAGTTATACGGTGATTTTAGGGATGCCATTCATTAATTTGATAACTCCCTATTTAACCACTTATAACTCCATTGATTTCACAGGTGATAAAGTTCATATATCTTTTCTAATTTTGGAAAAACCCAAAACTAGAACTCTTAACGTTGTTAAAGCTCACTCTATTTATAAAAATGAGATCAATGCTTTAATATGAGGAAAAAAGATTGGTTTGCATAATTTAAAACAAAATGTTCATTCAAAAAATTGAAGAATAATTAAAGACTGATTTGATAAAGTCAAAGATTTCTGAATTTCAAAATATAGTCAAAATAAAAGTCTGTTATGATTTACCAAATGCTTTTTGGAAAAGAAAATAGCATATAGTTGACTTGCCAAATGAGCTAGGATTTGATGAGAAAAATATTCCTACCAAGGCTAGACTGATTCAAATGAATTCTGAACTGGAACAATATTGTAAGGAAAAAATACAAGATCTTGAATCCAAAGGATTAATTTCAAAATCCAAGTCTCCTTGGAGTTGTATAGCTTTTTATGTCAATAAAGCTTCTGAAATAGAAAGAGGTACTCTTAGGCTTGTAATCAACTATAAACCTTTGAATAAAGCATTAAAATGGATTAGGTATCCTATTCCAAACAAAAAAGACTTTTTACAAAAACTTCATTATGTATTTGTATTTTTAAAATTTGATATGAAATCAAGATTTTGGCAAATACAAATTGATAAAGAGCACCGATATAAGACAACCATTAACGAAATGGAGGTGGAGATTATAATATTGAATAGAATAATGAATTATTAACACAAAACAATTATATTAACTATAAATGCAATGATTGGAGATTATGACCTAAAATCCTTAAAAGCAACTCTCATATTCAAATAAGGGTGTTTCCATTTAGATTTTACAAGCACTCTTGTGTCGTTGTAGAGATAAATAAAAACCATGAGGTTCTTTACCAATTCTTTGATCTCTCAAAATGGATTTTTTTATCTCTAGGTCCTTTCCTAACTTTTAAGTGAATTCAATTGCTTTTCCATCAAATATCCCAATTCTCATTGTAAATATTTAACTAAAACATCATATATGGTGATCAAGCATATATAACACAATCAAGTACTTAATTAAAATCAAATCATTTATTTAAAAATGCAAAACAAATAATATAATTCATTGAAACTATCATCCATTGTAATTCCAACCTCCTAAGCAATTTATCTTGATACATAATTAATAATAGCATATACACAACAAAATAATATTCAAACACTAAGAAAATTATAGAAAGGAAGAGTTAGAAACACTTAAAAACAAATTTAGAGTCTTTAATAATCTCTTTATATAATAACTTGATGAATGAAAATGTCTACAATGCCAATGCTCTTTTGATCTTCCTTCAATATCAACTTCAAGTTCTAACTATGAATGTTCTCCTAATAATCTTTATTTCTCTCTAATTTATAATTATTTTTATCTATCTCCTTTTGTAGATACAAAAAAAAAAACTTATCTTTTCTGAAGTTGATAACCACAGGGTACAAGTCATGACAAATAAAAAGCTATAATTCTTTGTGAAGGATTACATTGCTTTAACATTGGTACTTACTTTAAGGGCATTTTTGACAATCTATCTGAGTGAATTAGGTCTATATGTCTTGATGAAAGTTATACCCTTCTGAATTATCTTTCTATAGCCACTTGAATCTGAGTCTTGTAGAGGAAGTTATGGTCAAAAGAGTGCAACACGTTGTGACGACTCATGACAGAGACATCTTGTGCCGAGTTGTGACAGTCCAAAAACACTCCAAAACTTACTTCCTTCACTCCTTTGAACTTGAATGACTTTAATATGTCCATATAACTTTTATAAAATTCAAACAAACTTTAAAAATATTTATAAGTCATTCAAATTTATATAAATTTACCAAGAACAATGGATATCAAAAGCATTTGCAATTATAAATGAAATGCATGAAAACTAAACTAAAATGTTTACTAAATGCAACCTAAATATGCATGAAACATCTTAAAACTACTATGCTAATTGCAATGTATCACCTTCACTGTCCCTTTTGGACAATATGAATGGAATGTCATGCTCTTTGGATTGAAAAATGCACTCTTAGAATTCCAAAGAATCATGAATGATATTTTCAATCCTTATTCCTAATTTTGTATAGTTTACATCGATGGTATTCTTATCTTTTCTAATTTTATTGAACAACACTTTAAGCATCTAAAGACTTTTATTTATATAGTTAAAGCTAATGGCCTTATTATTTTTGGTAAGAAAATATCCCTCTTTTAGACCAAAGTCTGATTCTTAGGATATTATATATGTTGTGGTACTATTTTTCCCATTAAGAAATCCTTAGAATTTAGAAATAAGTTCCCTGAAAAAATTCTTGATAAAGTCCAGTTGCTAAGGTTTTTAGGAAGCCTTAATTATATGTTAGATTTCTGTCCTAATATTAATAGGGTTGTTAAACCTTTGCATGATAGATTAAAGAAAAATCCAGTCCCTTGGATTGATGAACATACTAGGATTGTTAAACACATAAAGTCTTATATTCCTGAAATTCCTTGCCTCTACTTAGCTAATCCGAAACTCCTTAAGATTGTAGAAATAGATGCTAGCGAGTTAGGCTATGGTGGTATTATGAAATACATTTTTAATAATAAGGAAATTGTAGTTCAGTACACTTTGGGTCACTGGAATGATACACAAAGAAACTACTCCACTATTAAAAAAGAAGTTCTTTCCATTGTCACATGTATATCAAAATTTCAATCAGATTTATTAAATCAAAATTTTTTTACTTTGCATTGATTATAAATCTGTAAAAGAAGTTTTACAAAAAGATGTTCAAAATATTACATCAAAATAGATTTTTGCAAGATGGTAAGCTATTTTGAATATCTTTGATTTTGATATAGAATTTATTAAAGGAGATACTAATTCTCTACAAGACTTTCTGACTAGAGAATTTTTACAAAATAGATAAAGATGGTTTGTAATAAGAAAGAGAAAGATAAAGATAAAGATAAAGTTGATACTTCTATTCCCCATCCTCTTTCTGCTGCTAAGCTAATAAAGTAATGGTTCAATATAGTTAACCAAGATGAATCTCATATAATTAACATAGATAAAGCTATTCAAATCTAGCAATCAATTGAATCCATCACAAAAACCCCTAAACTTCTTAAAGCAATCCAGAGTACCTTATAACCTCCAGCTATCGAGCATCCTACCATTGAAGGCAACAAAGGTATTTTAAGTAAAGCTCCTCCACTGATTTCTAAAATTGAGAAAGGAGAATCTTCCTCCTTTAAAACCCTTTCTCAAAATGATTTAACTCTTGTGTCTACTCAAAGTAGTTCATAGATTGTTTTATCTCAATCAAAATTTCCATCTTCTGATTTTTTGATAAAGAATTCTATCCAGAATATTTTAATTGTCAAAGATGGTTTCTAACATAAAGATCCTTTTGTTTCAATGCAAAATTTTTTTTTGAAAGATTAGTTTTTTAAACCCTAGGATCTTTCAAAACCCCAAGAATGTTATCAAATAATTTTGGAATTCATTGGTTCTGCTGAATTTAAACACTTTTATCGTAAAAGCTACACCAAACCTTCTTATTCTACCTGTAAAATCCTTAAGGTCCTCCATCCCTCTGATTGGGGATAAGAGCTCTTTAAACCAAAATCCTTCCCTCTTAAGTTTAATACTAAACTAGACTTTTGTCATTCATTCTTATATTAGGACTATGAATAAGTAAGGTTCAGTACCTTCTTAATCCAAAATTCTTATAATACCCACAAATGGTTATTTTTCCTTAGTGATCATGTTGATATCACTAAGTTCCCTTCATGGTTCACTATATGGTGGAATAATTATGGTCCAATTCTTGATATCCTTCCCCTTAATATCTGTTAATGTTTTAACCTTTTTTCCTCTCACTATAAGCCTTTCCTCTAGAGAAAAAGTTCTATGTCTATATTGCTCTAAATTCTTTGTTCCTTGGGTCTCACAATGGTACCTTGACTTCTATATAAATGAAGGAATTATTATTCTTTAAATGAGATTCAAAGTAAAATGGTGGAATAATAAATAAAATTCCTCAAAAGATTTCCAAAGAAGTAGTCACTGAATGGCTTAAAAGGCAGGGTTTCCTTGGATATTCTTGTGCCCAATCTCAGGTACAATCTAGTTGCCTTGCTAAAAAATCCCATGCCAGTGCTCCTCTTTACTACTGCTAAAACTAAAGAAGAATATTTCAAGATCATGCAACAATTACTTCACTCTAAGCAATTATCTTCTGCTCCTTCCTAAACATCTCAAGATTTAGAGCTCTTCATTGACTTGGGTAATGACAATGAAGATGACTGTTTTGCGATTCTTCCTTTTATAAAGCCCATAAGCTAACAAGCCTTTTATTCTCTTATAAATATTCCTTCTGTTATTGTTATCTTTTTTAGCCTAGTGGGTTGAAAATCCTTATGGATGGCCAATGTGAAAGTTCATCTTGAGTGTGACCTAGAAAGTAAAAATAGTTAAAATAATATATATATATATATATATATTATTTTAACTATTTTTACTTTCTAGGTCACACTCAAGATGATAATGTTTGGCATCTTCTCAGACAACCATCGGGAAAAATTGACTACTTTATCAAATATTCTACTCCACCAACTGCCGCTGTCCCCCTTTCCTCTATCCTGCCATAAGGCTGGGGTTCATCATTCCACTTCTAGGACCACCTGAGATTATCTATCCTAAAAAGAAAAGATTAAGACAAATGAAGAATTATTGGTGGATAAAGTACTATTCCTTACCCACTGAAGCTCTGAGAATTATTGAATCTACCACTACTCTTTTAGATAGTTACTCTTTTGCTCTCTCATGATTCCAGCTCTACCCTTAAAGACTCTCTATATAAGGAGGCCCCTTCTCCCTTCAAAAGGCATTTGAAAATTTTAGATATAGTTTTAATATAACTTTCATATAGTTCTCTCACTCTTTGTATAAGATCTCTAGAAAACCTATCACTTAACAAAAAATATATATATTGTATTTTCCTTTTGCTCATTTTGGATAAAGAACTCTGTATTTTCTCTTACTTGGATCAATAAAGCTTCTTTGTAAGTTCATTTTCTATATCTTATGTCTTTAAAAGTCTTATTTTTTAAGTTGTAGTTATAAATTTATTTATTTTCCATTCTTATCTTAAGTTGCAGAACGTATGCTCTATGCTTGCTTAAGAAATTAGGATCCTGCATATTAGAAACTTTGTGAAAATTCTCACATGCATTTTGGCTCGGTAACCTCTAGTCTAAGATTAGAAGAGTGAGATCAGCACATTGATCCATACTATATCTTTGCATTGCATTCACATACTTGAACTGTATACCTTTGATCCTTAGGCACTATTGGTATCAAATCTAGACCCATAATATATATATATATATATATATATATATATATATATATATATATATATATATATATATATATATAAACAAACAAAATACATAAAAATCAGGAAACTTACAGAAGATGATAATGAACAACCACAATAATTCAAAACATGAAACTAAGTTTTTGAAGCTATAGTATCAACTCCAAATTTGAAAGTATGAGTAATATGATCATCATTATCAGAATAAAAGTTTTTCCTATAAAAAAAAATAAAAACTCAGTAAAGGTTGCAAAAAAATTACCAAAACAAAAACTTGAAAACTTATACTTGTTTTTCTTCTTGAACAAAAAATCAAGCCAAGAATCAAAATCATAACGACTTTGAAAATCTATCAGATCATTAATATTTCTACGTAATGGACATAAATCCTTAACAATAGTTGGAACTTTCCTCTCCTTCCCTCCAATTTCTAATGAACCAAATTCATTTAAGAAGGGAGATTTTAAAAAATATGTAGTTTTAATCTCCCTTTTAGTTGCAGCAGTTTCAAAAACTTTCTTTTTACCTGAAAATAAACAAATACAAAATAATCAATAAATAATAAAAATACAAAAAATCAAAAATAAAAAATACAATAAACAAAAATAACATATTCATTAACACAAACACATACATCATCATCACAATATTCACCAATAACTTTGACAGCTAATTCAATAATGGCACAAACATCAACATCTATATCATCCTTCTCAACCTAACATAAATTACAAAATAAATAAAATAGTATCAGAAACCAAATAGATTCAAATAATATGCATATATCAGAATCCAAAAAAGAATGTATATCACAGTCCATTAAACAAATTCATTTACATTAGAATCCTTAGCAGTACTATCATCATTTGCTTTCTTCCCATCAGCATCATCACTCTTTTGTTCGTTGCCAGCTCTAGCATAAGAAGAACTAGAAAATCCAACACCATCCCCACCTTCACATGCACAAAAAAAACCACTAAAATTTTAATTTAAATAGCAATTAAAACACAAAAGTAAAAAAAAAAGGAAATAAAAATCACCTCTAGAACCTAAAACTCCCCCATCACCATTAGTATCTCCATTGCCATCTTTATCCTTCTTTAAATCATTAACACCCCCCCCCCTAAAACTTCTTCTTCCATCACTTATTCTTTAATTTTTTCTTTTGCTTTCTCACCAACCTATTAAAAAACAAATACTATAAAAATCTAAAAAAACACAACATAAGAAAAAAAAGTATATAATATGAAACTAAATGGTATATTATCAGAACATAATATTTAATAAAATTCAAATGTACTTCAACATTAGTAAGATTCTCCATAACAAAGTCAATACCATCATCAGATTCTTCCACACTATCACTTTTTACTCTAAGGCCCTTATAATCACCTTCCCTCCCACTTACATTCTAAGCCTGAAAAAAATACATTTATAAAAATTAGAATATAATCATAATATAATCCATATATAACATTGAAAAACTAAAAAAAATCATAATAAAGTAACCATACCTCATCACCACCAATAACTCCTAGTTTATCCATAACTAACTTCAAACAACAAAACACTTTATCTAACTTAACAAAAACATCTTTCCTCAAAATAATAATCTTTTTTGCCAAATCATTTTTTTCAATAATTTCTTTCAAATCAAAACCATAAACTCGAGATTAGCCTCCAATAGAACTCTATCCCATCTCTCCAACTGGTGGCCCACCAAGAAAATCATCATTAAAGTCTTTCTCATCATTACCACCGATAGTAGCAGATTTGCCTTTATAAAAAAGCCACTCAACTTCAACTTCAACTTTAACTTCTTTCTTTCTTCAATAGTTGGAGTACTATTTCACAACTTTAACTACAAAAAAAAGTTATACAACAAAAAGATAAAAATAAAAGAAAATGAATCACCTTCTTTGCAGATTGACGGAAGATAATATGTTGTAGCACCTTGAAACAAAGTGTACTCTTACAAGACCAATTAAAAAATGTAGTATATGACCACTAGAAAATGTGGCTAATAGGCCAATAACATAGGGGTAGCACTTATAAAACTAGATTTGAAATGCATAAGGAAGTCCATTCAAATGATAAAACCACCCCGGTCATGCAATTTCTCATTCTTATCAACAAACCTTCCCTTCAAAGACTTCACAGTAATATAAAAAATATCCAAACCGCAACAATAAGAGTCAAACAATCCCATAGCAACAATGTCCAAATTTTTTCTAGAAACTCTTATATTCATACTAGAAGAAAATAAAAATAACTCAATAAAATATAGAACAGTAAGTTTTAAACAGTCATCATTATTCTCCCATTTTTTTATATTAAAGCAATCTTGAATTAACTACTTTGTAATCTTACCCACACCATCAAAATACATCTCAATAAGAATTTTATAATTACAATGAACACCTATATTCTTCAAATAATCAACACAATTTAAATCACTAACCAATGCAAACTTTCCCAAACCAAATTTTAACCTAGTACCACAAACATCAAACCAAGACTCTATAGCATTTGGCTGCCTCAATTCCCTAAGCAATAAAGAGTGAATTAACTGGCACTGTACTTTGAATTTAGGAAGATCAAGAAAATACCCAAAACTTGTAGCCTTAAACATAGCCAACTATTAATCATTCAAAGTCTTTTTAATGTTAGAAATAACATTAAAACTCAAAGAAAAACCAACTGTAGAACTGATATAATCCTCATGACGAATCAATAGTTCCTAATCCTATAATAAAATATACATATATTACAAAAAAAAAACAGATACACCAAAATAACAATAGCATAAAAATAATATACAAAAAAATTAAATAAGATACAAATAATATGCACATAATTTAAATAGAAACACCAAAAACCCTAAACGCAAAAAATAACATTTGAATAAAATAGAATAATATACAAAAAAAATTATTGAAAAAAAAATTCATACCTTTAACTCAACATTTTCATATGGCTCGTTAATAGTAACTTTAGCCCTCTTCCTCATACTCTCTTCATGAACATCAACATTTTCAGAAACCCTCTTTTTTTGATAGGGGATTTAGGAAAACCAGGTTTAGGTTTCCCTTTAGATTTCATTTCATTTTTCTTATCCCCTTATTTTATTTTTTTACTTTCATATTTTACACACATATATGTAAGCCATCTAGCATTCATTATCCAAAATCTAGGGTACTAATAAAAGGAAATAATTAAAACAATAATACAACATTTTTACTGTAGTTAATCATTTTAACAAATTAAAATTAATAACTATAATGTTCATGAATTGAACTATGTGTAACCTATAATTAATATATATTATTTAATTATTTTAAATATAAATAAAAAAATAATACAAATATCCTATTTAAATAATTTTTATAAATAAAAATTATAAAATAATTAATAAATTTTTTAAAAATAAAATTCATTTCTTAATTTTAGTTTTGTAATTATTACAAGCTTTCACTAAAAGTGTGTTTGGTATAAATGAAGTCCGTAAAATTTTATGAAATTCATTTGCAAATTTAAATTATGTGTGTTTGGTTTAAGTGAAGATTTTGTAGAATTTATTTGCAATTTCAAATTTTTAAATTTGTGGAATTGATTATAACTATAATAAATTCTAATAAAATTGTTGAAATTTACAAATGAACTTCACAACTTTTAATTCTATATTTTTAAATGACTAAAATACTCCTCATTGTTTTTATTTTCAAAAATATCTTTCTATTTTTTTTCTCATTTCTAAAAAATGATCTTGTAGATCAATTATCTAACTTTTTATCTTTATAGCTTATGCAATGCAATTATATAGCTTGAAATTTTTTTTTATTATTATTATTTTTGCATTTGATGCCCCCAGTATACGATGGTTATAAAAACTCTGAATATTTCAAAGTTGAGCTGGGCGGACTCATAAAAGGAGCAAAACTCTTTCAGGATTTAATGGGTATTGAGTACTTTCCTATTAGTTATTAGGTATTGAGTTATGAGTACAAGTTTGTTGACCTTAGCAATAATCAATCTTAAATTTGATCTTAACAAATTTAATTTTCAGCATTTAATTTATTTATTTAAGTGTATATAAGTTAGGACTCTATTGGAAGTTAAAATGAAGTATGATTATCTTGGGCTAATTCGACCTTTGAGATTCAAGGAAGCTTTTGATATCCTTAGAGCTTTATAATGAGAAAATTATCTTCTACACATTTGAATTAGACATCTTGAGATTTTTGAATTGGGCTTATTTTTCAAAGTCTAAGTTCATTTGGGTATGTAAATATTGAGTCAAAATCAATGTATGCATCTACCATTTCAGATTGCACAACTCTTAGTATTTTAGACGTATCTTGAGCTAAAGATGTCCAATTTAGGTGATTGAAAACGGTATGGAAAACTAAGTCAAATATCTAAAAATTTCATGAAGAAATTTTAAGAAAATTAAAACATCTTCAATATAAAATCATGGGTTCAACTTGTGCATAGTTGTTTGACAGTAGTCTGAATTTCAAATTGCATAACTCCTAGTATTTTGGACATATATTGAACTGTAGATGTCTAATTAAGGTAATTAAAAATGATATGAAAATATAAGTCAAATATATACAATTTTTTTGAAGAGAGTTTAGGTAAATTCAAATGTCTTCAATATAAAATCATGGGTTCAACTTATGCATAGCTATTTGACAGTAGTCTGCATTTTAGATTGCATAGCTCTTAGTATTTTGGATATATATTGAGCTAAAAAATTCTAATTGAGGTGATTCAAAATGATATGAAAATTTGAGTCAAATATCTACAACTTTTATGAACAAAGTATGGGCAAAATCGAACGTCTTTAGTAGCCAATTATAGTTTTAATCCATGCATAGTTGTTTGACAACATCACCTACAATAATTCAAAATTATAAACATTGAATTCAAAAAATAAATGTTGGACACATTACTTGCACCTCTAATCACTATATTTTTGAGTGTTTTTCTATATAAACACCTTTATAACTGAATAGAAGTGAAGAAACTTATTTTATCCTTCATTCTTTCTTAAGCTTTTAATTGAGCTCTTAAATTCTCTTAAAAAATTCTTTGTTTGTATAACTCTTATGAGAGTTGGTTGTGTGTTAGAAATATAATTTCTCTTCATCTTAAATCTTGGGATAGATTAGAAGGGAAGTGAGATTTATTTCTTTGTCCATTGAAACACTTAGGATTTGGTTTTTGAGTGAGATTTGAAAACTCAAGTTGTACGGTTGTAAGAGTGAGGCATAAAACTCTTGTGTAATCTCTATCTTATGAATAAGATTATGGGTGATTGAAAATCCTAACTTAGGGATAAGTTAGGCGGAGTCGTAGGATTATTGTTGAATCCGAACTCCTTAAATTTTTTTATTCTTCATTCATCCTTCTTAACTTCCATTTAATTCTTGCAAAGAATTCTTTTAATTTCTAATTTTTATTTGATATTCCTATTCACCCCCCCCCCCCCCTCTAGGACTCTTTTCAATTGGTATCAAAGCTTAAATTCTTAGTACTTTATTGCTAGAATACAAGATCATAGGGAGTGAATCATAAAACATCTCTTCTTTTAGATCATTCTTTGATGGTAGTGATTATCCATATTGGAAATTGAAAATGGAATTATATCTTGATTGTGATTCCATCAAACTTTGGGACATTGTCTTAAGAGGTTAGGAACAACCTACAACTATCATTGATGGTGTGGTAACTACTTTTATAAGAAGCCAATGGAGTATTAATCAAAAGGAAGAAAATTAAAAAAATGAAAAAGCTATGATTACTCTAGTCTTTTCAATGACAAGAGAAAAAGGAGGTAAGCTTCAAAATTGTATATCGGCCAAAGAAATGTGGGAGACCTTAGAAAACCACTATGAAGGCAACATTCAAGTAAGAAGTAAGAAGGTTCAACTTCATATGTCTGAATATGAACTCTTCAAAATGAAGCCTCATGAATCAATCACAGAGATGACAAACCATCTGAATGCTCTCCTCACAACCCTTAAGAAACTTAGAAAACATTTCTCCAAGGAAGATATAAAAAACAAGATTCTAAGAATCCTACTTAAGAAGGATTGGGAATCTCGTGTTACTTTAATTGAGGAAGCTCAAGACCTCACCACTTTATTAACCAATATGCTCATTGGTAAGCTCTTAACACATGAGATCACTATTAAGCAAAGAGGTGAAGATCAAGAAGAGAAAGAAAAAAAGAAAAGGAGCATTACTCTACAAGCTCTTTAAGAAGATAATGAAGAGGAAAGTATCAAAGATTCTAGTGATGAAGATGGTGACATTTCCATGCTCACTAGGAACTTTAAAAAGTTTTTGAGAAAGAAAAACTTCTTAAGAATAAAGGACTTCAACAAGAAGTTCAAAGAAGATGGGAAGAAGAAAACTAAGGAGGTTACTTGATATGAATACAAGAAACTAAGACATATTAGAAATGAGTGTCCCAAACTCAAATTCAAGAATAAGGGAGCAAAAGATAAAAAGAAGGCATTTAAAGCTACTTGGGATGATTCCTTTGAATCCAAACAGGAAGAGGAATAGGAACAACAAGAAATGGCTAATCTTTGCTTCATGGCTCTTGAAAACAAAAATGAGGTACCATCTACTTCTTATTCTTCCTTTGATGATTGTGATAATTATTGTGATGATGATGATGATGATGAGAGCTTTATTATGAGTATTTGTTAAATGTAAAATTTTATTCTCTAAGAAGAAACATTATAAGCATGAGTTAGCTAGCTTAAATAGAGAATTAGAAAATTTAAAAATTATTTTTGCTAAACTTATTGAACCAAACAAAAAACTTGTCAGTGATGCAAAATCTTTTAATTCTTTAGAAGATCAACTTAAGAAAGCAAATGATGAAAATCATAAGCTTTTTAAGGAGGTCTTAGAATTAAAGAATTCCATTGATAAATTTAAGAGAGGAAAAGAAACTTTAGATAGTCTTATTGACTCTCAAAAATTTCATGGAGATACCTATGGAATTGGATATAAGAATGAAACGTCTTCATCATCTTCATCACATATTAATTTTGTAAAAGCTTCACATGATTCCACTCCTTCATCCTCTAAATCAAATGACAATTAAGATTTTAAAGCTAAAAGATCTCATGTGTTAAATAACAAGGGAAAGTCTCATAAGATTCATCCTTCATTAACACAAAGAGGTAAGGCTCAAACTAGAGTACCTCAACTCAAGCATGCTTATATATACATTAGACATAATTATAATAGACATGATACATAACACAATGCACATAAACATGTTGTAAAAAATTATCGAAATACACATCACCATTGCCAATGCATGTCTCACTTAATGAGACAGAACAATAGGAGATACACACAACACCAAAGGCATGTTATACACACAACACCAAAGGCATGTTGCACACACTAAGAAACCATTTCATCCTAGGAGGAATAAATTCAAAAATATTGTATCTTCTTATTGCATGAACAAAGGACATACTAACAATGTGTGCTTCTATAGAAGACTACATATGAATTTACTTCCTACGGATTATCTTAAAACTAACCAACCTAGATCAAGAAAGGTTTGGGTCCAAAAGAGCATTTAAATTATTTTTTGTAGATGTAATTGAAATCCACAAGAACAAAAAGCAAGTGGTATCTCGATAGTGGATGTTCAAGACATATGAAGGAAGACAAAAAGCAATTCAACAAACTTGATGCTACGGATGGAGGACACGTTACTTTTGGAGATATTGCAAAAGGAAAAATTATTGGGATTTAAGAAAGAGGTAATCCTCAATCCTTATCTATACATCATGTGTTATTTGTTAATGGTCTTAAACATAATTTGCTTAGTATAAGTCAATTATGTGATATGAGAAATAAAGTAACTTTTTATCCTAAAAATTGCCTTGTTAGTAGTCTTGATGAAAACAAAATTATTTTTAGCGGTGAAAGAGTAGACAATGTTTATGTCATTGATTTGAATAAAATTGATAACAAAGACATAAAATGCTTAGTGTCTATCTCCCATGACATATGGATATGGCATAGAAGGTTAGGACATGCAAATTTTGAGCTTTTGAATGATCTTTGTAAACATGAACTTGTGGTTGGTTTATTTAAACTTGAATTTACTAAGGATAAACCTTATGTTGCTTGCCAAAAGGAAAAACAATCCAAGTCTTCTTTTAAGATAAAAGATGTAGTGTCCACCTCTAGGCCACTTGAACTTATACATATGGATTTATTTGGACCAATTAGAGTTGTTAGTCTCGGTGGATATACTATGCTTATGTATTGGTTGATGATTTCTCTAGATTTACATGGGTATGTTTCCTTGCTCATTAGAATGATGCATTTAAAGCTTTTGAAAAGTTTGCAAAAAGAGTTCAAAAAGAAAAAGGCTTTTTTATTTCTTCTATTAGAAGTGATCATGGAACCGAGTTTGAAAATGAATTTTTCAAAACCTTTTATGATGAAAATGGAATTTCACATACATTCTCTTCTCCTAGAACTCCTTAACAAAATGGCGTAGTTTAAAAGGAAAAATAGAACTCTTATGGAAATGGCTAAAATAATGCTTCATGAGTATAATTTGCCTCTATATTTTTAAGTAGAAGCCGTTAACATGTCTTATTACATTTCAAATAGAGTTTTCAAAAGACCAAATTTGAATAAAACTTCTTATGAGCTATGGAATAGTAGAAAACCTAAAATCTTATATCTAAGAGTATTTGGATGTAAGTGCTTTATATTAAACACCAAGGATAATCTTGGAAAATTTTGATTCTGAAGCTGATGAAGGAATTTTCCTAGGCTATTCTATTTCTAGTAAAGCATACAAGATCTTTAATAAGAGAACTCTAGTAGTTGAAGAGTCAATGCATGTGGTATCTGATGAATCAAACTCACTTGATCCTAAAAAGTATGTTTGTAGTGTTGATGATCTTGTAGGTGACAATGAGATTATGGAAACACAAGAAGAAAATGCTATTAAGCCTTTGGAACTTAAAGATCCAAGCAAGGAGGAAATGAGGAGACATCTCAACCTACCTTTAAGGATGAACTTCCAAAAGATTGACAATTCAAGAAAGCTCATCCTCAAGACCTCATTATAGGTGACATTACAAAAGGGGTAACCATTAGATTTCAATTAAAGTCTATTGTTAATTTAACCTTCATTTCTCAAATTGAACCCAAAAATATTTATGATGCTTTGTGTGATGAATTTTAGGTCTTTGCTATGCAAGAAGAGTTAAATCAGTTTAAGAGAAATAAGGTTTGGACCTTGGTTCTTAGACCTAAACATCATTTTATTATAGGCACTAAATGGGTGTTTAGAAATAAGATGAATGAATAAGGTGTCATAACTAGGAACAAAGCTAGATTAGTAGCTAAAGTTTATAATCAAGAGGAAGACATTGATTATGATGAAACCTTTGCCCCCTTTGCAAAGTTAGAAGCTATTAGGATGTTACTTGTATTTACATCATTTATGGATTTCAAACTTTATCAAATGGATATTAAAAGTGCATTTTTAAATGGTTTTATTCAAGAAGAGATGTATGTTAAATAACCTCTGGGTTTTGAAAGCTTTGATTTTCCAAATCATGTATTCAAACTTTCCAAAGCATTATATGGATTGAAACAAGCTCCTAGAGCTTGGTATGAAAGATTGAGAAACTTTTTATTAGAGAAAGGTTTCTCTAAAGGAAAAGTTGATACAACTCTTTTCATAAAAAAATTTAAGCATGATTTATTAATTATTCAAATATATGTTGATTACATTATATTCACTGCTACTAACCATTGCTTGTGTGAGGAATTCTCTAATTTATTTCAAGGAGAATTTGAGATGAGTATGATGGGTGAACTCAAATTCTTTCTTGAACTACAAATCAAGCAATGCAAAAATGGGATTTTCATCAATCAAACTAAGTATGCAAGAGACATTCTTAAGAAATTTAGCATGAATGGAGCTAAGATAAGTAAACTCCAATCAACACCATAACCAGACTTAATAAAGATGAGAATGGCAAACTGGTTGATGAAAAGTGATTTAGAGGTATGATTGGATCCCTTATTTATTTAACTGCTAGTAGACTCGATATTATCTTTGCTACTTGCTTGTGTGCTAGATTTCAATCTAGTCCTTGAAAGTCTCATTTGAATGCTATCAAAATAATTTTTAAATATCTTTGTGGTACAATGCATTTAGGACCTTAGTATCCTAGGAGTTCATCCTTTAACTTAATTAGTTATTATGATGTGGACTTTGCCTGTAGTTTACTAGATAGAAAAAGCACTTCCAAAACTTGTCAATTTTTAGGACAATATTTAGTTTCTAGGTTTAGTAAGAAACAAGTTTTAGTTTCCTTGTCCACTACTGAAGTTGAGTATATCATAGTAAGTCTTTATTGTTCATAATTTTGTGGCAAAAACAACAGTTGTTAGACTATAGTGTAAAACCTGATCACATTCCAATCAAATGTGACAATACAAGTGCTATCAACCTAAGCAAAAATCCTATTCAGCATTCTGGAACTAATCATATAGACATTAGACATCATTTCTTGTGTGATCATGTTCAAATTGGTAATATCTCACTTGAATTTGTTGATACAAATAATCAACTTGCAGATATCATCACCAAACCTCTCAATGAAGAGAGATTAAATTTTATTAAGCATGAACTTGATATGATTGATGGCTCTAGTTTATCTTGATTTTATGTTTAATTGATGGTTGAATTGTTTTCATGTGAAATTGTGTTGCGCTTATTTATTACTTTGATTGATAAATATTTTGATTTTGATCTTAAAATTTCTTTTATATAGTTGTCAGTTTATATTTGGTTTATCTTTTTAAATTTCCTTTTGCATTTTGTTAAAGGAGGAGAAATAATTTGAGTTTACATGTGTACTTAGTTAATTTTTTTTACATGAGTAATTTTTTTTTTAATCTTAAAACTCACTTAAAAAATGAGTTTATGTTAATGACATATTATATTTTTGTTTGATATAGGGGGAGAAAATTTATTTAAATTTTTGCATGCATATTAACATTATAAGTATGCCTAATTTTGTCATATATCATATGTGACAAAAGGCCTTATTTTGCTTACTTTGTTTATGTATGACACAGATTTTATAAAGATTTTGTGTATCTTTGTTTTCATTTTTCCCTTATATCTCTCTCTTTTCTTTTTGTTTTTGATAAAGGGAGAGAAATATATTTAAGTTTGTTATTTGTTACTATATATGTGTATAATATTTTATTATTATGTTTATACATGCATAATTCATGTATAAAATCTTCTTAGGAATTGTTTTAATCTTTGATAAGACATGAATATCTTCTTAGGAATTGTTTTGATCTTTAATAAGGCATGAATATCTTTCTTAGGAATTGTTTTGATCTTTGATAAGGCATGAATATTTTCTTAGGAATTGTTTTGATCTTTAATAAGGCATGAATATTTTTACAAAGATTTGGTGTATCTTTGCTTTGTTCCTATAGGAATTTTGGTCATTTTAGGTTCATCTCCCCTTATATGTCTCTCTTTTCCTTTTGCCTTCCTACAAAGAGAGGAAAATATGTTATGAATAATTTGTGTTTATTTTTTTATATGCTAAGTGCTACATGATTGATTAGTTAGCTAAGCTCTATATGATCATATGATAATTAAGCATGTCTAGCATCAACATTATTATTATTATATATACTATTTTTGTGATGCATTTTAGTGGCATTATATGCATATATGCTTGAAATTATTTCCTCACGTTGCCTAACATTTATTTAAATGATCATGTTATCATATTTTATGTTTTTAATACATTTTTCATAAGAATGCCATGTTTTTATCCCTCTTGCTATATTTTATGTTTCTTATCATGTCCATATTCATAGGGGGAGAAATAAATAAATATATTTTATTTCATTTGGTATCATTATTATCATAAATATTATCACACACTTTACTTTGTATTATTTTTTATCAAACTCAAAATAAAATTTTCAAAATAAAAAGGAGGAGATTATTAAATTTAGCAATAATCAATTGTAATTTTGAGCATTTAATTTTTTTTTTTAAGTGCGTATAAGTTAGGACTCTATTGGAAGTTAAAATGAAGTATGATTATCTTAGGCTTATTCAACCTTTGAGATTCAAGGAGGCTTTTGACATCTGTAGGGATTTATAATGAGAAAATTATCTCCTTCAAATTTTAAGTAAACATCTTAAGCTTTCTGAATTGGGCTTATTTGTCAAAATCTGAGTTCATTTGGGCATGCAAATATTGAGTTGAAATCAACATATGCGTCTATCATTTCAAATTGCACAGCTCTTAGTATTGTAGACATATCTTAAGCTACAGATGTCCAATTGAGGTGATTTAAAATGATATGAAACTAAGTCAAATATCTACAATTTTAGGAAGAAATTTTGGGAAAATTCAAACATCTTCAATATAAAATCACGGGTTCAACTTGTGTATAGTTGTCTAACAGTAGTCTGCATTTTAGATTGCACAACTCCTAGTATTTTGGATATATCTAGAGCTAAAAATGTCAAATTGAGGTGATTCAAAATTTTATGGAAATATAAGTCAAATATATACAACTTTGGTGAAGAAATTTTGGGTAAATTCAAGCATCTTCAATACTTATGCATAGTTGTCTGACAGTAGTTTGCATTTTAGATTGTACAGCTCTTAGTATTTTGGATATATATTGAGCTAAAAAATTCTAATTGAGGTGATTCAAAATGATATGAAAATTTAAGTCAAATATCTACAACTTTTATGAAGAAAGTATGGGAAAAATCAAATGTCTTTAGTAGCCAATTACAATTTCAGTCCATGCATAGCTGTTTGACAACATCACCTACAATAATTCAAAATTATAAACATTGAATTCAAAATATAGACGTTAGAAACATTACTTGCACCTCTAATAGCTATATTTTTGAGTGTTTTTCTATATAAACAGCTTTATAGCTAAATAGAAGTGAAGAAACTTGTTTTATCATTCATTCTTTCTTAAGCTTTTAATTGAGCTCTCAAATTCTCTTAAAAAATTCTTTGTTTGTATAACTCTTGTGAGAGTTGGTTATGTGTTAGAAATAAAATTTCTCTTTATCTTAAATCTTGGGATAGATTAAAAGGTAAGTGAGATTTATTTCTAAAGGAATTGGTTTAAGTGTTGTCCATTGAAACACTTGGGATTTGGTTTTTGAGTGAGATTTGAAAACTCAAGTTGTAAGGTTGTAAGAGTAAGGCATAAAACTTTTGTGTAATCTCAATCTTATGAATAATATTATGGGTGATTGAAAATCCTAACTTGGGGATAAGTTAGGTGGAGACGTAGGATTATTGTTGAATCCGAACTCCTTAAATTTTTGTGTTCTTCATTCTTCCTTCTCAATTTCCATTCAATTCTTGCAAAGAATTCTTTCAATTCTTATTTTTATTTGATAGTCCTATTCACCCCCCCTCCATGACTCTTTTCAAAGTTTATTTTGATATAGAAATTATTGGAGTTGAATTAAAAAAGCCTTATTCGTATTATTACATTGTTATTATTATTATTATTAATGTTAATATTGTCTATTCGATTATGGGTGGATAGAAGTTAGAACAATTTTCAGTTAGTGATTTAACAAATTGGAAATTAAACACAATTACATTGTTGGTGATATGCACTAGGTCAATCATGTATGACCATGTTTTGATTTTATCATTTTATTAATAAAGAGGCATTTTTTATTATCATTTTGTGTTATGATAATTACTTAATAGTCAATTCTTACTAAGGTTATCAAGTATATGACTTTATAATAAAACCTTTAAATTAAAATATGAGTTCTATTCAAATTATCCCTAGTCATAACAATGTCTTAAGGCTAGTATGGTGTTGATTAATAATTATGTTTTACTAATCATGAATATGAGATATTAAGTCAACTCATAGGTACTTATTTGAGAAATAAAGTGCTGGATTGACCCATTATGAGAATACTACATAGATGATTATCAAAAGTAATTCTCATCACAGTAATATTGGCTTAGTCATCTAACCTTGAAATCACCATGGATTTCTACATAACTATTTTGTATTTTGACACAATCTTACATTATCTTTAATCGAATGATAAAATAGGTTGTTGTTGGGTATGAAATGAGTTATGTGAGGAACGTGAGTGATTAAGAAAGAATTTATCCCTCATTTAATCTGAGTAAAATATCTATAGACTCTTTGATAAGATAAACTGAGGAAAATGCATGACCATGCTAAAGTAAATTGATAAAGAGTCATCATTCTCAGTCTACTTGGTATTAAGAAATAATATGATTGAATTCTATAAGGATGACATAATCTATACCTTATATTCAATTAAGATATCATGTGACAAAGGGACTAGAATATTTACAGTATATTAGGTTATGTTAGATTATTGACTTCACATGACTTGGGTAGTCATAATGTCTTGCTAGAGGCCACTTATGACTTGTAGGCCTAAATATAAATTTAAGGTCCACTGCCAACGTCATATGAACCTATAGGGTCATACACTTTGAACAATCCTAAAATGAATATGGGTTTAACAAGCATAAATAAGCTCTGTGGAAACAAATAAATATAATATTTATTTATTTTGTTTATTTATTTAAGGTAAAGGTTATTTTAAATAAATAGAAAAATTATTTTTTATTTAATTTTAAATAAAATCAGAATAAGAATAAGTGAAAATTATCAAAAGGTCATTTGGTAAGTGAAACCCTAATTTAAAGGTCTATAAATATATTATATTCTCTAGGATTTCACTTACTCATTATTCTACCACCAAATTTATTTTTCTCACTTTTAGAAAATAAAACACAAAGTTCTTTTCATTCTTGATTTATGAGAAATCAAGAGAAGGTGCTAGCATATAGGCATTCATTTTCAATTAAAGGTTGTTCATATGGACACTTGTGGAGGATGGATTCTTTTGGAGACGTCTTAATCCGAACTGCCAAATTAAAAGCTCGAGGTAAGGTATCACCGGAGTAAACCTTGTCTCTCCCTTCTAGAAATCTTGCCCCTTCTGCATTTGTGGTAAGATTTTGAAAACCCTAGATTTAATCAATTAATCAAATTACTTGGATCCAGGTTCTAGTTTGTGGTTAAAATTTAATTTTTCACTGTGTATGAAATTACGAAACCCAATAATTTTACCATAAAAAATTTTCTTCTAAATTTTGTAGAGCTTACATCACAAAGACATTATAAAAGAGGATGCCATATTGAGATAGGCTTTATGAGAAGAAATATGCAGAAGAAGCAAGTTAAGTAATCATAAAGTAAGAAGTATACTTTTTTTAAACTACAGCTTCAAGAAACAGAGTTTATACAACATTCAAACAATACAAGAGAATCAATCAATCTTTGCTTTGAAATTCTCTTCTCAAACCACACCAAACAAAATTCAAACAAAAGAGAAGAAGTAGATTTTGAAGTGAAATTTGAAATGATTTTGAATCAGAAAAATAGTGAAAAGAAGAGAAAGTTTTGAAAACAAACAAGAAAACAATAAGACGCAAATTCCAAGTTTATTGCTCTAGCATATTTGTCTTATTGAAGAGATATTTATACACAATTTCATCATTTTTTTTGTTTCCCTTTTTCTTCAATAGTAATATTATTTTCTTTTTGTCTAATAATAATAATAATATTAAATATTGCTATTGCTTTCTGTTAGAACATCCACATTGGTTTACACTCTATAGATTGTAATGGATATGCCATATCATCATTTTATTATCCCCTCATTCATTACACTTTTGTTCACTATGGATTACACTAAAAAAGGTGTAATAGTCTGGACCCACTATTAAATCACATATTTATTTTAATAATTTCTTTACATATTTAAAAACTAATTATATTTATGAACTAAAATCAGAGTAAGGCAGACTAAGACACATAATTGCTAATATTTTTGCAAAAAAATAAAATTTTTGATATAAAATAATTTAAATATTTTAATAATTTAAATTTTTTTTATTAATTTTAAAAAATTACATAATCAACCTTAATTAAAACATATTGAAGAAAAGGAGAGTGGTGGGAGATAAAAGGGGAGTGATATTAAGTGATATTGAAGATGTGGTATTTATAATCAAAATTTTTATTAAATAAAATTAAAAAAATACCCTTTTTTTTGTACTACCATTCCTAATTAATTAATTTATATAGCTTTTATTTGCTTTTTATTTTTTTTAAAAAAACTCACCTGTAAAAAGGCTGCATTATGTGTGTAATCCTCATGACGCACATCTATGCCCACTATGGGTACAGTGTAATGGATAGGTGTTATGAGGGATATTACACCCTTATGAAACCCTCAATATGGATGCCCTTAGGTGTCTTTGCTAATGTGTTTAAGAGGGCTGAGATATGGAAAAAGTAAGAAATAAAAAAATAACTAAAACATGTCTCTCCTCTCTTATACTCATATATTGGGCAATTATTCAAACACCATACTAAACATAGATAGCAAAAGATTGAGTAAATAACAATAATAAAAATTATAGATTTAATTTCAGATTATTGCAGAATTTTGATTATTTTTGTTTTGTCAAATTTCTCAAGCCAAGGCATCTGTAACTTTCTTGGAGGATTAACGGCATAGGTTCATACATAACAAGTAATTAATTATATTGCCATAACAATTTGGAATTAAAAGAATGTTACAATAATGAACATGGTTATTAGCTTAATTTTTCTACTATAACTATCAATTTCATTCTGACAAAAATTCAAGAATGTTATTAGAGTAATGAAGTGTTCATTTTTTTAGGTGACCTGAAATGTTAGGGTAGAGAGAGAGAGACTGCCCTCACTTGTATTCTCCCTCTGGTAGAGAAACAGTTAGCGATGGTAAGAAAAGAACTATAAAATATGAAATAGGGCTATACACACTCATATATACATATACATAAACACACACGCGTATACACACGTGTGTATGAAAGAATTTGGAATTGAAAAGAATGTTACAATAATGAACACCGCAATCTTGGTTATAAATTGCATATAGAAGAAGAAACTCCATTTTATTATTACTATTATTTAAAAAAAAAACACCATTCAATAACTGATTCTTTTTTTGGTACAATTGAAGAATATTATTCCAATAACTGATTCTTTTTTGGGTACAATTAAAGAATATTATTCATATGTCAATATATATTTATATGCAAAAATATGATCAAGAGTTCTAATGTGGATGAGGTAGTATTGAAGTTTATGGATGGATTTGATAGAGTGAGCGTGTGCACTTGGGCTTCAAATGGACGTTTATGGCGGTATCGATTGATCCATGGGGCCCATAATATATCAAATCGAAGTTGACTTAGAGAGCTACAATGGGTGCTATAACTTTGTCTGTAACAGTCCATCTTTGGGCCTTTAAATTTGACTTTAAAGTTTATGTTCCTTTTTTGGAATTTTTTGTCTTTTCCTTTTTTTTTTTTTGGTTTTAGGGTTTTTTCTCTAGACACTATTTATTTGTCTCTTTGAGTTGTTTTGAGACAGTTTTTGATGAATTAAAATAAAATTATAGACATAATTCTTCCAGTTCCTCTTATATTCTTTGAATCAATAGGGTTTTGGTTTATTATTTTTGGGTATTCTTAGAATCAACAAATTCAATTCTCTCTCAAGATTTTCACTACATCAGGTGGTATCAGAGCATCAATCCTGACAACATGCCACTAAGAAGATGAGTGAAAGAGGTGTATGAACAAGATATGGAGCAAAGGGTCCAGGAGATGATTAACGAGCGAATGAATCGAGTGGTGGATTAGTTGATAGATAGATTGGCCATGATATTGGGTAATTAGAATAGAGCCCAAGGAAATAATCATCCAGAATAGTTTAGTGATGATGAGGAGGTGAGGGACGAGTATGAAGATGAGGCTCCTCATAGGCAAAATCGGCCTATCGCAGATGATAATAATAGGCGCTAGGAAATGGGCATGTGGACTGAGATTCCAGAATTTTATGGTAGCCTTCAAGCTGAAGAATTTTTGGATTGGTTATCGACAATCGAGGAGATCTTAGAATTTAAAAGGGTGCTAAAAGACAAGTGTGTACCTTTGGTTGCCATGAGATTAAGGAGTAGGGCTACTACGTGGTGGCAGCAATCAAAATTGACTCACACCAGATTGGGAAAGAGTAAAATCGCTACTTAGGAGAAGATGAAGAAGCATATGTGATCTGCCTTTCTTCCATATAATTTCTAGCTGTTGATGTACCAACATCTGCAACCAAGACAAGGTATGAGATCAGTGGATGACTACACTATGAAATTTTATCAATTGATGGCAAGGAATGAAATCCAGGAGACAGAGGATCAATTGGTAGCAAGGTATATTAGGTTTGAGGCCATAACTATAGGACACAATGAATTTGTTTGATCCTGTTTTAGTGTCCATAGCTCATTAGAGGGCTTTAGTGATTAAGAGACAATCACGAAGAACTGCCAATTCAAATACTTAGGGCAATGGGGCTGGCAGTAATAGTGCTGCTATTAATAATAGTGGTGTCAATAAAATGACAAGTGGTAGTGGTAGTAGTAGTGGTAATGGTATAGCCGGCAATAACAGAGGCATGGGGCAATTCAATAAACTAGCATAGGGCATAAAATGTTTTAGCTGTGGAGAGGTTGGCCATGGGCTATTTGAATGTAAAAAGACGACAGGGAAAAAGATTCTCTTCCTTGAAGAGGACCGGGAAATTGAGGGTGATCCTGTGTATAATGAGGATAAACCAGTTGAGGAATTGCTTTTGGATAAAGATGTGGGGACTGCCCTTGTCATTAGACATTCTTACCTAACCCCTAAGGCAAGTTCGGAGGAGGATTGGCTAAGGAGTAATATCTTTTAGTCTACTTGCACTATTAAAAATAAGGTATGTTGCTTTGCCATTGATGGAGGGAGTTGTGAGAATATAGTGTTTGTAGAGGTGTCCAAAAACTAGATATACTGACTGAAAGTCACCCTAAACCCTATAAATTAGCTTAGTTAAAGAAGTGTGGGGAAGTTACAGTGTCTAAGAGAGCTTTGGTGTCGTTCTCCATTGGTAAGAAGTATAAAAATATTGTATGGTGTGATATGGTGGCTATGGATGCCTTTCATTTATTATTGGCAACACTGTTGCAGTATGACAGGGACGTGACATATAATGGGAGAACCAATACTTATAGCTTCATCTTTAATGGGGTTAAAATTGTGTTGCTACCTAAGCAACAAGTGGATATGCCAAAACCAGCCAGTGGAACTAATACTCTATTGTCTTTAGCTCAATTCGATAAGGAGTTGCAAGAGTTAGACGTAGGGTATATATTGTTAGGAAAGGAGGTGGCCAAGCTTGTTACAGTCCCAGAAGTTATGGTTCCCTTGGTTACAGAATTTAATGACTTATTCCTTGATGAACTTCTTGACGGTTTGCCCCCACTTCGTGACATTTAGCATCATATTAACTTGGTACCTGGAGTGGCGCTGCCAAACAAACCACATTATAGGATGAGTCCCAGTGAGCATGAGGAGTTGCGTCAGCAAGTGGAGGAGCTACTTGTTTAGGTCACGTTAGGGAGAGCATGAGCCCTTGTGCTATTCCTACCCTTTTGACGCCTAAGAAAGATGGGTCTTAACGCATGTGTGTGGATAGCCGAGCCATCAATAAGATCACCATAAGGTACATATTTCTTATCCCACATTTGGATGATTTGCTTGATCAAATTAGTGGTGCAACTATTTTTACTAAACTTTATTTAAAGAGTGGATATTATCAAATATGTGTTCGGCATAGGGATAAGTGGAAAACAGACTAGGGAAGGGTTGTATGAGTGGCTTATGATGCCCTTCGAATTATTGAATGCCCTTAGTACCTTTATGCGTGTTATGAACCAATTGTTAAGGCCTTTCATTAGTAGGTTTATTGTGGTCTACTTTAATAATATCCTAATTTATAGTGCTAATCATAATGAGCATTTACAGCATGTTCGGGAGGTTTTTAGTGTATTGCGTAGGGAACAGTTCTATGCTGCTTTAAAAAAATGTGTCTTTATGTCTCCCAAGGTACTATTTTTGGGGTATGTGATTTCTGTAGCAGGTTTAGAAATGGATGAAGCTAAGGTGGCAATAGTAAGAGAATGGCCCAGACCAACTACTTTAATAGATCTTAGGAGTTTTCATGGTTTGGCCTCATTTTATCAGCATTTCATTGTAAATTTTAGCACCATAATGGCTCTTATTATAGATTGCATGAAGGGTAGTCGGTTTGAGTGGACGGAGCCAGCAGAAGTAGCCTTCAATGACATTAAGGAACCCCATACAATAGCCCTACTTTTAGTGTTGCCAGATTTCTCATAAGCTTTTGAGCTCCATACCGAAGCCTCTAAAGTTAGAATTGGTGCAGTCCTGAGTCAAAATAATTGCCATATGGCATTTTATAATGATAAGTTCTCTGGTTCCCAACTCAATTACAGTACATATGACATTGAGTTTTATGTAGTAGTGCAAGTAGGATAACATTGGCAACATTACCTATTTCACAAAGAATTTATCTTGTATACTGACCATGATTCTTTGAAGCATTTGCACCAGCAAGATAAAGTTTCACCCCACCATGGTAGGTGGGTCGCCTATCTTGAACATTTCACTTTTATGGTGATGCATAATTCTGGCATTACAAACAGAGTAACTGATTCTTTGAGCTGACGAAATAGTTTATTGGTGACTATACGAGTTAAGGTCCTTGGCTTTGATTCTTTTACGGATTCACTTATTACTGATCCTTACTTTTCTATGGTGTTACAAGATGTACAAGTTGGGAAGAGGATAAAATTTATGTTGCAAGATGGGTTTTTATTTTGGGGAACTCAATTGTGCATTCTAGGTTGCAGCCTATGCCTATAGATCATTAAAGAGTTACATGGTGAGGGACATGTGGATAGAGACAGAACGTTGCAACTGATTTAGGCTTCATATTTCTGGCCTTCAGTTCGTAAAGAGGTTGATAAATACGTTCAGAGATGTAGAATTTGCCAAGTTTCAAAAGGAACAACCACAAATGCAAGATTGTACATGCCTCTCCCAGTTCCTTCTCAACCTTGGACTGACATTAGTATAGACTTTTTGTTGGGATTGCCATGTACTCAGTAAGGTAATGATTCTATCTTTATTGTTGTTGATAGATTTTCTAAGATGGTTCATTTTATTCCTTGCAAGAAAACTACATACATAATAACTGTGGCATAACTGTTCTTTCGGGAAGTGTATTGTTTGCACGGGTTGCCTACATCCATTGTCTCTAACAGAGACACCAGTTTCCTCAGTTATTTTTAGCACAGCCTGTGAAAGATGATCAATACTCAACTGAATTTCAGTAGTGCTTATCACCCTCAAACAGATGGGCAAACTGAAGTGGTGAATAGGTCCTTACGCAACTTGCTGCGTTGTCTAGTGGGGGATCATGTGAAGGGTTAGGATCAAAAATTATGTCAAGCAGAATTCACCCATAACCACGTTGTTAATCGCAGCACCAGATTCAGCCCTTTCTAGGTTATTTACTCCATTCAGCCAAGGGGTCCTCTTGACTTGATGCCCCTGCCTAGCAAGACAAGGGTTTAAAGGAAAGCAGCAGATTTTTTTTCTGGTTTGCAAGATGTACACAAGACAATCTTTAACAATCTATCTACTGCTAATTCTCAGTACAAACATCTTGCAGACTAGAAACGACGACCTTTGGAGTTCGAGGTAAGTGATTTTGTATGGGTAGTCCTAACAAAAGATCGTTTTCCAGTAGGGGAATACAACAAGCTATATGCCAGGAAGATTGGTCCAGTTGAGGTAGTATAAAAGATCAATTCCAATGCTTATCGTCTGAAGTTGCCTAACCATGTCCACACGGTAGATGTGTTTAATGTTAAGCATTTAATTCCCTTCTTTGGCGATTCTTCTGATGATGATGCTATGATCAATTCGAGGCCAAATTTTCTATCACCTGGGGGGAATGATGTGGATGAGGCAACATTGAAGTTTATCGATGGATTTGATAAAGTGAGCGTACACACTTGGACTTCAAATGGACATTTATGACGGCATCGATTGACCTATAAGGCTCATAATATATCAAATCGAAGTTGATTCAGAGAGTTATAATGAGTGTTATAACTTCATTTGTAGCAGTCCATCGTTGGGCCCAAATTTCTTTGTTTAGACCTTTAAATTTGATTTTAAAGTTTATTTTCCTTTTTTGGAGTTTTTTGTCTTTTCCTTTTTTTTAGTTTTAGAGTTTTTTCTCTAGGCACTATTTATGTGCCTCTTTGAGTTGTTTTGAGACAGTTTTTGATAAATTAAAATAAAATTACAGACGTAATTCTTTCAATTCCTCTAATATTCTTTGAATTAACAGGGTTTTGGTTTATTATTTTTAGGTATTCTTAGAATCAACGAATTCAATTCTCTCAAGATTTCCACTACATCAAGTTTACATTTAAATCACAAAAGCCAATAATGAAAGAAAATAAACAGATGTCTATGCATGACCTACAATATTTATCTCAGAATTGAAGAAAACGGGATGCTTCAAAAGAGATTTGCACATGAAACAACTGCAGCTCATTGCTATGAATTCTGCAATTATGGTGCACAAAATGCTGCATGTGAAGGACGACCATCATTGTTCTTGTGGGTTCTGTAATTATAGAGAGCAAGAAATTAAAAGTAAAAACAGAGATTATTAAAACAATATTCCTTTGCAACAAATGTTCTGAAATCTGGCGATGTAGTTATGGATTGACATAATAAAGAAAAACATAGTGTAGCTAGATGATAAATTCACAATAAGCTTATACAGTAGATTAGTGAAGCACTTTGTACGTACCATTTTTGTATGCAATAGTTGTAGTGTTGTGTTAAGATCCTTCCTCCAACTCCATTTATCCTTCTCTTCGGTTAGATACACTTTCTGAAGTTCTGGTGCACTTACAACTCCTTGAGAGAAAACCTTCATCTTAGAGCAGCGTACCACAGTTACTTCTTGCAAGGATGGACATTTTATGTTGCAAGTTGCCGTGGAAAAGAGAGTAAGGCTTGTCAAACAATCGAGTTTCAGGCTTTTCAATTTGTTGAATGTGATCTCATTTTGTGCTTCATCTTCCTCATTTGCTATAATTTCTGCCAACATCTTGTAATCTTTTACAACCATTTTAGCAAGATGCACCATGCTTTTGGCAGTACGCGATGTTACTACTTCACCAGTGCATCACACTCCCACACATTCAATGTTGTTCAATTGGAGAAAGAAACAGATGATGGCACTAAATTGATCAAACTCTTGCAAAATCTTACTTTTAGAAGTTCAATATTTTGAAGAACTTTCTCCAGTTGGGAGTTTTTACTGCATATAAGTGTCAAATTAGGAAAACGAATCAGTCTTAGGCTTCGTATCTGGGCAAGACTTCTTGCATGTTTCTCCTTATTGACAAGTTCATCCAAGAGCAGCTCTTCGAAATCACAAGAATTGAGAACAAGTGACTCCACATTTGGGAACATTGGAAGGATATCAAACGGAGAAGATGATAACTTTTTATCATGAAGGTATTGCAACTCAAGTTCTTTTAGAGTGTGGAATGGGCCCTGCAATTGTATCATTGGTATGTCCTTGCTTCTTAATGTTATTACTCTTAAGTTTGGAATAACCTGGAGACCAATTGGACAAAATAAAGTCAAAGTGAGCTTTTTTTTTTTTTTTTGGTTAAATGGATTTTTCTTAAATTAGCTTTATGTTTATTTATATTGAGTGATTATATACTTTAATTTTATTTATTAGTATTTAACATTAGATAATTGTAATATTTAGTAATGATATAAATAGACTTATTCATGAAATCAAACATCCAAACTTAGCTTGTGGTTAGTCTAGCCTGGTCAAACTTGAAAAAATTTGAAATATTTTTTATAAGCTCAAATATTATGTTTGATATTTGATTTGATCCGGCTAAATATTATGCATAAATCATATATATATATATATATAATTTTTACTTAGGGCAAGCTTGATTTAAAAAATAAGTAATCTATTCAATAAAAACTGCACATTCATAAAATAATTGAAAATTTTAATGTGAATGTTTTTTTTACTGAAACGAAAAAATTAAACGTTGACAGTTTTTAACCATTCAAACTTACTTTTTTTTAAGATCTTCAAATTTACCTTTAAAATCATATTGATAATTATTTTTGAAAGATATTTCCAAATATATATATATATATATATATATATATATATATATATATATATATATATATATATATATATATATATTTTTTGGAAAGATCCTAAAAATGAAAATCATTTTTATTTATCATACCTAGAGGTGGCAAAATGGGTGCTTACCCATTTACCCACCTATACTCATTCATTTTAAATGGATTTGGATCATTAATATGTTATATATAAAAGTTAAATAGGTAATAAAAGGGTTATAAATTTTAACTCTCTTTTAAAATGATTTTATGAGTTTGAATAATGGTATCTATATATTTTAAAATATTTTATCTTCTTCTTATTTTTTGCTTATTTTTATATTCTCCCTAATTTTTCCTCTATCTTCTTTTTTTCTGTCACTCTTTTTTATTTTTCCTTGTCATCCCTTTTTTTAAAATTTTTATTTTATTCTTTTTTATCGCTTTTTTCCTTTCATTTTTTTTTAATCTTTTCCTTCTTTTTTCCATTCCATTTTTTATTTTATTTTTTTTTTCTTTTTTTATTTTTTCTTTATTTGTATATTTTCTCCACTTCCCTTTTTTTACTTTTCCTGTTTTTTATTTTATGTCTCATTATATTTATGTGTTTCAATTACGTTATATTTCTTATCAATAACAAAATTCAGAAAAAAAAAATCTTATATGTAAAATTAAATCTCATGAAATTAAATGCAATTGATTAAAATTTAATAATTTTCAGATAATGAGGAATTTTTATATGAGAAATTCAGTTTCATAAAAACATATATAATTACTCCTAGAATAAACATATATAATTCAGCAGAGATGGGTGTAAATCAAAACTTGGGATACACAAATTCACTTTTTTTAAAGGAAAAAAAAAAAAAAAAAAAAAGCAACCTGATTCAAGTTTTACGGTGGGCATACTGCCATTTTTTGGGACCCATTGTTCTTGACCTTATAAGTTGTCCACTTCTTTTGTTTGATTGCTAGACGTTTGTTAACTGCTGGTGAAGTGTGTGTCAATTCCGAGTATATTTAATTTAAGATTTAATTATTATAGCATTTCTAAAATTTAACTTATTATATTACTACAAATTTTATTTTTAATAATTAATTTACATATTTTTAAAATTTTTCATTGAACTATTATATTATTATCATTTAATTTAAGATAAATTATTAGAACTTGCTAAGGTTTATAGAAATATATTAGTTATTCACTTCTTTTTGATAAATAAATTATAACATTACTATTTTTTAAAATCCTCCTATCAATTTTGCTAGTAATTTTTAATACAAAAATTTATGTAATGCATTTAGTGTAATTTTTTAAAAAATGTGCAGATATAAGCCAATGATATTAGTTATTACTCTATTAATTAATTAAAAAAAGAAAGGAAAAAAAGATGAGGGAAAAAGGAGAAATTACAAATTAAAAAAAAAATAAAAAAGGGAAAAAAGCAAAAGGAAAACGTAATAAAAATGAGAAGGGGCATACTTATAAATAAAAAAGGGTAAGAATATAATAAATAAAAATTTAGGATATTTTTATTTATAAATTTTAAAAAGTGTTTTTTTTTGTAAATTTCTCGTAGATATAAATAAATGTGTTTAAATGAGTAAATAGGTTGATAAAATTTTTATGGGATATAAATGAATCATAAATTGATAAATGAGGGACTAAGGGTCTTTCCCATTTATTCTCAGCCCATACCCACCCAACCCACCTGTATTGCCCCTCTAATCACACCAAAATAGGAAAGAAAAACTAATGTAAACTTAAGTAGTATACAGGATTATGGGTTTTGTTAACTTGGATTTTAGATTTTAAAAGAAGCAATTTTATATTATAAAAAATTAATTTGAATTTTGTTAATATCAATCAAACTATCTATAAAATAATACATTTTTTAAAAAAAAATTATCAAAATAATGCAGTTTATTAAAAGTAAGATTCGTACCTTCTCAAAGGAGTATAGAGATTAAAGTTGACTGTCCAATTGCCTCTCAGCTTCAACCTACTTGTATTGTAGCTTTTGGGGCTTGGGTGCGAAAGTTTCCAAATTAACACAATTGAATACCTTAAAACTATTTAGAATTGGCATTTTTAAAATACGAATCCCTGGATAAAAGCACTTTAGATTTCTTAATTCCCAAAGTTGCAAATATTGTAGATTGGGAAATACAAACTTAGGAGTTGCTTCCGTTCCTTCCTTCTTTGCTACAATAGTCTCCATTTTCACAGTAGAAGCTGATGCGAAGTCTTTCAAGTTTTAGAAGGCCTTCTTTAACTATTGAAGCAGGGAATGCCCATTTTAAACTTGAACAATTCCGAATATATATTTTGCATAGATCAAGAAACGACAGAGTTCCCAAGGGATCCATATTCCAAATATACTTCAAATTTTGGAAATACTATCTTCAAAATCCTCAACTGACTGTTAGCCACATTATTTGCATCTGTTAAGATTGCTACTACTAGCTCTTGCATATCAAACACCTTTTCTACTAAATCACAATTATTTACGGATAGATTTTTCAGATTTCGAAGTCTTCCTAACATGTTGGCAAGAAAAATTTTCAATAAACCTTTTCCATCTTCCACCGTTAATGTTTCTAATTTGCAAAATGAATCTGGATGAAGTTGATTGTCCCATATCATCTTCAGGTTGTTCATTTTGAACATCTGAGTTCTATTAAGTTGGGGCATGCAATCTGCATTAATAATCATAGTCCATCAATAACTAATTTTTTTTTTTTTTTACCATGCAGCTCAGGACAAATTCATTTAACTACTTCTTTACTCACATCAAACCATAATTAATCACTACTATATCAAAGTCAACAGTATCCAATTTAATTAAATATTAAAATAATTTCTAAACTTATGAGATATAATTTTTTTTATTATAACAAAAATATTTTTAATTCTAAACACAATATCTTCAATTAAAAAAAGGCAAAAGAAATCACCTTTTCATCAAAGAAAATTCAGTTTGTTTGTCCACCTTCATCTGCACTCCAAAATTGGAAATAAAGGTATTTACTCGAGGACAACCTTTGATCTGAAATACCATCAAGAAGAGGAATTCAATTAAGTTACCCATGCAAAAATTGATAAGTTTTTGAAGAACTTTTTAGATTTTACCTTGAAAAATTCTAGTTCTGGAAGTAGAATCTTGGCCGTTGTCTCCTCTGTCGCTATTATTATTTTCATAGACTTGCAGTCACATATCTTAAGCCTTTTGAGTTGAGCAAGATTTTCAATCATAGGAGGAGTAAACAAATAGCTCAAATTTTCACATCCATCAATCACCAAAGTTGTTAATGTCTTCTGAGTGCATGAAGACAATTTCAGATCTGTCAGATTGGAGAATGTAATCTGCATAAACAAGTTTATTTCCTTTAAATTACTTTTTGAATACTCAATTTCATAACGAATATCATTTAAAGCATAATCATACTAAACAATTTAACACTGCATAAGCCTGTATATGTAGGAACTGACCTTTAGCTCGACAGTTCCATCATTTTTAAGTGATTCCGGTAGCCTCAAAAATGCGGAAGCAAATGTAATTGGACAGTCAACAATAGTAAGCACTTTCAAAGATGGACAATGCACAACACTACTTCCAGAGTTAAAATTTCTTAAGATAGGCAAAGACTCGAGAGTGATAGAGTTCAGAAGAGGAAATTTGATCTCATATCCGAACATTCCTTCCACCGCATCATTTTCTGCCACAATAAATTCAACCATGTCACAGCTTTTCACTTCTACCTCTCGTAGTTGCACAAAGCCTGAGCACATAGCAGGACTAAATACATTTCTCAGGCTGTTGCAGTTGTGGATTTTAAGCACTTCAAGGTTCTTTAAGTCTAAAAAATTTTCAGGAACCTCTCTCCAAACCTGCCTCAACCTTGGTAGATCAATCAATTGCAATTCCTTTAACTTAGAAGATTGTCCATCAACATTTGGCAATGCTGTACCAAAAATATATTCCACTAAATCGCAGTTCCTAACCTCAAACTTTCGCAATTCATTTAGACATGGTAGTAGATTGGACGAAACAGCGAGCGGGGAAATTTCACAGTCATCTATCACCAACTCTCTTAACCTGATAGAGAAATTGACCGAAAGTGATTGGTCATGCCAAACATTTTTCAGTTGTGGAAACTCAGAGAGTCTCAGTTGCTTAATGCCCCTGTATCCAATCTATATATCAAGGTGAAATTTCGTCAATTGGAAACCCAAATATAAAAAAATATATACAATCAAGGGAAACTAAGAGAAGGAAATTTGGGAAAATGATTCAACGCTTACCATTTGCGCATGTAATTGCTGGATTGTAGTGTTAAGGTTCTCAACCCAACGCCATTCATCCATCTTATTAGTTATATGTACATTTTGTAGCTTCGAAGAGCTGAAAACTCCATGAGAGAAGACCTTCATCTTGGGCACTGTGACACAACTACTTCTTCCAAAGATGGGATTTTGATGGTGCAGCTTGTTGATGGGGAGAAGCTAGTGAGGCTTTTTAAAGCAAGAAGCTTCAGACTTGTCAATTTTTCAAAAATAATCACACTTCTTCATTGGCATTTGTCTGCTACAATTTCTGTCACCATTTTGCAGTCTTTTACAGTCATATGGGTGAGATTCACCATCCCTTCAGCAGTAGAGGTTGTTACCAAGTTCATTAACCCATTGTAGTTACTTACATTCAAAGTTGTAAGATTCTGGAAAGAAGCAGAGGACAGTGCCAAGTTATTCAATCCATGACAACTAAATATTTCTAAAGATTGAAGATTTGGAAGAAGTTGGCCATGTTGGGAATTTTGGTTCCATAAATGCCTCTGTTGAGGAAGGTAGGAAAGTTTTAAAAATCTTATCCTTGCTAGAGCAATTGCATCCTCATCCTCAATAATTATTCCATTTGGAAAAATCTCTTTCCAAGAACTATCTTTCAAAATAAGATGATCCATATTTTGGAATACTCGAAGGAGATGGAATAGAAAATTTAATGAACTATCAACAGATATTCTTAAAAAACTAAAGTTTCCAATTTCAAGAAATTGACCTTCTCGAATCCTTGCGGTGTCTAATTGAATGAAGCTGGGCAGAACCTGGAAATTAAACGATGAAAAAATAGAAAAAATCACCTCAGTTAAACTTAACAGTTGACACCACAACAAATATAATATTTTATTCTACAACCAGAGAGAGGCTTAGGCGCCTATGTACATATATTTGCATAGTTTATTTTACATAACTGAAACATAAATATATAAATTTTTTTTGGATCGAAATGTTCTTACCTAGACTTTAGATAATAGGTCTCTAATTATGTTAATTTTTTTGCTTTGTACTTAATTTTCTTACAATTTTATCCTCTTCATGACCTTATTTTTAATTTGTATATTAATTTTGGTGTAGTCTATCATTACTTTATTAACAATAATTCTTAAATAATTTAATATATTTTTATCTTACGGTAATAATAATAAAATATATACAAAGTAAATAAAAAATAAAGTAATTATAGAATTTTTCATTAATTTTTATAAATTGTTTATGATTTTTATAAATTATTTATTTTTTAGATAAATAAATAAATAAATATATATATATATATATATATATATATATATATATATATATATATATATATATACACACACACATGATTGCCTAGCAAATGGTCACATCACCCAATGGTAGCAAATGACAATTTAAATTCCATGATTTTGTATAGTAGTGTATCTGGGTAAATTCCGTAAATGGTGACTAAATTTTGTATTTGATTACAAAATTTTAATTTATATATTTTTAGTTATCAAATTTTGATTTAAATTTTATAAACAGTCTTTATAATAATTTTTGCTCTATAAACAATCTAATATTATTATTATTATAGTTCGAAAATTTTAAGATAGCATAAAATAAGTCCATATTTTTTTAATGTTTCATATAAAATTTGATGGATAAATAAAAATGTCACGACCTAAATCCAAGGGTATGTGACCGGCACTAGGGAATGAGAAAGTATAAAACTATCGAATCTCGTAATAAGCCTTAAAAGAAAAATGTAGAATATTTAAACTTTGAAACCTTAAAATAAATAATTAAATCACAATACACATTATCAAACTGATATTTTTTATTTCTTTTTTTTTTCTCAAAATAAGTTAAACCATAATATTAGTGCATAAAATAAATAAACATATATTATACAATTAATGTCTCAGTACATAAGTTATAAATACATGATTTTCCAAATAAAGTATGCAATTATACAATTTTCTCTACTGCGGTACACGAATATAAATACAACATAATTAAGTACACTTACGTAGAATAGCCGGTGACGAAACTACACGGCGAAGAGAAGTAGGCCTAACAGAAAATCCCAAACTCCTGCAAAAAATAAATTGAGGGGAGTCAAACCTCACTGAGTAAGTTAATAAAGAATGAATGCGGTTTGAAAATCTTATTAAAAATAATTTTTTATAGAAATATAATATAATATGATTTTATTCAAACCATTTGATATACATATAATAAATTCATTTTTAAAAGAGAAGAAATAATTATTTAAATGCCTTTTAAAAATGTTTCAATAAAAAAATTTGGTAGAACTCGATTTATAAATTTTATAACAGTCATACGACCCACTTATATCAAAGATTGCCGGATCTCGAGAGCAAAGCATCACTAGGATATACAGCCACAGTCACAACACTTAAGTAGGTGCTTTATACTACCTCTGCCCTGTTGACTTTCATATTGCATCGATCGCTGCTGAGGGTACATAGGTGCCTGATACTGCTAAGGCACTTGTTGCAATGGCTGAACAACAGTAGGTGAAGATCCCTAAGCAAAAGATGTCTGAAATCCATAGTTCGAACAAGCTCTAGTGAAATGTCCAAACTGACCACATCTAAAACATGTTCCTGGCATCAAGTGACAAGGATTCTGATGCACTCATCCATAAATGGCACACACACTAGCTCCAGACCTAGAGCTGCCATGCCTAGAGCTCTGCCCACTATTGTTGCTAGCGTTACCACCAAATCTAGCAGCCCTACTGCTCCTGTGATCCTGAGTAAGGCGGTGTCTACCAATCCAATGTGCCCCAAACTGTCTGCTCTGTTGAGAAGGGCTTGCTAACTGGGAACTCAAGCTGCCTATCTGAAATACTGGCTACTGCACCCTCTGGATAGGTTTGATAATGCCGTTATCATATGGGTCAGATATGGTGCCGTGCTGGATGTGTCTGTGCTTCAGCTGTCTCGCCTCCTCTACCATACTCTTGAGACTACGACCCTCTGGTCGAATGCTGATATAGGCTGGGCCTAATCCAGTCACATATAGCTCCACTGCCCTGGCGACATCCTGTCTCACATCCTCATCAGTCTGTAGAACTCCCGAGTATAGTCCTCCACTGATTGATCTCTCTTATCAATATTAAGCAGCTGCCATCTGTAATTCTCTCGCATAGACGAAGGACAGAAGAATCTCATAAACTGCTCCTTAAATCCCAACCATGTCATCGTCATCATGAAAGGCTGAATGGACTACATAAACTAGTCTTAAGCTGTTGCTGAGACTGATAGCTCCACAATCATAATCCTCTGGTAGTCAGAATACCCAGATCTGATCCTGGACTTGATGGTATTAATGAAATCCAATGCGCCCTCAGTACCATCAAAATGAACTCACCCCACTTTGGAGTATAATAAGGCTGCATCAGCATCTGACATCTCCTGAGTCTATCGCTGAAGCATCTGCTACACAATGGGCATTATATGATTAAGAGCTGCCAAGCCCTAGTTAATACCCACCATACCAATTGCAAAAGTTGTAGGATCCTCCGCTGGAATCTGAGGCTCTATCGGAGGCTGATCCTGCCTCTGAATTGCTGCCACTCTAGCTCTACCCCCACCACTACCTCTACCCCTACCTCTAGGTCGAGGGGCAGGAGGGAGAATCTCATCCTGAAATGACTGCTCCCCGTCATCAGGTTTTGCATCTACAACAAGGGCATTCCGAGCATGCCTCATTCTAAAAAGACAAGAAAACCAAGATTCAAAACAAGACAGGACTACAGACTTAGATACTGAAACCAAAAGACAAAAGATCAACAAACGACGTTTAACAACCTAAGTATCGCAGTATTATGAGAAAAAGACAAACATCGACAATCAAAAGCATGAAAAATGAGCCAAAGCTCTGATACCAACTTTGTCACGACCCGAACCTAGGGGCATGTGACCGGCACTAAGGAATAAGAAAACATAAAACTACCGAATCCCGTAGTAAGCCTTAAAAGAAAAACGTGGAATATTTAAACTTTGAAACCTTAAAATAAATAATTAAATCACAATGCACATTATCAAATTGATTTTTTTATTTCTTTTTTTTTCTCAAAATAATTTAAACCATAATATCATTGCATAAAATAAATAAACATATGTTATACAATTAATGTCTCAGTACATAAATTATAAATACATGATTTCCCAATTAAAGTATACAGTTATACAATTTTCTCTATTGTGGTACACGAATATAAATACAACATAACTAAGTAGACCTATGTAAAATAGCCGGTGATGAAACTACATGGCGAAGAGATGTAGGCCTAACAGAAAAATCCCAAACTCTTGAAAAAAATAAATTGAGGGGAGTCAGACCTCACTGAGTAAGTTAATAAAGAATGAATGCAATTTGAAAATCTTATTAAAAATAAATTTTTATAGAAATATAATATAATATGATTTTATTCAAACCATTTGATATACATATAATAAATCCATTTTTAAAAGGGAAGAAATAATTATTTAAATGCCTTTTTAAAATGTTTCACTATAAAAATTTGGTAGAACTCGATTTATAAATTTTATAACAGTCATACGACCCACTTATATCTAAGACTGCTGGATCCTGAGAGCAAAGCATCACTAGGATACATAGTCGCAGTCACAACACTTAATCCAATATCACTGGCGGTGTCCAAGAGCAAAGCATCACTAGACCATCAGCTCTAATGATTTAATAAATAATAATCCAAATTATACTAGCGGTGTCCGAGAGCAAAGTATCACCAGATCTTCGGCCCCAGTAATATAATTAATATAATCACATTTTACCGGTGTGCACACGGTCATGATGAAACTCATCATGTAGCCTGTTCTACTGTAATTTATTTAAAATAATTGTAAATAAATAAAATAGAAAAAATTACAATCAATAACAATAAAATAAATCAACTGAAAATTAAATCATGCAATATCATATAGAAAAATGTCGACTAGGATCTCATAAAATTAAATTCATAAGAATTTAATATAATTTAAATTAAAAATCCGACACTCAAATCAAATATTAACTTACAGGATAAAGGCGCTCCTTTGGCACGTCGTGTCCAACCTCGACTGGTAGATGTGACTGGAGGGGCGGCTAAAAGACAGGAAAGGAAATGACACTAAGAAAATAGAAACCTAACTTCTAGAGTTTTTAAGACTTGATTCGAACTCAGAATATCAATTGTAGGATTGATCCGCTGTCATGTTTTACTAGAAATTTATCAAAAATTCGACAGAGTTTTATCTATAAAACAGAGGACATTCCTCTACCAAAGTAGAGTCAATCCTGCAAATAAACACACTTCAAAATTTTACAGTGGTACAACACTTTGGGTTGGGACCCCGAACTACAAAATTCCCAAATGAGGTTCACCAAAAATACAATTTAGCAAATATTAAATATTAATATAGTAAATCACCAAAAACTATAAAAATTAATAATAAATCATAAAATAATTTATTAAATTTTTAAAACACTCAATAAAATTATTTTCCACCATAATTTAATAAAATTTCAATTAATAATATAATATTAATAAAAACTCAACTTTTCAAATATTCAACATAACATAGTCAAATTCAAACTATAATTGCCCAAATAGTTTAAATATACTATAATATTAATTAAAAACTCATTTAAACCACAAAACAATAAATAATTTAATTTTGAATAAATTTTCAAAAATAGTTAGTATTAATTAACTATAAATAATAAATAATTTATAAAAATTATTTTAATACCACATTTTATCTCAAAATTAACTAAAATATAGTATTTAATTATAATATCAACAAAAACATACCATTTACCTATTATTTCAAAATTCACATAATAATAATAATTTCTAAAAAAATTTAAATAAGTTATCAAAAATTAGTTTATCACTACTAAAATTGCTAACATAATATACTAACACTAATTGACTCAAATATTCAACCAAAAATAATTAATTAATCACATTAACAAAATATACATAAAACTTAAAATACCAAAATAAATATACAAAAATTCCATAAAAACCAATTTAATTAATCTAAATTAATTTTTGATATACTCTTAACCAAAATTAACCCCAATTAATTTAGATCCACTAATATAAGTATAGATCAATCCAAAAATTAACTACATAATTAAAATAAAATTATGGGTAATTAGTAAATATAATAAAAATCAACAAAAATATTAAATCAACACAATCAACTAACAACAGCCCTAAACAACTAAAAATCAACCTGAAAACTAACTAAGATCAACCTAACAACTAACTGAAATCAACCAGAAATCAACTACAACAATTCTAACTAACTAACCTAAAACTCACTTACAACAGAAATTCAGATGTAGAAAAGAGTTGCTGGAGGAACCAGAGTGTAATATCCCATATTTTTAAATATTTTAATACTGTACCGGGATATGCAGTGTTAATAATTTTGTATATACATTATGATATTTTACGAGTTGATATGTATTTAAAACCTATTTTAATTATTGTGTATTATTTACAGTGCTTTACGTAAAATTTTCCCGGGACTTACATTTTCGGGGAAATTTTCACGTAAATAATTTATTATTAATTATTTTAAATATATTTTCGGACTTGCATGAACTCATACGTATTTTTAAATTACTAAATAAAGTCTATGTGTGTATATATTTATTTAATTAGGGTTTAATTTAGTACCCTAATATTTTATTGTTGGTTTATTAATTTTATTGTTATTTAATTATTTTATTTATTATTAAATTTTAAATTATTATAATAATGTGTGGTGTGTGATTTTTCCTAAATATTTTATTAAAATTATTTATTTATTTATTTTTCTTTTTTCTTTTTTTTTTCTTTTTCTTTTCTTCTTCTTTTTCCTTCCCGAGCCCGACCCTCCTCCATCTTCCCCTCACCGCTACTACTCTGATCACCAGCCGTCAGAGTGCCTCCCCTACGTGTCGCCGTCTTCTCCAGCTGCTCCGCCGCCCCTAGCTTCCTTCCCCGGCGCCGGCTAGCTCCAATTCCTCCATTTCCGGCCGAAAGTGTCATTTCTTCACACCTTGCGATTCCGGCCACCGTTTTCAACACCGCCAATCTTTTTCTTCTCCTTGAGTTCCGGTGAGTGTAATTCTAGCTTTGGTTTGAGCTGAATTATTCTTGATTTGCTTAGGTTTCGAATTTTTGATTTCGGCCATATTAGGGTTTTTGATTTTTTTGAGCTTCGAATTGCTTGATTCATGAAAACTCCCTTCACAAATATTGATCCTAGTAGATTAATCTACATGTATGAATTTTTTTGGAATTTTTGGAGATTATTTGGATTTTTGGGTATTTTTGAATGTTTTAATATTATTTTCTAAGTTTCGAAAATTAATTAAATAAATTATGAAATTGTGTTTTATGATAATTATAGGCGTTGAAATGAATTATAGGAATTTATTTGGAATTTTTATGAATTTCTATGTATTTATTTTGAATTATTTAAGTTTATGTAATTTTGGAAAATTAGGTTAATTGCATTTTTAATTGAAATTAATTGGATAATTGAGTTTAATTATTGATATTATTGATAAATATGTTGAGAAAATTAATTTTGGATAATTTTATAATTTTTGGTGAATTTTTGAAGTAATTTTAGTATATTTATATATATAAGGGCATTTTGATAATTTTACATAAAATTGGCAAAAAATGTAATTTAATTGGTTTTAATAGTTATTTAAGGTATAAAAATGATTTCTACAAATTATTTAGTATTTTTAACTAATTAAAACTATTTTTCGTCAATTATTTTCAACTATATATATAATATACGGTTTTTCTAATAAAATGAGTTTTTATCGGTTTTTAATGTGTTTAAAAGTTAATTATGTAATTTCTATTTATAAAATGAATTTCTATGTTATAAGGGTATTTTTGGTATTTCTGAAATTGTTCTGTGTTTGTGGACCCCGGTCGGTAGACTGTAGTTTGGAGTCTGACCGAGGGGTTGTGGATGAGTGGTTATGCCTATTTTTCAAAGTGTGTTTCTTTGCAGGGTCGGCTCTACTCTTTGAGTAGAGAGATGTCTGTTTTACAGGGAAGGTTCTGCAGAATTTTTGGTAGAATTCTCGTAAAACGTGATATCCGGTCGATCCCTAATCCTGTTTCTGTGATTAATATTCTAGATCGAGTTCTAGGATTTTCTGTTAGGTTTATTCTGATGTATGTTATTTATTGTTTGTCTAGTTGCGCCGAGACCGAGACCTAGTGGACCAGGTCCGTCGGATCCATCTCGTGGAGCGCACTAGTGTGAGTTGCTATTTTATATATATATATGCTTAGGATGCATGATTTAGAAATGCATGTTTTATTTTGATTAAATATGCATAAATAATTTGATTATTTCTTAAGTTTATATTTAGTTTATTTTGGTTTATTTTTTGTATATATTAAATTATATGCATGTTTTGTTAATAAATTATATTTAAAATGTTTTTAAATATATTTCTAGCTTAATTTATAATTTGATTGGATTCATTTGACATATATATACTCGAAATATACCTGGTTTATTTTTGGTATATTTCTAGTATATATATGGTTTATATTGTTATTTTATTTAAATTCATGCATCATTTATTTGTGAATGTATGTTTTATATTATTAATGAAGGATATCAATAGAACGTGCTACCTAGTGGGCAGCACTAGGGCCGAGTACGTACCGGTACGCCTATAGTATTTAGGCTATATTACTAACCATTTGTGGATATTGATTGAATATGATTATCTGATGTGTGATGTGGTTTGGAGGTGTGATTGCTGGAGCTCGGTTGACCTAGTGTCTCGGGGCCAATCACATTGACAGTCAGACTACTGGAGCTCGGTTGACTTAGTGTCTCGGGGCCAGTCTACTGTCTAAATGGATTAAGTGGATATATTTGGATTAAGTGAGCCTGTATGGCTAGAGTGTTGTCTAACACTGATTGAGGTTTCGATATCATAGGGTTCTATTTGATCCTTCATAAAAGATGATTTTCAATGAAATATATATAAAATGATTTTATTGCATCTGTGTGTATTTTCCTGTATGTATACATATTAGATATATACTGTTGATTATATGCATTGTCATTTAGTGTGTATGTATATATATTATAGTAATTCACTCAGTGAGGTCTGACTCCCCTCCGTTGACTATTTTTCAGGAGAGTCATCATCTTCAGACCTCAGTAGCAGGCCTGTACGCCGGATTTCTTCCGCTCCGGCTTCTTTGTGTAAACTGCTTCTCTGAGTCTTGGATTTATTTTATCTAGACACTGCAGTAGTCATTAAATATTTAAAGAGATATTGTATTATATTTGAACTGGATTTGTATTAAAGATTTTTATATATGATGATGAGGATGTGATTTAAATCCAGTTGGTGCATATGTTATTATTATATTTATGATTTTTATTTCCACTGCATTATATATTGTATTTATTATTGCATGTTTTATTTTATTTTTAGGCTTGCTACGGGTTCCGGATTTGAAAGAATTCCTGTTCCCTAGCGCCGGTCATGACCCCTGTTTTGGGTCGTGACACAGAGCTATTGATCTACTGCTGCCTCACGCTGCCAGACCTACTGCTGCTTCCGTTGCTGCCGCTTCTTCTTCACGCAGCACTACAGAGATGATAAGAAAGGAAGGAGAAGTAGATGGAGAAGGAACGAGGTGGTTATGGCTGCATCCAGCAAGTTGGGAGGCTACTGCTGGTGGAAGAAAAAGAGGTAGCATGGGAAGAAAATAAAAGAAAAAAAAAACAGTAAGGAAGGGGAAAATTTTTTTTTGACCTGTTGGAGGTTTTTCTTTGATCAACTCTTTTTGGTCTAAAACATATATATATATATATATATATATAACAATAATAATAATACTAGCACTAGTTAAAATAATACTATAAATAATAATAATAACCAATAATAATGTAATGAATAAAATATTAATAATATTATTGGTTATTATTATTATTTATAGTATTATTTTAACTAGTGCTAGTATTATTATTATTGTTGTATATATATATATATACAACAATAATAATAATACTAGCACTAGTTAAAATAATACTATAAATAATAATAATAACCAATAATAATGCAATGAATAAAATATTAGGACAATTAAAATAATAAAGTATGTGTATAAATTAAAATGATGTAAAAATAATAATATCATTAATTCTCGAATAAAATTTTAAATTTAGTACTTAAATATAATAATTTTAATCTCACAATTATAACAATATAAAATAAAGATAATTAATATCGTTGAAACCTCAATATTTATATATAAAAAAATATATATAGTTTAAAAATATTTGGGTTGTTACAAAAAAATTATTTTGAAGGATGAATACCTTATTCCTAAAATAATATAAAAACAATATTATTTGATTAGTGAATAAGAAAAATATTAATATTTATCTTTATTTTAAACTTTTTGTATAATAAATTATAAATTAATAAAATATTTGTATGATATTATTATATTTAAATATTCAAAAATTATTTTAATTTTTTACATAAAATATTTTAGCTTTTTACATATAATAAATTATATATTAATAATAAAAATATTTGTATAATATTAACATTTTTAAATAATATATTACTTAACTTATTTATATATCATTGTTAAATTTTGGACTAAATGTTAATAGTCAATTGTTTACAGACCAACAAATTTTATATGGACTATACACGTAATATAAATAGAATTTTGGTAACTAAAAGGATATAAATTAAAATTTTTTAACAAAATTGTAATTAAGTATAAAGTTTAGTAACCATTTATAAAATTTATCCAAGTGTATCTTATTTCTTGCCATGGTTTTGTATATTCTATTTTTTATTCTATGTATTGTATGTGCTTTATACAATTAAAAAAAAAAAATTGTATATGATGTTAACTCCAATATTGTCCAAAAGATAAAATAGTGCAAACTTAGTTGATTGCAATATTATCATACAGCATCTTAAAGTTGAGAAGATACGTACATATCAACTTCCTTTAATAAAATTTGTATTTATGGAAATTAAAATATTAATATACATTATTATAATAAAATGTTATGATATATGAATATATAATTACAGTTATTGAACAAAGAGTGGATCAATATAAAAAAAAATTAGGTGTTTTACTTTAGGGATAACAATATAGGTAGTCTTATAAATTATATCGTTTTTTCAATTAAGCCCTATAAAAAAAAAATTCACAATCAAGTTCTATAAATTTTAAAGAAATTTTTTTGTCATTTCTATTTGTTAGTCAAAACAATTTTATATTAGTCAATCCTCAAAATTAAGTTTTTTTTCTTTTTTTTTTTTTTTTTTTTTTTATATTTCAATCCTAAAACTATAAAAAATTTCATCTTTGATATTTTAAATAAACAATATTTTATTTATTTATTTATGATTTATTCTGTTATTTAACTTTTATAATAACTATATAACTCACTAAAATTATTTCAAGAAGATTTATCATAAAATAGCCTAATTTAAAGAAATATTTTTTAAAAAAATTTGACCAACTCAAATTTGATTGAGTTTAAAATTTTTTTTAAAATGTAACAGAAATTATAATATTGAAAAAACTAAATAATTTTTATCTTTATAAAAAAATATTTATTCATTTATGATATATTAATTTAAACTTATATATTTACAAATAATTAAATATATTTAATTAGTTTATTTATCATTTTCAATATAACTAATAATTTAAGAAAAATGTAATTTTTATTTTTATTTTTTAAAATTATTTTAGTGAGTTATATAGTTATTATGAAAGTAAACTAATAAAGGCACAAATAAAAATACAAATATTATATATATAACATATTAAAATAACATTTTTTTCATAACTTTAGGACTAAAATGTAAAAAAATTAATTAATTTTAAAGGTTGACTAATGGAAAACTGTTTTGACTAATGGATAAAACTAACAGAAAACTTTTTTAGAATTTCATTGTAAAAATTTTTTTTATAGGACTTGATTGAAAAAATGATATAATTTATAGAACTAATAATGTTGTTATCCTTTACTTTATTTCAAAGCAAAGTAACTCACTTAGTTTGAGAAAATTTATCTGAATTTATAAAAAAAAATGTAAAGATTTTATTTTACTTTACTTTTTGTGAAATAATATATTTTTTTGTGAATATAAGAATTAGTATTTCTTTTATTATAATTTGAAATATTTTTTGTTAAATTGTCACTTTGTAAAGAATTAAACCATTTTTATGAAATTAATTGTTGTAATTGTAGAATTTTTTTCTATAAGTGTTATTGCTACTTTATTAGTTGAAAATCTTTTTTTGTAGATTGGTATTTTTGTAAAGAAGAAATCTTAATTTAGAAAATTTTATTTAATTTGGGAAAAATGTGAAGAGATTATTATTTTTTATGAAATAACATTATATTTCCTAAGTGTAAAAATTAATATTTTTATTATAACTTGTAAACTATCACTATCTTTTGTCAATTTAAAATAATTTTCTGTAAAAATAGTTAAAATAATTTCAATTTATATAATTGTAAAAACTATAAAAATTAATTTCATAAAAAGTGATTTATTTTTCTATAGTGCAACAAGTTAATGTAAAATATATCAACTTATAATGAAAAAGCACTATAATTTTTATATTTACAGAAAATAATGTTAGTTTACCGAAAAATAAAAAGCACAATATATTTTCATATTTTTTTAAATTTAGATAAATTTCCCTAAAGAAAGTACATTACTTTGTTTTAAAGCAAAGTAAACATAAAAAGTACTAAAAAATTAATATAAAAATTTTAAAAAGATAAATAAGTATGGAATTGATTTACATATGAAAAGCCTTTGAAATATTGTGTAGAACAAAAAAATTAATAGAAAAAAGAAAGATATAAAAGATGATTAGCCTTATTAATGTAGCAAACATATTTATAATAAAGCAATAAATTACGTTTATAGAATATAATGAGTTGTTTTTCTTTGGATATGATCTCAGTTATTATTATTATTTTTTATGGAACCGAAATAAACTAGAAAAAATAAAATAAAAGCTTAAAATATAATCTAGAAAAAGATCAATCGCCTGAATTAAATAGTATATAAATTTATGCAAATCTCATTGCAATTCCCTGTTAAAAAAAGATCGTGAGATCACAGCTCTACATATCTATCACAAGGGGAACAGAGTTGCAGATATCGTAGCTAACCTAACTCTTTCTCAAATTAGAGGTGTTACCATTCTTAGTCATGCTCCTCATGACACTCCGCTTTACGAGGGTTGATAGCGGCAGCTTTGCCCGTGCAGTTAACTGCTAGTATTTTTTTTTATATTTTTAATGTTTTTTGTTTTGAGATTTTCTTCCTCCACTATATTAAGAAAAAAATTATATAGAGACTAATTCTATTTGTATATAATCGTAAATTATAATAAATATATGTTATAATTTTTTTTATTTGAAAAATTAAATTTAACTATTATAAATATATATATAAATAATTGAATATAATAAAAATGTACAAATTTCATAAATATATATACTAAATTCAATGATGAGTACAATTATTACAATTCACGCGTAATGCACTATAATAAAACTTTTATATATAAAAATATTTTATAGGGTAATAATAATCTAAGGGGTGAATATTTATTTAAAAACAATATATCATATCTTCTTGATATTATTTTAAGAAAATATTTAAGGGGTTACTAAAATAAGTATAAGTGAATGGTTTAGCTACACAAATAAATATTATTATTCAGATTAATATTAATGTTAATTTTAATAAATTTTTTTTATGACACTTCAATATCCTATGGTTTAGGATATCATGTTTTCTATATCCTAATCATTAAATTATACTAAACCATTCAATTATACTTATTTTAGTAACCACTTACGTATTAAAAAAGTTTAAATATTTTCTTAAAATAATATCAAGAAGATATGCTTTGATCAAGTATGCTCTGATACCACCAGGGGTTGGAGGAATCTCTACCAAAATTTTATTTTTGAAGAGGATATTGTGCCAATGTCTTGGTTATATAAAGATATACAAAAATATATCTAAAGAATTTTTGTGTATGCCATATGTCTGGTTTAAAGAGTATAAATTATCCTGTAGTCTTTTAAGTATTATATTCTGTGTCTAGTTTTTTCAATGTCCCATTTAATAACGGTTATATGATGTGAAAGTCTAGATGTTTTACAACCTGAAAAATATAAGCTATTTCTTCGGATTATAAGTCTTAAATATTTTTCTTCTAAGTTGTGAAGTCTAAAATTTTCTTCTACTAATTGTAGATTTATATTATCTATAGTCTGTCTAATATTCATGTAGAGTCTGTACTAGATTCTTCTATAAATTGTAAGTATGGAGTATTTGGGAAGTGTCTAATTAATACGTTTAAAGAGTCTGCTAGGGCTTGAAAAAGAAATTGTCTTTTAGTAACTTCATTACAGTCATAGTCGGTGTTGTGATTTTCAGTGTGATTGTTTTCTTCTATATCTATATATTTGAGTGTCTCTTGTTTTAATTCAGTCAAACTATCTATATTTTGTAAATTAAGTAAGTAAAAATTTTCAAGTACTTTCTCAATTGTAGTCATGCATTCATAAACTAGTATTGTGTGGATCTGAATTTATAAAGACTAGATTTAAACTATTCAAAATACTAGGATAAATATCAAGAAAGCAATCATCATTCCACAAATATTTATAATAAAATTTCTAGATGCATCAACCCTGGATAAACAAATAATATGAATAAATTGAAAATCCAAATACAGAAACTTATATAATAGTCATAAATATATCATCAAAAATCCTTTCCTTGTGAAAATTCCCAAAAGTTTCTACCATTTCATAATCCCTTCCATGGAGTACTTTTAACAGCCTTTCCACACGACCTTTTCTTCCTCCCAGGATAATACTCAAGATTACTACAAGGAACTATGGATATTTCATATATCTTAGAAGAACTATTATCTAAGTTATACTTTATTTAGATTTTTTAGATAGTTCATCTCATCACATAAGGATTCAAAATATAAATACCTGGAATGAAGAAAACTTTCTTTTATTTATCTTTTCTTCTTAAGGTTGAACCTTAAGGAAGTTTAGCCATACATTACAATTTAAATGCCAAAGATATAAAAGAAGTGATTTCTTCCTAGATCGCTATAAAGTGCAAGGAATGATTTCCTCTTATATTGCTTACAGTTCTTAAGGAACTTGTCTATGTAAGACTTATTTTTTATTTGCTAAACTAAGACCTCCTTATATAGATGTAGGAAAAGGAAAAATTACACATAAAGCCCTTTAGTGGAAGGGCAAAATAAGAAAAGTAAAAATTTACAACTATCTTACTGCTTAATAATTAAGCAGAGTAATACAAATGTCTTCATATGGGTTGGTCCACAATGTCTTTAGTGGAGGGGTCCACTATTTGTCTTCCATTGGAGGATGCGCTGTCACTTGTACTGTCTGTTTCTCTAGAGGCTTTGTCTTTTAGCTTTTGTTCTCTTTTAAAAAGAGATTCATACACCTTTACAAGTGTCATGAATTCTAGTGATCCTTTTAAAAAGATGCTAATAAAGCATGAATTTAATACTCCTTTAGTGATGTATATTTTTTCAAAATGGGTTCCATCACATAAGTCATAATTATTAGAGTCTGGATGGTCATTATTGAAAAAGAAGTTATAGGCAGCTATCTGTGCCTTCCAGTGTGTAAGTGCTTTTCCCCATAAGTCTTTAGGAAGGACCCATGATGGATCTGGATAAGTATGTTAATGAGGAATAGTCTTATAATTTGGATGTCCATGGGTATGAATGAATGCCATAGAGTAAAAAGGTTCTATGGATCCATCTACTTCCTTTGAGGGTACATCAGCAATTACTGTGTGCACTGCACCAAAGGCTGCTGCTTCAAGAAGTGGTATTTCCATTATTTCAAGAATGTCAGATATGTCTGAAGCATTTATTACCCATAAGTCTATTAAAAGCCCATATTAATGGACTTATTTCAATGTTTTTGAATTTTTGTCCAAAGGGAAATTTTTCTAGAAGTATGCCACATGATTTGAATGAGTAGACTAATTGACAGTGGCAATATGAAGTCTTTCTTTAGGAGTGGTGTGTTTTTTTGCAAGGAAAATTATTGTTATAGTAAAAAATATATCCACAGTATATGCCTTCTCTAAGCTAATCAGAGAAAATCAGTTAGCACAGCCAAACAATTTGATTGATTTTGATGTTAAAATCCCAGTGAGAGAAAGGGAAGGGGATGACATGATAGTCCTAGTTGATTCGCCAAACCAAAGGAATGTGAGTCAAGTTGAGAATGCAAAATAGTATGAGTGGGCCAAGACTATAACCAAGGCTATAAGTCAAATGCATATGATGATGAAGGAAAAGGGCATGGATGCTCCGCTAGCTTATACTAATTTGAATCTAGATGGGGAGGATGATTTGTTACCCTAGAAATTCAAAATTCTCGACATGAAAAAGTATTCCGGAACTAAGGACCCTCACCTGCATTTAAAGTAGTACGTGACTTATATGAAAGCCACTGAATTGACTAAAGCTCAAATAGTCAAACAGTTCCCCATGTCATTGAAGGGCATGCCAATCCGTTGGTAATATGCTTTAGAACCACACGTCCATTCTAATTGGAAAGAAATGCGTGCTGCATTTGTGAAGTAGTATAATCTCAATGATCAATTAGAGGTACCTTTGAGGGATTTGCAGAATACCAAGTAAAGGTTTAATAAGTCTTTCACTGATTATTTGACTCCCTAGAGGGGAAAGCTATCTCAAACGAGGCATAGGCCTATCAAGTCAAACCAACTAATGCTGGCAATAGAAGGGTGTGTTCTAGCACTATCTAAGAAACTGAGGGATTTGGGAATCCAAAACTTTAAAGAGTTATACAGATTTAGGGTTCAGAAGGAGTTAGATTTGGCCCAGGAAAAAGATTCTTTAGAGGAAGATCTGGGGGCAAAGATGGGGTCGACCTGCGTAGTAATATGCATATCAATACCATCAAGCAACCAAGTAGTAGTTTGTAGATTAATGTCATTAGACAACCCTGAAGATTCTCCAATTTAGGGTGGCTTTTATCCAAAGTCCTCGAGAAGTTGATTGAGAAAAACCTATTATAACCTTTACCTTCATATCAACCTTTGCTCAATGTCAACTTAAAATTTTTTTGTAAATTCCACTAGACCATTAGGCAAGACACCGATAGTTATGCCCAATTGAAATATGAAATCCAAGACTTAATTGATACTGGTAAAATCACTGACCTCGAGACGAGAAAGCCAAACACCTAAAATAACCCTCTGCCCAATTATCAAAATGTGCCACCGACCCACCCATTTTAATGATCAACATCGGTCTAATAGAAGAGCAAGTCTTGAACTCCTTTGTTGATATTGCCTCTAGCTTACTAAAGTCTGAACCTGAACCAAAAGACCTGAACCAAAGTAAATAATTCGTAGAGCTTACTGTGCATGTATTAGATATCTAGAGCTTTGATGATGAAGATGAAGGGGGGTTGATTTATGGGATGATGAGGAAAATAGGTTAGGCCAGTTTATGAAAAAGATCGAAGATAAAAGATAAAAAGTTAAGACTACTGAGCCTGAATAAAAAAAGATAGAGAAGACAAGAAAAGGGAATGAGGTGATGAAAGATCAAGGAACCATCACCAGTGTTTAGGAGTTACTCATACATTCTAGGGACCACCAAGAAGGACTAGTTCTAGCTTTGGACTAGAAAAATATCTTCACAAGTTATACTCCTGAGCAAATGATTAATTCATTAAGGAAAACCTCCCAAGGCACCATAGTTTTTTTTGATAACGATTTACCCTTAGAAGGGAGGGATCACTATAAAGCCATATTCATTAAGGTTGAAGTGAAGGGAAAGATGACCTATTGTGTTATGGTAGATAATGGTTTTGCCATTAATGTCTGTCCGTTGAAGATCTTGCTGAAGTTAGGGTTGACTGTGGTAGACTTAAAACCCTCTGAGGTAGTCATCAAGGCCTATGATGATATGAAAAGGCATGTTGAGGGGATGTTCAGAGCCTTGGTGAGGATAGAACCTATTAAGACTTAGGTCGGTTTGCATGTAATTGATATTCTTATGACCTTTGCCATTCTCATAGGAAGACCATGGTTTCATCCTTTGGGTGGCGTACCCTCTACTGTCCATTAGAAAATTAAGTTTTCGCATAAAAGTAAGGTTGTTACCATCTCTGCTGAGATTGAAGCAGTTGTGGCTTCATTGAAGTTAGCCCTTAAAGAGATCCCTATAAGCCTAAGTTTTGATGTTTGCTTAATTTATGAAGATGAGATAGATGAAAAGGTTCTAAATATGATGCACAATATGAAATTCATGCCTAGCATGGGGTTGGGAAAGAACCAAAGCAGACCTTTAGGATCTATGGAGCGTAATGTACCCATTTTGAAACATGGGGTAGGATTTGAGGGGACTGATAGTTCTGAAGAAGAAATTGACATCTGGGATTAGCCTAAGAAAGAAAAGGAATAGGTTGTGGTTAAGGGAGAGGCTTTGTGGGAAACTTTTATGAGGCAAGGCGCTAGATATTTGTACAATGGGGCTCCAGAACCTCTAATGATTGCTAAAGAAGTGATCCCGAGATTTAAAATCTTTTCTGAGTTTATGAATGGAATGAAGTAAGTTGTTGTTGAGGAAGTTCTTATGGAAGAGCTGAATGATGCTAATGATTAGGGCAAGGAGAAAGATTTCGAAGACTACATCCTCCATTCCATAATGGATGTCTTTTACAACAATTTTGATATTTCTCTTGCTACTCTATTTGAAACTAATGATTTATTCTTTTTGAAAGTGAACACAATGAAGTCTGAGTTTGCTTATTTATGTAATGTGTTTCCTAATAGTTATTCTATTTGTGATAGTCATTTCATGCTTATATTTGACATTAATTCCACATAAACTGAATCATTTAATTTAGGCACAAATGATAACCCTAAAAATATATTGTTTGCTTCTGATTTAACTCATGATGAGAGAGAGAAAATGAAAGAAACACTAATAAAAAGATAGAAAGTATTTGCTTAGGGCTATGAAGATATGACTAGGATTGATAGAGAGATCTTCGAACATAGAATCCCTATATGTCCTCACATATCGCCAGTAAAGCAGAAGAAGAGGAGACTGAGGCCAAAATGGGCTCTTCTAGTTAAAGAAGAGGTTAAGAAACAATTAAAGGCAAAGTTCTTGAAGGTGGTAGAGGAGACCCAATGGTTGGCAAACATAGTTCCAATCCCTAAGCAAGATGTAAGAGTCAGAATGTGTGTGTACTATAGAGACCTAAATAAGGCTTGTCCGAAGCATGATTTCCCACTACCACACATCGACACTTTAGTCGATAGTGCGACTTCTAGTGCAATGTACTCTTTTATGGATTGGTTCTCGAGGTACAACTAGATCATGATGGCAATAATAGACAAGCTGAAGACATTGTTCACCACTAAGTGGGGTATCTATTGCTATCGAGTGATGCCATTCAAATTATAAATGTAGGAGCTACTTATCAGAGGATGGTGACCACTTTGTTGCATGATATGATCCACAAAGACATAAAAGTGTAAATAGATTATATGATGGTGAAGTTTGCAACTAAAGAAGGGCACTTCGAAGCTTTGGACAAGTTCCTAGCAAGGGCAAAAAAGTACAACCTCATATTGAATCCGAAGAAGTGTGTTTTTAAGGTAATGTCTGGTAAACTACTGGGACACATTGTCAGTCAGAAAGGAATAGAAGTAGACCATGACAAGGTTAAGGCAATTGGAGAAATGCCCATACTGAAAAGTGAGAAAAAAGTCAAGAGGTTCATTGGACGATTGTAGTATATTAGTAGGTTCATAGCCAAGCTGACTATTGTATGTAAACCAATCTTCAAGCTTTTAAAGAAGAATAAACCCGTGATATGGGATGATGAAAGTCAACAAGCTTTCGAAGTTATTAAGAATTATTTAATGAATCCTCCAATCTTACAGCCACCAAAGCTGGGTAAGCCCTTAATCCTATATCTGATGATTAAGAAGGATGCAATAGGGGCAATGCTAGGTCAAGAAAATTAAGAGAAAGTTGAACACATAGTGTACTTGAGTAAGAAGCTCCTACAGTATGAAGCCAATCATAGTATTATAGAAGCTTTGACACTATTTCTAGTCCTACAAGGTATATGCGATTTCTAAACATGATCCCCTCAGGTAACTTCAACAAACTCCCTCACCCACAGGAAAACTAGCTAGATGGTTAGTGCTTCTCATTGAATTTGACATAGATTATATGATGAAGAAGGTGGTAAAAGGGAGGGCAGTAGCATATTTCTTGGCTTAAAATCCAGTAGCGGATGAATAAGAATAGGAATTGGAATTTCCTGACAAACATTTAGGGGCCATAGAAGTACAAGGATGGAAAATGTACTTTAATATAGCCATCAACAACAAATGGGCTAGTATTAGTATAATCCTGATCATGCCAGAAGGAGAAATGATCCTGATGGCAACAAGACTCGAGTTTGAAGTAATAAACAATCAAGCAGAGTACAAGACTTGCATCTTCGATTTGAAAGCACTGTGCAGTGTAGGGTTAGAAGATGTTATCGTGTACAGGGATTCTATATTAGTAGTAAAATAGGCTTCTCATGAGTGGGAAGTGAACGAGGATAGGCTGCATCCGTATTAGGATTATTTGGCTATTATTTTATAATCCTTACTTAGTGTAGATTTATTCATTTACTGAGAGAAAAGAACCAAATAACTGATGCTCTAGCTACTCTGGCTTCAATATGGGAAAGTGGAAAATAAATAGAGGTTAGGCCTCTAATATTAGCAAAGTCTCAAACCCTTTACTTTGAAGAAATAAAAGTAATGTTGGTGGATACCATTGAGAAGCCTTGGTTTTCTGACTTGTAGTGATACTTGAAGATGACATAGTTCCTTGAGGATACCGACAAGAAAGAAAGGATGTCCTTGTGAATGCTATCTCGACAATTCCTTAGTGACAATGGAATGCTATATAAAAGAATGTCTATAGGTGTCTATTTGAGATGTCTTAATAAAGAGGAGGCCTAGAAACTTATGGAAGCAATTCATGAAGGAGTGTGTGGGCCATATATGAATGGGATAGTCATAATAAAGAAAATGGCTCATTAAGATTATTTTTGGACTACTATGGAAACATATTGTCTCAAGTTCATGAAGAGGTTCCATAACTGCCAAGCTTATGGGGACGTGAGCCATTTATTGTCCATAGAGCTCCAAGGTATGACTTCTCCTTGGTTATTTATATTTTGGGGAATCGATATCATAGGAGAGATAAGGTCGAGGGCGTCAAACGGTCATGATACATTATCTTGGCAATAGATAATTTCTCCAAATGGGTCGAGACTGAATCTTATACTACGATCGGCTTGAAGCAAATGTCAAATTTTATTAAGAAGAATATAATCTGTAGATATAGGCTGCTGCATCACCTTGTTACTGACAATGGTATTCATTTTCAAGCAGAGATAGCTGCGCTATTAAGAGACTACAAAATTGAACATTATAGATCATCTTCGTATAGGCCACAAGAAAATGGAGTAGTAGAAGCTGCAAATAAGAATGTAAAAAAGATCCTAGCTAAGATAATAGAGAATTATCGGGATTGGGTGGATTACTTATAGTTTGCAATATAGGGTAACTGAACTATTACTAAAACTTCAACAAGGGCCACTCTGTATTCCTTAGTGTGTGGGTATAAAGCCGTGTTGCTAATAAAATTTGAGGTTCAATCATTAAAGGTTCTCTTAGAATCCAAGATCCCCAAATACCAATGGGTGGAAAGTCAATTGGCATAGTTAACATTATTGGATGAGAAAAGGGTAAAGGCTATCTATCATTCTCAATTGTATCAGAAGATGATAGCCTGAGCTTATAATAAGAAGATCAAGCCAAGGAAGATCAAAGAGGGAGACTTAGTCATGAAGCTTATAAAGTCGATTATGACTTACCCACAAGGGAAATTCAAGTCAAATTAGGAAGGCCCGTCTATAGTGAAAAAGTTATTCTCCAAGGGTGCTGCTACCCTATTTGACATTGAAGGGAATGAATTTTGAGAGCCTATTAACCTAGACAAGCTTAAAAAGTGCTATCTCTAAAAATCTCACTAAGGAGAAAACCTCAAAAAGAGGTTGTCTAGGTAAAAATTAGAGACAAAAATGAAAGAATAAAAAGTCTTGCTGAATCAAAAACCTTAAAAGAGGCGGTCTAAGCAAAATTTAAGACAGTTCAAAAGGGGAGAGAGAAATTAAAATGGTTAGTTGGAACACTTTCAAGGGTAAGCCAACAAACGACGTGAGATGTGTCAGAAGCAAAATGTATATGCAAATTGTGCTTAAATTAAATGAAATAGATTTCTTTAATTACGATTAAACATTGCATTAAGTGTCTATTATAAATTGTTTAACTAAAGGGAAACTCTATCTAACAAAAAGAGAAATGACGACTTAATTCATAAACTAAGTTTTTTTCTTCTCTTTTATTGAGCACCCCGAGCACTCAATGCTTGCAATTCTCTTGTTCTTTTATTTCTAATAAACTCATCTTTTTCCAATTGTTGCAACTGAATCTATGCTTTGTAATGATCATCAGTAGTCAGATCTCTGTTGTAGTTTATGTTTCTTTCAATGATTCTATGAGGCCAGGTAGCAACTAAATTGTCTAGGAAATTTTGAGAGAGGGGCCCTGGCTCAAACTCATACACTAACTCCATTATTAGTTATTTTTGTCTATACTGGCAGCAGAGATGGGCAGGGTTATAGAAAGTAGTAAAATGGAGACGGCCAACCGAAATGCAGTAGGTGTAAGACCAAATAGTCATAGGTCACAACCTCCACCATGGACACATCCACCATATTAAAGTATTAGGGAATGTTGATAGCTAACTCTAAATGTTCTCTAGTATTAGGATGCAATTCATTATACCATGCTAGGTCTTGAGGAGGTTTGAGTAGTCTCAGTTTCTCAAGGAACCACATCTGTAAGAGTGATGGGTAAGTAATATGCCAGATAATCAAAAAATAAAAGTTAGAAAATAAGAAACTTACCTCCAACAAGAATGGACTTCAGGAAAATCGCTTGGTCTCCATGAAGTTATCTAGTCCAATGATAGTTTCTACTAGAATGAGGGGGAACAAATTGAGTCCTGCTTCCACTTGCACCAGAATCTGGATTTTTGAATCACATTTTTTAAAAAGTGAAACTAGCAAGAATTAGGCATACAAGCAAAGGGCCATCATCCGGAGCTAATAGACTTATCCCATGTCTATGTCTACAATAGCTTTAAGGAAGGGCTCTAATGCAATCTTTAAACCAAAAAGAAAATGAGATAATGACTAGGGTGGAAAATTGAACAGCTAAGCCATATGGTATTAAAGAGAATATGATTATGGAATTCCCAACATAGGGACTGCGAGTTAGCAAGAAGAAGGGCTTCAAAATCCTTTGGTATAAAGCATAGCTAAACTATATAGAACCAAAAGACGTGTTTTTAAGGATCCCAGAACTGACCTACTACATGGAGAAAGGAAAAGTTGATTCTTTTAGCATGTAGTGATATGAAGATTGACAAGTGAAAAGACTCTAATCTGGCCCCTGATCTGCTATCTGAGCTTTTCAATGTTGGTTATATTAGTTTAAGGCTACTTTTAATCATAATTCAAGCTTTTAGATGTATCTAGAAAGAGAAAATAGAGGTTTGGGGTAAGGATGTTTGAAAATGGGGTTGAAGGTGAGGAATTAGGAATTTAAAGGGGAGAAACCGACTTATGAATGAGGCGATTGCCTCATCAAAGAGGCACCACCTCAGCATGAAAAGGCAATCACCTCTTCATCAGAAGGTCATGAGGTGATTGCCTCTTCAGCAAAAGATCATGAAGTGATCGCCTCTCCAACAATGGCAATTGAACAGCCTCTGATAGATTATATAATCTCAGTCTTGCAAATTCAAATTCAGTAGCTTAAAAGGGCATCGGTGCAATTATTAATGCTAAAATTGTATGCAAGAATTGAAATTCATTAAAAAAAGGTTAAATTCTGTAAACATCTAGCCAAAAAGAGTTAAAATGTGTAGGTGTCAGAATTGAACAAGTAAACAAAAGCAATAATAAAAAAGAAATAGTTCATGGGCCCTAATCTATCAAGTGTCTAACTTAGCACCCTTGGGATCATCCCCTCTCTAGTGCCATCATCATCCCCATCCTCATCATCATCCTCATTGATCTAAAGACTTTAATTTGGTGCTCAAGGGTAGCAATTCTCGCATGGCTAGCCTCATCACGATCCTATTCAAACAGACCACATGTTAGTGAATCAAACGAGTATGCATACATATAGATATAGGAGAGATTATTACCTTCCACTGCTGGGTGACGTCCAATATGTAGTCCCTCTGAGCCTTGATCATCCAATACATGTATGGGCCTTGATCTAGAGGAATATGTATTATTAAAAGAATGTTAGAACTAGTGAATATGTTGAGGATGATTTAGGAGACAGGTTAAGAGCAAATTCATGTGAGTAGTGCCACTAGGAGTACATGCAGGTGTGAGGTCCTAATCTAAGCCCAAGAACTAGTGAGATAACTCTCCAGGAGGAACGCATCAATGAGCCAAAGAATCGAGGGTATGAATGAAACTACTAGTGATGAACTAAAAGCTAGAACTGTTGGGGAGTCCTATCTGCTTAGCCACAGCCGAAGTCCCCTCTCTGCTAAAACCGAGACGGTGTCTCTAAGGCTCTCTTTCCTACACCTAAAGTCTAACTTAGGGAACAAGTTTGGTCACTATAGCCTAAAAATAAAAGAAAACTATGTCAAGACATGATAATTTTGAATAAAAAGAAGTACCAAAAAATTACTTGAGAAGTAGAGGTAGCAGCCAATGGAACTATCAGCAAGAGTTAGGTCTGGACAAACTCCATGTATCGGCTCTTAATCTGAATGATAAGGTCCATGGCTAGCTCTCCAGTGATATCTTAATCCAGCTCAGCGCCCTTTAGCTTGTGAGTCCATAACATATTCCTCGAAGGGGATTTAAGCATGAGCCTCGCACCAAATCCCTAGTTCCAGTTCAGGATCTGCTCACCAAAGTACTAGACTCGATAGCCTGGCCCATAAAAGAGGACCTTCCTTTGAGCTAATAACCTAGAACGAGTCATCTCTATGTTCCATCCACTCTCAGGACCCTATAAATCATTTTGAATTTGTAATAAAAGCACCAATGGGTAAGTGAGTAAAATTTTCAAAATTACTGACATGTGATGTGATTGTTGTAGGTACCACATCCTGCGTCAGAGATTTTAGATGCTATCGATGGATGTGTACTCAGGCCAGATGTCTCTTAAGAACATGGCTGCCACCCCACTTACTAATAACGGGGAAATTATCCCCTACTCATAGCACGTCAATGAGAAACTCTGTCTCTAGAGCCCAAATGCATAAAAGAAAGAGGGATAACAGATGTTAGTGAACAGGTATTGAAATGAATAAAGAAAAGGGGAGGCAGAGCTCACCAGAACAGCGTGCTAAAAGCTAAAAAATCTCTTGGCCTCATGGAACACCTCATTCATACTCTAGTATAGGTAGGCCAGACCACAGCTACCCATTTGAATGAAGACACCTGATCTAAGTCCCAGAGAGGTAGTCGGAACATCAAATTCATCAAGCTAGCGATGTCAGCAAAGAAAGTGGCACCGAGAAGACAAATTAGAAAAGCTCGCACCACCTGGTCTATCTCATAAGGAGTGACCATCGTAGCAACTCTATTCCAGGTATAGAAGCTCCAGATCAAGTCAAGCTCGAGGTTATAGGTTCCCTTTATGTCTAGGACCATACCTAAAAGGCACTCGATATAGGCAGCCTTGTCTGAGCTCAATTGGTAAAGACTCATGTCAAGGGGAACATGATCGTCGGCACACATAATCCCGATGATGGCAGCAAAAGAGATGAGATCTAGAGTGAGCTTCTTGAATGGAAGGTGGAAAGTGTGCGTCATGTCAAACCACCTCTCCATTAGCGCATGGAGTGGCTGATAGTTTGTCTGGCCTTACTTTAAAGGAAGCGATAATATGAAGTCCTTGAACCCAGTATCTTGAATTCAATCCTTTCACTCTTCAGTCAAGTCATTTTAGAAAACCCGGGCCTTGTGGAAGTTTTTGGCACCCTTAAACGTCTATGCATCATGATATAAAAAAGAAGAATTAAGGAAGTTGAATAAAGATCACTCAATTTTGTTGCTTTTCAAAGTATAATGATTAAGTAATCATAGACAGGCTCGTTTGCCCTATTACAGAGGGGCAACACCTCATGGATGAGGCAATCACCTCATTGCAAAGGCGATCGCCTTGCTTGCTGACATAAAGATGATTGTCCCTTTTAATGAGGCGATCACCTCAATGAAGAGGCGATTGCCTCTACGTAGCAGAGAACAGCAAACGGTCTCTAATTTGTTCCATCAAATCAATAAAATGCATATTTAATCAATTTACTTTTCAATCATAAATGATAAATGAATGTAAATGTAGTCTAACTCGATGTAATTTATAGGAAAATGAGAAGGATTTGGATACTAACCTCTCTAAATGCTAATGAATAAATATGACTCCTCAAATTTACCAAGAGAGGAATTGTATCTACCTTTGACAATCCAAGACTGTGGTGGTCATTTGCAGAAGGCAGAATGCCTTCCTACTCAGGTACGGGTGATGTCCTCTCATCATCCATTTTCAAAAAATGTGAGCATGAGAAAGGAGAGGGAAGAGTGCAGGAAAAGAGAAGATAAAGGAAGAAAAAGAAAAAAGGAGGAAGAAAGGAAAAAAGAGAAAGAAAAGTGGGTTTTTATTATAGTGGAAGAGAGTTGTGTTAGGTCTCTTGGGAAAATAAAAATAATACAAGAAGGGAGAATGCATGGGTTTAATCTTGAAAAGAGGAAATTTAAAAAAGGATGGTATAAAAAAAATTTTGGGAGTGTCTCGAGGATCATGTTTTGGAAGAGAGGGTTGTCCGGGTTGTATCCCCAAAGCTCGTGATCAATAGAAGGGTGTTCAAGTTGTATCCTTAAAGCTCATGATAAAGAGGAGGGCTATTCGAGTTGTATCCCTAAAGCTTATGATTAAGCGGAGGGTTATTCAAGTTGTATCCCCAAAGCTCATGATCAAGAAGAGGGCTATTCGAGGTGTATCCCCGAAGCTAATAATCAAGAGGAGGGTTATTTCGATTGTATCCCCAAAGCTCATAATCCAGAGAAGGGTTGTTTGGGTTATATCCCCGAAGTCCGTATTATAGTTGAGTGGTGATCGAATTAGGAAAACCCAATAGTCCAAGTTTCAGTTGAATGATATAACGAGCCATGAAAACCCAAGAATCACATTTTAGTTGAGTGGCGATCGGGCTAGAAAAACTCAAGAATCACATTTCAATTGAGTGATATATTAGGCTAAGAAAACCCGAGAATCATGTTTCAGTTAAGCGGTGAATCAGACCAAAAAAACCCGAGAATCACATTTCAGTTGAGTGGTGATCAAGCTAGGAAAATTTGAGATTCCACATTTTAGTTTAGTGATGTATCAGGATAAAAAACTAGAGGATCATCATTTTCAAATACTTTACCAAATATTAATAAGTGGCTGATCAAGCCAAGAAAACCCAAGGATCACGGTCATGTTTTAAGATTGAAGAATTCATCTCTCGAGTGTAACTTGAAAGTCAGGTATGTTGTTTATTATTTTCTTGTGTTGTGCATGTGATTTTTCAAAAAGTTATCATTGTATGCATTTAGTTTTTTGAAAAATTAAAGGGCAAACTATAGAGACTCGGTTTGATTAGCTCGTGATAGAGGGCAAAATGTGGATGCTCGGTTTTGTCTGCTTGCAATAGAGCCTGATGATGAGAAATGTAAAAATTAAATGTAAGAAAGAAACTTAAAATTTTCTCAAAAATTAACCCAAGGACTTAAAACCTATAAATCTAAGCCCAAAAACCCTTACAAAATAAGCCCAAGCCGCCTCGGCCCACCAGGCCCAGTGCAAGGCAGGCCAAAGAGGCGATGCCTTTGTGAAGAGGTGATCACCTCTACAACATCAGTTGAAAAGGTGATCGCCTCATTGTAGAGGCTCTGCCTCTACAAGAACCACTTTCCTCTGCATTAAATGTAGAGGTGATCATGGCAGCCAACTTAGTGGGTCCCACCTCAGATGTAATTTAACCTCTGAGATGAAAAAGAAAACTTTAGGAAAAGGAAAAGGCTAGGAAATGCAATAATGAAAGAGAGTAGTATGGGATGGGCTAAGAAGGTAATAAAAAAGAGAGAAAGAGAGAGAAGATAGGGGGATTTTTTTTCCTCAACCATTAGCAACCTTTAGCAAGAAAAGGAAAGCTTGAAAAACATTTCCTTAAGAAAGAAGGAAGGGGAGTGAAGTTCAAAGGAGGGATTTTCTTTAAGAAGGAGAGTAAAAAGCTTTCATTCAAGAGAAGATCACCATCCCTATTCATTTCTGAGGGCTAACCATATTTGGAAAGCTTATTCTTCAGTAATTATCTTGATCCTTCTTAAGCTTAATTCACAGATTTGCATGATCCTTTTTACATTCTTATATAATCTCTAGTTTATTTGTTCACTAGTTTGTGTATTCATTCTCTTATGTTTATCATTTGTAATATGCCTTGCCTTTAGTATGATTAACTAAGTTTTAGGTGTAGTTGTGCATCTAGCTTGTTTGGAATAGAATATTCTTACTTAAAGTGGAAGTTTTCCAATTTCAGAGTCGCCTGAGCCTATTGATTAGGCGATCGCCTCTCCAAGAGACGTTGTCTCGCTGCTATGAGGCGATCGCCACTTTGACAGGCCTTTATATGCTTACTGTTTAGCATAGCCTTTATAAATTATATTGCCTCACTGTTATGAGGTGATCACCTCTTCACAAAGGCAATTGCCACTTTGACAAGGTCTCATACGACCTTATCTCATTTTTTGTAAATTATGTAGGGCTTCCATGCATATGTAGGCCTTAGCATACTCAAGTCTATTTTGTATGATTATCCCACTACATTTTTCAATTGAAGTTTAGTACTTACCTTTTTATGGTTTTGTTTCTCTTGTTTTTCTAAATTAATTCATGAGATAATCTTGTGAACTCTTGTGTAGCATCTTTATGTGGTTTTTAGGAGCTAACATTTTATCTATTGTAGGATTTTTTTCCCAGTGATTTATAATCATCAAATATTTATCTCGTTAATTTACATTCCACACTCAATTATTGTACGAAAAAAGTGAGAAAGATGGGGAGAAGGGAAAAATTGGGAAGTCGGGAATTGAGCAAATTGCAGAGGAAAGTTGTGTTGGTTTCCGTGGACATTCATTTTTTAGCTTGAAGCGCTTCCGGTCATGGAATAGTGGTGAAATCGATTAGAGTCAATTACACTACTAAATTTAAGCTCAATTCGATTTTTAAATTAGCAACTCAAATTCGATCAAGCTTTTTTTTTTAAATTCAAGCTCAATTTGATTAAATAATTTATATACTTAAACTTAACTCGACTCAACTCGATTTATTAAATAAATTTTTACAAACATATATATATATATACACATTATAAATAAAAAATAATACAAATATCCTATTTAAATAATTTTTATAAATAAAAATTATAAATTAATTAACTAATTTTTGAAAATAAAATTCATTTCTCAATTTTAATTTTCTATTTATTACAGATTTTTATTATGAGTATGTTTGGTATAAATGAATTCTGCAAAATTTTATGAAATTTATTTGCAAATCCAAATTATTTATTTTTAGTTTAAATGAACATTTTATAGAATTCAATTGCAATTCAAACTTTTTAAATTTGTGAAATTAAATATAACTACATTAGATTCTAACAAAATTGTTGAAATTTACAAATAAACTAGTTGTTGACCCATGTGTTGTGCATGTTGTTTTTAAACATGTATAGTAAGATTTTTTTTTAAGATAATAAATGACATACCATAATAGAGAGAAATATAAATAATATTTTTATAATTAATATTTATGTATTTATAGGTCATACCTAACTTATATCACCCAACATTTGTACCTATCAGATTAGTCGGCCATCATCTCCACCGACACACCAACACTAATAAGTAGAGAGCCCTGCTTTGGTGACACAGTCACAAGTGAGAGTTCTCGTTGGTGCTCTGCCCTAATTCACGATAAGGGACAACTAGCTCTAATACCAAATCTTCAAATATGTTCCAAAGCTTGTTCAATTCTTTTTGCTTTAATTGAGTGCAACTTGATACTTATGCTTATAACCACACCTAAGAAAAGATTATTAGTGATTCAAAATTTTTTGCTAAAGTCAAAATAAGGATAAATTAACTCTAGATCATGCAAATGTTCAACAAATTATTAATAAAAAATTTCAATACATAGAGGAAAATAAGCTATATTTTATAAATTTGTACGTTGAAGTTTTTTAATAGTAAAATATAGTTCTAAATATTTGAATATCAACAATGCATTTATTGCATTTTTTCTGTACATAATCCTCATTTTTTGGGTCTCGTAGTTTTCATTTTTAACGTCCTTCTTCATCTTCCTTACAAATTTGTTTGAAGCTTCTTCTTGTTATAAAATGAGGATATGGCACCATAGTTCTTAATATTTTGCGAGTTTCATGAAATTTTATTGCATGATCGAAGTCTTCAGCAATTTGCAACAAAATTTGTGCTCCTTTATTTTTACAAAATGTATACTCAATTATTACATAGGCGAAAGTTGCATACCTATTTCCTTGTAAATGTGATCTTTTAAGAGTTTTAACTTTTTTCATTATTTGACTTGTAAAAAAATATTCATATATTCATGTAATAAATAGAGTATCATTGTTTTTTTTTTTTTGCATGTTAGTATCATCTCATACTTTTGCCTTATTATGTGTGCTATGAACTTATAAAGAAATTCAAGATTTAAATGTTAAAGAAATCTTGAAGTTTTTATTGCAATGTAAATTTTGTTGACCTGCGACAAAATAATTGTAAAATTAATTTTATTAAATATATTGTTTAATAAATAAGTAACTAAAATAACATTACTTAAGTTAATTGAAAATTTTGCAAATCTTGCATGCTAATCTTTGCTATTTTGCGAGAAATTTTTCAGAGAGCTCTTAATGGCTAGATGACATCAGTCATTGTATCTTTATTTGATTTCACCTGATAAGATAATAAATTTTGTGAGGAAAAAAGAAGCAAATATAAATAGAAAACATTACATCCATCACCTATTTGAAATTTTCAAATATACAAACACTATGCAATAGAATTCCATGAGAAACCAAAATTACGTTATGTAGTTAATAATGCACCATGATGTTATTGAACATAATAGAAAGCACAACCTACAAAATATAAATATCCAAAGAATGTAGTGTGCAAAATTTCACTAATATGACCTAACTGCATCTTATCAATCAAACAAATCAAAATGTCTAACAACCTAAATTTATTCTGCAATGACTATAAAGTATGGAAGTGCTAACAAAAAATCAAATATCAAAAGTAATAAGGCATATTATTTAAAGAAAACTAGTAATTGCATACAAAAGCTATAACTTTCCAGAAGCCAAAAATTCAATGATAAAAGTAGCAGCAATCCAATTAATAGGAGAAATTAATATGCTAGTAAGAGTTTATGTTGATTAGATTGTTTATGTGAAAATCAGTTAGAATAGGACAACTCTTGCCAAGGAATCACAGAGAGAAATTGACATGTTCCCCTAGCCATTCATCATTCACCACCTGTTAATAAAATCCTACATTATTGCAAAATCCTAAATTCCAAATACAATATGCACCATAATTCAATTTTTTTTACCAACTTTATATGTTGAAGTGAGCTCTAATCAAAGATTTGATTGTATATATTAGGAATTAAATATTTATTATTTATTTAGGAAATTATTTTATTCCTCCTAATTAGTGTGTAATTAGGTTTTCCATGTATATGAATGATTAATGTATATATAAGGGATGTAACCTCTCTTATGGAATATATGAAAAAATAATTCCCTTGAATTCTCTTTTTCCTATAATTTTTTCTCTATATGGTATCAAAGCGGGTCTAGCCCCGATTCTTAAATTTCCCGGTTGTCCATCTGGATATACAGTCTTAGTGGCTCAGTCTAGTGTTGCCACTATATTTTAATTCAAAAAATATATACGAATTTTAAATGGCAACTGTCAAAATTCCAGTTGCACTTGATGGGGAGTCTTGGAGAATCCTACATTAAAAAAGTATACTTGAATGAAATGGCTCATAAGTAGTGTAGATTAAGTCTTAATACAAGCCAAATGGTTTTGTATTACATAGGCTCAACCCCATTTATAAGTCCACATGTGTGTGCATTGGCCAACACTCTCTAGGCTCGTGAACTTGTTTAACTTGAAATCAAATTCAAATTTTATATTGAATCCTTAAAATTGTATTTATTTTTTTCTCTTTTTTGAATCCTTTTTTTAAAATTGAAATCCACTATGACCACTGAAAACACATTCATTGTATCACATGGAACACTAACTTTCATTCAAACCCTTCATGATAATTCTTCCTTTCCTACTGGAATTATACTTAATGATATGAACTACCCTCTATGGTCACAAGTCATGGAGATACGAAGTGGAGTCAAAAATAAATCTGGCTTCCTTACTGGCACAACCTCAAAACCACCTATGGGAGATAAGGCTTTGGAGGCTTGGCTTATTGATAATAACTGAGTAAAAAGTTAGCTCATTGATTCCATGAGTCCAATATTGATAAGATTCATCCATCTTCAAATAGTAAAGGAGATATAGGATACTATCTTTAAAACTTTTTATAATGGATTTGATGAAACTCAATTATTTGAGTTAAACTGAAAAACTTTCACTACACGTCATAATGGTAAGCCATTACCTACATACCAAAATGAACTGGTTGGGATAATGGTAAGCCATTATTTCAAAAGATTGATGCCTGAATAAGTGCTTAAGGGGAGGATGTTAGTGGAGTAGTATCACTCCATAAGCATATTTCTCAACTTCGAACTAGGATTTTCCTGGCCAAACTTGACTCAAAATTTAATAATGCTCAAAGTAAAATATTGTGGAAAGATCCACCTCTTGATCTCGAGTCTAGTTATACATATATGCATAGAGGTCATAATTAGTGCATACGATGGAGGAGCCGAAGGATCTACTAGACAATGCAGTACTTGTAGCAACTCGAACTCAACCACAGTTCAAGGGAAAAGCACTAAGTAAGTCCAATACATACACATGTACTCACTGTGGTGAAGGTGGACACTCTAAGGAACGATGCTATGAAATTGTGGGCTATCCCAAATGGTGGGATTTTAATAGAAAGCCTTACAAAAAACTCATAAAACCTGCAATTGCCACCTCTAATGTCATAAAACAAAGTGATGAAACATCATGCATGACAAATCTTACTTAAAATAATATATGGATTATTGATACAGGTGCTACTGATCATATGAAAAACTCTACCTATCATCTAACCTCCATTTGACCATTAACCCAACAAAATATTCTGACTGCTAATGGAGGAATAGCACTCGTCATCCATAAAGGATCAATATCTAATTCTAACTCTTTTAATTTGGATACTATTCTTATTGTTCCATATCTTTCTTGTGATCTACTATCTATTGGTCAAATCACTAAAACCTTAAATTGTAATGTTAAATTCTGGCCTACCTATTATTTATTTCAAGACATTGTGACTTAGCAGATTCTTGGCTCCGGTGTTAACCATGAAAAGTTATACTATCTTGATTTGCATGGTAATCCGAGTCTGAAGTCAAGTTAAGTCGATAGTGTTGTTAGAAGTAGCTCAGACAAAGAATAAGTAATTTTGTGGCATCGACGTCTTGGACATTCATCTTTTCATTACCTTAGAAGAGTAAGGCCTGAATTTTATTTTAGTATCAAAGACTTTAAGTTCAAGTGTGATATTTTTGAATTGGTAAAGAGCCATAGGATTTCATATGTAGCGAGTTATAATAAGAATTCAATTCCATTTATGACTATTCATTCTAATGTATGAGGACTGCTCGAATTCTTACTCTGTCTGGTGCTTGATATTTTATAACATTTATTGATGAATGTACCTTAATGATATGGGTATCCCTACTTTCAAATAAGGGAAATATGTGTTCTATGTTTTAGTACCTATACAAAATAGTGGCAGCATAGTATCGGTGTCAGATTCAAGTCTTGTAATCTGATAATGGTGGGGAGTATCTCAACTTGGCCTTTAAAATTTTTTGCCATGAGCACGACATTTGTCACTAAACTTCCCACGCTGGAACCCCTTAACAGAATTGTATAGAAAAAAGGAAAAATCAGTAACTATTGAAAGTAGTTTAAGCATCTTTGTTTGACATAAATGTTCCTTAAAAATACTAAGGAGAGGCTATTTGATTTGTTGTCTATCTCATAAACCACACTCCATCCAAAATTCTTGGTTTTAAAACTTCTCTTTAAAAACTTTAGGAGCTAATCCCAACTCTACCTCTCAATAATCTCGAACCTTGAGTATTTGGTTACTTAGTATTTGTTCATCAGATACTCGGTAAATTGGATCCATGAGCTATCTGATGTATCTTTATTGGATATACTGAGCTAAAAAAGGGATATCGATATTATGATCCATCTGCTCAGAAGATGTATATAACTAAGGATGTCCAGTTCCATGAAAATGCACCCTACTTCTCTCCATATGAGTGCTCTCTTCAAGGGAAAAGAGTTCGAGACATCTTTAAAGATAGCAATCCAAGTGTCTTACCTATTCCAATCATCTCATATGATCAGATAGTATGTCCGAACATCCCAAGCATCCTACCTAAACAGATAACTAAAGATAGTCTGAGTATCGTGCACAGACATGAAACTAATTAAGATAGTACATCTTCTCATTCCATGCCAAAAGCTAAAGGAAATCCGGATGTGCACAGTGAGGTAAACTCATCTTCTTTAATAACTCCAAATACTAATCCTCGTTATCCTTATAGAATAAATATAAGGATTTTAAAAAGACAATATGATCTAGACCTCAATACCAAAGCTAACTATCCTATCAATAACTTCATATCAATAAACTATTTATTAAAATCACATGCATATACTGTAAATCAATTATCTACTGTGTCTATTTCGAGTAATGTGCAGGAGGCTCTAGCTGATCCAGCTTCAAAGAAAGCCATGAATGATGAAATGGAAGCATTGCAGAAGAACCCCACATGGGAACTTATTCCACTTCTTGAAGGTCAGATGCAGGTGGATATTCACCGTCAAACTGAATCTAGATGGAATCATTACTTGATATAAAGCTTGGTTGGTTGCAAAGGGATATACTCAGAAGTATGGAATTGACTATGAGGATAAATTTTCCCCAATAGTAAAAATGAACACCATCCGAGTCCTTATTTCATTAATTGCCAACCTAGATAGGCCACTGTGACAGTTTGATGTAAAAAATGTTTTTTTTTGAATGGAACCATTAATGAAGAAGTGTATATGGATCCACCACCTAGAATAAGGTACACTAACCGAGTATGCAAACTAAAAAGAGCATTGTACGGACTCAAACAATCACCTTGGGTATGGTTTGGATGACTCTCAACCTTTATAAGGAAGCTTGGTTATAAACGAAGTGATGCTAACCACATTGTAATACCCACATAATGTATTTACATTTATTTGCATAAGATGCATCTCATATAGACATGAGGAATGCATGAGATATGTGTTGTATTATTCCTAATGTTTATAATTAAATTCATAATAAGAAATAGGAAGTTAAGAGTTTAAATTGATCTTTGGCAATATATATATATATATATATATATATATATATATATATATATATATATATATATAATGGACTTGATTATTTTAAAAATAAAATGATAACTGTAAGGATTTGAGTTGGGTATGTGGTAGCCATTTGTTGTAATTAAAAAAAAATAGGAGGCCTCCGATAGAAAAGGGAAGGAAGGAGGGTTACGTTTTTTTTTTTTCCTTCTTCTTCTTAAAAAAATAGATAGTTGAATTTCAAGTGAAATTTGAACGTTTAGAATTTATTTCAAATTATAATCTTCATCTTCAAGGCTTTAAAGGTTTATTTAGTAAGTAATTTTAATATTTTTGTTGAATTGAGTTAATATTTTGAAGATACAAAATTCGAGTTCTTAGGAATTGGTTTTTCAATATTATTGTTTTGAGCTTGGAAGCTTCAAATTGAGTGTTCTTTGATGATATGGAAACATCACTTTCTGTAAACATTTTACAGTTTGAAAAATCCGTTCAAAACAGATCAAAAACAATAATTTTTTTTAAACAGACATATCCATTAAGAAAACCCTAATTTCTGTAATCAAAATTACAGATTGAACAAATCTGTATAAAATAAATCCATTCTACATAATCTGTTTAACATTTAAATAGATTGCCCTTAACACATAATCTATATAATCACAAAATTTATGTTTCAGATTTAATCAAAAACAATTTTCCTGATTAAAATAGAAAACGATTTTCCTAATTAAAACAAGAAACAAATATGTTGTTTCAATTAATCATATTAATCAAAACAGAATACATAACAGATTTAAATCCTTAAGTGATTAGGTTTTCGAAAACAGAATTTCTGTTTCATTAAATCATATTAATAAAACATTATACTTAATTCATTTTTCATAAAAAACATCATACAAAATTCGTTTTCATGAAACAACATTCTTAATTCATAAAATCAAAAACTGCTTTTAGGTTAATCATATTAAACCATTACAAACATTAATCAAATTAATGTTTAATTCCGTTTTCAAATAGATTACTAAGAATTGTCATAAAACAAATCAAAACCCCTTTTGATAATTTTGAAAACCCTTTTCAAAATGAATCATAAACCCTAACATATATCACATATACACAGAATCAATTAACCAAATTACAAGTGGCTCTGATACCACTGTTAGGTTTCGTGATACAAACGCAGTGGAAAAATTAAAATTTTATCACGTTCCCAAGCCTGGATCCATGTAATTTGACTACTTGATTAAATCTAGGGTTTCAAGAATCTTATCAAAACGCAGAAGAGGTAAGATTTTTTGGAAGGATGAGAGGAGGTTCACACTGGTGACACCTTACCTCGAGCTTTTTGGCTTGGTTGTTTGCATCAAGACGTCTCCAAAAGGATGCATCCTCTATATGTATCCACACGAACAACCCTTCATAAAATGAATTGGAGTGTGTGTGCTAGCAACCTCCTTGATTGTCTCACAAATCAAGAACAAAAGAAAAACACTGTCTTTATTTTCTAATAAGAAAGAAAACAAATTTGGAGGTAGGAAAAATAAGTGTGTGAAACCCTAGAGAATATAACATATTTATAGACTCTAAATTAGGGTTTCACCTTCCAATGACCTTTTGGTAATTTTTCATTTATTATATTCTGATTTTGTTTAAAAATAAATCGAATATAATATCTTATTTATTTATTTAAAATAACATTTATCTTAAATAAATAAACAAATAAATAAATAAAACACTTTAATTATTTATTTCCACAGAGTTTATTTTGGGCTTATTAAACCCATATTCATTTTGGGCTTATTCTAAGTGTGTGACCCTGTAGATTCACATAACATTGGTAGTGGGCTTAAATCTCTATTTAGGCATACAAGTCATAGGTGGCCTCTAGCAAGACATTATGACTACTCAAGTCATGTGAAAGTCAATAATCCGACATAACCTAATTACAATGAATTTTATCGTCCCTTTATCACATGATATTTTAATTGAACATAAGGCATAGAATGTCATCCTTATATAGTTCAATATTATGACTTGATTCCAAGTAGACTAAAAATGATAACTCTTTATCAATTCATTTCAGCATGGCCATGCAATTTTCTTCAGTCTATCTTATCAAGGGGCCCATAGATATCTTTCTCATATTAATGAGGGATAAATTCCTTCTGAATCACTCACATTCCTCACATAACTAATTTTATATCTAACAACATTCCAATTTAATCGTCCGGTTAAAGAAAATGTTAGAATGTGTCAAAACATAAAATAGCTATGTAGAAATCCATGATGATTTCAAGGTCAAAGGACTGAAATAAAATTACTGTGATGAGAAATACTTATGACAATAATCTATGTAGTATTCTCATAGTGGGTCAATCCAATACATGATCTCTCATCATGTACCTATGAGTTGACTTAATATCTCATATTCATGATTAGTAAAACATAATCATAAATCAACATCATACTAGCCTTAATACTTTAATATTTATATAATGAATAAATGGCTAGGGATAATTAGAATAGAACTCTTATTTTAATCTAAGGGTTTTACTATCAAGTCACATACTTGATGGCCTTAGTAAGAATTAACCATTCATATAATTATCATAAATCAAATGATAATGAAATACCTCTTTATTAATAAAATAAGAAAGTCAATGCATAATCAAATGATTGACCTAGTGCATATCACTAACAAAGACACCCTTTGTAAGTAGAATAGTCCAGAAGGAGATTCCAACTAAATTCAGAATGCCTTAATTAGATTATTTTGATGGAACTAAAGATCCAATTAACCACACATCCTTGTTCAGAACTAGGATGTTACTCCATAATATGAATGATGGAACCATGTGCAAAGTCTTTTTTAGTACACTTATCAAAAATGCTTATAAGTGGTTCCACCGGCTTCCTGAGAATTCTATCTCTTCCTCTAAAGAGATAGCCGAGAAATTTCAAACTTAGTTCATCACCAACGTCCCTCCAAGCAAAAACATCAATGATCTCCAAATGTACCGACAGGAGGTCACTGAATTACTGAGAAGCTATTTTGATCAATTCAATAAAGTAGCCATGCAAATCAAAAATTTGGTAGACGAAGTAGTTATAGAGACTTTGAAGAATAGGACCTGATTGGGGAAGCTTAAGGACAAAATAATGACAAAGGAACCTAGCACCTTCGCTGAGATAATGGCTATGGCAATAAAGATGATAAAGATGGATAAAGATAAAAGGATGCACCGGGATAACGAGAAAGCACTTGTCATAAGAGATGAAAGGTTAGTACCCAAAAGGCTGAGCTTCCAGTAATCAAACTTTAGAAACCCAGTAAAAGGAATTGAAAAGGAAGTTGAGAAATATACACCACTAAACAACTCTAAATTCAAGATCCTCATGTGGGTCAAACAAAATGGTGTGGGCATAACCCTGGCCAAAAGACAGAGTCTAACTAAAAGAGCCATGCAAGATAGGAGGTACTACTACCAATACCACCAGGATTATGAAAATAAAACCGAGGCATGCCAAGAATTAAATAATACTATAGAAAGATTGATATAGAATGGTAAACTCAGTAACTTCACTGAAACAACCAAAAGGAATACAGATCTGGATAGTCAAGACAAAGATAGGCTGAAACCAAAGAAATCTCATAATGAACTAAACAAAGTTATTAATATGATTGTCGGAGGAGAGGTAACTGAGAAGAGGCCTAAGAGATCTTACTGAGAAGAAGGGTCCACTTATGAAAAGAGTCAAACTATCATGTTTGGTCTAAAAGACAAGAAATGTGTTCGGCACCCTCACAATGATGCACTCATAGTAAGTGCTTTCATTAATAATTATCTGGTAAAAAGATTGTTGATTGATGATGGAAGCACTGTCATCACACTCTCTTAGAATGCCTACAAGGCAATGGGAGGTTCTATCACTTATTTGAAAGCTATTCAGAATCCCATTACCAGCTTTTATAGAGGAACCACTTAACTAATAGGATTAATATAGTTGAGTCTATAATTTAGTGACCAAGATATTGGAGAAGTGAAAGCTGTCAAAGTTTAGTTCAATATGGTAGATCTTCGTCTCACATATAATGACATCAACGGTCGACCAATACTTTATGAGATCGATGTAGTTATGAGTATCTGACGTCTAACCATAAAGATTCCTATGGAAAGTTGAGTCTTAATAATTGACAGAGATCAACACATAGATAGGCAATGCTACTAGATTGCCGTCAAACTTTAGATAAAGGCATTCCCTTGGAATCTTGGGACACAAAGAAACAAGGAGCTAACCTAGAGCCAGTTGACCAAGTTCAGACCTTACAAATTACCAAAGGAAAGATAGTAAGGATCGGTAATGAGCTAGTTAGTGAAGTTAAACATGAAATAAGTAAGGTCCTCATCAAACACTCAGGGAGCTTTACTTCTCAAGTGTCTGAGATTACTAAAGTAGACCCTCAGATTGCCTTATATAGTCTGAACATCAAGCTAGAAGTAAAGCTAGTCATTCAAAAAAAGAGGACATTCGCATATGAGAGACAGAACGTGATAGCTAAAAAAATAAAGAAGCTATTGGAAGATGGATTCATTAAAGAAGTAACACACCTAGAATGGGTAGTTAGCATGGTGCTAGTAATAAAGTCCAACGGCAAGTACAGGATTTGTGTAAACTATATTGATCTCAATAAAGCATGTCACAAAGATAGTTATCCATTACCAATGATAAATCATCTAGTAGACTCCACTATCGGTCACTATAGGTATAGCTTTGTAGATGCCGCATAAGGGTACCATTAGATACTAATGAAGAAAGAAGATCAAGAAAAGACATCATTCATCACCCATAAAAGTCTTTATTGCTATAAAGTTATGCCCTTTAGGCTGAAGAATGCTGGGGCAACATATCAAATGTTGATGAATCATGTGTTCCAATATCAAATTGGAAGGAATGTGGAGGTATATATGGATGACATTATCATCAAGAGCCAACACGCAGAGCGACATTTTGATGACTTTAATTAAATCCTTCCAACACTGAACCAATACTAAATCAAGCTAAATCTAGACAAGTGTGTTTTTAGGGTAAAGGTAGGAAAATTTTTAGGATTCATGATATTCCGCAGAGGAATTGAAGCTAATTCAGAGAAGATGGAGGTTATTCTTAAAATGAAAGCTTCGGCATCAATCAATGAGCTGCAGTAGTTAAATGGCAGAGTAACAACCTTAGGGAATTTTATCTCTTGTTTAGTCAAATGGTGTCTACCACTATTCTGAGTCTTAAAAAATTCCAAGAAGTTTGTATAGAATGAAGAAGGACAGGCAGCTTTTGAAGACATCAAAAAGTTCCTGTCATTACCACCTCTACTCAATAAGCTAATGCCTAGAGAAACACTATACTTATATCTCTCTATTAATCATAAGTCAATTGCATTGATACTGGTTAAGGAAGAAGGAAGTCAGCAAAATCCAATGTACTACATCAGCAAGATTCTTAGAGGTTTAGAAATATAGTATCCTAAACTGCATAAGTTAGCTATGGTTATTGTCCGCACATCCTAAAACTCTGACACTATTTTCAAGTTCATTTAATCATTATAAGATCCAAATTTCCTCTCAAGAAAATCCTATAAAGACCTGAAACATCCAGTAAACTAGTTCAATAGTCAATATTGCTTAAAGAATTCAACATCAGGTATGAATCTTAGCAGCAGATAAAAGCTCAAACCTTGGCAAACTTCATACAAGAGATGATAGCAGAAGATTTTGATCCTTCCAAGTGTCTAAAATAGAAGTTATATATGGATGGAGCTTTATCCATCCAAGGATCCAATGCTGAAATCATTCTCAAAGGACCATACAAAGTCACTATCAAATATATAGTTCAAATAAAGTACAATGCCACTAATAATGCATTCGAGTATGAAGCACTCATTGTGGGATTAAAGTTAGCCACTAAGGTTAAAGTCAAACATCTCAAGATATACTCCGATTCATAACTGGTGGTAAACCAAGTCAAAGGAGTATTCTAAATTAAAGACCTAAGAATCGCCAAATATGTCGAGAAAGTTAGACAACTTCTAAAAAAGCTCGAGCAGGATAGGGGATAATAGGAAATCATCCAAATCCCCATATCTACAAGCCAAATTAGTAGTTAAAGATTATCAAACATTTTAAGAACTTGAGCTCACTGAGGCATCAATAAAACCAAGCACCAAAGAAGCAGAGATCATTGACATACAGAAAGTAGCATAACGGATGAAATTGATTATTAAGTATCTCAAATATAGGGTATTTCCATAAGATAAGTTGAAAGCTCAAAATTTAAAGATCAAAGTCGTTCATTATTCCATCTGCCATGGAGAACTCTACAGAAGGACTCTCTCACACCTATAGTCTAAATATGTATCACCAGAAGAAGGAAATTATATGCATAAGGAAATCCATGAAGGAATTTATGGAGCACATAAATCTCATTATTCATTAATCAGAAAGGCATTGCTCCAAGGGTACTATTGGCCTACCATGTCCCGAGATGCCTATAAACTGACTCAAGAATGCCACAAATGTCCAAAATTTGCCCACCTCAACCATAAGCCTTATAATCCTTAGTATCCAATTAGGAGTACTTGGCCTTTTGTAGTATGGAGGATGGATATCCTGGGTCTATTTCCTACCTCAACCTCCCAAAAGAAGTTCTTAATCATGGCTATAGACTACTATACCAAATGTATAGAAGTTGAAGTTGTATAAACATCACTGAGGCATGGATCTAGTAGTTTTTCTAAAAAGAAATCATCTGCAGATTTGGAATACCACACACCTTAATAACGAATAATGGGAAGCATGTCAACAATGAGAAATTCAAAAAGTTCTATTCGGATCTCAGAATAAAGCTCCAGTTTACCTCTGTTCATCCATAAATAAATGGCTAAATGAAAGTCACCAACAAGATCATCATGCAAAGGCTAAAGAAAAGACTAGATGACAAGAAAGGAAATTGGGTCGATGAACTCAATAACGTTGTCTGGGCTTATAGAACTACACCCAAAACTTCTACTAGAGAAACGCTCTTTAGACTCATTTATAGGATGGATGCAGTAATACCAGCAGAGATTGGATCAATAAGTTACCAGGTCACCGAGAATCTGGATCAGGAAGTTAATAATATTAATACTCAGATATCTCTGGATCTACTTGAAGAGAGGAGAGAGCGGGCATCCATTGTATTAGAAGCTCATAAATAAAGGGTCATGGAATATCATAATCGACATATCCATCCAAGATACTTTAAAGGTAGAGACCGGGTACTAATAAGGGCTGACATTAGCAAAAGTAACTCCGACACAAGCAAACTCAAACCTAATTAGGAAGGTCCTTATCAAGTCATCAAGAAGATGACCAAAGGGGCATATAAAATCAAGGATAGGCAGAGAAAAGAATTACCTCGATATTAGAACTCATATAGTCTCTGGAGCTATCATCAATAAATGTACTTAGAATTTTGAGAAATAAATACTTCACTTATCATTAAAAATGTTGTATTACAGAGTATATTCTAAAATACAGAAAAAAATTATCGACTAAAGTAATTTACAATTAAGTACTAGGAAACTCAAAAGAAGGAAAACTCATATTATAAGACTCGAACACAGAGGCTAGATCAAATCCAGCGAAGACAGCACTAGCAAACATCTCCCCAGTAGGCCTCGAATCCTTTGGTTGATTGGAAGATGATTTATCCGCAATAGACTTGGTTGGTTTCTTGGGATTCTTTGACTGCTTGGAAGATGCCTTACTCCAAGCATCTTTTTTAGTAGCAACCCTGGCCAGATCGATAAGTGTTATTTTATCTAAATCTGAGAAGTCCAAATTCAGGTGTTGGGCGAGCAAGACTCTTTGACATTTAGACTTGTAAGCTTTGAGAAACCCTGTGACCATGTTCTTTTATCATCCACATGAGATTTCTCTACTTTAATAAGTTTTATCTCTAAAGCTATAATTTGAGAGTCCTACCCCTCAATTTTTATGTAAGTTGGCCTTGATTATACTCTAACTCTTCTACCCTCTTTTGGTTCACATTAGCCTCAGATCTGGCCTCAGCATGCATGGTTTGGCAAAGTTTCGGTGTTGCCTTTGCCTTTTTTAGTTTCTTCTAAAAGTCGATGGCTATGGTGCCAACCTTTGTCTCTTTTAAGCTATACTAACTCTTAAGATAATAATAATTATCCTTTGCCAGCATTAAAGCCTGAGTCATCTGAAAGAAAAGATAATATGATCAACTTAGGTACACATGAACATAAAATAAACAAAGTGGAAAACAATTACCTCCAATGAGTGCTCGATCATGGACTTACACAGCTCCTTCTTATCTACATCCATCTCATATTAGATATCTTCAGGAAGCCGTAAAGACTCGACATATTGGTCCCTTACTTGAGCATTCAGGATACTCAGAGGATTCATTTTTTTAATATCCAAGACCTCATATCCGAACACCCGTATAACTTTAGGTGCTTAACGAAGACCTCCTCGCATAACTCTTTAGCATCTGAGTCCTCATTTAGGGCCTATTTCCTTTGACCCTCAAACTTCTCCACATGAGAAGATTTAGCCATAGCTTTTCCTTTTTAGTTAGGCATAGCTTCGAATAAGACCTCCAGAGTAAGAGGTTTGAAAGTAGGAGAAGAGATCTGCACATCCTCCTAAGTCTCTAGCTCATCATCTACAAGTTGAATCTCATTCGTAAAGGCAAAAAAGTTAGCCATTTACAAATAATAAAGAAAAAACAAAGTCAAAAGTGATACCTTCTAAATCTTAGAACTTACTACTGAGATGTATATAATCAAGAGAGACTCTCCAAAGATATCTCTTAGATAAATTTTTGGCAGATCTTATGTCAGTTATACCATGAAGATAAAGACTCATAACCATCTATATATCCTAATTAGATAGCCTTAAAGGACACTTCACCTTATAGCAGTCATTGGACCACATCCACCAAATGTGGACAAAGTCCAACGGATGTGGACAAAGTCTGATGGATGTTTAACAATAAAAAAACATATGTCTCCACTTCTTATGGAGATTTAGAAGCTTTATAAAGAGGCTGTAGTTCAGAATAGCTTATAGAGAGAACATCAACTTTCCCTTTTTCTTATTCAAGCTATAGAGATATTGCAAGACATCCAAGTCTAGCTCTCTACCCTCCTTGTGCATCAATTCTATAAAATCGATCAAGATCTGGTAGCTATTGGGATAGATGCCTAAGAGCTATATTGTACCTATTTAAAAAACTTCTAACAAATGGATTTAAAGGGAACTTCAATCCCCCCTCTAATTGATCGAAGTACACCACTAACCTATCAAAATCCAGCATAGGGATATGAGCTTTGAAATTTATATCTACAGAGTGTAGAACGAAGTCTATTGGATTGCTAAAATGTCTCCAGTACCATTTTAGCAAATTCTCATCTACCCTAGAGATGAACAAATCATAACTAACTTGCTCTTGGGGAGCAATGGATCCTATTAAAATAAAGAAGAAAATAGAGAAAAGAAGGAACTTCACTTGGGCAAAAAGATGCAAGCTCATAAAGAAGGCTCTAGAAACGCAAAGAACACATGAAACAAATTTAAAAAGGGAAGAAGATAGCAGAAAGTGAAAATACAACAAACAAAAGGGTTCAATCTATTTAAAAGGCAGTGGAAGGTTCTAGAATGACCATCACTGCCCTTATGATCACTTTTGTCTCTTTCATAAGCATTAAGGGTAATTCTAGGCAAAAGAAAGGCCTACTAATCGAGCAATTATCATTATGGCAGCTGAAACATCTCATCTTTTGACACACGAATAGATGTAGTGGTTACATAATTCAAAATTCAAAGGCAAGTCAAAAGACGTGATGGTTTATAATCTTATTCCTCTCATTGCCAGTTTTCTCCTTTATCTACACTTAGGTCGCGCTTCTAATGCATCGAGATTCTAAGTCCAATGACTGAAGTTGGCACCCTTAAGTCACTTTGATAGTACTGAGGTTTGGCACTCGAGCTGCGCTTCTAATGCACCAAGATTCTAAGTCCAGTGATTGAAACTAGCACACTTAGGTCACTTTAATAGCACTGAGGTTTGACACTTAGGTCACGCTTCTAATGCATCAAGATTTTAAGTTTAGTTACTGAAGTTGGTACCCTTAAATTGCTTTAATAGTACTGAGGTTTGGCACCCGGGCTGCACTTTTAATGCACTGAGATAATATGGCACTTGCACGACACTTTTAATGCACTGAGCATCAAGACTCCAGGGACAGTTGGTTTCGCTAAATTGTCTTTACAATGGTGGGTTAATCCCTTACATCAAGCATTTTTTTTATAGGTTCTGTGCACTCAGGCCCAGCTGGCACTTTGACAATGTTCTAATATGGTGATTACAAGACTCAATATCGAGTCTCATTTTTTCCTTTGTGACCTCAGCTCACCTTTCCGTATTATATGCAATGACACTTTCTGTCACCTTACAGACCCTGATACATCAGACATAAATATCCGAACATACTTTTGGAAGGACTCTTGATACCCCATATATATATTCCTATTTAACTAAGGTCTTTATTTTCTTATATAGGGTTGCTTGCAGAAGAAAAACACCCAAAACAAATAGGAAAAGACTCCTAATTAAGGAGACTCCCAGATAGGAAAAAACATTCTCCTAATATGCATAGAACTTTCATCAAAGAGAAATCTTATTACTCTTAGATTTGAACATCATTGTCTTTATAAATAAAACCTTATATCTCTCATTTTTATTTATTCTATTCTCTTATACCCCTCGCTCTCTTTATCTCTTTAAAACTCTCTCTTTCTATATTATTTGACTTAGGCATTAGAAAGTTTGTAGGGATTCTCCCCACTTTTCACTTTAGCCTTCTTTAATCCTTTATAAGTGATAACCCATATTAGTATCCTATTATAATAAGGGATATATTCCCTTAAAGAGCAGGATTACTTGAATAAGAGGAAAGCTCAATAAGGAAGTCTATTTCAATTAGGAAGACTACTCTACAAAGGAAGTCTCCTCCTCTACTAAATAGGGCAATCCTACAAGACTAAGGAATCATATTCCTAAGAGGTTTGAGCAATATCTTCTCTTATAAATACATCTCATGCCATTTATGCTCTCATTATACAACATCACCAAGACATCATTCCATCACCTCATCATCACAAGCAATCATCATTTATTCCTTTATTCTTTATTCCCTACTCTATTATGCCTATTTGCTTTATTATATTTTTTTCTTATACCGTTACTGACTTAAGCTTCGAAGTGTTTATGGGGGAAACCCCGCCCCTTTACCCATTCTCCTCGTCCATGAAGGTTACATAAGCAAAATATCAATTCGAAGTTATTAAGTGGCGCCGTCTGTGGGGATAAATCAAATTCAATTCTGAATTATTATTGCTTACAGGAACCTAGCTTCAAAATTCTATCATTCCATAAAACCAATATACAGGACGAGACATGCTTACTTATTTTATAAGTATCTTATTCAATTTATCATTGTTACAACATGCATGTCATCAACACATTAGAGGCTTAAAGATTTGTCCATCTGCCCTCATTGACAAGCATAAAGATCTTAGTATAACCATTAGTGACAACATGTCTATCAATCAAGAACAGCTCAAGAGATGATTGACTACCTTTATAAAAGCTCCAAACATAGGCTCTGAACATCGAAGCATTCCAAGGAATTAAATATGTCCACCGGTCGTCATGCTCCAAGCACCAAACATGGAATACCCATCAAGCATCGAGTTCTAAATGATGAGCATCTACCATCAGGCTCTGAGCATCAAGCACCCTTCGAACATGGAGAACTGAGCGCCAAGTATTAAGAATCAACTTTATAAGAACTCAGACTCCAAGTAAATGCTCAGTAGCCTTACTTTCAATCCAAGATAAATATCCTAATACAGTAGGACACAAACACTACTATTTACAAGTCTAGTTGACTCTAGCACCCTTAAGATTTATGGTTAGCTGCAGTCTTGGAGGCACATGATTTTGGCACCCGCTAATTGATTTTCATGGTCCAATTATGTCATCCATGGAGAATTTTGAATGGCTAGTGCAACCATCCTTTTTAACCACTCATAAGCTATAACGCAAGGAAGATACAGAAATTAGATCTTTGACAAAACCTATAGCTCAAGATGTATAAAAAAGAAAAAAGAAAGTTGACAAAGAAAAAATGAGACCTTGAATAAGAAGTGTTCTTAGGTCAAAAACTAAGTTCTGATTACAGGATACTCACCAAAGCATTGAACTTCGAATATCAAGCATTCATCGAAGCCTTAGCCTATAGGATCCCTCAAAACACTTAATGCAAGGGAACAAACTATGTCCGAGAGCTAATGTGAAGACTAGTGGGTGACAAGAATCGGGAAGTTATGTATAAAAGAGGACACCAAAGGCAAGCCACTCAGAGCACCAAAGTCTTGGATATCCGAGCATCCACCAAGCTCTGAGCATCGACCCCATAACCAGTCATAGAAATAACAAGGCATAAACTAAGCTTCGCAGCAACATGCTTTTAAGCATTAAGTTTTAAAGCACTAAGATTTCAAGTATTAAAATGTGGAGACTGTCGTCCACCTGGAATAAGCACTCAGGTACTTGGTTATGCCCAAACATCATATGTCATCTATAGTTAGGATTTATTTTGATGTTCAAGATACTAGTACTTACCAAGCTCCGGACATCCATTGAGTGTTGGGCTTCTTAAACACTAAAGATTAGCAATAATCATCCAATGAACATTACATAAAGCCTTACAAAGTTGAGATTGAATATTAACGTCCATTCACTAAGCATTTGAGCAACCCAAATACTGTCTACCAAAGCCTTGGAGATCCGAGCATTTGAGATTGAGTATTTAGGAGTCCGGGCATCCAAGTCTAAGCATAAAAAATTTTGGACATCCAAGTCCTAGCATCAAGGAGTCCGGGCATCCAAGTCCGAGCATCAAGGAGTCCGGGCATCCAAATCTGAGCATCAAAGAGTCAAAGCATTCGAGTCTGAACATCCAGAGTTTAACCACGATATTAAAACCTATCAATTCTTAAGCATCCGAGTCTCTGTTATAACAACTATGGATATCCAAGCAAGCCTCAAGCATTGAATCTAGAAAGATTTGCATTCGAAACTCAATGATATTCAACATAGTGCCAAGGAGTATAACATACTTAAAACTCAAACAATAACATAGACATTCTTGGATAGTCAAATTACATCAACACCATAAATCATGGAGAGACCTTCCAATACATCGACAACCACTGAACAACAACGAACATAGATATTCGTCTATTTAGAAAGGAGATGAGCACTACAATAAGATGTTAATTACAGAGTAGTATATTTTCATGCAATTGGATACACACAAACTTAGGCAGTATCTTCAAAGACAAGGTCATTCAAGCAACAATTGAAGTAAACGACGAACATAAATATTCATGAATTTGAAGGCAGGAAAAGAGTACATCAGGAGATAAGTTTCTCTAGTTTCTCTTGATATTATTTATTTATTTATCTTATTTATTCTTATATGAATATTCATAGCTCATCACATAAGCGCGCTTACACATCTACACATAGATGCTCGTTCATATATACATGATTATTATTCATGCAATACCTACATCAAGTACAATTGATATATTTATTACACAAGGACTGACCATCAAATGAGATTGATTATACAATCCTAAAACTATTGTTCTTTTGTCTATTGCTACAGATAAGGAAAATGTATTTATTAAAGATGCTACCTTAAGCACCCATTAGTCCAAACAATTGGACACTCTGATCATCTCACTCAGCATCAATAAGCAAAGTTTATCAAAAGACATTAGACACATTGACAGGCAACTTTAAGGCGAACAAGCACTCATTCATGCTCATATAATAAATAGTGGTTCCACTCAAAGCTAGATCAAACGGCACTCATATAAATCTTACTCTACCTCAGATCTTTGAAATTTTAGAGAATATCTGACAAGGGAAATTCAAGAATGGAGTCAAATATATTCGCCACATAGCCGGATAAATCAAAAGGCAATTCCAAGACATCCTAGCCAGTATCACACACTCTCCTCTATTTTAGAAGCGGTGCAATATTGACCCTTCACCGAAATTACAAATGCTCATCTCATAATTCAGATTGGGCAAACCCAAATTTGGTCCTTTAAAACCCACCTTCCATCATTTCAAACACTCTCACTAAATTACTATCCCATATTATAAAGCTTAGGTTGAAAGGGCTTAGTCTCACTAGTAGGATCCCAACATCCTACCTTTTGCAAAAATACTACCAACAACAAATGCTTAGAAAATCGAACATCTACAGCAATATTGTTCGAACTCAACATCAATCATTATTCTAACTAGGCAGCTGCAATCAAAAGAGTTACTAAAGTTCATAAACCAAGTAACATTATACGGCACTCGGACCGCACTTCTAATGCACCAAAGATTAAGTCCAGCGACTGAAGCTAGCACCCTTAGGTCGCTTTTATAGTACTGAGATTCTGAGCATGTAAGTCTCACGTCCTTGCACCGAGCATCTAAGCCTTGAAGTATCTAAGTCTAGTGAATGAAGTTGGCACCCTTAAGTGGCTTCTGTAGTACTGAGGTTCCGAGCATGTAAGCCTCGCATCCTTGCACCGAGCATCTAAGCCTCGAAGTATCTTAGTCCAGCGACTAAAGCTGGCACCCTCAGATCTCTTCTGTAGTACTGAGGTTCCGAGCTCGTAAGCCTCGTGTCCTTGCACCGAGCATCAAAACTTCAGTGACAACTGGTTCCGTCATGTTATTTCCACACTGACGGGTTAATCTTTCACCTCAAAGCATTTTTATTGTAGGTTTTGTGTACTCAAGTCCAGTTGGCACTTCAAACAATGTTCTTATATAATGATTTAAAGACTCGATACTGAGCTTTATCTATTCTTGTAACTCAGGCTGGCCACCTCAGCTCACCCTTCTATATCAGATGCAGTTACTTAAGCAGTGTCTCTCTCTAGGCAGATACAATGACATTTTCCATCATCTTATGGACTCGGATACATCGAACATAAATATCCAAATACACTTTTAGGGGGGACTCTTGATAACCCATATTAGTATCTTATTATAATAAGGGATATATTCCCTTAAAGAGGAGGATTACTTGAATAAGAGGAAAGCTTAATAAGAAAGTCTATTTCAATTAGGAAGACTACTCTACAAAAGAAGTCTCCTCCTCTACTAAATAGGGCAATCCTACAAGACTAAGGAATCATATTCCTAAGAGGTTTGAGCAATATCTTCTCCTATAAATACATCTCATGACATCTCATATCATTCATGCTCTCATCATACAACATCACCAAGACATCATTCCATCACCTCGTTACCACAAGCAATCATCCTTTATTCTTTATTCTTTATTCCCTACTCTATTATGCTTATTTGCTTTATTATATTTTTTCTTCATACTGTTACTAACTTAAGTTTTGGAGTGTTTATGAGGAAAACCCCACCCCTTTACCCGTTCTCCTCGTCCATGCAGGTTCCACAAGCAAAATATCAATTCGGAGTTATCAATAAGGTTCCAACTCATGAGGAGTTTCGGAACAAGTTATTAATTATTTTTATGTGTAGTTTATGGTTATTAATCTAGAGTTTAGGTGTTTTGAGATACTGAAGAGTTGCAATGAAGAATACTAGGGTTTAAAATCCTTGACCAACGTGCTAGTAGAGCCAATTGACAATAATATGCTGTTTTTTTTCTTTCTAATAAACTAGTCCAATAAAGATTAGAACTAATAGAAGAAGAATCCAAATCTTAGTAGGCATGTGTCCTAGTATATGTATATCATCTCTTCTCAATTGAATAGAGATCTAACTTAAAGCACCTGAATCTTTGTTCGCATTAGTTCTTTTTGTGCATGCAAATTCAAAAAATTTGCGAACCAGTTATTAGTAACAAAAAACTATTGAATTTTTACTTTAAGCATATGAATTTTTGTTCACATTAGTTTCTCTTGTGCATGTAGATTCAAAAAATTTGCGAACGAATTATCAAATACCAAATATCAAACAATAATTGAATTTTTACATTGCAAAAACAGTTGTTGCAAAATTAAATAGGAATAATGATTAAGGACTGTTGATTTTGATAGCAAGTGAAAAAGAGAACGGAAAAAATACAAATCAATGAACTTTTACTTAACTTAATAATTAAAAATTATTAGATTAAAATATCAGATTAATATAGAAATTCGCTCAAATTTTTTACATATAATCAGTGTGAGATTAATTATTTTAATTATCAAAAAATTACGTAGGAACTAACCAGATTCCTATTAGTTATTGGGTATTGAGTTATTAATACAAATTTATTTTCGATATAGAAGTTGTTCAAGTTGAATCAAAAAAGCCTTATTCGTATTATTGGAAAAACAATACATTATTATTATTATTATTTTATTTGATTATGGCTGGATAGAAGTTGGAGCAATTTTTAGTTAGTGATTTGACAAATTGGAAATTAAACACACTTTTACCATAAAAATTTTCGTCCAGATTTCGCAAAATTTAAATCACAAAGACATTGTAGAAGAGGATGCTATATTGAGATGGACTGATGTGAAGAACGACGCAGAGGCAATTAGACAAAGTTTTCGTCAAGCAAGAAAGATGTGTATTTATTTTTAGACTACAGGTTCAGGAAACAGAGTTCATACAACATTGCTACAGTACAAGAGAATTAATCAATCTCTGCTTTGAAATTCTCTTCTTAAACCACACCAAACAAAATTCAAACAAAAAAAAAAAAAAGGCAGAAGATTTCGAAGTGAAATTTGAAATGGTATGGATGTGGGATGTGGTAATTTTAAAAATTGGAGGATATGTGCTGACTTATTCTATACTTAAGCCAGCTGGAAGGTTGTTTGTTTCTTGAAACTTGTAAAGAGCTGTCTGAAATGAAACTGGCCAACAACATAAATCGGTACCCTGAATCCAAGTGTCTCCATGTTCATTGTCTGATCTTTTTAGTAAACTGTACAACTGTGAAATAATTTAAGCGATTCAAGTTCTATCAAAAGAAATTACTAATGTTTGCTTGGTAACCAAACGTTGTATGCCTGTATTTTCCAATTTAATCGCTGGTTTATATGAACTTGGATAGACATCATAAGCGTAAGAATATCTGAAGGCAAAACATATGGAATGGCATGGTGAAATATCGATTTACATTAGACTAGTCCTGAACGAGAAAATACAACACAACACAAGTATTCTTTAATTCTAGGAGTTTTGCTCTGTAAGAATTTATCTGCTTCTTTATCTAGGACTTTTAATCAGATGAGAAGAGTGTATTAATTTCATACTGTGGTGCGCGTGTGCTACTGATAAATGCACAAATCGAACGATAAAACACTGTAATCTTGTTTATAGATTGCATATAGAAGAAGAAACTCCCATCTTATTATTACTATTACTTCTCTAAAAGCACCATTCAATAACTAGTTCTTTTCTAGGTACAATTGAAGAAGATTATTCATATGCCAACATAGATTTATATGCATAAACACGACCAAGAGTTCTTCAATAGCAAAAGCCAATTATGAAAGGAAATAAACAGATGCTTCAAAAGACATTTGCACATGAAACAAACGCAGCTCATTGCTATGAATTCTGCAATTATGGTGCACAAAATGCTGCATGTGAAGGTCGGGCATTATTCTTCTTGTGGATTCTGCAATTACAGAGAGCAAGAAATTAAAAGTGGAAACAGAGATTATTAAAACAATATTCCTCTGCAACAAATGTTTTGAAATCTGGTGATGTGGTTACGGATTGACATTATAAAGAAAAACGTAGAGTAGCTAGATGATAAAATTCACAAGCTTATATAGTTGATCGGTGGAGTAATGTGTACGTACCATTTCTGTATGCAATAACTGTAGTGTTGTGTTAAGGTCCTTCCTCCAATGCCATTTATCCTTCTCTTCAGTTATGTACACTTTCTGAAGATTTGGAGCACTTACAACTCCTTGAGAGAAAACCTTCATCTTAGAGCAGTTTACCACAGTTACTTCTTGCAAGGATGGACATTTTATAGTGCAAGTTGCCGAGGAAAAGATAGTAAGGCTTGTCAAACAATCAAGTGTCAGCCTTTTCAATTTGTTGAAAATTATCTCATTTTCTGCTTCATCTTCCTCATTTGCTATAATTTCTATCAACATCTTGCAATCTTTTACAACCATTTTAGCAAGATGCACCATGCTTTTAGCAGTACGTGATGTTACTAACTTCATCAGTGCATCACACTCCCGCACATCCAATGTTGTTAAATTTGAGAAAGAAATAGAAGATGGCACCAAATTTATCAAATTGTCGCAAAGCCTTACATCTAGCTCTTCAATATTTTGAAGAACTTGCTCCAGTTGAGGTTTTTGGCTACATATACGCGTCAAATAAAGAAAACGACGCAGTCTTAGGCCTTGTATCTGGGCAAGACTGGTTGCATGTTTCTCCTCAATGACAAGTTCATCTGAGAACAGCTCTTCAAAATCACAAGAATTGAGAACAAGTGTCTCCACATTTGGGAACATTGAAAGGATATCAAATGGAGAAGATGATAAGTTTTTGTCATGAAAGTATAGCAACTCAAGTTGTTTTAGAGTGTGAAATGGGCCCTGCAGCTGTATCATTGGGATGTCCTTACTTCTTAATGTCAGTACTCTTAAGTTTGGAATAACCTGGAGAACAATTTGATAAAATCAAGCCAAAGTCAGCATCTTTTTTTTTTTTTTTGGTTAAATGGATTTTCTTAACATAGCTCTACGTATATTTATATTGACTGATTATATACTTTAATATTTTTGTTAGCATTTAATATTAGATAATTGTAATATATAGTAATGATATAAGTAGACTCATTCATGAAATCAAATATCCAAACTTAGTTTGTGCTGAGTCCTGCCTGGTCAAACTTGAAAAGGTTTGAAATATCAAACAAAATGTTTGATATTTCATTTGATCGGGCTATATATTATGCTTAAATTATATATATATATATATGTTATTTTTATTTTTATTTTTATTTTTATTTTTATTTAGACGAAGTTTGATTTAAAAAATAAGTAATCTATTTAATAAAAACTGCACATTCATAAAATAGTTAAAAAATTTAATGTGAATGTTTTTTTATTGAAAGAAAAAAAAAATTAAACACCGACTATTTTTAACCATTTAAACTCACTCTTTTTTTTAAGATCTTCAAACTTACCTTTAAAACCATATTGATAATAATGGAAATCGTTTTTATCACATCAAAATAGGAAAGAAAACAAAGCATGTAAATTTGAGTACCATACATGATTATGGATTTTGGATTTTGTTAATTTGGATTTTATATTTTAAAAGAAGCAATTTTATATTATAAAAAAATTAATTTGGTTTTGTTAATATCGATCAAACTATCTACAAACTAACACATTTTAAAAAAAAAAATTGTCAAAATAACATAATTTATTAAAAGTAAGATTCGTACCTTCTCAAAGGAGTATAGAGATTGAACTTGACTTTCAAATTGCCTCTCGTTCTCAATCTGCTTGTGTTGTAGCAATATTTGTGGCTTGACTGCGAAAGTCTCCAAATTAACACAATCGAACACTCTCAAACTTTCTAGTCTTGGTGTTTCTAAAATATGAATCCCTGAATAAAAGCTCTTTAGTTTTCCTAATTTCCAAAGTTCCAAAAATTGTAAATCAGGAAACACAAACTTAAGAGTTGCTTCCGTTCCTTCTTTCTTTGCCACAATATTCTCCATTTCACAACAGGAGCTGATGTGAAGTCTTTCAAGTTTTAGAAGGCCTTCTTTAGCTATCGAAGTAGGGAATGCCCATTTCAAACTTGAACAATTCTGAACATATATTTTACATAGATCAACAAACCATAGAGCTCCCAAGGGATCCATATTCCAAATATGCTTTAGATTTGGGAGATTACCTATATTCAAAATCCTCAACTGACTGGTAGCCACATTATTTGCATCTTTTAGGTTTACTGCTACTAGCTCTTGTATATCAAACATTTCTTCTACTAAATCACAATTCTTTACAGATAGATTTTTCAGATTCCGGAGTCTTCCCAACATGCTAGCAGGAAAAATTTTCAATAGACCTTTTCCATCTTTCACCTCTAATTGTTCTAGTTTGCAAAATGAATCCGGATGAAGTTGATTGTCCCATATCATCTTCAAGTTATTCATTTTTAAAATTTGTAGTTCTATTAAGTTGGGGCACGCAACCTGCATTAATAATCATAGTGCATCAATAACTTAAAAAAAAAAAAATTCTAAGATAGCGAAGTTTATTACCATGTACTTCAAGACAAGTTCATTTGACCACTTCCTCACTTACATCAAACTATAATTGACCACAACTATAACAAAGTTAATAGTATCCAATTTAATTAAATTCTAAAATAACTTCTAAACTTATGAGATATATTTTTTTATTACGACAAAAAAAATTTTAATTCTAAACACAATATTTTCAATTGAAAAAAGGCAAAAGAAATCACCTTTTCATCAAAGAAAATTGAGTTTGTTTGTCCATCTTCATCTGCACTCGCAAAATTGGAAATAAAGGTATTCATTTGAGGACAATCTTTGATCTGAAATACAATCAAGAAGAGGAATTCAATTAAGTTACCCATGCAAAAATTGATAAGTTTTTGAAGGACTTCTTAGTTTTTACCTTGAAAAATTCTAGTTCTGGAAATAGAATCTTGGCCGTTGTCGCCTCTGCAGCTATTATTATTTTCATAGACTTGCAGTCACATATCTTGAGCCTTTTGAGTTGTGCAAGATTTTCAATCATAGACGGAGTAAACAAATAGCTCAAATTCTCACATCCATCAATCACCAAAGTTGTTAACGTCTTCTGAATGCATGAAGACAGTTTCAGATCTGTCAGATTGGGGAATTTAATCTGCATAAACAAGTTTATTTCCCTTAAGTTGCTTTTTGAATACTCAATGTCATAACGAATGTCATTTAAAGCATGACCTTACTAAAACAATTTAACAGTGCATAAGCCTGTACATGTAGGAACTAACCTTTGGTTCGGCAAGTTTTTCAGTTTGAAGAGATTCTAGTAGCCTCAAAAATGCAGAAGCAAAAGTAGTTGGACAGTCAAGAATTGTAATCTCATCCAGAGTTGGACAATGCACAACACTACTTCCAGAATTGAAATTGTTTAACCGAGGCAAAGACTCGAGAGTGATAGAGTTCAGAAGAGGAAATTTGATCTCATTTATGGACGTTCCTTTCACTGCACCATCTTCTGCCACGATAAATTCAACCATATCACAACTTTTCACTTCTAACTCTCGTAGTTGCACAAAGCTCGAGCACATAGCAGGACTAAATACATTTCTCAGACTCTTGCAGTTGTGGATTTTAAGCACTTCAAGGTTCTTCAAGTCCAAAAATTTTTCAGGGACCTCAATCCAAACCTGCCTCAACCTTGGCAGATCAATTAATTGCAATTCCTTTAACTGGGACAAATGCTCAGAAGATTGTCCATCAGCATTTGGCAATGCTGGACCAAAAATATATTCCACTGAATCGCAGTTCCTGACCTCAATCTTTTGCAATTCATTAAGACATGGTAGCATATTGGACGGAACAGCAAGCGAGGAAATTTCACAGTCATCTACCACCAACTCTCTCCACCTGATAGAGATATTGACCGAAAGTGATTGGTCAAGCCAAACATTTTTCAGTTGTGGAAACTCAGAGAGTCTCAGTTGCTGAATGCCACTGGATCCAATCTATATATCAAGGTGAAATTTCGTCAATTGGAAACCCAAATTTAGATAACTACATACAATTACGGGGGAAACTAAAAGAAGGAAATTTGGGAAATTGATTCAACGCTTACCATTTGCGCATGTAATTGCTGGATTGTGGTGTTAAGGTCCTTCGTAACCCAACGCCATTCATCCATCTCATCAGTTATATGTACTTTGTAGAGCTTCGGAGAGCGGACGACTCCATGAGAGAAGACCTTCATCTTGGGACACTGTGACACAACCACTTTTTCTAAAGATGGGATTTTGATAGTGCAGCTTGTTGATTGGGAGAAGCTAGTGAGGCTTGTTAAACTAAGAAGCTTCAGACTTGTCAATTTTTCGAAAATAATCTCACTTCCTGACTGGCACTCGTTTGCTACAATTTGTGTCACCATGTTGCACTTTTCTACAATCATATTGGTAAGATTCACCATCCCGTTGGCAGTAGAGATTGTTACCAAGTTTATTAATCCATTGCAGTTACTTACATGCAAAGTTGTAAGATTCTGGAAAAATGCAGAGGACAGTGCCAAGTTATTCAATCTAGGGCAACTATATATCTTAAGGGATTCAAGATTTGGAAGAACTTGGTTCCAAAAATGCCTCAGTTGAGGAAGGTTGGAAAGAGTCAAAAATCGTATCCTTGCTAGAGCAGTTGAATCCTCACCATCAATAGTTATTCCATTTAGGAAAATCTCTTTCCAAGAACTATATCTCAAAAAAAGATTATCCACATTTGGGAATACTCGAAGGAGATGGAATAGAAAATCTGAAGAAGTATCATGAAAGCTTTGAAGGTGAAGAGTTTTTAGTTTGAGAAAGAAGTCTACTGGAAATTGACCTTGTTGAATTATTGTGGTGTGCTTGTTGGTCAGTGCTAATTCCACCAAGGTGGGTATAACCTGAAATTTAGAAGATAAAAATATAAAAATAAAACCACCTCAGCTGAAGTTGAAGACACCACATCCAATACGATATTTTCTTCTACAATTAGAGAGAGGCGCTGACATTTAAAACTATATTACTTATATTAGCATTTTGTTGATTTTTTTTTTAATCCTTACCTATAATAATAAATTACGTAAGTAATTATGTAAAAATAAATAAAATAATAATTTTCATTTTTCACTTAAAGTTTGTTTGGTTCAAACGAATTTCATAAAATTTTATGGAATATATTTGTAAATTCAAGCAAATATATTTGGTTTAAATGAAAATTTTATAAAATGTATTTCAAATTTTAACTTTTTTTAATTGTATGGAATTGTTTGAAATTAAAGCAATTTTTATTAATGAAATATGTTTGGTTTAAATGAATTTGAAATTTATTTGGAATTAAATTCTATTTGAAATTTATTTTAAAATGAAATGAATTTTTTTTTTTAATTAAACCAAGCAAGGAGTTAGTTAAGAACATGTATTTGAAAAGTTTTTTTTTTTTTGGCATTTTTGTTACCACCTTTCATTTTTATTTTACCCTTTCTATGAAATTATATGTATTTTTTTTATTTTTATATTCGACACTTCACATTATACTAATAAGTTATTAAATTTTATATTTTTTTGAAAAAATTATTGAATAAATCTAGTTTGAGGCATTAAATTATAAAATTTTCATTGATATATCATTTAATAAATTTTAATATTTAAATTTAAATTTTAAAAAAACACTTAAATTAACTTTAATTATATACCATATGCATTATTTTTAAACTCTATACGAATTTTTAATTTACTATGTAATTCTAATTTTTTTAAATAGCAGGTAGACTAATATTGAACCCATGAAATCCCTACTCCCTAGATATATTGCCCCATCGCCCCATCCAAAAATTATCATTTTTTATCAATTTAACATCTTAACTTATAATTTTACTATTTTGACACTTAAATTTAGTTAAAATATAATTTTAAAATCTCTGTTAACACACATGATACATAATAGTAAATCAACATATATCACATTATAAGAAATTAATTGACCAAAATTATAATAAAGATGTCAAACTGATAAAGAGTGACAAGTATGTGAGGCGGTAACGCATTATGTTATCATATTAGTGCAAAGTAGCGTATTTTACTTAAGTTCAAGCGTCAAAATGACAAATATAAGTTAAAGTATTAAACTGATAAGTATTTATGAAGTCATGTATGTATTATGTCTTTAATTTTTTATGTTTCTCGTTAATTTTAAACCTATAAGGGCATAGTTATTTAACTAATTTTATAACTAATTTTGACTAATTTTGTAACTAATTTTATACATCTTATCATTTATATTTTTATAGTAAACTGTAATATAAAAATATATATTTTTAAATAAAAATATTGTTAACTAGACTTCAAAAGATAGGGCCCCAATAAATAAATAAATATATATATATATATATATATATATATATATATATATATATATATATATATATATATATACACCCATACGGATAGGTGGAGAAAGAAAATTATTAAGAAACCCACTATATGATTTTATTACTTTCAATAACAGGACAATATAGTATTTTAATAATTACAAATTTATAATCATTTTAATATTCAATTACTTCCAACAAAAAAATATGTATTATTCACTATATATAATTTGATTAAAAAATAAACCTATTAATTATTTAATACACAATTCAATTCTAATAAGAAATGATGAGAATGAATCCAATAAAAATACATACAATTAACTAAGTAATATATAATTCGACTTGTATATGAGAAAATAACGAAAGGAAATTAGCTATTTAGCTATGATTAATTTAAATTATTTTCTGGGGTAAAAATAATTATTATTTAAAAAAAAGATATATTATATCTTCTTATTATTATTTTAATAAAATATTTAAACATTTTTAATAGGTAAGGGGTTATTAAAATAAGTATAATTGAATGGTTTAGATTTAAAATGTTAAAATTTAATAATTAAGATGTAAATGACGCTATAAAAAGGCTAAGTACACAATACCTCTGTAAAAGAAAAAAGTGGTTGGTGAAGTTGAAGAGTTAGTTTACTCTGCACAGCTGTAGAATTTTGCATGTCTTTTTCTACTTCTAAATCAAAAATCTTCACTCTCTCACAATCATGAATGATCAACTTTTGCAGCATTGGACATTCTAAAGTGTGAATTCCAGAATAAAAAACACTTTAGATGTTCCAATCTCCAGAGTAACAAGTACTCCATCCGAGGAAACACAAATCTAGGAGCTGCTTCTGCAGTCTCTTCCTTCAAAACAACTTCCTCTAGCCCACTACAACCATTTATATAAAGCACTTTTAGTCTCTGAAGATTTCTAGCAATTGTAGCTGGGAAGAGAGTTTTCAGACTCCGACAATTCCAAACAAAAATGGAGCCTAGTTTAGCAAAAGAGACAGTTGATGTGGGATCCTCATTGTTCCATTTCCATACATGCTTCAAATTAGGGAGATTCCTTAAGTCCAAAGATCTCAGTTCCCAAGTTCTTGGTGAAGCAGGTGCCACTGTTACTTGGAGATCATCAAACACCTCTTCCACTAAATCACAATTATTCACAACCAATTTTTCTAGATTCCAGAAGCCTCCTCGCAGCATTTTTGTTGAAAAAATTTTTAATAATGCATTGGCATGCTCGATCTTTAGCACTTTTAAAGAATCTGCTTGGAATTCATCATTCCAAATCATTGTCAATTTATGCATGTACTTGATATGCAACTGCTCCAACATAGGAAATGCAACCTGCAGTGCAACACAAAGTTTTATTAGGATAAATTTTTTTATCAATCTAATAATTATTAAACTTTAATATTCTTTTAATACTTCATCATATGATATTTTGGGTTTGAAAATTATTAGAAAGAAAATACACAAGAAGATATGTGAAAGCAGAACAAATCACCTTTTGGTCAAAGAGAGCATTTGAACTCAAAGATTCGGAAAAAAATCTCTTCAACTGACGACAACTTTCGATGTGAAATACCTTCAAGGAGGGACATTTAATGAAGTTACCAGTGAAAAACCTCGTCAATTTTGGAAGACATTTAATCTTTAGGAACTCTAGTTTAGGAAACAAAATATTGTCTACTGTCTCTTCGCCTAATTCTTGTGTAGCTATTATTTCTTCCATAGCCCTGTAGTTGCATATCTCCAGCTTTTTGAGTTGTGCGAGATTTTTAACCATTGAAGATGTAAATAAATAATTCAAATTTCCACAACCATCAACAATCAATGTTGTCAAATTTTGAATGTACTGAGACAGCTCAATCAGTTGGTTGCTCCAGATCTTGTCCATGCCAATAGAAACCAATTTTAAATCCGTCAGATTGGGGAATATGATTTGCACATTAAAAAAACTTGTTGAAATTATTGTAGCTTTCAATTTGAGATTAAAAAAGACATATTACCCAGAAGGAAAATTAATTTGTTTAAAACAAACTCCATACCAATTTCCTTGAGGAGATAAAATTAAGATAGTTATTTTCTTTTTTAATTACACTGCATAAGCCTCTATATATATATATATATATGTATATGTGTGTGTACCTTCGCTTCCGCAATTTCATCAGCTTTAAGTGATTCTGGCAACCTTAAAATTGCGGAAGCAAAAGTAATTGGACAGTCAACAATATTAACTGCTTTCAGAATTGGAAAACGTGCAACACCACTTCCAGAATTAAAATTGTTTAACTCCATTTATTGTCCAAAAGAAATAATAATGCAAACTTAATTGATTGCAATATTATCATATCACATCATTAAAGTTGAGAAGATATATACATGTCAACTTCCTTTAATCAAATTTGTATTTATCGAAATTAAAATATTAATATATATTAGAAACTTTTATGATCAAATGTTATGATATATGAATATATAACTACAGTTATTAAACAAAGACACGGCTGTGTTTTCTATAATTATTTTATTTCAAAACAAAATAACTCATTTAATTTGGAAAATTTTATTTAGATTTATGAAAAAATTTAAAGATTTAGTTTGACTTTTTGTAAAATAATATTATTCTTCATGAATATAAGAATTAATACTTCTTTTATTGTAATTTTATATTTTTTTTTGTTAAATTGTTACTTTGTAAACCGTGTACTTTATATTTTTATTAATAATTTTTTGAGTCCTTTAGATGATAAGGGTATAAAGATTTTGTCAACCTGGTTAGAATTGTTGGGTGCAACTACTAATATTTAGACTCAATTTTTATCTTAAAAAAAAACATTTTTATGGAATTAGTTGTTATACTTGTAGAACTTTTTTCTACAAGTGGATGTTATTTTATCAGTTGAAAATATTTTTTTTAGATTGTTATCATTTAAAATAAATAATCTTAATTTACAAAAAATTAATTTTATTCAAAAAATAAAAAAGAGATTATTATTTTTTATGAAATAATATTATATTCCCTCAATATAAAAATTAATATTTTTTGTAAATATATTATATATTTCATAAACTATCACTATTTTTTATTAATTTAAAATAATTTTATATAAAAATAGTTAAAATAATTTCAATTTATATAATTATAAAAACCATAAAAATTAGTTTCATCTGATTTGTTTGTCTATAGTGCAACAATTTAATGTTATATATCAAGTTACAATGAAAAAGAACTATAATTTTTATATTTATAGAAAATAATGCTATTTTTTAAAAAAATACAATATTTTTTTACATTTTTTTATAAATTTAGATAAATTTTCCGAAACAAAGTAAGCACAACAAGCACCAAAAAATTAATATAAAAATTTTTAAAAGACAAATAAGTATGTATTTGATTTATATATCAATTAAAATATTGTGTAGAACAAAAAACATATATAAAGATGATTAGCCTTATTAATGCAGCAAACATATTCATAATAAAGCAATGGATTAAGTTTATAGAATATAACGAGTTGTTTGTGAAAATTTAATTTTTTTTGGATATGATCTCAGTTTTTTTTTTTTTATGGAACCAAAATAAACTAAAAAAAATAAAAGCTTGAAATATAATCTAGAAAAAGATCTATCGCCTGTATATAAATTCTTACAAATCTCATTCAAACTTCCAATTCTCTGTTAAAGAAAGATCGTGAGATCAAAGTTGGGGGCTTTTTTTTCAATTTAGTGTGAAAAATAACAGATATTCTCAATTTAGGGTAGATTTAAAACTAATTCTTAATTTGAGTATTTAAAAAAAATTTACCTATTTGAGGTGAATCTAGTTTGCGTGGTGCTGGAGTCAAAACTCCGCTAGTGGGAGTGGTAGGCAAGCTAATTCTGTCATCTATATTGATGGCGTTTGTATTTTATATATATATAATGCAAGAGTGATAGTGGCAACGTGTGTGGCTTCACTATACACAGTTAACAATTATTTTTTTTAATGTTTTCAGATATTAAAAACAAATTAAATGTGTTGTCAATAATCCATTTATGTATTTTGTCCAATATATATTATATAATATTAATAAAATATATATTACATATATTGAAAAAACAATGGAATGATAATATTATGATTGATTTAATAATTATAAAAGTTAATAAAATTATAATTAATGAAGATTGTATTTAATAACAATAATAATTATTATAACAGGTTGTATTAAGTTGAGAAATTGAGATCATGTAACTTAATTAAAAAAATTAAACTATTTTTCCAAAACCACAATAATCTTTAGCTTTTATATTCATTTATTTATTTATAAGCATAATTATTTGGTACTTCTTATTGGTTGACAGCAATGACTAACATATTATATATACAATTTTATTTAATTAATTAAAAAACTGTATATAGAAAATAGAAAGAAGAAAAATTTCCAACCGTTTAATTAATTAATTAAGAACAACAAAACCGCCCACAATTCTAGAATTAACCTAAGCACATACCTTTTTTTTTTTTTTTTCAAAATAGGCAAAGCCAGCATTAAAGTTCAATAAATAATGACAAGTGTGGTTTCTTAATTCCGATTAGATAAATTAAGCAAGCAAGTCCTCTAGCATTATCGGAACTCTGCCATTCACTTTCGTGAAGTTTTTATTTTTATTTTTATTTATTTAACTAATGAAGTTCGCCAATCAAACTAATGGACTTTCACAAAATTAGCAGATAATGACAGCAATTCTCCCATCTCAATCGGCGGAGCTAGCTTTTTTATTTATTTATTTATAGAAAATTTCTACCGATGGAAGTGGAATTTGCTTGGTCTTTTAGCATTTTCACTAGTCCCAGTAGCAGAATCCTTTTTTCTTTTTTTCTTTTTATTTTTTTAATTATTTTTCACCCTAAATTAGGAATTTATTTAGAAACTAACCTAAATTGGGAATATCTTTTCTTTTTCTCCCTAAATCAGCTAAAGGCCCAAAGCTGGGCATATCTATCACAAGGGGACAGAGTTACTGACATAGTAGCTAACCTATTTCTCAAATTAGAGATATTACTATTCTTAGTCATCCTCCTCATGATACTACGTTCCAGGAGGGCTTGGGTAGTGGTAGCTTTGCCCCAGGTACTTAACTGCTGGTGTTTTTTATTTTTTTATTTTTTATTTTTTGAGATTTTCCTCCTCCACTATAATTTAAAAAAAAAAAACTTATATAGAGATATTATTGTATTTATATATAATTTTAAATGATAATAAATATATGTTATAATTTTTAATTTAAAAAATAAAATTTAACTATTATAAATAGATATTATTATACAAATAATTTAATATAGTAACTAAATTCAAATTAAATTTGAATTATTACAATTCACGAGTAATGCACTAGAATAAAACTTATATACATATGCTATGATTAATTTAAAGTATTTTATAGGGTAATAATAGTGTATGAGGTATTTAAAAAATATATCATATCTTCTTACTATTATAGAAAATATTTAAATAAATTTAATAGGTAATCGGTTATTAAAATAAGTATAACTTGATGGTTTAGTATAATAAAATAGTTTAGATTTAAAAGATTAAAATTTAATGATTAAAATTTAGATAACATGACATTGTAAAAGAGTCGAATATAATATACAATACCTCTATAGAAGAAAAAAGTGTCATATTTGTAGAACTTTGCATGTCTTTCACTGCTTGGGAATAAAAAATCTTCAATTTTTTGCATTCGTAAACTGTCGAATTTTGCAGCTTTGGACATCTTAAAGTGTGACTTTCAGAGCAAAAACTCTTTAGTTGTTCCAGTTTCCTAAGATGCAGGGTCTTCAGCTGAGGAAACACAAATTTAGGAGTTGTTTTTGCAGTCTCTTCCTCCAAAACAATTTCCTCTAGCACACTACAATCATTTATCTCAAGTGTTTCTAGTCGAGCAAAAGAGATAGTTGCTGTGGGATCCTCAATATTCCATTTCCACACATGCTTCAACTTATGCATGTCCATAATATGCAACTCCTCCAGCTCAGAAAATGCAACCTTGCATTACAATACGAGTTTTATTTAGATGATAAGTTACAAAAATATATAAATAAATAAACAAGAACGCATACATATAATAAGATTTATGAACGAGCGAATTTTCATTATTTTTAATTTTTTAACTAAATCTAATAATTATCAACTATTTTTGGGATTAGTTTTAAACTATAATTCATCACTTTTCTTTGATATCAATGTTGTTATTTAATTATTATTTTATTTTTAAAGGTAAATGAAACTTTAGTTTTCAAATAATAGTTTTATTTGATTAAATTTAATACAATTTAAAGACTTAATACATAAAAATGCTATAGCTATAAGATAAATAAAAAAAAATACATAATATTTTAGCTATAGACATAATATTTTAGATATGTTAAAAAAAAAGACATAAACATAAGAAGAATGCAAAAAAAAAAAAAAAAACATGAAATAGACAAATGTAATGCGACAAAAATAATTAATAATATTTAGTTTTACAATTGGTTATTCAAGTAGCAAGTTATTATAATTAATTGATATGAGCTAATTTCCTACCATCCAATGGTTAAGAATTTAAATTTTAAATATCACCTGTGATGCATGTAAACTTCAATCGATAGCTATTTGGCCAAATTAGAAATTTTAACTTCTCATAAATGTTTCTTGGCAGTTTTCACAAATATAAAAAATTAAAAAATCCGTTTTCAATTTGGAAAGAAAATCTATATATATTAGGTTTTCTTAAATAATAAAGAAAATAAATTTAAAAGAGATTTCATATTTTCTCAATTTATTATTATTAATAAGAAATAAAATTTTAATATTTATGTATAAAATTTATATTTATATATTTATAAATATGTTTAATATTTTTATGTTTCCTCATATTTCTGTTTTTGCGCAATTTAATCGATGCTAATGAAACATTAGGAATGAGATGCTAATGAAATAAAAGATTTGGTAAATTGATATATAAAAATTGCTAATGAATATTATGAATTTACATGTTATAAACTAATATAGAAGATCTTTATATTATTTTTAGTGTTCTATAATTATATTTAGTGATAATAAATAGTCAAATTACTATTTTCCCTATATATTTTATCTTATTATACTACTTTATCTTTGTCATTTGAAAAAATATTTATTTATTTTTGTACTATTTCATCCCTACAGAAGGACTAATAAGTGTTAAAAGAATAAAATACGAGAATGAATAAATATTTTTTCATATTTTAGAGATAAAATAATGTAATAAATCAAAATATAAGTAGAAATAGCAATTTACCCTAATAAATATCACTATTCATGAAAAATAGATTTTAAATTGGACCTAATTTATTTTTATAAAACAATCTCTATAATTTTTTATATTTATAAATATAACCCTATAATTTTAATATTTATAAATTAATCACAATATCATGTTTCCTATATTTTTTAAAATTTTTTTAAAAACGTTCAGCCTCATTTTCCATATTCATGCTGCACAGTATATCACTAAGAGGACCATAGAATGACTCTAAAAATTAATTTGCTAAAAATCAAAATATCATGTCATTTTCAAATTTAAAGAACTAAATATTCTTTAGGGTGAAAATTAAGGGACCTATATTTATAATTTTTTTTTGAAACTTATAATTTTTTAGTTAGATGGCCAAAATTATCTCCGAAAGAAAAACTAATTTATTTTTTAAAAAAAAAAAATATGAAAGTTGTAATTTTCAGACGTTTCACACCTATATTCATTAATTTGGTGTATAATGAATCCTCCAAATCTGAAAGATTGAGAAATTAATTTGTGCCCAATCCGAAAAACCTTAGTGATATTTTACAAAAAGAATTGGAAATAAACAAAATTTGATAGTTGGGGAATTTCTTATTAATTATTAGCTGCAAAACTTTAAAGAACTGTAGGAGAAGAGAGAAGGAAGCACCACACAGTACCTTTTCATCAAGAAGAGCCGAGTTTGTTTCTCCAAATTCACCTTCTGTACTTGAGCTATTCGCAATGAATGTCTTCAATTCAGGACAACTTCCTATTCGCAACACCTTCAAGGAGGGGCATTCGATGAAGCTACAAGTGCAAAAGTTAACCAACTGTGGAAGTTTTTTGAGTTTCAAGAACTCTAGTTTTCCAAATCGGATCTTGGCCGTCGTCATTTCTCCACCTCCGGAACCATGTGTGGCTATTATTTTTTCCATAGACTTGCAATCACATATCTCAAGCTTTTTTAGCTGCGCAAAACTTTCAATCATACGAGATGAAAGCAAATATTTTAAATTCTCACAGCCATCAACAATCAATGTTGACAATTTATTAGCGCGGGAAGATAGGTCTGCAAGCTGATTGCTCCACATCTTCTCCACTGTGATGGAAGACAGCTTTAAATCTGCCAAATTTGGGAATTTTATCTGCAAAAAAAAAAAAAAAAAAAAAAAAAACATTATATTCAGTGAGTTCATGGCATGATTTTAAAGAAGAAATATTCACTGATAGATAAAAAGGAATAATAAACCGAACCTTTGAATTGAAAAATGGTAGGGCAGGTTCAGGTTCATCATCCTGAGATACAATTTCTCTTGAAGCAGCACTGGGTAAGGGCTTCGATTGGGAGCTAAAGCTCGAGATCTGAGGTAGATATTCCAGTGTCAAGACATGTAATTTTGGGAATTCCAACGCTTCATCTTCTCCGATTTCGCCCGAAATGATCTCTTCCATGAGTTGACACCCGCTGACATTGATTTCTTCTAGTCGCCCAAGTCCACTAGCCATGGAGAAAGTAAAGAGGTTTTTCAATCTGTTGCAGTTTCTCACGTTTAACTTACTTAAGTTTCTGAAAGCCTCCGACATCAGAGGGCTGCGACAGATCTTCTCCAAGTTGATCAAAGAGTAGAGAAACAAGGACTCCAACTTCGGGAAAGCAACATGCGGGCACATCCCTGATGAGTCCACCAAATATTGAATCCCGGGACTGTTTTGAACATGGAGATGTTTCAAACGAGTGAAACCTTCCCAATCTAATTCGTAGAGGACATTCGTTGACCCTGTTAGCTCATGCAAGTACAGATCTTCGGTTATCTTCAGGAGCTCCTTCACTTTCACCAGCAATTGATTAATGCCTATGTTGAAGTTGAGTTTCAGCGTTTTTGAAATTTCATACTCGTCGGACCAATACCACTTGTCTCCGATAAAAATTCTGAATCCCTTTAACTTCCCAGAAAACAAATCTCTGGGCAAGATCTTTGCGTCAACGATATGCAAGTCTAAGGTCACTAGCTTCGACAAAGCCTTCAATTCAGTCAGGCTTGCATTTTGTTCTCCCTTCTCATCCCATTGGCAAAAGCTATTTCCCATATACAAGTCCTCTAATTGTGAGAAGCTTGACAAGAGATCTGGCGGAATCACTTTAAGACTTGAACAATTGGTCAAATCTAATAGCCTCAGACAATTTAATTGTCTCAATTCTATTGGCAGTTGAACTATATTAGAACCCATAAAGCTGAGAACTCGTAAGTTTTTTAGTTCTCCAACCATAGCCATGTTCCCTAAAACACAATGATCCAGACAGAGTGTTTGAAGATTCTGGAGAACCCCAAGTGACGAGGGCAATGGTGATAAATAAATACATTTCAGAGCCATGACTTCAAGTTGCTGCATTCCGCTAAAAAAGATGTCTGGTACTTTTTGGGATTGGCCTTCGGAATGCAATAAAAGTGATTTGAGTTTGGGGCATGAAAATTCTGCAGGAAACCCGGGCATTTTGCAAGAGGGCAAAGAGATTGCAGTGTACTGTTGAAGCTTATTTTTCTCTGGCCATTCTTCCAATTCATTGTCGTATGATACAGTGAAGACCTGGCACTCTTTGGATGCAACTGAGATTGCAAAATTGTGAATGACTTCATGCATCTTGAAACTTCCACGCTCGTCACCTTCTAGCAACATACAAGAGGCTTTAAGATCATTAATCAATTTATGTAGTCTGTCTTTAACTGATTCCAGCGTGTTAATTTGCTTAAACAGATTCAATCCCACAGAATATCTCAACAATTCCCTGACATTGATGTTGTGAGGAGGAAGCTGTGCACAAAGTAAGAACAAGGACTTGATTTCATCACCTTTTAAGTGGTTGTAACTCAGCTCTAGTGCTGATTTAACTCTCTCATCGATATCATCATCGCCAAATCGCTTAAGCCATCGTATGGCGTCCGACCATTCAGCCAACTCCTTGTCTCTCAAAGCTGCCGCAACTGTGACAATTAGAATGGGCAAACCTGAGCATTTCTTTGCCACTTCGAAAGCTTTACGTCGTACCTCCTCATCTTCTAATTTTCCCACGGTCTCCTCAAATAGAGTCCATGCCTCTTCATCTTTTAAAACGTGAAGCTGGAAAACTTTCTTCACATTCATCTTTGACAATACATTTCGATTCCTGGAAGTCATTAGAATCCTGCATTCTGTCTCGCCAGGAATATCTGCATCCTCCGGATTCCTGCATGTCATCAGAGTCCTGCATTCTGTCTCGCCAGGAATATCTGCATCCTCCGGATTGCTGGATGTCATCAGTGTCCTGCGTTCTGTCTCACCAGGAATATATACATCCTCCGGATTCCTGGATGTCATCGGAGTCCTCCATTCTGTCCCGCAAGGAATCCCTATATCCTCCAGGTTGATTTCTGACCAAATATCATCCAAAATTACTAGAATTTTTTCCTCTTTTTTGAGCCGCGCCTTCAACTCGTCTGCGCGTACGGAAACAGACTGCGCCATAAATGTGTACCCCAGCCGATCTGCAATTTCTTGTTGGATGTCTTTGTTAACTGGATTGTGCGTTACTCGAGCCATAACAACCACTTTGAAAATCCCCTGTTCCGTGATTCGAGAAGCAACCTCTTTGACAAGCGTGGTTTTACCCACGCCACCCATCCCACACACCCCGACAGAACTGGTATCAGCATCCTTCAAGGCCTGTACAATGTCCTCCAAAACAGACTCTCTTGATCCAAAACCTTGGTGACTTTTGACAGGAACTATCCCTTGTGGAGGACCATGGTATGAAATCTCCTTAAATACATTTTCTCCTCTGACTTTAGCAATAACTGGTATCTGCTTCGCGGCCATTCTTCCAAGCTGGTGACGAGACTTAAAATTAGGACACAGCCTAATGAAGCACGTCTTACTTGCTGTCTCGTTTTGATGGAGAATTATGTCTGCATCAGCAGCTATTTGACCTGCGCGTCTCATCCAAATCCCAACAACAGCTTTAATATTTTCCCCATTTCTTTGAGCCGCCTCCACCTGTCGCCGTAACTCTTGCTCTTCGGCTTTGAGCATCTCGACGTCATCTCTTAGGGTTTGGATGTTGCTATTATACTTCCGTATATAATCGATTTGGCGTACTATGGGATCAAATAACAACTCCGTCACTGTTGAAGCAACGGAAGATACAATCTCCATTTCCTGCTATTCCTTTTTTTTTCTTTCAAAACTTCTTTTTTCTAAGATTAAAATCTCTTTTTTTTAAATAAAAATATTTTTGTGTTCTTAAAATCAAATAAGATTTTTTTTGAACCTACAAAAAATCGAAAAAAAACGCAAAAGAAAACAATTATCTTAAAATTCAACAAAGAAACAAAATGATAGCAACTAATTAAACTGAACAAAAAGAAAGACAGAAAGTAAAAGAGCTTTTGGAACAAATGAGATCTGTAAAGCAAAAACAAAATATAGAATTTTGCAAAAGGAAACAAAGATTAAAAAGGAAACAATAAAGAGGGAAAAAGATTATAATTTGTTGAAGTTTCAGAAATTAAAGAAACTTCTTACTTTACAAAGATTATTAATTTGTTTGTTCGCTCCAACAGCAGGAAGAAGACTGACTATGGAGAAAGTGGAAGTAGACATTTCAATTGTATTGAAAACTTTAAAAAAAAAAAATGCTGTTGAAATGACGATTTTGGAAAAGGATAAGGATTAGAATGCTGTCGTGAAACCCGCAAGATTATTAAAAAATTATTGGGAGCCAAAAAGTTATTTTAAAAAAATAATTTTTGTGATGACGTGACCGCAATATGTTTCTTTTGAAAAAATATCATTTCTTGTTAATAACTTCTTTTTTCTTTTCAATAATATCAAGGTTATATTTGTAATTACTTAAAAATCTCTATTGAATGCATCTATATCTATTTATGTGTCTATATAGGTTTTTCTATAAACATTTATATTTATACATATAAAATTAAAATTATTGAATTAATTTTTATTTAATTCTAATTATTAATTATTTTTATGTATTAATATAATTAAATTAACATAATCTAACGGTTCTAATTCTACTTGTACTGATACAAATACTATAAAATGAATTTAGAGTGCTACATAGAATATAAAGTCACAAATCATAAATTAGTAAAATCTAAACTAAAACTATTATTATTATTATTATTACTACTATTATTATAGTTTTAATTTATTATTGTATTTTTTTACTTTAGTGTTAAATATTTTATATTTAAATTTATAAATTATATTTTAAATTGATATAAAAGTTATATTTTCAGTTATTATTTAGTTTTTACAATTTGATCAATCAAATATTATTTATGAAATGAACAAAATTCACAAAGAAAATAAAACCTACAGCAGATTGTGTTATTAGCCAACAGGAACTAGGTTTATTCATGGTCACAAAATAAGGAAAAATAAAACAAGAATAAGAAGAAAATATCACTAATTTTTGAAATTTTTTTTTTTTTTTTTTTTTTTTGCATGGGGTAATAACATTGGCAATGAATGTCATCCTTTCATTTTATTTGTTAAAAATAGAACCTTATCAACCCTGCTTAATATTTTTACCATATTGCGATTATCACTCTATTATTGTACGGTAAAAAGTGAGAAGGATGAGAGAAGGGTAAAGTGGGAAGTGAGAAATTGAGCAAATAGTACAATAATAAAGTACTGCATTAGACGGTCCATTATTGAGCATTGAGACATCAAAATAAAGTAAGTGCTGCTGGTCATGATCATGGCCAAAAGAAAATTGTTTTATTTTATTGGGTTAATCACAATAAAATAATAATAATAATAATAATAATTAATTCCCAGCAAGTTGCAGAAGAAAGTTATTTTCCTTATGCTTCTACTGTAAGATCTCTTCTTGCTGATTAAGCCTTGACCAAAGATAAATAGTTAATACCGACTCAAACCTGAGTTCCTATCATAGCTTGCTAAAATGAGAATCGTTTTCTCTCAACCTAATAGTGCAGTGGAAGCAAGTTAACCGAACTGTGTCAAGTGACAAGACTAAAATTTAAGCGGTTCCCTTCTTTGCAAGGGTTTTAGTTTGCTTTCATATAGTTCCCTAGACAGGAGTTAGTTTACCACTATCGATCACTTTTTGCTCACCATCCCCAGACAAATCTTTACCTTTTTTCCATTCCTCACGCTGCTCACTCTTCTAATATACCTTACCGCTATTCCTTATGCTGCCCTCCCTTCTCTTATAACTTACCGCCATTCCTTATTCCCTCTGTTATACTGATATTTTTCTGTTCTAGCTTTCCATTAATGACACTGTGTTTTTGTTTTGCAGACTCAATAGTCTTCATTCGGATATTGAGACATCATTAAGGGAACAAGTGCGGAAGCAGACCTGTGCAATTCAACAATGACTACACCAGTTATCTTGAATGATACAGAAAAGTCAGTAACAGAAATATCGGATGGAGATGAAGAACGAACAAATCGCCTGAAGACCATATGTGTGGCGTGATCCCTGTTTACAGAATGACCGTTCAATTCGTACGCCTTCATGAAAACTATGACAAGGGTCTGGAAAACCAAGAAACCTGCAAGATGTCGAGAATGGGGAAAAAAACTTATTTCTCTTCACTTTCGACGAACAAAAAGATGTGGATTGGGTAATATGAAACGAGCCGTGGCATTTTCATAATAATCTACTTCTGTTGAAGGAAGTATCAGAGGATATCCAACCATCAGTTGTCACCTTCCAAACGGCTTCCCTGTGGTCACGAGTGATTGAATCTCGCATTTTGTTCACTAATATAGAATAAATACAGTTTGATATTATGAGAATTAAATGTTTATCCAACTATTAATTTTATTTTTAATTTATTTAAAAAATAAATGTTAAATGAATTATGTTGCTAAATTTTAATAATCAAAATGAAATTAAATAATAAAATTAATTAACTTAAATTTTGACAAGCAAATAAATTTTAACAAGCAACTGATAAAATAATATTAAAAATTATATCATTATATTTTAATGAAGCCGATGACAAGATATTAGTGTTCTTTCTATTGCAATTCTTGGAAATTTAACTGTAGTAATTAATTTTTTTTCAAGTAAAAATTACTTAATTCATTTCTATTAATTGAAAAGGCTTTAACTAATTCTCATTAAATTAAAACCTAATCAAATTTAGTAAATAAATCATGAAGTACAACCAATTGAAATTAAAATAATTTAAGTTATCTCTAAACTTAAATCAATTAATTTAATCATAAATTAAAATCAATTAATCTAAACTTAAATCTAAATTAAAATAATTTAAGATATCTCTAAACTTAAATCAATTAATCAAGCATTCATATTTCTGTTAAGATTAATATTTCTCAATAATTAATCTTAATAAAAAATCAATTATGAATGGTCAAATTATAAACAATTAAGTTCAATGAATGCTTAATGCAATATAAAAAAAAACTAATATATGAATCAACTTAAATTAAAATAAGTTTAACAATCTCCAACATAAACAAATTAACTAGACATCATACTCATAATGTTATGAAAATGCAAATAAGAAATATATACAAGAACTAAAAAATATTAATGAGAAAGAGAAAGCTGTTTTAGTGCAATTCTTCTCCCAGCAGTTTCTTTTGCCTCTCTCTTGCGTCCTACTTCAACAAAAAAAAAAATTCCAGTGATCCCTTCTCTTCTATAATGCCTTCTCCTACAACTTATACAAATTCCTCTGATTATTTCTTTTTCTTTTGCTTTCATAATTATGTTTTCTACATTATTGCATGTTTTGCTTCATGATTATTGTCTCCCATCATTGCATGTCTTCCTTCATGATTATTGTCTCCCATCATTGCATATCATTTTCATAATTGCATGTCTCCCAACTCTACACTTCTTCTTCTTTCTCTACATCAAAACTAATTAAACGTTGAAGCATAGTGTGTGTGTGTGTGTGTATATATATATATATATTTCAAAGCATAATTAAAAACAAATTACACAAATAAATAAATGATGAAATAAAATAAAATAAGAATTCTCATAAACATGCACCAAACCAACCTGAAAAGTATTACACTTAACACATAATCAAATAACTCCACACGTAACTTCTTGCTTGTCCTCAAGCAAGAAAATAAAAACAATATGTATCAATAATACGAACTCAGGGCATTAATCAATTTTAACTTAACCGATTAACAAAATCTCTACCTAATATAAGATTTAAATTATAAAAACAAAACAAACAACCTATAATCAAGAACATATATAAAAATTACCAAGTGGAAAGCAAACTCTCTTATTGAATATAAAAATGTTCATAAATCAAGATTCACAAAAAAAGAAAACAAGTTAGACACTCTTTTACTAGAATTGCCTTTAATTATTTGTGGATGGTCCAATCATTAGTTACCCCCCACCTTTCCCACATTGCTCAGTACGAAACCCTCTAAAAGACCCTTTTAGGGTACTTGTACTCTTTGAAAAGCATTGAAATAAAGGAGCAGTTATAAATTTGAATAAAAGATTTCAGCTCTATTCCACAACAAATTTTTTTTTTTGTCAAATTCAAGCAATTCCAATGACTCAAGCTATCTAACCTACTATTTTTCTAGTTTGTCTTAAATTATTCACATTTACACATTCAAAAAGAGAGTAAGCATTAGATTCATTAAGGTGTAAAAATATGTCCTTAACCATAGATTGCTCATAATGCTTTGAAAAATTAAATCAAACATTAAATGAAAATTAAGTTAATTAATCAAGAGAACTATACTAATGTGCCAAGCTCACAAGATTGATAAGTTGCAAGCATCAAAGTTATGGGATAATTGATCATATTCCTACCCCATGCATGAACACAATGCAATTAAAACACAATAAAATGAATTAAAATAAAATAGGCAAAATAAAACACATCAAATGCAAAATAAAACACACATTCTAAATGTTATGCCTATGCAAAATGCACCCCCTCACACTTAAATTTCACATTGCCGTCAATGTGAAACATAAGTGGGTTATACAACAAAACACAATAAATAAATAACTAAATGAAATAAAATAAAAATGAGATAAAGAAAAGACAACTCCCCTAAGATGGTGATATTGGTGAAAATGGTGGTGAAGGCAGTTTAAAACCCAACAATTCAATGTACTTTGTGAACTTGAAATTATGGTAAAAAATTTCTTTTTTCAAATAGAAAAACTGATAATTTGTTTCATTATTTTAGTTGGCTATTTTCTTCTCTATGGCTTCTAGCTTATCATCAATTTTCTTTTCCATAGTCTCTAATTTTTCTAAGACTCTTTACCAATCATTGTTGTCATTTATAGCAGAATTGTCTCCATTCTCAATGTTTTCAATCTCATGGATAAGAATTGGTGCATGATCTTCTGTTTTACATCATAAATTACTAATAGCTGGTGCCATTAACTCATCTCGACTTGTAATAACTTCAGCACTAGTCAGAAGATAACGATGTAGTTTGCCCACCTCCATAAGAAACATGTTAGTGGTGGATGGATTAAAAATACCAAAATGCAAAGCAAGACCGGTCACAATGTGACCTATAGAAATGATAGCATGAGATGAATTCAAAATATTCCACAAGCTATGAAATATAAAATATGTGGTAGAGACTTTGGTTTTGGTATGCATACACCAAAGAAGGATTAATTCTTGAAGTGACACTTTATTCCCCTTAGTTTTCCTAAAAATTACAAAAAACATGAATTTATGAATGATCAAATACCGGTGATTGGTAATTAATCCATTAGGTGTAATATGTGTACCCCTAAAATTATCTTACCCCAAAATTTAATACCAAAAAGCTTTAAGGTCATAATTTTTAAGGGGTTGATAAATACCATTTTTAGGAAAACCAAACACTTGATGCATAATGTCATAATTCACATGATAATCTTTACTGTATAATCTAAAACCTAAATGCTTATCAGTCTCTTCAACCAATGCAAAGTGGTAAAGAACTCAAGTGTGATTTCTCTATAAGTGTCAAATGGTGTAGTAACAAATTTAGACCATCCTAATCTACCATATGATCTATATATATCATCCTTAATGCCCAATCGAGACAAAATTTCATTCTCAAAATATTTGTAAGTGGAAATTTTTCTAGAAGTAAGAATGGCATACCTTTTGCCCTCCTCATGAGTTTTGATTGGAAATGGAGCATGATATTCTTGGGCAAGATCACATACCTCATTATTTTCAATCACATTCTTTCCCTTACTCAAGCCTTCCATGGTGCTCTTATCTCTCTTGACTAGATTCTTAGTTCTTGGCATGGTGAAATAAAGAAAATGATAATAAGAAAAATGAAATTGAGAGGATTTAAAAATACAATAAGAAATCTAAAAAAATTAATGATGGGTGAATGTGAGATTTGAAAAGAGGGGAAATGAAGTGATTAGGGATTTAAAATGAGAAAAGAAAGGAAAATGGGAGAAAGCAAACGTGGGAGTGGAAAGGAGAAGGAAGGTGGGTTGTTGAATAAGCACTTCATTCAAGCATGACAAAGTTGACCTCACCAAATTTGCACTTCACTTCACCACTATACCTACAAAATTTTTAAGTGTGCTTAACAACTTTAATTCACACAAATTTAGCAATAAATAAAATGAAATGAAATAATATAAAGCAATATGTAAAATGTATATATATATATATATTTTTTTTTTCAAAAGAAAATTGCAATTTATAAGACAAAGATTAATAAAAAGACTAACACTGAACAAAATAAAATGACAAAATAATAATAATAATAATAATAATAATAATAATAATAATAAGCATAATAAAATGCTAATTTTTAGGTCTTTAGGATGACCAAAACTAGTATTTTTTCATTGAGGTTGATGAAGGAAAATAATTTCCTTCTCATTGGGCATGAATCCTCCTCGACACACTTTGCACCTCTGTCCATTTACCCAAAAACACTCTCCCTTAGAATTTATGAGTTCAAGTGCACCATGAGAAAAGACTTGTTGCACTTTGAATGGACCACTCCACCTCAATCTCAATTTACATGGAAATAATTTCAATCTAGAATTGAATAAAAGAACAAGACCACCATATTTGAATTCTTTCTTGAGAATATGTGCATTGTGCCATTGTTTTGTTTTCTCCTTGAAAAGCTTGGTGTTCTTATATGCTTGAAATCAAAATTCATCTAATTCATTGAGCTATAACAAACCTTTTTTACCTGATGCCTTGATGTTAAAGTTAAGTGCCTTAATGGCCCAATAAGCTCCATGTTCAAGCTCCACCGACAAATGAAAAGCTTTCCTAAAAACTAATCAGCAAGGAGACATGCCAATTGGAGTTTTGAATGTTGTATGATATGCCTACAAAGTATCATCCAACTTAAACGCCCAATCTTTCCTCGAAGAGCCCACTGTTTTCTCTAAAATTTTATTTATTTTCCTGTTAGTGACCTCCACTTGGCCATTGGTTTGAGGATGATATAGGGTAGCAACTCTGTGGTGAACTCCATATGTTTTGAGTAGTAACTTAAACTGCTTGTTGCAAAAGTATGAGCCTTCATCACTAATCACAGCTCGAAGTACTCCAAATCTACTGGATAATTTCTTGAAAAATCTTATCACCACTTTAACATCATTTGTAGGTGAAGGAATGGCTACTACCCATTTGGACACATAATCTATCCCAACTAAGATATACTGGTTCCCAAAAGATAATGGAAAGGGACCCATAAAATCTAACCCCTAAAATTCAAAAATCTCCACTTCTTGAATTAATGTGAGTGGCATTTCATTCCACTGAGAGATATTCTCATGTCTCTAACATCTATCACAGTGTTCCACATAATCTTTGGCATCTTTGAGGCCAGAAAAATCCACTCTCTAACACCTTTGCAGCAGTTTTTGTTGCTCTAAAATGCCCACTATATGCAGAATCATGATAATGAGATAAAATTTCTAACATTTTAACTTCAAGAACAAACCTCCTAATCAACCCATCTCCACAAATCTTGTATAGAAATGGATCCTCCCACAGATAATGCTTTACCTCATAGTGGAAAGGCTTCCTTTGTTGATAGGAAAAATCTTGAGGTGGCACTCCACATACTAAATAATTGGTGATGTCTACAAACTATGGATCACTAAAATGTTGGATTACAAGTAATAAAGCATCAGGAAATTCATTATTGATATCCTCATCTTTCCTCACTTGCTCATAACCCTCTAACCTGGACAAATGGTCAACTACAACATTCTTAAAACATTTCTTATCTTTTATCTCTAAGTCAAACTCTTGTAAAAGTAACACCCATCGAATGAGACGTGGTTTTGCATCCTTCTTGGCCATGAGATATTTTATTATTGCATGATCAGTGAAAATAATAATCTTTAAACCAAGTAAGTAAGATCTGAATTTGTGAACAGTAAAAACCACAGCCATCATCTCTTTCTCAGTTGTGGTGTAATTCAATTAAGCTTCTAAAAAAGTTATGCTTGTATAGTATATAACATGAATCTTGTTTTCTTTCCTCTGACCAAGTACTACCCCCATAGTATGGTCACTTGCATCACACATGATCTCAAAAGGAAGTGCTCAATCCGGAGGTGAAATAATTGGGATTGATGCCAAAGCCTACTTCAACCTGTTAAAAGCATTTAAATAATTATTATTAAAACCAAAAGGAGTATCTTTAACTAAAAATTAGGTTAAAGGTCTAGCAATTAAAGAAAAATTTTTAATGAAATGCCTATAAAAACCTGCATGTCCTAGAAATCCTCTAACTCCTTTGACTGTTATTGAAGGTGGTAGCTTCTCTATAATTTCTATTTAGCTCTATCTACCTTAATCCCTGCACTCAAAATCTTATGACCAAGGACTATCCCTTCCTCTACCATAAAATGGCACTTTTCCCAGTTAAAAATAAGGTTAGCCTCTTCATATCTTTTCAAGACCCTGTCAAGGTTAGAAAAACATAATTTAAAAGAATCACCAAAAATAGAAAAATCATCCATAAATACCTCCATGATGTTCTCAATGAGATCAGAAAAAATTGTTGTCATACATCTCTAAAAAGTAGTTGGTGCATTACACAATCCAAAAGGCATGCATCGGTAAGCAAAAGTTCCATATGGGCATGTAAATATTATTTTCTCCTGGTCTTCTAGAAAAATAAAAATATGATTATAACCTGAATAATCGTCCAGGAAACAATAATATGTATGCCCTGCTATCCTTTTCAACATTTGGTCAATGAAAAGGAGAGGAAAGTGGTCCTTTCTTATGGCTAAGTTCAATTTTCGGTTATCAATACATACGTCCACCCATCAGCCATCCTCTTTGAAATCGACTCACCTGCTTCATTTTCTACAACAGTCATTCCACTCTTCTTTGGTACATATTACACTGGGCTTACCCACTCACTATCAAAATTCGGGTAGATAATGCTTGCATCCAACAGCTTGATAATCTCCTTTTTGACCACCTCCTTTATGTTTGGATTCAAGCACCTTTATCTCTCTGTGAAAGCTCTACTCCCCTCTTCCATATGGATTCTGTGCATGACAATTGAAGGGCTAATCCCTTTGATGTTTGAATCTGCCACCCAATGGACTTCACCCTATTTCTCACTATCTCACATACCCTTTTCTCTTGTTCAATAGACAGTTTATTGGAAATGATAATGGGTAAAGTGTTTTCCTTCCCTAAAAAGGTGTATCTCAAATGGGTAGGTAACGGTTTAAGCTCAAGTTTTGATGGTTTAACAACAGATGGGGGAGTGGGGTTATCACTACGCACTAAAATTTTAGGCTTAACAAAAGTAGCTTCTTGTAAGGGTTCATTATCTACTTCACACTCCAGAATTTTATCAAGAATATCTTTATTCAAATTCACCTCCCTCATACACTTATCTGCAACTTCCACTCTCATGCAAAATTCCTCTTTAATTAGGTATTTCATTAATCTGCGCATCATAAATTCTACACTCTCATTACTAACTCTAAGAGTGATTTTCCCTTCATGGACATCTATGATGGCTCTCCCAGTATTTAAAAATGGTCTCCCATGAATTAGAGAAGACTCACTATCCTCTTCAAAATCCAAAACTACAAAATCCATAGGAAAGATAAATTTGTCTACCTTAACCAAAATATCCTCAATGATCCCATGTGGTTTCTTTGTAGAATGATCTGCAAATTGCAAAGTAATGTTCGTATGGGTAAACTCGCCAAGCTGTAATTTTCTGAAAAGAGAAAATGGCATAAGGTTAAAACTTATGCCCAAATCACATAAACATCTAGGAAATTCTTGAGCACTAATTACACAAGGAAGAGTAAAACTCCCTGGGTCTTTCAATTTAGTTGGTATTTTACGAGTGATGATGGAACTACAGGTCTCTATTAATTCCACAGTCTGGTTTTCATCCCATATCCTTTTATTGGTGATAATATCCTTAAGATATTTGGCATATGTTGGCATCTCTGCAAGAGCATTAGCAAAAGGAATATTAATTTTAATCTTTTTAAAAGTATTTAAAAACTTAGCAAACCTCTTTTCATCATTGGGCTTCTTCAATCTTTATGGAAAAGGCATCCTTGTCTCATATTTCTATGAATTTGACACAGACAGTTTCTTTTTCCCATCACTGTCCTTTGCTTATTACACCTTGCCTTCTTTAGAATTATCATCATCATTTTGAATGTTCTTTTCTTGAGTTTTGACCTCTTCTTTCTTGAGTTCATTTTCAGATCTTATCTCCTTGCCACTTCTTAATGTAATTTCTTTCAGCTGCTCCCTTAGATTTGGTTCGGTATTGCTTGGTAAATTCCCGTGATTCCTTTATACTACTGCATTAGCAAGCTGTCCCAAATATACCTCAATATTGTGAATTGAAGATGAATGATTTTTAGCTATTTGATCAAATTTGGCCTCCATCCATTTTTTATTTTCATCTTGATGGCTCATTTTATTGGACATAGCTTCTAAAAATTTATCTAATCATCTTGATGGCTCATTTTATTGGACATAGCTTCTAAAAATTTATCTAATTTATTTTCCATTGAGGCCATACAATCTTGATGAGGTTGTTGAAATCGTGGAGGTGCTTGCCTTGTCATGTTATTCTGAAAGCCTTAGGGAACCAAATTATTATTATTATTCCAAGAAAAATTTAGTGATTCCTCCATCCCGGATTATAAGTGTTTAAGAAGGGATTGTTACCCTATTTTCCTTTAAATTGATTCCCAACAAAGTTGACTTGCTCTTGGTACCCATTTCCCACATAATTGCATCAAAAACACCAAATTCATTATTAAAGTAACCCAACAAATTATAAATTTCACCTGAAGGGGCTGGATTATATTTATTGGTGATGTTCTTAAGCTATTTTGTCAATGCAATAATCTGAGCTTGAAGGGTTGTCATCGTGTCTACCCCGATTCTGCCTCCTTGTGTCACGACCCAAAACTAGGAGTCACGACCGATGCTAGGGAACGAGAATTCTTTCGAATCCAGAACCTATAGCAAGCCTTAGAAAATAAAATCATACAATAAATAAATAAAAAGTATGACAGAATTAAAAATTTTTGAACCAATATATAAAAATATAAATACTCCAAAATCCTTTCATAAATAAATATATTCATACAATATTCAAATACAACTCTCAGAGTACAAAATATCAAAATAAAATAATACTCTTCTGATACAATAACACTACTATTGTAGTTTCTAGAATACAAATCAGAGTTCAAAATATACATTTACATAAAATAGCCAGGACGGAAGAACACCGACGAAGAACTCTACTACTAAAGTCTGACGATATAAGATCTCCTGAAAAAAATAATTGAGGAAGGTCAGACCTCACTGAGTGAATTATTATACTATATATACATGCAATCTAACCATATCCAATCAGGCATTCTTATATATATATGTATATTCACGCATTTCACACAAATGCCAAAATCTGCTTTTATAAATATATTAAATGCAAAAATTTATTTTAATACATGAAGGATCAAATAGAACCCTATTAATCGCAACCTCAATCAACCATATAATCACTTTAGCCATACAGCCTCACTTAAATCCAAGTAAATCACTTATTCCATTTTGGATAGTAGACTGGCCCCGAGACACTAAGTCAACTGAGCTCCAGCAATCTGACTGTCAGTGTGATTAGCCCGAGAAACTTGGTCAACCGAGCTCGAGCAATCACACTATCAATCACATCATATCTCAATCACATCAATCAAATCATTATCAATCAAATTGTAATCACCACAATTAATTCCTCACTCAAACCTAAATCTATCGCACTGGTACGTACACGGTCCTAGTGTTGCCCACTAGGTAGCACGTTCTATTGATATCCTTCATTTAAAATAAAACATTCATTTGGACAAACAAATAATGTAGAATAATAATCATAATGATAAAATAAACCATATATATACTAGAAATATACCTAAAATAAACTAAGTATATTTTGAGTATATATATGTCAAATAAAGTCAAATCAAATATGAAATATACCAAAGATAAACCACTGATATACTTAAAAAAAACAATTAGGTATGAATGGATAATATAACATGCATTTACTGGGAAATATATCAAAATAATTTAATTATAAATACTTAAAAATAATTTAATTATAAATCAATAATATGACATGCAATTATTTAGGAATATACCTAAAATATAGTAAAAAATATACCTAAAGTATACTAATCATTTAATAAAACAATCATGAATAAATATACATTTAAAACATGTATTTAATTTTGACATATATCCAAAATATACTAAAAATAAACCTAAATATCTAACACACATATATCAAAAATAAACTCTAAATATACCAGTGATATATTAAATGTATATGAAAATATGCAAACATATATATATATCAAAATATACTAAAAATAAACCAGAAATATACCAAATCATATTATAAATTAATTTACTATTTAAAACATATAATGAAAATGAAAACTTCTAAGTCGTGCATCCTATATACAATGCATATATATATACAATATAATAACTCACTAGTTCGCACTCCACGAGACAGACTCAACGGGCTTGGTCCATTAGGCCTCAGTCTCGGCGCAACTAGACAAATAAAATAACAACAATCATCAGAATAAATTTCTAATTCTACGTTTCTTAATCAAAAGTTTAAAACTAGACTCGGACCGGTTGTCACATTTGTAATATCCCAAATTTTTAAATATTTTTATATTGCATCGGGATATGCAGTATTAATAATTTTTGTAAATATATTTATGATATTTTATGAATTTGTTGTTTGTTTAAAGCTAATTTTAATTATTTTATATTATTTGATTTACTTTACGTAAAATTTTCCCGGGAATTATATTTTCGGAAAAATTGATACGTAAATAATTTAATACTATTTATTTTGACTAGTTTTATGAATTTGCATGAACTCATATATAATTTTAAAGTGCTAAAATAAAATGTATATATGTGTATTTATTTAAATTAATTAGAGCTTAATTAATTTCCTTAATTTTTGTATTAATTAATTTTAAGTGTATAAATTATTAAATATATTAAAATATTTGTGTGGTGAGTATTATTTGTGTGTGGGAATATATATATTACTATAATATAGTGTAGACATATATATATATATATATATATATATATATATATATATATACACAAATTTTAAACAAAAAAAAAAAAGTTGCTTTATTTACGATTTTGCCCCTCCTGCATCTTCTTCTTCCCAATGTCATTTCCACCATTTCCAGCCACTTTCAAGCTGGTTTTCTTGCTGTTACTATGCCCCTCAGTCTTCCTCCTCCACCTCCAGCCATTTCCACCACCTGAAACACTCTTTTCCGGTGAGTTTTGGCCGGATTTTCATCAAGGAGTCAAAAATCAACTTAGCTCCGACCAAGCACTTTCCGGCCACCAAATTTGATGCCGTCAATCTCTATATTCTCCTTGAGCTCTAGTGAGTGTGATTCCAAGCTTTGTTTCACTTGATTTGGTTTAGAATTGCTTAGGTTTCAATTTCTTCAAATCAGCCATTTTGGGTTTCAAATTTTTTTTAGCTTCAATTTGATTGATTAATGAAAAATTCCTTCAAAAAATTTGTTCCTGAAATCTTAATATACATGCTGTAATTTTTTTATAATTTTTTGAATTTATTTTAATTTTTATGAATTTTTTATTATTTTATTATTATTTTCTAATTTTCGAAAATTATTTAATTAAATTATGAAATTGTATTTTATGGTGATTATAGGAGTTGAAATGAATTATAGAAATTTATTTGTAATTTTTGTGAATTTTTATGTATTTATTTGGAATTTATTAAGTTTATGTAATTTTGAAAAATAGGGTTAATTATGTGTTTAATTGAAATAAATTGGTAAATTGAGTATATTTATTGATATTATTGAATTATATGTTGAGAAATTAATTTTTGAGTAATTATATGATTTTTGGTGAATTTTTGAAAATTTATAGTGAATATATATATATATAGGGGTATTTTGGTAATTTTATACTAAATTGGTTTTCATAGTTATTTGGGGTATAAAAATGATTTCTGCAAATTTTTAGTATTTTTAACTAATTAAAACTATTTTTCATAAATTATTTTCAAATTATATATAATATACTATTTTTCTAAATAAATGGGTTTTTATTGATTTTTAGTATGTTTTAGGGTTAATTACGTAATTTGGATTTATAAAATGTATTTTTATTATATAAGGGCATTTTCGGTATTTTATAATTATTTTGTGAATTGTGAACCTCGGTCGGTGAATTGTAGTTTGGAGTCCGACCGAAGGATTGTGGTTATAATTCTGTGTTTATTCCGAAGTATATTTCTTTGCAGGACCGGCTCTACTCTTTGAGTAGAAAGATGTCTGTTTTACAAGGGAGATTCTGTCGGATTTTCGGTAGAATTGTCATAAAACGTGATGTCCGGTCAAATTCCTATTCTAATTCTATGTCTAAAATTCTAGATCAAGTCTTTAGAATTTTCATTAAATTTATTCTGATTTCATATTATCATTTGTTTGTCTAGCTCCGCCGAGACCTAGGCCTAACGGATCAGGCCCGCCGAGTTTGTCTCGTGGAGCACTAACATGTGAGTTATTATACTGTATATATATGCACTGCATATAGGGTGCATTATTTAGAATTTTTCATTTTTATTGTATGTTTTAAAAGTGATTTAAATTATAATATTTTTGGTATATCTAGGATTGCATTTTTATATATATATGCATATTAAATAATTATGCATGTTAGTTTGATATATGCACATTAAACAATTAGGTTTAGATTTAATACATTTGAGTAATATACACATGTTTTAAAATGTACACTTAGACATAGTTATTTTATTAAATGATTAGTATACCTTAGGTATAGTTTTAGTAGATTTTAGGTTTATTCTTAAATAATTGCATGTTAAATTATAAACTTACACTTAAATTATTTTTAAGTTTATTTTTGGTATATTTTTTATTTATTTCCAAATAAATAAATGTTTTATTATTAAATTAAACCTAGCACATTAGTGGTATATTTAGGGTTTATTTTTGACATATGCATGCTAGATAATTAGGTTTATTTTTGACATATGCATGCTAGATAATTAGGTTTATTTTTAGTATATTTGTGAATATATGTTAAACACAAACATGTATTTAAATGAATATTTATACATAAATGTTTTATTAAATGATTTGTGTACTTAGGGTATATGTTTTGTATATTTAAGTATATTTTTTAAGATAATGCATGTTATATTATTGTTACTCGTTTAAATTGTTTTTAACTATATTAATGATTTATCTTTAGTTTATTTCGTATTTTATTTGACACACACACACACACATATATATATATATATACCTGAAATATACTGGGTATATTTTAGGTATATTTTTGGTATATATATATGGTTGGTTTTACTATTATGAATATTGTTCTACATTAATTATTTTCCGAATGAATGATTTATTCGAAGTGAAGGATATCAATAGAACGTGCTTCCTAGTGGGCAGCACTAGGACTGTGTACGTACCGGTACAATAGATAAGGATTGAGTGAGAGTTAAAATTGGGTGATTATAATTGATTTAATTGATTTGACTAAAATTAATGGTATGTTAGATAGTGTGATTGCGGGGTCAATCACACTGATAGTCAGACTGCTGGAGCTCGGTTGACTTAGTGTCTCGGGGCCAGTCTACTGTCCATAAGTGAATTGAATGATCTATTGGGTTGATTGAGATGTAAGGTGATAGATAGTGTGATTGCTGGAGCTCGGTTGACCAAGTGTCTCGGGACCAATCACACTGACAGCCAGACTGCTGGAGCTCGGTCGACTTAGTGTCTCAGGGCCAGTCTGCTGTCCAGATTGGAATAAGTGTTCTATTTGAAATCAAGTGAGTCTGTATGGCTAGAGTGATGATGGGATTGTTTGAGGTTGTTATTATTTAGGGTTCTATGGATCCTTCATGAATTAAAACAAACATTTTCTACATTTAGTCTATTTATAAAAGCAAAGTTTGGCATTCGTGTGAAATGTGTGTGTGTGTATATATATATATATATATATATATATATATATATATATATATATATATATAAGAATGTCTGATTGTTATGGTTTAGTTTGCATGTATATATAGTATAATAATTCACTCAGTGAGGTCTGACCCCCCTCAATTATCTTTTCAGGAGATCCCATATTGTCAGACCTTAGTTGTAGAGTTCCTCGTCGGTATTCTTCAGTCCCGGCTATTTTATGCAAATGTATATTCTGAACTTTGAATTGTATTCTAGAAACTGCAGTAGTTGTGTTATTATATTTGAGGAGCATTATTTTTTTTGGATATTAAATACTCTGAGAATTTGTATTTGAACATGGTACGAATATGTATTTATTTATAAAAGGATTTGAAATATTTATTTTATTTATTGATTCAGAAAAATTTTAATTCGGTCGTACTTTTATTTATTTATTGTATGATTTTATTTTCTTAGGCTTGCTACGGGTTCCGGATTCGAAAGAATTCTCGTTCCTTAGCGCCGGTCATGACTTCTAGTTTGGGTTATGACAACATTTTACGAGAAATCTATCGAAATTTTGGCAAAGTCTCCTCTGTAAAATGGACATCTCCCTACAAAAGTAAGGTCAATCCTACACAAAAAACACACTTCTAAAATTTCAAAGCACAACAACTCGGGTTGAGATCCCAAACTCCATAAATTTCCAACTGAGATTCACATTACACAAACAACAATATTAAACAGTAAAATAATAAAAATCATCAAAAACCCATAAAAATAATTAAAAGTCTTTATTTCCTAATTAAAACATAAAAGTCTAATTTAAATGATATTTAATAATAAAAATTCATAAGTGGAATAAAATTCCCATTTTTTTACAATTATATTTACATAAATTGTAAATAATATTTAAAAATCACAATTTAACATCACAAAAATAATAAAATACACATTTAGCCTCAAAATAATAAATACACTTATTATTTACATAATATTCCAAAATTATCACAATTTAACTACTAAAATCTTAAATATTATATAATATTAATAAAAATTAAATTTTACAATTATTCAACATAACATAATAAAAGTCACATCTAATTGCTTAAAAAGCTTAATTATATAATAAAATTAGTTTAAAACCCATTTTATTACCAAAACAATATATAATATATTATTTGAAAATAATTTTTTTTTAAAAAATAGTATTAATTAGTTAAAAATATTAAGTAATTTGTAAAAATCATTTTATTACCTTAAATAACTATAAAATCAACTAAAATATAATATTTAACTATAATTAACATAAAATTACACATTTACCCCTATAATATCAAATATCCAATATACTAAATAATTTTCTCAAAAATTATAGAAATTCATTAAAATCATTTAATCAACATATAATATACTAATATCAACCAAAACACATATTTAATCAATAATTTCAACAAAAATACTTATTTAACTTAATAATTCAAAATACACATAAATTATATAAAATTCCATAAAAATTATATAAATTCATAAAAATTATTTTACCAACAAATAACATTATAATATCAACTAAAAAACGTAATTAAACTCTAATTTCTACCAAAAATACACATTTAACTCAAAATTCCAAAATTACATAAACTATAAATATTTCTTAAAATTACACAATATTCTCAAAAATTATTTTCTTTACTCTAAAATTAATATTAACTCATAATAACACTAATTCAACAAATTTTATAATTAAATAAATAAATTTACGAAAATTAGATAAATAATAATAAAATAATAAAAATTTAACAAAATTTCAAATAAATTCTAAAAATCAAAACAAAAATATTTTCATATAGATTAATCATCTAGAAATAACATTTGTTAATGTAAATTATCCAAAACACACAAGATCAACCGAAAAAAAATGGAAAAACTCTAAAGCTTAAATCAAAAATCAACTAAAACTCACCAAAGATCAAGTTAGAGCTAAAATCAAGCTCGGAATCAACCTCCTCGGAGCTTAAGGGATAGAACGGTAGCAGAAAAGCTAGCTCCCGTCGTCTGTGATGCCTCTGGTGACCACCAACACAACTGTTGCCGCTATTGATTCCACAAGCTCCGACGACCTATTAAGAAGAAGAAGACGAAGGCGGCGATGGTAGAGGAAGGTAGGTGGTCAGTGTGAAGAACGGAGGGGCACACCGATGGTAAGAAAGTCGGATGTGTGGGAAAGGAGGGTTGGCTGCATTTTTGTTCTTCATTCCCTATGTTTTGTATGTATATATATATGTATATATATAATAAAACTTTATATTATACTTATATAATATAACCTTATATTATAATAAACCTCCACCACACAATAAGTAAATATCTCTCACACACACATATATATGTATATATTAACACTTAAAAATATAACCTTTACATAAACAATAAATAATAATAATACCAATAATGTAATTAAATAAAAATAATGATAATCAAATTATAATGCACTAAGAATTAATATTAATAAAATAACACTATCAAAAATAATAATTATCAATAATGTAAATCAATAAAAATAAAATAATAATGATGTTATTAATAATACTCAAATCACGTAAATTAATAAAATAATATTAGTACTTAAAAATAATGTTAAAATAACAATGCACTAAATTAACGTTATTAAAATAATAGTATTCGAAAACAATAAATATACATAATGGAATTTAAACATCCAAAATAATAAATTCCAAATTAACATATTTACATAGAAAATTCAATTAAACATACGATAATGATAATAAATCACAAAATAGTAAAATAATTAAATATAACTTTTAAATTTTATTAACACTGCATATCTCATTATTTAATAAAATAATTTAAAAATCAGGGTTATTACACCTTGCCTTACTGGATTTGGACGCTCTAATGGCTAAATACAATTATTATTTGCCATCTCTTCCAGAAGTGAAAATGCAGCCTCAACTGTTTTCCACATCAAAGAACCTCCAGCTATTGCAGTGATGGTGTCTCTAGTGGATCGGGTAACACCATTATCAAATGTTCTTATGAGCACATCCCTTGGTAAACCATGATGAGGACAGCTCCTTAGCAACTCTTTGAATCTTTCCCACGCATCACTCAAGGATTCCATGTCAAATTGTTAAAAGGTGATGATATCCTTAATAATCTTTATTGTTTCTGATGGTGGGAAATATTTTGCCAGAAAAGCTTTTGCCAGTAAATCCTAGGTAGTGATTGAAGCTGGTGGCTGTGAGTTTAACCATGCTTTAGCTCTGTCCTTCAATGTGAATGGAAAGAGCCTTAAATGTATAGCATCATCTGACTCCCCATTGTACTTGAATATGTCACATATCTCCAGAAAATTAATAATATGGGCATTAGGATCTTTATTTGGCAAGCCATAAAATTGAACACTTGATTGGATCATTTAAAGAAAGGTTGGTTTAATCTCGAAATTATCGGCATTGATTGTTGGCCTTGCAATACTTTGTCGTGTACCATCTAGACTTAGCATGGAAAAATCTAAAAGTGTACTTTCTTCTTCTCGTTGTTCTGCCATGATACTTGATTCCTTTTGAGAATGTCTTCTATTCTCTCTTTCAAACCGTGTAAGTTCTGGAATGAAAATGAGAGGATTTGTCCCTGTTCTTCGAGTATTATCCATACACCAAAACAATTAATTAAAATAAAATAAATAATAATAGAAAACAAATAAATAAATAAACATCCAAATTTAAAACAGAAATAACTTAAATTAAGTAAAACGAAATCAATTCTATTGTTAAACTTATTCAATCCCTGACAATGATGCCAAAAACTTGATTGAATCTCATAAGCATATAATTTTGTCAAGTAATGTAGAATAAATACAAGTCGATCCTACGAGGATTAAATGTTTATCCAACTATTAACTTTGTTTTTAACTTGTTTAAGAAAAAAATATTAAGTGAATTATAGTTTCCAAATTTCAATAACCAAAATGAAATTAAATAATAAAATCAATTAACTTAAATTTTGACAAGCAAATGATAGAATAATGTTAGAGATTGTATCACTATATTTTAATTAAGCCGATTACAAGATATTAGTCTTCTTTCTATTTTAATTCTTGAGAATTCAACGATAGTAATTAATCTTTCTCAAGTAAAAATTACATAATTTATTTCTATCAATTGAAAAGACTTTAGGTAATTCTCATTAAATTAAAACCTAATCAAATTTAGTACATAAATCATGAATCACAACCAATTGAAATTAGAATAATTTAAGCTATCTCTAGACTTAAATCAATTAATCAAGCATTCATATTTCTATTAAGATTAATATTTCTCAATAATTAACCTTAATTAAAAATCAATTATGAATGGTCATATCATAAACAATTAAGCTCAATGAATGCTTAATGCAATATAAAAAAAACTAATATATGAACCAACTTAAATTAAAATAAGTTTAACAATCCCCAACATAAATAAATTAACTAGACACCATACTCATAATATTACGAAAATGCAAATAAGATATATGCACAAGAACTAAAGAAAATTAATGAGAAAGAGAAAAGTCTTTTAGTATAGTTCTTCTTCCAGCAGTTTCTTTTGCCTCTCCCTTGCGTCCTGCTTCAACAAATTTTTTTTTTCCAGTGATCCCTTCTCTTCCATAATGTCTTCTCCTACAACTTATATAAATTCCTCTCATTTTCTTTTTCTTTTTCTTTTGCTTTCATAATTATATTTTCTACATCATTGCATGTTTTCCTTTATGATTATTATCACCCATCATTGCATTTCTTCCTTCATGATTGTTGTCTCCCATCATTGCATGTCATTTTCATAATTGCATGTCTCCCAACTCTACATATCTTCCTCTTTCTCTACATCAAAACCAATTAAACATTGAAGCATAGTGTGTATGTGTGTGTGTGTATATATATATATTATCTCCCAACTCTATATATATATATTTCAAAGCATAATTAAAAATAAATTACACAAATAAATAAATGATAAAATAAAATAAAATAATAATTCTCATAAACATGCACTAAACCAACCTAAAAAGTATTACACTTAACACATAATCAACGAGCATACGATCTTCCACTTCGTTACATGACTAAAAGCATAGCGGAAATCATTGTAAAAAAATTGGGGGACCTACTAAAAGTAAACTTAAGTGATAATCAATGGGGTGGAAAGTACACTAGGTTCAAGGAAAAAATCAAAACAAAGGCACCTTTGCTACATGAGGTCACTTTATCAATCAAAGGTGCACCAATCTGGATCCTATTAAAATATGAGGGACTGCCATCATTCTATTTCCATTGTGGTCTTATAGGTCACACCATTAAACACTGTGGTGATTACAATAAGGAAGCAAACATAACTAACGGGCATTGGTCATATGGTCCATGGATGAAAATGTCCCTACTGAAAGGAAACTACAACCTCACTTCTCATTTTCTCCTAAACCAAAAAGCTCTCTTTTGGGAATAGATAACACCACCAAATATTTCCCTGACCCATTTAAACCCCTCTGAAACACAAACCCATGCCCAAATCCATACACGAATGCCAATGGAAAAGGTACACCCTACACCTATTAAGCCTGAAAATCCCACTTGGACAACCCATGAACATAAGACACTTCTTTCATCTTTCTCAACTACCCAAATCAAGCCAAGCAATATGATAACAATTACTAGTGACGTGAACTCCCCAACGGATGCAATCCATATCCTTACCCCACTAAATATAATATACCACACCATCACCACTATCACACAACTAACCAACCCATTATAACCACCAATAAAACAAAACAAAAAACAAACCAGAAGAAACAATAATAAAAAAACATGGACTAGGATTAACCCAAATACACACTGAACCTTTGAACCCAATGAGTACTAACTTTTTAAAAAAAGAAAACCCGATGGCCATTCTGAATCAAACAAAAGGAAAAAATAAAAATCAACTTTATTTGGACAATTTCAGTTCCAAGATTTTTGAGGTTTCTTATGAGTACAACACATTGGCGAAGGTTCCTAAGTAACCTTACCAAATCCAATGAGTTGCCTTATGTGGAATTATCGAGGGCTTGGGAACCTTCAGACAATTCATATTTTGAAGAAAATTATTATTTAAGAAGATCCCAATCTGGTGTTTCTCATGAAAATAAAAAAGTCAGTAATTGATATGGCTAACAGTAAAAAGCACTTGAATTTGGAAAGTGTTGCGTTAGGATGCGAAGGTGTTTCAAATAACAAAAAGGAGGTCTGATGCTCTTATAGAAAATAATGTATCAAATTCAAGTCCTCTCACTATCAACCCACTATATTTATGTCATTATCCAAGCTTCACCATTTACCCCTAATTGGAGATTCACTAGAATCTATGGATGGCCGGAAGAACAAAATAAATCTCAAATATGGAATTTACTCTAAAGCTTGAAAATCAACTTTCCAAGGATCTTGGCTATGTGGGGGAGATTTTAATGAGATCTTATATGACTTTGAAAAGATTGGTGGCCAGCTAAAAGAAATTTGGAAAATGGAGGTGTTTAGAGAAACTATTCATGAAGTGGAACTTAAAGATGTTAGGTTTAATGGTTTCAAATTCACTTGGTCCAATGGTTATGCATCTGAGCAGAATATTCAAGAACGGTTAGATAGATTCCTATTGAATCATACATGGGCACATCTTTTTCCAAACTATCGGGTACAACATATTTAAAGGTAAGGATCTGATCATGCCTTGATTATCATGCAATGGGAAGTATGTAAGAGAAGTAGGAAAAGAAAAAAGAACTTCATATTTGAAGCCATATGGATGAATAAAGACTCTTGTAAAGATATCATCGAGAATGTATGGAAGCTTCATGTCAATGTTGATGCTTTCATGCATTGGCAATTAAAGTTAAAAGGATGCCAACGAGAACTCAAAACTTAGGAATCAAACCAATTCAATCACATTAGCTCTAAAATTCACAGTCTAAAATTAGAATTGGCACAACTCGTAATCCAAGCTCAAAGTAGTATAGTGATAAAAAAAAATTAAGAAAAGGTTAAGTGTACTCCTTAGCAGAGAGGAAATTATGTGGCAAAAATGATCTCGAGTCTTATGGCTCCAGGATGAGGATAAGAATACCAGTTACTTTTATAGAAAAGTTGACAGTAGAAGGAGATAGAATTTCATTTCCAAAATCATAGTACCGAATGGGATTTTATATGACATAAATGAGGGAATTGCTCAAACATTCTATAAATACTTCCAATACTTATTTACCACTAATGATGTCTCAATTATAGAGGAAGCTATTAATGTTATAGATAATAGCATTGATGATCAAATGCGAGCATAACTTATATAACCCTTCACCCCACATGAAGTTTGGTAAGCTCTTTCTCAAATGCATCCTACTAAGGCCCCTGAGCCAAATAGTATGCCAGCACTTTTCTTTCAAAAATTTTGGTTTATTATAAAAAATGATATTCTTGATTTAGTACTTAACATTCTAAATAATGAGCTTTCCCCTAAATGGATCAACTAAATTTGCATAGTTTTAATCCCTAAGGTTAAAGAAACCCAAACCCCAAAAGATTATCGACCCATTAGCCTGTGCAATGCCATTTTTAAAATTGTCACAAAAGCCATTACTAATAAACTCAAAAAAATTCTTCCCACCATTATTCATGACACCTTATCTGCTTTTATCTGTGAGAGACAAATTTTGGATAATGCTCTCCTAGAACTTGAAGCCTTTCATTCAATGAAAAATAAAAATAAAAAGAACAAAAAGGATTGTTGCACTTAAACTTGATATGAGCAAGCCCTATGATAGAGTTGAGTGGAACTTCCTTAAAAAGATCATGTTAAAAATGAATTTTCCAACTACTTGGGTCAATCTTATTATGCAGTGTGTAACCTCTGTTTCATATTCCATCCTTATCAATGGAAACCCAATACCTTCTTTCTATCCTTCTAGAGGATTAAGGCAAGGGGACCCCCTCTCACACTATTTATTTTTCTTGTGTGCTAAATCCTTTTCTAGTTTAATTAGAAAGGCTAAAGTTAATCAATCTTTACATGGTTTTAAAATCTATCAAAAAGCCCCGGCTATGTCCCATTTAGTTTTTTATAATAATAGTATCATTTTTGGTAGAGCTTCTCATATTGAATTTCAAGTTATTAAAAACTTTTTATCTTGTTATGAGTATGCCTCAAGCCAAAAAATCAATTTTGGAAACGTTTGAGATTTATTTTAGTCCCAATGTTTCTTTGGTAACCTATAACTCTCTACGAAAGACTCTAGGTGTTAAACTAGTAAACAAGCATGCTCGCTACTTAGGTTTACCAACAGCGCTTACTAGATCAAATAAGGTCCTATGTAGGGATGTTATGGATAAAGTCCATAAAAAACTCTCCAAATATAAAGAAAAAACACTTTTTACAATGGGAAAGGAAGTTCTCATCAAATCAATAGCTCAAGCTACCTCATGAGCTGTTATAAATTCTTGAATCAGGTATATAATGAAATAACATCCTTATTGGCTAAATTTTGGTAATGGCATAATGATAAAGATTCAAGTATTCATTGGTATGCATAGAACAAATTGTGTCTGGCCAAGAATTCAAGTGGTTTGGGCTTCAGAGATATGCAAGCTTTCAACCTTGCTATGCTTGGAAAGTAAGGGTGGAGATTGATTTCGTATATAAATTCCTTGCTAGCTTGAGTTTTAAAAGCTCAATATTATCCACAATCCTCATTTTTAGAAGCGATAAAAGGCTATATCCTAGTTACTCTTAGAAGAGTATTATGGAAGCACAAGAAATTTTAAAGAAGGGTCTAAGATGGAGAGTTGACAATGGTGAATCCATTAGTATATGGAACAATGGGTGGCTTCCAAAAAACCAAAATTTCAAACTTTAACTACAAGAATGAAAGTAGCCCAAACTTAAAAGTAATTGATTTATCAACAAAGAATGGACATAATTGGTTAAAGCTTCATTCTAACCTTCAAATGTTAAACAAATTCTAGCTATGCCTATTAGTGCACATAACTCTTATGATGTTCTTCTTTGGCATTTCTCCAAATCTGGACTATACACGGTTAAAACAACCTAACATGTTGCCCTTAGTACAATTTAGGTGAAACAGAGAGCTGAAGCATTATCATCAACCTCAGCAGACTGGAAATGGCTATAGAAACTATCACTACCTCTGAAGGTCAAAATTTTCATTTGGAAACTGCTAAAGGGATTACTGCTTATTACTTCAGAACTAATGAGAAGGAAAATTGATATGGACAACATTTACAATAGGTATGGTGAATCAATTAAAATGTTGGAACATTTATTTCAAGACTGTATTTAGACTTGACAAGTCTGGTATGTTAGCAGATTGAGATTGTCTATTAAAGATGCAGATAAATAAAGCTCTACAGCTGACTAGATTTTTAAATAAAAAATGACACTCCCTCCTGAAGGCTTTATCATGCTCTTGATGTTTATGTGGTCTATTTAGTATGCTTACAATACCCTTATTCACAATCACATCCGAACATAAATAATGGATTGTCAACAAAAAGCATTGCAATTATTGTACGAATTACAAAGATGCCAACATAAAGTAAGAGGGAAACTCATACCTAACCAGACCAATAGGTTGGCAACCTCTAGAATTGCATCAATTAAAGATTAATACCGATATAGTAATACAAGGAGCAGAAGGGATAGGCTATGGTATAATCATTCAAAATAATTTAGGAAACCTAATTACAACTCAAGCTTGGAGTGAATAATCAACAATGCTTCCCAAGGTTGCAGAAGCTTTATCCCTTAGAATGGGAGTCCAACTTGTAAAGACCATGCAGCTCCAGTATGTCATCTTTGAGATAGACTGTCTCTCGATAATCCAAAGAATCAACTCATCGAATTTGGACATCACATCTTTGGGCCTTATTAAATCAGACATTAAGGAACTAAAGTCTAACTTTTCTTCTTGTTCTTTTATTTTTCATCCTCATATTTGTAACAAGGTAACTCATTCCTTAGCTAAGTTTTTTTAATGCTTGTCAAGTTGTTACTACTTGGATAAACAACTTTCCTTAGGTGGTACTAGACATTGTTTTGCTTCATGTTGTTTTTATTTAATACAAGTTCCTTTTCTCAAAAAAAAAAATAGTGCAGTGGAAGCTTCAATGCTAAGGCATAAGAGACCTTTGCATTTCCTTAGCTGAGCAGTCATTACTAACTAAAAGACTCTTCATTTCTCTTATAGTAGGATTATTTCTTAATAATCCCCCCGAGTTCACCTTTTTAAACACTCATTCCTTAACTTAACTCTCAAATTCCTCTCCAACAACCACACTAGCAGAAACTCTCCTGCAACTTACTCATCCTCCCATCGCTCCCTCTATGGCTAGTAGCTCACACACCAAACCTCCTGAAGAAATCAAATGCTTCACCTTATAAGCTCAAGCTTTAACCCTGGATGAAACATCAAATACATACTTACAAAAAGCCAAACCTATTATGCTGGGCAAAATCCTTGGGTACAAAAAGTACAATTCCAAGGCCATCCATAACATCCTCTCTCATTAGGTTTAGGCTTTCACTACCTCCTTGGTTGTTAAAGATCTAGAGATACCTAATATTTTCCTCTTTATTTTTAAGTCTGTACAAAATTAAATGAGAATCTTAGAGGGAACTCTATGGTCCATTCATAAGAATCTTCTTGTTATTAAAGAATGGGATCAAAGCAAAATAATAGAAGAGATGGAATTCACAACAGAAAATGTCTAGGTCCAAATGCATGGTCTTTCTATGAATCAAGTCATGCCTCTGAATGCACAAAACATAGAAAATTTGACCTTTAAAGAGCTCGTCAATGATAATATACAAAGTAGCACAGTCACTTAGGATTATATTGTTGAATTTTCTTTAGCTTGCATTTACAATATGTTTAATTATTACATTATTGTTGTTGTTTTTATGCTTTATATCATTTATATGATTCATAAGTTTTTTTCTTGCTTGGGGTGCCTTTAAATGCTTCGGAGTGAAGATTGGTGTTCAAAAAAGTCAAAAGATGGTTGCAAAGAAGTGTGCCGATTCGTTCTAGCAAATAAGAGTGCCGACTCAGAACACTAGTGTCAAGTTGTGATAGAGCCATCTGGTGCTAACTCCAACTTGACTTGGCACAGTGGTGCCAAGTGGTTTTAACACCCCTTCATTGCACCCTTTCACTTTCATAACCATTTCAAAGGAGCACGAGTTAGGGATGTTTAAAGGCCTATAAATACATCAACTTCACTTTGTTTATGTATGAAAAAAATACTTAGTTTTTATTTGGAAATAATTACCATTACTTTTAGTATTATTGTTGCAAAGAAGTGGAAGTATTAAGTAAGGATACATTCAAAAGTTAAAGAAGGGCATCAAAGTGGGAGACTGAATATCAAGTGACTTCTTGGAGAACATTAAAGGGTTTTACCAATACAATCCTTTTCTTAGTTACTAGATGTAAAAAATATTTCTTTATTATTGTTTGATGTTAGACACAATGTATTTTGGCTAAGTCCTTATAGTTAGAATTACAAGGATGAATTAATCTATGAACTACATTTTTATCTTTTATAATGTATGAATGATTTGATTTTAATTGTGTGCTTAAAAGTGTTATATATGCTTGATCACCATGTATGATGTGTTAATCAAATGTATGCAATGAGAATTGGTGCATTTTGATGGAAATACAATTGAAATCACTTAAAGGATAAGAAAGTATTTCGAGACAAGAAATCCACTTTAAGGGATTAAAGAATTGGCATAAAACTTCATGGTTCTTTTTTATCTCTACAATGTTATGAGAATGCTTGTAGACTTTAAATGAAAACACCTTTAATTGACAATAAGAGTAGCTTTTAAGGACTTTAGGTGGCATTCTTCAATCGTTGCATGTGTTAATCAATTATTATAGATATTTGATTAATTATGAATTATAATTCTAATATACATTGCTAAAAAATTGTTATTATTATATTTAGGATAAATTGAGTACTTGTAATTCTTAATAATTTTAATTAAGTTAGATTAATTCAATACTTTCTTTATTATTTTTTCCTATTCATCTAACTATCTATTTGGTTAATATAAAATTGTTCCAAACTCCCTAGTGTTCAATACCCTACTTGCTTTATATTTAGTCTTAAAGACTAGGGTATTAAATTTAACCCGCATCAAATTTTGGCACCGTTGCTAAGGAATTTGGTTTATAATTTTTTTAATTTAGGGTAGAGAAAAGTTATTTATGCCTTAATTTTATATTTATTTTTTTATATTTTAGTAATTATTAATTTGTAATTGTTTGATTGTGATTTTACTTTTTATGATGCTCACTAGAAGTGCTAGTGATAATATTTTATATTTTGATCCTAAAATTGAATTAACTTTACGTGCTTTACGTAGGGAACAAAGTAAGAGAGGACTGAACTAATAAAGTTTTAATGAAATGGTTGAACCAGAGAGACAAACATTAGGTGATTTTGCGATGCCCGACATAACAGGTAGTTTTGGAGGGATTGTGGCCCCATCCATTGCTAAAAATAATTTTTAAATCAAGTCAAGTATCATTGAAATGGTGTAAAACAATAAATTTGGAGGTTTATAAGGAGAGGATCCTTGCACTCACATTTTGACATTCCTCAATGTATGTGCAACTTTCAAGATAAATGGTATGACTGATGTTGCAATAAGGCTTAAGCTTTTCCCATTTTCAATTAAGGATAAGGCATAACTTTGGCTTGCTAGTTTGCCAAATGAATCAGTCACAACATGAGACCAACTGAAATAAGCATTCCTACACAAATATTTTCCACCACATAAGATAGCCAAATTTCAAAATGAGATCACAACTTTTAAGCAAAATGGAAGTGAGACAATCTATGTTGCTTAGGAGAGGTTCAAGGAACTTCAAAGGTAATGCCCACATCATGGCTTACCCAATTGGATGATTCCTCAAATTTTCTATAATGGGTTGAGAAATGAGAATAGGACTATTGTCAATGCAACCTCCGATGGTAAATGGATGGATAAAATGGCTAAAGAAACTATTACTATTCTTGAAGAGCTTGCATCTCAAGGGTGTTAATGATATGCACTAAGTCAATCATGTTTGAACATTTTTTACTTTATTATCTTATTAATAAAAAGGCATTTTCATTATCATTTTTTATTATAATAATTACTTAAATAGTCAATTCTTCCTACAGTCATCAAGTATGTGATTTAATAGTAAAACCCTTAGATTAAATATGAGTTCTATTCAAATTATCCCTAGTCATAATAATGTATTAAAGCTTGTATGGTGTTGACTGATGATTATATTTTATTAATCATGAATATGAGATATCAAGTCAACTTATAGGTACTTATTTAAGAAATAATGTACTGTATTAACCCATCATAAGAATACTACATAGATAACTATCATAAGTAATTCTCATCATAATAATATTGATTTAGTCATTTGACCTTAAAATCACTATGAATTTTTATATAACTATTTTATATTTTGACACAAGCTAACATTTTCTTTAATAGGATGATAAAATAGATTGTTGTTGGATATAAAATGAGTTATGTGAGGAATGTGAGTGATTGAGAAGGAATTTGTCCCTCATTTAATCTGAGTAAGATATCTATGGGCCCCTTGATAAGATAGACTAAGGAAAATACATGGCCATACTAAAGTGAATTGATAAAGAGTTATCATTCTCAATCTACTTTTAGTCAAGAAATAATATAATTGAATTGTATAAGGATGATAGAAACTATGCCTTATATTCAATCAGGATATCATGTGACAAAGGGATTATAATATTTACTATAAATTAAGTTATGTTAGATTATCGATCTTCATATGACTTAGGTAGTCATAACATCTTACTAGAGGCCACTTATGACTTGTAGGCCTAAATAGGGATTTCAGGCCTACTACCAACATCATGTGAACCTACAGGATCACACACTTAGAACAGACCCAAAATGAATATAGGTTTACTAAAGCCCAATAAAACTTTATGGAAATAAATAAATATATTTGTGTATATATATGTATATTTATTTATGTATTTAAGGTAATGGTTATCTTAAATAAATAGGAAATTATTTCTGATTTGGTATTTGAATAAAATTAGAATTGGAATAAATGGAATATACCAAAAAAATTTTGGTTAGTAAGGACATTACTAAAAATTCATTTTGGTAAGTGAAACCCTAATTGAGAGGTCTATAAATATAACATATTCTTTAGGGTTTCACACACCTTTATTTCGCCTCCTTAATTCATTTTCTCTCCCCTTTAAGAAAATGAAACATAGAGTTTTTTTTATTTCTCAGGTAGTGAGACAATCAAAAGGTGCTAGCACACATTGCACATTTATTTTAATTCAAGGGCTATTCGTGTGGATACTTGTAAAGGATGTATCCTTTTGGAGACATCTTTATCCATTAAAATAGAATGAAAAGTTCAAGGTAAGGTGTCACCGGTGTGAACCCCCTCTCAATCTTCCATCATTCTTGCCTGTTTTTATCGTGATAAAGTTTTTGGAAACCCTAATCAAATTAATTTATCAAATTGTATGGATCTTAGTTTACGTATGTGATTAAAACTTTTATATTTTCACTGCATTTTAAATCATTTAACCCAATAAAGGGTACATGGGTGATGAGACAATAATGAGAAAAGCAAAAGGAATTATGGAACTTGACACCATTAACCTATTGAATGCAAAGGTAAATGCTTTTACCAAGTTGGTAAGTAAATCTCAAATTAATTTTCTAAAGAGTGCTAATATTGATTGTGAAATATGTGAAGGATCTCATTCATATTCTAAATGCAATTTGAATTCTAATGAGGGTGTGAGTTATGTGCAAGGAGCTTTCAACCAAGGAGGGGGACTGAACTCAAATTCTTATAAACCTCAATAGAGAAATCACCTTAGATTTTCATGGTCAAATCCATCCTCACAATTGAACCCCCTATTTAACCCAAATACCAAACTATAAAACCCACTTAGATTTTCTATGAAATAATAAGCTTTCAACTCTAGCCAACTTAAGTCCAACCTTAAAACTCTTATAAAGCAATTCATTAACCAATAAATGACCACAAATAAATAAAATGAGGAGCAATTCAAATAAAACAATTCCAAACTTGAATAACTTATAACTCATAACCATATCCTTGAAACCCAAATTACTCAACAAGCTTCTTCCTCCAACTTCAAACCATTGGAAAATCTTCCTAGCCAATCAGAGTCAAGTAATTACTTTGAGGAGTGGTAAAGAGATTGAAAAATTTATTAGTAAGAGTAAGAGGGTGATTCATGATGATGATGTGGTAGAAATTGAAGCTAGAAAGGGAGATGATTATCTTATTACTAGTGTTAAAAAATATTATGAAGTTGTAAAGAAGGGTGCGAAGGAAAATGCCATACCACATAAAAAAGATGAACCTAAGGTAGATTTTAAAACACTACCTTTTCCCCAAAGGTTCATACGACGTAGTTTTGATAAGTAATTTGGCAAATTCCTTGAATATCTCAAGGAAATCACTATCATCATACTATTTATGGATGCCATTAGAGATATGCCAGCATGGGATAAATTTTTTAAGGACATAATTAACCATAAGAGCAAGCTTGGGGATTATAGGTTAGTTTCTCTTATTGAAGAATCCAAGGCCATGTACTAAAAATCTCCACCAAAGCTTAAGGATCCAAATTATTTTACTATTCCTTGTGTAATCAGAGGTACTCATTTTGATAAAGCTTTATGTGATATGGGTGCTAGTGTTAGTCTTATGCCTTATTCCATCTACAAGAGGCTTGACTTGGGAGAGCTTGAGCCTACAAATATATGTCTTTTAATGGCAAACAAGTTTGTCACTTATCCACTTGGCATTCTTGAAAATGTGCCAACTAAAGTGGGAATATTTGCCATACCTATTGACTTTATTTTTTTAGACATGGAAGAAGATCTTGAAATCCTAATATTATATGGGAGACCATTTATTATGATGGCAGGAGCAATCATTGACATGAAGAGAGGCAAGATTACATTAGAAGCGAACAATGAACATATGGAGTTCAATGTATTCAAGATGATGAAATCTTCACCAATGGAAGTAGTGAGTAGAATTAACTCTATTGATGTTATTAATGAATGCATTGATTAAGTGATACAAAAATATTTAAGGCAAGACCTTATTGAGCCATATAAGGTACAAAAAGCTAATGTGAATCTCTTGGAGACAACTTCATACCTCCTCCTCATAGAACTTTAAGGTTTGAACCTTTAAGGAGGGATGATGATTCCAAATCCACTTCACCAAGTGAGTAAGTGAAGCTAGAGCTCCAGCCTTTACCATTAAATCTAAGATATGCATTTCTTGACTCTATATTTAAATTTCCTTTTATTGTGAATTCATCTTTGCCTAACAATAATGTTAAAGCTTTTATGTGATGTGTTACTTAGTCATAAAAGTTCCATTGGTTATTCTATAAATGATTTGAGGGGTATTAACACCAATGTGTGTATGCATAGAATCCTTTTAGAGGATAATTGTAGACACCCAATTTCGAGATAATATGTTATGGATGCAGCAAAGGACTCCAGTGATGAAAATGTCTTCGATACTTAATCTTTAAAAATTCTAAGGGCTTAAATGCAACTTTTAAAGGAAGGATTTAATGTTTTTAGGGACTAAATCGCAAGGTTTTTAGGACCTAATTGTAAAATTTAAATTCTTCCATGGGTTTTTTCGTAATTAAATGTTAACAAAAAAAACTTGTCGGAATTCCATAATTCCTACTGGGATTGTGTAATTCCAACCGAAATTACACAATCTCGGTCGGAATTGAATTTTTTCATCTTTTTCCTATTTTTAATTATTTCCAATTCAGTGTTTTAATTGGTTCAAACTTCCTAATTTACTCAATCCTAACTGATTTAAAATTTTTAAATATAATTTAGGAATTAGAATTACGTTAGGATTAGGGTTAGGCTTCCTAGTTCAGTATATAAAGGGGAATGGTGTAGAGAAAAAGGGAGGAAGCAGTAAAGAAAAAAGAAATGGTAAGAAAGGAAAAGAAAAGAAGAGAGAAGGAAGAAAAGAGAGGAAGAAAAAACGTGATTTTCTCTTGAATATTTTTTTACAAAAAATTCATTTTGTTAGCAATTAATTCAAGATTCGTGGAGAATTTTTAAATAAGAAGATTCAAAGGCTTATCAAGAACAGTGAACTACCAATCTGAGGAGCACCCTGAATTATTCATAATCATATCATCTTCTTCTATTCTTTATTTATTTATTTATTTGTTTATTTTACATTATTATTATTTATTATTATTCTTTCAAGTTATTATCATAATTTGTTCATTAAACATTATTTTATCTTATTTTTGTGGTGATTATGGAGGAAAACGCATGGTGATCATGTGATGTGTGGGATGAATTCATGAGAAGTCCGTGGAAGGCTATGAATAAAACCTCATAGAGACTTAGTTCTTTAGGTTTTTATTTTTATTTATTGCTTTATTTTTATTTTATTAATTGTTTTATGAATTAATGCAATAGCCCCAATAGTGGGAGTAATAAAAGTATATGTGTGGTTGCATGTTTATTTTGATTAAATTGGTTAGTAAAAATTAAGTTTTAGTTAGGTAATTATTTAAAATCAATGGAGGAAGTAGATTAATTTAGGTTGCATGTTAATAAAAATTAGGGTTTTAGTAAGGACTAATTTAATTATTTGTTTGATCTTATTTAATTGTTTTTTTATGTTTTTACTTGTTTTTGGGTTTATTTATTATTTTTATGTGTTTTGGGCCTTAAGCCTACTTTAGGTCTTGATTTATTTATTTAATTTTAGGTAATTTTTTTAGCTCATCTCATTTAATAATTAATTAGGTTTAATTAACTAAAATATATTTTTAGGTCCATAATAAATTAGATTTTAGGTTAGAAATATCCTTAGGCCCATTTAGTTAATTAGACATAGGTTCACCTAATTTAATTTAATTAATTTAGACTTAGACCACTTAATTTAAGTTTTTTTCATAATTTATAGATTTAAGATCACCTTATAATTAAAATACGTAGAATTAGGCCCACTAATTTAAATATTCCATAATTTGTAGATTTAAGCTCATATTTAGAATTAAAATTAGTAGACTTAGGTTCATTTAATTAAAATCAAAAGGAATTAGGCCTTTAGGTTCACATATAATTTAAAATATGTAGACTTTAGCTCATTTATTTAAAATCCATGAACATTAGACTAACTTAGGGATTATGTGATTTGTTGAATGCATTATTTACTTGTATATTTCATGACTAGTTTGCCTTGGAGTTGATTGTTTTGGGTTTATATGAAATTGCATGCAAATAAAGAATAAGATAATAATTCATAATAGTAATTCTAAATGAACATAAAACTGAAAGAAGTTAGTATTCCATATCCAGAATCTCCTGGTTGTGGTGCTAGCTTTCTTTTAGGGAATCGAGTACCACTTTTTCAATTTGTCCCAGTTATTACCTTGGGTGGCGACTCCTCATCTCCATGCTATGTCGTTGTGACAGTGGTTAGTGTGTTCTCTAGAGTCCTGAGATCAAACAGTGTCGCGGTTGCTAAAATCTTAGACGCACGCTAAACCCCGCCGTCTACAATAATGCCAAACCTTCCATTGAAGGTCAAAGACGGTTAAATCCCACTCTTAAGGAAGTGGTCAAAAAAGAGGTAACTAAGTTGCTTAACAATGGAATCATATATTCCATTAGTGATAGTAAATGGGTAAACCCCATTCAAGTTATTCCAAAAAAGGGAGGCTTAACCGCTATTAAAAATGAGTCTAATGATTTAATACCCATAAGAACTATCATGGGATGGCGTATGTATATTGACTATAGAAAATAAAATAAAGCAACTAATAAAAATCATTTTCCATTACCTTTTATTGATCAAGTTATTAAGAGATAAGCTAATTTCTTATATTTTTGTTAGCTTAATGGGCTTAATGGTTTTTATCAAATTCCCATTCATCCCGAGGACCAAGCTAAGACTAATTTTACATGCCCATATAGTACTTTTTCCTTTTAGCATATGCCTTTTGGTTTATGTAATGCTCCCACAACTTTTCAAAGATGCATGTTTTCAATATTCAGTGATTTGCTTAATAATTGTGTAGAGGTTTTCATGGATGATTTTAGAGTTTATGGATCTAACTTTACAAACTGTCTAGAAAATCTTTCTAAAGTTCTTGATAGGTGCAAGGAGCATGCATTAGTACCTAATTAAAGAAGTGCTACTTCATGTTATAAGAGGGAATTATTCTTGGGCACTCGATATTAAAAAGAGGTATTAAAGTTGATAGAGCAAAAATTGAAGTGATTGCTAATTTGCCACCCCTAAAGTGTGTTAAGGATATAAGGAGCTACCTTGGACATATTGGTTTTATAGAAGATTCATTAAGGATTTTTCCAAGATAGCTAAGCCATTATGCAAATTACTTGTCAAGGATGTTGTTTTTAATCTTGATGAGGCATGTCTTGATACATTTAAAACCTTAAAGAGAGCTCTTATTTTAGCACTTGTTTTGCAACTGCCTAATTAAGAGAAACCATTTGAAATTATATGTGATGCAAGTAATTTTACGATGGGGGTTGTTTTAGGTCAAAGAAAAGCAGGCAAGCCTTATGTGATATATTATGCCAGCAAATTACTTGATGAAGCTTAAATCAACTATACCACCATGGAGAAGGAGTTTCTTGTTATTGTTTATGCATTTGATAAGTTTAGAGCATATCTTATACGGCAAAAAGTAATTATTTATTTAGATCATACTGCCCTAAAATATCTTCTAAGTAAGAAGGATGCAAAGCCTAGGCTCCTTAGGTAGATTTTAATACTACAAGAGTTTGATTGGGAAGTTAAAGATAAGAAAGGAAGTGAGAACCTTATTATGGATCATCTATCAAGGCTTGATCAAGATAGGTTAAAGAGGAATGATTATGGTGTGCCAGTTAATAAGACATTTCATGGTGAACATCTTCTTAATCTAGCATTAAAGGAAATTCCATGGTTTGTGGATATTGCAAATCATCTTGCGACTGGTGTTTTTTCTTATGGGTTGGATTATCGTCAAAGGAAGAAATTCTTGCATGATAGTAAATTCTATTATTGGGAGGAGCATTGCTTTATAAGAGATGTGAAGATGGTTTGATTAAAAGGTGCATTCCTCAAGATGAAGTTCAAGATGTTTTGAGACATTGTCACTCCTTGGATGTAGTTAGATACTTTGGTGCATTAAAAATAGCATTTAAGGTACTTCAATTTGGATTTTAGTGGCCTACCTTATTTAAGAATGCTAGAAATTTTGTGCTTACATATGATAAGTGTCAAAGAATATGTAATATTGCTAGGAAACATGAGATGCCTTTTAGTGGAATTCTTGAAGTTGAGCATTTTGATGTTTGGGATATAGATTTCATAGGTCCATTTCCTAATTCTTTAAACTACAGGTACATCCTAGTCATGGTTGACTATGTCTCAAAATAGGTAGAAGCAATACTAACTATTACTAATGATACTGAAGTTGTCAAGAAGATGCTCAAGAAAGTAATCTTTCTAAGGTTTGGTACTCCTAGAGCATTGATTAGTAATGGGAGGTTCGCATTTTTGTAATCATATGATAGAGTCTTTTTTAAAGAAATATGGAGTAACATACAAGGTTGCTACTCCATATCACCCACAAATAAGTGGGCAAATTGAGGTGAGTAATAGAGAGATCAAGTCGATTCTTGAGAAAACTGTATCTTGTTCAAGGAAGATTGGGCATTAAAGTTAGATGATGCCTTGTGGGCATATAGGATAGCCTTTAAAACCCCAATTAGCCTTACTTACACCCTACCAATTGATATATGGGAAGTCTTGTCACTTACCTATTAAACTTGAGCATAACGCATATTGGGCAACAAGGGCTTTGAATTTTGATTTAAAGAAAGCATGTCAGAGAAGGATGCTTCAACTTAATGAATTAGAGGAGTTGAGAATGAATGCTTATAAAAAAGCAAAATTGTATAAAGATAATACTAAGTTGTGGCATGATAAGCATTTATCTAAGAAGCAATTTCATAATAGAGAGTTTGTTCTACTTTATAATTTAAAACGAAAATTATTTCCAAGAAAATTGAAGTCAAAATTGTTAGGTCCTTTCAAGGTTGTGGAGATACATCCCTATGCAGCAATTGAAATTACTGATGACAAAGGGGAGGTCTTCAAACTTAATGGCCATCATCTCAAACCCTATTTGATTAGTAAAGCTATTACTCAGGTACAATCGATATCTCTCTCTACACCTTAATTAGCAAAGGTAAGGTCAAGCTATAGACCATTAAATTTAGCAAGGTAATATTTACATATTTTATTTATTTTAATATTTTATGTCATTTTATTATCTTTGGATTTATTTGAACCCTATTTTAGCATTTATAGCATTTATAGTTTTATTAGTATTTCTTTTATTGTACTTATTTAAATTTATGTTAATCTTTTCTTATAGTTGTCCTTTATAAAATATTATTTTTTTAATGTTTTTGTAGTTTGTTTGCACACATACACACCATTTTTCTTTAAGTTTATTTTATTTCTACTAATTTTTTCTTCTCTTTCTTTATTTTATCAAATATACATATATATAAGAGACTTGCCAAGATGTCACCTAGGTGCCAACTCATTACAGAGGCAAAGCTTGCCGAGTCATGACCCCAATGCCAACTTATTTTAGTAAGAAGCCCTACTAAGTCGTCACCTTGGTGCCGACTCATTATAGCAAGTTGATCACCGCGGTGCTGACTCGTGCCATCATCATTCCTATATATTTAAAAAAAAAACACTACTTATTTTTTCTTTAATATTTTTCATTTTACACTTCTATTTCTCAATTTTTCCCTCTCTTTTTCTTTTGTCTTTTTACTATAACAACTTCAAAACATATGACTCAAAATGATAAGTCATGCCTCTTCCCAATAAAGGTCATAACCTTTTAACCTTTCTCTACACTTTAATTTACATAACTACTCATAACACATTTGACTCAAAATTTTTTTTATTCTCTTTTTACGCCTTTCTCTATTCTCATACTCCACCTATACACATCTCATACGTTTCTTATTCCCTTCTGTACTTATCTTCTCTTCTTTTTACTTATTAAGTTTTATTTCTTATTCACCACCTTCTCAACTTCTTCTCCCCATTTTCTTTCCACCATAATTGATCCTTATATTCTCTTCTTCTCCTTATTTTCTTTTTCATTATTTATCTACTTAGTTTTCTTTTCTTCTCTACACTTCCACCCTAGCCGACACTTACCCATTTTATATTCATCATTTTCTTTTACAAATGGGTAAGACTAAGGGCTCTACATCAAAAAGGCCGCAAGAAGAAGATGAGGATGAGGATTTAGCACCCACATACAAAGCTAAATTCCTTATTCTTTCACATGAGGAAGGTGCTAGATTCACAACTCTTAAGTTTAAGGAAATCATTGGTTATAAGTATATTCCTTCATCTCTTCTTAATGATGTTACCATGCATGATAATTTTAATCAATTGTTGACTACTTATAGACTTAAGAAATTTATCTTAATGCACAAGCACACTTATATTGAGTTCATTACTGAATTTTACACATCATTAGATGTTAACTCAAATGATTCTTGTATTTTAGAATTTAGATTGCAAGGAAAATAACACCAACTTATTTATTCTTTTATGCAGTGTGTGTTTGGTTTTAAAAAAGACGGTATGTGTAATCCACCTAGGACTTTTAATATTGATGAATTTTGGACCTTTTTTACTAATTTTCCATCCCCTTTTCAATCGAAGAAGGGTAAGGCTATGTTTATTAAAGATTTAAAATTCTAGTTATTGCACAAAGTCATTGCATGTGTTATTTTCCACAAGTCTAAATTTAATAGAGTTTCTTCTCAAAAGTTATTTTTGATGTGGTGCATTCATAATAAGAAGAAATTGTATTAGACATATTGGATTTTTAATCAACTTTTACAATGTGTTCACATAAGGATGCCCCACTCACTCATGGCCATGTTATTACTATTATTGCTAAGTCTCTTAACGTTAACCTTGATGATTTCACCCGTGTTGTTAAGTGCTATTATTTTACTAAGCAAGCATTTGTACGAGGTAAGGTAGTTAATGCTTTATTTCATTTGATTCTGGCCTAGTCTAAGTCATGTTGGAGAGGGTTGGCACGTCTACCCTAAATTGAGGAAGAACAAGAAGAAGAGGAGCATATTGGAGAAGAGGAAACGCAATAAGAGGAACCAGCATATTGGAGAAGAGGAAACGCAATAAGAGGAACCACATAACAACATCCCTCTTCTTACGTTCTCCATGCAAAGTGGCTCTTCTAATGGAGGGTCATATATTTGGGAGCAAATATTAGAGAATCAAAAGAGATTCAACACCAATTGCATGCAATGGAGACTCAGAACTAATAACTTGATCGCCGCTAATGTAAAATGGAGTACAAGTTGAATCAATTTTTTGCCCATTCTAGTTATACCATCGAGTCTCCTTTGCCAACTCCTTCAAACGATTAAAGGACTATTTCTTTACCTTTCTTTTTCATTTTGGAATCACATTAAGGACAATATGCACTTTTAAGAATGGGGGAGGGGATATAAGTTTAGGTTATTTAATTATGTTTGTTGTTTATATGCATGTAGGTTTATGCTTTATTTTGCATAATTTTATATGAGTTTATGTGTGTGCTTGATTATTATCCTAAAGGCTACTTGTGTTTTTTAGAAATCCTAAGTTTGAAGAACGAACATTGTGGTTAGATAGCTTGGCTAGCATCTTGACTTTATATTCTTGATTTTGTTCTTAATAAATTTAGATAATTTTTTAAACTTATTGCTTATGCTATGAAACTTGTTTTCCCTACCATTGTTGAGTATGAAAAGTTTAGTTATTAACTATCTTTTTCTTAAAATTTCTTTCATGGTTAAGATAACTTGTTTAGATAACTACATTTATTTTAGAGAGGATAAAGTTTATGTTGTTTCTCTTACTTAAGTCTTTGTTTCTTGCTTGAGGGCAAGCAAGGTCTAAGTATGGGGGAATTTGATAATATGCGAAGTAGCATAGTCATGTAAGATCATATTATTGACTTTTTTTTAGTTTGCATTTGCATTATGTTTAATTATTGCATTATTATTGTTATTTTTGTGCTTTTATGTCATTTATGTGATTTGTAGGTTCTTTTCTTGCCTTGGGGTGCATTGGAGTGAAGACTGGTGTTTAAAAAAAATGTCAAAAGAAGGTTGCAAAGAAGTGTACCCACTTATTCTAGATATGAAGACTCATTCCAATAGAGAAGAGTATCGACTAAGCACACTGGTGTCAATTTATGACAAAGCCTTCTAGTGTCGACTCCAACTTAACTTAGCACGGTGGTGCCGAGTGGTTTTAACACCCCTTTATTTCACCCTTTTACTTTTATAACCATTTCAAAGGAGCACAAGTTGGGGATGTTCAAAGGCTTATAAATACATCAACTTCACTTTATTTATGTATGAAAAAAAAATATTTAGTTTTTATTTAGAAATAATTACATTACTTTTAGTATTATTATTGAAAAGAAGTGGAAGTATTAAGCAAAGATACATTCAAAAGTTAAAGGAGGACATCAAAGTGGGAGATTGTATATCAAGTGACTTCTTGGATAATATTGAAGGGTTTTTCCAACACAATCCTTTTCTATTTTCTTATTTTTTAGATGTAAAAAATATTTCCTTACTATTGTTTGATATTGAACACAATGTGTATTGGCTAAGTCCTTATAGTTATAATTACAAAGATGAATTAATCTATGAACAACATTTTTATTTTTTATAATGCATGAATGATTCGATTTTAATTATGTGCTTGAAAGTGTTATACATGCTTGATCACCATGGATGATGTGTTAACTAAGTGTATGCAATGAGAATTGGTTCATTTTGATGGAAATACAATTGAAATCACTTAAAGGATAGGAAAGTATTTAGAGACAAGAAATCCACTTTAAGGAATTAAAGAATAGGCATAAAACTTCATGGTTCTTGTTTATCTCTACAATGTCATAAGAATACTTGTAAACTATAAATGAAAACACCCTTAATTGATAATGAGATTTTTTTTTAAGGACTTTAGGTTTTAGGTCACATTCTCCAATCCTTGCATATGTTAATCAATTACTATAGTCCTTTGATTAATTCTGAATTGTAGTTCTAATATATATTGCAAAAAAATTATTATTATTATATGTAGGATAAATTGAGTACTTGAAATTCTTAATAATTTTAATTAAAGTAGATTAATTCAACACTTTCTTTATTATTTTTGCCTATTCATCTAACTATCTATTTGGTTAATATAAAAATGTCCCAAATTCCCTAGTGTTGGACACACCCTACTTGCTCTATATTTAATCTTAAAGACTAGGGTATTAAATTTGACCTATGTTAGTCAACTCTGAGGAGTTCATAGCCAATGATGAGGATTGGGATCCTATACTATATGCTAAAGTCAAGCTCAATCTTACAAAACCTCTCCTTAAAGGATTCTACAATCGAAGACCTAGCAATAAAGAGTGAGTGCACTTTCGCTATAAGAGGCTTCCATGCTTCTATTCTTGGTATGGTTTCTTAGACCACCAAACCAGTTACTACATATTCGTGAAGACCTAAGAAGATTGTGATCTTACAGCGAGCTTAAACCAAATCTACGGACTATGGTTTTGTGCTCTTCCTTGAAGGAATCCTATTAGTAGTTCTTTTGTTCCATAGAAGAAAATTGTTAGTCCTCCTCAATCCAAGCAACAAATCTCTGAACCAACAATCATAAAAGCTCCACCATAGAATGCTACCAACTACCCTCAAAAGAAAATCTTGTCTACTAATCCAGGAACTCATGTGGATGCCCTGCTACCAACCATAGAGCATGCAGCTTCCAAAATGGCCACTCTCTGCATCGGGCAGAGTAGCATAGCAAAAGATAGCCTACAAGAAGCCAAAACTACCCCTACTATCACTATCGTTCCTACTGACATAGAAGCTACTTTAACAGAAGCAAATGATGAAAGAAAAAGGCAGAACACCTGGACAAAAGCCCAAAGGATGCTAAACTCTTTAAGGTGGCAGTAGCTTTAGACCCATCCCTCAGCTCAAAAAGTAAAGGATGCCCAAACAGGAAAAGAGCTCGACAAGACCTCCTACCAACTAACTCTACTCTGATAGCCCAGGCTTTATTTGGCACCCAGAAGTCTAGCCCAGATCCTAGGAAGATTCCTCTTAAAAGAGTGAAGCCCAAGGTGCTAGCAAGGGAAAATAACTGAAGTTTACCTACCCTAAAGAAGAAATCCCCAACAGTGGCTAAGGCAAAGAAGAGCAAAGAAATGGCTACTCTTTCTGTCAATCTAGACTACCTGGATTAATGCCTTCAATCATTAATCTTTTTGTTTTTCGTTTCTTACTAACTGAACATTATCTTTTAATCAGTGATTAAGTTTATTAGTGGTTGTCATTTCAAGTTCTAGTAAGAGAAACATTAATGACACCTATTTTTCTCATGGTGTAGTGGAACTTGCCTCCCTTGTTAATTGGTCTTCATGGCTTCCTTTTAATGCAATCATTTGCCTTAAAAAAATTATAGAAGAAAGTTGCAATAAATAATATTTGCTACAATATTTCCTTAACTTTTTTTTTTTAAACAACAACACTACTTTCATTAAAAAAGGAAGATTACAATTAAGCCCAATATACTGAGGAAAGAAAATACACCCACATAAACACTAGCCTAAATAGTATTATAAGCCCATTTCCATTAATCTTCTTCTTCACAATACAAACCCTAGATTTACTAAGGGTGAAAAATCGCAACAACATAGACGCCACCAACAGCCAAGGCAATGGAGAGAGTTGCTCAATGAGGTTTGGGGAACTTATCAAACCAACAACGGTGTTAAGTGAACTGTTCTTGTTGGAAAGCAAACAGGATATAGAGGAATCATGGAAATGGAGGCGAAAAATATGAGTTTCTTCCTTTAAGGTTTTTTCCTTAGTATGATCCATCTTCAAGAGCTATCAAAAGCTATCATATCACCCTATCAAAAGCTATAAGAGAAACTATCATAAAACCATAAATATTAAGGTATGAGGAAGCACAATTATTTATTGACAAGAAAAAAGACAAAAGAACTAGATATACCAATGGGTTTGAGTAGTTTTTTTTGTTAAAAATAACAAAAACCCACCCAAATCCTATTAAACACAATATATGGAGGTTGTGGATAGAAGCAAACAAAAACAGAGGAAATTGTATTTTTAGAAGTTAAAATTTCCCTAACCTTTTACAGTATAATTGAAGATTTGTGTATATTATATTTGAAATTTGTTCCCTTTATTATAAAAAAATAAAAATCCCTCAATGATATATAAGTATTTTAAATAACATGTAATTTAATTTAAAACCTTCTCAATATAATCAAAAATTTTCCGCTCAATCCACATATTATTTTCTGAAAAGAAAGATTTACTGTTGATGCGCTCAATCTGCATATCCTTAGCTTTTGACATCAATAAAATTATAATTAAAGAGTGATCTTAATATAACTTTACTGTTTGGTCTATACTATAATTGAAATTTGGTCTCTCCACTAAAGTGAAGTATACCAATTATAAAATATTTAAAGCATTATAACTTAGTCCAAAACCTTCTTAATATAATAAAACTTTTGCCGTATAGTCCGCATATCCTCAGCTCCTATTATTAGTAAAGTTATAATTAAGTTGTGATCTTAATATAACTCCACACCAATATATCTATACTATAATTGAAATTTGGTCCCTCCACTTAAGTGAATTATGCTAATTATAAAATATTTAAAGCATTATAACTTAGTTTAAAACGTTTTGAATACAATACAATATTTGCCGCCCAATCCGCATATATCATTACCTCCCATTATCCATTATTAATAAGGGTGATAATAAATGGAGAGAATTTATCCGCATCTAAAATTATTGACTTTTTTGCATTTATAATTAATTTAACTTTACTATTTTTTTCCTTTTTCTGGAAGTATTGGATGCAACAAAAATTTGTATTGAAAATATACATTCATTAATGCATTAATTACAGTATGAAATTTTATTCAAAAAAATTTTATACTAAATTATTTCAAGCCTTCTTCACCATTCCTAGCATTTTATTCTAATCGCAAATCAAACCTTTGTTTTAGCCAAATCGGAACTTAAAGATGAAAAGTGATAAATTACTTTACACATAGCAGACGTTAAATATTGTCTATTTGGACGAAGTGGAACCTACCAGTTGCTGAAGATAGCATCAACATGGCAAAAGCAAGCTCTGCTTGTGAGATGTCCAAAAAAAAAATTGCAGACTCTCAATTTCCTTCACTTATTTTCACTGCTTTTCATCTGCAACCAAACAAAGGGTAATTTCCTAAACTAAAACTAGCAAAAGACTCAAAAAATTTCCGATCCAAATCAAAACAAAAACATCACTTTCCCATATCATTGCCCTCACTTTTCTACCGAACCAAATAAAACCCAACAAATCTACTTACAGGTAACAGAGTCTTCCAAAACTCCAAATCAGTCTTAGGTGTCTCACTAATCAGCCCATGAAATAAACATTATAAGAGATCTACAAGCAAGTGAAAGTGTAGAGGTCAACCAAGGATATGGAAACGCATTCAAAACTTTCTTGTTATAAATATTGAACACAACATTGCGAAATAAATCCCAATTTTAATCCTCCTTACAACCTCTGATTTCCCTTCTACTGCATCAATTAACTGTGATCTGTCTGCTTCATAGGCCTTGCATGTGATAAATGATGCTTCCTTCTCAGGCTTTGAAGCAAAAGATTATTCAATTGAAGAGATATGTAAAGGTTTTTGAAACTGAAAGAATTGATTTTTGGCTCTTTTGGATTAAAAGTGATGGCAAAAACAAAAATCCTCTTGTTGGTGATTGAATTTTTCTACGAAAAACAATATCATATCCATTTATGATGGTTGGTGTTGCTATAATAGATTGCTTAATAGTGTAAATCATGATTGCAAAGAGCTCAACTATCCAACTCAAAATCCAAAAGGGTCTAACGGGTAAGCCTCAAAATCTCAAAAACAAACTTGAAGATCAAGATAAAGATAAAAAAAAAAAAAAACATAATACATTTTTAAACCCCTAAACTATAATGATTTTTTCCATTGAGTCTTTATATTTTTATTGTATTATATTAAATCTTTATACTTTTATTTATATAGTTATTAAGCCTTAGTTTATCCTAATTTGAAAAATAAACTGTAATTGCTTGTTACGTTCTATTAAATAGCAAGTAATAATTCGTGTTTTATACTGAATAGGTTAAATATTGACTGATTAAACTTAATAATATTCATTGTTGTTGACTGCTAAATGATTAATATTACTAAACCTAATCAACTAACATTTGACCATTTAGTATAGGATATGAATTGTCACTCATTATTTAACAGAACGTGATAAGTAATTACAATTTGTCTATCAAATTAGAATAAACTGTGGTTCAATAGTTTCATAAATAAAAATATATGGGCTCAATAAAAAACCAATATAATTTAGAGACTTAAAAATAATTTTTACATAAAAAAAATAATTCTTTTTAAGTGAAAAGGTGAAAAAAGATCTTGGACTGGAAGAATTTAAAACAAAACCCACAATAACAAAACTAAAGGAAACAACAAAAACAATACTTAGATATTCTAGATTTTTCTTTTTTCTTTTTTGTGACGTTCTGGTTGTGGTTTTTAGTCTCTCTCATTTCTCTTCTTGCATGTTAGATCATTTTTTGGTGGTTGCAAATGGCACTCACTAAAATCCTAGTATTTTGGAGCCAAATCCTTTTTTTTTTTTTTCAGTCATCTCACTAGCAGAGCTTACTTTTGCCATGTTGGTGCCAATTTCAACTAGTGGAGACCACTTCGTCCAAATAGACAACATTTAACACATGTTATGTCTAAAGTATGACAGGGTTCAATTTGTTTATCATTTTGCATCTTTCAAAAAAAAAATGAAGGTCCAATTTACATTTAGGGTAAAACATTAAGTTCCAATTTGGCACTTTGGCCATTAAGAAAAGTTAATATAGAGTCGTTTTATAGTTTTTTGTCGTTCCATTTCACAAGAATGCAAATGAAAATCAGAACTAACAAATACCTGTTTACTACAACTTGAAGAGTTCATAAGTATACAACTTGCAGAAGTTCATAAGTATTCTACAAATGAGTACAAACACATTTGTCTACAACTTATAGATATGTTACAGCCACTGCTTTTATCCTAATCTTATGCAACGCCGGAATAGACCCACATGAATTGCTAAGATGCCATGGAAATAGTTATCAATGCAGAAACCAATTCTCATCATTACTATTATACACGGGCTATGTTTCGATAGACTCAATAAACCATTACAGGAAGTTTAAATTACTGCTGGTTTGGCGAATTGAGAGACGGGAAGGGTGGAACAGATCTCAGAATCAGCTTTCTGCTGCTCTTCCAGGTAGCTAATGGCCCAAAACCATGATGAGGAGGTGAAACCCTCTTGCTGTTTGGCGAAGCTGACTTCACAATACTTTTAGGTGAGCAATTGCTGGTCAATATCTCCGGAGTTTCTTCTTCTGGAATCACTTGGAGATGTGTTTCAAATTTAGGCTGGCGAAAAACTTCTGTTCCTAGCTTTTGGCTGGTGCACATTTGAGTTGATGCGCCGACTGCAGAAAGTGATCTTGAGAGAAGCCCACCGAAGGTCATGGGCAGTTGAATGGATGACCTAATACATGCCAACCTTCAATCTTTAGAAAGAGATGAATAAGAATGAGAATGCTTTATTTATCTAATATGTTAGAAGAGAGCACCTAGCATTTTCAGAAGGTCTTGGAAGATCTCCATGCTCCTCTTCAACATCTTCATTCTTCTCAACTGCTTCTGATTCTCCATCTTCATGTTCATTTTCTTCAAACCCTACGAAGTTAAAAGTTATAAATTAAATATGTACGGCAACCCAATTTATCGATAAATATGTACGGCAAACCCAACTCAACATACACAAAATAGGATAACATGGATTATGATAATAGGATCTGACGTGTGCTTTGCAAGGACGTGGTAAACACTCACCATTTTTTCTACCAAAACTGTTTTTACACCCCTCGCATCTACAGTTTGGAGAACAGCCAACGCCACCCTTTCATAAATAAACAACATTGACCATATTAGACGGGCTTAAATTTAAAAAGGGAAAAATCAACAGATAAGTGGCGAAACCTGGAAGCATTCACAGTATTTCTTCAGGCAATTTGATTTTTTACAGTTGCATCCCCTTTTATGCCTGGCTGAAGCTGGAGTTTTATTAGTTTCATCCTGAATGAAGAGAAATCAAGCGATGTAGTTTAAAGGTATTATAAATTGGCACAGCAATGGAAGCACAGCCTAAAAAAATAAATTCCTCTTCACGAATTTTGTGAGGCGCCATGACACCACTGTGGGCTGTTACTTCACAAATGAGACCATGCTATTTGACAAAATAATGAAGAGGACAGAATGTAACTGCTGATATGCTAACATGACTCGTCAAATAGAATAACCATAGGGACAATTTCTAACCCCAAATTCAGAAACATTATCTGTGCTCCTAATCACTTTTGGAGCAAAAGCAAGAGGGTTGCGAGATTCAATCTGTTTTCGGGTCTCCAGAACAGTGTCTTCATGAGCAGGCTTGTTAAAACAATCTTGACATGAACAAGGCTCAATACAGTAGAGTCCAGCAGCGAAACATTCGCAATAGCTGCAACATATAATATAATACTTATTGTAACTGTATTTCAAGAACATTAATGTAAGGTATATGACATAAGAACCAAAAGCCAATCCTTGATTCCAAGCGCCTAACAGCTAGGATATTTGAAATATAATTGATGGTAGATTGAAAAACACACAAACACAAACACATACCAGCATAATGAACGACATAGAATACTCTAAGAAAAAAACGTCTGATTTACAGAACACAAGAAGTAAACGGGTATGGAGCAGAATTACCGAACAGTAAGCCAATCAGAAAAAAAAAAATAATGATGACATGTATGGTTATCAAATGGCTCGCTGTTTTCAGGTTTCAGTCCATAAGTAATGTAAGTTTAATGGAGAGTCTTTGAGGACCAAGGGGAAAGTAAACCAGAGAAACAAAAGCTATTTAAATCCACCACAATAAAGACTCCTGCGTTTGAAACCCGATTTAGTATCTTGTGCATTTTAACAAAGAAGATCAAATTGTATACTTACAGGTCTAACAACATGGATTTTCTAATGTACCACACCACTATAAACCTTGTATATATAATGAACCAAATAATTTCAATTATCAAGACAGAAGGTGCATCAATGGATAAACTTAGCCGAGGAAATGCACTTACAGCTTCAAGCATTTTGACCTCTTACAGTTGCAGCGCTTGCAGGATGCTCCAACATGTTCCAGTTTGAGCCTGCAAGTAATTACTAACTAAATTAAAAATCAGGAATTTGAACTCAGGTTACAAAATACATTGATTCTGATGAATACCTCTTTATTTTGGGACTACTAATGTGTTCTTCACTAACATCCACTAACGTTTGGGGAGCTTGTTCCATAACCTCACCTTCATTATCGGAAGGATCCAAATCTGTCTCCATAGAGATCAGAGGGAAGAGATCATCAGCAGGATTTGTTTTTGATAACATATGATTGGAAGAAGGTGAGGATTAACTTACTTATTTCTTGCTTTGTAGAAGATAAAGTCTCAATCTTGACAACTTTACCGTCACCTGAAGCAGTTGCCAGAGCATTCAAATGCAAACCAATACCTTTTCTTGATAACATGGATATTCTTGGAGTTAGTTGCTTGTCAACAGGGGCAACTTCACAGTCTGATTGAGGAGACATCGGAGAGGTACTACTAGAATCGCATACTGATTTCCTTTTATGAGCTCCAGCCATCTCAAAAAAAAGTCTTCGTATTCTATTCTGCACCTCAAAAACATGCTCAATAAATGTTAACTAAGTAAACCATATGTTGGTTTGGATGCAATTATGTGCTCAATGTAGGACTTCAAATCATAGGTCAGAAAGATATCAATAACTTCATAACAAAGTACATAAACTTTGAGAATCTGAAAGATTGGCTTATAAATAATCTGAAGATCAAATTAGATATCAAGTGACTAATGATTTTCAAAGCAAAATAAAGGTTTAAGCGGTAAAATGTAAATAAGATACGGAAAAAGAGAAAGAGAGATGACATAAATTTCACGTGGTTTAACAATCTGCCTTTATCCTGAAATCCTCTTATGTGTTAAAATAAATGATTGTGGATATGGTCATAGCCTAAAAAAGATGAACGGTTGTAACTTAACACTGGCTTCTACCCTGTTCAGGGTATATTTAGCTATAGTGACAAGAATTCATTCCACATGCATCTAGAATCTAGTAATATCAAATTTCTAACTCAATTTACTTTTAGATAAGATTAATATATGAAGCTAAACCTACTCAAGGTTACCTTGATCTATGTTGTTAATTATCAAGTGCTCAAAACGTAATCAGGTAGAAGACTCTAAGCAATTCTCAGTAAAAAGAATGTAATCTTAAGCTTTACCTTGCAGTTGGATTGGCACTTTTTCCCCTTGACGTCCACTTCTGTGGCTGCATCGCTAACAACTACCTTATTCAGTACAGAACTAGAGAGTACAACTGGTATTTTATCAGCTTCCTTCTTGTTTGTTAATTCTGTTGACTGAGTTCCTGGTTCTCCCATGTTCTGTTCTGAAGAACCAGCACAATCATTAGATTCCATAAATTCCAAATCGTTGCTATTATCCTGTGGAATCTGCAGTACATTTGAGATAAAAGAGATTGTTCCAGGATCCACTATTTTCTGCTCCTCAGGTTCTTCTCCAACTGATGAATCAAAGTTCAACACATCAGCCACATCAGAAATCAATGTTACCCAATCACATCCGGCTTCATCTTCACTTTGCTCAATTCGACAGATTCTACGCAAACGCTTTTCACTCTCATATGAACAACGTCTCTCATTTGATTCATCTGCCTTTTCTGGTTCAGTGTCTGTCCTAAGTGCATCAAGAGTCACTATGTTACTACCCATCCTATAGCCATCAATTTTCAATGCTTTTGGTAACTCAATTGCCAATTCCAAGTGATCATTGAGTTGCTCAGCATCAACCTCTTTGGCAGAATTACTGGCTAATTGTTCAGCAGCTGAGTTAGATAGTTCAACAGATTCTGAAACCCCTTCATTTGCACTCTCATATTTGCTTTTAGAACTCTCACTTTTCAAAGTCTCTGAGAATTGACGCCTAACAACAAAAATAGTAACATATAGGTAAAACCTAACCAATCAATACTCCAACTCCTTACATTTTAGTTTCAACAGAAGCAAAAGAAAGGACACGGGTTTTACCTTTTAATAAAAGATTTAGTGTCTCTCTGGGAGGTGAGCTTAGGTGAAGCAAACACCGATGGAGGAGATGAAAAAGATAGAGAGTTGAACGTTTGATCAGCATGTACAGACTTGACTAACTCAATGGGTGAGAGATTGTTGATGTAGTTAAAAACCGGAGACTCCTGCAAAACCCACAATCAGTGCAATCCTAAATAAAACCCAATTTTCAATAACAGTAACATACAATTAGCACAAGAGTCCGCTGTCAAAAACCAGCTTAAATGTAATAATTGACACAACCCATAAATAAATTGGCATGGAAAAAGCTTTTGGCATAAATTCTATTTTTCAAGTTTATATGATACATTAAGAGGGATAATTGGCAGAAAGCTGCTTCTCAATCATCAAAATCACTAACAAAACGCCCAATACACAAGTGATTAACAAAAGTATAAACACAAATGTCAAACGGCGGAGACCCCAGAAAAAAGTATAGAATCAACTCTACTTTCAAAGTCAAGCAGTAGCAGCAACAATAACAACAACAACAAATAAACAGAATTAAGCCCATTCAAGACATCTAGTTCAAACTAATTGTTAAAATTGTAAGAGAAACAGAGAAAATAATTAGGGTTTGAAGAAAAAAGAAAAAAGGAACAGAAAGACAGACAGACAGACCTCAAATTGAGCAAGAGGAGTGGTGGTGGTGGCGGCGGTGGAGGAGATGATTTGGTTCTTGTTAGGTGTGTTCAGCTCCATGTTAAGTAGTCTGTTGAAGATGTCTTCAACATTTCAGTGCTCTCAAAATCCCAATTTCGTGACTCATTAACCACACGCAGTGGCAGTGGTCTCTTTCGCAACTATAAAAGAAAATAGCAATGAAGAAGGCGAAGACTCAAAAGGAATTGAAGAGTGGGTGGGACGGGAAGGCGGGAAAAGTTGGATTTTTCTCAGTTTTCGTAAAAATTTGGGCTAAACCCTAACTTTTCTTCTTGTTTTGTATTGTTTCAATTATGGGCTCTGATTTGGGAAGTATCATTCAGCCCATGAAACATTTCTATATGAACTTATTATTATTATTTGAATAGTAATACCACAAAAAGAGTCTAATATTTGAAAATTTAATTTTTAAATTTAATAGATTTGTGAAACTAAATATGTTTGATATTATAAAAAAACTATTTCAATATTAACTTAATAGGATCATAAAAACTTTAAATTATTGTAAGCGGCGGGGTTTAGCGTGCACCCAAATATTTGGCGACCACAGCACTGTATGGGCTCGAGGCCTACTAGAAAATACAATATAGGTCATGGGCCTATTTGGAGATGGAGTCGCCACCCGGATAAAAGTCGGGACACACTTTACAGCAACTGGATCTCACGGAGGTTCCCAGAAGCCGTCATCAGAGATCGGGTTCAGAAACTGGATATAAGCGTTTAAATGCTCACCCAACCTTGCGGTTGGCCTCCGTTTGTGTTTTGCATTTTATTACCGTTTAATTATTTAATTATTTCCTCATTTACCACGAGTAATGAAATTGCCTTTGGATAATTGCCGAATTTTATAATTAAGTCCAAGTTTGCACATTAGTCTAATTTCTTGCCTTTAGGTCCTAACATTCAAAAAATACAGTAAATAAAATAAATAATAATTGACAACCATACATTCAAAATTAAAAGGGGAAGGGATTAAGGATTACAACGCTTTTTAACTAAATAAACTAATAATATACAGAAAATACACCAAACATATACCGAAAATAAACTATTAAATAACATAAAGCGGCAATATGCAAGAAGTAACTAGCAAAAGTGACTACTTGATGACAAAAATCATCAGGTAATTCTTGCAAATAACACACGGCTAGCCCTTCTTCTCATAAAAAAAACGAAGTCACATATAACGATATTTACAAAGAGGTTATCACATTATAAGTTAAAGAAAGTATCGAACAATCAAGATAATCACCACCATGCAATCATACAGACATATTTAGGATCAAAAGAGGATACATTAAAGCAGACGTCACAACAGAAAAAAAAAATAAAATGAAGCAGGAAATAGATTAATCCCGCCAATGAGGCGATCGCCTCATCAACAGGGCTCTTGCAATCTTGAGATAAAAACTGGCAACAAGCACACAAAAGGTAAGCTCCCTGAGGGCCTGTCGGTGGAGCGATCGCCTCATTGATGAGGCAATCATCTTACTGAGATGGGGCGACGCCTCACAGAGGCTTCGCCTGACCACCAGACCGGCTCTAACTTCCAAGACATGCAAACTTCTACTCTAAGCAACCAAAACATGCATATACACACTCTACACTCATCATACTACAACTACATACGTAAACATTCAAAGATCCATCAATAAAACGAGATGTCAAGCACATGCACTAGAGATAAACCTAGAATATGCTAAAGACTCAGTTACACACACAAGCAAGGACATACAAAATGATGAACATATAAAGTTCAAAGTGCAGATTTCATACCAAAATGAGAGGCCCTCAGAGCTACTTTGATTGAGGTCCTTGCTAGGATGTGGTATCTCTCCTTAACACAAGTATCTTCCTTCCTCTCCTATAGGAAAGTGGACCTCCTCTTTTCAACCCTCCCCCCTTTCTTCAGGACGTTCTTCTTCCTTTCTCTCCTTTCTCTTTTTCCTCAGAGCTCTCCTTTTTGTTTCAAAGCTTCTTTTCTTCCAAAACCCCCCCTTTCTTCTCTTTCTTTTTTTTCCTTTTATCCCTTAGCTTCCCATGTCCCTAAGCTTTCTAGCCCATCATGAGCTCTCCTAGCCTTTTTTTCCTTTCCCAAAAGTCTTTTCCTCATGCAAGAAGAAAGTCTGGAGAGTGGGGCCCAAGCCACTTGATTGTCATGATTGCAGCTGCATTAAATGCAGCTGCAAGTGGGCTGCCAGAGGGGCGGTGCCTCATCGGTGAGGCGATCACCTCAATGGCAGCTGCCAAAGAGGCGATCACCTCATTACACTGAGGCGGTACCCCTTTGGCTCAAGCCTGCGTTGGGCCGAGTGGGCTTGGGCCAAACTTGGGTAGTTGGGCTCGATTTTGGGTTTTCTAGGCTTTGGATTTTCAAGTCCACTTTTCACTTAGAGATTCATGCTTCATCCTCATGTCCAAGTTCACATTCTTATCATTGGGCTTGACAACGGGCCGATCAAACTGAGCAACCCTAATTCATTCCTTGACACGGGCTGACCAAATCGGGTGTCCATAGTTTGCCCCCTGATTTTTTAAAAAATCAAATGCATGTAATGACCATTTTTTAAAAAATCACATGCACAACAACAAATAAACAATAAGATAAGAAACGTACTTGACTCTCGGGTCTCACCCGAGAGATGAATTCTTCAATTCTGAAACGTGACCGTGATCCTCGGGTTTTCCTGGCCCGATCAGCCACTCATTAATATTTGATAGAGATATTTGAAAATTTCTAACCTCGGGTTTTCCTGGCCCGGCCCTTACAACATTAGAATTTGATTCTCAGGTTTTCCTGGCCCAATCTTCACAATATTGAAACTTGATTCTCGAGTTTTCCTGGCCCAATCTTCGCTGGGGATATGGTTTTCAGATTTTCCTGGTCTAGTTATCACTCCTCTAGGGACATAGACGTCCAGGTTGTCCTGACCCAGTTGTCCTTCGCTTCCGACTTCGGGGATACTACCCGAACAGTCATCTCGATCCTCTGAGCTTCGGGGATTTGAACCCGAACAGCCCTGTCTTCAAGCTTCGAGAATTTAAACCCGAGCAGCTTGGCTTTGAGCTTCAGGGATTCAAACCCGAACAGCCCTATCTTTGAGCTTCGGGGATTCAAACCCGAATAGCCCTGTCTTTAAGCTTCGGGGATTCAAACCCGAACAGCCCTGTCTTTGAGCTTCGGGGATTCAAACCCGAACAGCCCTGTCTTTGAGCTTCGGGGATTCAAACCCGAACAGCCCTGTCTTTAAGCTTCGGTGATTCAAACCCGAATAACCCTGTCTTTAAACTTCGGGGATTCAAACCCGAATAGCCCTATCTTTGAGCTTCAGGAATTCAAACCTGAACAGCCCTGCCTTCGAGCTTCGGGGATTCAAACCGAACAGCCCTGTCTTTGAGCTTTGGGAATTCAAACCTGAACAGCCCTGCCTTCGAGCTTCGGGGATTCAAACCCGAACAGCCTTGTCTTTGAGCTTCAAGGATTCAAACCCGAACAGCCCTGTCTTTGAGCTTCGGGGATTCAAACCCGAATAACCCTGTCTCTGAAAAACTTCCTCTTAAAGATCCGTACTCTGAATTCTACCTCTCTAGTATGCGGCACTAACTTCCACCCATCATTCTCATCGTCATTTTTTTTTTAGGGGAAACCCTACGCTCCTACTTGCTATAAAAACACTCTTTTCCTTTTGTCCTTTCTCCCTTCTATTATTTTTTATCCCCATTTTTTTCCTTTTTTTTTATACTTCTTGTACTCTCTACATCTCTCCCCACTTTTTAGTCGATGGAGAACGATAGAACACCCCCTGTACCACAGTGGGATCATATTCTGCCTCTCATTAGCGCTTCTAGGAGTCTGGGATTAACTCGTGGAGATTCGATTCCGCTTCTGGTAGACCTAGGGTCTCACATCTACTCTTTTGCATTCAGAGAGGTTAGTACCCTAAAATTTCTTGTAAAATTACATCAGGTTAGGGATTAATCTTGTATAATTATCATTCTAGGACATTTATTTAATCAAACAAACTATAGAATTTGTGCCTTATTGTGTCAAAAATTGACGTTGTCCCCATCTGTGCTTTATTCATCGATGAGGCGATGGGCTTCTGTGAAGAAGTGATTTCCTGTCGCCCCTTCACAGAGCTGATCGCCTCTTTAATAAGGCAATAGCCTCTGTGATGAGGCAATCGCCTCTAAGGTGAGGCGATCACTTCATCAACAGAGAGGAACTGCGCCATTTACATGTACATCCATTCTGAGTTTCTCCCCGAGACTGCAAAATGCATAAATTTTACTTCCCTGTCTCTTTAATTGCAGCATGATGCTCAAAATTTCAAGGGTGATGGGAATTTCCATGGAGCCTGAGTCTTTTTCAATGACTTAATTGACGAGCAGAGGGACCGGATTCAGGAGACAGGGTTCGAGGACTTCATGCTCTCACTTCCATCCGAGCAAGGATGCATGGACTACCAACCATTGCATACCCTGATGGAGAGGTGGTTCGATACGACCCACACCTTCCACCTCCCGTTTGGTGAGCTTACTCTAGACTCGGTATCTGTCACGACCCAAAACAGGGGCCATGACCGGCGCTAGGGAACGGGAATTCTTTCGAATCCGGAACCCGTAGCAAGCCTAAAAATAAAATAAAGCATGCCATAATAACAATAAAAATATAATATGCAGCGGAAATAAAAATCATAATATCATTTTTCCATATCAACTGGATTTAAACTAAATCTCATCTCATCACATAGATGTACATAATCTTTAATACAAATCCAGTTTCAATGTAGTACATCTCTTTAAAATAAAGTACATGAAATCCAATACTTTAATTCACAACTACTGCAGTGTCTAGATAAAATAAATAAGACTCAAGTAGACAATTTACATAAAGAAGCCGGGGCGGAAGAAATCCGGCGTATCGACCTGCTACTGAGGTTTGAGGAAGTTGACTCTCCTGAAAAATAGTCAACGGAGGGGAGTCAGACCTCACTGAGTGAATTACTATAGTATATATACATACACTCTAAGTGATAATGCATACAGTCAACAGTATATGAGTAATATGTATATATACAGGCAAGTTCATACAGATGCAGAAAAATCATTTTATATATTTTGTCTGAAAATCAACTTTTATGAAGGATCACATAGAACCCTAGAATATCGCAACCTCAGAAAATAGTGTTAAACAACACTCTGGCCATACAGGCTCACTTATTCCAAATATATCCACTTAATCCATTTGGACAGTAGACTGGCCCCGAGACACTAAGTCAACCGAGCTCCAGCAGTCTGACTGCCAGTGTGATTGGCCCCGAGACACTTGGTCAACCGAGCTCCAGCAATCACACCCAAACCACATCTCACATATCAATAATCATAATCAAATCAATATCCACAAATAAGTTAGTAATATAGCCTAAAGCTATAGGCGTACCGGTACGTACTCGGTCCTAGTGCTGCCCACTAGGTAGCATGTTCTATTGATATCCTTCATTAATAAATAATAAAACATTCATTCACAAAAATAAATGATGCATGGATATAAATGAAATAGCAATATAAACCATATATATACCGAAAATATACCAAACATAAACCAGGTATATTTTGAGTATATATATGTCAAATAAATCCAATCAAATCATGAATTAAACTAAAAATATATTTAAAAACATTTTAAATATATTTTATTAATAAAACATGTATATAATTTATTATATACCAAAAATATACTTGAATATAAATCATGTTATTTATGCATATTTAGTCAAAATAAAACATGCATTTTCTAAATCATGCATCCTAAGCATATATATATAATATAGTAACTCACCTAATGCGCTCCACGAGACGGGTCCGACGGGCCTGGTCCACTAACCCTTGGTCTCGGCGTAACTAAACAAGAAATAATTAATCGACATCAGAATAACCCTAACAGAAATCCTAGAATTCAATCTAGAGTATTCAACACAGAATCGGAAATTAGGGTTCGACTGGATATCACGTTTTACGAGAATTCTACCGAAAATTCGGCAGAACCTCCCCTGTAAAACGGACATCTCTCTACTCAAAAGAGTAGAGCCGACCCTGCAAAGAAACACACTTCGAAAAACGAGCTCAACACAATCCAAAATCCCACGGTCGGACTCCAAACTACAGTCCACCGACCGGGGTCCACAAACACAGAACAATATTCCAGATACAACAAAAATATCCTTAAATCACAAAAATACATTTCATACGTAGAAATTACATAATTAACCTTGAAACACTATAAAAACCGATTAAAACTCATTTTATTAGAAAAACCGTATATTATATATATAATTGAAAATAATTCCCGAAAAATAGTTTTAATTAGTTAAAAATACTAAATAATTTGTAGAAATCATTTTTATACCTTAAATAAATATTAAAACCAATTAAATTACATTTTTAGACAATTTAGGGTAAAATTACCAAAATACCCCTATATATATAAATATACTTAAATTACTTCAAAAATTCACCAAAAATCATACAATTACCCAAAATTAATTTTCTCAACATATTTATCAATAATATTAATAATTAAACCCAATTAACCAATTAAATTCAATTTAAAACACAATTAACCTAATTTTCCAAAATCACCTAAACTTCAATAATTAAAAATAAATACTTAGAAATTCATAAAAATTCCAAATAAATTCCTATAATTCATTTCAACACCTAATTTAACCATAAACTCCAATTTCATAATTTAAATAATTAATTTCCGAAAATTAGAAAATAATATTAAAATATTCAAAAATACCCAAAAATCCAAAAAACCTCCAAAAATTCTGTAAAAATTCATACATGAAGATTAAGCTACCAGGAACAACATTTGTGAAGGAAGTTTCCATGAATCATCCAAATCGAAGCTCAAAAAAATCGAAAACCCAAAGAGGCCGAAATCTTCAAATCGAAACCTAAGCAATTCTAGACCATTTTAGCTCAAAACAAAGCTAGAATAACACTCACCGGAGCTCAAGGAGAAGAAAGAGACCGGCGGTGTCGAAAACGGTGGCCGGAGGAGGGAGAAACGGCGGTGAGGAAAAGTGGTGGTCGGCGCCCGCGGGAGAGAAAGAAGAAGAAGAAGAAAAAGAAAAAGAAAGAAAAAGGAAAGAGAAAGAAAAAGAAAAAGAAAGAAAAAGGAAAAGAAAAAAAAAGAAAAAAAATAAAATAAATTAAAATAATTAAATATTAATAAATAAATAATAATAAAATAATAAATTTTAATAATTTAATAATAAATAAAATAATCAAATAATAATAAATAAATAATAAAATATTAGGGTAATAATAAACCCTAATTAAATAAATATACACACACAGGCTTTATTTAATAATTTAAAAATATGTATGAGTTCATGCAAACCCGTAAATACATTTAAAATAATTAATAATACATTGTTTACGTGGAAATTTCCCCGATAATGAAAGTCCCGGGAAAATTTTACGTAAAATACTGAAAATAATAGACAGTAATTAAAATAGGTTTAAAATACATATCAACTCATAAAAATATCGTATAATGCATAAAAATTATTGACACTGTATATCCCGGTACAGTGTAAAAATATTTTTAAAAACACGGGATATTACAGTATCATTTGCTGCCATCATGGGGATTGCCTGCGTCGGGGATCTTGTTCCCTTCGATGCGAGTCTACATCAGATGTCTCTGAATAAGGCTGCATATATTGAGCGGCTTTTGAGGATGACTCCTAACATGAAGGGGACTCATACCCTTAAGTTAGACTTGATCAGGAGTTTCTACACTCGAGACCGGGCCGCAGTGATGATCTCTCCCCTTGAGATTAACCAGGTGGTGAGGAATTTCTTGCTCTACCTGCTCGGTATCACTCTCTTTGTCGATACCGCCAGCTCTATTGATATGATATTCCTACCAGCCCTTTGGGATCTTGACCAGATTCCCACATTCGATTGGGGTAGTTGTGCCCTGGCGTACTTGTACCGGAGCATAGAAGAGGTGGTCCGAGGGGCTAGGAGGTTTTACGGCTTTTGGCATGCTGTTCTGGTACGTCATAATCCCCTTTTTTCCTTTATCTTATTCTGACCCCCATTACTTACATCAGTCTTCTCAACTTCTCCCATTCTATTTTTCTGGTTTGGGCTCTAGAGCTAGAGTTGCTTGTGGGAGTTACCCGAGTGGGAGACCATTTCCCAGCCCTCGGCAGGTGGGGCGCTAGCCGCGTCGTGAAAAGGCATCTAGCGTGAGTTCATATCCACAAGTAGCACCTGAACTCACTGACATAGGATGCGGTACCTGCAAAGCACAAACCTACTTATTAGTGAATTATTCACATTCAATTTACTTACATGTTGACATCTCTCTTTTCCTGCAGATCCAAAATGACTTATGGGGGTCTGAGGACACTTGGACCATCGAGATGACTCGCTCTAGGCCTTTAGCCCAGAAGAGGGTACTCCTTTATGGCCCTGGGTATCGAGCTTGGTACTTGGGAGAGCAAATCCTGAATTGGAAGGCAGGTGTTAGGGCTAGGCAGGTCCCTAGGTCTCCTCATGAAAGTATGCTTTGGGCTCACGAGCTGGAGGGTGATGATCTCGTTCAGGCAGTCGCGGGCTTACCAGCTGTGGATCACATAGTTCGTGTGAAGAGCCAGTATGTGGAGTTCATCCGTACCCACCTTCTGCTGATGGTCCCCTTCCAGGCCGCTTCTACCTCTCAGGTAAATCCTCACCAATTCCCCTTTTTTTATAAATTCACTGCATCCTTAACGTGTTCCTCCTATTTTTGTCTTTAGGTTATGCCTGCTAGGCCCATGGCCCCGGTTAGGTCCCGAGTGCGGGAGAGAGAGCCCTTGAGGCGTCAACTGGATCTGAGCAGGGAGGAGACTTCTGCTGCCGGTGAGGGAGCCATACCGACCGCTGCCCCTGGTTCTAAGTTTGCCCTAGGCAGCTTCATCCACATCCCTGACCCCTTAGCCCGATGTTGGGTTCCCCCTGGGGAGTTATCGCATCAGTTCTTGACTTTGGATGGGGACTTGACCCCTAAATGCACTCCTGTCGGTGCTACTCACGTATGTTCTTCTCCCTGACCTGCTTTCACTATAATTCTCAAACCAACTGTTAGTTCTAACATTTATTTTGATAATGTAGACTCCGCTTGTAATATCCTGAGTTTTTAAATAGTTTTATACTGCATCGGGATATGCAGTGTTAATAATTTTTGTATATATTCATGATATTTTATGAGTTTGTTATTTAATTAAAATTGATTTTTAATTATTTTATGTTATGTTAAGTATTTTACGTAAAATTTTACCGGGAATTATATTTTCGGGGAAAATGACACGTAAATAATTTAATATTGATTATTTTAGATAAGTTTTCGAATTTGCATGAATCCATGCATGATTTTAATTGTCATATTAAAATACATATATATATATATATATATACATTCTTATATTTAAATATTTTAGGGTTTAATAATTATTTTAATTTTGAATGCATATATTATATAGTTGTATTAAGTTAATGTGTGTTATATATATATGTATATGTATATAATATTAAGTTGATTTTTATATATGTGGTGTGTGATTTTTTTAAATATTATATTAATATATTTTAATATAAATTATTAAAGTTATACACACACACACACACATATATATATATATAAACTTTGTAAAATTTACAACTCATACCCTCCCCCTCCTTCTTCTTCCTCCTGACGCCACCTCTCCCCCATCCCGCTGCAACTCCGGCCGACTACCGTCGGTGTGCCTCCTGGACGTCCACCCTCTTCCTCCAACAGCTCTGCCACCCTCTCTGGCGCCGGTGAAGTCGAGAAACTTGATTTGGCCGAGAGTTGGTCTCTTCCTCCACACCTCACGATTCCGACCACCAAAACTCATCATTCCAGTGCCGTTGAACTCCTCTGAGGTCATAGAAGATGATTCTAAGCTTCCTTTAAGCTTAAAACTTGATTTGGTAAGGTTTTTGTCAATTTTTCAATTTCGGCCATATTAGATTTTTGATTTTTTTGAGCTTTTCTTTGTGATTCATGAAAAATTCCTTCACAAAAGTTGCTCCCCTTAGCTTAATCTTAATGTGGGAATTTTTGTAGAATTTTTGGAATTTATTTTGATTTTTGGGTATTTTTGATTATTTTATTAATATTTTCTAATTTTCCAAAATTAATTAAATTAATTATGAAATTGTGTTTTATGGTAATTATAGGTGTTAAAATGAATTATAGAAATTTATTTGGAATTTTTATGTATTTATTTTGAATTTATATAGTTTATGTAATTTTGATAAAATAGGGTTAATTACGTAATTTCTACTGATAAAATGTATTTTTATTATATAAGGGCATTTTCAGTATTTTGTAAATATTCTGTGAGTTGTGGACCTCGGTCGGTAATTTGTAGTTTGGATTCCGATCAAGGGATTGTGGTTGTAATTCTGTGTTTTATTTTCGAAGTATGTTTCTTTGCAAGGCCAACTCTACTCTTTGAGTAGAGAGATATCAGTTTTACAGGGGAGGTTCTGCCAAATTTTTAATAGAATTCTCGTAAAATGTGATGTCCGGTCGAGCTCTAATCATAATTCTGTCTCTAGTATTCTAGATCGAGTATTTAGAACTTCTGCTAGATTTGTTTTGATTCCTGTCATTTTTGTTTGTTTAGTTGCACCGAGACCAAGGTCTAATGGACTAGGCCCATCGGATCCATCTTATGGAGCGAAATAATTTGTGAGTTGCTATTTTATATATATATACTCTAGGGTGCATGATTTAGAAATCTATGTTTTATTTTGACTAAAAATGCATAATGGTTTAATTAGTACTTAAGTTTATTTTTAGTTTACTTTTGGTTTATTTTTGGTTTGTTATTGGTATATTTTAAACTATATGCATGTTTTATTGATGAATTATGTTTAAAATGTTTTTGAATATATTTCTAGTTTATTTTGTAATTTTATTGGATTTATTTGACGTATAAATACTCGAAATATACCTGGTTTACTTTTGGTATATTTTTAGTATATATATGGTTATTGTTGCTATTTTATTTAGATTCATGCATCATTTATTTTTATGAATGTATGCTTTATATTTCAATGAAGGATATCAATAGAACATGCTACCTAGTGGGCAGCACTAGGACTGAGTACGTATCGGTACGCTGATAGCATTTAGGCTATATTACTAACCATTTGTGGATATTGATGGGATTTGATTATTTGATGTGTGAGAAAGGATTTAGGAGTGTGATTGCTGGAGCTCGATTGACCAAGTGTCTCGGGGCCAATCATACTGACAATAAGACTGCTGGAGCTCGGTTGACTTAGTGTCTCAGGGCCAGTCTACTGTCTAAATAGAATAAGTGAATATATTTGGAATAAGTGAGCCTGTATGGCTAGAGTGTTGTCTAACACTATTTTAAGGATGCGATTTTCTAGGGTTCTATTTGATCCTTCATAAACAGTGATTTTCAATAAATATATAAAATGATTTTATTACATCTGTGTGTATTTGCTTGTATACATACATATTATATATACTTTTGACTGTGTGCATTGGCATTTAGTATGCATGTATATATATTATAGTAATTCACTCAGTGAGGTCTGACTCCCCTCCGTTGACTATTTTTTAGGAGAGTCCTCTTCATCAGACCTCAGTAGCAGGCCTGTACGCCAGATTTCTTTTGCCCCGGCTTTATTATGTAAACTGCTCACTTGAGTTTTATTTTATTAATCTAGACACTGCAGTAGTTATGGTCAATTGTGAGATTGTTGTATTATATTTGTATGAGATATGTACTTTAAATATTTGAACTGGATTTATATTAAAAGTTTATTTATATATGAGATGAAGATTTGATTTAATCTCATTTGGTGGAAATATTATTTTGATATTTATGATTTTATTCCGCTGCATAATATTTTACTTAAATGTGTTGCTATTATTTCTATGGCATGTTTTATTTTATTTTAGGCTTGCTACGGGTTCCGGATTCAAAAGAATTCCCGTTCCCTAACGCTGGTCATGACCCCTGTTTTGGGTTGTGACACCGCTGGAGTAGGGCCTATATATGTACCGCATGATAGAGGCCCAGAGAGACTACATGCTGGAGGTCACCCAGCAGTGGAGGGTAAGAATTTCATTATTTCCTACATGTATGCATGCTTGCATGGTTTACTAACCTATGATTTGTCTGAATAGGATCGAGATGAGGCTAGCAGGGTGAGGATCACTACTCTCGAGTGTCAGATTGATGTATTCCAGATTGATGAGGATGACAAGGACGAAGATAGGAGCGACGGTGGTGCCGGGGGAGAAGATTACCCTGAGGGTACGGGATTAAATGCTTGACGTTCTCGTGTTAAAATTTGTGTAGTCTCTGAGTAGCGAACATATAATTTTAGTTTTTTTTGGTTTTTATGAACAGAATGCTTGTAGAATTCAACATTTTCCTCGATTAAATTCCTTTGGTTTTGCTTTTCTCATTTCTTCATATGTGAGTTGATTTCACTGTTTGCATGCGTAACGTAACTGCTCCACCTGTTAGACTGTGCAATTTAAAGAAACATAACTGACCTGTACTACTGATGAGGTTATCGCCTCATTGAATCCTGGTAAAGAGGCGATCGCCTCATTCTGCTGAGGCAGCCACCTCAACAGCAGGCGGTCTTACCCCTATAAAACCTTCATTCCTGCATTTGACTTAATTCTCGAATCCCTTTCATCCTCCCCTTTTTATTTCTCTCTCTAAGTGTCTTTGAAAAGCCATAAACATGACAGAACAAAGTCTAAGGTCCCTACAGTCGATTCTGAAAGGGTTGGACAACAACAAATGGCCGGGCTAGAGCCATTTCGTCTCACGGTCTTCAAATCACTCCATACTAGGAGAATTAATTACCCTTTTCTCCATGCCATGGTTCAATTTTGGGATCCCCAGAAACATGTTTTTTAGCTCAACACGATAGAAATATGCCCCCTACCAGAGGAATTCAAGGCAATTCTTGGTCATCGTATAGATTCCACTTGCCAACTTGCAATTCCTGCTCTTGAAAACCTGGATTCCCATTCCACTCAACAACAAATGGCGTGCATGTTCAATCTTCCACCTCAGTCTTCCTTCCACTGTATCTCCGACTCAGAAATCAAATTGGAGTCCCTCCTTGAAGTCATCATGATTGTGGACAAAGAGGAAACTTACTGGCCCTGCATGTTAGCCCTCTATTTGTATGCTCAATTTCTACTGGTTTCCCCCTCAGGGGGCTGCGATACGAAGATCCTCTCCATCCTCGATCAAGTGGAGTCAGGGCTCCATCCCTTCCTTCTCATCTTAGCAAAAATCATCATTGGACTGGATGACTTCACAAGGACGTGATAGTTCTCTGGAAGCCCCTTTTTGCTGGAGCTAAGTTTTCGTTACCCTTCATTTTCTTCAACTGCCAATACTGCTTGTATCTAACCATCTGCAGTCCTGCAGATGTGGCTTTATGAAAAATTGGGCTTGATTAAACCTCCCTAAGACATTAGGCATTATCAAGCTAAGCATTATCGAACAAGGAAACTACATCCCATCCCTGCAAACATTCACGGCTGGCTATCAACATTCCCTGATACACTGATTCACTGGATGTGTCCCTGGTAGGGTTTGCAGCATGTGACCCTCCGGTCTTATACATATTATGTCCCGATTGTCGGTCTCCATTTTACCACTTTCTACAATCCAACCTGCCTCTGTCACCAATATGGTTATAAACAACTGATTATGGAGCCTGTTCACGAATTCGAGCCAGGGCTGCTTTCTCAAAATTTTTTGGACCACCTAGTGGCAACTTGGCCTCAAAGAGCCATCGAAAGAAACTTAAGCTATGACGATGATCAGACCATCGATGATCATTACAAAGCGTGGGTTTGCTTACAACAGACAGAAAGAGATGAGTTTATTAAATATAAAAAGAAAAGAGAATTACAAATGTTAAGTTCATAGGGTAGGCAAAAAAAGAAGAGAAGGCAAAACTAGCTCATGGAATAAAGTCGTCATTTTTTTTTTGTTAGACGTAATTTCCCTTTTGTACTAGTTAAACGGTTTGTAATGGACACATTATGCAATGTTTAATGACAATTAAAGCAATCCATTTCATTTCATTTAAGCACAAAACGTATATACATTTCACTTCTAGTACATCTCATGTTATTAGTTGGCTTGCCCTTGCAAGTTTTCCAACTAACCATTTTGTGCCTCTCTCTCCCCTTTTATATGCCCTTAACTTTTGCTTGGACTGCCTCTTTCGAGGTTTTCAGTCCAACATGACTCCTTGTTTTCTTTTCTTTTTTTTTTGGTCTCTAACTTTTGCCCAGACAGCCTCTTTTTGAGGTTTTCTCCCTAGCGAGACTTTTCACAGAAAGTATTTTTTGAGTTTGTCTAGGTTGATAGGTTCCTTGAACTCGTTTCCCTCCATATCAGACAAAATGGCAGTGCCCTTTGCAAATAGCTTCTTTACTAGATACGGTCCCTTCCAGTTGGGCTTAAACTTTTCTCGAGGATTGGTCGTGATTGATCTTGTGAGTTTCAACACCAGATCCCCCTCTTGAATCTTGCCTGGCTTGATCTTCTTATTATAGGCACGGGCTATCCTTCTCTGATATAGTTGAGAATGATACATAGCCTTCATCCTCTTTTTATCCAACAGTGTCAACTGGGCCAACTGACTTTTGATCCACTAATACTCGGGGAGTTTAAATTCCAAAAGGACTCTCAACGAACTTATCTCAACCTCTACGGGCAAAACTGCTTCACACCCATAAACTAAGGAGTATGGAGTGACCCCAGTTGAGGTTCTAACAGTAGTTTGATATCCCCATAACACGAACTGTAAGTATTCAACCCAATCTCGATAATTTTCCAGCATCTTAGCCAAAATCTTCTTCACATTCTTATTTGCTGCTTTTGCCACTCCGTTTGCCTGTGGCCTATATGGAGATGATATGTGGTGCTCAATCTTATAGTCCTTTAGTAGCGTGACCGTCTCTGCTTGAAACTGAACACCATTATCTATGACTATGTAGTATGGCAGACTATACCTGCAAATTATGTTCTTTTCGATGAATCTCGACATCTGCCTCACCCCCACGGTAGCATAAGATTCAGTCTCAACCCACTTGGAGAAGTAGTCGATGGCTACGATGATGTACTGATGACCATTAGTTGCTTTTGGCCTTATCTCCCCTATGATGTCAATCCCCCATACAGTAAATGGCCAAGGAGATGTCATTCCTTGAAGTTCCATAGACGGTAGGTGGTTAACATCACCATATATTTGGCAACTGTGACATTTCTTCACAAATCCAACACAATTCGCTTCTATAGTGAGCCAAAAATACCCCTGGCGGGCTATTTTCTTTGCCAAGACAGTCCCATTCATGTGTGGTCCACACACCCCTTCATGAATTACTTCCATAAGCTTCTGACCTTCATCCTTGTTGATGCATCTGAGGTGTACCCCGACTGGCATTCTTTTATATAACATCCCCCCGTGGCTTATGAACTGTCGAGACAATATTTGTAGGGATATCATTTCTTTCTTATCAGCGTCATCCGGGAATTGCCCAGTTTCTAGATACCTTTGTAAATCATAGAACCAAGGTTTCTCAGTGACATCGACTGGTGTTACTTTCACCTCTTCGTAACAGGGGGCTCGAGACTTTGTGAGGATTAAGGGTCTGGCCTCTAGTTGCTTCCCACTTTCCCATATGGAGGCCAATGTGGTTAGGGCATCTGCTACCTGGTTTCCTTTCCTTGGCAAATAGACGAATTTACATTGTGTGAAGGAGCACAGAATGGTGGTCAAGTGTTCCCAATACAGCCGTAATCTATTTTCTTTTATCTCTCATTCTTTGGTGGCTTATTTTATAACCAGCATGGAATCCCTGTAGATAGTGACATTTCCCACCCCTGCATTAAGTAATGCTTCTAAGCCAAAGATGCAGGCTTCATATTCTGCTTGGTTATTGGTTGCCTTAAATTCGAGCCTTTTTGCCATCGGGATCATCTCTCCTTCTGGCGTAACCAAAATTACTCCTATCCCAGCACCCTTGTTGTTGACAGCTCCGTTAAAGTACATTTCCCAATCTGGTATCTCTATCGCCCCTAAATGCTCGTCAGGGAACTCCAGCTTCCATTCTTGAGTGTCCCCGATCGGGCTTTGCGCCAAGAAGTCTGCTACTGCTCTTCCTTTTACTGTCTTTTTGGCCATATACTCTATATCAAATTCTATGAGCAAAATGAGCCACCTAGCCAATTTTTCCGTAAGAGACGGGGTCTGTTGGAGGTACTGGAGAGGATCATGTTTGGAAACTGCTTGCACCTTATACGACTGGAAGTAGTGTCGGAGTTTCCTCGTTTCCCAGATCACTACTAGACAAGTTTTCTCTACTAAACTGTAAGTAGCTTCATAGGGTAAAAGCTTCTTACTCAGGTAATATACAGTGTGCTCTATTTTCGCTTCACCTTCCTGCGCTAGCATCACCCCCATTGCATCCTTTTCAATTGTCAGATACAGGATTAAGACCTTACCTGGTCTCGGCGGTTATAAGACAGGGGGATTCATCAGATAATCCTTGATAGTTTTAAAAGCTTATTGACACTTCTCGTTCCACACAACGGGTTGGTCTTTCTTTAGAAGCTTAAAGATAGGGTCACAGATAGCTGTCATTTTGGCTATGAATCTGCTGATATACTATAAGCGCCCCAGAAACCCTCGGACCTCTTTTTCATTTTTTGGCCCGGGCATATCCCTGATTGCTCTGATTTTATCTGGATCCATCTCTATTCCTTTCTGACTGATAATGTGTCCCAACAGCTTCCTAGATGTGACCCCAAAAACACACTTCTTCGAGTTCAGCCTGAGATTATACTTTTCTGCCTTGGCCCTTCCTTGGTTGTAGATTTCACCATCATATCATCTACATACACTTCAACCTCTTTATGGATCATGTCATGTAGTAGGGCAGTCACCATCCTCTGATAAATGGCCCCTACATTCTTCAACCTGAAAGGCATCACTTAGTAATAATACATGCCCCATTCGGTGATGAATGATGTCTTCAATCTATCCATTACTACCATCATGATCTGATTGTATCCTAAAAATCCATCCATAAAAGAGTACATTGCATTGGAAGCTGCACTATCAATCAATATGTCAATATGCGGTAGGGGAAAGTCATCTTTAAGGCAGGCTTTATTCAAATCTCGGTAGTCCATACACACTCCGACCCTTCCGTCCTTCTTAGGAACTGGAATTATATTTGCTAACCACTTCTAAAAACTTTGCCTTCAATTGCTTTTCGACTTCTTCCTTAACTAAAAGAGCCCATTCTGGCCTTAGCCTTTTTTGCTTCTACTTTATTGGTGCTATGTGAGGGTATGTGGGGATTCTGTGTTCTGAGATCTCCCTGTCGATCCTGGGCATGTCTTCATAACCCCAAGCAAATACTTTCTGTCTCTTTTTTAAGATTTCTTCTATTTTTTCTCTCTCACCATGAGTTAAACCAGAAGCAAGCAATATATTTTTAGGATTATCGTCTGTGCCTAAATTAAATGATTCAGTTTGCATGGAATTAATGTCAAACATATGCATAAAATGATCATCACAAATAGAATAACCATTAGGGAACACATCACACAAATAAGCAAATTCAGATTTCATTGCATTCACTTTTAAAAAGAAAAGATCGTCAGTCTCAAACAGAGAAGCAAGAGAAACATCACAGTCATCATAAAAGGTATCTATGATAGAATCGAGGATGTAGGTCTCAAATTCTAGGTCTTTGTTTTGATCATCAACGCCCTTCTGCTCCAAAGTAGTTTCATCCTCTTTAGACTCCTCTTCAGCCAGTACCAGCTCCTTAGTAGGGGCCTTTTTGATAGCAGCTTCCCCAGCTTTGTTCACAAATTCAGCAAATATCTCAAACCTTGGGATGACTTCCCCAGCCACTAGGAGAGGTTCTGGAGTCCCGCTATATGAATGCCCGATGCCTTCCTTTACAAAGATTTCCCATAAAGTCCTCTTTCTAGCCACGGTTTCCTCCTCCTTTTCTTCAGACCAGTTTGACATACCCATCTCTTTCCCAGCTTTGTCAACCTCTTTGAACCCTAACCCGTGCTTCAAAATAGGTACTTTGTTTCCCACAAACCTTGAAGGTCTGCTCTGATTTTTCCCTAATCCCATGTTGGGTAGAAACTTCATATTGTGCATCATTCTCAGAACCCTTTCATCCATCTCATCTTCATAGATCACACAGACTTCAAAACTAGGGCTAAGGGAAATCTCCTTGGGGATCAACTTCAGTGCGGCTATGGCGACTTCAATTTCGGTTGAGATGGTGACAACCCTCCCTTCGTGTGGAAACTTAACCTTTTAATGAACAGTGGATGGAACGCCACCCAGGGGGTGAAACCATGGCCTTCCCAATAAAATGGCAAAGGTTACCAGGATATCAAGCACATGCAAGTCAACCCAAACTTCTATAGGCCCTGTTCTAACTAATGCCCTGAAAGTTCCCTCCACAGATCTTTTGGTGTCATTGTAAGCCTTGATAACTACTTCAGAAGGCTTTAAGTCAGCTACCGTCAGCCTTAGCTTTGGCAGAATCTTCAATGGACACACATTAATGGCAAAACCATTATCAACCATCACACAACAGGTCATCTTCCCTTTTACCTCGGCTTTGATAAACAGGGCTTTGTGGTGATCTCTCCCTTCTAGAGGCAGATTGTCATTAGAAAAAGTTATCATTCCTTGAGGAGTTCCCGTTAGTGACTGAACCATTTATTCTGGAGTGGAATTAGTGGAAATTTTCCTTTGGTCTAGTGCTAGGACTAGGGCTTCCCTGTGATCCCTAGAATGCATGAGTAACTCCCAAACACTGGCAATGGTCTCTCTGCTTTGTTCTACCCCCTTTCCCTTCTATGCACTTCCTGCCTTTTTGGGCCCAGTCTTGGTAACCTCGGTTCCTTTTCCCTTCTCTTTGACCTTCCCCACGAACTGATTCTGCTTACACCCCTCATTGTCCCATAGGTCAACTTATTCTTTGCTTTTATCATTGGAACTCCATATGTCCAAGACTTGCACCTGTAACTCTGTGGGTTGTTCATTTGTTCCTGAATTTTTAGGCTTGACTTGTCGGGAATTATAAGAGACATCAATGAAGGAGTTTAGGACTTGTTCTTCTGTTAGGCCAGAGTTGACCATCATAATGAATGGGTTAGGAGGTGGTACATTTCGGTAATTGGGTAATGGGTTGGTTTGAGTGTTTGGTTTTCTATTTTCTGGGTTGGTGATTTACCTGATTCTATCAAATCTTAGATTTCATGCTTTAACCGGGCACAGTTGTCTGTGTCATGCCCGATGGTCTGGTGGAATTTACAGAAAAGCTTTGGGTTGGCTCCAAGCAAGGTTGTTGCGAAGGCAAAGGTCGTAGCAGGTTCTTCTCAATAAGCTTATCGAGGACTTTGGACATAGGATGTCCCAGATTAGAAAATCTCTGGGGTTGTCTAACCATACTAACTTGTACATTACTGCTCGGTGGTCGAATAGCATGAATCTGAACATTATTGCTCGAGCTAGCTCCCTCTTTGCCCCCAGAACCTCTTCCGAAGAATTTCTTCTCTTGGGCCAAATCTGATTCTTTCTGGACCCCAAACCTATATAACTCTTTAAAATTTTTGATCCCCAGATCCCTTAATTTCCTAGATAATGCGGGAACACACCCTTCTATTGTCAAGACCAACTGGTCAGACTCAGTTGGCCTATGCCTTATCAAGGACAATTTTCCCCTCCAATGAGTCAGGTAATCAGCAAAAGGCTTGCTAAAGTTCTACTTGGTATTCTGTAAATCTCTCAAGGACACTTCTAGTTGGACATTGAGACCATATTGCTTAAGAAAAGCAGTGCATAGTTCATTCCAATCTAATTGAACATGCGGTTCCAAGGTGTAATACCAACGAATCGGTGCTCCTTCCAGTGAAATAAGGAACTGCTTAACAATTTGGCTCTCAGTTAGCTCAGTAGCCTTCATGTATGTTACATATTACTTCAAATGCAAATGGGGATCCTTAGCACTAGTGTACTTTTTCATGTCTGGGAATTTAAACTTACAGGGCAACGGTTCATCACCCTTTTCCAAATTCAGATCATAATCTAGAGGGGCGACCATACCCTTCTCCTTCATAATCACCTGCATTTGGTTCATCACTCTGATCATATTCTTAGCCCACTCGATTTGACCCACATCCTCAGCTTGGATGACATTTCTTTGATTCCCCGAATTGGCCAATACCATTACATCATCTTCTTCCCTTCCCCTAATCGGTATTTCCTCGTCAAGGTCAACCAGATCGATTAGCGGTGCATTGGGTGGCTGTATTGGCTGACTTTCTCTGATGAGCTTAGTAATCTCCCCCATCATTTCCCTCATCATAGCCCGGGTTTCTGTTATTACTTCTTCTTTCCACCGTGCCCCAAATGCTTCTGGATCAAACCCTCCTGCCATTCGTAATTCTGAATTTCTGATCAAATGACCTGAACTAGTTCGGACCCACCTTGCTGAGCTTAAAGGATCTATGGCACTGTAAAACGACTGGTTAGAATGATGCATGATGTGTATGCATGATATGCAAGGATTCTTATTTAGAAATAATAAGGTCACACATGAAAAGATATACAAGATCAAAACACAGAACTTAAATGTGCAAACTTCCACCCTTATTTCTCCCACACACGTATTCAATGGCGAGTATCTTATCCTAGGATTTTCGGCCTGGGTTTTAATTATCAGCGGGGGATAATAAAATTGATGTATGCAAGAAAATTCTCAAAATGATTCAGACAAGTAATGGTTCCTTTAAATAAAGCTCGAGTCCACTTTCCATGAGCCAAGATCCTTAGCACCATAAACTTACTTGTCAAGGCCCATTTGAAATGGGTTATGAGTAGGCATGAGAGGCCTTTGTTGACTAGCTTATTTATAATGGGCTTTGGTTAGACACGAGGGCTCATTTTATTTTGGACTACTTATTGATGGGCTCGAGATTTATTTTAAGGGTCCATTATATGGCATAATACACATGCATGTGGGAAAATTCCTAAGGATAGTTGCTAAGTCATTACATGGGCTTGAGTCTTGGGAAAAAAGGCTTTGGCTCCCACAACGATATACATCCATATACGTCTCCCCACTCAAGGGTCAAAAAACGTGGATTAGTACATGTCGTGAGTGACAATAATTAAATATTCCACCACCAGGTTTGAGTGAAATGTAGGTAGCGAAGTACTGACTATTGTCAGGTTTATTCGGGACTGAAGTGCTCATTGTGTGCAAAATGTGTAGTAAATGCATAAATGCAGAAAGAAATAAGAAAATAATTAAAGATGATAAAATGCAAAACACTGGAATCAGTTTCTCTATCCCCAGTGGAGTCGCCATTGTAGGCGGCGGGGTTTAGCGCGCGCCCAAGTGTTTGGTGACCACGGAACTGTGTGGGCTCAAGGCCCACTAGGAAATACTATATAGGTCATGGGCCTATTCAGAGATGGAGTCACCACCCGGATAAAAGCCGGGACATACTTTACAGCAACTGGATCCCACGGAGGTTCCCAGAAGCCGTCATCAGAGATCGGGTTCAGAAACTGGGTATGAGCGTTTGAATGCTCACCCAACCTTGCAGTTGGCCTCCGTTTGTGTTTTGCATTTTATTACCGTTTAATTATTTAATTATTTCCTCATTTACCACGCGTAATGAAATTGCCTTCGGATAATTTTTGAATTTTATAATTAAGTCCAAGTTTGCACATTAGTCCAATTTCATGCCTTTAGGTCCCAACATTCAAAAAATGCAGTAAATAAAATAAATAATAATTGACAACCATACATTCAAAATTAAAAGGGGAAGGGATTAAGGATTACAACGCTTTTTAACTAAATAAACTAATAATATACAGAAAATACACCAAACATATACTGAAAATAAACTACTAAATAACATAAAAGCGGCAATATGCAAGAAGTAACTAGCAAAAGTGACTACTTGATAACAGAAATCATCAGGTAATTCCTGCAAATAACACACGGTTAGCCCTTCTTCTCACAAAAAAAATGAAGTCACATATAACGATATTTACAAAGAGGTCCTATAAAGAGGTTGTCATATTATAAGTTAAAGAAAGTATCAAACAATCAAGATAATCACCACCATGCAATCATACAGACATATTTAGGATCAAAAGAGGACACATTAAAGCAGATGTCACAATAGAAAAAAAAAAAAACAAAACGAAGTCGCCTCACTGATGAGGCGACGCCTCATCAATAGGGCTCTTGCAATCTTGAGACAAAAACTGGCAACATGCACACAAAAGGTAAGCTCCCTGAGGGCCTGTCAGTGGGGCGATCGCCTCATTGATGAGGTGATCGTCTCATTGAGATGGGGCGACCGACTCTGACTTCCAAGACGTGCAAACTTCTACTCTAAGCAACCAAAATATGCATATACACACTCTACACTCATCATACTACAACTACATACGTAAATATTCAAAGATCCATCAATAAAATGAGATGTCAAGCACATGCACTAGAGACAAACCTAGAATATGCTAAAGACTCAGTTACACACATAAGCAAGGACATACAAAATGATGAACATATGAAGTTCAAAGTGCAGATTTCATACCAAAATGAGAGGCCCTCAGAGCTACTTAGATTAAGGTCCTTGCTAGGATGTGGTATCTCTCCTTAACACAAGTGTCTTCCTTCCTCTCCTATAGGAAAGTGGACCTCCTCTCTTCAACCCTCCCCCCTTTCTTCAGGACGTTCTTCTTCCTTTCTCTCCTTTCTCTTTTTCCTCAGAGCTCTCTTTTTTGTTTCAGAGCTTCTTCTCTTCCAAAAAAAAACCCCCTTTCTTCTCTCTCTTTTTTTCCTTTTATCCCTTAGCTTCCCATGTCCCTAAGCTTTCTAGCCCATCATGAGCTCTCCTAGCCTTTTTTCCTTTCCCAAAAGTCTTTTCCTCACGCAAGAAGAAAGTCTGGAGAGTGGGGCCCACGCTACTTGATTGTCATGATTGCAATTGCATTAAATGCAGCTGCAAGTGGGCTGGCGACGTCTCATCGGTGAGGCGATCGCCTCATTGACAGCTGCTAAAGAGGCGATCGCCTCATTACACTGAGGCGGTGCCCTTTTGACCCGGGCCTGTGCTGGGCCGAGCGAGCTTGGGCCAAACTTGGGTAGTTGGGCTCGATTTTAGATTTTCAAGTCCACTTTCCACTTAGAGATTCAGGCTTCATCCTCATGTCCAAGTTCACATTCTCATCATTGGGCTTGACAACGGGCCGGTCAAATTGAGCAACCATAATTCGTCCCTTAAAACGAGCCGACTGAATCGGGTGTCTACAATTATTAAACTCATAAAAATAATTTTTATGTACATCAATTTAAAAATAAAAGTGTCAATTACAACTATAATTAACACATGTTAGAATGTGACTAATTTTTTAAAATTCAATATAACTAATGGATCATTCGGTTTATACTCTAAAATTGAAATCGAAATGAATTGAAAGGGAATTGAAAGTATAATAAAAAATTTTAAAAAAAGAATCCATCTAAATTATATATAAAAATTATATTAAATAATTATCATTAATTTATATATTTTATCTCATTATTAAAAAAATATTATATTTTATAAATTTTAATAATATATGACAATATTTAAAATTTTAACTAATTTATAATTAATACAACCCGATTTTATGTGAATGTAAGGGATGAATGATTCCTATAGAAAAATTCAATCTCATTCCCATGCAAAAATTTAATGAATCAAACATCCAGAATCACTCACTTCAAGTCCGACACTTTTTTTTCATGAAACAAACCACCAATAAGTTTAATTCAAATAAGATGAATAAGCCTCCAGTTCAAGCTCACCAACTACATTAACAGAATGACAGTTCAACAATAATCTCGTTGCTACATTCAAAATGAAGTTATAAAATAGCAATAGCACACATTAGTCCTCCACTAAAGAATGAATTCACAATCTGATACATAAAAGTTTACTTACTCTGCTAAAAACAAAGTTACCTTAAGAATTCCCTAGTGTGTCTGCCTATAAATTCTTTGTACATTCCAAAATTTTCCCCCGCCAATACAATCAAAGAATGTGAATATGCTAATCCTAGATATTGCTATATTATACACTTAATCGTGGTTATTATATGTGCAAAGCTGCTTCTTCACTCGGAGTCGCTGAATTTGTGGTCTTTTTGTTAATGCTTGCTTCTTCCAAGTCTTCCAACACATCAAACTTCAACGTGTACACGTGTTTTGATAGGTTTGAGCTTGATCCCTAGACTCTCAGGCGAGAGAAGTTCTGGAGCTATACAAGAATGGCCAGCCGAGGGACTCACAGGATTGGAACCGTTACTTGATGAGGAAGCAAAATGAGGTTGTCTATAGAACCCAAAACCCATTAGATAGAACTCGATTGGGATTATCATGGCATAAGGGTGCTCTTCTGTCACTAACGAGCCACAGCCCTGAACCTGTAAACACCAGTGCGAGAGTTAAGATGCTTCAACCACAATGCAAATGTGCATACAATACACAGCTGAACAACAAATCCAACACATAGCTGAAACATGAACTCCAATACGGTTGTATGCATGTACATTTGGATGCCAGAAAAACAATAATTTCAGATCATTTTTATAATAAACAATGAATAAAATAAGTCTTATGCCAGGTGATCAAGGTAATAATAGCTCAATTCGGTCATGCATGTTAATGGTGGATATAATGAACTTGAGTAATTATTTTGGCAATGGTTACCAAATGGTCCATGAAAGTAACATTTTGACATCAACTCACAGAAAAATTGACATTGAAAGAAGATAAACAACAATCTTACCTCAACAAGGGCACAGTTTTGCTTGCCCATTTTGGCACACATATGCAGAGACTCATCACGGAACTCACTATTTTCACCTACAAAAATGAGTGTCTTGCATTGCAACTCCTTCAAGCCATCTGTAAGGTCATGTCTCCTGCTCAAAATCTCAATAATTAGTTGAGGATATGCATTATTATATGTGCATTATTTTTTTTTTCACATATAGAACAGAATTTCACATGACTTTTCTGAGCATAGGAGATTTTGCAATTAATGGCAAGGTTGAACCTCATGCTCGTTCATGTTTGTGGATGCTAAAGCCTTGGTACAACGATAATGGAGAGAAACTAGTGTAGAAACCAGGGCAGACATGAAAAGAAAATGAAAAATACAGTTTTTACATATCATATAAAAAAAGAAGCAACAAGAACTCACTCATTGATTGCTTGAAGAAAACGCATAACATTTAAACTTTGCCTCTCATCCAGCAACTGTGGCCAAACATCAAAAGGGATCAACCAATATCAGCTCATCACCCAGGTATTAAAAAGAAGAAGGGGTTCACAAGTCATTTAGTTGATCATAGGTATTGTTGTACTGAATATTTCTTACCCTTCTGCAATCATGAATGATGTCTGATTCTGTACCTTGCATATTACACCTAATTTCCTGCATCAAGAATTTGAGTGTTGAACTCTTTATCGGTATTAGAAGAAAACTTTAAAGGAAAATAATAACTTTTAAGTGGAACTACTTCTCCAAAAAGAATACACTGCTAGTAGTACCTTACTGAAGTAACGCTGGATCAGGCATTCCTTCAATATATCACACATGCCATAGAAGTATAACAAATTCATTAACACCTGAAAAGCACAGTCCAAAAAAACCATAAGCATATTTCTCTAATTGAAATAAACATGTGTATGATTTTATTCTTATTCTTATTTTTTTTTCTACTTTTAGGTCTGCATTATTCTTATTTCTATTTTTCTTTTCTTTTTTACAGTGAAGATATTTCACACTGACTTGAAGATGGGAACAGAACCTTATTGTAAAGCCATTCAGTCCATGAGGGTGCTCTGCAAATAGGGGAAACAAGTATCAAACCAAGAACCCGTTCCTTATATTTCATCTGCAATCAGGACAAAAAAAAATAACTGATTAGAAATCAGAACAACAGAAGAGGCAACTGTTTGAGTAACTGATTTTTGTCAACTTACTGCAAAACATGTCAGTATATATGCACCAGCTGTGACGCCTAAGCACAACACTTCTTTCAGCCTGGTTAGAAGAAACAGTTAAGCCTTGAACAAAATATAATTGACATTTATCTTAAAAAATATGTCACTGAAACTCATGAGACTAAAATCTTTTGAATTTTCAAAGCGGGGAACATTGAATTAGAAATTAAGTATATTAGCAGCAAGCAAATGACCGAAAATAATACTGCTGCATGTTGGAAGTAGGGAAGTTTTGCTGCACCAGGTGCCTTTTCTTAATTTTGTAAGGTAAGAAATTTTAGTGGAAAGTATAGGTGCAAAGAAATGACAAAATGAACTTGTGGAAACAAAACAGGTCAAGCAATGAAACTGAAGTTAAAAACAGAACTTGAAAATCACCTAAATGCTGTGGCAAAAGTATATTCTGACGTTCAAACATCAAAATAATTTATTACATAAATGTCAAATATAACAAAACAATCTAATATAGGTTGTTATTGATAATGAAGGGAAACAACATCATTACCCGAAGAAATCAAGCACTTCAGCAATCTGTTCTGCTAAGTCATCCACACTAAGTAATGGAATATCTGAAGAAATGACATCAGCTCCCAACTGCAAGAACTCTTAAACGAAGGGTTGAGTCTTTATTAGTTTCAGTCAAATGTACAGGAGAAAAATTCCAGTTAAGGAAACAAAATAAAAACAATTATGCAACACAATTGAACTTCGACACTGACCTCATGCCCTGGGGCATCAATATGGTAAATGCAGAAGTTATGAAACAGTAAAGAAGCAGCCTCTGGGCAAAAGAAGAGGCCTTGGAAACAAGACATGTCTGTGAAAAATCCACAAGGCAAAAAAAAAAAAAGTCACATAAAATCAGAAATATATTAAAATTAAACTTCGCAAAACAATTAAAGCTTACAAATTGAAAAGCATTAGAAAGCTCAATTGATAAAAACACGTTTAGAGTAAACGTCTACAAGACCCATTAGAGCTAAATATTACAAGGACTTCGTTGACCCAATTTCTTAACTAAAACACCATAACCTCTGCACATTGTCCACAATAACAAACAAACTAGCGCCAATTTTCACCATTGTTAAAGAAGAATCGCCTAACAAAACCCAAATAATATTCAATTTCAACAACCCACCAAAGAAAATGGGAAAATAAACAACCAACAATAAAATAAACATACAATTAAGAGCAACATCTGGGTAGGTGATCAAGGCAGGCTTTTCTTGATCACCACAAACATACACTGAGATTGAACCTCCACTCGTTTTCACCACATGTTCCTGCAACAACAACAACTAAAAAATATAAAAACCCAATAAAAAGCTCAAACCTTTTCTTTAAAAGAACAAGAACCCAGAAAAGGCGAAACGAAAAGACTACATTTGGTAAAAGGTAAAAAAAGAACCAAATCAAGAAAAAAAGAAACAGCTGACTTGGTCTTCTTGTCAAGTTGAAGTTGATTACCTTTCCTTCAAAAGGAACCATATCAATATCGATAGAAACCGAGTCACTTGACTCGCCCATAACTCAGTTCTCTGCACACTCTCAAGTCTCAAGGCAACCGAATTAACACAACAAAAAATGGCTCTTCTTCGTCGTCTTTCCTTCTTCTTCCTCTTGCTTGCGTGCTTTCGTCCTTCTTGTTCTTGCTTGAAGCACTGGTTTTCTTCTTTAATTTCAATGACCAAACTACCCTAGAAAAGACGACGAAATTACCCTCTTATTTGGGCACAATGACAAGTTTGCCCTGCGGTAACGACACGGGCTCCGGTCAATTCTTTTGGGGCAGGGGACAAAAAATGACCGTTAGGGCGGGTTTTAAAACGGTCGGTTGAGGGTATTTTAGACAGAAGAAAGAACGACGTCGTTTAGTAAGGCAGATTCTATCCGGACAGCTGTATGCCACCTGGAAGCCGCAAAAAGAGTATGGACCAAAGTGAGTTAAGTCCATATCCTAGTGCGCCAGCTCCTCAATGTCTATACTTTTCTGACCTCTTTTCAAATTAGTTGTCTTTCATTTTATTGATCTTTTTATTTTTATGTCCTTTTTTAAGAAAAAAAATATTTCACACATCATTGTGTTACAATAATTTAGTAAAAAATCAATATATATATTTAAATTGTAATGTTTACAGCTCTATTCAATTAGATATAAAAAGATTTTATTACTTTTATGACTTTATATGAATTAAAATGAAATTAGTTAGAAGTGAATAAATTTTAAATTAGAAAAAAATTATAAATAAATAAACGGATTCTATTTTTTATTTAAAAAATCAATTATCTAAATTTTAATTTATTAAAATAACATGATAATTTTTTGTACCGTCCATTCTCAATTAATATTATAAGAATTTATTGGAATGTTAATATGTTAAACTTAGCCATTTACGATTCTATAGATTAAAACTATTTAGATCAATAATTGAATTAGTAATTTTTTAATTGGATAAATAGATTATATATATATATAATGGAGGGCACAAGGTCAAACAAATTACTCTACTCTCACTCTCCTAACACAGGAGACACCAACTCTATCCCCCTTCAACAAACAAACCACTTCTTCTGATGGAGACTGAACCACCTAAACTCCAAAAGGCTGAAGCAAGGCATCAACAGCAAGCTTATTAACGACAAAATTCCCTTCCCAAAGGGTATGCGCAACCCTCACAATCCAATCCCTTATAAAATATTTCAAACATGTAAAGACCAGGTTAGCATGAACTCCTTCACATGTGACTTTCTAGTTCAACCAATCCACCACCATAGCTAAGTCCACCTCCATAAGAACTCGAGCATAACTGTGACTCCAAGCAAGCGCCAAACCTTGCATAACAGCTCATAACTTAACACCAATAGCATTATAGGCACCTATATTCAACATGAACCTAGAAAATCCAATGCCCATCCAAACATGAAGAACCCTACCACTACCAGCTCTTTGACTCAAACCCTTGCTACACCCATCTATGTTTAACTTCACCCAACCTTCTGAGAGAGGATGCCAATGAATCAACTGATCAACATAAACCCCTAATGGAATCAAACTATACTTATTAGCCTCCATAAAACCTCTCACCTCGTGACAGTAATCACTAATCCATTAAACTTTAACATTAAGAGGAACTCTAACACCCCTGAACATAAAATTGCAACACCATTTTCACAGTCATTATAGGATAATAGCAAATTTATCAGACCATTTGGAATGCAAAAACTCACCACCTCTGTCCTTTAGATTAACCCAAACCCAATCCTCAAAAGAAAGAGTCTAAAAACCCCAAATATGATTCAAAGGCATTACAAAATTCCATAACTTAAAGGCCATCAAACAATCTATGAACAAATGCATAAAAGTTTACTATTGGCCAATACAATGAGGGCAGTTTGACTCTGTAGTGAAACCTCTCTGAACCCGCTCCACATAACACATAACACGACCATGCCTAACTGTCCACAAAAAAGAATGAATCCTAGCCAGAATGTTGAGATGCAAAATCATCTTCCAAATTCTGTGAACTTCTTGATTAGTTAGCTGTTGCATTTCATAAGTTGATTTAACCATGAAATTTTTGTTAGGGGTAAATGCCTAGCAAAGCTGATTTTCTATATCGTTATTAACCCTCACAAAGAAAGCCGAAAGCCTAGCCAACACATGACTAAGTAACATGCCTTAAAGAATATCCCATTTTCACTCTTAACCAAGAATCCAATAGCTCACAACCGACTTGTGTTGATCCATAAGACTAACCTTACCCAAAGCAGTAGAGATTAAAGGGGCATTAAATAACCATTTATCAAGCCAAAATAAAGTACTCTTCCCATTCTCCACTCTTCTTTGTGAACCATCAAAAATAAGGGGAGCGACTTTGACCATTCCTTGCCAAACCTTAGAAGCGTTCTATCTTCTAATCAGAATCATATCAGAAGCATCTGATCGATGGTACTTATTGTGAACAACATTGGCCCATAGAATTTCTTTATCATTAAGAAGCCATTATCCTAACTTGGTAAGGAAAGCATTATTATTATATCATAAATTTCTAATGCCCAATCCTATAGTATCTCTCAAAGAAGTAACTACCTCCCAATTCATAAGATTCATCGGATGAGAAACAGCAAAGCTCCCACCCTATACAAATTGGCGGGCTATGCTATCAATCTCTTGAGTAATTGAGATAAGAAGAGAGGCTGTTTGCATCGAGTAGCTGGGAATGGTCATCAAAATTGACTGAACAAGAACTGTCTGAATCGCAAAAGATAAGGTCTTCAATTTCCATCCTGCAAGCCTAGTTGAAATCCTATCTAGCAAATGTTTATAGTGGTTTTTAGATAATCTTCCATGTATAACATTCATCCCTAAATATTTACCCATCTCCTGAACCACTAGAATCCCCGACAAGGAAGACAAATCACGAGCCAAATTCGGGTTAACATTCTTAGAGACCAAAAGAATGGACTTGGCAAAGTTAATCTTTTCACTCAAAGCACTAAAAAACATAGCTAACACATCTAGGATAACCTTTATTTGGTCCTAAAATGCCTTAGTAAACAAAACCCAAACATAAGGTGAGACAAGGAAGGACCCTGCCTAGAGAGACAAATAGGATGCCATTTGCCTGCTATAACCATATGATTTATAAGCTATAAAAACCTCTTAATATATAATACAAAAAGATAAGGCGATAACAAGTCTCCTTACCGGATTCACCGAGAAGGTTTAAAGGATTCCAACTTCATTTCATTTTATAGATTGCTATCAAAGGCGTAAAAACATAAGTTATAATGTTTCTGATCTAGCTCAACCCTAGCCCCACATCCTTCAAAGTATCCAAAGAAAATCCTAAGAAACTCTGTCATATGCCTTTTCAATATCAATTTTAATGGTTATAAAACCTTTCCCCACCTTTTTAGAATTCATAGTGTGCATAACCTCTTCAAAAATCATAATATAATCAATAATTTGGTGACCCAAAACAAAACTACATTATGTTAGAGCCACTAAATGTGGAAGCATAGGTTTGAACTGATTTACAAGTATCTTCATCAATAGCTTATACAAAACAAACTAAAGCGAATTTACATATAGACTTCTTCACCACACTCAAGAGTTTATGATAAAACCCTACTTGATAGCCATCAGGACCTGGTTGTTGGGTTTCGTGATACAAACGCAATAAAAAATTAAAAATTTATCACGTTCCCAAACCTGGATCCATGTAATTCGACTACTTAATTAAATCTAAGGTTTCAAGAATCTCACCAAGACGCAGAAGAGGCAAAATTTTCTGAAAGGATGAGAGGAGGTTCACACCGGTGACACCTTACCTCGAGCCTTTTGCTTTAGTTGTTCGGATCTACACGTCTCCAAAAGGATGTGTCCTCTATAGGTATCCACACAAACAGCCCTTCACAAAAATGAATTGGAGTGTGTGCTAGCAACTTTCTTGATTGTCTCACAAATCAAGAACCAAAGAAAAACTCTATGTTTATTTTCTAAAAAGAGAGAAAACCATTTTGGAGGCAGGAAAAACAAGTGAGTTAAACCCTAGAGAATATAACATATTTATAGACTCCAAATTAAGGTTTCACCTACCAATGACCTTTTGGTAATTTTCATTTATTATATTATGATTTTGTTTAAAAATAAATCAGAAATAATATCTTATTTATTTATTTAAAATAACATTGATCTTAAATAAATAAACAAATAAATAAAATACTTTAATTATTTATTTCCATAGAGTTTATTTTGGGCTTATTAAACCTAAATTCGTTTTGGGCTTGTTCTAAGTGTGTGACCTTGTAGGTTCACATAACATTGGCAGTGAGCCTAAATCTCTATTTAGGCCTACAAGTTATAAGTGGCCTCTAGCAAGACATTATGACTACCCAAGTCATGTGAAGTCAATAATCCGACATAACCTAATTATAGTGAATTTTATTGTCCCTTTATCACATGATATCTTAATTGAACATAAGGTATAAAATGTCATCCTTATATAGTTCAATATTATGACTTGATTCCAAGTAGACTAAAACTGATAACTCTTTATCAATTCATTTCAACATGGTCTTGCATTTTCCTTCAGTCTATCTCATTAAGGGCCCATAGATATCTTTCTCATATTAATGAGGGATAAATTCTTTCTAAATCACTCACATTCCTCACATAACTAATTTTATATCCAACAACATCCTATTTAATTATCCGGTTAAAGATAATATTAGAATGTGTTAAAATATAAAATAGCTATGTAGAAATCCATGATGATTTCAAGGTCAAAGGATCGAAATAAAATTACTGTGATGAGAAATACTTATGACAATAATCTATGTAGTATTTTCATAGTGGGTTAATCCAGTACATGATCTCTTATCATGTACCTATGAGTTGACTTAATATCTCATATTCATGATTAGTAAAACATAACCATCAGTCAACTTCATACTAGCCTTAATACTTTAATATTTATATAATGAATAAATGGCTAAGGATAATTAGAATAGAACTCTTATTTTAATCTAAGGGTTTTACTATCAAGTCACATACTTGATGGTCTTAGTAAGAATTAACCATTCATATAATTATCATAAAATCAAATGATAATGAAATACCTCTTTATTAATAAAATAAGAAAGTCAATACATAATCACAAATAATTGACCTAGTGCATATCACTAACACTGGTGCTTTGAAAGGCACCATATCAAATAAAGCGATCTAGATCTCTTTCATAGAAAAGGGAATGGCGAGCTACTATTAATGGAAGGAAGATAACGACGAAAATAGACTTTGCGGAAAGTCACAAATTTTGAAAACACCACACTTCTCTTTAGTATACAAAATTATGAAAAACTCACTAGCCATTCGTATGAGTATGCATTGGTCCTAGACCCAATTCCCTGAACCATCATTTAACCCATGAATAAAATTTTTCTTTCGTCACACTAAAGTGGAAAGATGAAAAATTTTGGTCTTTTTATCCCCATAATGTATCAATTCTTCTAGGATTTTTAAAACCAAAATACCTCCTCCTGCTTCAAAAATAAATCAAATTATTGCTTAAGTTTGCCTTTAAGACCCAGTAAACGATGAGATGGCTCCATAGCAAGAACTTTCTGAATACCATTAATATATGCCTAAATACATCTTTTCCTACTAAAAATATTACCAAAAAAATAGCATTCCAATCCTTGAGTTTATGAGATAACTCAGTAATATTATCCACTATCAACCTATCATCCGACCATTTAGCAACAACCACATCCTTAAAATCCTAATGAAGAAACCAAGTAGCTTTAACCCTAAAAGGCCATGGAATGATAGAGCAAGCTAAAGCTAGACACTTAATTAGTAATGGGTGATGATCCGAGTGGTTTTGAGGGAAATGAGTGACATAACAATATGGGAAGTGTTGCTGCCAAATTTAATTCCTAATTGTTGTATCAAGTATCGCTCCTTTAAAAGTCGATTATGAGTTCCCTCATGACCAAGTGAAGCATGGTCCCATAAAACCCAGATCAGTAAATCCTTTATCAAACATCCATTTGTTAAATAGAGCACTTCGAGCAAAAGAGAGGCGATCACCATCACTCATTTCAAAGATAGAAAGAACTGCATTAAAATTGCCAACAAGCAAGCACAGACCATTAACATTCAATTTAAAACTAGAAAGACTGAACCAAAGATCTTTGCAAAGAGTGGCATTTGGACTGCCATACATAATAAAAAAGAACCAGTTACCCCTTATTCTATTTCACACTGCAATGAATAAACTGTAGGTTAGTGTGAAGACTTAATACGTTCAACTCTTGATGCTAAAAAAGCCAAATGCCACCACTAAATCCTAAGGCTTCCACCCTAACCCAATACTTAAAACCCATTTCCTGACAAATCAAATTAGCATTGGATCTACTAGTTTTCGTTTCCACCAAACCAAGCACATTTGGACTATGAGAAGTAATAAAAAATTTAAGGGGTGTGATCAAACTCTTGAGAAACCATCCCTTGATAATTCCAAATTAACAAAGACATATGATAAGTAAAGAAATTAAATAAAGAAAACCAAAGAATATAAGAACACAATAATCTGTTCAAAAGTGAGAGATCCATCAACTCATTGATATTTCCCCTCTTAACTAGCATCTCGCCCTCTGCTAGGGTATCAATCCCATCTTCATCAATAAAATTATTCCCCACTTCCAACAATTCCTCATTCCTACAATTAAGACCCAATTCCTTCATATCATCCATTACATCTAAGGGATCCGAATTATGAGGCACACAACCATTAGCAAAGGCTAGTCCTCCAGGCTCTGTATCTAAAACCACCATATTATTAACAATAAGTGTTGGATCTGGAGAGTGATGAATAACCATAGTATAAGCTGCAACACCTTTTCGCCCAAACACCATAATGTGTTTAGAGGCGGCATCTGCTTGGTTAGAGCTCCCTACCATCTTAAATCTCCAAACCTATACCTCCTTGTTCTCTTTACTAAATTTTATTAAATTAGCAGTGCTACCAATACCAACTTGTTGCTTTCCCTTAACATTGTCATGTTGAATTTGTAGATTAGGCCTTAAACCATGCCCCCTCCCTCTACCAACATGTAAAACACCTCTTCCATTGGATCCCTGGGCCTAATTAAACTTAGCCCCAAAATTAAACAAGCCTATATCATTACCAAAAGCCTATCCATCATTGTCTTCCTTCTCTATAATAGCAAAGTGGGAAGGACCTTTATGAGCACTGGAATTAATTATGTTAATTCCCCCATATTTTGGCGCCATACGTGATTCTTTCTTGAAAGTAATGTCCTATTGCCCCTCCTTCCCACTAGATTTTCAAGATTTTCTTTGGATAATCATCCACTTTCCAAACTTGTTTGATATCTCCGGAATAACTACCTCCTCATCACCCTTCCTATTTTGAAACCCACCAGCCTCACCATCATTTTCCTCCTGCACTGGAACTTCCTTAGGAGGCATAAAAGTCTCTAGACACACCTCTTTCTTATGTCTAAAACAACCACATTCAAGACAAATGAGATGAATACCCTCATATTCAATCTTTTGAACCCTTATATGCAGCTTGAACTTTGATAAAAGATGTTTAGATAAATCTAATTCAACACAAATTCTTGCAAATTTTCCCCTCAAACAATCACAAGTATTAATAACTATTTTCACTGAAGTACCAACTTTTTTCCCCACTCGCATCAGAAAATGCACGTTATAATATTCTATGGGAAGACATGTAAAATGAACCCAACCAACAACTTTATTTATACTAGCCTCAACAAGAACAAAATATGGACTCCATCTCCTAATATTTAGATAATAATCTATCATCATCCAAGGACCATCAAATAGAGCATAATTATAATTCTTGATCGACGTGAATTTCACAAGATAAAAATCATTTTCAGTTGTAATGACTTCTATCATAGACTTTGGGCGCCATAACTCACGTAATCTTCTTTCAAAATACTTAAAACCTGTGGTTCTCCCTAACACTTTAACAATTAAGGTCAATCGCCATGGTTTATGAAGTCTCGCCTTTTCCTCCTTGGATACTTTAATGGTAGGACACTCCTCATCATCCAAATCCATTGCGAGCGGCTCATCTTTATCATCCAAAGCCTCATCCAGCGAATCCAAGTCTGGTATACTAAAACCGTCTTTAAAGATATCTTTGAAGGAGCGAAGGGGATCAACCTTGGCATTGCCTGTGCAATGTCTACTATCTCCGCCACAAGACTAACATTCTCAGATGTAGTCTCAGCAGACTCAACTGCCTTACATTTAACTTTTTTGATACTTCACTCAAGAAGGTCATTCTCCTCTAGAGAGTGGCTGCTAGGGTTTTTCATGATCTCCATTCAAATAGTTTTCCAAATTTTTATTCTCAAATTAAGAAACTTTTAATAGGATAAATAGATTTTTAAATATTTATCAAATGTAGTTTTGATTTTTTTTTTAACACTTGGTAGTTTTAATTTTATTCATTCTAAGAGTTTAATCTTAAAGAATGTAACATTTTTTATACTACATTGTGTACATATAGCTAAATTTACCAAGTTTCTTAAATAAAAAATTACCAAGATTTTAACAGTAAACAGACCAACTCCAAGCATCATATGATAAGAAATTTAAATAAAGTTTTAAATTTAAATTTTATATATAAAAAAATAAATATTTAGAAACCTAACCCGATTTTAAAATAATTGAAACTTCCGTCACAATTGAATATCAGTAAATAAAAAATAGACCAACTTCGAATGCCATGTCACTTAAAATAAAAATAATAATAATAACTACCCCTTATAATGATTAATGATTGCATGATTAGTGGGTCATTTCTAGAAACAAAGAACGAGCAACAGCATGATTGGCCACCAGTAGAGTCACTTTTATTTATTTATTTTAAAAAGAAACGCGTTTTGTTTTGAAACGGCAATCACGGGCACCTGCACTTTTTTTTAGACGGATTTTTGTTTTACTTTTATATTTATTTTTTCCAAAAAAAAAAAAGTTAAGATTTTAGAATTCAATCAGGCAACAAATTTAGTAAAAAATAATATTTTTCAACTTAATATTATTTTTATTTATATAACCAGCGTAAAAAATAATAAATAATAGAAATGATTTTTTTAAAAATAAAATAAAATAAATTGTAAGGCGCATGCATGCATACAGCACAAGTTGTGAGCTGGGAGGTTGGCGACAGATGAATTTGTCGCGCACGTAGACGCCGGGATGCAGGAGGAAGCTATTAAATGCACATGGAGATGCTGCTGAGTATTTGAGAGGGGAGTGTGGCACAAAAGTACATATAATTATTCTTTTACCCATTATTTCAAAAAAAAAAAAAAAAAATCTTTTATTCATTTTTAAAAGATGTTGTGAATATATATATATATATATATAAGTCCCTGGATTCCTGAACTAATCGATGTTTGATTGAGATAATTGAATTGTGTTTGATATAGACGAGTTTTATTAGTATTTAAAATTTTTGCTGTTAAATTCATGGAATTTATTACAACTAATCAAAGTTCTATTAGTTCTGATCTTATTACGGTAAAAATATTAGCACTTCGCAATCTACCATCCACGACAAGTTGTTCACAGCTGCAAAGTGTTCCGGGCATTCTTCGTGAGGCTAGTAGACCAGGAAATGCCACTATGACAAAGAGCTGTGGCCAGAATCAGAGCTAAGGACTACCTTGAACATGCATCACATGCTTTAACCTTGGCATTTCAGAGAATCACATAATCAAGTCCATTGGCAGTATAGAAACATTTTAGGAGAAATGGCAACTTTCTTACCTTATTTGTACCATTTACATGCTGAAATGAATAGGCATCTAAAGCATATACAAGGTTCATCCACAATCAGTAGCACTTGAACTCTACAGCAAGTCCTATAAATCACACTTGACAGAGTCTAGGCATTTAAAGCCTAAAGGCAGCAAATGGATTTCAATCACAATCACAGTCGGTTGACAGTTGAAACAAGGCTACTTGCTGAGTCTCCAACATATTGCCTTTCACATTACCTGTTCAGTTTTTTCTTCTTTCACACTTTAAGTCAACAAAATGGATAGGATACATTTTAAATGAACAAAATGGACAGGACAATGACAACACTATTGAATGAGCCTAGCAACAACGGAAGTGACAAAATCCAACAAACACCTTCCTAGAGCATTCAATTTTGAAATGCACGGATCTTAATCAGGAAAAGAGACCTCAGTAGAAACACATATTCGCGAGTGCATACATATATTTTACATTTCCTGAACAAAACGCCAAATTGGAACAGGAAATGCAAGTCATGAAAATGGAAAAAATGGTCTAATTATCGTAAGGTTGCTGCAAGCTTAATATAAGACTAACAAATTCAACAAATGAACAATGAAAACATTACATGTGCTACTGAAAAAAGAATAGTGCAAGTAATATAACTGCAACTGGCGAAGTGGCCTAGTGAACAGTAATTTTTATTCCCTTTGTTCAGAGTAATAGCCTACAGAATATGCTAGACAGCAAATCATCTGGACTTCTCATCACATAAATATATCATGATGTATTAGGTGAGGCCACAATCCCAGAATCAGCCTAGGCTGCCCATGTAGAGAAGTCTTTGGCTAGAAAAACAGACAAGATTTCGTGATAGTTTCATAGTTACTACAAAGCAATGCTAAAATACAATAGTGAGGTAAGAATTTCATACCAAGATCCATCAACAGCAGAATATAAGTGCCAATACTAAATTACTCGCATCAGTTTAAGTTTCTATCCAGCATTACAGTATGTGGTGATCATGTTTTCTCATGCGAACTTCAAGCACTCTCTAGACCCAAATCTTTCTTCCCCCTGCAAGGTGCAATAACTAACGCACCTGCAAAATGAAGGCATCAATCCTAACAAATGGTATAAGAAAACAGCATGGTTCTAGAAAAAGCAGCACCGGCGGAAGATAAAACAACATGCTATAGAGCTACCATGTCAATAATAAAGGTTTCAACTCTAAAATCCCAAGCGGAATGTGCTAAAATGCTGAATTTTGAGGAACAAAATCCAACCACAAACAAAAAGAATCTTCAAGCATGAACTTAAGTATGATGTTATAGTGGAATTTTAATAAAAGAATACAGGCAAACAAAATCAAGGAACAATTTATGAAGGATATACAGGCAACTTGGAACATGACATTGTATGAATTCAATTGCTCAAGTAACTCAACAGAGCAACAAGGAGGAAGGAAAAACTGTTTAATCAAACTAGGTGTAATCAATCACATAATCAACAAAAATCACAACTCCTAAATGTTCTGTCAGAACTCAAAGAAAAATTTATGAGTCTCTCTATTCATTCTTCCAAGCATACAAAATCAATGAAAAACCAAGATTTTGCAATTTGGAATCCAGAAATCTCTGTGAGAAGGACCATGGCAACACATTTGGATCTGATAGTGGTTGGCTGGACCATAACTTCTCAGCGGAGAGGCATGTCTTGAACATAAAAACAGCATTTCCAACTGATGTTCCAAAGAGCCAATTATGAACATCCCAAAGAACTTCTACAGGTAGCCCATCAACCAATATGGTATGATTCCCTCTGAATTTCCAGCGCAGCCGCTTCACCTGCATCACAGTCTTACAGTCTACTCGAACCACAAGGCACGGGTCGCTAACACCAAATGTGTCACATTCAATCACAAGATCATGAATTTGACCATTGTCGCAAAACTGAGCCTTGGTGCTAAACACCTTCTTGCCAAAAACATGCTCTCTCTTTGAGACAAAAACAGCACTGGAAGAAATGGGAGTGACACTGGTTTTCTTGAAAGCTTCTTTTCTCATATCCCCAAGAAGAAGAACCATTTGCCTGTCAACAACAACACCCACATAAAATCCTTCCAAAGGTTCAGGTCCAGATCCAAATTTAGCCGATGATAGATCCCAATAGATGTCAATTTTACAAGAATATGCTTCTAAACTCTTTGACCCTTTTCTTTTCGAGAACAGCCAGGGTTTAATGTCAACTTTACATAAACATTGATTAGCAGAATCATCCATGCCTACACTTAAGCCTTGACCCATCAAACTCTTACTCCAGGTAATAGTAATTAAGCAAGAACGGCCACGAATTCGACATTGATACACACAAGTAACTAAATTCTGTGCATTTTTACTAGCATTTGAAGACGAAGAATCAGCTACTTGTACACCATTTTCACCAAAGCAAGAAGGGAAATCTCTCATGTTTACTACAGAAAGAACTTCAATTTCACCACTATAAAACTCTCACTCTGGTCTTTTTACAAACACTTGAGCTCAATTTCGCATCTAAAATAAACAGAAAAAAAAAATTAAAAAAAAAAACTCAGAAATGGAGCAAACAGTAACAAGAACCAAAAAGACCCATACCTCAAAAACCCATCTAAAAAATGATTCAAAATCTGCAACTTAAGTCTTGATTTCATCTGGGTATCTTCTACTTTGATGCATTACTAGAAAAAAAATATATTAAAAAAAAAATAAGTAGCTTAGAGAAGGAGAGAGACGGAGAGAAGGGCAATCTAAATTGAAATGAAGACAAAATTGAGGAATGTAAGTGGTAAAGTAACTGTGCGAGAAGCAGACAAAAAGCAGACTAATTTCACTGTCAATGCCATCTCCAACAATAATTAATTAACTAAAAAAATTCTTTTTTTTTTTCTTTCTTTTCCATTAAACACCCATCAATCCAATTTTTTTTTTTTTTTTAAAAAAACTCAAAACTCCAAAATACAGAACAATTACCTTCCATGAAAGTGACAGGGTAAGCAGGCAAGGGAACCAAAAAAAGAGAAAGTTCAGAACTTTGAAAGAAATAGCAACTGGGTGTTGCTGGAAAGGCTGGGTTTTGAAGATTACTCAACACTGAGAAAGTAAAAAAAGGGTATTATTTTCTTTCTTTAAAATCAATGGCCTTTTTATTTTTTTTCTAATTTTTTGTTACCTGACATGTATTCACATGTAAACAGAAGAAGACGAAGAAGAATAAGAGTACGGTAGTATTATGATACTATACTACACAGTAGAGAAGAAGAGAGACCAGACCAGACCAGACCAGACCAATACCATATATACATTGAAACTAAAAAAAGAAAGAAAGAAAGAAACTGACTTTGAAACCTCCCTTCATTCATGGAACAGAATTAATGCAGTTAAAAAGTGGTTTAGTGTTGGATCCAATTGGAACAAGTTAATGCAAGCACGATCTCATTATGCCCTTTTATTTACACTTAATTAATTTTTTTATAAAAAAATAAAATTAAAGTGATGGAGAATTTTTTTTTGTTTTTTTAACAAACTAACTTCAATGATTAAATCTCTTTGTTTGAAATAGGAGAATTAAATTTTTGACCCTTTGTGACAGAATATTTATACTGTACATTACTTAAACCTAGGCTAAATGATTTATTTTTCAGACACGGAATTTTACATTAAAATTGAAGTTGAAGATTCAAATTTCTACTGTGTTGACCTTCCAAAAATATGGTTATTAAATATATATATATATATATATATATATATATATTGTAATGTATAGATATTTTGCAAACGTGGGTTACATGTTTTTATTGTTATGTTAAGCATTAAATTACATGTTTATCAGGGTAGTTTGACATCAATCTAGCTGGCACTCAGATTTTTTTTTTTTTGGGTTGTTGATAACTGTGTTATTGGTAAGCAATCATGTAATTGGGATTTGGGGTATGAAATTCTATAGATTTTGTTGAAAGATTAATTCAAAGAAAATCTACACAATATTATTCTGAAGATAAATTTAATAACATGACATTCTATTTATTATTTTATTAGGTTAATTAGATATTGAAAGATATTATTCCACAAAATAAAATCTAATTTTTCTAAAATTATTTTAATAAGAATGAAATGAATTAGTAAGATATTTTATTTAATTTGATACGTTAAATTTCACAGATAATTTTATCAATTGTTATATAGACATAAAACTTATGTTCCATAAAAATTTGTTTCTATTTTTTTTTTTGACAAACATACTCATCCAAATTAAATATTTTCCTCCTCTTTATACTTTAATTTACTTCTAAATAAAATTAAAAGAAAACAATAAAATGAAAGTGCATATCTCCATATAGAGCTCGGGTTTTTTTTTTTTTTTTTTAAAAAAAGACATTAAATCTAATTATTTTAATAACCTAATAATGTCTTTATCTATTTTGCTACTTATTTTACTCTCTCCGTGTATAATACACGCTTTTATATAAATGGTCAACTTTTTCCCATCAAATTTGCCCATTGGAACGTGTTTATCACGCATATATACAGCGCGTGCTTGCGAAAACTAAAGCTTCTATTTTAAGGACACGTTGATTTATCTGATTAGTGCTAATAATTACTTTTTATAAAGAGGATAAAGACGTGGGGTTCACGTGCTCTGTCCGTGGTAGAGTTCTGTGCGTTACAGTCCATTTTAGTTTGATTTCATTTGGGCCCTTCACAAAAGCCCAATTTTTTTTTTCTATTTATTTGTTTATTAATTATTAAATTAATTATTTTCATTTTCATTTTAAATTGAATTCAGTGGAAAATAAATTTGAAATTTATTTCAATCAAATACATTTCATCAATAAAAATGAATTTAGTGTTAAAGTAATTCTATAAAATTAAAAAGTTAAAATTTCAAATGAATTTTATAATGTGTTAATTTAAATGAAATTATACACTATTTAAATTTATAAATAAATTTTATAAAATTTATTTGAACCAAACACATTGTAATTCTTGATTTATCATTAGTTGATTTAAGTTAGATAACCTTTTAACAAATTTATATACCAAAAAAACAGTTTAATTTTTGACCGTGAAGTGTATTTCAGTTTGTGAATTGGAGATTTGTTGTCAATTTATGTTAATTGATAAAAGGAATTTTAAATTTTAAATCGTTAGAAATATATTTTTAAAATTTATTTAAAAATTAATTTCACAATATATTTGTGTAGATTTTTTTTTTTATTTTATAAGTCAAAATACTTGTGAATAAGTTAAATTTTTTATGCTAGTTCACTCTAAAAAATATTGTATAATACTGAACAGACTGATAAAATATACACCATTTTCAAAATTTAAATAGTGGTAACACTATGCATTGATTGACATAAATATAAAGAAAAGAGAAGGAAATAAGAGGGAAGAAGGGGAAAATTAAATTTTATTTTATTTTATTTTATTATTAAAAGTTAATAAAAATAAAAGAAAATTGTAGTTGAATTATTTCCATCCATTCCTTTTATAGAAGTTGAAATTAATTATATTTTAAATTGGAGTTTAAATTATTTGAATTGGAAAATACATTATAATTTAAAATTATATTTTATTTTAAACATTTCTCATTATTTTTTCTTTATTAATTAATTTTAAGTTATCAAATATACCAAAATTTATAGTTTTTATTTTCTTTTTTTTCTTTTTTATTTTTTATTTTTTTTTTAAAGTAGTTACCTTTCCTTCTATCTATAGTTGCCATGTACAGTGGTTGTCTCCAATAAGAGATCATATAACCAAAAAATTAAATGAAGTTTAATCAATTATGGCTGCATTTATAATATATTTTTATAAATTATATTAATAAAAAACGATTATATATAGTGAATTCCTGGAGTTTCATAAAAAATATGTTTTTTTTTTTAAAAAAAAAAATTGATAAGTAACTTGTAAGTAATTTTGGTGGGAAAATCTTTAGATTGGATTAGTGTATCACCCATGTAGATTTCGCATGGTACATGGGCATAAATGGACCGACATAGGCGCAATCATAGGATAAGCAAAAGTGTGAAATTTGATTACTTTTTTTTTTTTTCTTTTAGATTATGATTTTCACTTTGCATTATTAAATAAATGCAAATAAATCCTTACTTGTAACTCTTTCTTTAATTTGTCTGTCCTTTTCTGATATGCTTTATAAGCAGTTGTGGCCTTTAATGTCATGATTAGGTTTGTATCATTAAAAAATTGTCATGTATTTATTAAAAAAATACAAAATTTGATGTAGTGAAACAATTTAGATATAAAATTGTTAATTTTCCTATTTAGTTGTAAAGCCTCTATTTTTAATTAAACTAACAATCATTAGAATCAACTGATAGATAATTGTTATCATTTAAGTGATATTTCATATTCAAATTGTAATATATGTTGAAAGTTTTTTTTGGTTGCTTTTATAGTCTTATTCGAGTCAAGTTCAACCGAATTATAATTTTGAAATGGATAAAACAATAAAATAAACTCTAATTTTTTATATTATGCATATGTTTAGGCATATTATTTAACTGAGGCACTGTTTAAGTTTGTTTGAATAGAATAATTATACAAATTAAGTGATGATAGAAAAGAGGATAATGTTATAAATGGTGAAATATTAATTATTTGTATAATGGAGAAGAAAAAGATAAATTTGATGGAAGACAAGAAGAGGAAAGGAAGGGTGAAATGAAGGGAAGCAGCTTTAGCATTGTGAACTTTTGATAATGTGCAATGGTGCTTTTGGGACCTCTTTTTCATGAGAGTCTATCATATCTTTTAATCCTTTCTGCACCCATTTCTGGAGAAATTTGCAATCATTTTTTCTTGCACATTTTGATAGGTTTTTATAGCTTTTGACCTTCAAGAAAAATTTCATCAATCTTTTTTTTTGCCCTTTTACTTTTTTCTTTGTTCTGAGTGATAAAGAAGATAAAAAAAAATTGAATAAGACAGGACAACATACCAAATAAGTCAACTTGAAGGCTTCCTTTAGTTAGACATTAAGAAATGTTGAAAATTAGTCAACATTAATAACAATTTTTGTCAATTATTATGAAGTTTTTATTTTTTTTAGTATTAGTATAAACCTCTAATGTGTTAGTTATATCAATATTGTGAAAGAGAGGGTAAATTGTTCAGATTTTTGTATAATACCATTATACCAAATAAGGGGTAAAGATTATTATAAACTTAAATTAATTTTTCTAGTTATATGTATATGATTTGAACTCAAGAATTTTTAGTGGGTTGTTTTTATTTTTATTTATTTCTGATTGAGTTAAGAAGGAAAAATATTTGGTCTTGGTTTTTTATTGAGTGTCTTCTAATTTTTGGGTTATCCAAACAAAAGTTAATCTGAGCACTAGGTTTTTAATGATATGACTATACTATGTCCATTTATGTGTGGATAAGTAGGGGTATAAACAAGCTGAGCCGCTCGAAAGCAATTTGACATTCGGTTCGATAAAAGTTTGTTCGAGCTTGTATATTAAAACTCGTTTAATAAATAAGTCGAATTCAAATTATATAAAATTCAACTCGTGAAGTGTGCGAATAAGCTCCATAAAAAAAAATTGTGAATCAGTTCGTAATTTGAATGTTTACTAATTTGATGTTAGATATATAATATATAAATTCGTATTGTAAAAAATATTTTAAAAATATATTATTAGAAAATATTTTAAAAAATATATTATTAGAATAAAATTATTTTTTATTAAATATATTATAATTTATTTAATAATAATTTATTTTTAATTTTTAAATATATAATTTTAATTTATAATTTTTAAGACTCATTCAAATTTATTTAAACTTATAAATAATTTGTAAATATCATATGTAAAATAATAAATTCAGTTCAAGTTCGGCTAAACCAATCAAGATCAAAATAACTAATGCCCAGCATGGCTCGATTAATCACAACGTGTTTAAAGGTATGGCTTATTCTATGTCCATTAATAGTCTTTTACTTGGACTTCTGAAGGTCTTAAGGGAAAAATGGCCCAATTGAAAAATTGGTGGTGATGTGTAGGTCATGTTCCTCCTAACTTGATATTGCAAATGAAAATATATATATATTTTTTTGTTTTTTAATATGATTTGTATCTTTTCTCAAATCAAGCTAGAGGTGGATTATTAAACTATTATAAAATATTCGATCTGTCTCATAGTATATGGCTAAATTCACAACAATATCATTCAAAATAATGTAATAATGTCTGTTTGTGTTGCTTAATAGTTAAAATGTATGATATATAAAGGTTAAGGGCACATATTCATACCTCGTTATTTTTTGTGCTCTCCCCCAAATGTGTCATGAGAATAATTATTGATACCGTCTAATATGTTCCCGCTTAGTTAAGGGCTTCTTATCTTCTAAACAGGGATACTTGGATTAGTAAAAAGGTAGATCCGTCCGGAATGGAGACTACCCCAAAATAGAATCCTAAGTAAAGAAGGAACACTCTTCTACCAAGATTATAAGTCACTATCTCACACGGAATCTGACTCCTCCCAGGTTTGAGTATTGCTATATATAGAACCCTATATCCCTCACAAAGGGGCATCTCATTCTCACATATTCTAGCTATCTCGTATTTTTTGTACTTCTGTTTCTCTAACTTAGGCATGAGAGTATTCGTGGGGATTCTCCCCACCTTTCACCTTGCCTTATGTTCGTGGATTGCAGGATACCTAGCCCAGGAGTTTCAAAAACCAATTATCAAGTGGCGCCGTCTGTGGGAACTCCTTGGGAAAAGCCATTCATTTACTTACTAAGCTAAAGGCATCCTCACTATGACTTCTAGCCCACCACTAGCCCTAACTCCTGAAGCCGGTACCAATCCTTTTGCACCTATCCCTTCGACCGACCTCTCAGACCCTCTCCCAGTAATAGTGTTTCCACCCACCTTACAGCATGCTGGAGCCTCATCCGGACATATACCTTCACTCCCCGACAACACTTTAAGATACCCGTCCTTGGGCACAGACCTCCCGTATTACGCTCCGTTACAACACCATCGTTCAATACCTTATATACCCTTTCCGAGTCTACCAGAAACACCAGCAATAACCACCCAAAAATTTAAACACTGTAAACCAAACACTCAACCTCGATCAAACTAGAAGGGAAGCCATGATAAAAAATATTCAGGCACAAATAGCTTTGATGCAACAATAGCTAAATGCCATAATATAGAGTGGGCGCTTTGAGCAGACTCAAAATGATGATAACACAACACCTCGGCAGGCCCCAGGGACGAGCATGGGAAAGGGTAAAACGCCAGAAGGGGAGTGTAGTTCAACCATTCCGGCTCTTGATGATTCAAAAATAGTTCAGAAGGTTAAAGAAGCAATATGCAAAACCCGGACCAAACTAAGAAAGGAAGAAGAATGTGTTATAGACAACAGAACTTCGTTTATCAACAGAATAATTTAGACGGAGATCCCTACTAAGTTTAGAATCCTGCCGCCTGATTAGTACGATGGGACAGGAGACCCCATCAGCCATATATCAGTGTTTCGAACAAAAATACTGCTGCAAAATGTAAATGATGGAATCATATGTAAAGTTTTTCCAAGCACACTCATAAAGAATGCTCAAAAAGTGGTTTCATCGACTCCTAGAGAATTTTGTCACTTCTTTTGAGGATCTGGCAGAACAATTTCTTATTAGATTCACCACCAATATTCCCCTGGCCAAAAACATCAACGATTTTTGGATATGCCAGTAAGAAGTTGACGAATCTTTATAAAGTTACCTTGACCATTTCAATAAATAACCATGCAAATTGAGCATCTTGTTGATGAAGTCTCCATAGAAGCTTTGAAAAATAGCACTAGACTTAGTAAGCTTAAAGACAAAATAATGACTAAAGAACTGAGTACCTTTGTAGAAGTAATGACAATAGCGGTCCGGATGATAAAACTGGATGAGGACAGAAGGATGCAACGGGAGGAAGATAGGCCATTGATCAAGGATGAACGACCGAAACACAAATGAGCAAGCTTCCTAAAAATGAATTTTAAAAATTCGGCAGAAACATTTAACAGGGAAGCGGACAGATATACACCCTTGAACACCTCTTGATCCAAAATCCTCATGTGGGTTAGGCAAAGTGGAGTTAGGATCACCCCAGCCAAGAGAATCAGCCCAAGTCAGAGATTTACCTAGGATAGAGGACAGTACTGCCAGTATCACTGGGAATACAGGTATGACACGGAGGGCTGTAAAGAGCTGAAGAATGCCATCGAAAGACTGGTGCAGAGGGGAAAGCTCAATAATTTCACAGATGCACCAAGAAGAAGCGAAATCTCCAAAAACTAGGAGCATGACAAGCTGGAAGCAAAGAAAACCTGGAGGGAGTCGATTGGAACAATCAACATGATCATAGGGGGAGAAAACACTAAGAAGAGATTAAAGCGAAGTCGAGGAGAAAAATTAGTACCCAAGAGAAGCGATATTGTGTTAAATTCGAAAGATGATTTGTATGTACACCACCCCCATTGTGATGCTCTAGTAATAACTATGTGCATAAATAAGTATCGGGTAAAAAAGGTATTGGTGGATAATGGAAGTGCTATCAACGTATTATCCTAGAATGCATACAAAGTAATGGGTGGCTCTGTCACCAACCTGAAGGCCATCCAGAACCCCATCATGAGTTTCTGTGGAGGAATTGTGCAACCAATGGGAATTTTTGAACTAAACCTAGAATTTGGAAACTAAAATGATGAGGAGACAAATGTCATCCGAGCTGTATTCAACGTGGTGGATATACCACTGGCCTATAATAGGATTATAGGATGACTGAAACTCTATGAGGCAAATGCAGTCACCAGCATCCGATGCTTAACTATGAAAGTTCCAGTCAAGAATGGAACCCTTACCATTTAGGGAGATCAGCATATGGCCAGACAGTGTTACCAGATGGCCATAAAGCCTAATGTGGAGCCTTTTCCTTTAGAGGCATGGGAAGTTGAGAAGCAAAGCGTAGATCCACAATTAGTAGGATACATGGAGAACTTACAAATCAATCATAACAAGTAGAAGACACGGAGAACTTACAAATCACAGAAGGAAAGACCGTGAAAATTTACAATGCACTTAATTGGAATATCAGAGAAGAAATAAGGGAAGTCCTTACTGTTAGTGATATGCACTAGGTCAATCATTTGTGATTATGTATTGACTTTCTTATTTTGTTAATAAAGAGGTATTATATTATCATTTGATTTTATGATAATTACATGAATGGTTAATTCTTACTAAGGCCATCAAGTATGTGACTTGATAGTAAAACCCTTAGATTAAAATAAGAGTTCTATTCTAATTATCCCTAGCCATTTATTCATTATATGAATTTTAAAGTATTAAGGCTAGTATGATGTTGATTGATGGTTATGTTTTACTAATCATAAATATGAGATATTAAGTCAACTCATAGGTACATGATGAGAGATCATGTACTGGATTGACCCACTATGAGAATGCTACATAGATTATTGTCATAAGTATTTCTTATCATAGTAACTTTATTTCGATCCTTTGACCTTGAAATCATTATGGATTTCTACATAGCTATTTTATGTTTTGACACATTCTAACATTGTCTTTAACTGGACGATTAAAAGGATGTTGTTGGATATAAAATTAGTTATGTGAGGAATGTGAGTGATTTAGAAGGAATTTATCCTTTATTAATATGAGAAAGATATCTAAAGGCCCCTTGATGAGATAGACTGAAGGAAAATGCATGGCCATGATGAAATGAATTGATAAAGAGTTATCATTTTCAGTCTACTTGGAATCAAGTCATAATATTGAACTATATAAGGATGACATTCTATGCCTTATGTTCAATTAAGATATCATGTGATAAAGGGACAATAAAATTCACTGTAATTAGGTTATGTCGGATTATTGACTTCACATGACTTGGGTAGTCATAATGTCTTGCTAGAGGCCACTTATGACTTGTAGGCCTAAATAGAGATTTAGGCCCACTGCCAATGTTATGTGAACCTACAAGGTCACACACTTAGAATAAGCCCAAAATGGATATGGGTTTAATAAGCCCAAAATGGATATGGGTTTAATAAGCCCAAAATAAACTCTGTGGAAATAAATAATTAAAGTGTTTTATTTATTTATTTATTTGTTTATTTATTTAAGATAAATGTTATTTTAAATAAATAAATAAGATATTATTTTTGATTTATTTTTTAAACAAAATCAGAATATAATAAATGGAAAATTACCAAAAGGTCATTGGTAAGTGAAACCCTAATTTGGAGTCTATAAATATGTTATATTCTCTAGGGTTTCACACACTTGTTTTTCCTGCCTCTAAATTCGTCTTCTTTCCTCTTAGAAAACAAAGACAAAGTTTTTCCTTTTGTTCTTGATTTGTGAGACAGTTAAGGAGGTTACTAGCACACACACTCAAATTCATTTTGTGAAGGGCTGTTCGTGTGGATACCTATAAAGGACGCATCCTTTTAGAGACATCTTGATCCGAACAACCAAGCCAAAAAAAGCTCGAGATAAGGTGTCACCGGTGTGAACCTCCTCTCATCCTTCTAGAGCATCTTACCTCTTCTACATTTTGGTAAGATTTTAAAACCCTAGATTTAATCAAGTAGTCGAATTACATGGATCCAGGCTTGGGAACGTGATAAAATTTTAATTTTTTAGCTGCGTTTGTATCACGAATCCCAACACTTACTAGAAACTTAGAGGATTTTGCTTCACAAGCATCTAAAATCATCGACGTGGACCCGTAAGTTGTCTGTCACTGCCTAAACATCAAATCGGGAGCCAAGCCAGTAGCACAGAAAAAAAAAACCTTTGCCTATGAAAGGTAGAGAATAATTGTTGAAGAAACAACGAAGCTATTAGTAGCTGGGTTTATTAAAGAATTTTCTCACCCGGAATGGGTAGCCAACGTGGTACTCATCAAAAAAGCAAATGGGAAATACAGAATGTGTGTAGACTACACTGACCTCAACCGAGCATGCCCTAAGGACAACTACCCATTGCCCATGATCGACCAGCTCATCGACTGCACCACTGGTCATGGATTATACAGCTTTGTCAATGCGGCACAAGGTTATCCCCAAATCCCGATGAAGGAAGAGCATCAAAAGAAAACATCCTTCATCACCCATGAAGGATTGTATTGCTACAAAGTGATGCCCTTTGGACTGAAAAATGCCGAAGCCACATATCAAAGAATGATGAACTAAGTCCTCCAGGACCAGATTGGCACAAGCATAGAAGTATATATGGACAACATTATCATAAAAAACAAACATCTAGAACAACACCCATCAGATGTAGATCGGGTTCTCCGGCTACTAAGCAAATCTAGGATCAAGTTGAATCCTAAAAAATGCGTCTTTAAAGTCCAAGCAGGCAAATTCTTGGGATTCATGATATCTCACCAGGGCATTGAAGCCAATCCAGAAAAGATGGAAGCCATACTCAACATGGAAGCACTGAAGAGCATCTATGAGGTACAAAAGTTAAATGGCAAAATCATCGCATTAGGGCATTTCATTTCTTGCTCGGCTAGGCGGTGTCTACCATTGTTTCGAGCTCTCAAAAATTTTAGGAAGTTTCAGTGGTCCGCTGATTGCCAGGCGACATTTGAAGACATTAAAAGATTCTTATCCTCACCACCCCTACTTAACTGGCCCGTCCTAGATGAGATATTGTATTTATACCTTTCTATTGGCAGAGAATACATCGCCTCAATACTGGTAAGAGAAGAAGGAAGCCAGCAAAGTCCAGTCTATTATGCCAGTAAAACGCTTTGAGGACCTAAAATTTGGTATCCCATATTGGATAAACTAGCTATGGCTGTGATCCACACCTCTCAAAAGCTTTAACATTACTTCCAAGCTCACTATATCGTTGTCTGATCCTATTTCCCGCTATGAAAAATCTTACAAAGATTGGAGACCTTGGGCAAGCTAGTACAGTGGTTGGTATTACTTAGTGAATTCGATATTGACTATGAGCCCAGTAGTAGATGAAAGCCTAGACATTAGTAGATTTCATGCAAGAAATGGCTCTGGAAGATATAACCTTGGCCAAAGCACCAGAATGGAAGCTCTATATTGACGGAGCATCCTCAGGTCAAGGTTTTGGTGCTGAATTAATCCTCAGAGGACCACATAAGGTTCACATTCAATATACAGTCCGTATCGAGTACAACACAACCAACAATGTCATTGAGTATAAAGCACTCATTACAAGATTGAAGTTAGCCATCGAAGTTATGGCCGAACACCTCATCATATACTAGGACTCCTAACTGGTGGTCAACCAAGTCAGTGGAACGTTCTAAGTTAAAGACACCTGCATTGCCAAGTACGTAGACAAAGCCAGATAGCTCTTACAACACAATGAATGGGACGGAGGCCGATGGGAGATCATCCAGATTTCCAGGGAAGAAAATAATGAGGCCGAATTCCTGGCCAAGTCCACAGCTGAAAACAGTTAAGCATTTCAGGATATGAATTTCATTGAGTCACGAACCAATCCTAGCACAGAAGACCCAAAGTTTTGGAGATACAAGTAGTCTCAGAATGGATGTGACCGATAATCCAATACTTGGAGCACGGAATACTCCTACAAGATAAATTGCAAGCTCAGAAACTCAAAACCAAGGCAGCCCATTATTCCATCCATCAAAGGGAGCTCTACCGAAAATCCCTTTCACACCCATGGTCTAAATGCTTCTCATCAGAGGAAGGAAATTACATACTCTGAGAGATCCATGAAGGAATTTATGGAGCGCATGAATCCCATTATGCACTCACTTGAAAGGCACTACTCCAAGGGTACTATTGGCCCACTATGTCTAACGATGCCCAGCAGCTAATGCAAGCATGTCCCCAGTGCCAGCACTATGCTCGACTCAATCACAAGCCTTCCCGCCCCCTGCATCCCATCGCCAGCCCTTGGCCATTCGCTATGTGGGGAATGGACATCCTTGGTCCTTTCCCTCCCTCTACCTTCCAGAAAAAGTTCTTAATTATGGCTATTGACCATTTTACTAAGTGGGTAGAAGTAGAGGCAGTCCTAACTATTATAAAAGCCCGGATATAACACTTCTTTTGGAAGGAGATCATTTACAGATTCGACATCCCCCACACTTTACTTATGGATAATGGAAAATAGTTCGTTAACAATAAGTTCAGAGGCTTCTACTCAGACCTCGATATAAAGCTTTGCTTCACCTCGGTAGCCCACCCATAGACAAATGGACAAACAGAAGTCACCAATAGAATTCTCATGCAAGGATTAAAGAAGAGACTTGATGAGAAAAAGGAAAATTAGGTCAAAGAACTCAACAACGTAATCTGGGCCTATAGAACCACACCTTGATCATCCATCGAAGAGACACCATTCAGGCTGACCTATGGCATGGATGCGGTAATCCCAGTGGAAATTAGTTCAAAAAGTTACCAAGTAAGCCAGAATCTCGATCACACCATCAACAACATTGATGCCCGAATATGTTTAGACCTACTAGAGGAATGAAGAGAACAAGCAGTAGCCACAATTGAAGCACATCGGTAAAAGGTGACACGGTATCATCGCCAATGACATCACCCAAGACAATTCAAGTTGGGAGACTGGGTACTCAGAAGAGCAGATATTAGCTAAGGCAATTCAAGAACAGACAAGTTAGGTCCAAATTGGGAAGGTCCGTACCAAATCTCAGTAAGCACAATTAAGGGAGCATACAAACTAAGAGAAAGAGGAGGCAAAGAACTACCATGATTTTGGAATTCAGACTCTCTCAGAAAATACTATAATAAGATTGTATTCAACATATGATTCAATAAAGTCTCTCTTCATTAATAAAAATGCCTTTACAAGAGATTGGTTATAAAAAAAAATACATATACATATCTACTATTCTATATGTACATCCGGACCCCCAAGCCCGAAAACAGAGGGGGAAACCTCATCAATAGTCTCTAGATGCACTATAGACCTAATAGCAATAGTAGCCTCCACAGTATCCCTCATAAGAGCAGCACTGCCCTTTTGATGGGCATCCTCTTCCGCAGCAAGTTTGGCAAGGTTTGCCAGTGTTATTTGATCCAATCCCCCAGATCCAGTCCTGAGTCTTGAGCGAGCAAGATCCTCTTACACTCAGTCTGATAAGCTTTAAGAAATGCCCTACTATGCCTTGGTATGACTTTTTATCACTCGCTCAGGATTTCTCAAGCTCAGCTAGCTTTCTCTGGAGCTCAGCAATTTGAAGGTCCTACTCTTCGATCCTCCTCGTCTGCTGGGCTTGGCTATATTCCAACTCAAAAACTTTGATCTGATTCACCTCAGCATCAAACTTTTCCTTAGCATATTTTGTCTGGCAGAGCTCTAGGGCTGCCTTCGTGCCATCCAGCTTCTTCTCAAAATTGATGGTTGTGGTTCCCACCTTGGTTTCCTTTAGGTTGTACTGGCTCTTCAGGTAAAAGTACTGATCCTTCACCAGCAGTAAGGCCTGAGTCATCTGTCAATAGCAAAAAGTTAGCGTTAAAAAGAAGCATATACGATAATAACATCAGTAGCAGAAGCTAACTTACTTCTAATGAATGGCCAATCATGGAGTCAAGCAACCCCTCCGGGCCCTCATCAGACCAACATTGCATATCCCCGGGTAGCCTTAGCGATTCAGCGTATTGATCCCGTACTTGGCTATTAGAGATACTCGGGGGCTTTATCCGCTTCAATATCTAGCCCCTCATATCTGGACACCCAGATAACTTTAGGCACTGAACGTAAATGTCCTCATCAAGCCCCTTCGTGTTTGACTTCGGATCAATCAAGTGCCTCTTTCTTTGGCCTACCCATTCCGGCTGTGCTATTTCCACCACGTTTTGCCTTTGGGGTCAGTAGGAACCGCTTCAGGTGCCATAGGAGCTTCGAGTTCTGGGGAAGGAGATACCTACACTTCCTCTGGAGCAGCCGACTCATCAACTAATGAAATCCCACCTGTAAAATAAAAAAAAGTCAACCATCTACAGTCGTAAAAATAGATCAAGTCAGAAATATAACTCAAAGTAACACAAACATACCAAGGGAGTGAATGCAACTCGGATAGACTCTCCATAGGCATCTCCTGGACACATCCTCTGCTGATTGAGCTTCTGCAAGCCCATTGAGATGTAGTTGTAAAACCATCTCCGTATCATGGTCAGAAAGTCTCACAAGCCGACTCAACTTATGACACTCGTCAGACCACATCTGTCGGACATCCAAGAAGTCCGACTGATGCTCTACAATAAAAAAATGGTGTCTCCACTTCTTGTGGAGATCCGGAAGTTTTATGAAGAGGGTATGGTTAGGCACAACCGACAGGAAAAACATCAGCTCTCTCTTCTTTCTAGTCAGCCTATACAGGTATCAAAAAATATCTAAATCGGGTTCTTTTTTATTAAGATCCAAGTTTTTAACTATTTTTATATTGTATCGGGATATGCAGTATTAATAATTTTTAATATATATATTTGATTATTTAATTATTTTGTTAATAATTAATGTTATTTTAAGTTTATTTAAAGTTTTCTACATAAAAATTTTCCCGAAACCTATTATTTTGGGAAATAATACTTAAATAATAATTTATTGTTTAATGTTATTTTATTTTATTAAATTATATGGTTCCATGCATGATCATTATTTTGTGTATTAATATATATACATATACATGCATATATATTATTATTATTAGGGTTATTTTTTTTATAAAACTCATCTCCCTCACCCTCACCCCCTCCCCTCACTCTGCAATTCCATTCTCCTCCATTCAGAGTGCCTCCCGGAGTGCCACCGTCCTCTCTAGCTGCTTCGCCACCCTCCTCCACCTTCTCCGGCGCCGGTGGTTGCTGTGGAAGTCGGAATTACCGAAACTCTCATCTGCTTCGTTCAAGGCATTTTTGGTCACCAAATTCGGTGGTTCCAGTGCCGTTGAGCTCCTAGAACTCTATAGAAGTCGATTCCAACCTTCTTGTAGCTTGAAAACTCATTTTGGTAAGGATTTGAGCTTGATTTCATTTTTAGCCTCTTTTGTTTCTTGATTTTTTTGAACTTTGATTTTTGAGATTCAAGCTTAATTCCTTCACAAAAGTTGATTCTACTAGCTCAATCTACACTTTGGAATTTATTTTGATTTTTGTGATTTTTTGATTATTTTCTAATTTTCATAAATTAATTAATTAAATTGTGAAATTATAATTTTTGGTGTTTATGGTGGTTGAAAATAATTATAGAATTTAATTTATAATTTTTGTGTAATTAATATAATTTTATTTAGTTTATGTGAATTTTAGAAATATATGTTAAATATGTATTTTGTTAAAATTAATTGTTTAATTGAGTATAATTGTTGATTTTATTGAATTATATATTGAGAAAATAATTTTAGAGTAATTATATAATTTTTAGTGAAGTTTTGAGTAATTATAGTATATTATGTGAATTTTTATATACTAGGGGTATTTTGGTAATTTGGTAGTAACTATAGTTAAATATTAATTTTAATTGGTTTTAATAATTATTTGAGGTATAAAAATGATTTTTACAAATTATTTACTATTTTTAACTAATTAAAACTATTTTTCAAAAATTATTTTCAAATTATATATAATATACTATTTTTGTAAATAAAATGGATTTTTAGTAATTTTAGTATGTTTTTAGGCTAATTGAATAATTTGGATTTATAAAATGAATTTCTATTAATATTGGTGTATTTATCGTGAAAAATTGATTTTTAATAATATTATATTAATATTAGGGTTTTTAACTAAATATTGGTGAAATAATTATTTTTAATGTTTAAATATGTAAATTGCTATATTTTGGTATATATAAAGGGTATTTTTGGGTATTTATGGAATTTTAATATATTTTATGTATATCTTGTGAATTTTGAATATCGATCGGTAGAATTGCAGTTTGAGGTCCGACTAAGGAGTTTTGAGGATTCTATATTCAAAGTGTATTTTTCTTGCAGGATTGACTCTACTTTCTAAGTAGAGAGATGTCTATTTTACAGAGGAGATTCTGCCGAATTTTTGATAGATTCTCATAAACCGTGACATCAGGTTTGATTCTATATCTGTCTGTGTCTAGAATTCTAGATGAGTCTCTAAAAGTTAAGTTAGATTTGTCCTGATTTCATGTTGTAATTTGATTGTTTAATTGCGCCGAGACCGAGGCCTAGTGGACCAGGCCCGTCGGACCCATCTTGTGGAGCGCATAACTGTGAGTTGTTATTTTATATATACGTGTATTTAGGTTATATGTTTTAGAAATATATGTTTTAATTGCATGAATTATGCATAAATTGCTTTAATAAATGATTAGTATATTTTTTGTATACTTTGAAATAAATGCATGTTTTATTCTTGATTTATACCTAAATTGTTTTTAAGTATATATATGGTTTATTTTATAATTGAACTAAATTTATCTAACATATATATACTCGAAATATACTTAATATATTTTAGGTATATTTCTAGTATATATATGGTTTATATTGCCATTTAATTTGATATCATGCATCATTTATTTTCTGAATGTATGCTTTATTTTAATGAAAGATATTGATAGAACATGCTTTCTAGTGGGCAGTACTAGGACCAAGTACGTACTGGTACGACAATAGATTGTAGGTTAAATTACTAACCTATTTGTGAATTATGACTGAATTGATTTGATTGATGTGAGATGTGATTTGAGAGTGTGATTGCTGTAGCTCGGTTGATCAAGTGTCTCGGGGCCAATTACATTGACAGTCAGACTGCTGGAGCTCGGTTGACTTAGTGTCTCGGGGCTAGTCTACTGTCCAAATGGAATAAGTGAATTTATTTGGAACTAAGTGAGCTTGTATGGCTAGAGTGTTGTCTATTACTATTTGAGGTTGCGATTATTTAGGGTTCTATCTGATGCTTCATAAATGTAAACTGCTTACTTGAGTTTATTTTGTATTCTAGACACTGCAGTAGTGGTTGTATTTAAATCTGTTGAGAGTTGTATTTATATTTATGCATGTATGAGATTTTATATCAGAGTGTTTCTCTGAAGGTTATATTAAAGGATTTTATTTATGATATATATATAAGATGTGATTTTATGTTATTTAAGTGAACTGAGAAGTTATTATTTTTATATTTGAGATTAAATTTTTGTTGTACAAATATTTTATTTATTATATTATATTGCATGCTTTTATTTTTTAGGCTTGCTATGGGTTCTAGATTCAAAAGAATTCCCATTCCCTAGCGCCGATCATGGGCCCTGTTTTGGGTCATGACATTTTCCCTCTTCATACATCAGTTGGATGAACCTGGTCAGTATTCTATAGCTATTCGGATGAATCTAAACAATTGCTATGTTATTCCTATTCAAAAATTCCTTCACAAAGGGATCTAGAGGAAGTTTCAAACCCCCCCTTCTAGCTGGTCAAAATAAACTACTAATTTACTTAGCCCTAACAGGGGGGTATGGGCCCTAAACCTCTTATCTACGGTGTGAAGGGTGTAATCGACGGGGATACAGAACCGCCTCCGGTACCACCCCAGTAACTCACCATCTACATTTAAGATAAAAAGGTCGGAACTAACTTCTTCCTTTGGGGCCATAGGAAAGAAGGAAAATACACAATAACAGAAATAAGGAAAAAGAAGAAGAAGAAAAACAAAAAGATCACCAGGTTGCCACAAGCAAAAATCACGACAGGCAGAAAGGAAAATAGCAGAGGCAATACCAATGTAGCGAAAGCAAAAATAATGAAAAAACAAAGAAGCAAAATACGCCAGTTGATAAGTGCAATAATACTTATAAAGACACGGAAGGATTTAGAAGCATGCCATTAACTACCCTCATTATTGTTGCGTTCCTCCCTAGGCTATCAGGGGCCTTTTGGGGATAAAAAAGCCCATTGGATGAGAAGTCACGACAATGACGGCAGAAACATTTTGTTTATTGACATACGAAATGATGCATAACCCATACGATTTAAACTTTGAATCCCTAGGAGTTGAAGCGATGCCACCACGTGTCGGCCCGCCCACATTTCAACTGTGCCGCTTCATCAAACTATTTGGAAAGCATCCAAGCAATGCTTTTAGCCCATTCCGGGTATTCGAGCATCTAAGCCTCACTCATCTAAGTCCAGTGACTAAAGCTGGCACCCTCAGGTCGCTTCCGTAGTACTGAGGTTTCGAGTATGTAAGCCTCGCGTCCATGTACCGAGCATCTAAGCCTCACGCATTTAAGCCCAGTGACTGAATCTGGCACCCTCAGGTCGCTTCTGTAGTACTGAGGTTCCGAGCTTGTAAAGCCTCGCGTTTATGCACTGAGCATTAAAAATCCAGTGACGACTAGTTCCGTCATGTCGTTTTCGAACGGACGGATTAATCTATTATTGTGCTCCTACACACTTGGCGGATATCCAAGCTTTACAAATTGCATTTCAACAACAACTGTCTTGAGACTCGGCATTGAGCTTTACTCTTTCACTATGACTGAGGCTGGCCACCTCAGCTCACTTGTCTCTATCACCGTATGATACCCCCTATATGAAAGCATCAGAAACCTACCTGGACACGACAGACATAAATATCCGAATACACCCGGGGGGGGGGGACTCTTGATATCGTTTAATATGTTTTTGCCAAGTTAAGGGCTCCTTATCTCCTAAACAGGGACACTTGGATTAGAAAGAAGACATATCCGTCTGAAATGGGGACTACCCCAAAGTGGAATACTAAGCAAAGAAGGAACACTTTCCTACCAAGATTATGAGTCACTATACCATACGGAATCTGACTCCTCCCATGTTTGAGCATTACTATATATAAAATCCTATATCCCTCACAAAGGGGCATCTCATTCTCACATATTTTAACTATCTCATATTTTTCCTACTTCTATTTCTCTAATTTAGGTATCGGAGTATTTATGGGGATTCTCTCTACCTCTCACCTTACCTTCTGTTTGTGGATTGCAGGATACCCAACCCAGGAGTTTCGAAAACCAATTATTAACTATAAGGTTAAAAAAAAAAATAGTACAAATATTCAATTATTATTAATATATTTTATAATTATTTTGTTTTTTATAAAGTAAATTTTACTTTAATTAATAATTATCATTGGATGAGATAATAGATTATAATCTTATGATAATAAAAGTAAAGTAAGAGTAAATTACAATAAAAATAAAATTACATTATAATTTCTCATTATTATTAAATCAGATAAAAATTAATTTTTAAAATTAAATATTTTTGAAAAGAAATAGTCATTGAATCACTCTCTCTCATTTTTTGAATATATCTCCTTGATCACTCCTCACTTCTTTTGTTCTTATTCACATGGAATTTTATTCAAATCTCTAACACTTGCAATCATTTACATAAATAAACTGACACGATGATTATCTTAATGATCCTGATATTACTTGTCAAATGATGATTTCATAGGACAAATTAACCAATTGAGATTGCAGCAGCTTAAGTGCAAAAAACAGCACTAACCAACCTGCCAAATGAGTCTTAAAACAAGGATAATTACTAAAATACAATCTTAAACATTAAATTATTATTACACTTCCATGTTAGCTGGACAATCATATGCCAATCTTTGTCCTCATTCATTACAAATATCATATAAGTCAGGAGCACCCAATAGAAGCTCAGACATAGTGAGCTATTTGTCTGTTGTATCTGTTGTTTTGGCAGAAGAAGAAGAAGAAGAAGGTGATGATGATGATGACTAAACATTCTTCTCTAGTTATAGATGCATGGATAAGAGAAGCACAAGAAGTTTCAAGATTGGTTGAGGATATAGAGACTAGGATCAAGAACAAGGACCTTGAACAACAACATAAGCTTAAAAACAATGCTAAATCCAAGGTTTTAGAAGTTGGTGTCAAGCTTGATCGCCTTGAATCTCTCCTCCTTAATCCACCTTCAACACCCGTCTTGTAATGTTTCATTTCCCACTCATTTTTATTTTTCTGGGATTTTGTTGTTGTTTTATATTCTTGGTTTTCTTGGAATCAGTCCTTCTATTTATTCTTTGAATTGTTTTGTTTATTAAAGATGTGTAATTTCTTATGTTCTATGCATCCCTAGCATTGAAAGATAAGGATTAGTACTTAGATGATGATGTTTTCTTTAATTTTCAAAGATTAGAGAGTTCGTAGCCTGCATATTTTATGAATTGTCAAGATGGATTTCGATTAGATTGCTTAACTAATGTGTTGTGGAAGTGTTTTGCAGAGATATAGATGATTTAGAAGTCAGATGGAAAATGCTCTCAGACTTCAGGCTAAGAACAAGAGCACTTGTTACCGGTCTCTATACAGTACCATCCAAAAAGAGGTATGTTTCTTGAATTAAATTGAATGCAGATCATGAAGCACAAATCTATTCTTGAGTATATGAATCATTTTGATACTTTGCATTACTTATCCCTTGAAATTATATCAGTATCATTACTGGATTAGGGCGTTAAAAATATTATCAAATCATGTCTCTCTTGTTCAGTTTAACATAAAAAGGACGGTAACAAGACCAATGATTTTCTGCAACTATAATCTAGTTGTATGGCTTTGACTGATGGGATGATCATTTGATTGGCATGAATGATACATGTGCTACTATTACTCCACTTTCAGGGAAACAGGCTTGCCTGGTGCAAATACCCAAGGAACCAATCCAACCGACATTGATGACCAAGGTACTAATTAATCTACTCATGTAGGTTCAAGCACACAAATCTCTTTATCTAACAGTATCAATGCTTGTGAGAATAATTTTACACACAGCTAAGGTTTCTATCACTTCCTTTTGCTTTATGGTATCTTAATATTCAAACAGATTCTCATAGACAAATGGACTTCGAGTTGTTCTGATACTTGGAAAGCCTAACATTGACGCTTTAAGAAATAATGATTCATGCTTTAATCCCAAGTGTTGGCTAAGTCTTTTCTTTACATTACAATGCAGATCATATGAAGCCCTTCTTCTCAAAAGATAGACCAGAAATGCTCAGGCCTCTCGTTGTAAGTATCATTATCCATATGAAGTTGCTCTTAATTTTATGCTCATCAGGCTTCTAATTTTTCCCATTTTGCTTCTGCTACTTCATGCAGTCAGAGGATGTGGCTCAGAATCGAGTGCAAGTACATTCTTTAATCTTTAAATATAAGTAAATCATCTTTTAATTTTGTTTACATTTTCTTTCCGGATAATTCTTTAACTTTTATCTACTTGTATGCTTAAGGAGATGACTCCAATGAGTGTCCTGAGGATGCTGTGTTGGACTATCTTTCTGCTTCTTGGAGCAGCTGGGCTTCTTTTTCTCCTGTTCATCCTCTGTGCAGTTATATAATCTATCCACTCTTCCAAGGGATGTACAGCAACTGGAGATGTATTTGTCATTGCTTCTTCGTGATGTTGAAGCTTCACATAGTTGAGAAGTCAGAAAAATAGCTACATTGTTCACCATTATTTATGTTTCTCTGCACTTGGCAGCCTCCAATAACCTTTAAAAGGGAAGAAATGATGGCAATGCTTCCAAACTTCACTGGTTGTCAATCAGGGAACATCTTCAGTTGACCGTATTGTATCAAGTTCTGGTCTTTTCGAGACTGGAAATAGAAGAAATAAAGTTTAAGATTGAAGGCTACAACAAATCTGCAGATAGGAGGATGACACCCGCCGGGCTTCATTTCCAGCACAGCAGCATGCAGCAAATGCTTGAGGAGGATTAATCTACCAGAGAATGTGGAGACTGTATTCCAGTTCTCATGTTCCCTGCAGGAGTTACTGTAGTGTCGCTTGAAATTTTTTTTGGCAAATGCTGCTAGAATGAAATACAAAGAAAGTGTTTGCTTAATTATTTGTATGCTGAGAACAAATTAAATACTTAAATATATCTTGTTAACCATACAAATTTTCTTAGAACAGACAACCTTTTTTTTTTTGTGGGAACAAATGTGTAGTTACATCAGAAATTATTCAAGGAAAAAGAAGCAAGTTAGGAGTAGAATTATAGCCTCTTCTGTCTGTCACATGGGGGACATTTGAAAAATGTTCAAAAAGCCGATGATTCTGCACTTTCACAGAACTGTAGTTTGCTTGTTTTGCCTTAAGTATGATTGACATCAATGGAGGGCAAGCTTTTGGTGCAGCTGGTAAGGTCCTTTAGTGACCTCGAAGCTACAAGTTTTAGCGCTTTATGCACCGCGTGAGCCCTTATGTTTGATAGTAGTAATACAGGATCCAACAATATACATATAATGGCTTCCAAACTGAAGTCTGAGAGGCACTCAATAGCCATATAAATACATGTAATCAAAGAAGAGATACGTAGCAGAGCACACGAATTCTTTGCGACCATAATATAGGGAAGAGATGGTAGCACTTTCAAGTGAAAAAGGAAGATTAGACATTGCACCAAACGTTCACAATAAATGTTATTAATTAGCATCTTTGGCCTGCAAGGGAAGGGAATGCAAACTAGAAATGGTACTCTATAATTCACCTTTGTCTACGCAAAGGCAAGGCCAACATATCATATCTCTGCTTTTCTTTGTGAAGTTTTCTTCTCTCCCTCTGCCTTTCCTTATATTCTTCATTGCCTTCCACCTACCATGAAACCATCCATTTTCCTCAAATGGGTTGGCTCCAATCCTTCTTCTCTCCATTGAAGAAGCTGTGGTTTCGGATGCACTCAACTCATACAAAGCGTACCATTCTCTGAATTTTGTTTCTGTTAATTTGTCCATTTTACATGCCTTTTCCATTTTCACATACACATGCACTCACCCATTGACATCTTTGAAATTTAGCAAAGAGTTGCATGAGTTTAGCCTAATGCATGTATTTACTTTCAACAGATTCATGACATATTCACAAGCTTTTGCCATAGAAAATCACCATTTAATCTTGATGTTAGTGGTAGCTGTTTCATTGTTAATGTCCTTTGTGTTCTTGTAGGTAAAGGCATATACATTTTATATGAAGACGTGAAGTCCTGCCCAAATGAAGATGTACATGTTCTTTGGTCCATGCTTGTAGAATCTAATGCAGCTTCTATCACACAAAAATAATGCAGCTAAACATAAACGCCTAATAAGAGGAGTTGAATTGAAGTGATGAAAAATATGCATGTGTGGTTCTTTTCTGGAGGGTGGTTTAGTGTAGCCATGTTATTTTTATATTTTAAGTGAGTTGCTTTGTCCATTTTTTGGTAGTTGGGGACAGCAGCTTATCACTTTTCAAGTGTGTAATGAATGAGGTTAAAACATGTCAAATTGCGCTTTATTCAGAACAATTTAAAAATGACAATCATGTTTGCAAATTTACAACCCCATCTTTTTCTTGTTCTTTAGCATTCAAAATCCACAAAACCCTTACTAATTCAATTCAATATAGATTAAATCATAAGGTAGGAAAAATTTTCTAATAATTAATTTAATTTGACTTCCCTTCATATTATTAAATGTGTACCATATTACATATTTTTAAATTAAATAAATTTATTTATATTCATGTATCAATAAAATAAAAGAAATGGTAGAAATTTTTCGATCACTCAAAATAGAAAATTTTAGTTAGGATAGATTCAACCTTGCAAAATCATTGGCTTCAATTATTGCCCTATTAAGGGCTCAACCGACAATTTCAACAAGGTGAAAAAGAAATTTGTAAAAACGATGTCCCATATCTCACCCAACAAGGACCATATCATCCTAAAAAAAGTAAAACTTGATGCAGGGCCAGGGAGGGATCTAATATTTCCAAGGCCAAGGCTCATGCTTTTATAGAAACCACCAAATCAAATCACAACCAACAATGTTACAAATCAAAATTCTGAGTGTATCATTGAAACATGTTATGAAACAAATAAAAGGGTTCCAAGAACTCTGCTCAGCTAAGCTGAATCTCAGTCTAAAACTAGTCAGAATTAAAAAAAAGGCGCTATATGAATATATCTTGTTTACATTTTACATCTTTATAAAAGTGTAATGTGGTTCCATTGAAAAAAAAGAAAGGTACAATTTTGTTAAGTATGTGTACATAGGAAAGCTCAAAGAACTTTCAAGAGTTGCACCTCGAATATCAATGGTTCCTTTGCATGAGATAGAAGGCTTCTTCTAGGGCCAAACTGCAGCCAAAAGTCATCAACATAACTGGATTAAACACTCCTTGAAAAATAAGCATTTGATTTTTAGCGGTTCATATGCTTGGGGCTATAGCTATATCTAGAGAAAAAGAAAAAAACAGTAGGATGCTATGAAGTTTCATGAGAAAAAAGGAAGTGAAAGATTCAACCTCTTCAGGGACTGGTTTCAAGTTTTCATTTATGTATCCAACAGAAGGTGGTATCAGTGCTCTTCTCTTCCCTGAGGAAGATGGAAAAGAACAAACAAAAACATGGTAACTTCAGAAAGCAGTTGAAAATACATGTGAAAGGGATGGATGAACTTGACAATTGTCTAATCTGTCTCTAGAACAACATATATACCTCCAACCTTCATGCCAATCAAGACCTCCTTCAGGCCCTTAATAATCTGTCCACATGGAAAATTTATTATATTAAAACATACTTCTTGATAAAAATCACGTCTATTTTTCATGATCAAGATAACAATTTTTAAGCTATATTAGGCCATTGTTTCAATGATCAAATGTCTGTCTCTAGCAAAAGATGAATAGTGAGATTTAATTATCAATTTCTCTTTTTTCTTCTGTTTTCTCCCTTTTGTTTTCAGTGATTGGGGTATTCAGCCGGGGAAGGCACTCTGCCTGCCCTCCCTTTTGTTGAAGATACGAGGTTCTTTTTTCTAGCTGTGTGAGCTGCATTTGCTGCAGCCTTGGTAGCCTTATCTGATGTCAGTAAAAAGGGAAGGGTATTACCCATATGTTGCTGCAAGTGTATCAAGCAAGCTGCTGGTATTTTCTCCAAGTTTTAGCCTATAAATTCAGTAGAACTGTAATTGAATATGTGTGTGAAAATTGAAGGAATTTCAGCTCTACTACAACTTCCATTTTTCATATCAACATTCTCCTTGCTTAGTCCTAGTTTATATCACTATTTTTTGTCTCAAACCCAACACCCATTTCTCTTCTGTAAATAGGTATTGATCCTGAACCCTGTAGCTGCAATACTCATACATCTAGCACCCAACTTTTGTCAAAAGATTCAATTAAAACAAGCACAAACTTTGATAAAATTGTTCTTAAAACCAAGTCAAACACCTTCAAAATGAGATGAAACAAGAATCTCTTAACATACCCTATTCTCATCCAAAGGAAGTATAACAGGTGAGCTTTCCCCACTGAATTGATCCACAGTGCTGTATTAAATGACAACAAGAATTCAGAAGGGATATTAGTGCATTAGACAGATTATGAAAGTAAGGACAAATCTAATTCTAGAATTTATCAGCAAAGCTATTCCCTGAACCAAATTAAACCAGTGATAACTTCAAGAAACCAAAATAATAAACTTACCTGTGAACAAAATATCCATTTGAGCGACGACATACATAATTTACTTGGACAACATCTCCTTCATGAGCTTCTGCACCTTGTCCTTCAACAATATCTAGAATTAAAAACTAAAAAAAATTAAGTTCCAATTTCCAGGATAATAGGATGCTAAATGGTTCAAGTGTTCTAATAACAAATACAACAACATGCAATATTAAGAAAAAAAATACCTTGAATTCTCACACCACTATCAAACTTTAATGTCCTGAGCACTTCAAAATTCCAAACAAAACGATCCCATATGAGAAAACTAACAGAATTCTTGAAAAAGATTGAATCTTTATGTTTTCTAGACTCAGAAGAAAGTAAATAAATCTGAACCAAAAAAAGAAAAAAACACACAACAATTTACCGAATAACTTCAGGTTCTTGCATCTCTGGCATTGGTGCAGCAATAAATGGATTATTGACAAATAATAGAACTGTATTCAATCCAATACACTTCAATAGCATTCTTCTCGGCAAGTTTTTTACTGTTAATGAAGCAAATTGATCACCCAAGTTCATAGTTACAGCATCTTTGCTTCTGTTACTGTGGCTTATGCAAAAGTTGCAGACTTTAACAATATTAGCTACTGGTTTTAACATTAACAATATTAACAGAAGTTCAGTAAATCTTGGGACAGAGTTTACCTCGAATATTTAAAAACTGAAGGGAAATGAAGCATGGTTTGCAATGGAAGCCGTTCCATTACTCAGAAAAGATGAAAATTTCAGGAGTAGTAGATAGATAAGTCCTGGCTATCAAGATTCAACGCGATAGAGCAGATGGGTAGCTTGTCATGGGCTATTTTACTTGTACAAGCTGGGTAGTGGGTACTGCTTGTCAAAATTTTCATTCAACCATTTTCTTCACTACCCATTTTTGGTTCATTCATAGTTGAGCATGGGCTTGGGCTGGCATGTTGATTTACACAGTAAAAAAAGGAAGTTATTTTAAGGAAGAGAACAGAAGTTGACAGAGAAAGGGTCATGTTGTAAAAACCAAAGGGAGTGAACGTGGTCCATTTCCTTCCTATGGAGAGAGAGCAAAAAGGAGGATTAGGGGTGGAGCAATTTCCGTTAAAAACCCAGCAGAAAATGACAAGTGACGACAACCCATTTCTTACAAAACGACATTAAAACATTAAACATTTTCATTAAGAGAAAAAAAATTAAGCAATCTCTTTCGTGCTGCCTTGAATTTTGTTGGTTCCATTATCACTCTTAGTGGCAAGGCCACCCAACCCAACGAAGCGCAATAACCTCCAAATAATCACCTTGTCCTAAGCAAGAGAATCTTTACACGAGGCTCTTGTGTATTAATCCCCATGTTTAAGCATCTTCTCAACTCAGTTCTCAAGATACCTTCTTCTTCTCTCGTTTGAACTCTGTCTGTTCTGTACTCCAACCTGTTCTTTTTAAACCTGAACTTGGTCTTGTTAAAATTGACACCCCTTCATTAATTCAAACCTGGAAAAGAAAAAAAACTTCATTCTTTCTTGTTTCCTAGCTACCTTATCTTTTTTTTTTTTTGAAAGATAGGTGAAAAAGAACTGAACTTTGTTGATTTTTAGTTCTTTTAAACACTTATTATTTTATGGCTTCTTCAAATCTTCTTCCGGCCAATTCTGTTGCTGGAACCAGAAGTAGGACTCCTGGTTTCTTGTTTTCTGGTCGTCGCGGGCCCGCGGCGGCTCAAATGGTGAGGACTCAGAGGTTGTTCTCTGTTCGGTCTGCTTTGGATTCTTTGGAAATAAAAGTTTCTGATATGAGTGTTAATGGTAAATTCACTATTCTTTCATTTGCTGTAATATGTGTTGTTTCTTGTGCAATGGCTGATTGTTATGCTTGTTTGATTTCTGGGTGTGTCTTGTTACTATAAATATTATTGGGAGAAGAGGTAGAGTCCTTGTTTGTTTCTTAACTTTCTTCTGATTGTTTGTACTTGGTGATTGTAGCAAATTGAGGGTATTCAGTAAGTATTTTGGTGGTGGAGTGGTTTTTGCTTTTGCTATTAATTTCAGCTGGACAAATAGTGGAAGTAGCCTTTGGGTGCTATGAAGTCAATTTCTAGTTGAAAACCTTTGGGTGCTATGAAGTCAATTTCTATTTGAAAATTTGTCTAATTAGTTATTTCTTGGTTGCTCTTCAAACAAACAAGAGAAAGATGGCTCAACTTTCTTCCCTGATAACATGAGAAGAGTATGTAGTTGCGGGTATTTTCTAGATATTTATTTTAAAGAAATTGAAATTCTGTTCAAATGAATTGGAGTGCAATTTGAAACTACTTATAGGTTCATGAACATGTAAAATTGGAAAATGTTCTGTAGATCATGGTCAAGTTCATTGCATTGCGTTGTTTGTTTTTCTTTTTTACTCTCTTTGTTTGGTGTTACTTAAATGATCAGGAATTTGATGTTTTCCAGTTGTGTAAGAAGTAGGAATTTTAGTTGCCAGTCTTGTTTTCACGTTACATTAAATTGTACTTGGCAGCTCCAAAGGGGTTGTTTCCACCAGAACCAGAACATTATAGAGGACCAAAATTAAAAGTGGCTATTATTGGAGCTGGGCTTGCAGGGATGTCAACTGCAGTAGAGCTATTGGATCAAGGCCATGAGGTGTTGCTCATCTTACTTTCTAAAGCATTCTGATGCTATCAAAGTTCTCTTATGAATGTGTTTTTCTTCAAAGTTGTATTTTTCTTTTTGATCCCAATAAGTTGATTCAATTGGGTACTCCAAGGGAAATCGGGTTTAATCATGACTGTTTCTTTCCAGGTGGATATATATGATACAAGGTCTTTCATTGGTGGTAAAGTGGGTTCATTTGTTGATAGACGTGGAAACCACATTGAAATGGGACTTCATGTATTCTTTGGCTGCTACAATAATCTTTTCCGTTTGATGAAGAAGGTGATGCTTGATTACAGTATTATGTAATTTTTTAGCTGATTGATGCACTGAGTCAAGATTGGCCTTTAAAGTCCAATCATATTTCTTTTGAGAGTTCATGTCCAACATATTTTCATCATGGATTGAAACTTGAAGTTTTCTCATTTACCAAAGGTGCTACCATTGATATGATTTCTAATGATTCTTCTTGATATCTGGATGAACATAGGTGGGTGCAGATAAGAACCTACTTGTGAAGGAACACACTCACACATTTGTAAACAAGGGGGGTGATATTGGTGGTATGTTTTAATGCATGATCAAACTTGGGTCATGTAGTTTTGTCAAATTCAGTATTTCCTTCCCCTTAGTTCGAAAGCATTCTTTACTTGTGGTGTGGCCAATGTAGCATGTTTAAATCCTTTGATAAGTAAAACTCGAATTGCAGAGCTCGACTTTCGGTTTCCAATAGGAGCTCCTTTGCATGGGATCCAAGCTTTTCTGACTACAAATCAGCTTAAGGTAATCTTCACTAGTATGAGGCCCATTCTGAGTTTTCTCCATTTATCTATAGTGCAACCTTAACTAAGTTGTGATTGAGGGTGAGTTGAGTGAAAAATGTCTTAGATTGTTGCAGCAAAGCGTTACCTTCTGATTTTTTTTTTCTCTTCTCTTTTGACTTTGCATCCGTAGTGGAAGAGCAAAACAGAAAAGTTTATGGATTTTATTTGTCTTCTAACAATTGTGTTTATGGACTTACAAGCATGTTGAGTAGACAGTTGATATATCAGACTTGACCCAATCTGTCATAGCATATATTTTCTTTAATTATTGCTTAAATTCTTGCTCCGTTGCAGTATTCTTGACTCCTATGAATGCTGTTTAAATGTAGACGTATGATAAAGCAAGAAATGCTGTGGCTCTTGCCTTAAGTCCAGTTGTGAAGGCCCTTGTTGATCCGGATGGAGCAATGAAGGACATAAGGAATTTAGATAGTGTAAGCAATGATAAAATGTTCATTTCAGGTTCTGATTAGTTACTGATGTTATCTCTTTCTTTACAATAGTAAATATCTTTAACTTGAAACTGCATTGTGGTCTTCCAGATCAGCTTCTCCGACTGGTTTTTATCTAAAGGTGGCACACGCACAAGCATTCAAAGAATGTGGGATCCTGTTGCATATGCCCTTGGGTTTATTGACTGTGATAACATCAGTGCCCGTTGTATGCTCACTATATTCTCCTTGTTTGCCACTAAGACAGAGGCTTCTCTACTACGCATGCTCAAGGGTTCTCCTGATGTTTATTTGAGTGGTCCCATTAGAAAGTATATTGAAGATAAAGGAGGCAGGTGTGGCACGAAAATATAATTACTATTCATTGTTATTCTTCTTTTTAAAATGTTCCAAATCTGTTTAACTGCTTGTGCAGGTTCCATTTGAGGTGGGGATGCAGACAGATACTTTATGATGATAAGTCTGCTAATGGAGAAACATATGTGACAGGGCTTGCCATGTCAAAAGTAAATGGTTATTTGTGTTACTTTTCTTAAATTAAGATGCAATCCCTTATGACATTGATTCACTGTTGATTTAGTTATGAGTGTTACTTGTTTGTAATCACAAGCATTTTAAATTGCTCTGATGTCAAGATTTCCCTGGTTAGACAACAATAATGTGATTGAATTTCTGATCACAAATAGATGTTTTAAATGAACACTTATCAATGCAGTTTCTAAGATCAAGAGGTCTTAGAAGGGGAGTTAATAAAGCATCTGTATTGAAGTTCTTTGTTTTATGTCCTTGGGCAGTGTTTATACAAGTCTTTCACAGTGAAGTTGCATTTCTTTGCAGGCTACTGCCAAGAAAATTGTTAAAGCTGATGCTTATGTTGCAGGTTTGAATTCAAATATTATGATAATTTCTTGTATGTTATGATATTTTCTTCCTTTTTCATTAGGGAGATAATTTTCACTCATCCTATAATTCCCATTGTTCCATTTGATGGCAGCATGTGATGTCCCTGGAATCAAAAGGTTACTTCCAGCACAGTGGAGGGAATCAAAGTTTTTTGATAATATTTATGAGTTAGTTGGAGTACCTGTTGTGACAGTTCAACTTAGATATAATGGCTGGGTCACAGAGTTACAAGATTTGGAGCGATCAAGGTGACTCTCTTCTATATTGCCAGTCCTATTATGTAAAACAACATGCTTCTAAAGACCAAGAGTTTTTAGCTGCTTTTGCTTTATTTCTTGAGTCTTATTAATAAGATGTTTATAATTTATTCCTTCGTGATCCTCTATATCTTTTGACTGGTAGGAAATCAAGGCAACCTGTGGGTTTAGATAATCTTCTATACACTCCAGATGCAGATTTTTCTTGTTTTGCGGATTTGGCACTCACTTCTCCTGAAGATTACTACATTGAGGGACAAGGTTCATTGCTCCAGTAAGGAATATTTTGTGTTATTGATAATCATTGTTACTTTATTCTTTTACAGTCGCGCAATCTTATTTTGTGTTATTTATGCCCTGTGGCTGACTTTGAAATATTCATGGGCACTGCTGGATGCTGATGCTAGGAGATAAATGAAATTTGCCTCTGCAATTATTATACCACTCCTCAAGCCAAACATTTTATTGTTAATTTGCTTACCAAGTGCTGAGCTTTTAAATCTTTTATATATGTAAGGAATTATTGGGGGGTTCAGATCCCAAATTCCACCGGTACTCTAACAATCTGAATATTCACTTTTTTGATCATATATTCTACCTCTAGACATAATTTTTTGTTCTCTTGCATACATTTAAATTTTCTTTATATATTCATGTCATATTCAACCATACTAAACTGCAACTTTTCAGATGTGTACTTACACCAGGTGATCCCTACATGCCCTTGGTAAATGACGAAATCATTAAGAGAGTATCAAAGCAGGTTGGTTGGCTTCTGAACAACTCATGATACCTGAAGTGGTTTATCATCTAAAAGCACCATTATGCACTCCAAAAAGTCGAAAAAGATCTTATTCACTGTAAAAGATGGTTAAAGGCTTGAGACAAATTTTGTCTATTCTATCATGGACGGTGATTTACTTCTTGTTGTCCATCTTAATTGTGCAATATTCTCATCACCATTTTTTTTTTGACAAATCAGGTTTTGGCTTTGTTTCCATCATCTCAAGGCTTAGAACTTATCTGGGCTTCCGTTGTAAAAATTGGGCAATCTTTATATCGTGAAGGACCTGGCAAGGATCCCTATAGACCAGATCAAAAGACTCCGGTCAAAAATTTCTTCCTCGCCGGTTCTTATACAAAACAGGTAATTTACTTTCTCAAAACTGTTATATATTTTGCCCCCACTATCTTTCAAAAGCCCTATCCACCCAGAAGTCAAAAAAATGTAGAGAACAGTAGGCATAAATAAATAAAGTTGGATATGAGTATAATTGGCACAACATAAAGAGCACTAGTGGCTCTTTATATGTATGATTTTTTTGTCAATGAAACCTTGTTATATCTATAAGAAATAGCAACAAGCTTTTGTTATCCACAACACTTTCTATTTTGTCAAGAATGAGCGTGGTACAGTTGTAAGAAATTATGGTTGTATGATGAACAGGATTACATAGATAGTATGGAAGGAGCAACTTTATCTGGAAGACAGGCTTCAGCCTATATATGCGAAGCCGGTGAAGAGTTGGTTGCATTGAAGAAGCAGCTTGCTGCTAGTGAATCTTCAGAAGAGTCTGCTGCAGCAGTCACTGATGAGCTGAGTCTTGTATGATATAGCCATACCAATGACGACGACAACATGAAATTCAAATGATACTACATAATATATATAAAAATAAAAGGTTAAGTTTCAATTTCTGAGGCAGTGCATGCATTTATTCATTGTTCATATTGTATATGGTTGTATTGTTCTTGACAAGTTAACAATTTGATCAACCTCTGGTCCTTGGTTCTGGAAGCAAAAGAAAACAAATTAACAATGGCAAAGCCTGTTGGTAGGCAGATAACTGACTCCAGTTTTAGTAAAAACGCCATTTGTTGCACGAAGGCCACTTTGGTTGCTTTTGCAAATAGCAGCAAATGTGATGAACGCTTGTGAGCTACTGGAATTTTTTTTTTATCTGAGTGTAATATGGAAAGACCCGATATATATATATTTTTAATAACAATTTAGAATAAAAAAAAATAAAAAGTTTAATCAATTTATGACAAAATTAAAAAAATTAAATTCATAACTGACATTTACTTGTACAGGTAGTAAGGAGTTTAGATCTCCTTGAGTAAAGTCTCAATTTGAATCTTATAACATGTGTTGACAAAGTTTTATTGTCTTTTCAATCTATTTGGCTTGACTTTAAAATAGTAAAAATTTTTTGAGGCATCAGATGAAAAAAAAAAAAGTTTATTGTAGTTTGAAGTTTAAAGAGTCAAAAAATTAAAAAAATGGAAAGCTTTCAAATTTTTTCTGCCTATTTTATCATTTCTATTTGACGAAATGAAAAATGTCCATTTCATCATTTGACAAAATGAAAGGGAAAAAAATTAGATGGCATTGGCAAGATTTATTTTTTTAATAATTACAAACACTCTTAATTATTTGCATAATTTTTAATTTAAAGCTTAAAAGAAAAAATATTTACAAATATCAACCCTCAAATTAATTTTCAACATGTATTTTGTGATGGAGGACATTTTACTCAGCAAATTTTATCAATTGGCCACGTGGACAAACGTTATCTAAGCTTTAACGTGCATCTTAACAACAATTTTAATTTAGACATTTTTGAAAATAAAATATTCATTTTTCTAGTAAGACTTTCAATTTCGATAGCTTTAAGAGTTTCGACATATATATAAATATATATGAACTTTAAAATTATTAGATTTAAAATTTGTCTATAGTTCGGCATTTATCTCTAAAAACTTATATATTTCTCCATACCCAACTCCAAAATCAAAATTTCTTACCAATGCACCAACACATAAAGTTGGATGGCTTCAATTGTATGCTTGAGCATATTTATGAGGCCATTTCAAGCTGGATTTGGGTTGCTGATAATATCAGCACAGCAGGCGAAGCATGTATAAATTGGAGAAACTTTGGGTGTACTTTCACACACGCATTCATGACCAACTAAATGAAGCTAAGAACGCAATAGTTACTCCAGAGACGACTCAAAGGTATACATACAAGTTTATTTTCACACGAAGCAGTATGCATTGTAATGTATGCAAATCCAGTAAAAATCATGCTCAGCAAATGCAAATCATGATCTCAAACTCAAGCATTTCGCTTTATTTTACAACACAAAGAAACAAGCACATACCATATATACCATTACCATGCATTCTACAGCATCCATCGCAACACCAACACATCCCATTTCAGCTCCTGCAGTGTCTACTTGATCCATTCAAACCCATCTTCTGCTTCTTTACCAATTTCACTCTTAGCAACCTCAAGATCCTCATCGAAGAATAAATCCCATTTCCCTTCCCACTTCAGGAAAAACTCTGTATCCTCATAATACTTAACTCTGTGCACATCACCAGCTGGTGTAAACAAATAATCACCAGCACCCAGATCGTACCTCGTCTTCTTGCTCAAGTTCCACACTGTCTTGCTCCCTTTTATCACCAACAAATCGTGCCCAAATGTGTGATGATGGGCTGGCTCCACGCTCCCCGCTTTGAAGCTAATTATAGCTGAAGTTGAATCTTCCCTCACTATCTTCATCGAACAACCTGGTATCACATCAGTCGGATCTAGCTTTCTGTTCTTCACTAAGCAGCACAATGCACACGGACCCACTGTCTTTTCTTCTTGGGTACTTTTGTCAGCTTTATCCTCTTGTTGTCCAATTTTCGGCATTTCATAGAGCGAATTATCAAAAAAATCAGATATTTCATCGCTCCATGGAGCGAAATTGAAGGCTGGGCAAGGAGCTTTGAAGGGAGTGTTGAGCCATTTGTCAAGAATTTCTACTGCGGCTTCTGGTGCTGTGGACATGCCAGACACGGCGAGGACGTTGCAGTTGTTGATGGAGCGTGTGTTGATAGCTTCTGCCGGGGAGAGACATGTGGAGGCGTAGACGCCGGGGAATTTGTTGGCGAAGATGGAGACACCGACGCCGGTTCCACAAGCGACTAGACCGCGGATTTCTGGGGAAGGTGAGGGTGGTGAGGTGGAATTTGCGGCGGAGACACGGCGGCCGACTTCTGCGGCGATTGAGTAGTAGGAGGAAGTGCCGAGATCTTCTACGTCTATGTTGAGAGAGCGGAGATGGTTGATTAGAGCGTCTTTGAGGGCGCAGCCGAAGGAGTCTGCTCCTGTTATGACTTTGAGAGGACGATGAGTGTTGTCGGCGGCGGCCATCGACAGTGGCTATTAGTGGCGGATAAGTGCTGTAGCAGTGCAGTGATGATTGTGAGGAAAGAGCGGATGAAATTTTGTGTCCTGACAGAAAGTGCTTAGATTTTAAGGTAAGGCAAACTCTATATTCGATCCCTTAAATTCTATCTTTTGTTAGAATTAGCCCCTCAATATTAATTTTGTTTATCAAGTCCTCAAAATATATGGATTGTCAATTTTAAATCCGTCTAATAAAATCAATAAAAAATATAACAAAATATATCATTCATTTTTCTTTTTATTCTTTATTTGGTTCAATTCTACTAAGAAATTTATTTTATTTTCAATTCTAAATAAAACTTATTTAAAGATAAATTTTTATTAATGAAATACGTTTTGCTTAAATGAATATTTTATAAAATAAATTTATTTACAAATCTTAAAAATTTGATTAAAGTATTGAACAATTATACCAAATTAAAAAATTAAAATTTAAACCACAAATTCTTTAAACATTTAAATAAATTCTATAAAATTTTATGGAGTTTATGAAAAGAGTCATAGAGGGGGGTGAATAAGATTATCAAATAAAAATGAGAAATTAAAAAGTTTCTTTGTAAGAATTGAATATAAGTTGAGAAGGAAGAATGAAGAATATAAAAATTTAAAAAGTTCGGATTAAACAACAATCCTACGTTTCCACCTAACTTATCCCCAAGTTAGGATTTTCAATCACCCACAATCTTATTTATAAGATTGAGATTACACAAGAGTTTTATGGTCCACTCTTACAATCTTACAATTTGAATTTTCAAGACTCACTCAAAAAACAAAAACCCAAGTGTTTCAATGGACAACATTTAAACCAATTCCTTTAGAAATAAATCTCACTTCCCTTCTAATCTAACTCAAGATTTAAGATGAAAAAAAATTTTATTTTTAACACACAACTAACTCTTACAAGAGTTATATAAACAAAGAATTGTTTAAGAAAATTTGAGAGCTTAATGAATGCTTAAGAAAGAATGAATGATCAATAAATTTTTTAACTTCCATTCAGCTTTAGAGGTATTTATACTTAAAAATATAGCTTTTGGAGGTGCAAATGATGTGTCTAACATCTATATTTTGAATCATTGAAAGTGATGCTGTTAGACAACTATTCATGAATTGAAACCATGATTAGCTACTCAAGACGTTGAATTTTCCCACACTTTTTCCATTGAAGTTGTAGATACTTGAATTATCTTTCCATATCATTTTAAATCACCTAAATTGGACGTCTATAACTCAACATATGTCAAAAACACTAAGAGTTGTGCAATCTGAAATGTAGAATACTGTCAGACAAATATACCCAAGTTGAACTCGTGATTTTCTATTGAAGAAGTTTTCATTTGCCCATACTTTCTTCATTAAAGTTGTATATATTTGATTTATCTTTCCATATCATTTTAAATCACCTAAATTGGACTTTTTTAGCTCAGGATATGTCCAAAATACTAAGAGTTATGCAATCTGAAATGCAGAATACTATTAGATAGCTATACCCAAGTTGAGCCCTTAATTTTCTATTGAATAATTTTTAATTTGCCCATAATTTCTTCATAAAAGTTGTAGATATTTTACTTATCTTTTCATATAATTTTTAATCACCTAAATTGGACTTCTGTAGCTCAGGATATATCCAAAATATTAATAGATGTGCAATATGAGATGACAGACGTATACGTGGATTTCGACTTAAAAATTGCATAACCAAATGAACTTGGATTTTGACGAATAAATCCAATTCAGAAAGCTCAAGATGTCTACTTCAAATATGAAGAGGATAACTTTCTCATTATAAAACTATAAGGATGTCAAAAGTTTCCTTAAATGTCAAAGGTCCAATTAGTCCAAGATAATTATACTTCATTTTAACCTCCAATATAGTTCTAACGTATACACATTTAAATAAATAAATTAAATGCTCAAAATTAAGTTTATTAAAATTAAAATTAAGATTGATCATTACTAAGGTCAATAGTTTATTTATATCAAACACATTTTAAAGAATTTAAGACTACATTATTTAATTATTTATTCTTTGTGGAATATAATTTCCATTTTATTTTCTTTTTGAAATTGATCTCTAAAATTTATCCCATAATATTTATTATTTTTATTATTAAATTAAAAGTGAACATTAATTAAAGAAATGACAGTGGCAGACAAGTGGATGGACCCACATGATCGATATTGATCCCTGAACTGATATTGGGGTCAAAATAGAGGGCTAAAAAGGCATATATAATGAGTGACATGAAAGGGAGGAGGTAAGATCTCTTGTCAAGGCATGAGAAGCCTAAAAGGTATGGGCAAAAGGATTTTACAAAGGGAGGACATTTTTGTGAGGGAGGTTGGCCAGAACACACATAAAAAAAAAGAGAGAGAAAGAAGGCAAAAAAAGGGAGAAAAAGGAGCTTTGGCTTGGAAGTGCATTCTCTAGGAAGGAGAAAGGGGAGTTCTTACATTCAAGTGAGGATTGGAATCAAAACTTATTTCTAAGGGTTAAGTTAGAAGCATTAAATATGTTTTAAAATTTTGATACCAAAATTTTTTTAGTTATAATAAGATTAGTTTTAAATTTATTATATTAGTATTAGTGTGACACTTGTTAAGGATGTCTGACATACATCGTATGCATATGAATATTACATAATATCCATTCAAAACTAACTTTATCTCACAACATTAAGTATTTTATATTTTTCCTTATGTTATACACATACAATATGCTAACCTTAATAGAAGATAACATTAATTCCATAAACATGTCACATTCAAGAAAAACTGAAGATAACCTATTGCTGACCCACCTAACATAATGCTAGTGTAACTTATGCAAATGTTTCTTTAAGAATGACTATAGTTCTTATAATCCTAAAAAATAATGCAGAGGAGTGAGCCTGTAACTTAGCAAATGAATAACATAACATTTTATGAAAAATAACACATTTAAGCATGTAGTATTATCAATTATCAATTCATTCAATATTAACTATGAATTTAGTATGTACATAGTCATTGTAGCATAGTATTTTTTTTGGACAACAATGAAATTTTATCATGCACATAATTGTGATAGCATAGTTTTAACTTATGAGCTTTGTAAACCTGGTTCATATAATAAAAAATAGCTACTTTTAGAGTTGATTTTGAAAAATTTCAAGGACATATAGAAAATGAATTTTAAGCTAAAATTTTAATTAATCTTATATTTTTATGTCTAGAATATGTTGTAAAAATTTTACATGAATTGGAAACTCATAAAGAAATTTATAGATATTTGATTATAAACAACCCAAAGAAACTTACAAATTGAGCAGTAAAATGTTCTCTGTTATTGGTCTAGCTTATAGACTAATCAGCTCAAGCTTAAAGAGATAGAGTTTTAGATAACTCTTTATAATTTCTAGATCATCAAAGAACACTTAATTTAGAGCTTTCTAGCTTAAAATATGATCGAATTACAGAGACTGATAAATTAGACTTTAAAAACCCGAAATCTGTAACTTCAGAACCCTAAATCAATTCAACCAAAACGATAAAATTACTTACCAATTCAATCTCCATGGGCTTCTAGGATGAAGATTACTGCCTAAAAATATTTTTGATCTTCAAATTTCACTTGAAAAACTAGCCTAAGCTTGGAGAATCAATCAGCCCTTCATGTTCTTTTTTTTTTTCCTCTTCCTTTCTCTTCTAAGTGAACTACCTTTTTTTTTCTTATACATATGTGGCTGCTATTTGAAAGCCACATCTTAGGGAAGTTTCTAGGGCTTATTAGAATAGTTCTACATGTAAAATACCCCATTTAGCCCTTAATGAAATGCTATAATCACTTATTAAGCTTCAAACTTCTAATCGTTCATTCTAGGACAACTTTTGTTTCAATTGAGTCCATAATATCCTAAACTTTTTAATTCTTATTCTTCACTTCATTTTAACTTCATATCTCTTTTATTCTCATAATTTCACTCATATTAAGTTTCATCAAAATTCAAAAATTCTCGCTCTTAAATCAAGTACAAATCTTGTTTTGATTCGATACTCTAATATAACTATACATAACACTTGCTGTACAATCGAGGGTATGGGTGTTGCAATTCTTCCCCCTTACAAAGAATTTCATCCTTAAAATTTTATGGAGTCTCACCACAATTAGTCTATAATGGAAATAACTAATGTTAAATATTTTCAACTTATTTTTTCCTTTCTTAAGCCGATTCTTCTAACCCACTTTAACTATGGAAATAATTTTATTTCATAATACATTTTGATCTCTAACTATGTAGTCCTTATACACATTCATACATGCTATATGCTATATAATTCCCTAAAGTAATATAGATAATTATCACTGCATTTATAAGAATAACCTCCAAAAATTATTCCTTATAAGGTTTGATAACATTTGCAATTTTGAAGTCTTCACCATGATTGTTACCATGAACTTTACCAATAAACTAATTCTAGCTCTGTTGATCCCTACCCCAAAATAAGTCACAGTTTGACTCTAAACCATGCAATGACATGTCCAAGAATAATGACTATATAATACATCAATATTCTCAACCGATAGAATATTAAATCATCAACTACTATCCATAAAAATTTTATTTCCGTCAAAGTGGAATACCTTTAAAATATCATATAGACTTTCAAAATGATATGTTAGAATATCACTTTTAACTCGATTTCATTTTTTTTAAAATAATGTTTCAACTCATATATTATAAAAGAAAATTCTACTATACCATTAAATATATATAATTCCATCCACAAATAAATGTGGAGTTTTAAGTAGACTCAATATTGTCTTCAATGTCTTTCAACTATATTCATAACTAGCCTTAAATTCTCATTCATAATGTCTCCAAGAATAATCAACCTTTAAATATTACTTCTATTCTCACAAGTTATATTCTTATAAATCATTTCTACCAACACCTTATCTTTCATCACAATTCATTCATAAATCAAAATTTACACCATTAAATAAAAATCCCACTCTTTTCTCTTTTGCTTTCCTCAAATTTTACCTTCTATGAAATTCATCAATTTTCTTATATACTTCTTGTACAATAATTTTTTTTAACATTAATTCCTCTTTTAGGATGACTAGTGCCCTTTAAACTACATGATTATTCCATATGATTGACTACATCATTTATTCGGCCTTTTAAGACTATACCCTTAGTTTCCTTGAGCTAAACAACTCCAACTATAGATTTGGATTTCAAATTTTATTTTTTATTCATCATGCTTATTTGTGCAACTACCATTCTACTATGCATATGTTTCATATAATCTATAAATTTTATACTTATTAATACATAACAATCATTTTTATCATTTGGTACCAACAAGTAACATTAACATCTCTTTGTTCATCATCTTATTAGCATTTAATTGTACTAAGTGATAAGTTCAAGCTTCCTAATATGCTTCATTTCCTATCCACTTTTCATACATCCAGTTTTCTTTTGATGAAATAGACTCTCTCTTCATATATAGACCTATATTTAATTCCTACAAATGATATTTGGATAAATTACTTCTAGTTTGACAACATTCTTTATCATAGCTCAACTCTTATATCCTTAAATGAAATAAATTAATATGTTGCTTTATTAAATAAAAATTCAACTCACTACAAGTAGGGAGTTCTTATATCTTCATTACTGTCCACAAAATTTATCAATTATAACAATATTTTAATTTCAAATCTTCAAATTCTTAAATATTATTCTATTTCTAAATATTATTCTTATTTCATAAATTATATTTCTATAAATTATTCCTATTAGCACTTCAACCTTCACTATATACCATCCATGTATGCAAGATGGAATAAATCAAATTTAATTCTATTAAATACAAATTCCATCTCTAATATGCACACTACTCTATAAACTCATTATCAATCTTAAATTTTAAACCATAATCATATTAAGATCTAATATCTTTATTACCAAATTCTCTAAGATAACTAATCTTTGTAGCATTCTTTCATCCTTATTCTACAATACCTTAGAATCAATCAAACCTAAGCTCTGATATAAGGGTGTCATTCAATATGGTGCATTTGATATTAGTGCTACCCCTGATATAATGTCTATCTCAAAGTCAGTCTCTCGATGTAGAGGTAAACTTGGTAGATCTTCTAGAAATACATTTGCAAATTCTTTTACTATTTGAACATCTATTACTCCTAGACTAACTTTAGATACATCCACCACATTAGCCAAATAAGCTTCACACCCCTATTTAATCAAATGGAAGCGATAGTAGCCAAAACCAAAAAGTAATTCACCTTAAAATCTCATAGAATACATATTGTTAATCAAACTATAACTCATCTATCACATGTTTACACCCATATTAATCACACAATTTCACCCAAGAATTCAATCGATACTTATACTCACCTTTCAGTTCTCAATCACTCTATGAAAACTTGTATCACCTTCTTGAGCTTTACCAATGCTTTGAGATCCTAAAATATGACATATATTTGATAAAAAAATATACCTACAATGAGTTTTTATGCTTAGTATATAATTATGATATGTTCTATATATGTAAGCCTAACATTTATGCATATTTCTTTCTTATTGGACAGTTTGGCCTTGCTTAACCTGAGAGTGAATAACTCTCACCACATAATTCCAAATTACTTGATTTTTTTAAAAAACTAGACATACATGGCTATAACATATCCAAAAATCAACACAATATAAGCTTTGTACTACTAATGGTGAAATTTTGAATCTAGACCTGTGTTCTGCACAAAAACAGCTTGAGCATGTCACTTACAATTTAGAATTTCTCAAGTTACAAGTCCAATTGCAAAATAAAATTTTAGGAACTTTATTAACACATAAATTAACAACTTTCATGTTTTATACATTTTTTAATTTAGCCTCTAAGGACCTCATATCATTTGGGAAAGATTGGACTATCTACAGATATAGCAAGTAGAACCAACCCCACTCTAAGGACGATTTCTCATTACACACACATTATTTCAAAAACCTGCATCACAAGGTTTTAGATAACATATAAAGGAACAAAACTCATGTTTAATAATTTGCCTAATTCAAGCCCCAAGGGTCTTATATTTATTAGGCAAAAGAAAGCTACATACAACAGATACAATCTAAACCAATCTCAATCAAAGAAGAATTTCTCATCACACACACCATATCTTATAATAAAACTTTATAAGTATGTAGATAAGACATAAATCTACAAGTTTCATGTCTTGTATTTCTCCTAATCCTGTTGGGTTCCGTGATGCAAACGCAGCGGAAAAATTAAAATTTTATCACGTTCCCAAGCCAGGATCCATGTAATTCGACTAATTGATTAAATCTAGGGTTTTTAATAATCTTACCAAAACGCAGAAGAGGCAAGATTCTCTGGAAGGATGAGAGGAGGTTCACACTGGTGACACCTTACCTCGAGCTTTTTGGCTTGGTTGTTCGGATCAAGACGTCTCCAAAAGGATGCGTCCTCTATAGGTATCCACATGAACAGCCCTTCACAAAATGAATTTGAGTGTGTGTGCTAGCAACCTCTTGACTGTCTCACAAATCAAGAAAAACAAGGAAAAACTCTATCTTTGTTTTCTAAGAGAAAGAAAACGAATTTGGAGGCAAAAAACAAGTGTGTGAAACCCTAGAGAATATAACATATTTATAGACTCCAAGTTAGGGTTTCACTTACCAATTACCTTTTGGTAATTTTCCATTTATTATATTCTGATTTTGTTTAAAATAAATCAAAAATAATATCTTATTTATTTATTTAAAATAACATTTATCTTAAATAAATAAACAAATAAATAAATAAATAAAACACTTTAATTATTTATTTCCACAGAGTTTATTTTGGGCTTATTAAACCCATATCCATTTTGGGCTTGTTCTAAGTGTGTGACCCTGTAGGTTCACATAACATTGGCAGTGGGCCTAAATCTCTATTTAGGCCTACAAGTCATAAGTGGCCTCTAGCAAGACATTATGACTACCCAAGTCATGTGAAGTCAATAATCCGACATAACCTAATTACAGTGAATTTTATTGTCCCTTTATCACATGATATCTTAATTGAACATAAGGCATAGAATGTCATCCTTATATAGTTCAATATTATGACTTGATTCCAAGTAGACTGAAAATGATAACTCTTTATCAATTCATTTCAGCATGGCCATGCATTTTCATTCAGTCTATCTCATCAAGGAGCCTTTAGATATCTTTCTCATATTAATGAGGGATAAATTCCTTCTAAATCACTCACATTCCTCACATAACTAATTTTATATCCAACAACATTCTTTTAATCATCCGGTTAAAGACAATGTTAGAATGTGTCAAAACATAAAATAGCTATGTAGAAATCCATGATGATTTCAAGGTCAAAGGACCAAAATAAAATTACTGTGATAAGAAATACTTATGACAATAATCTATGTAGTATTCTCATAGTGGGTCAATCCAATACATGATCTCTCATCATGTACCTATGAGTTGACTTAATATCTCATATTTATGATTAGTAAAACATAACCATCAGTCAACATCATACTAGCCTTAATACTTTAAAATTCATATAATGAATAAATGGCTAGGGATAATTAGAATAGAACTCTTATTTTAATCTAAGGGTTTTACTATCAAGTCACATACTTGATGGCCTTAGTAAGAATTAACCATTCATGTAATTATCATAAAATCAAATGATAATATAATACCTCTTTATTAATAAAATAAGAAAGTCAATACATAATCACAAATGATTGACCTAGTGCATATCACTAACAAATCCTTCTTTTATGGCTATAAAAATAGGGGTGTAAAAGCTCTGCTCTAAAATATAATTCAAAAGCTATAAAATCATTTTCACACCATCACCACATAATTTCAAATATAATTTAGAAGTAAAATAATTAACTTAATAAATTAGGAGCTGAAATCAGTAAGATTCAAGTTTAGGAGTTTGAGAGAAAAAGAAAGGAATTTTTTTTAATGATAAGAGAACTATGGCTTATGGTTAAAAGGAGTATAACTTTCTAGTATTATTCAAGACAAAGATAATCCTATAAATATCCACTGTCATATATTTATTATTATTATTATTATTATTATTATTATTATCATTATTATTATTATAATATTTGAATTAAATATCAGCCAAAAGTTCAAATTAATCCATGTAAATAAGTCAACTAGATTCAATTCCATATATATTTATTTATTGACTAAACTTTCAATTTTACTATATCCCCAAATACATCGTATATTATACATACTTAAATATACCACTGAAATGCACTTTGGCCAATACAAAATAAATGAAAAGATGTAGAATTCATATAGTCAAATGGAATGATTTGAGATGCATATGTTTAAGTGAATTATATGCATTACTAGTGGTAATTTCTAAGCTAGTTGTGGTGGTGCATTTGTATATTCAACCTTATGCACAGACTCAGACTCACTTAGGTTAGCAGGATCTTTGGTCGGACCCTCCCTACTCATCCTATTCAAGATACAAACACTGAGTCTTAATTCTTAACATGTACATGCATTCACACTTTTATCCCAAGGAATTCTAAACCATGCTCTGATACCACTAAATGTGACACTTATTAAGAATGTTTGGCATACACATATGCATATGACTATTACATAACATATCCATTAAAAACTAACTTTATCTCATAACATCAAGTAGTTTACATTTTAACTTATGTTATATACATACAATATGCTAACCTTAATACAAGATAACATTAATTCCCTAAGCATGTCACGTTCAAGAAAAACTAAAGATGACCTCTTGATGACCCGCTTGACATAATGCTAGTGTAACTTATGCAAATGTTTCTTCAAAACCGACTATAGTTCTTCTAATACTAAAAAATAATGTAGAGGAATAAGCCTGCAACTCAGCAAATGAATAACATAACACTCTATGAAAAATAACACATTCAAGTATGTAGTATTATCAATTATCAATCCATTCAATATTTACTATGAATTTAGTATGTAAATAATCATTGTAGCATAGTATTTTCTTTTGGAAAACAATGAACTTTTAGCATGCACATAATTGTGATAGCATAGCATTGTCTTCTGGATAGCAATGTACTTGTGAATTACATGTGATTTTATATTTTTTTATTTCATTCATGGATCCCCATACGCACACAGCCTTGCTATAATCTTGTTCCATATATATATATATATATATATATATATATATATATATATATGCCTTTTTATGGCATATAAAGGGATTCTATATTGCACATAGCCTTGCCTCATTCACAAGTAACACTGCGTCTTCATACTCATTCAACCATATTTCTTATATTTTCATATACATTAAGAGTGCACCATACTTCCACAATATTTTATTCAATCCATCATAAACTAAATACATCACATACCACTCCATTAAGCAATTATCATCTCCATAATACAAAAGAATAATAATATTCAAAAAATATACCCATTTTTCAACATGGGAGATTTAATAGTGCAACTTCAAAAATACACAAAAAATTTCACATTATGAATTTTAAAACTATATTCTCTATATCAGTATCATTATAAGTCTAAATTATTTTGCAACTAATTTTGCATTAATTAGATATGTATAGAAGGAGAAACATAAAAAACAATCCAGCAGGGTTAAACTATCAATCAAAATTAAGCAACAAAAAGTATAGCCTAGGTTGGCTATCAAAACAACAAAATTGAGCTTCCTCTATTTCTATCAATTTTGTAAATAGCATCTCAAATCTTTTATAGAATCAAATGACACTCCATTTAGAGTTATTAAATGCTAGATAAAACTCAAACAAGTTTGTTATTTTCCATTGAACATGACACCCGAATTCAGCAGCCATAATTCATCTATACAATTGCATCTCAAGAATAATCAACCATCATCACAATAGTAAAAAATCAACATCAATCAATTAGAACACACATATTTCCTTTAGCTAATTAGCTTAACAGAGACATTTATAAATTATTAGTTTAAGTGTTATATTCATATAGAACATTAGGTTATTTACTTACCTTCATTGCTTCCTTGCCTTTGCTTGCATTTACTTGTGTGACAGCCTCTTTTCCAATTGGGTTAACAAAAGTAGTCTTAGTTACTCATTAGCAATTCCATAAGATATCTACTTACCAAAATAGCTTATATTTACACACAATCATTTCACCAAATTGTTTAGTTTGCACCCGTACTTCCCTTGCCTTTTCCAGCACCTAACACATGTAATTTCATCTATAATTCATCAATGTAATATCCCTTTATACTTCACTAATCGTACAACCCTCAAATTATGTGCAAATCATGCAATTTAACTAAATTATACAAATCAGCTCCATTAACTTTACAAGAGCTATTTTCAGGCCTATGTTAGAAAAATTATTGCAACTTATAGAAAATGAATTTTAACCTCAAATTTTAAAAAGAGCTAGATCTATATGTTTAGTACTTTTAGTAAAAAATTTCACTTCCATTAAATAATCATAAATAAAGTTATAGAGGTCGCAGTATCAACAACTTAATTATTCAGACAGATTGAGCAATAAAAAGACAGGTTCATTAGTCCATTATATAGGCACAATCAACTCTTGATCAAAACTACACAGTTTTATAGAACTTGTTTAATTTTTTTAAAATCAAACCAAATGTAATTTGAAGTTTCCTAACTCAAGATATACAAAAAATATTGAGACTAGTTTTAACTTATGAGCTTTGTAAACTTGGTTCATATAATAAAAAATTGCTACTTTTAGAGCTGATTTTAAATTTGGGACTCATAGAAAATGAATTTTGAGTTGAAATTTTAATTAGTCATATATTTCTATGCCTAGAATATGTTGTAAAAATTTCACATCAATTTGACACTAACAAGGAAAGTTATAGATATCTGATTACAAACAGTCCAAAGAAACTTATAGATTGACCAGAAAAATGTTCTCTCTTATTAGTCTAGATTACATACTAAATCAGCTCAAGCTCAAGGAGACAAATTTTTAGATAACTCTTTATAGTTTATAAATTATTAATGAACACTTAATTTTAAGCTTTCTAGCTTATGATATCATTGGATTACAATGATTGATAAACCAGACTTTAAGAACCCGAAATTTGCAACTTAAGAACCCTACATCAATTTAACCAAAATAATAAAATTACTTACCAATTCAATCACTAAGGGCTTCTAGGATGAAGATTACTACCTAAAAATTTTTTTGATCCTCAAATTTCACTTGAAAAACTAGCCTAAGTTTGGAGAATCAACCAACCCTTCTTGTTCTTTTTTTTTTTCCTTTTGCTTTCTTTTCTAAGTGAACTAGCATTTTTTTCTTATACATATGTGTCTACTGTTTGAAAGCCATGTCCTAGGGAAGTTTCTAAGGCTTATTAGGATAGTTTTACATGTAAAATACCCCATTTGGGAAATGATAGAATTACTTATTAAGCCTCAAACTTCTAATTGTTCATTCTAGGACAACTTTTATTTTAATTGAGTCCATAACATCCTAAACTTTTTAAAACTCATTCTTCACTTAATTTCAAAATTCATATCTCTTTTATTCTCATAATTTCAGTCACATTAAGTGTCATCAAAATTCAAAAATTCTTGGTCTTAAATTAAGTACAAATCTTATTTTGATTCGATACTCTAATCTAACTATACATAACACTTGACGTACAATCGAGGGTATGGGTGTTACAATTAGAGTATATATAGTAGTTTTTTAGTTGATAAATAATACTAAATAATTATTATATTATTATACTTTTAATTTTTTTTAAAAATAAAATTTTTAATGGTTTAAAAATAAATATTTGAGTGATTTAAGGTAGAAAAATATGTAGTATATAAATATCTTTAGAATTTGAGTAGCAGTAAGATATATATAGTAGTGTTTTAGTTACATTCAATACGATTCCATAAGAAAAAAAACAAAGTTACATAGAAAAAAATGGTTTTTAAATATTTTTTAAAGAAAAATATTCAAAATTCTAAAAATTAAGTATAAGTGAATGCTTAATTATGAGGATAAATACTTGTTGCAATTTGGACTTAATAATTTTAGGGATCAACATTTAATATATATATATATATATATATATATGTATGTATGTATGTATTATTGATGTTGCAATTGTTATGTTCTTGTCACAATATGCATCAATTGGCACACCAACGTGTGAATGATTTAATTTAATACTTTTAGTTAAAAAAGAAAAGGGTTTAATTTAGTACTATTGTGGACGCTCGATTTGATCGGCCTACAATGAAAGCCTAGTGATGAGAAAATGCAAAACTTGAATGCAAGAATGCCCAAAATCTTTTAAGAATGAACCTAAAAGCCTAAGCCTAAACCCATATTAAACTTAAAAACTTAGCCCATAAGACCAGGCCCAGAAGCCTAAGCCCACATTCGGCCTAAAGGCCTAATACTTGGGACAGAGCTGAAGAGGTGATGCTTGACCGAAGAGGCACTGCTTCTATGGCACCTACTTCGATGAGGCGACACCTCTTCAAAGAGGCGTTGCCTCTTTACAGCCCACTTGCACATACATTAATTAAAGAAATGACAGTGGTGGATAAGTGGATGGACCCACACATGATTGATATTGATCCTTGAACTGATATTGGGGTAAAAAAAGAGGGCTAAAAAGGCATACAGAATGAGTGACATGAAATGAAGGAGGTAAGATGTCTTACTAAGGCATGGGAAGCCTAAAAGGTATAGGCAAAAGGACTTTAAAAGGGAGGACATTTTTGAGAGGGAGGTTGGCTAGAATACAAAAAAAAAAAAAAGGCAAAAAAAAGGAGAAGAAGAAGCTTTGGCTTAAAAGTGCAATCTTAAGGAAGGAGAAAGGGGAGTTCTTACATTCAAGTGAGGATTAGAATCAAAATGTGTCTCTGAGGGTTAAGTTAGGAGCATCAAATCTATTTTAAGAAGTAAGAGCCACCATTTTTAAGTATTAAGTCATTGATTTATATAAAAACTTTGTTTATTTGCTTACTTATTCTTTGATTTGTTGTTCATTTTATGCCATATTCATAACATGACTTTTTTAAATTATTAGATATCATTGTAAGTTCCTAGTTATTGATATTGGATTTTACTTACTTAAAATCTAAGAAACTTGAAAGTTCACTATTGTGTTTGTTAGTCAAGTGACATCTCCTCAAAGAGGTGTTGCCCCTTCTACTTCTGGTGACATGACGTTACCTCTATGGTCAGAGGTGCTGCCTCATTAATGATGCACCACCATATCATCAGAGTCATGCGTCATTTGATTTTGATTTCTTATGTCTATATTATATGATTCATGTTCCTTTATGCATTTTCATATTATTATACTTCAACCTTTTGTATAATTATTATGATATCTTGCTTAATTAAATATTTATATGCCTATTATTCCTATTTACAATTATTTAATTTATGAATTAACTTTATGGCCTTCTTTTTGTAGGATTTTATATATTTGCGAAAGAATAATGCTTTTTTCATAAGAACCTTTAAGATGATTTTAATTATCAAATTTTATTCCTTAATTAGTTTTTAAATTTACCTATTCACTTTCCTTATATATATATATATATATATATATATATATATATATATATATATATATATATATATATATATATATATATATATATATATATATATTGCATGGTTGTAACTCATTTCTCCTCCCCTTATTTCTTTGCACGTTTACTTATTTATTTTTCTTTAATTCTATAAACGTTTTATGTTATTTATGATAAGTGTTGTGAACTACACATAATTTACATGCAATCAGAATTTAATGTAAACTTGAGCTTAATTAAAGTTGGACATTAATAAAAAAATAATTGCAATTTGCAAGTCAATAAAAAAATAACTTAATAATTGAAGGTAATAAAATACAAAACATGCATAGAGGCCAATTGCAAGATCAGGTGGGCATTCTAAAAGCCCATACTCAATTTCCAAACCCATTCTCTGAGGATGGCTACTGGGCACCTTCGTGGTATCTAATTTTTATACAGTGTGTCCTAGGTCTTATTTGAGTGGCGACTCCATCTCCAATTTGGGCATTAAACCTATTTTTATTTCCTAATGGACTTTGAGTCTACACAATACCACGGTCACTAAACACTTGGGCACTCTATAAACCCCACCACCTACAGTGATGACTCCACTAGGGATAGAGAAATTGATTCCAATTATTTGTATTTTATCATTTTTAATTATTCTTTTATTTATTTTGCATTCACTATAAATTTTCACACAATGAGCATTTGGTCCCAAATAACCTGATGATAACCTTTGCTTTACTACTTATGTTTCACTCAAACCTGGTGGTGGAGTATTTGATTATTATCACCTATAACATGTACTCATTGACATCATATGGACCCTTGAGGAAGGAGACATAATGGAGGTATTGATGGGTTTCATGATCCCATATGTAGTAAAAAAAATAAAATTTTAATCATAAACCTGAACCTAGATCTAAGTAACTTGATTAATTGATTAAATATAGGGTTTTTAAAATCTTACCATAAACAAAGAAGGGGCAAGATTTCTGGAAGGAAGAGAGGAGGTTCACTCTGGTGACACCCTAACTCGAGCTTTTAATTTGGCAGTTCAGATTGAGACATCTCCAAAAGAATTCATCCTCCATAAGTGTCCACATGAACAACTTTTGATTTGAAAATGAATGTTTGTGTGTGCTAGCACCTTCTCTTGATTTCTCACAAATCAAGAATCAAAAGAACTTTGTGTTTTTATTCTCTAAAAGAGAGAAAATGAATTTAGCGGTAGAGTAATAAGAGTGTTAGTGAAACTCTAGAGAATATAACATATTTATAGACCTCTAAATTAGGGTTTTACTTACCAAACGACCTTTTAGCAATTTCTCACTTATTCTTGCTCTGATTTTATTTAAAATTAAATAAGAAAAAATTTTCTATTTATTTAACATAACCTTTACCTTAAATAAATAAATATTTTATTTATTTATTTCCATAGAGCTTATTTGGGCTTGTTAAACCCATATTCATTTTGGGCTTGTTCAAAGTGTGTGACCTTGTAGGTTCACATGATGTTAGCAATGGGCTTTAAATCTCTATTTAGGCCTATAAGTCATAAGTGGCCTCTAGTAAGACATTATGACTACCCAAGTCATTTAAAGTCAATAATTCGACATAACCTAATATACAGTGAATATTCTAGTCCCTTTGTCACATGATATCTTGTTTGAATATAAGGCATAGATTATGTCATCCTTATAGAATTCAATCATATTATTTCTTGATTCTAAGTAGACTGAGAATGATAACTCTTTATCAATTTACTTTAGCATGACCATGCATTTTCCTCAGTCTATTTTATCAAGAGGACCGTTGATATCTTACTCAAATTAAATGAGAGACAAATTCCTTCTCAATCACTCACATTCCTCATATAACTCATTTCATATGCAAAAACAACCAATTTTATCATCCAGTTAAAGATAATGTAAGATTGTGTCAAAATACAAAATAGTTATATACAAATCTAAGGTGATTTCAAGGTTAGAGGACTAAGCCAATATTACTGTGATGAGAATTACTTATGACAATAATCTATATAGTATTCTTATAATGGGTCAATCCAACACTTTATTTCTTAAATAAGTACCTATGAATTGACTTAATATCTCATATTCATGATTAATAAAACATAATCATCAATTAACACCATACTAGCCATAATACATGGTTATGACTAGGGATAAATTGAATAGAACTCATATTTAATCTATGGGTTTTACTATCAAGTCATAAACTTGATGACCTTAGTAAGAATTGACTATTCAAGTAATTATCATAACACAAAATTATAATGAAAAATGCCTCTTTATTAAATAAAATGATAAAGTCAAAACATGGACATATATGATTAACCTAGTACATATCATTAATAGGTATATCGTTGTAGGAGTCGAAACTTATTACCCAAGACTCAACTCATGTAATGACTTAGTAATTTCCTTTAGGATTTTTCCTAAATGCATGTGCTTTATGCCATGTGATAATATTTAAAATAAGGCCCAAGCCCATTGTAAATGGACCATGTCAAGATGGGCCTTTAATGCCTACTATGGCCTATTAAAATGGACTTTGGATTTATTAAAAGGAATTACTACTTGTTTATTATATCTTGAGAGTTGTCTTATATATGTTAGTTTTGTTATTCCCTATTGATAATTAATACCTAAAAAAAATTCTTAAACAAGAAACTAGCCATTGAACATGCATGTGGGAGAAATGAAGGTGGAAATTATCGCTTAAGAGCTTTGTATTTATTTTCTTTGTTATGTGTAAATAGAGTGTGTGTTTTTTTTTTCTTTCTTTAAATAATAAAGTGAAATTGCATTCCATGTATACACGTCATGCATAATTCTAACATGTGGTGGTTGTAGATATAGATTCACATCAGTCTCCTATTTGGACATAGTTTAACTCTAGTCGCCTGGTTAAAACTTCCAAAGAAACAACAACAACAGGTTTTGATCCTAATGCTTTCAAGGAATAGTTAAAAGCAAAAATAGCTGAGAAAACTTGAATGATCATATGGGAAATGATGGTAGAAATGATAGGACAAACTAGATAGAAACAACCAGCACAACAACCACTACCATTTGACTTTAATGCTGAAAACTTTGCATAGAAGCAAATAGAGGATCAAGAAACTTTATTGCAGAACCAGAGGCCGACAAAATGTGGGCATTTCTAAGATTGTAGAAAAGACTTATTGGGCTAAGAACATGACCAAGGCTATAACTCAAGTCTAAATGATGATGAAGGAGAAAGGAATTGATGCTCCAATGGACTATACTAACCTCGACTTAAAAGAGAATGGTGACCCTTTCCTTAAAAATTCAAGTTCTTTAATATAAAGAAGTATGGTGGAATTAATGATCTGAACATGTACTTGAAATAGTATATGACCTATATGAGGGCCACTGAATTGAACAAGGCTCAAATATTTAAGCAATTTCCTAAGTCATTGGAGGGTGCTCCGATCCGCTAGTACTAGCCTTAGAACCACATGTGTAAAATGACTGGAAAGAATTGTGTGCTGCATTTGTGAAGTAATATGGATTGAGTGCTTAGATGGAGGTGTCCTTAAGGGACTTGTAGAACATTAGGTAGAAATTTAATAAGTTCTTTGCTGACTACCTAACTAGATGGAGGGGGAGGCTACCATAGATGAGGCACAAGCCTGCTCATTACGATCAATTGATGATAGCAATATAAAGTTGTGTTCCATTACTTTTCAAGAAGCTAAAAGATCTGAGGATTTAGAGTTTTGAGGAACTATACAGGTTTGGGGTTTAAAAAGTGTTTGATTTGGCACAGGAGAAGAAGTTCTTCAATAGATGGTCTGAGGGCAAAGAAGCGAGTGGATTAAGTAGTAGTGCATAAATCATTGCCATTAGGTAACCCTGGAGATTTTCTAACTTGGGTAGGCCTTTTTCAAAAGTTTTGGAGAAGTTAATGGAAAAAAATCTTTTACAACCCTTACCCCTGAGACAACCTTTACCAAATGCCCCCAAAATTCTACTGTAAGTTTCATTAAGCTATTGGACATAATAACGATAATTACACTTGACTAAAAAATGAGATCCAATACTTGATTGATTCAGGAAAAATAACTGATCCAGAATCTAGAAAACCAAGCACCCAAAATAATCCCTTACCCAATTATAGAAATGTCCTACCACTAAATGCACCTATCCTCAATTAGTATCTGAAACTAAAATAGAGAATAAAAAGACAGAGAAAGAAGAACTGAGAGAAGAGCCAAAGAAAGAGGAGAAGTTTGTAGCTAGTATTTAAAAACTGCTTATGAATTCCAAAACCCATTAGGAGGCACTAGTTCAAGCTTTGGACAGATTTTTAGAACTTACACTCCTGAGCAGATGGTGAATTCTTTGATGGAGCTGTTATGTTCACTGACAATGACTTGCCATTAGAAGAAGGGAGCACTATAAAGCCTTTTTAATTAAGGTTGAGGTAAAATACAAGCTAACATGTTGTGTAATGGTAGACAATGACTTTACTATTAATGTTTGCCCTCTCAAGATTCTACCTAAGCTTGGACTCACTATGGTTGACCTTAAGCCATCTAATATGACTATCAAAGCATACAATGCTATGAAGCGACCTGTTAAGGGAACTTTTCAAGCTTTGGTAAAGACTAGACCTATTGAAGCCTAGGTAAATTTGTATATGATTGATATCCCAGTGACTTTTGATATTCTATTGGGAAAGCCTTGGTTTCATCTACTAGGATTTATGCCATCTACTGTGTACTAAAAGATCAAATTTCCACACAAATGGAAGGTGGTTACAATTTTAGTAGAAACTAAAATTGCTATTACTTTTTTAAAACTGACTCCTAAAGAAATTCCTATTAGTATAAGTTTTGAGGTCTATGTGCTTTACAAGGATGAATTGGATGAGAAAGTCATGAGTATGATGCACAATATGAACTTCATGCCTATCTTAGGACTGGGGTAGAATCAAAATGGCTTACCAAAATTTATTGAGCAGAAAGTATCAATCCTGAAGTATGAAGTAGGATACTAGGAATCTAAAAGCTTGAACACTAGAGCTGAAAAATGGACATTGTAGTAGAAATTCGTGAAGGAAGGCAATGGGTATCTATACAAGGGAACTCCTAAACCTCTAATGCTAGTTGGGAAGTTGGTCCCTGGATTTGAAATTTTTGTTGACTATATGGATAGGGTCAAGGAAACTGCTGTTGAAGCGGCAATAGTAGAAGATGACATGGAACCTCCAAGAATAAGCTTGAGAACCCCTTTATGTATTCGAACCCCCAAAGCATTAACTTGAAAACTCTAATAGTCAATTTGACAAAAACCCCTAAGAATAGTTGATCAAAGATTTAGAATAAAGAAAACTCATTTTTGAAGTCCAATTTCAAAACACTCCACAATAAGATGATCGATCTACTTGAATGATCCTTAAAGTATGTATTCTACTCAAGAACACAAATGTCACACCTCGTCTCATTTAACTTGAGATGGAAATTTAAAAACCAACCATTATCAAACTATTTAATTTAGTATAGATATATTATAAATATCGCTATATTTGGAAAAGGATTTAAATTAATCTCTTTTAAAAGTTTAATCTTTTTTTTATTGGCCGCACCTAAGCCATGGATTAGATAGGATGCAGCCCCAATTGGGATAAATCAACATATAAAATATCCATTTAGACACTTAATGAAATGATTTTGTTACCTATACAACTTTAAACTTCCAAATGTTTCAATCTAGGCCAATCATTGTTTTAATTTTAGTCCTCATCTTTTGCTAACATTAAAGTTCTTATCCTTTACTTCAATTTAACCTCATATCCTTATTATCTCAATATTTTATTTATTTTGAGTGTCACTAAAATTAAAAAATTCTCACTCTTTAGTAGAGTATAAGTCATGGCTCAACCTGAAACACTAGCTTATACTTAAATTGAATTAATATATATGTAAATGCAACATGTAATGAATGTAAATGTACTTATAATTAGGGTACAGGTGTGACAACAATGATAAAGCAAACAAATTTTAGATTTCTAAAATTTTAACTCTAAATCAAAATGATTCAACTAAGGCATATTTATAGCCTTGACAAAGTTCTCCTTAATGAGTAAGGAAACTAATAAAACCCTAAATGAAATAGGAAATTAACTAAAACTAATGGGCTCTTTAGATGAAAATTCATCCAGCCCTTATTTAACATAATTAAAACCTAATAACAATTTCTAAGTAAGTCTCCCATGCATATTCAGCCAGCCTATAACAAATGTGGCCTATTACATACTTAATTAAACCCTTTAATAACTTGGAGTTGAATTAAGTTGTATTGGACTTGAGTTGCATTTGCTCCAAAGCTTTGGTGTCCTTGTAAACCTTCACTAGCTAAATTCACTAAGCCTTGTAGATAATGAATTAAGGCTTGTTGAAGCTTCTTAGATGGAGACCTTATTATAGGTCCTTAAGGCATTGTGATTGGACTTAAAACCACTTGAAATTGATCCTTGCCTTTTTGACCATGCTCATCTTCATCATGTTGAATCCTTTGAACTTGGTGTGTAGGCTACTCTATAAAATTTCCCCTCTCATTAAAGGGATTCATCCTTAAATTTAAAGCATCACCTACATCAAAAGGAATCAAATCAGCCACATTAAATGAAGCATTAACATTATACTCACCGGGTAGATCCACTTTGTATGCATTGTCATTATTCCTTTTAAGTATTTGAAAAGGACCATCTCCTTTTGGGTTTAGCTTAGATTTCCTTTGAAGTGGAAACCTTTCTTGGTGAAAATGCACCCAAACCTAATCTTAAGGTTGAAAAATCACGGGCTTCCTTCCCTTGTTCACACGTGAAGCTATATTAGCATTTTGCTTCTCAATCCTCTCTTTAACTTGCTTATGTAACTTTTTCACCAAATCTACATTAGAATTAGCATCAACACTCATAAAATTGTTAGCTGGTAATGACAATAAATCAATAGGAGTAAGTGGATTAAATCCGTAAACAATCTCAAATAGAGAGCAATTAGTAGTGCTATGAACAACCCTATTATAAGCAAACTCCACAAATGGTAAACAATCCTCCTACTTCCTAATGTTCTTTTCTATGATTGCCTTAAGCAAAGTAATTAAAGTCCTATTAACGACTTCAGTTTGCCCATTGGTTTAAGGGTGACAAGTAGTTGAAATCAATATCTTAGTTCCTAACTTTCCCCACAACACACAAAAAATGATTCAAAAACTTAACATCCTTATCACTAACAATGCTTTTAGGTATACCATGTAAATGCACACTTCTTTGAAAAAAAAATTAGTAATCAACTTAACATCATTAATTTTATGACATGGTATAAAATGAGCCATTTTACTAAAACTATCAACTATAACAAAGATACTATCATGACCTTTCCTAGTTCTAGGCAATCCAAGCACAAAATCCATAGACAAATCAGTCCAAGGTTCATTAAGAATGGGTAATGGTGTGTATAAACTATATGGTTTCAACCTTGACTTGGACTCTTTACATGTAATGCAATGCTCATATACTTTATACACATCAAGTTTCATAGCAGGCCAAAAGAAATGTTCTAATAGCATATTATAGGTCTTATTTACCCTAAAATGCCCATTAAACCTCCTCCATGTGCTTAATCAACAATTCCCTCATAGAACACTTAGGAATGCACAATTTATTTCTTTTAAATGAAAAACCATTAAATAAGTAAAAATCATTTGAAATAGCCCTATTATCACAAGATGCATATATATCACCAAAATCATCATCATGTGGATACAACTCCTTTATAAACTCAAAACCTATTAATTTAGCACTAAGTGAGTTAACTAAAGTGTGCCTTCTAGACAATGCATTAACAACCACATTCTCTTTACCTTGCTTGTACTTAATCATATATGGGAATGTTTCTATGAACTCCACCCATTTGGCATGCCTATAGTTTAGTTTATCTTAACCCTTCAAATGCTTTAAACTTTCATGGTTGTATCACAAACTCCCTAGGCCATAAATAATGCTGCCCTATTTGCAAAGCTTGAACCAAAGCATATAATTCCTTATCATATGTTGGATACTTTAAGGCTACCCTACTTAAATTTTCACTAAAATACATTAGAGGCCTTTGATCCTGCATCAAAACAGCTAATTCCTATGCCACTAGCATCATATTTAATCTCAAAAGTCTTATCAAAGTTAGGTAAAACAAGTAAAGGTGCATTACATAATTTATCCTTAAGTTCATTAAATGCATGTTCTTGTGCATCACTCCAAACAAATCCAACATTTTTCATAACTAGCTCATTCAAAGGTGCATCTATAGTGCTAAAATCCTTAATGAATCTCCTATAGAAACCAACAAGCCCATGAAAGCTTCTCACCTTACTAGCATTTTTAGGTTTCGGCCACTCTTTAATGGCTTTAGCGTTATCCTCATCAACCTTAACACCTTGACTAGATAATATAAAACCAAGAAAATTAACCTTATCAATGCAAAACTACACTTTTTAAGGTTAGCATACAACTTTTCTCGCCTAAGTATTTCTAGAACAAGTCGTACATGCATAAGGTGATCATCTAAACACTTAGAGTAAATCATAATATCATCAAAATAAATAACAAAAAATTTACCTAAGTACTCATGCAACATATGGTTCATCAATCGCATGAATGTGATAGGTGCATTAGTAAGACTAAAAGGCATAACAAGCCACTTATACAATCCATACTTAGTCTTAAAAGTTGTTTTCCATTCATCTCCAACATTCATTTGAATTTAATAATAACCAAATTTCAAATCTATTTTGGTAAACAAAAAAGAACCATATAACTCATCAAACATATCATCTAATTTAGGAATAGGATGACGATACTTTATATTGATTTTATTAGTGGCTCTGCAGCCCATATACATCCTTCATGTTCCATCCTTCTTTGGTACAAGAATAATAGGAATTGAATAAGGACTAAGACTTTCCCTTATATACAATTTAGTTATCAACTCCTCCATTTATTTTTGGATCTCCTTTGTCTCATTTGGATTTATTCTATATGTTGGTCGATTGGGTATGGCCGCTCCAGGAATGAAGTCAATTTGGTGTTTTATGCCTATTATTGATGGTAAACCATTAAGCATCTCCTTGGGAAACACATCTTTAAATTCCTAAAAAAGATCAACAAACACACTAGGCAAAGACGGGTTAAGTTCATTAGTTGTCAAATAAGCCCATTTGTTCAAAAGTACAAATATAGGCCTTTTGGAATACAAAGCTTGCCTAACCTCACTTGTCTAAGCTATCAAACTCACATTCTTTGCATTTTTCTCTTTAGGCCGAATCTACTCTCCTTTTTCTTTTCCTTCTTTCTTTTCACACTTTTTATTTTCACTCTATAAAGCACTTTTCTTACTCTCTTTTTCTTTATTTTCAGCCTACACTCTCATCCTTTCCATTTTACATTGATCTTCATACACTTATTTTGAGGAAAGTGGTGTCAATATGGTCTTCCACACATCCTTGGTGAATGAATACCTATTGAGGTACCCATCATGCTTAGTTTTTCTATTAAATTGACATGGTTTACTAAGCAAAATTTCTCTAGCATGCATAGGAACTACATCACAAAACACCTTATCATGATTTTTACCAATTGAAATGAAATAATATATTGTTTATTTACCTTGACCTCACCACAATCATTAAGCTATTAAAGTTTTTATGGCCATGGATATGGAATAGTAGACAACCCTAATCTATTAATAAAGAAGGTACTCACCACCTTAGTGCAACTCCCACCATCGACAATTATACTACATGCTTTGCTTTGAACATGACACCTTGTATGTAATAAGTTATCTCGCTGCTCCTCATGGTAATCCGTCTTCAACTAACTGCTAAGAGTACATCTTGTAACTAGCACATCACCCTTAATTGGCTCCTCAATGCTCTTATCACTATAACTTTCCAATTCAGGCATCTCATTCACATTACTTTCATTACCATCCTCTTCATCATCAGTCACTATCTTACTATTCTGTATGGTCATAGTTCTCTTGTTAAGGCACTCCTTACTAATATGACCTACACCTTGACACTTCTAGCACTTAATGTCTTTATTTCTCCCTTTAGGATCTTCAGTTTTGGTTTTCTCTTTGGAAACCAAATCTGCCTTTCCCTTTGCAACATCGTAAGCACCTTTATTTCCACCTTTAAAATTACTCTTCCTATCCCTTTCCTAAGTAGAATTAGAGTTGGAATAAGGTTTGGAAAATACCCTGCTGTCCTTCTTCCTTCAAGTTACTTTTCCACCTTGACGACAATGTGCACCATCTCTTCTAGATCTCCATATTATTGCAAATCCACTCAGTTAACTATCTCCTTGTTCAAACTAGCCAATAAATGTGCCATGATGGTTTCCACATGTTCTTCTATATCAGCCCTAGTCATGATCATTTCCATCTCTTTGTAGTAATCATCCACACTCCTACTACCTTATCTAAGAATCTAAATTTTTTGTATTAGCTCCCTATGGAAGTGTTTTGGGACAAATCGCTTTCTTATTATAGACTTGAGATTATACCAAGTATCAATTGGGTAATCCAAATTTCTTCTTCTACTAGTCACCAAGTGATTCCAGCAAGTGATAATATAATCTAAAAATTGAGTAACTACCAACTTAACCTTCTTCTGCTCACTAAAATTAATGATAATCAAATATGAGTTCCACTTGCTTTTCCAATTGTAAATAAGCCTCTGGATCTATTTTGCCTTCAAAATTAGGTATTTTATATTTAATGCTCCTTAAATTTCTATCTACAAAATCATCATTACCTCGGTTGGATTTTCTTATGGTCTTCCTCTACCTCTACCTAATCCTTGGCCTCCTTTATATCCACTATAGGTACACTCATTCCAATAGTGACATCATCATCATCTATATTATAATCATTGGCGTCATCTTTCGGATCATCAATTAGAGGTATTTGGTTTCTACCTCCTCTATTTCCCTTATTGTGATTCAATTATGATCTTTTAATAGCTTGCAACCTTGTATTCATGCACTTTAATGCTTCTCTTATAGCCTCCATATTTTTATTAAAGTGTGCAAACTCTCCTTGTTGAGCCTCATGCAGTCTAGCTTCATTAACATGATCAGCATCATTATCTTCACTTTAGTTTGACATTACTACAAAAGAATGTTAGAAAATAAAGAAAAATAATTCAAGGACCTCACAAGCACTCCTTCACATTTTTGCACTTAAATTATGGGGATGGTCACTCATGTTTAACATAAGTACAAAAATTTCACTCACGGGTTTCCTTATACTAATTGAGCTAATTTCTTTTATGTTCTTAGTGAATCACACTTTTAAAACAATTCAAATAGTTTGAATCAATTCAAGTAAAATTCCAAAACTGAAATTCGCAAAACAAGTTTGAAGCAATTTGGTTATAAGAAAAAAAAATACAATTCATAAGCAATAAATTAGGAAAACTCAAATAGATGCAAAAGACATGTGAAAGAAATGCAAAGATCTTTTAGAATAGAAAAAAATGAATGTAGAAGTTATTTTAAGAAGAGAAGCCAAGTCAGCCTTAGTAAGTAATATTCCTTAATGACCAAGTATTGTAAAGATATGAAAAATCCTTAATAGATAAGGAATAAAAGACATAACAAGATCTATTTAAATATGTCAATTATAAATCAAATAGGATTAGGACATCTAAATCAGACTTGATTAGGATATTAATCACTCAAACAATATTCCTTAATGAGTAAGGAATGGAAGGATATGCAAATAAGACGTGATTAGGATATAAATCACTCAAGAATCTCAATTCTTCCTTTTTAATCACTTTTTTTCATGAATGTTTTTCTTTTTTTGCATGAGTTTTTTTTATAAACCTTCAACTATAGACAAAAATTTGATTTTCAAAATGCAAAAAAAATTGATTGAATCAAAGAAAAAACAAGAATAAGGCTAACGAACAAGAACAAAGAACAAAACACAACAATGAACAAAGAATAACAAAAATTAAAAGAATAAGGAAACATAAGAAATCAAACTTAAAGAACACAAATTATAAAAAGATAAAACCTTATATAGAGCTAAAGCTCTGATATGTAATTAATATGGAACCTCCAAGAATAAGCTTAAGAACCCTTTTATGTATTTGAACCCCTAAAATTATGTTGAAAACCCCAATAGTCAATTCAATAACAACCCTAAGAATGGTTAGAAATCATATTACTTAGATGATAAAAAAATTAGAATAAAGAAAACTCATTTTTGAATTCCAATTTCGAAACATTCCACAAGAAGATGATCAATCTACTTGAATATTTCTTAAAGCATGTATTCTACTTAAGAACACAAAGATAAAAATAAATAACTTTTAGGTTTCTAAATCTTTAATTTTGAATTAAAATGATTCAACTAAGGCATATTTATATCCTTTAAAAAGTTCTCTTTAATGAGTAAGGAAACTAATAAAACCCTAAATAAAATAGGAAATTAACTAAAACTAACGGGCTCTTTAGATGAAAATTCATCCAATCCTTATTTAACATAATTAAACCCTAATAACAATGCCTAATTATGTCTCCCATGCATATTCAGTTAGCCCATAACAAATGTAGCCCATTACATACTTAATGAAACCCTTTAATAACTTAGAGTTGAATTAAGTTGTATTGGACTTGAGTTGCACTTGCTCCAAAGCTTTGGTGTCCTTGTAAACCTTCACTAGCTAAATTCACCAAGCCTTGTAGATAATGGATTAAGGCTTGTTGAAACTTCTTAGACCAAGACCTTATTATAGGTCTTTGAGGTATGATGATTGGACTTAAAACCTCTTGAATTTGATCCTTTCCTTTTTGACCATGCATATCTTCATCATGTTGAATCCTTTAAACTTGTGTGTACACTACTCCATAACAGAAGAACTAGTGCTGACTCCATAATCAAGAGAGGACATTTTTGCTGCAAAGTTAAAGGATGCTAATGATCAGAAAAAGGAAACAAACTTTGAAACCTTTGTCCACAATTTCATTATTTATTTTTTATGATGATCTTGATGTTTCTTTTGCAATCTTATTTGAAACTGATGACTTATTTTTCTATAAAGTTGATGCATTGAAATCTAACTTTACTTATTTATATTATGCGTTTCCTAATGGTTATTCTATTTGTGATGATCATTTCATACATATGTTTGACATTAATTTTGCACAAATTAAATAAGTTAATCTAGGCACAAATGACACCCTTAAAAATATACTAATTGCTTTTGATTTAACTCTTAATGATTATACAAATAAAAGAAACCTTAAAAAGATGATAGAAAGTATTTGCTTAGGGCCATGAGGATTTGTTTAGAATTGATAGGTAGATCACAAAACATAGGATCCCTATATATCCTCACATTACACTAATAAAGTAAAAGAAGAGAAGACTAAGGGTGGAATGGGCTCTCTTGATTAAGGAAGAAGTTAAGAAAAAATTGAAAGCAAAGTTTTTGGAAGTAATGGGAGGCACTCAATGGTTAAAAAATATCGTTCTAGTTCCTAAAAAAAACAAGAGAGTCAAGATGTGGATGGACTACAAGGATTTAAATAAAGCTTGCCCAAAAGATGATTTTTCTTTACTGCATATTGACATACTAGTTGATAGTGCGACTTCTAATGCGATGTATTCTTTTATGGATGGCTTCTCAGGAAATAATTAGATCATAATGTTAGTAATCAATAAGCTAAAAAATCCTTCACCACTGAATAGGGTATCTGCTATTACTTGGTCATGTCATTTAGGTTAAAGAATGTGGGGCCTACTTATCAAAGGATGACTTCCACTTTATTGCATGACATGATCCACAAGGAGATAGAGGTATATGTGGATGATATGATGGTAAATTCCTTAACTAGAGAAGAACACTTTAAGGCCTTTGACAAGTTCCTAGCAAGGGCTAAAAAATACAACCTCAGATTAAACCCGAAGAAGTGTGTTATTGGAGTAACTTTTAGGAAGCTATTAGGACATATTGTTAGCTAGAAGGGAATAGAGGTGGATGCTAATAAGTCAAAGCAATTAGAGAGGTGCCTACACTAAAAAATGAGAAATAAGTCAGAGGGTTCATCGAGTAATTGCAGTACATTAGTAGATACATAGCCAAGCCAACTACCATTTGTGAGCTAATCTTTAAACTCTTGAGAAAGAACCAACATATAATCTAGGATGATAAATGTCAGATGGCCTTTAAAACTATTAAGAATTATTTGATGAATCCCCCAGTCCTACAGCCACCAAGACCGGGTAAGCCTCTAATTCTTTATCTAGCAATTGAGAAAGATGCAGTTAGTGCGATGCTAGCTCAAGAAGGTTAAGGAAAAGTTGAGCACATAGTATATTATTTGAGTAAGAAACTGCAATAGTATGAAGCCAATTATAATATGGTCAAGAAGACATGTTTGGCTGTGATTTGGGCAATTAAAAAGCTTCTGCATTATTGCTAATCCTACATAGTACATGTAATTTCTAAACACGACCCTCTTGGATATCTTCAGTAGACTCCATCACTTATAAGAAAATTAGCCAAATGGTTGGTCTTGCTCATCAAGTTTGATATAGAATACATGGTAAAGAAAGTAGTAAAAGAGACAACAATATCAGACTTTTTGGCTCAAAGTCCAATAAATGATGAACAGGAATGAGAGCTAGAATTTTTGGATGAGCATTTAGGGCTAATAAAGGTCCAAGGATGGCACATGTACTTTAATAGGGCAGTTAATAACAAAGGAGTAGACAATGGTGTAATTTTGATCACACTAGAAGGGGAGATGATCCCAATGGCGAAAAGGTTAGAATTTGAAGTAACCAATAATCAAGCTGAGTATGAAGCCTACATCTTTGGGTTGGAAGCACTTCATAATGTGGGGACAAAGGAGATCATAGTATATGAAGACTCTATGTTAGTAATTAAATAGATTTCCAATAAATGGAAAGTAAGAGAGGATAAGCTAAGATTGTACTGGAATTACTCGACTACTGTTTTGTTATTTTTCACCTAATATAGATTTGTACAATTGCCATGAGAGGAGAATCAAATGGCAAATGCTTTAGCCACATTAGCTTCAATATAGGAAGGAGAAAATAGATAGAAGTCAAAACTTTTATCTTTGTAAAGTCTCAAATCCTCTGTTATTAGGAGATAAGAGTAATTTCGATCGATCTCGTAAAAAAGCCCTGGTTTCATAATTTGCAGTGATATTTAGAAATAGGAAAATTCCTTGAAGATGCAGATAAAAAAGAGAGAATGTCTCTAAGAATGTTATCTGACAGTTCATCAGCTATAATAGGATGTTATACAAAAGAATGTCAACGGGGGTGCATCTAAGATGTGTTGATAAGGACGAGGCCCAAAAAGTTATGAAAGCAGTTCATGAAGGTGTTTGTGGACCACATATGAATGGAAAGATTCTTTCTAAAAAATTAGCTCATCATGGGTATTTCTGGTTGACCATGGAAGCTGACTATATGAAGTTTGTAAAGAAGTACCATAACTGTCAAGGATATAGAGATGTGAGCTACATGCCTTCTATAGAATTTCAAGGGCTGACTTCTCCATGGTCATTCACAGTCTGGGGAATCGATATCATTAGAGAGGTAAGGTCAAAGGCATCTAACAGGCATATTATATTATCATAGCAATCGATTACTTCTCTGAGTAGGTTAAAGCAGAGTCATTTATGACAGTTGGAGAAAAAAAGATGGTGATATTTATAGAAAAGAATATAATCTACAGATATAGGTTGCCTCATCATATTATTACTAATAATAGTGTTCAGTTCATAGTAGAAATGGCGACTTTGTTGAAGGAATATAAAATTGAGCATTATAAATTATCTCTATACAAACCACAGGCAAATGGAGCAGTAGAGGTAGCAAATAAAAATATGAAGCATATTCTATCCAAAATACTAGAAAATTATAAGGATTAGGAAAGCTACTACAATTTGTATTATGGGGATACATAACCATTATTAGAACATCGACTAAAGCCACTTTGTATTCATTGGTGTATGGGTGTAAAGTTGTATTACCAGTGGATGTCGAGATTCAATCGTTGAGGGTTCTTTTGGAATCCAAAATCTCTGAGTATCAATGGATAGAGAGTCGATTGGCACAATTGGCATTGTTGGATGAAAAGAAAATGAAAGCTATGTATAACTCCTAGTTGTATCAGAAAAGGATTGCCCGATCCTATAATAAGAAGGTTAAGTTGGGAAAAGTAAAAGAAGGTGATTTGGTTCTCAAGCTCACTAAGCCAATTATAATTGATTTGAGGGAAAGTTTAAGCCAAATTAGGAGGGTCATATCCAGTAAAGAAGCTAATTTCCAAGGGCACTACTATTCTGTTTGATTTAGAAGAAAATTAGGTCAGGGAGCCCATCAACTTAGAAAAGCTTAAGAAATACTTTTTGTGAAGTCTTACTAGGGAAAACGTCAAAAGAGGCTATTTAAGAAAAAGTTAGAGATAAAAAATGAATGAAAAGTGAAAAAATAAAAAGGGTCTTGCTAGATTAAAAACCTTGAAAGAGGCAGTTTAGGTAAAAATTAAGGACATGTAAAAGAAGAAAGAGAGAAAAAAAATAGTTAGCAGGAAAACTTGCAAGGATAAGCTAATTAATGACATGAGATATGTTAAAATAAAAATGTATAGTCATCTTATGCTTAAATTAAATAGAATGGATTGCCTTGGTTATTATTGGACATTGCATTAAATACTTATTACAAACTATTTAACTCAAAAAAAATGTAAAATAATGATTAAACTTCATGAACTAATTTTTCTTTCTTTTCTTTTGTTGAACACCTTGAACACTTAATGTTTGCAACTCTCTTGTTATTTTATTTTTCATAAACTCATCCTTCTCTATTTGTTACAATTGAATTCATGCCTTGTACTAATTATTAATGGACTAATCTTCATTGCAATCATATGCCTTTGAATGATTCTATGAGGCTAGGTCACAAAAGTTTTGAGAAAGGGGCACTAACTCGAACTTAGGCACTAACTCGAACTTATGCACTAGTCCTATAATTTGCTATTTTTATCCATACTATCGGTAAAGATGGGTCAGATTGTAAAAAGTGGAAAAATGAAAATCGACTATGGGACACAATGGGTATATGATCAAATAGTCATATGCTATAGTTTCCATTATGGGCACATCCATTAAATCATAGTATTAAGAAATGTGGACAACCAGCTCCAAATATCTCCTGGTATGGGATGGAGTTTTCTAGTGCATTAATGCTTTGCTTTATAGTGCACAATGTCTCTAGGAGGATCAAGTAATCTCAATTTTTCATGAAATCACACCTAAAAAAGGTTGAAAATGCCTTAAAAGGGGGGGGGGGGGGGTGGTGGTGAATAAGGCAATTAAACAATAAATAGAAATTAAAAGAATTTTTTGCAAGAATTGAAAGAAAGTTGAGAAGGAAGAATAATGTGTTAGTGATATGCACTAGGTCAATCATTTGATTATGCATTAACTTTCTTATTTTATTAATAAAGAGGTATTTCATTATCATTTGATTTTAAAAATGGTTAATTCTTACTAAGGCCATCAAGTATGTGACTTGATAGTAAAACCCTTAGATTAAAATAAGAGTTCTATTCTAATTATCCCTAGCCATTTATTAGTTATATAAATGTTAAAGTATTAAGGCTAGTATGATGTTAACTGATGGTTATGTTTTACTAATCATGAATATGAGATATTAAGTCAACTCATAGGTACATGATGAGAGATCATGTACTGGATTAACCCATTATGAGAATACTGCATAGAATATTGTCATAAGTATTTCTCATCACAGTAATTTTACTTCGGTCCTTTAACCTTGAAATCATCATGGATTTCTATATAGCTATTTTATGTTTTGACACATTCTAACATAAGCCCAAAATAAACTTTATGGAAATAAATAATTAAAGTATTTTATTTATTTATTTATTTGTTTGTTTATTTAAGATAAATGTTATTTTAAATAAACAAGATATTATTTCTGATTTGTTTTTTAAAATAAAATTAATATAATGGAAATTACCAAAAAGGTCATTAGTAGGTAAAACCCTAATTTGGAGTTTATAAATATATTATATTCTTTAGGGTTTAATACAATTTTGTTTTTCCTGCCTCCAAAATGGTTTTCTCTCTTCCTAGAAAACAAATATAGAGTTTTTCTTTTGTTCTTAATTTATAAGACAATCAAGAAGGTTGCTAGCACACATTCCAATTCATTTTTTGAAGGGCTATTCGTGTGGATACCTATAGAGGATGCATCCTTTTGGAGACATCTTGATCCGAACAACCAAAGCAAAAAGGTCGAGGTAAGGTGTCAACGGTGTGAACCTCCTCTTATCCTTATAGAAAATCTAGCCTCTTTTGTGTTTTGGTGAGATTCTTGAAACTCTAGATTTAATCAAGTAGTCGAATTACATGGATCCAGGTTTGGGAACATGATAAAATTTTAATTTTCGCTGTGTTTATATCATAAAACCCCAATAGTGGTATCAGAGCCACTTGTAATTCGATTAATTGATTATGTGTATATGTGATATATGTTAGGGTTTATGATTCATTTTGAAAAGGGATTTATTTTATGATAATTCTTAGTAATCAATTTGAAAATGGAATTAAACATTAATTTGATTAATGTTTGTAATGGTTTAATATGATTAAACTAAAAGTTGTTTTTGATTTTATGAATACAGGATGTTGTTTCATGAAAAACGAATTAAGTATAATCTGTGCTAGCAGGTAGCACGACTGTGCGTATTTGGCACATGGCCATGCGCATTTGGCACACGGCCATGCACATTTGGCACACGGCTGTGCGTGATACAACATCAATCAAGTAGCACGACCATGTGCATTTTGCACACAGCAGTGCTACTTGATGTACAGGCAAAATTGAATTTGTACAAGTATATGAATTGATCTATTTATTGCCCTTTTTATTGTGATTTTTGATTGTGATCAAAATCAGCTGCTAGCATAGATGTTTTTATGAAAAACTAAAACTTATTTTTGATCTATTATTGAACAGAATTTTTTCAAACTGTAAGTTGTTTACAGAAAGTGATGTTGTTTTAGGCAGCAGCTAAATCCGTAATTTGATTACGAAAATTGGTTAGTTGCTTCCTTGAATTAGGGTTTCATGGTGGCCATTTTAATTGAGCGTTTTGTTTATTTTTGAACAAGTTGATTTTATAGTAATTTGATTACGAAAATTCATTAATGCTCAAAAATTTGAAAGGCAATTCACCAAAGAACTAAAGTAAAGTGTTTACCGTCGGGATTGCCACCTGGGGAGCTGCCCTAGGACCCTACAAGGGGCGTTGCCCCTTGACCCTAAAAGAATTGTCACATTATTTTATTTTTAACATAATAATTGGATTTGCTAACTAAATAGATTATTGTATTATACATGTTTATTGTTTTATGTATGATGCATAGCATGGCCCTTAGACCAATGTGATTGGATTTAATTTTTTATGGGTTGTAATTTTAAATATAGCCTATGAGACATTTTTGTTTTATTGTATTTATTTTATTAGAATAGTGTAGAATAAATTACAAAAATTTATGTAAATCAAGACCCATGTTGCAATTCAAGTTGGAGGCCCAAGATGGAGATCCAAGGTGGGAACCAAAGAAGGAGATCCATGGTAGAAGATGGAGATCCAAGTTGGAGGCTCAATTTGTAATTGTAATATTACGTAGGTTTGACCTTTAATCTTCATATTGGCTTATGAAGATTAACTTAGATTTGGGCCATGCAATGTCACATTTATTTTAATTGTTATGTATCTAATGCCATGTATGTGATGCCATATGATGCCATGTAATACAACATAACAATAACTAAATAAAATTAAATAAAGACAAACCCTCATTTAATATTAAGTCATTATAATGTCTCCCATAAATTCAACACTTGTCAAGCCTTAGATTATTATATATGGGCCTGCCAAAGCAGGGTGTATAAATTTATCCAAGGAAGGCAAGTTGGATAATGGTGCTATCCAAACGTTTGATATGGTTTGACTTAATTAGGTTATCAAAATGGTTTTGGACCTAGGGCATTAAATGGGATTTTTAGCTATAACATGTGATGTCAAATCCTATACCATCCAAGAGTTACATAAGATGTAATTGATGAGAGTTGTCTACCTAAATAACCATATTTTAAACGATGAGCCAAAGCTCACTTAGTGTATGGTGAAATATGGATCTTGGCCCACTAGAATTTGTAAAATTAACTTAAAGGGTTATTGATTTAAGTAAATTTAGTGGGAGTTTTTAATTATGCCTCATACATATTTAATAAAATACTGAATGGACTTTGCATATATTTGTTTTAGAAAATGACTTCAAACACTACATCTACCATGTCGCTATAATCGATCCTTGAGAAGGATAAGCTCAATGGGACTAACTTTCTTGATTGGTACAGAAACCTAAGAATTGTTCTTAGGCATGAGAGAAAGGAATACATCCTTGATCAACCTATCCCTGAGGAACCAGCTACCAATGCTCCTAGAGCACAAAAGGATGCTTATAATAAGTATCTCAATGATTCTAGTGATGTCACTTTTGTTATGCTTGGATGTATGGAGTCTGAGCTACAAAAGCAACTGATGGAAATGGAGGCTTATACTATGATAGGCCATCTCAAGGAAATGTTCCAAGAGAAAGCCAGAATTGAAAGGTTCAATACCATCAGGGCATTGCTTTCCTGTAAGCTGACTACTGGTGGCTTTGTTAGTCCTCATGTTCTCAAGATGAAGGGTCATCTTGATCACTTGGGCAAGCTTGGTCTTAAGATTGAACAAGAACTAGTTGTGGATATTATTCTCCAATCTTTGTTTGAAGCTTATGATAGCTTCGTTATAAATTACAATATGCATAGTATGGAGAAGACTATTTTAGAGTTGCATGGGATGCTAAAAACTGTTAAAAGGAACATCAAGAGTAACACCAAGGATGTTCTTATGGTCACTAAAGGAAAGGGGATGAAAAGGGTTGGAAAGGGCAAGGGCAAGGTCTTTAAAGGCTTTCAGAAGCCCAAGCCAAAGCCCGAGCCTAAATCCAAGGCTGAACCCAAAATAAACGAAGGAATTTGCTTTTTCTATAATGAGCCAGGCCATTGGAAAAGAAATTGCAAGCTCTATTTGGATGATCTAAAGAAGAAAAAGGGTGGTGAGACTACCTCTTCAGGTATTCATGTTATAGAATTAAATCTATCTACTTTTGATTCTGATTCTTAGGTATTAGATACTGGATTAGGATCTCACATTTGTACAAATGTGCAAGGTCTAAAAGGAGTAGATCATTGGAAAGAGGCGAAGTGTACCTACGAGTTGGCAATGGAGCAAGAATTGCTGCTTTAGCTATAAGAACTTATGAATTACCTTTGCCTAGTGGACTTGTTTTATCTTTAGAAAATTGTTATTATGTACCTACTATGCATAGGAATATTATTTTTGTTTCTAATTTGGACAAGAAAGGGTTTGAATTTATTATTAAGAATAATAAATGCAATATTTATCAGGATAACATTTTTTATGGATATGCTCCATGCACTAGTGGACTTTATGTTTTAGATGCTGAAGACATTAATGAAATGCTAATCTATAACATAGATACAAAGAAGTCTAAATCTAATGATTTAAACTCAACCTATCTCTGGCATTGTTGTTTAGGCCATATAAATGAAAAACGCATTTTAAAGTTACACCAAAATGGGCTTTTAAATTCATTTGATTATGAATCATTTAATACATGTGAATCTTGTTTACTTGGAAAAATGACTAAAGCACCTTTTACTGGATAGAGTGAGAGGGCTAATGACTTATTGGGCCTAATACATTCTGATGTATGTGGACCATTAAGCTCAACTACTAGAGGAGGTGTTCAGTACTTCATAACTTTCACAGATGATTTCAATAGATATGGTTATCTCTATCTAATGAAACATAAATCTGAATCTTTTGAAAAGTTCAAAATTTTCAAGAATGAAGTACAAAATCAACTTGGTAAAAAAATTAAAAGACTGAGATCTAATCGAGGTGGTGAATAGTTAAACCAAGAATTTATAGATCATCTTAGAGATTGTGGGATTATTTCACAATTGACTCCTCCAGGTACACCACAATGGAATGGTGTGTCTGAACGCAGAAATTGGACTCTATTGGATATGGTTCGATCTATAATGAGTCAATCTGATCTTCCAATCTTTTTTTGGGGATATTCTTTAGAAATTGCTGCATTCATTTTGAATAGAGTTCCATCGAAGGCAGTTGAAAAGACACCATATAAGAAATGGACTGGAAAAACTCCTAGTTTGTCTTTTCTTAAGGTTTAGGGATGTGATACTTTTATGAAGAGTCAAATCTCAGATAAACTAGCTCCCAAATCTGACAATTGCCTTTTTATGGGATATCCTAAAGAAACTAAAGGATATTACTTCTACATTGTATATGAGAACAAAGTGTTTGTGTCTTGGAATGGTATATTCTTGGAAAGAGAGTTTATTTCCAAAGGAAATAGTGGAAGCATAGTGCAACTTGAAGAAATTCAAGGCCCATAAAATAGCATTGTTCCTGATATGGAACCGTAGCTGAATCAACAAGTAGTTGTTGAGCCTGCACAAGTACTAGAAGGCCCAAGGAGGTTTGATAGGACATGTCAAATCCCAATGAGATATGGATTTCTCATAACCAGTGATAATGATGTGTTAATTATGGATCATAATGAGCCCACATCCTATCAGGAGGCCATAAATAGTCCTGACTCTGAGAAATGGCTTGAAGCCATGAGATCAGAAATGCAATCCATGTATGATAATCAAGTATGGACCCTGATTGACCCAAATAATGGTTTAAAAACTATTGGGTGCAAATGGGTTTTCAAAAAGAAAATCGACATGGATGGCAATGTGCATACCTGTAAGGCAAGACTAGTTGCAAAAGGTTTCAAACAAACACATGGTATAGACTATGATGAAACCTTTACACCAGTGGCTATGCTAAAATCTATTCAAATTCTCCTTGCCATAGTTGCATACTATGATTATGAAATATGGCAAATGGATGTTAGAACAACATTTCTTAATGGAAATTTACTTGAGGATGTGTACATGACACAGCCAGAGGGTTTTGTTAGTCCTGAGAATTCTGGAAAGGTGTGGAAGCTTCAAAGATCAATTTATGGATTGAAGCAAGCATCTCAGAGTTGGAATTTTCATTTTGATGAAGCAGTCAAAGAATTTGGCTTCATTAAAAAATGATGATGAACCTTGTGTATATAAGAAAGTTAGTGGGAGTGCTATTGTGTTTTAGTGCTACATGTGGATGACATACTACTCATCGGAAATGATATCCCTATTTTACAAAATGTTAAATCATGGTTAGGGAATTATTTCTCAATGAAAGACATAGGTGAAGCTGCTTATATATTAGGCATCAAGATCTATAGAGATAGATCTAAAAGGCTTATTGGCCTAAGTCAAAGCACTTATATTGATAAGGTATTAAACAAGTTTAGTATGCAAGATTCTAAGAGAGGATTCTTGCTAATGTCGCATGGCATTAGTCTTAGTAAGACTCAGTGTCCTATGACATAAGATGAGCGAGACCGAATGAGTAAGATTCCATATGCTTCTGCTATAGGATCTATCATGTATGCAATGTTGTGTACTCAACCTGATGTTTCATATGCCTTAAGCAGAATGAGCAGATACCAGTTAAACCCATGTGAAAGTCACTGGACAACAGTTAAAAATATCCTTAAGTACTTGATAAGAACTAAGGATGCATTTTTATTGTATAGTGGTCAGGAAGATGAGCTAGTTGTAAATGGTTACACAGATGCCAGCCAAACTGACAAGGATGATTTTCGATCACAGTCAGGATATATGTTTTGTTTGAATGGAGGTGCAGTGAGCTGGAGGAGTTCCAAGCAAGACATTGTTGTTGATTCTACAATAGAAGCTGAGTACATAGCTGCCTCAGAAGCAGCTAAGGAGGTTGTTTAGATCAAAAAGTTCATAACTGGACTAGGTGTTATTCCTAGTATATAAGATCCAGTGAACTTGTATTGTGACAATAATGGAGCTATAGCCTAAGCTAAGGAGCCCAGATCACATCAGAGATCCAAACACATACTCAGGCATTATCATCTCATTTGAGAAATCAATGAGAGTGGTGACATTAAGATATGTAGAGTACGTATAAATGATAATGTTGTTGATCCACTGACTAAGCCTCTTTCACAGCCTAAACATGAGAGTCATACTGGGTCCATGGGTATTCGATACGATGTTGATTGGGCCTAGTGCAAGTGGGAGATTGTTAGTGATATGCGCTAGGTCAATCATTTGATTATGCATTGACTTTCTTATTTTATTAATAAAGAGGCATTTCATTATCATTTGATTTTATGAATGGTTAATTCTTACTAAGGCCATCAAGTATGTGACTTGATAGTAAAACCCTTAGATTAAAATAAGAGTTCTATTCTAATTATCCCTAGCCATTTATTAATTATATAAATGTTAAAGTATTAAGGCTAGTATGATGTTGACTGATGGTTATGCTTTATTAATCATGAATATGAGATATTAAGTCAACTCATAGGTACATGATGAGAGATCATGTACTGGATTGACCCACTATAAAAATATTGCATAGAATATTGTCATAAGTATTTCTCATCATAGTAATTTTATTTCAATCCTTTGACCTTGAAATCATCATGGATTTCTACATAGTTATTTTATGTTTTGACACATTCTAACATTGTCTTTAACCGGACGATTAGATAGGATGTTGTTGGATATGAAACTAGTTATGTGAGGAATATGAGTGATTTAGAAGGAATTTATCCCTCATTAATATGAGAAAGATATCTATGGGCCCCTTGATGAGATAGAATGAAGGAAAATGCATGGCCATGTTGAAATGAATTGATAAAGAGTTATCATTTTTAGTCTACTTGGAATCAAGTCATAATATTGTACTATATAAGGATGACATTCTATGCCTTATGTTCAATTAAGATATCATGTGATAAAGGGACGATAAAATTCATTGTAATTAGGTTATGTTGGATTATTGACTTCACATGACTTGGGTAGTCATAATGTCTTGCTAGAGACCACTTATGACTTGTAGGCCTAAATAGAGATTTAGGCCCACTGCCAATGTTATGTGAACCTGTAGGGTCACACACTTAGAACAAGTCCAAAATGAATATGGGTTTAATAATCCCAAAATAAACTCTATGGAAATAAATAATTAAAGTGTTTTATTTATTTATTTAAGATAATTGTTATTTTAAATAAATAAATAAATAAATAAGATATTATTTTTGATTTGTTTTTAAAACAAAATCAGAATATAATGGGAAATTACCAAAAAGGTCATTGGTAGGTAAAACCCTAATTTGGAGTCTATAAATATGTTATATGCTTTGGGGTTTAATACAGTTTTGTTTTTCCTGCCTCCAAAATGGTTTTCTCTATTCCTAGAAAATAAACATAGAGTTTTTCTTTTGTTCTTGATTTATGAGACAATCAAGAAGGTTGCTAGCACACACTCTAATTCATTTTATGAAGGGTTGTTAGTGTGGATACCTATAGAGGATGCAACCTTTTGGAGACATCTTGATCCAAACAACCAAAGCAAAAAGCTCGAGGTAAGGTGTCACCGGTGTGAACCTCCTCTCATCCTTCCAGAAAATCTTGCCTCTTATGCGTTTTGGTGAGATTCTTGAAAATCTAGATTTAATCAAGTAGTCAAATTACATGGATCCAAGTTTGGGAACGTAATAAAATTTTAATTTTTTACTACATTTGTATCACGAAACCCCAATATAATTAACATAAGAATTTAAGGAGTTCAGATTCTCAACAATCCTACATCTCAACCTAACTTATCTCCAAGTTAGGATTTTCAATTCTCATAATCTTATTTAGAAGATTTGAGATTATACAAAAGTTTGAGGCTCACTCTTTTAACCTTATAACTTAATTTTTACAAGGCTCACTCAAAAACCAAATCCTAAGTGTTTCAAAGGTAAACACTTAAACCAATTCCACTAGAATAGAATCTCACATTTTCTTAATCCTAAAAAATAGAAGAATAAGAACATCTATTCTAACATTCACCAACTCTCACAAGAGTTATACAAATATGAAATGAAATTGAATAGAGTTTTTGAGAGCTTAATTGAATGCTTAAGAGAGTAAAATGAGTAAAAAAGTTTCTTAAACCATCAATTGAACTTTATGGAATATTTATATAGATAAAAACTAAAAAATATGGTTATTAGATGTATCAAACATGTCTCCAATGTCTCTTATTAAGTTTTGAATCATCTTAGACTTATTTCTATCAGAATGCTGCTTACGATTGTGAGGAGCAAGTTTTGGCTTCTAAGGAACAAAATAGTAGTCATTGCATTCAAAAATGACTATTTAGAGCTGTCAAGACTACCCTCATGAGTTGCTTATGAGATGAATAGTATTCATGAGTGGCACTGTCCTTTGCTCAATTTTTCTCTCACAAGGCTTCTACTCGTGAGATGCTCGGGAGGGGATCATTGTAAGATTGGGATAAAAGATTTAGATACTTTAGGTATAAGATTGGGATATTATACTTCATTAAAATACAATTAATAATAGTATTTCGTATTTTCGAACTTGAACTGATAATTTTGATACAAACAAGTTCCTACACACTTGAAAGAAATCATTCAAAACTTAAATTAATTATCAAAGATCAAAATTAGGATTTTGATCATGCAAATGGTTAACAATCTCCACTTTTTTGACTTTGACAACTAATTTAATGAGGCAATAAATAATGTGTGTATGCCAAAAGCATTTAATAAGAAAAGATAAATACTATGTAAAATAGCTCCCCCTATCAAATTTAAATAGATGCAAAATGAGAAAATATTTTCCTCCCCCTTAATATATGCAAAAATAAAAAAATAATTTAATCAAAGCATATACAAAATACCAAATAATCACAAAGGAGATAATTTTTGAAAAGATTTCAATTGAAATAAAATATATATATATATCTCCTTTAACAAATATATTTCTTTATTTCTCTTCCTTTTTTAACATGATAAGAAATATAAATTTAATATTTTATTCCCCCTTTAGTTAAAAATAAAAAAAAACATAAAATTTAACATGAGGAATAAAAAGAAACATGGCCTAACATAACAAATGTGTTATTAAAAACATGAAAAACATGATAACGTGATCATTTTGAAAAAAAAAATGTTAGGTAATACAAAGGAAATAATTTCAAACATATATGCATGTACTACTAACATTCATCACAAAAATAGTATATATAGCACTTAACAATTTTAACTACTGCATGATCATATGGAGCTTAGCTAGCTAACATAAATGATCATATAGTACTTAGCATATCACAAACATAGCTTCTTCTCCCCCTTTGTCAAAGACAAAAAGAAAAGAGAGAGATATAAAGAGAAATAAAACAAAGATACACCAAATCTTTATAAAAGCTAAGTCATTCAAAAAAAAAGTAAGCAAAATAAAGCCTTTTATCATATATGATATACGACAAAACTAGCCACACTTACAATATTACGATGCATGTATAAACATAATTAAGTAGAACAATTTTCTCCCTTAAAAGAGATTAACTAAATACACATACAAAATTAAGTATGTCTTAACTTTGTCAAAATGCAAAAGGAAATTTTAACAAAATATAAATTGCATTAAAGAAAAGGATAGAGTTATAATGAAATTAAAATATCAATTGTAAAAATAAAAGACAAGACATAAACTAACATTCAAAGGCTTTAAAAAAACTTAAAATAAACAGTAAACAAACCAAACATAAACTGATGAAAAGCATATAAAAAAATCTAGTCTTGTGGAGGATGAGGTGGTGGAGGAGGGTTCTAAGTGCAATACAATATATGATAAGCATACAATTAATGAAAGTCATACTTCATATAGTCCATCCTATGTTCAAAAATATTAAGCTGTTATGCTTGAAATACACACAGAATTGAATGAATCCATACAAATCCAAATAAAATAAAATTAATTATAATTATGCAAATTAATACAAAGATCATGCAAATGGGAAATACAATATATCATGTATATGAAGTAAATTTGCTAAAGCAAATACTTTTAAAACAAAATATATACATGATGCTAAAAATAATTTTTCTTAAACTATAAACCTAAAAAAGTATCAAAAATGAAAAATAAACCAAAAGTATAAATCACTAAAAATCATGTTTAAATAAGAGTTTAAGAAAAGAGTTTGAATACAAAAAATACACTAAAGAATATGATCACATAAAAATCCAACCATTAATTCATCAATTTAACAAGTGATTAAGACAAGCTTCATTTGGGATTCTTGCTAAGGTTAATATCACTTGTATTATCACATTTAATTGGAATGTGATTAATGTTAACTCCATAGTCCAAAAGTTGTTGTTTCTTCTATAAAACTTATGTGCAACAACAACTAGTGCCATATATTATGCTTTAATGATGGACAAAGCAACTACAACTTATTTCTTGTTAAACTAAGAAACCAAACATTATCCTAAAAATGACAAGTTCCAGAAATGCTCTTTCTATCTAATAAGCTATCGACAAAGTCCGTATCAGAATAACTAATTAAGTTAAAAGAAGAACTCCTAAGATACCAAAGTCCTAAATGCATTATACCATAAAGATATTTAAAAATTCTTTTGATAGCATTCAAATGAGACTCTCTAGGACTTGATTAAAATCTAGCACATAAGAAAATAGCAAACATAATATCGGGTCTACTAGCAGTTAAGTAAAGAAAGGATTTGATCATACCTCTAAATCATTCTTTATCAATAGGTTTGCCATTCTCATCTTTGTTTAGTTTGGTGGTGGTGCTTATAGGAGTCTAGCTTGAATTATCTACATCCATGCCAAACTTCTTAAGAATGTCCTTAGCGTATTTAGTTTGATTGATGAAAGTCCCATTGTAAACAACCAATTTCAGGATGGCATGTTATGGATGCAGCAAAGGACTCCAATGATGAAAATGTCTTCGATGCTTAATCTTTAAAAATTCTAAGGGCTTTTAAAGGAAGAATTTAATGTTTTCAGGGACTAAATCATAAAGTTCTTTTTAGGATCTAATTGTAAAATTTAAATTTTTTTGAGGTCCTTTTTGTAATTAAAAATTTAAATTTTTCCGGTGGCCTTTTTGTAATGAAATTTTTCCAATCGGAATTACAATAATTCCAATCGGGATTGTACAATTCTGATCAGAATTGCACAATCCCGGTTGGAATTAAACTCTTCCGTTTTCCTATTTCTAATTATTCCAATTTAGTGTTTTAGGTGGTTTAAATTTCCTAATTAATTCAATCCTAAATTAGTTTAAACTTCCTAATTAATTCAGTCCTATTTGGTTCAAAATTCCTAAATACACTTTAGGAATGAGAATCACATTAGGATTAGGGTTAGACTTCTTAGTTCCACTATAAAAAGGGAGCTAAAGGGAAAAAAAGGGAGGAGAAAAGAAAGAGGAAGAGCGTAGAAAAGAAGGAGAGGAGAAGAGAGAAAATTGTGATTTTACTCTTCTTATATTTATTTTTAATCAAAAAATTCTTTTTTTATTCATCAATTAATTCAAAACTTGTGAAGAATTTTTAAGGAGAAAGATTCGAAGATTTATCAAGAACGGTGAATCACAAATCTGAGTAGCACCCTAAATCATCCATAAGCATATCATCTTCTTCTATTCTTTATTTTCTTATTTATTTATTTGATTATTTTACATTATTATTTATTATTAGTATTATTCTTTCAAGTTATTATCATAATTTATTCATTAATTATTATTCTATTTTATGTTTTGTGGTAATTATGGAGGAAAATGCATGGTGATCATGTGGGAGATGAATTTCATTAGAAGTCCACAGAAGACTATGGATAAAGCCTCGTAAAGACTTAGTTTTTAGGGTTTTATTTTGTTTTTTATCATCTTTATTTTTATTTATTTATTTATTTATTTTTTTATGAATTAATATAATAGCCCCAATAGTGGGAGTAATAAAACTATATGTGTGGTTGCATAATTTTGTTTGATTAAATTGGTTAGTAAAAATTAGGTTTTAATTTGATAATTCTTTAAAATCAATGGAGGATGTAGATTGATTTAGGTTGCATGTTAATAAAAATTAGGGTTTTAGTAAGGATAAATTTAATTATTTATTTTATATTTTTATTTATTTTTGGATTTTATTTATTATTTTTATGTGTTTTGGGTCTTAAGCCCACTTTAGGTCTTAATTTATTTATTTAAGGTTAGGTAATTCTTTTAGCTCATATCATTTGATACTTAATTAGGTTTAATTAATTAAAATATATTTTTAGGTCCATAATTAATTAGATTTTAGATTAGAAATATCCTTAGGCTCATTTAGTTAATTAGACATAGGCCCACCTAATTTAGTTTAATTAATTTAGACTTAGCCCATTTAATTTAAGCTTTTTCCATAATTTGTAGAATTAAGCACACTTTTATTAAAATTAGTAAACTTAGGTTCATTTAATTAAAATCAAAAGGAATTAGGTCTTAGGTTCACTTATAATTTAAAACATGTAGATTTAACTCATTTATTTAAAATCCATGTAGATTAGACTAACTTAGGGGTTATGTGATTTATTGAATGCATTATTTACTTGTATATTTCATGACTAGTTTATTGTTTTGGGTTTATATGAAATTGCATGTAAGTAGAGAATAAGATAATAATTCATAAAGTAATTATAAATGAACACAAGACTAAAAGAAGTTAGTATTCCGTATCCAGAATCTCCTGGTTGTGGTGCTAGCTTTCTTTTAGGGAATCGAGTACCACCTTTTTTATTTGTCCTAGTTATTACTTGGGTGGCGACTCCTCATCTCCACGCCATGTCTTTGTGACAGTGATTAGTGTGTTCTCTAGAGCCCTGAGCTCAAACAGTGATGCGGTTGCTAAAATCTTGGACGTGCGCTAAACCCCGCCGTCTACACCCATCTTTGCATTGCTTGATTTGTAGTATAAGGAAGAATTTGAGTTCTCCCATCATACTCATCTTGAATTCTCCTTACATTAACATAGAGAATTCCTCACACAAGCAATGGTTAGTGGCACTGAAAATAAAATCATCAACATATATTTGAAGAATTAATAAATCATGCTTGGATTTCTTTATGGAAAAAGTTATGTTAACTTTTCCTTTAAAGAACCCTTTCTCTAGTAAGAAGTTGTTCAATCTTTCATACCAAGCTCTTCGAGCTTGTTTCAATCCATACAATGCTTTTGATAATTTAAAAACATGATTTGGAGAATCAAAATTTTCAAAATCCAGAGGTTGCTCAACATATGCCCCCTCTCTAATGAAAGCATTTAGAAATGAACTTTTAGCATCCATTTGATAAAGTTTAAAATCCATGAATGATGCAAATGCAAATAGAATTCTAATAGCTTCTAACCTTGCAACCAAGGGAAACGTTTCATCATATTCAATGTCTTCCTCTTAATTATAACCTTTAGCTACTAGTCTAGCTTTGTTCCTAGTTATGATACTTTGTTCATTCATCTTATTTCTAAATACCCATTTAGTGCCTATAATAGGATGATGTTTAGGTTTAGAAACCAAGTACCAAACTGTATTTCTCTTAAATTGATTGAACTCTTCTTGTATAACAAGGACCTAAAATTAATCACACAAAGCATCATCAATATTTTTGGGTTCAATTTAAGAAATGAAGGCTAAATTAACAATAGACTTTAATTGAGATCTAGTAGTTACCCCTTTTATAGTGTCACTTATAATGAGATCTTAAGGATGAGCTTTCTTGAATTGTCAATCCTTTAGAAGTTCGTCCTTCAAGGTAGGTTGAGATGTCTCCTCATTGTCCTCCTTACTTAGACCTTCAAGTTCTAAAGGCTTACTAGTATTTTCTTCTTGATTACTTACATCCACATGCTCATCTACAATATCATCAACACTACAAACATCCTTTCTAGGACTAAGTGAGTTTGATTCATCAAATACAACATGCATTAACTCTTTAACTAATAGATTTCTCTTATTAAAGACTCTATATTCTTTGCTAGAAGAAGAATAGCCTAGGAAAATTTCTTCATCGACTTTAGAGTCAAATTTCCTAAGATTATCCTTGGTATTCAATATAAAGCACTTGCATCCAAATACTCATAGATATGAGATTTTGGGTTTTCTATTGTTCTATAACTCATAAGAAGTTTTATTTAAAATTGGTTTTTTGAAAACTCTATTTGAAATATAACAAGACATGTTAATAGCTTTCCTCCAAAAGTATAGAGGCAAATTATACTCATGAAGCATTGTTCTAGCCATTTCTATAAGAGTTCTATTTTCCTTTCAACTACTCCATTTTGTTAAGGAGTTATAGGAGAAGAAAATGTATGTGAAATACCATTTTCATTACAATAGGTTTGAAAATTTTATTTTCAAATTCGATTCCACAATCAATTTTAGTAGAAGAAACAAAAAATCCTTTTTCTTTTTTAACACTTTTTGCAAAATTTTCAAAAGCTTTAAATGCATCATTCTTATGAGCAAGAAAACATACCCAAGTAAATCTAAAGTAATCATCAACTAATATATATGCATAGTGCATTCCACAGAGACTAGCAACTTTAGTTGGTCCAAATGAATCTATATGTATAAGTTTAAGTGGTATAGAAGTAGACACTACATTTTTTAGATTAAATGGGGACTTGGATTGTTTTCCCTTTTAACAAGCATCATAAGTTTTATCCTTAGTGAATTCAAGCTTAGGTAAACCAATCATAAGTTAAAGTTTACAAAGATCATTCAAAAGCTCAAAATTTGCATATGCTAACCTTCTATGCCATGTCCATATGTCATGGAAAATAGATTTTAAGCATTTAATGTCTTTGTTATCAATATTTTTCAAATCAATAACATTAACATTGTCTACTCTTTCACCACTAAAAATTACTTTAACTTCATCAAAACTACTAGCAAAGCAATTTTTAGGATAAAAAGTCACTTTATTTCTCATGTCACATAATTGACTTATACTTAGCAAATTATGTTTAAGATCATCAACAAGTAATATATGATATATATATATATATAAGGATTGAGGATTACAGATTTCTCTAATGCCTACAATTTTCCCTTTGGCATTGTCTCCAAATATGACATCTCCTCCATCTTTAGCATCAAGCTTGTTGAATTGCTCTTTATCTCTCGTCATGTGCCTTGAACATCCACTATCGAGATACTACTTGCTTTTCATTCTTATGGATTTCAAGCACACCTATATAAACAACTTAAGTGTTCTTTTAAACTCAAGATAATCCAAAGGAAGCAAATTCATGTGTAGTCTTTTATAGAAACATACATTGTTAGTATGTCCTTTGATCATACGATATGAACATTCAACATTTGTAAACCTATTTCTTCTAGGTGCATATGATTACTTAGAAAATAAGACATGCCTTTAGTGTTAAGGTGGTGTATGTCTCCCATTATTTTGGGTCATAGTATGAGACTTGCATTGATAATGACAATGTGTATTTTTATAGGTTTGTGCAATATGCTCATGAGTGTTGTGTCTAGTGTACATGTAAGCATGTCTTGGTTGTGCTTTTCTAGCATAAGACTTACCTCTTTGTGTCATATAGGATTGAGTCTTATGAGACTTTCCTTTAATATTTGACACATGAGACTTATTAGCTTTGAAAGCTTAAGTCTTAATTAGTTTAGAGGTAGAATGACTAGAATTACATGATGCTTTAATAAATTTTATATGTGATGATGATGAAGATGAGGCCATTCTATTAGCATATCCAATTCGATGAGTATTTTCATGAAATTTGTGAGAGTCAAGTAAATTATCTAAACTCTCTTTTCCTCTTTAGAATTTTGATATGGAATTTTTTAGCTCAATTACCTCATTAGAAAGTTTATGATTTCATCACTTGCTTTCTTGAGTTTCTCTTTCAAGGAATTTGAAGATTTTAAATCACAAGTAAGTTTCTCATTTGACTTAACAAGCTTAGAAAACTCAATCTTTAAATTTTCAAATTCCCTAGTTAAGTTAGTTAACTTATGCTTATAATGTTTCTTTCTAGAAAGTAGGCTTTTGCATTTAAGTAAGAGTTTGCTCATATTAGAGCTCTCAACATCATCATCATCATCATATTCATTATAGGTAAAATATTCATCACAAGAAGAGTTAGAAGTAGATGGTACCTCTTTTTCATCTTTAAGAGCCATGAAGCAAAGATTGGCCACTTCTTGTTGTTCCTCTTCCTTTTCGATTTTAAAGGAGTCATCATCCCAAGTAGTTTTAAAGGCCTTCTTTTTATCTTTTACTCCTTTATTATTGAATTTAAGTTTAAGGCACACACTTCTAATGTGTCCTGGTTTCTTGCATTCATAGCTAGTGATGTCTTTAGTTTTCTTCTTGCTTTCTCCTTTATGCTTCTTGTTGGAGTCTTTAGCTTTTGAGAAATTTTTCTTTCTTAAGAATTTTTTGAAACTTCTAGTAACCATGGAAACATCACCATCTTCATCACTAGAGTCTTCAAGACTTTCATCTTCACTTTCATTTCTTGAAGCTTTTAGTGCAATGCTTTTCTTTTTCTCCTTTTCTTCTTGTTATTATCCTCTTTGCTTAATTGTAAGCTCATGTGTTAGGAGCTTTACAATATGCACATTCGTGGAAAGAGTAGAAAGGTCTTGAGCTTCCTCAAATGAAGTAATTCGAGATTCCTAATCCTTCTTAAGTGGGATTCTTAAAATCTTGTTGTTTACCTCTTTCTTAGTGAAATGTTTACTAAGTTTTTTAAGGATTATAAGAAGAGCATTGAGTTGATTTATCATCTCTATGATTAACTTTTGAGGCTTCATCTTCAAGAGTTGATATTAATACATGTGAAGTTAAACCTTCTTCCTTTTAACTTACATGTTGCCTTCATAATGATTTTCCAAGGTCTCCCATATTTCCTTAGCCGACATGTAATGTTGAAGCTCACCTCTTTCTTCTCTTATCATGGAAGAGATTAGAGTGATCATAACCTTTTTTTAATGATTTTCCTCCTTTTATTCATTATTCCATTGGCTTCTTGCAAGAGTAGTTACCATATCATTAATGGTAGTTATAGGTGGTTCCCAAACCTTTTAGGATAATATCCTAAAGTTTAATGGAATCACAATCAAAGTATAGCTCCATTTTGAACTTCCAATAAGGATAGTCACTACCATCAAAAAATGGTTTAAGTGAAGAAATGTTTTGTGATTCACTCCCCATGATTTTGTATTCTAGAAATGAAGTTACTAGAATTCAAGCTTTGATACCAAGTGAAAATGCCTTAGAGGGGGGTGAATAAGGCAATTGAACAATAAATCAAAATTAAAAGAATTTTTCAAAAGAATTGAAAGAAAGTTGAGAAAGAAGAATTATGAACACAAGAATTTAAGGAGTTTAAATTCTCAATAATCCTATGTCTCCACCTAGCTTATCCTCAAGTTAGAATTTTCAATTCCCGCAATCTTATTCATGAGATTTAAGATTACATAAGAGTTTGAGGCTCACTCTTTTAACCTTACAACTTAAGTTTTACAAGGGTCACTCAAAAACCAAATCCCAAGTGTTTCAAAGGTAAACACTTAAACCAATTCCACTAGAATAGAATCTCACGTCTCATTTTCTTAATCCTAAAAAATAGAAGAATAAGAATATCTATTCTAACACTCACTAACTCTCACAAGGGTTGTACAAATATGAAATGAGATTGAAGAGAGTTTTTGAGAGCTTAATTGAATGTTTAAGAGAGTATAATGAGTAAAAAAGTTTCTTAAACCTTTAATTGAACTCTATAAAGTGTTTATATAGATAAACACTCAAAAATATGGTTGTTGGATGTTTCAAACATGTCTCTTATTGATTTTTTATTCATCTTGGACTTATTTCTATCAGAAAGCTGCTCATGATTATGAGGATTAAGTTTTGGCTCTTGAGGAGTGAAATACTAGTTGTTGCATTCAAAAATGACCATTTAGAGCTGTCAGGACTACCCTCATGAGCTGCTCATAAGATGAATAGTTCTCATGAGTGGCATTGTCCCTTTACTCAATTTTGCTCTTATGAGGCTTCTGCTCGTGAGGGGATTACTATAAGTCCAAAAATCTCTCTTTTTGATACATGAAAGCTTTAGATACTTTAGGTATAAGATTAGGATATTATACTTCACTAAAATACCGTATAATGATAGTATTTTGTATTTCTGGACTTGAACTGATAATTTTTATACAAATAAGTTCCTACACATTTGAAAAAAATCATTAGAAACTTGAATTGATTGTCAAACATCAAAATTAGGTGTTTGATCATGCAAATGGTCAACAAAGGCAGAAAAGTAAGAAATAAATAAAATAAAAGAGAAAGCTAACCTCTAGCATTAATGGACTCCTAGAGAATTGTTTGGTCTAGGAAATTATCTAATCTAATTATAGTTTTTGCCAGAATAAGGGCAAAGAGATTTAGTCTGGCTTTAACTTGATCCAAAGTGTAGAGAACTTTTGAATTGTAATTGCCAAAAGGAGAAACAAGCAAGAACTATGGATACAGACAAAGAGTGATCATCTGAGGCCAATAAACCTCTTTATTGTCAATAGTTATAGTGGCCTCAAGAAAGGATCCTATCTAAACTTCAGAATTGAGGATATAACGAAGGGAAGATTGAGGGGAAAAATTAAATAGCCTGGCAATTTGATATTGAATGGAGTATAAATTTGGAGTTCCATTTGACAACCCAAGATAGCTTTGAATTCCTTAAGCATTGAGCATATCTCTAGTGTGTTGAAATGGAAGATATGCTTGATTGGATCCTAAAATTGAGCCATAGCATGGAGGAAGGGAAAATTGATCTTCCTAGTTTTGAAAATTGATAAGTAAAAGGGCTTTAGTTTTGCCTATGACTCACCATCTAAGCCTTTCAAGATTGGTTATAGTTGTTTAAGGTTTGTCTCAATGATTTTTTAGGATGTTAGAGCTGTTTAAAGAGAGGAAATGGAGAAGTTGTGGTAGAGATGAGGGTAGATATGGTTGTTTTTATAAATGGAATTAGAGATTCAGAAGGGAAATCTGCAGATAAGGCGTTGAGGCATTCGCCTCTAAAATCAGGTAGTGCCTCATCATGAAGAGACATTTTGATATTGCATCTTCATAAAAAAGTGACGCCTCAGTGAAGAGGTTATCTTCTCTTTAACAGTCAGGGCATGATTTTGGTTGTATTATTCTGATTAGTTCTTCTTATTTTAGTTCATTAATGGAAAGCTTGTATAATTGAATGATGAGTTTATATAAGATTGTGTTATAATAATCAAAGTTTCTCATTAAAATGAGTTTAAATATTTGAATATCTAGTCAAATATAAACATTAATATTCAAAATAATATTAAAACAATCTTGTAACATTTGAATTAGAAATGAAAAGTAGTATGAATCCTAATTTATGAAGCCTCTAACTCAGTGGCACCTGTATCACCTCCGTTATCATCGCCAACCGCCCTATCACCATCAGTGCCATCTTTGTCTTCTTCTTTATCCTCATTATCCTTAATTTGTAGAGCAGTAACTTAACACTGGAAGGTCGTGATCCTAGCCTAGCTGACTGCATCATGATCCTCTCCATATACAATTCGAGGTAAGTACTTATGTAAGCATGCATACATATAGAAATATGAGAAGACATTACCTTCCACTGCTAAGTGACATTCATTATATGGTCTCATTGAGCCTCAATCAGTTGATATATGTACAACCCTTGCTCCAAAGGGATCTACATGGTTAATGATATGTTATCACTAATGTCTTGGTGAGGTTAATTTTGAAGGCAAAAAAGGAAAAAGCTTATGTGTGTAGTGTCAAGAGTGTATGCTAGTGTTAGACTTTCATTTAACATCAGAAACTCATGGGATAGGTCACTAGGGGGCACCTACTAGTGGGCTAGCAGATCAGGCGTATGAGTCAAATGACTAGCAACCATCTATAAAATCAAACTGGAAGGAGCTCTACTAGGCTATACTCCAGTTGAAATACCCTTTCCTCTATCAGTACGAGAATGCTAAAGTGGTCTCTTATGTGCAGGAGGCCTAACTTTATATATAGGACATGTAGCTACCACCTATGAATAGAAAATTAAGTCAATATGTAATTTGGAAGAGAAGAAGAGGAAAGATGAAGTCAAGTGAGTACCTAAGCAATAATGGCAGCTGAAAGAGGCACCCGTTGTAGTAGATTGGCTCGAACGAAGTCTAAGTAATGACTCTTGCTCCTCACAGTGTGGTTCTCAATAGGATCTCCTATAACCAGTTTATCCAATTCATCACCCTCTAGTAGAAGTGTCCAAAATATGCTCGTAGGGGGTGATATAGGAATACGTCTAGCATGAGCACCATGATCCTAATTAAAGACCCTCTTTCCAAGATACCATACTCGACAGTTAAGTCCGTGAAGGAGCATCCTCTACAAGGATAGTGGTCTAGAGCAGGTCATTTCTAGAGGCCATCTATCCTAAGGATCCCATAAGTACTAATGCAATTGCGGTAATGCAGAACATATAAGTAAATTAACTTGTGTTCTCATTATACTAATAATAGTTTATGTGTTTTACAGGTACCTCATCATAGGTTAGAGTGTTCAGCCAATCACGATGGACATACATGTGAGCTAAGTGTCTCCTCCATGAGTGACTGAAACCCCTTCTCGCTAGGGCAAGGAAACATGCTTCGCTCACTTGAGATATCCCAATAATCAGCTCGAGCTCAAAGGCCCAGACTTATAAAAAAATTGTTAGCAAATAATTAGGATAATTTATGAATATAGTTCAAGAGTGGAAAGGAATGCTCACAAAGATAGCATGCCAGAAACTGTAAAATCACTTAGCTACTCGCACAACCTTATCTATACTCTAATATATATAAGCTAGTGCACAGCTACCCTAATTATAGGAAGACACCATATCCAAGTCTTTAAAGGGCATCATTATTATCAAATCAATAAAACTAATAGTGTTAGTAAAAAGAGTAACACTTAGCAGGTAAACCAAGAATGCTCTCACTCCCTAGTCAATCTCTCAATCAATGGTGGCAGCTTTGACCCTAGCGGGGGTTTAGTGACTCTAGATGGAGTCAATCTTGACGGAGTGAGTAATAATGGGAATAGTGGAATCTTGTGTGTGGTTGTGTTTTATTTGACTAATTGATTAGTAAATTAGGTTTATCTGGTAAAGCTTTAATTAAAATTAATAGTGGTTGTAGTAAATTTAAGTTGCATATAATTTAATTAGGGTTAGATATCATTGAAATGCATGATTAATGTAGTTTATGTATTATATAGTTTAGTTTATTATTTTCGTATTTTTTTATTCTTTTGATTTATGCATCTTGATTAATTATTTATTTAATTATTTTATTTTTATATTTGATTTATTAATTTTTATGATTTTTATATTATGTTTTCATTGTGTTTGCTTTAAGCTCATGATTTTAGGTTTTTTTAAGGTTTAATAATTAGATTCACCTTTTGTTTAAATAGCTTACTAATTTAATTAGGATTAGGTTTAATTAATTAAAATTTATTTTAGGCCCATAATTAATTAAATTTTAGGTTAGAGATAACTTAGGCTTATTTAGTAAATTAGATATAGGCCCACTTTAGTTTAAATTAATTAAAATTAATTAGACATAGCCCATTAACTTAAAGCCTTTTCCATAACTTGTAGATTTAAAATCTTCTTATAATTAAAATATGTAGAAGTAGGCCCACTAATTTAAATACTTCATAATTTGTAGATTAAGGCCTATTTTTAGAATTAAAATAAATAGACTTAGGTTCACTTAATTAAAATTAAATAGGAATTAGGGCCATTAATCTTTAAGGTCACTTGTAAATTAAAACATATAGATTTAGCCCATTTAATTAAAATCAATTCAGATTAGACTAATTTAGGGATTATGAACTTAAATGAATGTATTGTTTACATGTATTTTTCATGAGTAGTTTACCTGAGGTTAATTGTTTAAATAAGGGTTTACATGAAATTGCATGCAAATAAAGGAAAAGATAGTAATTCATAAAGTAATTCTAAATGAACACAAAACTGAAATAAATTATTATTCCATATCCAGAATCTCCTAATTATGGTGCTAGCTTACTTTTAGAGAATCGAGTACCACCACTTTTGATTTGTCCCTATTATTACCCTAGGTGGCAACTCTTCATCTCCATGCCATGTCTTTGTGATAATAGTTAGTGTGTTCCCTAGAGCCCTAAGCTCAAACAATGTCACAATTGCTAAAATCTTGGATGCGCGCTAAACCCTATCATCTACAGTGGCGACTCCACTAAGGATAAGAGATACTAATTCTAGTTGTATTCTTTAGAATTATTTTGTTAATTATTATTTTATTCTTGCATTCATTTTGTATGTCCTTATTAACTAATGATGTTGGTTTATGGGTCCATGACTCCACTAGCTTCATGGGATTATAGATTGGCTAACCATCACTCTTAGCCTTAACTCGGTTCAACAGAGATTACTGGGCTCATATGACCAGAGTTTGTAACCCAAGTCCTAAAGGGGGTAGTCTTCTCTCGAGTTTGCAAAGGATGTTAGGCCCCTCTGAACTTGGCCTATAACTCAAGTCTTAAAAGAGGGCATCTTGTTAAGGGAACCTTAACCTTTTTCATCAGACTCAGCTCATATAGTGGCTTAGTAACTTCCCTTAGGATTATCCAAATTTTTTGTGTTTATTGCCATGAGGTATTTTTATCTATAAAGGCCCAAGCCTACACTTTAGAAGCCCATCAAGACTAATAAAGATTGGGCTATTCCTTTATACCTAAAAATGCTATTTCTATGCTTTACTGCTTTAAGAGATTTGGCATGCACATTAGTTCTTGATATCCCCTATTGATATTAAGGCCAAGAAAAAATCCTAGGAAAAGAGACTCACCATTGAACTCATGTATGGGAGGAATAAGGTTGGAAGGATGTATGTACACTTGATCTACTACTTGACTTGACTTGTTATTTGCTACTTGTTGCATAGCACGTAAATCATGCATTTCATGCATCATACTAAACTTTTTCAACCATCATAGATTCATTTAGGTTTTCCTACGTTTAGAGACCATATATATATATATATATATATAAGCAGATTTTAGCATCTATGTGAAATGCCTGTATATATTTATATATATACTAATGGTTGACTGTATATGATTTAGATTGCATGTATATATATTACAATAATTCACTCAGTGAGGTCTGACTCCCCTCAATATTTTTTTGGGAGATTCCTTGTCATCAGACCTCAGTAGTATACCTCTTTGTCGTTCTTCTTCAAACCTTAGTAGTAGACCTCTTTGTTGTTCTTCTTCAAATCTCAGTAGTAGACCTCTTTGTCGTTCTTCTTCAAACCTCAGTAGTATACCTCTTTGTCATTCTTCATCAGTCCTAGCTAGACTATGTAAATTTATTATCTGAACTTCTGTTGTATTTTAGAAAACTGTAATAATAATGTTATTATATCAGTAGTGTGATATTTTGGGTTTTGAGATTCCTATATTAGAATATTGTATGAATATTTTTATTATAATATGACATTTAAGTATTTATTTTATATTGATTAAAATTTTAATTTTGGTGTTTTTTATTTTTATTTTTTACATGTATTTTATTTTTAAGGCTTGCTATAGGTTTCAGATTTGAAAGAATTCTCGTTCCCTAGCGCTAGTCATGACTCCCATTTTAGGTCGTGACAGATTCAAGTCCACAGATAATTACAAAAGAGATCCTTAGCAGACTGGAAAGGAGTCCTATTAATCCACTCTACCTAGAAACTGCATAAGCTCCAGCTAACAAGCAGAAGAAATGGAACAACAAGAGGGAAAAACTGAACCCTAGACGACATTAAAGCAGCATTGATGGATGACATAAGAGCAATGATGCAAAATGAACTAAGATAAGCTCTGGCTGGATTAATGCCACCACTTGTTGTTGCACCTCCAATTGTGACCAATCCACTTGTTGGTGCACTACCTACTAACAATGACAATGTTGGGGGGTAACCTTTAAACACTGCTAGGAATGTACCTGTTATGGAAATAAAATTGGAGGATGTTAAAAACTACATGGTTGAAAAAGCAAAAAGGGAATCACTTGAGCAAGTTCAAGAGCTGGAATCTAAGTAGATGAAAGCATTGACTTAGAAGATTTCCAAAATGAAGGAATTGATGAGAGGATAAGGCATCAAATATTCATTTGACTTTGGTGATATAATGCAATTTGACGAAGATAAGCTGCTTGATAAGTTAAAGATGCCACAGCTGCAAAAGTTTAATGGTACTGGAGACCCAAGGATCCACCTTAGTTAATATACAACTACTATGAGCACCACTAAGGCTCTTTTGCCTGTCGTTACTAAGTTTTTTGTTCTATCCTTAAAGGGTATGTTGTTAATTGGTATCATGGGTTAGAGAAGTCTATTCAAGCTAATTAGACAGAATTGTGTACTGCTTTCCTAAAATAATATGACCATAATGCTAGGCTTGAAATGTCTATCAGGGATTTAGAATTAACCAAGTAAAAGCCTAATGAATCATTTTTAAATTTTCATACGAGATTCATGAATAAGGTAGGATTAATAGAAAATAAGCTAATTGAAAAGGATCAAGTTAAGATGATTGTTCAAAATGTGTCACCTAATTTAGTTAAAAGGTTGTAAATGATGAACCCTAAGACATTTGTGGACCTTTATGACAATGGGTTACAAGCTGAGGAGATTGAAAGTGAGAAAAAAAAGATTACTAAAAGCACCAAAGCAAGAAACTACCTAATTAGGGGCACAGATCAAGGAAATACTAGTCAAGTTATAGGAGTCCATGCTATTCAACAACCCAGAAGATTCTTAAATTTTAACTAACCCTATTATATAGTCCTAGACTGTCTGATCTAAAAAGGCCTCATTAGACCTTTAACCCCCTCTAAGCCACCAAACCTAAATCTCCCTAGCTTTGACCTAAACAGTTACTGCAAATTTCACCAAATTCCTAGCCATTTTACTGACTCTTGCATGCACTTTAAACATGAATTCAAAACCTCATAGACTTTAAAAAAATCATAGACCCTGAGAAATCAAATCCAAATCCAAGCACCAAAAATAACCCTTTCCTTAATTACCAAAACACGTCACCCCCAACTACCATGATGATCAACTCAAGAGTAAGCGAGGAAGAAGTGCTCAACTCCTTTGAGGACCTAGACCTTAAAACTAATAAGAAATCTCCTAATGCCCCTAAATATTTGGAAAGAGTAGAAGACTTGTTGGGATAACCTTCAAGCCAATTTGACTATAAGGTTTTTTACTCTAAACCACCTTCTTTTGATATACCCATTGAGTCAATTATGCCTATAGGATGGGATGATGAGAAGCTACTCTGTAAAAAAATGCATGGTTGAGGTATGGAAAGATGGAAAGAAGGATTGGACTATTAGGGTTATCGACATCTGGTACAATTCTGATGAAGTAGGCATTGAAGGCTACAATGTATGGATTGATAATCTAGAAGATAGTTATGTTACTAGAAGTGGTAAGGGTTATAAACTGATAGAGAAAACTATAAAGAGAAAAGAAGTTATTAAAAGAGAAGATCCAAATGAACATGGTGATGACTTGATTCTTGAACAACTTAAGAAGGCAAAAGCAAATGTGAGCATTTAGGAGCTCTTGATGCATTCAAGTAGCCACAAGAAGGCTTTAGCTAAAATGAACATTGAAAATACTATAACCCCTAAGGTAATGGTGGCCAAGGTTACAAAGAAAAAACATGATGTTATTAGTTTCTCTTATAAGGATTTTCCTATGGAAGGAAGGAATTATAATAAAGCCTTGTTCATTCCAACTAAAGTAAGAGGGAAAAAGACTAATTATATGATGGTGGATGATGGGTCTATAATTAATGTTTTCCCACTACAAATCCTGCATAATCTAGGAGTGAAGGTGGAAGATTTAGCAAAATCAGACCTTATAATAAGAGCTTATAATGATAGCATAAAGAATGTAGAGGGAACATTTATAGCTTTTGTAAAGATTGGGCCTATAGAAGCAATGGTGGAATTTACTGTGCTAGACATCCATGTCACCTATGCCTTACTTTTGGGAAGGCCTTGGTATCATATTTTAGGAGGAGTGCCTTCAACTGTTCATCAAAAGGTGAAATTCCTACTTGATAGAGAAGTTATGACTTTAGATGCTAGTATAAGCAAGACTGTGTCCGCAGTTATGGATAGTCAAAAGTAGGTAGTTACCCCTCCTGGTTTCCACATAGCCATGATCTCATATGGAATTGAGATGGATCTAAAGGTTATAAGAATGATTAAGAAGATGAATTATCAGCCTGGAAAAGGACTGGGAAAGAATGAGCAAGGAAGTCCAAAACTCTTAGATTTTAAAAGCTAAGATGATATAAGAGGAATGAGCTATACAGGAGTTGAATTTGGTAGTAAAAGAGCTAGAATAAGGTTTTTCAATGAGAATAACATCTTAAAGAATGTGGGACAGCTGAAGGATAACTTTATCAAAAAAAGAAAAGAGAAGTTCTACCTGGGTGAAAAGGAGCCTGTCCAAGTAGCTGGTGTAAATATTCCTGGGTTTGAAATCTTCAAAAAATAGATAGTTTAGAGTCTAGTGCAAGATAACAAAGACAAGGTGATGAAGAAAGTTGCTGAGAAGATGGTGATTGAGGCCATTAAAGAGCTGCTTTGTCTACCACCTAATGAAGAACCACTATAGGATTTAGCTAGCATTATTAATAATAGTTTTAGCAATGTTTTTCATGAAGAAATTGATTTAATAACATCTAGTTTGTTTAAGGACCAAAACTCTATTTTTCTTATGGTTAATAATATAAACTCCAGTTTGGCTTATTTATGTGATGTTAATCCTAATGGTCTTATGCATTTTAATATTGATCGATCATGCATGTTTAATATTGATTCTATTAAATTAGATTCATTAAACATGGGCATAAATGAATAACCAAAGCACATTTCTATATCATATAATTTAACTCCTGAAAAGAGGGAAAATTTTGAGACAATACTAACAAAAAGAAAGGTAGTATCTGTTTGGTCCTATAAGGATATACCAGGTCTAGATAGAGAAACTACAGAGCATCACATTCCAATATATCCAGAAGCTAAACCTGTTAAGAAAAACTTCATAGGTTAAGACCAAAGTGGACAAAAAAGATAAGAGAAGAAATTGCTAAGCAAATCCAGGTTAATTTTCTAGAAGTGGTAGAGTACCCTCAATGGTTGGCAAACATAGCACCAGTTCCCAAGAAAGATGGAAAAGTTCGAATGTGTGTAGATTTTAGAGATCTGAATAAAGCATGCCCAAAGGATGACTTTCCTTTAAGCCATATTAATGTGATTATTGATAGCGCAACATCTAGTGCAATGTACTCTTTCATGGATGGGTCTTCAGGTTATAAATAGATAATGATGGCAGTTGTGGATAAGATCAAAACTGCTTTTATCATGGAATGGGGGACATAATGCTGCAAGGTGATACCCTTTGGATTAAAGAATGCAGGCGCAACCTATCAAAGAGCAGCAACCGCTCTATTTCATGATATGATGCACAAATAAGTGGAAGTGTATGTTAATGACATGATAGTTAAGTCAGAAACAAGAGAAGACATTTTGAGGCTTTAGATAAGTTTTTAGTAAGAATAGAAAGGTACAACCTAAGGCTTAATCTGAAGAAATGCATTTTTGGGGTTACTTTTGGAAAGTTATTGGGGCACATAGTCAGTAATAGGGGAATAGAAGTTGATCCAGATAAGAACAAAGCCATTCAGGAGATGTCAATACTAAGAACAAAGAAAGAAGTACAAGGATTTATTGGGAAACTACAATACATTAGCAGGTTTATTGTGAAACTTACCATGGTTTGTGATCCAATTTTTAAGCGCTTAAAGAAGAATCAACCAGTGGAAGTTATAGACGATAGGGTTTAGCGCGCATCCAAGATTTTATCAATTATGACACTATTTATGCTCAGCGCTCTAAAGAACACACTAACCACTGTCACAAAGACATGCCGTGAAGATGAGGAGTCGCCACCCAAGGTAATAACTGGGACAAATCGAAAAGGCAGTACTCGATTCCCTAAAAGAAACCTAGCACCACAACTAGGAGATTCTGGATACAGAATACCAACTTCTTTCAGTTTTGTGTTCATTTAGAATTACTTTATGAATTATTATCTTATTCTCTATTTACATGCAATTTCATATAAACCCTAAAAACAATCAACTCCAAGGCAAACTAGTCATGAAATATACAAGTAAATAATGCATTCAATAAATCACATAATCCCTAAATTAGTCTAATCTACATGGATTTTAAATAAATGAGCTAAAGTCTACATATTTTCAATTATAAGTGAACCTAAAGACCTAATTCCTTTTGATTTTAATTACATGATCCTAAGTCTACTAATTTTAATTCTAAATATGAGCTCAAATCTACAAATTATGGAATATTTAAATTAGTGGGCCTAATTCTACATCTTTTAATTCTAAGGTGATATTAAATCTACAAATTATGGAAAAAGGCTTAAATTAAATGGGCCAAGTCTAAATTAATTAAATTAAATTAGGTGAGCCTATGTCTAATTAACTAAATGGGTCTAAGGATATTTCTAATCTAATTAATTAATTATGGACCTAAAAATATTTTTTAATTAATTAAACCTATTTAATTATTAAGTGAGATAGGCTAAAAAAAATTATCTAAACTTAAATAAATAAATCAAAGCCGAAAATGAGCTCAAAATAATAAATAAGTCCAAAAACGAATAAAAACATAAAAAAACAATTAAATAAGATCAAACAAATAATTAAATTAATCCTTACTAAAACCCTAATTTTTATTAACATGCAACCTAAATTAATCTACTTCCTCCATTGATTTTAAGTAATTACCTAATTAAAACCTAATTTTACTAACCAATTAAATAAAAAATAAACAAACAACCATACATGTAATTTTATTATTCCCACTATTGGGGCTATTACAATAAATAATAAAAAAATAATAAATACACCCAATAAAAATGAATAAAATAAAGCAATAAATAAATATAAATAAACTCTAGAAACTATGTCTCTACAAGGTTTTATCCATGGTTTTCCATGGACTTCTCATGAATTCATCCTTCCAAATATGATCACCATGTGTTTTCCTCCATAATCACCACAAAAAAAATAAAATAAAATTATGCTTAATGAATAAATTATAACAACTCAAAAGAATAAAAATAATTAATTATAAAATAAATAAATAAATAAATAAGAAGAAGATGATGATGATAATGATTATAAATGATTTAGGATAATCCTCAGATTTGTGATTCACCGTTCTTGATAAGTCTTCAAAAATTCTCCAAGAATCTTGAATTAATTGATGAATCAAAAGGAATTTTTGTAGAAAATAACTCAAAAAAGAAAAAAGAATTAAAAAACCTTCTTCAAAAACATGTTGCTCCTTTTTCTTTCTCCTTCTGCCTCCTTCCTTTCTTCCTTCTCCTTTCTTTTGTTCTTCATCCTCTTTATATAGTGGAAAAAAAACTAGAAAACCTAGCCCAATCTTAATATGATTCTAATTCCTAAAAATATAAGATTAATACTTAAAATTATATTTAGGAATTTTCGATCAATTAGGATTGAGTTAAAAGCCAATTAGGAGTTTAAAATCGATTAGGATTGAATTTAAAAATAAAACAAACAAAAGGAAGAATTCAATTCCGACTTGGATTTTGCAATTTTGATCAAAATTGGTGTAATTCTAATTGAAATTACATAATTTCGATCGGAATTATGGAATTCCAATAGGTTTTTTTTTTACATTTAATTATAAAAAGACCCCTAGAAGAATTTATGTTTTGCAATTAGGTCCTAAAAAATATTACAATTTAGTCCTTAAAAATATTAAATCCTTCCTTTAAAAGATGCATTTAAACCCTTAGAATTTTAAAGATTAATTATTGAAGACCTATTCATGATATTTTCATCATTGGAGTCCTTTGCTGCATCCATAAAACATCATCCCGAAATTGGGTGTTTACAGTTGCCCCCCTTTGTCGTTGTTTGCTTGACAAATTGCATCAAAGTAAAATAGCACCCAATTTCTAAATTGAAAGTTAGGATACTTATCTGCACTCCTTAAAGCTTCTGCTTGTGAATTTGTTATACTCAGACGTACAGCATTTCAAATGACATATCATACTCGATCGTATGATATTGATTATACACGATCGTATAACCTTAAGTGAATGAAACACATTGTACTCAGTTGTATAATGTTTGACTATACTCGGACGTATAGCATTGAATTGAAAAATTACATCATACCCGGTCATATGATGTTGATTATACTCGATCATATAATCGATTGAGGATACATTGCACTTGGTCGTACAATGCCAACTACACTCAGTCGTATAGTCTATTTTGAAAAGGAACATCGCACTCGATCATATGATGCTGATTATACCCGGTCATATAATCGATTGAAGATACATTGCACTCGATCGCATAATGCTGACTGCACTCGGTCGTACAATGCTGACACTCGGTCGTATAGTCTATTTTGAAAAGAAACATCATACTCAGTCGTATGATGCTAATTATACTCGATCATATAATCAATTGAAGATACATTGCACTCGGTCGTACAATGCTGACAACACTCGATCGTATAGTCTGATTTGAAAAGAAATAACATACTCAGTCATCTGATGCTGATTATACTCGATCGTATAATCGATTGAAGATACATTGCACTTGGTCATACAATGCTGACTACACTTGGTCGTATAGTCTGATTTGAAAAGAGACATCACACTCAGTCGTATGATGCTAATTATACTTGGTCGTATAGTTTGATTGAAGATACATTGCACTCAGTCATACAATGCTAACTACACTCGATCGTATAGTCTGTTTTGAAAAGGAACATCAAACTCGATCATATAATGCTGATTATACTCAGTCATATAATCGATTGAAGATACATTGCACTCGATCGTACAATGCTGACTACACTCGGTTGTATAGTCTATTTTAAAAGAAACATCATACTCGATCATATGATGTTGATTATACTTTGTCGTATAATCTAATTTGAAAAGGAACATCACACTCGTTCATATAGTCTAATTGATTATTCGATTATGCTACAATCCATAATTGCTCACGATTAGCTGCAACCCTTTCATTGCTCACTTTCGATGCTATAGTCCACAACTGCTCGCGCGATTAGTTACAACCCTTTCATTGCTCACTGATGATGCTATAGTCCAAAATTGCTCGAGATTAACTGCAACCCTTTTGTTGCTCACTGATGTTGCTGCAATCTATAATTGCTCGTGATTAGCTATAACCCTTTCATTGCTCACTAATGATACTGTAGTCCAAAATTGCTCATGATTAGCTACAACCCTTTCATTGCTCATTGATGATGTTGCAGTCCAAAACTACTCGCGATTAGCTGTAACCCTTTCATTGCTCACTAATGATGTTGCAGTCCAAAACTGCTCGCGATTAGCTGTAACCCTTTCGTTGCTCACTGATGATGCTGCAATCCATAATTGCTCGCAAATTTAGTTATTTGAGTTGAATGCTTTGAATTCTTTGTGCTGATTGACTTTGAATTTTACTATATTGACTAATTAGAATTTATTTGCTGACTGATTTTAATTTTGGTAACCATCTCTACAAGTTGGGTGCACTTTCTTCTGGATTTGCAATTCCTGCAAACTTGTTAAAGTTAGTTTCAATCATCATAAATGCACAAAAGTACCTTATAGTGTTGAAAATTTTATGAGAAAATTCATCACTTTTCATGAGATAGTGTACTCTCAATGAATCTCACTATTTTTTACTTTCATGACTATCATTTATTTTCCATTTGCAAAGGTTAAAGGCATCATTAACCATCTTATGCTGAGACCATATCTTTTACCAAGTGAAGAGCTTACTTTCACACCTAATTTTAGGGAGAATTTACTACAAAAAACTCATGAAAAATAAGCATAAAAAGATCAAATTTTGAGTATCAAAATAGCCTTTAAGTTATTTTTATGCTTTCCTTCCTTATCCGAGTATTCCCCCACCTTTCTTATATTACTCAGCGTGGATACCGTTGGAAAGGTCCTTTGGATACTCATACTCATATAGAGCATTGGAGTAAATAGAGCAATTTTTAGCATGGTCCTCTTATAGTATTTCCCTGCCTTTCTTATATTACTCAGCATGGATACCGTCAGAGGTGTTATATTGATACTGTTACTCATTTCTGAGCATTGGAGAAAATTATGCTTGCTCTTTTTTCTATTCTCCTCTTAGTATTCCCTCACCTTTCTCGTATTACTCAACATGGATACCGTCAAGGGATTTTTTACTCATACCCATTTTTAAGCATTCAAGAAGATTATATGCACATTTATTATTCAAAAGACTGAAAAGATACTTTGAAATTCAAGCAATTTATGCTTCATGTCCATAGATTTTGTTTTTTCATTTTCTTCCCCTCATTTGGATGCAAAGAAAGCATTAGATTGATTAGAGTTGATAAACTCTCAAAACAAAATAGTTAACTACTCATCTGAATTCTATAAGGCTAATAAAAGAAAGCCACTATAATCAAAAGTCATGAGATAGGCTTTTCGCACATGATCTCATGAAGTGGATGAATTTACTTTCAATTTATGAATTTTATGATTGAGATGTTTCTTTATTATAGAATCTAAGGAATAAAGTTCTGTTGCTTCCCTTTTTATTATCTTGATGAGTGTGTTCTGTGCAAGATGATACTTTTGATGAATGATTAGCATTTGCAACCTTTCCCATTCTCATTGATGTATCGGCTCCTTTCACCTTCTTCATTCTCTTTTGTTTTTCCCTGCATAAAATACCATAAGTTAGTATGGCCTATTTGCTAGTAAAAAAAATTATCAGAATGCAATGTTATTCTTTTGCATTCTTCCCTTTCATTATGGTGATAATGTCTTTGATCACAGGGTCGTGATGCTCCACCATTGAAGTTGTGGCTTTATCCCATTAATGTTATGGTAGAGGGCTTCATTTCTCATCCCAACATTTCCTACAAAAGAAAAGATTTAGGAGTTAAAGATTTTTATTTCATAATCAAAGAAGTTTTCAAAGTGCATTCATTTCTAGTTTTGAGTGCATTCTTCCCTAGCATATTGAATCTGAGGAGCTTGATCATCCTATATAGCCTCTTGAAATTTCCAGGATAATACTTCTTGGTAGTGTCACTCCTTTTATTTTCATTCTTTCAGATGTTTCATATGCAGATACTCTGACTACTTTCATGTTCTTCCAACACTAATTTCAAACGTTAGTAGCAGAGTAATTACATGATCTTGTATAGGCTCAAAGGCTTTTATTATACAAAATAAGTGTTTCACAAAATATGTATGCAAGTGTATGCATGCCATATATGATGTGCATGATCCTAATGGGTCTCCTGTTTAGGAACAGAGCCACTCATCAATAGCCTGTCAGTTTGAGCATTGAATGATTCGTTATTGGTACTTCTGATGTTGAAGCTTTCGATACGATTCATCAGACAGATTACTAGGCTAATGAGTAGGGTCCATGGCTTTATAATAGAGCTTATGATTGACCGATGCACTGTTGAACTTTTCTTTTTGTTACTGTTTTTTCTATATAATGATTGAGGTATTAGCTCTTACACTTCGGCATCCATCTTTGCTCTTTGAATGTAGACATAATTTGCCCCCTGAGTTGTATTTTGCCCCTTGTTCCATTCCAGATTCATTTATGCTATTCTAGTAGTCTTTTTTCAATTTTATGTGCAAGAGACCTAGTTCATTCACTACTGTTATTGATCCTTTGACTTATTAACCCTATTACTTGCAATCTCATGCATTGAAGATGTACAGGAATGGGCACACTGACCGAAGCGAGTTCTTAATGATGAAATCAACTGGACTTGCACTTTAAAAAACTCTTGAGCAGAATATGAAGCTTGATATTGATGCAAATATTGATGATAGTTGTAAGGAAAGACTCACAATGCAAGTTATTGAGCCATTTGAATTCTCAAGGTATAAGGGACCCTAGGCTTATAAGGAAAATTACAAAGGAAACCTAACTAAAATAGTGATCTCATAGTCCCTGATTTTAGCTTTCATTATGTAATGTCTTTCCATTCAGATACTTATGCAATAAGATAAAGATGAATATGAAATATTTGACAAAAATCTCCAATTCAATCTTACTCATTCATTAGGGCAAAAATGAGAACATTCATTACATCACATGACACAACCCCTATAATCAATTAATCCTGAATTTTTCTCTCTATTTTTTCACCTTACTATTCTTTTTCTTTTTCTTTCTCTTTCTCTTTGTTTTTCTTCTCTTTTTTTTTCATTCTTTTTGTTTTCCTTATATTTTGCTCTCTTTAGAAGTTATGTCATGTGATATGAGACTATTCTTTAAGTTTATATTTGTGCCCTTACTAACTGAATCTAATTGACTTAAATTTTTATCAAACATGTAAATGCGATCAATATCACAATGCGTAGTACCATCAAGATGCATATTACATAAGTGAGCATAATCATAATTTATATCATCGATCACTAAAATAAAATAAGTTCTAAAGAAACTAAAATTTTATTTAAAGAAGATAATAAGAAATTTTATTTCCTATTCTAGATGCTAGGGATGCTGAGTCTTATAGTGGTTATCTTTCAGGTGGCTGACATAACAGCTATGATTGCATTTTCTCGCAAACTGTCTTTATGACTTCATCTTTTTATACCTCCACTGTGCATGTTTCTTCCTTGTCTTACAATTTCTCATCATTAAACTCATTACCTCATCCTTTAGGCACAATCGACTCGAAGGGTATGTCAAAAGAAGGTGGTTTAGTATAAAACACCTTATAGTCGAACTTTCTTGAAGGCTAACCCAATAAGTCTTCTGCTCTTCTTGGTGGCTGCTCAAGAATTTTAGGCTCTTCTTTTATCGGCTTATCATCAAACTCATCTTCCTAACCTGAAGGCTCAATTAATTCAATAGGGATATCAGCGGAAGGTGGTTTTGAGTAGAATACTTTGTAATCAAACCTGCCTGAGGGTTGGCCTAGTAAATCTTCCACTCCTCTCTATGGCTATTTGAAAGGTTCTCCATTGGGTATAGGTTGAGGTCCCCAAAGGAGCTTAGCACTTCTTCTTCATTAACCCCTAAGTTGATCATCATGATGGTTGGTGGTGGAACATTTTGGTAGTCTAAAAAAGGGTTATTTCTGGTGTTTGGGTTAAAGTTGGATTTTTCAGGGTCAATAATTTTTCCAGAGTCTATCAGGTTTTGGATCTCATGTTTTAGGCAAATGCAATTGTCTGTGGAGTGTTGGAGGTTTTGGTGGAATTTGCAGTGTTTATTTGGGTTATAGCCTGAGATATTTGGATTTAATATGTTTGGAGTAGGTAAAGGTTAAAGTAAGCCCTTTTCTATTAAGCACTCTAGGACTTTTGACAAAGGTTGTTTAAAATTTGAGAACCTCCTTGGTTGTTGAACAGTATGGACTCCTACAACCCGGCTAGTGCTTACTTGTTGTATGCCCCTAATTGTGTAGCTTCTTGCTCCGGTGTTCCCAGTAGCCTTCTTTTTCTCATTTTTGATCTCTTCAGCTTGTAACCCATCATCATAAAGGTCTAAAAATGTCTTGGGGTTCATCATTTGTAACCTCTCACTAGGTTAGGTGACGCATTTCAGACTATCATTCTCACCTGAACCTTCTCTGCCAATTTGTTCTTCATCATTCTCGCCTTATTCATGAACCTAGTTAGAAAATCTGAAAATGATTCATTGGGCTTCTGCTTAGTTAGTTCTAAATCTTTTATGGACACCTCAAGCCTAGTATTATAGTCATATTACTTTAGAAAAGCAGTGCACAACTCCCTTCAATCTACTCGGATAGACTTCTCTAACCCATGATACCAATTAAGGACAATACAAACAACTTCATAACCACAGATAAAGGAACCTTGGTGGTACTCATAGTAGTTGTGTATTGACTAAGGTGAATCCTCGGGTCCCCAGTACCATCAAACTTCTGTAGCTATGGCATCTTGAATTTGTCAGGTAGCCTATCTTCCTCAAATTGCATCACATCATCAAAGTTACACGGGCACCCTAAGCCTTGTCCCCTCATCAACTCCTTTATTTTAGACATCTTCTGAGTTAATGCCTTTATCTGTCTGGATTCTAGCTCTTGAACTTGCTCAAGTGATTCCTTTTCCACTTTTTCAATCATATAACTCTCAACATCATCCAGCTTCATTTCCCCAGTATTTTCATTGTTAACAGGTAATGAACCCATAGCATGTGGGTTGGCCGCAGCGGGTGGTGCAGCAACAACAGGTGGTGGCATCAGTCCCGCTAGAGCTTGTCTTAACTTGCCTTGCATTATTGCTCTTATATCATCCATCAATGCTCCTTTGACGTCTTCTAGGGTCCAATTTCCTCCCTCTTATTGTTCCATTCTTTTGGTTTGTTTAGCTTGTGTAGCTTCTAAGTAGAGTGGATTAATGGGGCTCTTTTCCAATTTGCTAAGGATCTCTTTCGTGATCGATTGGGGGCTTGAATTAGTTCTCACCAATCTGCCACCTTTTCGACTCCAAACACAGGAAGACCCGAACGAATCTATGATGGTTATAAGCCAAATTATTAGTATGATGCATGTATGCATGATGCACGTGCTATACAACAAGTAGCAAGTAACAAACCAAGTTAGGTGTACATACATCCTTCCAACCTTATTCCTCCCACACATGTATTCAATGGCAAGTCTCTTTTCTTAGGATTTTTGGTCTTGGTCTTAATATCAACAGGGGATATCAAGGACAGACACAAATGCCAAATCTTTTAAAGCAGTAAAAGCATAGAAACAACATTTTTAGGTGTAAAAGATTAGCCCAATCATTATTAACCTAAACGGGCTTCCAAAGTATGGGTTTAGGCCTTTACAGATAGAAATACCTCATGGCAACATTCACAAGCAATTTGGATAGATCCTAGAGGAAATAACTAAGCCATTATATGTGGTTAGGGTCCAGTAAAAAGGTCAAAGTTCCCTTAGCAAGATGCCCTCCTTTAGGACTTGAGTTACAAGTCAAGGTCAGAGGGGCCTAGCATCCTTTGCAAACTCAAGAGAAGACTACCCCCCTTAAGGACTTAAGTTACAGGCTCTGGTCAAATGAGCCCAGTAATCTCTCTTGGATCGAGTTAAGGGTAAGAGTGATGGTTAGCCAATCTACAACCCCATGAAGCTAGTGGAATCATGGAATCATAAACCAACGCCATTAGTTAATAAGGACATGCAGAATAAATGCAAGAATAAAATAATTCTAAAGAACACAAGTAGAATCAGTATCTCTTATCCCCAGTGGAGTCACCACTGTAGATGGTGGGATTTAACGCGCGTCCAAGATTTTAGCAACCACAACACTGTTTGAGCTCAGGCTTCTAGAGAACACACTAACTATCACAAAGACATGGCGTGGAGATGAGTAGTTGCCACCCAGGGTAATAATTAGGATAAATTGAAAGGGTGGTACTTGATTCCCTAAAAGAAAGCTAGCACCACAACCAGGAGATTCTGGATACAGAATACCAACTTCTTTCAGTTTTGTGTTTCATTTAGAATAACTTTATGAATTATTATCTTATTCTCTATTTACATGCAATTTCATATAAACCCTAAAAACAATCAACTCCAAGGCAAACTAGTCATGAAATATACAAGTAAATAATGCATTCAATAAATCACATAATCCTTAAATTAGTCTAATCTACATGGATTTTAAATAAATGAGCTAAAGTCTACATATTTTAAATTATAAGTGAACCTAAAGACCTAATTCCTTTTGATTTTAATTAAATGATCCTAAGTCTACTAATTTTAATTCTAAATATGAGCTTAAATCTACAAATTATGGAATATTTAAATTAGCGGGCCTAATTCTACATATTTTAATTCTAAGGTGATCTTAAATCTACAAATTATAAAAAAAGACTTAAATTAAATAGGCTAAGTCTAAATTAATTAAATTAAATTATGGGCCTAAGGATATTTCTAATCTAATTAATTAATTATGGACCTAAAAATATTTTTTAATTAATTAAACCTATTTAATTATTAAGTGAGATAGGCTAAAAAATTATCTAAACTTAAATAAATAAATCAAAGCCGAAAATGGGCTCAAAGCCCAAAACACATAAAAATAATAAATAACCCCAAAAACAAATAAAAACATAAAAAAACAATTAAATAAGATCAAACAAATAATTAAATTAATCCTTACTAAAACCCTAATTTTTATTAACATGCAACCTAAATTAATCTACTTCCTCCATTGATTTTAAGTAATTACCTAATTGAAACCTAATTTTACTAACCAATTAAATAAAAAATAAACAAACAACCATACATGTAATTTTACTATTCCCACTATTGGGGGTTATTACAATAAATAATAAAAAAATAATAAATACACCCAATAAAAATGAATAAAATAAAGCAATAAATAAATATAAATAAACTCTAGAAACTATGTCTCTACAAGGTTTTATCCATGGTTTTCCATGGACTTCTCATGAATTCATCCTTCCAAATATGATCGCCATGCGTTTTCCCCCATAATCACCATAAAAAAAATAAAATAAAATTATGATTAATGAATAAATTATAACAACTCAAAAGAATAAAAATAATTAATTATAAAATAAATAAATAAGAAAAAGATGATGATAATGATTATGAATGACCGTTCTTGATAAGTTTTCGAATCTTTTTCTTCAAAAATTCTCCAAGAATCTTGAATTAATTGATGAATCAATAGGAATTTTTGTAGAACATAACTCAAAAAAGAAAAAAGAATTAAAAAACCCTCTTCAAAAACACGTTGCTCCTTTTCTTTCTTTTTCTGCCTCCTTCCTTTCTTTTGCTCTTCATCCTCTTTATATAGTGAAAAAAAAAACTAGAGAACCTAGCTCAATCCTAACATGATTCTAATTCCTAAAAATATAAGATTAATACTTAAAATTATATTTAGGAATTTTAGATCAATTAGGATTGAGTTAAAAGCCAATTAGGAGTTTTAAACCAATTAAGATTGAATTTCAAAATCAAACAGACAGAAGAAAGAATTCAATTTCGACCCGGATTGTGCAATTTCGATTGGAATTACATAATTCTGATCAAAATTATGGAATTTCGACAGGTTTTTTTTTAACATTTAATTACAAAAACACCATTGGAAGAATTTATACTTTACAATTAAGTCCTAAAAAATATTGCAATTTAGTCCTTAAAAAATATTAAATCCTTATGTGAAAAGATTTATTTAAACCCCTTATTATTTTAAAGATTAAGTATCGAAGACCTATTCATGATATTTTCATCATTGGAGTCCTTTGCTGCATTCATAACACATCATCCCAAAATTGGGTGTCTACAAATGTCAAAAAGCCTTTTATAAGATTAAAGAATACCTTACTAATTCACTTGTATTGAGACCACCAAGACAAGGTAAACCCTTAATCTTATATTTGGCTATAGAGGAAAAAACAATATGGGCAATGTTAGCGCAAAAAGGACCAAAAGGGGTAGAGCATACAGTGTACTATCTTAGTAAAAAGTTCCTGCCATATGAAGAAAATCATGATCTTGTGGAAAAGACATGTTTAATTATGATATGGGCTATAAGGAAGCTAAGGCATTACTTCCAATCTTACAAAGTACAAGCCATTTCAAAGATAGATCCTTTAAAGTACTTGTTTCAAGCACCAGCTTTAATTGGAAAGATGTCTCAATGGTTGGTACTTCTAACTGAGTTTGATATAAAGTATATCACTACCAAGGTCATTAAAGGAAGAGCAGTAGCAAAATTCCTAGCACAGAATGCAATCAAAGGAAATGAGTAGTGGAATTTAGAGTTTTCATATCAAAACTTAGTAGTCATAGAACAACGTGAATGGAAGCTTTATTTTGATGGAGCTGTGAATAATACAAGAGCAAGATTAAAAGTAATTCTTATCATACTAAGAGGAAAAACCATCCCAATGGTTAAGAAATTAGACTTAAAAGTTATAAATAACATGGCTGCAAGCACCCAATTTTAGGATGCAATAGTGCACAATTGCAATGTAAGCCTCTATAATGAAATTTATTCAAAAATTAAACTTAATTGTCGATTTTTTGGACTTTAACGACTAAATTGCAATATTTTTAGGATCTGATTGCAAAAAATCAAGTTTTCAGGGGTCATTTGGTAATTAAAAGTTAAAAAAAATTTAAAGACCAGCATCATTAATGTCGATTGGCATTGTGTAATGCCGACCAACATTATGCAATGCCCACAGACATTGCACAATGTCGATGCGTAAAAATCCTATTTTTTGATTGTTTTGTCAAATTTTCTCTTTTTTGTTGGTTAAAAATTTATTTATTTATCTTTTGTTAGCAAATAACATGGTCAAAATGCATAAAATTTTCAAAAATTAAACAGATAGAGTTTATTTCCTGGAATTAGGGAAGGTCAACTCGTAAGTCTCTGCTTTTAAAAGGCAGAGACTGCGTGAGTGAGGGGGAATGGTGTGAAAGAAAAAAAACCTACTGTACAAAACCCTAGAATTATGAAAAACTAGAGATGCTATTAAGAAGAAAGCCTGCACAACACTCAAAATCTTTATGTCTTTTGTTTCTCAAAACCCTAGTTTCTTGATACTATTCTTCAAAGGCTTTGAAAAGAACAATTTGTGTCTTTGAATGCAATCAGTCCTTGCCCATAATCAAACAATGAGTTTAAAAATGGTGACAATCTCAATCTAAGGGGGCATCTAAGAGCATATGCACAACATCCTATTTCCATTTTCTCCTGTCTTTTGATTTTCTTTTTAATTTAATTTCGTTTAATTATTATTTTATTTTCTTTTTAATTTAATTTCCTTTAATTATTATTTTGTTATTTTACTCATTTGGCTAAAGTGATTTCTGTCATTTTTTTTTATGTTTTCTTTTAGAATCCAATTGGGGATTGATGAGGTCACTGCCAGATATCCAAAAATCAAATGGAAGATTCATGGAATGCAATGGATTCTAAACTGTGATTAAATTCTAGGTTTTGATATTTCTGAGTTTATTATTTTTTTTGTGTTTTGTGTGTTAATTAATTTGGGTTCGTAATTAATTGTAATTTTCAGTACGTAGAATATTGTAATAACCCCAGTAGTGGGAATAGTAAAATTTTACTTTTCTGCTTTTAAAATGAATTAATAATTTAGGTTCAATTAGGTACAAATCAATTAAAATCAATGATGGGTGTAGATTAATTTAGGGTTGCATGTAAATTGATTTAGGTTTTTTAGAAAATCACATAAATCTTGTGTTTGATCAAATTTTGTTGTGATTTTTGTTTGGGTTTTGTTTTTAAATCTTTTAGTTCTTTAGGCCCCAAGGCCACGATACGTTTAAACCCACTAAATAAAATAGGCTTAAAATGGTTTATGTTAATTAACTAAAATCAATTTAGGCATATTAGGTTAATTTAGACTTAGGCCTATTTTTTAGATTAACTAAAATTAATTTAGACTTAGCTCAGCCCATCTAATTTCATTTCTTTTTAAAAAAATAAATAGACTTAGGCCCACTTCCTATTTAAAAAAATATATAAGACTTAGGCTCACTTAAAAAAAATTCAATTTCTTTAAAAATTTGTAGATTTAGGCCTATTTGTAAATAATTAAAATTAATAGACTTAATCTCACTAACTAATAACAATATAGGCCCACCTTTAGTCCATTTTCATTTGTAAATAAAAATTGTAAATCTAGCTAACTTTCAATAAAATTAACCTAGTTTAGACTTAGGGATGATGCGCTTGAATGCATTTTTATGTGTGATTTTATTGACTAGATGCCTTAAGGTTGAATGGATGTTCAAATAGGGTTTGATAAAATTGCATGTAATTAGAGAATGAAGTAATAATTTACAAAGTAATTCTAAATAAACACGAGATTAAGGGAAGATAGTATTCCATTCCCAGAATCTCTTGGTTATGGTGCTAACTTTCTTTTAGAGAATCAAGTACCACCAATCAAATTGTCCCAATTATTACCCTGGGTGGCAACTCCTCTTCTCCATGCTATGACTTTATGGTATAGTTGTGTGTTCCCTAAGGCCTTGAGCCTAAACAGTGTCACAGTTACTAAAATCTTAGGCACGCGCTAAACCCGTTGTCTACAATAGCTGAATATAAAGCATGTATCTATGGGGTAGAAGCAACTCTAGTAGCTGGAGCTAAAGACCTACTAGTTTATAGAGATTTCCTGTTAGTTATTAGTCAGGCTAATAAGGAGTGAGAAGTTAAAAAAGAGAGGTTGAAACCTTATATTTGCTATTTGAAGACGTTAATGAGAAATTTTACCAAATGTCTCTTCATATATTTACCAAAAGATGAGAATCAAATGGTGGATGCCTTGGTAACACTTTCTTTAATATGGGTTAAACTTATTGGGTTGATGATGACACCTTTGGTAATATTGAAAATGAAAGCTCCATGTTATGGTGGAGAACAAGTTATGAGCATTCAAATAAGGCCAGAAGAAAAGCCATGGTTTTATAAAATCCAGAGATTCATTAAGGAAAGGAAGTATCCAAATGAAGTGACCTCAAAAGAAAAAAATGCTCTTTGTGTTCTTGCATGCCATTATACAAGTCATAATGGGGTATTATATAGAAGAATGTCAAATGGAACATAACTAAGATGTCTCAAGAAGGATGAATCAGAATAAGTGATGAAAGAGATTCATGCAGGGGTTTGTGGTTCTCATATGAATGGCATGATTCCAGTAAAAAAAATAATTTGACAAGGGTACTATTGGATGAGTATGGAAAAAGATTATATCCAAATAGTAAGACAATGTCATCAGTGCCAGATACATGGGAATCTCAATCATCTCCCCCCTATAGTGTTAAATAGTTTAACTTCTCCATGTACTTTTGCATTATGGGGGATAGATATAATAAGGGAGATAAGACCAACTGCATCAAATGGGCGTAAATATATAGTAGTGGCAATTAACTATTTCTTTAGATGGATAGAAGTATAATCCTTTAGTACTTTGAAGGCTAGACAGATGGCAAAGTTCATTGAGAAGAATCGCATTTACAGATAGGGATCCCACATCATGTTGTGATAGATAATGGTGTTCAGTTTCAGGCAGAGACAATTAAGTTATTACAAAGTTATATTATCAAACTCAGGCTAATGGTGTAGTTGAAGCAGCTAATAAGAATATAAAGAGAATCCTCTCTAAGATGGTGACAACATACAAGGATTAGTCTGACTATCTCCCTTTTGCCTTATAGGGATATAAAACTACAACATACACTGCTCTAAGATAGACAGCATTCTCATTCTCATTTGCCTATAGAGATAGAAATCAAATCTTTAAGGGTTGTTATGGAAGTAAAAATCCATGAGAGTGAATGGATACAAAAGAGATACAACCACCTTGTATCTCTTTTTAAGAAAAGGATGAACGCTTTATTTTACACTCAGATTTACTAAAGAAGGATAACAAGAGCCTTTAACAAGAAGGTTAAACCTGCAAAGATAAAGGCTGGAGATATGGTACTAAAGCAGTTAAGGGCAATAGTTTTTAATCCAAAAGAAAAATTCATACCAAATTAGGAATGATCATATTTAATCAAAAAGATTCTACCTAAGGGAGCTGTAAAGATATCAAATCTAGAAGGGAATGAGTTCACTGAGCCAATCAACCTGGATTGCCTCAAGAAATACTACCTTTAAAAAAAAGGAAGGTCTACTGGCTAGAAAACCTGAAAAAACTAGTCAGGTAAAAATTAGGACATTCCCACTATTCAGAAAACCCACAAAGGGCTAGTAGGAAAAAATTAAGGAACAAAATAAAAGAGGTGATCCCGCTGATCATAAAACTCGCAAAGGGCTAGTCAGGCAGAAATTAAGGAAATAAAAGTGAGAGAAAAATGTTCAGTTGGAAAATCTGAAAGGACTAGCTGATAACAGGAGTTATATCATATGATATAATAAATGTACTCATTTTGGCCCTAATTAATTAATCAAATTGAAATGGAATTTTTTTTTTTTGAATATTGCATATTCTATCTTTATTATAAAGCATAAGGACTTAAATAGAAAAAAACATAAGAGCCTAAAAAAAACCAAACTTATGAGATCACTATTCTAGTTATATTTCTATTTCTTCTTTTGTGACTCATCTAGTAATACTTAAGTCCTCTTGTACTTAGCAAATCATGGTGGCTCTATAGCTTGCATGACAACCCAAGCCTTGTAGTTGTCATTAGTACTTATATTAGCATTCAAGTGCATGTTTCGCTCTAATGCTCTGTAAGGCCATAGGTTCTTCACTTTGTCCAAAAAATCTTGTCTCAGAGGGAAGCCTTCAAAGTTAGATATAAAAGTCACAATGAATTGTGAGCAACCATACTAATGACAAAGGTGTGAAGGGGAAAAGAAGGTCAAAAAGCATAATCTAAGAATAGGAACACAGCAGTCATACAGGTTGATGGTTACAAACTTCAACCTTCACCAAGGATAGAACCATGTAATCTCAGTATTTGCAATGCCTTGTATCCAATCAATCCATTGATCTATAATAAGCTTATCCTTCATCTTCAATGGATAAGACTGTAGATAATGAGGTTAATAAGTCAAAGCATTGGTGGGACCATTAAGAAGACTCAATTTCTCCTATAACTAAATATAAAAAAAAGAACCTGTTATATTGAAAACCCAAAAGGGCAGCTTAGGAAAAAAATAAAAATAAAAAGGTTATATACTTGAAGGAGAAGCAAACTGCTTCTGAATCTTGAAATTAGTCCAACCCAATGATAGTTTCAGCAAGTATGGTAGGCACAGGGTTAGCTTCAGCTTCCACTTGTTCTAGGATACTGACAATCTTTGTGTCAGCATCTCCATGCGAAGCCACTAATAAAAATTAGGCATATAAGTAAAAGGACACAGTTCTGATCTAGGCAATATTGTTCTTATCCCTAGTCCCACAAGAAATAATCAAAGAGGAAAGACTGATAGCCCCAAGGTTATATGTGTAAATATAGATGCCATCTGGGGGCATATCGAATAATGCCATTAGTCTACCAGGAAATTGCATCTCAAGATCAAGGAGAGCAATCACAGCATTTAAGTCCAAAGAATAGCAGTAAACTCTTCAATTAATGAACATAACTCTTATCCATTGAATTTGAACATGTGATCCTCAACATCCCAAAAGGTGGCAGTGACGTATAGAAAAGTGTTGTCTATTTATAGATGTTAAAGGGATTTCAAGGATTTAGCATGGAAGGATAACAGTATGTTCCCATCATCTCCATTAAAGCTTTTGAGAAATTTCTTCATCTAATTAAGGGTGGCTTGGGTCCTTTTATAAGCCCTTTATATAGGCATAAAGGTTCATCTTAATGGGATTAAGATTTTCTTTACTCAATGTTTTCATATAGAATTCAAATTAATAATCAGAACGGAAAAGAGCAAAGAACTAGAGCTAAATTTTTTATTAAAAATCCAAAATTTCAACCAAAATTCTAGAAATCCTATCAAAAATCCAGAATTTTGATCAAAACTCTAGAAATCTGATCGAAAATTCAAAATACCGAACTTTCAAGATTTTTTATCAAAAATAATAATAATAATAATTTTTTAATCGTCACTTTGATCTGTGGGCATAAAAGTCCCAACGCCATAATCATCGAAACCTAAACCAACAAGCTATCAGAGAAGCCTCTCGTTCTCACGCTCTAGATCCCTAGCATAACTCTGTTGCATCAAGAATAGTTAGAATCATGCATATCATACATAACATGTACACATTTGCATACTTGTTGTAAATACTAACTCTTTAAGTATCTATGATCTACATGGTAAATAATCTCTAGGATGAGGCGAATCCATATAGATATTTTGCATGTGTCCAAGGGACCTACAAAATAAAGTCTACTAATTCAGCAATAAGTATTAGTCTGTATAGGATTGGTGTCACGACCCAAAACAGGGGGCCATGATCGGCGCTAGGGAATGGGAATTCTTTTGAATCCGAAACCCGTAGCAAGCCTTAAAAAAAAATATAAAAGCATGCAATAATATTAAAATAAATAAAATATCTTGCAGTGAAAATTAAAAATCTCATAAGTAATAATATAACTCATCCACTGATTTAATAACACAAATCCATCTCATAGATATAAAATCTTTCAATACAAATTCTCGGTTTCAACTTTTAAAATGTAAATCTCATACATATATAATATATACAGCTCACTAAAACAACTACTGTAGTATCTAGAATACAAAATAAACTCAGGTAAGCAGTTTACACAATAAGGCCGGGGTGGAAGAAATCCGACGTAAAGGTCTACTACTGAGGTCTACGGACGAAGACTCTCCTGAAAAATAAATCAATGGAGGGGAGTCAGACCTCACTTAGTGAATTGTTATAATATATATACATGCATAGCTAAATGATAAATGCACACATTCAATAGTATATATAATAAGTATATATATATAGGCAAATACACACAGATGCAGCAAAAATCATTTTATATAATACTAAAAATAATAATTGCTTATGAAGGATCAAATAGAATCCTAAATGATCACAACCTCAAATAGTGTTAGACAACACTCTAGCCATACAAGCTCACTTATTCCAAATAAATTCACTTGTTCCATTTGGACAGTAGACTGGCCACGAGACACTAAGTCAATCGAGCTCCAGCAGTCTGACTGTCAGTGTGATTGGTCCCAAGACACTCGGTCAACCAAGCTCCAGCAATCACACTCTTAAATCGCATCTCACATCAATTAAATCAATTCAATCAATGATGCATAAAATAAATCAATTAAATCATTCATAAAATAAATGATGCATGAAATAAATTTAAATGGCAGTATAATCTATATATATACTAGAAATATATCAAAAATAAACCAAGTATATTTCAAGTATACATATGTTAAATAAATTCAGTTTAATTATAAAATAAACCATATATATACTTAAAAATATTTTAAGTATAAATAAAAAATAATACATGCATTTAATTTAAAAATATACCAAAAATATACTTAAAATATACTTAAGCATTTATTAAATTATTGATGCATAATTCATACGATTAAATCATACATTTCTAAAATCATGCATCCTAATACACGTATATATAAAAAAATAACTCACAGTTGTGCATTCCACGAGACGGGTCCGATGGGCCTGGTCTATTAGGTCTCGGTCTCGACGTAATTAACAAATAAAATATTAACATGAGATTAGAATAAATCTAACGTAATTTCTAGAGACTCGATCTAGAATACCAAACATAGACTAGGAATAGGAATTTGATCGAATATCACGTTTTACGAGAATTCTACCAAAAATTAGGCAGAACTTCCCTTGTAAAACGAACATCTCTCTACTTAGAAAGTAGAGCCGGTCCTGCAAGAAAACATACTTCGAAAATATATAGTCACACAACCCCTCGATCGAACTCCCAAACTACGATTCCACCGACCGAGGTTCACAATTCACAAGATATACACAGAAAATATTAAAATTCCAAAAATACCCTTTATATACCAAAATATAGCAATTTAGGGATTTAAACACTAACAATAATTATTTTACCAATAATTAATTTTAATAAAATATTATTAAAAATCCATAATTCTCGATAAATTCACAAATATTAACCGAAATTCATTTTATAAATCCAACTTACTTACTTAGCCCAAAAACATATTAAAAATCATTAAAAACCTATTTATTCACAAAAATAGTATATTATATATAATTTAAAAATAAATTTCAAAAAATAGTTTTAATTAGTTAAAAATATTAAATAATTTGTAAAAATCATTTTTATACCTCAAATAATTATTAAAACCAATTTAACTTAATATTCAACCAATTTATTATCAAATTACCAAAATACCCTTAATATATATAAATTCACATAATATACTATAATTATTCAAAAATTCACTAAAAATTATATAATTACTAAAAAATTATTTTCTCAACAAATAATTCAATAAAATCAATAATCATACTCAATTAACCAATTAATTTTAACAAAATACTCATTTAACCTATATTTCCAAAATTCACCTAAACTAAATAAAATTATAATAATTACACAATAATCACAAAAATTACAAATTAAATTCTAAAATTAATTTCAACCTCTATAAACACCATAAATCACAATTTCACAAATTATTTAATTAATTTACGAAAATTAGAAAATATTAATAAAATAATCAAAAATTCACAAAAATCAACATAAATTCCAAAAATTCTACAAAAAATCCAAGATGAAGATTGAGCTACTAGAAGCAACTTTTGTGAAGGAATTAAGCTTGAATCATTAAGATTGAAGTTCAAAAAATCAAGAAGCAAAAGAGGCCGAATATAAAACCAAGCTTAAATCCTTACCAATTCAAGTTTTCAAGCTTCCAGGAGCTTAGAATCAACTTATATAGAGTTCTAGGAGCAAAACCACACTGGAATCATCTAGAACAGTGGTCGAACGAGGGAGAACGGAAACAATGGAGTTCTCGGGTTTTCTGACCAACTCATGGTCAAACAACACCAAAGAAGATGGTGGGAGATGGCGGAGCAGCTGAGGGAGGCAGTGGCATGCCAGCAAGCACAATGAACAGAGGGGGATGGCGATTTACACAATGGATGGAGGGGAAGGCGTCGGGTGTGGGAGGTTAGGGGTGAATGGCAAATTTTGTAAATTTGATTAGTTTATATATATATATATATATATATATATATATATAATATAACTTTACACTTAATTATTAAAATATACTAATATTATATTTAGAAAAATCCCACACCACAAATTAATAAACATATACACATATACATATACATATATATAGATATCACATGATAATAATAATAAAAACTATATAATATATACATAATTAAATAATAATAAACCCTAAAAATGTTAAATATATATATATATGCATGTATATGTATATGTATATGTATATATATTAATATGCAAAATATAATCATGCATGATGCCATGCGATTTAATAAAATGAGCTAGTGTAAATAAATAAATAATTATTTAGGTTTTATTTTCCCAAAAATGTAAATCTCGAGAAAATTTTACATAGGAAACTTAAAATAATTAAAAATTAACTTTAATAATTAACAAATTAATTAAATAGTCAAATATATTTATTAAAATTATTAATACTGCATATCCCGATGCAGTTTAAAAATATATAAAATCTCGAGTTATTACAATTGGAAATGAAAATTGCACTTACATGTGAAGCATCAGGAGGAGAGAAGTATGGAATCTGAGCTATATTAAAATACATCTACTACTCAATAAGAGTTTGTACTATAGGAGCCTAGTAGTACATGGATTTATCAAGTGGTGGAACATGGCCCAGAATGGTGCTTGAGGAAGTATCACCTCAAGCAACTTCAATGTGTTGAGTATGCTCAACCTGCTGCTCAGTCCTCTTAGTGTCACCCTCAATTTCCTCCTCCATAGCAACATCAGTGGCTTCTTCAACCTATACAGAAAAGCAACTATCATCTGTATTGATGAAAAAGATGAAGTAAAATGGTGACATAAAGCATACCTCAGCTGGGTCTATAGGAACCTGCTCTAAGAGATTCTCCTAAATATACTCTTGATAGTGACGAGAACACTCGAGCAGAGTTAAAGCGTCATATCCCTTAAGAGCTACTATAAGCTCAAGACCAGTCATGTTGCAGCTCCACAACATCAAAAAGGGAATAGAAGAAGGAACACGTCTCCTAGAAGGTCCCATGTGCCAATGATAGACACGTTCGCCCAGATACCACATCTAACAACCATAACCAGGAAACAAAACTCTCATATCTCAAGCCTCACAGCCACAGTCATAAAATCATATTGCTAAATGTCTTCAGCACTAACCAACAATCTAATTTGACTTATAAATTCATTCAGTTAAATTTTATTTAACTTTTATAATTGGTGAAATATTAAAAATTAAATTTATCTTACCAAGTCCCACTTTAAGGAGTTCAACTGGTCCCAATAAGTCTGCAAATCATGCTTGATGCTAACTAAATGAGAAGAACCACATATATGCATCAAAGGAAGACTCCTATCAAAGCTAATGGCACTGAAGCCTCGGATCACCCTAATCTTAATGCCCAGATCTGAAAGAGAGGAAATAGTTAAAATAAAAAAAGAAAAGGTTATACATGCAACACATGCCAGAAGCCGCACATTGACATAGCACCTCCATCGATAGTATCCAATCTATAGTATAGATAGGCAAGAGCTGCAAATCCCCAATCAAAGGCAGTGACTCTAGTGAGGTCTTAAAGTGGACCAAGAAGAGCAATACTAACCTCATGACCAGTCTTACAAAAGAGGGTAGTGCCTAACAGTATCAATAAGAAAAAGCTCACTTGTTGAAGGATCTAACGAGGTGTAATGGTAGGTAACCTCCTAAAACCTTGAACAAAAGAAGAAAAGAGTACGTTCTTTTAATTTTTCCATATCGAAAGGAACCCGAGTAAGTCACCAACATAATGACTCCTAGCATCTTCTGAAAGGCTGTAGTAGTGGATATCAAAAGGAATTTGGGCAGAGAAGCTCATAAGAGAAATAGTCAACTCACCCGTGCGTGTGTGAAAGGGGTGATTGGTATCCATCCACCTCTTAATGAGAGCAAAATGTGAATAGTGGTCTGACCTACCTCAAGCAGTTGATGGAGCAATAATGAAGCATCGAAAGCCAGATGCCCAGATGTGTTGTACTACCTCTCTAGATAAATTGTGAAATAATTCTCGAGCCAAATGAAAGCAACCAAGAACTTCAGTGGTTTCTGAATTAAATTCAAAAAATGATAGGATTACTTTCTCGTTATAAACTCTTAATTTTATTTGAATTTTATTATTGTTTTTGTTTTATTTATTTATTCAAAAAATTAGGTTAAATCCGATCGGAAACCTAGAATGTCGATTAGATTTCTAAATTTTCAATCGAAAATCTAGAATTCCAATAAGGAATGCAGATTTTCAATTTGAAATCCAAAGGTCCGACTAGAATTCTGATGACCCTCTATGACATGCCAACATCAATTTTGTAAAATTTTATTTTTGAGTTAACACTTTCGTGTAGTTTTATTTGATCTATATAGCAGATATCATATAATTGCATGCATGAACATATTAATTTACATATTTATAGGAATATATTTTTTGCAGAATTGAAGACAAAAGAAGAAAATTTACCTCCTCTCCAGCCTGGGAGCATCTATGGAGGTGTAAATGAGTCAAAGGGAGCACATCTTCCCCTTTATTGAGTCCCAAATTATTTTAAGGTAAATATAGCTATGAAATGAGTGGATCTAATTGTCTAGAGCTGCTTCCACATAGTCTACATTGTGGGTGAGCCATAGGATCAAACAGATTTAAAATTGGGTGTCATATAAAGGAACAATTGAAGAAAGAAGATTTGAAAATCAAGAGAAAGTGAAAAAAAAAAAGGAGAGCAAAGAAATGAAAAGGATAGGAAAATAAAAGAGATGGATCGGCAAAAGGGAAAAAAAAGGTTTATATTAAAGTGGCAAATGTCCACTTTAGTCCTTTATTTTTGTTTGCTTCTAAGTCCAGCATTTTTCTTGCAATTTAGCCCTAAATTGCAATATTACATAATTTAATAATTCAATGAATTATTAAATTGTCAGCATAAAAGAAATCAACATTATACATCCGAGTATAGTGAATTTTCAAATCAGTACTATACATTCGAGTATAGTACATTTTCAGATCAACACTATACGTCCGAGTATAGTGTCTTTTCAAATCAATATTATACGTCTGAGTCTAATATATTTTCAAATCAATACTATATGTCTGCATATAGTACATTTCATATCAACACTATATGTTTGAGTATAATGTATTTTCAAATCAACACTATACGTTTGAGTATAGCGTATTTTCAAATCAATACTATACATTCGAGTATAGTACATTTTCATATCAACACTATACGCCTAAGTAGTGTATTTTCAAATCAACACTATACATTCAAGTGTACTGCATTTTCAAATCAACACTATACGTTCGAGTGTAGTGCATTTTCAAATCAACACTATACGTCCGAGTATAATGTATTTTCAAATCAACACTATCAATATTATACTTCCAAGTATAGTACATTTTCGTATTAACACTATACGTCCAAGTATAGTGTCTTTTCAAATCAATACCATATGTCCAGGTATAGTGTATATACTGTATTTTTAAGTCAACACCAAACATCCGAGTATAATGTATTTTCAAATTAACACTATACATTCGAGTATAGTGTATTCTCAAATCAACACTATCAATACTATACATCCGAGTATAGTACATTTTCATATCAACATTATACGTCTGAGTATAGTGTCTTTTTAAATCAACATTATAAATCCAAGTATAGTGTATTTTCAAGTCAACACTATATGTCCGAGTATAGTGTATTTTCAAATCAACACTATACATCCGAGTATAGTGTATTTTCAAATCAACACTATACGTCTGAGTATAGTGTTAAATCAACATTATACGTTCGAGTATAGTGCATTTTCAAATCAACATTATACATCCGAGTATAGTATCTTTTTAAATCAACACCATACGTCCAAGTATAGTGTATTCTCATATTAACACTATGCATCTGATGTATAGTGTATCTTTAAATCTCGCCACTAGATGTTCCATAGGACCTATAGTGTATTCTCAAATCATTTTTTCACTAAATGTCTTACGGGGATTATAGTGAAATTTTCTAAATACTATGTAATGGCTTTAGCATTTTGCTTGGTGTTGTATAGTAACATAAATATTCATCATGAACCGACGATCACTTATAGGCAAAAGCCTTAAGGTGCACAGGTAAGTAACTAAACTTTTTAAGAAATTATGTGCTTATTGCTTTGCCGCAATTTATCAGGCAAACAATGACAAAGGAGGACAACTGTAAGCACCTAATTTCGGGATGATGGAGTGTGGATATGACAGAGGACTCCAATGATGAAAATATTATAAATAGATCTTCAACACTTAAAGTTTGAAACCTCAAAAGCCTAAATGCATTTTCAAAAGAACTTAATTGGTTTTTTAAGGACTTAATTGTAATGTTTTCTTTGAGGACCTAATTAAAAAGTTTATATTCTTTCAAGGGTCTTTCTGTAGTTAAAGTTAAAAAAAAGGATCAAAATTACATAATTCTTATCAAAATTATATAATTCTGATCGGGATTATACTAATCTGAATCTGTTCCATTTGTATTTTTTTATATTTCAGTAAATAAAAAAATTATTTTCTAAACTTTAATTCGTAAATAATGTGATAAATCCCTTTTTTAGGATTTATCTGAATTTTTAGAAAATTAAAAGTCCTTATTATACCAAAACTTTATCACTGTGAATAGGAGGAGTCACAGTAAGATACCTGACTTTAGCTAAGATTTTTATATAAACTCAGCTCAACTCTCTTAGAAGCAGGACTTCTTCTTCTTTTTTTCTTTTTAGGCAGTTTTCAACTAAAAAAAAATTTCTTTGGAGGTACTATTCTTTTAAGAAGAAGCAGTAGAATTTTTTGAAGGAAAAAACAAGCATTGGAGATCTATTCTAAAAAACAACGGTGATTTATGCCACTCTGAGGAGCAAATGAATATTGCATTCATCTAATCATCTCTTTTTCTACCCTCTTCTGTTTATTTTAGTTTCATTTTATTTTTATTTTTATTTTGTTTAATTACTAATCATTATTTATTTTTACGTTTATGTGTGTGATTATAGAGGGAGTTACATTATGAATTCACTATAGAGAACAAAATCCATGAAGATCCATGGAATGTCATGGATTGAATTTTGTAGTTGAATATAGTTTGTAGGGTTCTTTTATTTATTTATTTGTAATTATTTTGTTGGTTGTTTTATTTTGTATTTTTTTCCATTTAATTTTTTTGGTTTGTATTAATTTTTATTTTTATTTTTAGTAGATCATTGTAATAGCCCCCAACAGTGCAAAAAATGGAATCCTTTATATGTGGTTGTGTGTTTTATTTTATTAGTTGATTAGTAAATTAGGTTTATCTAGTAAAACTTTAATTAAAATTAATGGTGGTTGTAGTAAATTTAAGTTGCATAAAATTTAATTAGGGTTAAATATCATTGAATGCATGATTAATGTAGTTTATTTATTATATAATTTAGTTTATTATTTTCAATTTTTTTTATTCTTTTGATTTATGCATCTTGATTAATTGTTTATTTAATTATTTTATTTTTATATTTGATTTGTTAATTTTTATGATTTTTATATTATGTTTTTGTTGTGATTTGTCCCAATTATTACCCTAGGTGGTAACTCCTCATCTCCACGCTATATCTTTGTTATAGTGGTTAGTGTGTTCCCTAAAGCCCTAAGCTCAAACAGTGTTGTAGTTGCTAAACTTTTGGATGCGCGCTAAACCTCACCGTCTGTAAAGGTGACTCTTTATTTAAATATAAGGCTATCACCTCATCAAGAAGAGGTGTCGCCTCTCTGTTGAGGCGATCGCCTCTTTAATGAGACGATGCCTCAATAATTTGGAGATTATAATTCTGTTCAAATTTTTTAAAATTTTTTTAATTTTTCTCAATTGATTTCAATTCTTAATGATGCATAAGTGTGTATAATTATAAATTGATACTATTTGACAGGAAAAGTTATAAGAATCGAGTACTAACCTCTCCGGAAGCCAAAGCACAAAAGTGGGTGCCTAGGTTTACTGTCAGTGGAAACATACCTCCCACGAAAAGCCCAAACTCCATATAAGGTGAACAAATGGGGGCACAGGGTCCCACTTGTTAGTGATATGCACTAGGTCAATCATTTGATTATGCATTGACTTTCTTATTTTATTAATAAAGAGGTATTTCATTATCATTTGATTTTATGATAATTATATGAATGGTTAATTCTTACTAAGGCCATCAAATATGTGACTTGACAGTAAAACCCTTAGATTAAAAATAAGAGTTCTATTCTAATTATGCCTAGCCATTTATTAATTATATAAATGTTAAAGTATTAAGGCTAGTATGATGTTAACTGATGGTTATGTTTTGTTAATCATGAATATGAGATATTAAGTCAACTCATAGGTACATCATGAGAGATCATGTACTGGATTAACCCACTATGAGAATACTACATAGAATATTATCATAAGTATTTCTCATCATAGTAATTTTATTTCGATCCTTTGACCTTAAAATCATCGTGGATTTCTACATAGTTATTTTATGTTTTGACACATTCTAACATTATCTTTAACCGAACGATTAGATAGGATGTTGTTGGATATGAAATTAGTTATGTGAGGAATGTGAGTGATTTAGAAGGAATTTATCCCTCATTAATATGAGAAAGATATCTATAGGCCCCTTGATGAGATAGACTAAAGGAAAATGCATGGCCATGCTAAAATGAATTGATAAAGAGTTATTTTCAGTCTACTTGGAATCAAGTCAGAATATTGAACTATGACATTCTATGCCTTATGTTCAATTAAGATATCATGTGATAAAAGGATAATAAAATTCACTGTAATTAGGTTATGTCGGATTATTAACTTCATATGACTTGAGTAGTCATAATATCTTGCTAGAGGCCACTCATGACTTATAGGCCTAAATAGAGATTTAGGCCCACTACTAATATTCTGTGAACCTATAGGGTCACACACTTAGAACAAGTCCAAAATGATTATGGGTTTAATAAGCCTAAAATAAACTCCATGGAAATAAATAATTAAAGTGTTTTATTTATTTATTCATTTGTTTATTTATTTAAGATAAATGTTATTTTAAATAAATAAATAAATAAGATATTATTTCTGATTTATTTTTAAAACAAAATCATAATATAATGGGAAACTACCAAAAAGGTCATTGGTAGGTGAAACCCTAATTTGGAGTCTATAAATATGTTATATTCTCTAGGGTTTAATACACTTGTTTTTCCTTGCCTAAAAAAAGGGTTTTCTCTCTTCCTAGAAAACAAATATAGAGTTTTTCTTCTATTCTTTATTTGTGAGACTATCAAGAAGGTTGCTAGCACATACTCCAATTTATTTTATGAGGGCTTGTTCATGTCGATACCTATAGAGGACGCATCCTTTTGGAGACGTCTTGATCCGAACAACCAAAGTAAAAAGCTCGAGGTAAGGTGTCACTGGTGTGAACCTCCTCTCATCCTTCCAGAAAATGTTGCCCCTTCTGTATTTTGGTAAGATTCTTGAAACTCTAGATTTAATCAAGTAGTCGAATTACATGGATCCAGGTTTAGGAACATTATAAATTTTAATTTTTCTATTGCGTTTGTATCACGAAACCCCAACACCACTAAGGTTGCTCTAGTGTATAGTCTTCAGCCATGGGGACAAAAAAAAGATAAGTGCACTATATGACAAAAGAGAGAAAAGAGAAAAGAAAAGGAAGAAGTCTTTTTGAAAAAGAAAAGGAAAAGAAAGGGCCTTTATATATATAAGAAAAGTGGAAAAGTAGTTTAATGGCAGAATTGACTAAGATAAAAGTGACCTCTCGGGCTCAAGCCTCGAGGCTGACGATCCAAGAGCTTTAGGAATTGCCTCTCAAGTTTGAATCCCAAGGCTGATGGCGTGAATTTTCTAATAACTTTAAGAAAGAATTATCCCTCGGGTTTGAATCCTAAAGCTGACGGTGTGAATTTTCTAATAGCTTTAAGAAGGAATTGCCTCTCAAATTTGAATTTCAAGGCTAACGGCATGAATTTCTTGATGGCTTTGAGAAGGAATTACCTCTCAATTTTGAATCCTAAGGCTGACGATGTGAATTTCCTAATAGCTTTGAGAAGGAATTGCCTCTCAGGTTTAAATCCTAAGGCTGATGACATGAATTTTCTGATGCTTTGAGAAGGAATTGCCTCATGAGCTTGAATTCTAAGGCTAACGACGTGAAATTTCTATTTGTTGTAAGAAAAATTTAACCTCTTAGGTTTAAATCTTAAGGCTAAAGGCATGAATTTCCTAACAGCTTTGAGAAGGAATTACCTCTCGAGTATGAATCCCAAGGTTAAAGGCACAAATTTCTTGATGGTTTTAAGAAGGAATTATCTCTCGAGTTTAAATCCTGAGGCTGACAACGTGAATTTCCTTATGGCTTTAAGAAGGAATTGCCTCTCTGACTTGAGTCTTGAGATTGATGGCATGAATTTCCTATTTATTTTTAAAAAAAATTGACCTCTCGAGTTTGAATCCTAAGGCTAACAGCGTGAATTTCCTGACAGTGCGAATGTTCAAGGAATTGCCTCTCAGGCTTGAGTCTCAAGGCTGATGGCTTGAGTTTTGGAGAATTTACTTCCCAAATGAATCACGAAGATCAAGAACATCTTTTTATTATTTCTTGCTTTTGTTGTGGATGTTGATTTTTTGAAAAATTTTGATTGCATGAATTTGGTTTTTTTTTAAATTAAAGGGATAAACTGTGGACACTCGGTTTGATCAGCCCGTAATGAAATCCCAGTGATGAGAAAATGTGAAACTTGATACAAGAAAGCCTAAAATCTTTTAAGAATAAACCTAAAACCCCAAGCCTAAACCTATACCAAACCCCAAAACTTTGCCCATAAGACCAAGCCCAGAAGCCCAAGCCTACATTCAACCCAAAGACCTAATACTTAGGATAGGGCTGAAGAGGCGATGCTTGACCAAAGACGTACTACCTCTATAGCACCTACTTTGGTGAGGTGATGCCTCTTCGAAGAGGTGCCGCCTCTTTACAGCTCACTTGCACAAATATTAATTAATGAAATGACATTATGGAGTGGATGGACCCACACATAACTGATATTGATCCTTGGACGTGAATATGTGGTTTTTGGGGTTAAAATAGAAGGCTAAAAAGGCACACATAATGAGTGACATGAAAGGGAGGAGGTAAAATATCTTGTCAAGGCATGGGAAGCTTAAAAGGTATGGGCAAAAGGACTTTAAAAGGGAAGGACATTTTTTAGAGGGAGGTTAGCCAGAAAAAAAAAAAAAGAAAGAAGGCAAGAAAAGGGAGAAAAAGGAGCTTTGGCTTGGAAGTGGATTCTCAAGGAAGGAGAAAGGGGAGTTCTTGCATTCAAGTGAGGATTGGAATCAAAACTTGTCTCTGAGGGTTGAATTAGGAACATTAAATCTATCTTAGGAAGTAAAAGCCACCATTTTTAAGCATTAAGTCCTTGATTTATATAAAAACTTCATTTATTTCATACTTGTTCTTAGATTTGTTGTTCATTTTATATCATATTCATTACATGACTTTTTAAAATTATTAGATATAATTGCAAGTTCCCAGTTATTGATATTTGATTTTACTTACTTAAAATCTAAGAAATTTGAAAGTTCACTACTGTGTCTGTTAGTAAGGCAACGCCTCTCCCGTCGGCTTTAGGTGACGTGACATCACCTCTATGGCAGAGGCGATGCCTCATCATATCATTAGAGTCATAAGTCATTTGATTTCAATTTCTTACGTCTATATTATATGATTCATGTTCCCTTATGCACTTTCATATTGTTATACTTCAGCATTTTGTATAATTATTATAATATCTTACTTAATTAAATATTTATATGCCTATTATTCCTATTTACGATTATTTGGTTTATAAATTAACTTTATGGCCTTCATTTTGTAGGATTTTATATATTTGTGAGAGAATAATACTTTGTTTGTCACAGGAACCTTTAGGATGATTTTAATCATCAAATTTTATTCCTTAATTAGTTCTTAAATTTACTTATTCACTTTCCTTTATATATATATATATATATTGCATGATCAAGGGTTGTAACTCATTTCTCCTCCCCTTATTTCTTTGCATGTGTACTTATTTATTTATTTATCTTTAATTTTATGAATGTTTTGTTTTATTTATGATAAATGTTGTGAACTACACTTAATTTACATGCAATCAAAATTTAATGCAAACTCGGGCTTAATTAAAGTTGGACATTGATCGAAAACAATTACAATTTGTATGTCAATAAAGAAATAACTTAATAATTAAAGGTGATAAAATACAAAATACGCACAGAGGCCAACCATAAGGTTGGATGGGTATTCCAAAAGCTCATAGCCAATTTTCAAACCCATTCTTTGAGGATGGCTACTAGGCACCTTTGAGGAATCCAATTGATATATAGTGTGTCTCAAGTTTTATCCAAGTGGCGACTCCATCTCTAATTTGGGCATTAAGCCTATTTTGTATTTCCTAGTAGACGTCAAGTCCACATAGTGTCGTGGCCGCCAAATACTTGGCCGCACACTAAACCCGCTGGCTACAACTATGTAAATATGATTTTTTTTTTATGTTGAACCATCTGGATTTAGAGTTTATTGGAGTTTGATTAAATTGGTTTGATTTAAACAAGACCATCAGAACAATAGAAATTTTTAATAATTATTTTAAGGGAAAAGTATGAAAAATTACATTGTGGTTTCACAATTTTAGAGTTTTAATTATGTGTTTCATTTTGTCACAATTTGGGTCCTGTATTTTCACTGTTTGACAATTTCCAGTAATAAGGCTAACGCCATTAAATGAGTCATACAATGTGTCAATGTGTCAAACTCCCCTTTAATTGTTTTTAGTTGGGTTGTACAATGTGTCAAACTCATTTTCGTACTTCCTCGTAATTGTTTTTAGTTTGATTATATAATGTATCAAACTCATTTAATAGCATTAGGCTTACACAATACCCATATTGTTACAAAATGAAACACATACTTAAAACTCTAAAACCGTGAAATCACATAGTGGTTTTACATACTTTTCCCTTATTTTAACACAACTACATATATTACGGTTTAAACTCAATGCATTACTTAAGCAAAAAATAGTTTTCTGCCAACTAATAGATAGTAGTCTCATTTTAATTTGACTACTCAATATTCATATGAGAATTGCACCAACTTAGATTATAAATATACTTACATTATAAAACGTTATTTGAATTCAATTATATTTTTTTGAATTAAAATTAACCGATGTGGTTTGAATAATAAATTAAGTTAAAATATTCAAAAATATATCAAATTAAATTTAAAAAAATTATCATATTTTTTTATTGTCACTTGAGCAACAATGTAATTGAGCTATTTAACCGAGCATATCAGAGGTAATTTTTCAAAAATTATAATTAATGTGCAAAATTTCTATCAGCTAGTGAGTACTTAAAATTTCTTATCACTAATAGCTTGTTTTCCGGAACTTTTGAGCTGATACTCTGCAAGTGATCAATAAAAGATAAGGTGAGAAGTAGGAAAAATTCTTAAAAATCTTTTGATGCCTAAGTTAAAATATATAGAGAAAGAATTTAAAGAGAAAAGGAGAACAACGAGAATATGAGAGAATAAAATAAATAAAAATAAGAGATATAAAGTCATATTTATAGGGATAGTAATGCTCAAATATGAGAGGAATAGAATTTCTCTTTAATAGAGGTCATATGTCAACTAGGAAAGTGTTTCTTTTTATTCGAAAGTCTTCCGATTGAGACTTTTTTCCTATTTAATTTTGATGTACTTCCTAACCAAGTGATCCTATACAGAAAAATAAAGACCTTATTTGAATAGGAATATATATGTGAGGTATCAATTACAATTTTTTTAAATCACAAATTATGCAAGAATGAGAATTAATGAGCTAAATGAATTTGTTCCCGGTTGAGATATGAAATAAGTGAAATTTGTTTGGGATGAATTGTGCACTTTAAATGAATAAAACTAAATGAAAAATGATGTAACTGAGGGATTAATGTTTGGGTATATGAACAAAAAGCATAAAAGTATATGGATTTTTGGACTAAAAAGCTAGACTCAAAATGCTGAAGTAGAAAATGTTAAACAAATGATATTAACAAATGAAAGTAATGCTCAAAGAATTTGGAAATGATGACTACAATGAACATAAAAAATTTGACAAATTTGAAAACTTGATATTTGTGTTTGAAAATGGAATTACTCTCCAAAGTATTGTTGATCTTTTTTTGTTTTTTTATGTGTATTTTTTATGATGTTCGTCCTTTCTCCTTCCATTTACCGCCGAAATTTCCAAATGAGCAATAATGGTCTTTTTCAACATTTTCAGCCATATAAATCACTTTGGTAGCCACTTCCCTTTATTTCTCTCGGTGCAATTGCTTCACAGACCTTTTCAACTGCATCTTCCATATTCTTTACTTCTCCAGGGACCACTCCACGATTTTTTGCAGGCACTCCGTTCATCTTGTATCAGTTCAAAGCAGCCACTTTAATCTCATTATTATTGGGTTGGGCTTCATTGATTTATTGGTGGCCTGTAATGATTTATTCATGGACCGAATTGTCCTTAATAAGCTTGAAAAGTACAAATCTTGTGCCAACAATCATATTCTTAAAAGGTAATTACAAACACTCACATATTTAAGTTTAAATATATAAAAAATAAAATTAAACTAAAACATATTGTTTAATGCATTCCATAAATTAAACATTTAACATCTTAAAAATTATTCCAATTTATAAAGAAATTCTGTATTTTTCTTTACTTGTTAGTTGGTAAAATTTAATTTTTTATAAAATACTTTACAAGATAATTTTAAATAAATTAAATTAATATAAAAATATAAGATGAGATTATTGAAATAAAAAAAAATAAATCATTTTAAAAATTTTAAAATTCCCTTGTATTACCAAAAATGCTAAGAAGATAAAAGCACGGACATGCTGGTGGCAAATTAACCGTTAACTTCCGCGGGAAAATGGCGGGAATTTGCTTGCTCAGTCCATCCCTGAGTTTGAGGGTACCATAACTCGCCCCATAAAGAGAAAAGTAGCAAGTTTTTCTCTCTTTTTGTGTCAAAGATTGATAATTTAAGTTCAATTTTGCAGAGAATTCATGGAATTCGATGCTGTTCAGGTGCACCCGGTAATGGAAACTGGAAAGAAATTGAAGCTAGAGCTCAAAAGACTCCACAGTTTTTGAAATTAGCAGTAAGTGGAGTCACTGAGCTTTTGAGGCTCTTCTCTTTCTCCACCAAAGACAGGTTTTTTTTCCCCTTGTATTTCTCTGTTTAAATTTTGCTTTTTTTTTTTTCCTTCTGCTGTGTTTAATTATTTTCTGGGTTTTGTTTGTTTGATAGAGTAAGCTACGAAGGGAGAGATGAGGTACCTGTTTCCAGTGTTGATGATGTTGTAATGATACTGAAGGATGATTTTGAGAATGCTTATTTTGTTACAGGTGAAAAAGTAGAAATTTTTTTCACTTTAATTACAGTTTGGTTTTGCCTATGTAATTTAATGATTTTGTTTTGTGGAATTAGGGATTTTCACTTCTGCTATTTATGATGAAGATTGTATCTTTGAAGATCCTACTATCAGATTCAGAGGTATGAGCAACAATTGGGTGTTCTTTATGTTTTTTTAAGTAAGAGGGGGCAATGTGTTTGATAAAATGCTTTGGCTTGAGTAATTTACTTCTAGTTTGTTTAAAGGGCTATGATATGCTACTTCAGTTCATCAAATTAAGAGTATTTCCCCCTCTTTGCCGGGTATTTGCTTGAATGTATGCTGGAAATATTAACTAAATTTTACTGTCTTTTGAACCTTAGGTACTGAACTGTATTCACGCAACTTGAAACTGCTGGTTCCTTTCTTTGAATCTCCATCTATTGGATTAGAAAATATTGAGAAGGTACATATTTTACACGTTGAATCACTTGGTCATTTCTTAGGTGTTCTTAGCTCAGATTGGACAAGTTTGCTGATCTGGAATAAAAGGTATACATGCAGGGTTTCAATTCAGGGATTAATTTCTTGCTGGCAACATGGAAACTAAGGTGCCTTGTTTAACTATCTTTTTTCATATATAAAGACTTGGCAAAGTCATTTTCCTTTTTTTCCTCTCATTGGGGCTCCTTTTTTTTGACAAATCATGATAATTTCTTCACTCAAAATCCTAGCAGCATTAGAGTGCAAAAAAGCATTCAAATATGGAGGGGTCACATGCCCATTTTCTCAGGCAGACAACTAAAAATCAAAGTTCTTAGCAACCCAGTATGCCAGCATGTTGACTGATCTATCCTAACATGACTAAAAACAAAATGTTGTTCAGGTGCAAGATGATGCCAATTATCATGATGGGGGTTTGTCTTTTGTCAAGATTTGATGTGTTCTTTTCTAGCAAGAATTGACTGTTCATTCACATTCACATAAAAAAAAAGTACCTAACATGTTCACATATTGTATTTTGCTTACCTTACCGAAAAAGAAAGTAAAGGGGAAATTGGCATCTGCTGTTGTATGTAGATTGTATATATATATAAGATGTGTCATTGCAAGCTTTTTTGAGTTACCAAAAAATGCCCTATTTATCTTATATGTGCTCTGGCCCTATCAGGATTCCTGCATATACAAGTCTGATTTATTGTTTGGAATAAATTTTTCTTGGTTTGGCACACTTCTTGAAATGTAGAAGAGATTTATGGCTCAGAATGAAGAAAATTAAAAAAAAGAAGAGCATCCAGAGAAGAATAAGAAATTTACTGCCTGAACTGTTTTCATTTGTATTTAAACATGATGATGATATTATATGCAATCACTGAGAATAACTCTGGACCCACCATTTAGATTTGGCCTGGTGTATATATATATATATATATATATATAGACCTCTAATTAACAATGGCAATGGATGTCCCTGCTTATCCTCACAGGCAGGGTGGTAAAACAGGGAGAGGTTGGGGCTTCTACTTGTGTTCCGTGCTGCTTATATATGTGTGTGCACTGTGCACATTTATACATGTCCAGAATTCCGGATATGCTGCAGCTCATGCATTTTGCATATGAAATAGCAATACATTTGGATGAATATATGTATAAATTTTCCTTTTCCTTTACAAACTAAGGCAATAGTTGCATTGCCCAGTAGACGTGCTTTGTTTCTTTCCATCAAACATGTTGCATTTGCACCATCTGCTGCTGCTTGTGTTTAATTACTGTTCTGAACTCTTTTTTCTGACTCACAGAACCTACCTGAAATTTCCATGGAGGCCCTTCATTTCAATTGACGGAAGCACAATTTATGAACTGAATGATAAATATAAAGTGAGTTGGGAAAAAAGTTCCTTTCTTACTCTTCTCCCTCGTCTCCTGCTTTTGCAACTTGTGTATGTTTATAGAACTGCAATTAGTTTTATGGCCCCAATAATCAAGTGGTAACAACGCCTATTTGATAGGTTGTGAGGCATGCTGAGAGCTGGAATGTTTCGGCACTTGAAGCAGTCGGCCAGATATTTACTCCTAGCTTTTGGAGACCAAGTGATTAACTCTAAACAATCTCTAGAATTCTAAAGCTGCTGCAAAATTCATGTGCTAGAGATTCTTGAAATGATGAGTATACAGTGAGACTAAAGGGGAAAACGTGCCTATACACCATATATTTATTAGGATTGCCAAGGAAAATTTGGTTTCATGAAAACTCATGAAGCTTTTAACTCATTACTTATAATATATTGGCTACACACTAGTTTCACAATGCACACAACTCATTTTTTTCGTAAGAACATAGCACCATGCACACATTCACATTTGAATAAAAGTTTCTTTCACTGCTTGTGCACAGGAAGTTATGATTTTAAAGAAAAAGAGTATTGTAATGATGGTAGGAACAGTACCACCCATGAACATGTAAAATATAGTAAAATAATGTGGAAATTAAAGTAGCAAAATTTATAATGAGAGGTTGCGCGCAGAAAGCTTAATGCTTTATTCATTTAATATATAAAAAGGTAAGTACTAAGTAGAGCTTAGTATGATTTTTGAGTACTGGTACGTTGAGAACATATCTGAGGATCCAATGTGCTTGATGATGATGATGATGCTGATATAGCATAGTTGTGTGCAAGCGCGCATGGTTACAATATTTCTTTTGTTGCTATCTGCTGGCCTTGTGGGGCTATCGAGTGGGCATTTTGAATTTTGGATTCTTTGCCATTATCGATATATGTTTCTTTCTTAAACAACAATTTGAAAGTAGTTTTTCTAGTGGGGAGATTCTGCAAGGAAATGATGAAATTTCACTTGTGGTTTCGTTTTGAACCTGTCTGCCTCAGATAGCACGTAAGAAGTGGTATATAACAAGTTAAAGGTTCAATTTTTAAACACAAGTTTCGGATTTGATTAAGTGAAAATATATCTGTTTATTAATCAGGCCATGAATTTTTTGCAACTGATTCCATTTCCATTAGTCACATATATTTCAACTATTCGCGAATTGAGTCAAATGAATAGGACTCACAACTCTCGAAGGGGCCACCAACTGTCCGAATCACTGTAGCAAGTCCTCCTTTTACTCAATGAATAGCGTCTATTTTATCCTCTTTTCAATTAATCTATACGAGAAGAGAAACCTTCTAATTCTTCATGTATAAAATTAACTCGAAAATTTACTTTAAAGGTCTTAAACTCCTCTCAACTACTTGAATTATGTGATCAACACTTATTTGACATATACTCGACATTTTGTATATGGGTTCAGATGTGAGCTACTGTTTTGTGATTTAACTTTCACCAAATTTTTTTTTTTTTTTTTCCTTTTTCTGTGTTTCTAACTTCTGAGCTTATGCATGTTAGTCGTTTAGCAAATTCTGTTGCTCACAGCCTTGCTAGAATGGCAACTAATGTTCCTCAGCAAATGATTTGGGACCTGTGTGTTCCCACCAGACTTCATTTATGATCTGTTAAAGATTGATTTGGCTAATGAATAAAGTTTATTTCATTTAAAAAAAAAAAAAAGGCCTTGTGAGCTTATATGCAAAATATATACTACAAGAAAGCTTTAAAGAACCATAAACATCATAAGGAATTAATAAATGGCTGCAATTCACAAGGCATTATCAAATTAATTAAAAAGAAAAATTAAACTAAGATGATTTATATGGTTACCTAACTTAATCACATCATTTGGGAAATTAATTAACATAAAACTTAACTTTTAGTCCCTCCTCCAAGCATACAACAACAAAGAGAATCCTCCATTAATATTACTCCCACATGACCTAGTAGTAGATGAAGAACATGAACTCCTCCCACAATCACTACTCTCCTCCGCCCATTGCAGCACACTTGAGTATGACGGAGACGGTGACAATGACGTCATTGCTGCAGGCATCAATGCCTGACTTTGCCCTATCGAGGAAGACAAACTCTTCCTTATCAACTTCTTCTCTTGACCTACCATTTCTGGCCATACCCCACCATCACCAACTTGGAAAATAAACACACCATGGCCATGATGATGATGATGGTTATTGTCATGCTTGTTGTTACTGTTATTATTGTTAACCCAGTTGAATACATCCCAAAAGAATTCAACTTCCATGCCACCAACAAAAATCCTCTCATTCCCTCTAAATTTCCAGGCCAATCTTTTAACAACAAGGCTTATTTCGCCATCAACTTTAACTATAAGTGCACCTCCATTGCATTCTATTCCAATCTCATGTCTTGAACCAAAAAACTCAGCTGTTGTTACGTAACTCTTATGTCCAAATACATGCGCCCTTCTAGACAACAGAGTTGGCTCAGGCACGACTTGGCGAGTCAGGACTAAAGCGCTGCTGGTTCGACGAGTGAGCTCGGTTTGAAGATCGCCAAGAAAGAATTCTAATCTTGCATTGCAAACAATGGCAATGTAGAAACATGAGTCTGGCACAGCTGAGTTGTGAGTGAACTCAGCACGAGTAAAGTCCCAGTAAAGCTTGATTCTTTGGTAGTGGTGGTGGGTTAAGTAGATGGATTTGGAGCCTGGTTTGTTTCTAAAGAAGGAAAAGGTTGACGGGTAGAGGGAGATGGTGATGGAGAAGGAATCAGAAGCACAGATAGTTAGGGAGTGAGAAAAGAGAGTTTTTGACCAAGTGAGTGTGAGATAAGTAGGAGAGTTGCAGAGTTGAGTTTGGTATATGCAAGTAATGAGACTTTGAGGCAATTGAGAGGCACTTGAGAGTGTGTTGGCGTGGCTGAAACATGCTGGGATCATGATGTTCAACTTACAAGCATCCTTTTGCAATACATTCAGGCTCTGTATTATATATACATGTGAAGCTGCTTGTTTACAAGTTGATGGGTTTATCTGGGTGATTTTTGTTGTTGGGTTAAGGGTGAAAGAAGGATGCACTTAAATATCATCCAGTATTCAGAACTCTCAAATTAATTGAATTAGTCTATTGGTGGTGGCAAAAGTGGGGTGCTTTGGAACTTAGAATGATGAAAGCACAAGGGGGTTCTATGACAACAATCATGAGCGGTTAGCTATCCTTATTGTACAAGTTGAGCCATTCCTTGATTTGCGCCTTTGAAAGGGCCTTTAAATCCATTTTTTCTTTATCTTTTTCTTACAGTATATATATAGATATGAGCTGGGTTGCACTGACCTTCCCTCTGAGTCATGGTGATTTTGTTCTTCTTTAATACTTTGAAAAGGGCTACTCCTTTTTATATTGGTTTCTTTCGCTTTTGCCATCTAAAAAGGGCTAATAGGAGATGGGGCCTAATTGGAAAGATTAGTCCAACCACTTTTGCAGTGTTTTTCACTTGAACCACGAAGTGGGTTTTTATTAGATTTAATGATTTATCTGAGGAACAAAATATCAGCTTTTGGGTTGTTTTCTATGCTGTTGGTGCCTTCATTTATGATGCCAAAGCTATGGTTTGTCCACTTTGATCAATTTATCAAAACAGAAAGACAACTTATTTTAATTATTGAACTTCATATTCTATTCTTAGTTTCTAAAGTTGGACAATTCTTTGCATCATTTTTTTTAATTCTCATCAATCATCATAAGTGATGGCTGATATATTGAAGTGATTATCTATGTATAGTTGGCCAACAAGTGTTAAAGTTGGAGCAGGAATGACTTAATTATGCAGCTAGTTCCAGCAATTCCCATGTCTGCAGCCAAGAATTCATAATAATGTCCCATAATGGAGGAGGATACAGTATACTAAGCTGCCTAGAATGAAGTAAAATAACTCCAAATTTCATCTTTAAATACCTTATCATAAATTACACTAAAGTAAGTCACTTTCTAAAGCCATATGATATCTTCTTCCTCAATTATCATTAATATAAACCCTTTTTTTTTAAACACAAAACAGTAATTTTTTTTATTTTTATTTTTTTGTATTGACCTGAGAAAACTAGTAAATTCAAGGAAATTAAGATGTGGAATGAGATCAAGATTGATATTACATCAACATGTAGATCAAGAAAGATATGTATATATATGGTACAAACAAGATCAAGATTCAGATTTTTACTAACATAAAAAAAAAAATTAAACATGATATCAAAATTCAACTATATCGAACTGTATCAATAAAAAAATAAAATAAAGAATTGAATCATGCTTGATCCTACTTGCTAAGGCTACAGCTTTCGATTGTTTCTTGCTAGATTTCTTTTTCATTCCTTGCAAAGTTCATGTTCAACAGCCTTCATCATCATACTTTCTGCATTAAGAGCCATTAAAACAGGAGAATTACCAATCCCACGAGCCATGGCATACATTAGTTCTCTCATTAAACACCTAAATTCTTCATGATCAAGGCTCCCTTTTTTATCTTCATCAAATCTTTCGAATACGGCATCGTAAAGATTATTGACCTCTTGTTTCTGTTGCAGTCCGTTTTCTAATGACATTAACTTATAGAATCCATCACAAAACTCATCTCTTGAGATCACTCCATCGCCATTAGCATCAACCATTCCAAAACATTCTTTAACACATATTTCAAATGCATTCGTATCTTCGACGAATTCAATCACAGTCCGTCCATTGATGACAGCTATAGCCATTTCTATAAACTGATATGTTATGTCCGTCTACAATTTTTCTTTTTCTTTAAGTTATATGCACAGAATTCTCTCCATCTTTAGAGGGTGATTAGTTCCTATTGATTGATTAGGCTTTATTTTAGAGAATGAGACATTGTGAACTACATACATGTAGAGTAATGATAGGTGTAATTACATGTCATAGTGTGAGTGTGTCGCAACTAAATACAAGACTAAAAAAATAAAATTACATTATATATATAGGGTCATATAAAGTAAAAGAGGAGAAATAATACGATAATTTGTCACTATGAATTTGATACAAGTCTCGAGAAGATCGGAAAAGAACAATTAATAGTTAGTTTTAAAATATATTTTTATGAACTATCACCATAAAAAGGTCTCACATACCTAGTGAAAAAAAAATAAATTAAATCCAAAACCTCTAATTTCAAGAACAAACATTATTATTACTTGCGTTCAACTTCAAACTTCATTATCTGTAATATATTGTTGATGTCCAAAATAGTGACATAAATCATTACTAATATATATGGATTAGAGGGCAAACACCCATTTTCTCCCCCCATGTTGAGTATGGGTTGGAGATGCCCTCATAATTTCCAATTAGTTCAGTTTGGTTTGTTATTAGGATTTACAAGTGCAGAATTAATGAATATTCCCATTGACAAGTTCCACTCAATTTTTTTTTATGTAACCAAATATTCCATCTAAAGTTATTCAAACATATAGTAAATAATTTGCTTTAGGAAGCGCACTTGAACTAGGGACAAAATGGTTCTCTTTTTATAATAATTCAGTTAATAAATATTATAAAATGAGGTGATAGATTTAAATTTTCACTTCCTTTAATTTTTTAATTGTTAAAAAAATTTAAAAAATAGTTTGGAAAATATTTCTTTTTAAATATAAAATTTAAATTATATAAAATTAAGTTTTTATAAGATTTTAAAAAATTGCCTGTTAGCTTATCTGACCTCTTACTTATTTATCAGCAAGCTCTCATCGGCTTTTTTCAAGAAAGAAAGAAGAAAAAGCCCTCACATTGGCTGGCTCCAACATTACTAGATTAATGCATCCCTAACTGAAAATTATACAATAAGCCCCCGTCTTATACTGCTACAATGGATTGTGTTCCAATGGATCCAACAAGCAAACGATCTCACTGAATCATCATCATTCATCAAAAATTATAATGCATTTCTTTCATGGAAATGATTTGTGTCGGGAATAGTAGCAAATATCAAAACACTACTTTGCTTTATTTTTTGTTTTCTATTAATTATTAAAAATTTATAAATTAGAGGTTTTTAAATTTTTACACGACGTATGGATTTGCTTTAGGTATTAAATTTACAAAAAAAAATTATTTTTACTAAAAAATTGAAATTTTAAAAACAATTATAAATTTTAGACATTTAAATTTTTATACGACGAATTCATCCGTGTACAATTTAGATTCTAAATTCAAAAAAAATTATTTTCACCAAAAATTTGAAATTTAAAAAAAAAATTACATGTTTCAAATGTTTAAATTATTATACAATAGGTTTACTTATATGTAATTTAGACTTTAAATTAAAAAAATTAAATAAAAAATTAAATTTCAAAAAAAATAAAAAAGAGGCAAAGTTGAAATTTCAGCTACCCGCGCGGATAGTGACATCTATGGCTATCTTCTTTTATTTATTTATTTTTCAACACAGTACAGATGGAAGGAGAAAGAAGGAGCCGACCTTGAGTTCCCCTCGCATATTTCTAAAGGTTTAGTCATTGGACCAAATCCACACTAACATTCTTCCTCACCCAGTCGGCAAGTAATTCGGTAGTCAAGATAAGTGATTCATGCCTCATTTTATTTTATGTTTTTGAAATTTACTTAAATTTTGTTTTTCCTGCATTTTTAGCCTAATAATTTAAATATACCGCATGACATACATTCCATTGAAACCGATCTTCATCTCTCCATATTTGATTAAAAATAAAATTATTGATATTTTACTTTTTAGACATCACTGTCTTAAAGAAATTTCCTTTTTTTACAAATATTATATTCAATTCAAATAAGATGTCAAATGAATACATAGATTAATCATACAAAGAAAAAAATATATCCCAACTTTGTCTAAGGTTCATATTTTGATCAGTCATTTTAGGTATATTTAATCAAAATTTGAATGGTTTCATGAGACTAGAAGCTATAGGAGTGATCTCAAGTTTACATCACAGTTCAGAATGGTGCTTAGTGTTAATCATGTTGGCTTATACCAATACTAATCATACACCATGACAAAGACAGTTCAAAGAAGAATAAAATAAAATAAACCAAATCTTCTATTTATATAATAAACAAAACCTTGTTGAATTGTTCCATGCCTCTGTTGAGTTAAAATAATGTCTCACTTATTAATATATTCAATGTAATTACATTAATAATAAATATTTCCTTTACCAATAATTATTGAGATAAACTGACAAGAGATTATTTTCATTTAAGTGAAGTCTTGGATTCAAATTCTAAATATTTATATTCACGTTAAATTAGTTATTATAAAACTTTTATCATTTTTATAGTGTAATCTGAATCGAACTAAATTAATAGAATTCAGTAGACTTTAAATATTATAGTTTAAACAAATAATAATAATAATAATAACTTCCCTTTTTTAAACTATTAAGGAAAGAGATAAGAAATAGAACCTGGACTACCTTGAAGGGAATTATACAATTGGATTAATTAACTTTTAGCATTAATAATAAATATTTTAAATATACCTTTTATAATAATTTATTTTTATTATTTATTTGGGCTCAAGTCAGGGCCTGAGAATTTGGGCTGCTGGGGTGAAAATGGGCTGGGTAAGGAGCAATTGTTAAAAACCCATATCCATGTTTCAATATAGACCGCTGTCCGTGAAATTAGGAAGCTCGCGCGACATTTTAAACGCTACTTTAATAGTAGTTAACGCACGATCTCACACATGTAGAGAATGAGACATTGTGAACCATATACATGTAGAGTAATGATAGGTGTAGTTATATATCACAGTGTGTCACATGAAACTACAAGATATAAAAATAAAATTACAATGTTTATGTTGAGACTACAATGTTTATGTCGAGACATAAATCAATACTAATAGGATAATAATTTATATAGTTAATAACTACATGAATAGAGGAGAGTAAAATTTCTTTTATAACCGTTCCTCTTATGTGTGTTCTTTTTATATATTGGCGATGTATGTAATTAAAAAAAAATTATTTTTTAGACATCTATCATTTTCAATATATGTATATATGATCAATGGAATTCCTGCTATCTATGTGACATGTTAATGTACAACTAGTTCAGTTGGGTTTGCTATTAGGATTTACAAGTGTAGAATTAATGAATATTCCCACACTGATTGCCAAGTTCCACTCAATTTTTTTTTTTTTACAAAATGTACAAAAAAAAAAAAAATCTTGTGGTTTGAATTCTAATTGACTTCCACCCTCTGGTTTGAATCCTAACAAACTAGTACACTGTGTTATAGTCCTTAAGCAAATAACGACAAATCAGCTAACTCTGTTTATAATGCTGACGTGGCAAAGGGTACTTTCGTCTCATCACATAGCATTTGTTTAATATTTCTGCCATGTCAACATTTTTTCAATGTCTTTTAAAAAAAAAAAAATTGCGAGTGTCCTCTCCTTCTTCAACGTCTTCTTGTTCAAGAAGTGCTTCTAACCAAGCTGTTGGTGCTACTGACCATAAACAAGCCAACCTCAATTCACTCCACCACCACCGCCATTGCCGTCTCTACCAGAAAATGTTGGTTGTATCTGTTTCTCACAGTTCAAGAGCTATTACTTTGGTTTGAGCAGCGACAATATCCATGGCCAACCAATTAGCTACAAAGATCATGGTGCTACTTCTTTATTCTTTAGAATACTTAAGCCACACCTATAAGTGTTTTTATTCTTTTGTGTCTTTGTTCCTATGAATTTAACTAGGAAGGTAATGGTGACAATGTCGATGGCGGCATTGGCACTAGAACAATTGTGTACTTTATGTTGTAAACTGGTGCTATTGCAACATCACCATAGCTACAAAACTCAGCTATAAATTTTCTGCGAGCATTTCCCATTATTGCTTAGCATAAGTTTCTTCCCCTTATTGTTGACAATAACCACCTTCCACCTATCAATAATGGTTACTAAAACATGTTATATATGATGTAACAAGGTGTAAAGGCCTTTTTGTCTCTTAATTGAGCCCAAAGCACCTCCCCATGATAATACTGTAGCTAGATCATTGCCAGTTCCAGCTAGCTATAAGTGGAGGAGAAATAAAATTTTGCTTATCTATTGCATTCAAAACCTAGGCAATAGTACCATCTCCTCCATAAATTAGAATTTTGAAGTGAGGAACCTTCCTGAAAAAATAAAGGCCAACTTTTGGCCCCTGTTTTAAGCTTAATTCAAGCACCTGTAAAAAAATACTAGCTTAAAAAACCCTCCAAAGCATGCCATTGGAAACTATACAACAATAAAGATACTCCTTCATAAATAAAACCAAAAATCAACAGTAATAAGATCAAATAAGTGGAACCATTTAATTGAGAAGTTAATTAAGGAAATGAATAAATTTCATTGATCTACTTAGTTAGTTTCTGAATAATCATAGATTCAACACAATAACCAAAGTGTTCTTTTCTCCGAAACACATTAGTACTGACAAGCAAAACATGGCATATTAAAAAAATGGGACAGTGGCTAGATCACCAAATCACTAATGATACCACATGCTAGGTGTCATGCTCTTGCAAGTACTACCTTTACTTCTCACACCATCATCACCCACCTTAACTAGCATAGCCTCAAATAAGTCCAAGAAAATACATTTATCTCTTTCATCTCATCAAATACTTTTTATGCCTCACTAATTCTTCCACACTTTACATGCAGGTCCAAAAGGGCATTACTAATATGCAAATTCTCATTCAAGCCAACTTTAACCATATATGCATAAACTCTTATGCCCAAGGCCAAAGCACCAAACTCAGCACAGGCAAACAACAAGCCAACCAATGTGCACCCATGTCACGATCCAAAATAGGGGCCATAACCGGCGCTAGGGAACGAGAATTCTTTCGAATCCGGAACCCGTAGCAAACCTTAAAATAAAATAAAACATACAATAATAATAATAACATAAATAAAATATTTTACAGCGAAAATAAAATCATAAATAAAAAAATAATAATAATCTGCTAATGAAATTAATTGAACATCCTCACCATATATATAAATAATCCTTTAAATACAAATCTCAGTTCAAATATTTATATTACAAATTTCTTACAAACATAATGTAATACATAAGTCTCACAACTGTCTACAACTACTGCAGTGTCTAAATTATAAAAATAAAGCTTAGGCAAGCAGTTTACATAGTGAAGCCGGGGCGGAAGAAATCCGGCGTATGGGTCTGCTACTGAGGTCTGAAGATAATGACTCTCCTGAAAAATAATCAACAGAGGGGAGTCAGACCTCTCTAAGTGAATCATTATAATATATATACATGTATAACTAAATGACAATGCACATAGTCAATAGTATATATAATAAATATATATACAAGAAAATACACACAAATGCAATAAAATCATTTTATAAATATTTACTGAAAATCATTGTTTATGAAGGATCAAATAGAACCCTAGAAAATCGCAACCTCAAACAGTGTTAGACAACACTCTAGCCATACAGGCTCACTTATTCTAAATATATTCACTTGTTCCATTTGGACAGTAGACTAGCCCCGAGACACTAAGTCAACCAAGCTCTAGCAGTTTAACTGTCAGTGTGATTGGATCCAAGACACTGGGTCAACTGAGCTCCAACAATCACACTCACAAGTCACGTCTCACATCAAATAAATCAATCCAATCAATATTCACAAACAGGTTAGTAATTTAACTTAAATTCTATCATCGTACCGGTACGTACTCGATCCTAGTGCCGCCCACTAGGTAGCACGTTCTATTGATATCCTTCATTTATAATATAAAACATTCATTCATAAATAAATGATACATGTAATTGAATAAAATAGCAACATAAACCGCATATATACTAGAAATATATTAAAAGTAAACCAGGTATATTTCGAGTATATATATGTCAAATAAATCCAATATAGTTATAAAATAAACTGGAAATAAACTATAAATATACTTAAAACAATTTAGGTATAAATTCATAATAAAACATGTATATAATTTGGAAATATACTGAAAATATACCGGAAATATACCAAAATAAACCTAAGTAATGATTAAACTATATATGCATATTTTATACAATGAAAACTTACATTTCTAAAATATGCACCCTAAAACATATATATAAAATAACAACTCACTGTTATTGCGCTCCTCGAGACTGATATGACGGGCCTGGTCCACTAGGCCTCGATCTCGGTCTCGGCACAACTAAACAAACAAACAATAATAGGAAATTAGAATAATTCTAGCGGAAATTCTAAAGACTCAATCTAGAATCTTAGACACTAAATTAAAATCAGAATTCAACCGGACATCACGTTTTACGATAATTCTACCGAAAATTCAGCAGAACCTCTCCTGTAAAACGGGCATCTCTCTACTCAAAGAGTAGAGCTAGTCCTGCAAATAAATACACTTCGAGAATAAACAAAATTCACAACCCTTCGGTTGGACTCCAAACTACAATTTACCGACCGAGATTCACAATTCAAAAAATAATACGTAACACATGAAAAATTCCAAAAAATGCCCTTCAATACTCAAAATATAGCAAATTTAAATATTCAAATGCTAAAATTATTTATTTAACCAATAAATACACAAAAATTCTAATTTTAATAAAATATTATTAAAAATCGGTAATTCTCAATAAATTCATAAATATTGACCAAAATACATTTTATAAATCCAAATTATATAATTAACCCTAAAACTTACTAAAAATCAATAAAACTCATTTATTTAGAAAAAATCGTATATTATATATAATTTAAAAATAATTTATGAAAAATAGTTTTAATTAGTTAAAAATACTAAATAATTTGTAGAAATCATTTTTATACCTTAAATAACTATTAAAACCAATTTAATTACATTTTTAGCCAATTTAGTGGCAAATTACCAAAATACCCCTAGTTAGGTAAATTCACTAAAATTAATAAAAAATTCACCAAAAATAGTATAATTACTCAAAATTAATTTTCTCAAAATATAATTCAATAATATAAATAAATATACTCAATTAACCAACTAATTTCACTAAAACACATATTTAACCTAATTTTCCCAAAATTACATAAACTAAATAAATTCCAAATAATTATATAAAATTCACAAAAATTAAAAATAAATTTATAAAATGCATTTCAACACCTATAATCACCATAAAACACAATTTCATAATTTATTTAATTAATTTTCAAAAATTAGAAAATATTAATAAAATAACAAAAAATTCACAAAAATCAAAATAATTCCCAAAAAAATCCACAAAAATTCACAGAGATAGATTAAGCTACTAGGATAAATTTTTTTGAAGGGATTTTGCTGAATCATCCAAATCAAAGCTCAAAAAATTCAAGAACCCTAATGGCCAAAATTGTAAAATCAAAACCTAGGGAAATCTAAACCATTTCAAGTGAAACCAAGCTTGGAAATGGACTCACTGGAGCTCAAGGAAGAGATAGAGACCGGTGGCATCGAGTTTGGTGGCCGAAAACGGCTTGATCGACGATGACTCAAGTTTCGACTTCTTTTGAAAAAATCCAGCCAAACACACCAGAGAAGGAGGTAGCAGGCGCAGAAATGGTTGGAGGTGATGGTGGCATGCCGGGAGGCACACTGATGGGGAAGAAACGGAGTTGCAGATGCCGGAGAGGTGAGGGACGATCAGGGCAGATGGAGGTGAAGTCGATGGCACAACTATAATTTTGACAAACTTTAGTTTAAATATTATATGTATATGTATGTATATATATATATCTATACTTTATATTATATCAATATTTAATATAATATACACAATAAATATGCACCACACACACATTTTAATAATATATATACACATATACACTTATTTAATTAATTAATATAAAAACTATATTATATAATTTAATTATAAAATAAACCCTAATTTTAATTTAAATAAATGTACGTATATGCATTTTATTTAACACTTTAGAATTATGCATGAACTCATGCAAATTCATAAAACTATTTCAAATAATTAATATTAAATTATTTACGTCTTAATTTTCCCGAAAATAAAATTTTCGAAAAAATTTTACGTAAAAGACTTAAAATAATTAAAAATGACTTTAATAAATAATAAACTCTTCAAATAATCATAAATATCTATAAAAATTATTAACATTGCATATTCTGATTCAGTTTAAAATTATTTAAAAACTCGGGATATTACAACCCATCTAGCTCAACACCCTCTATACCCATGGTCTTATAAAGTTTTAATGCCTCATTAGGTTTCCCATTAAGAGCAAATCCATTAATTATAGCATTTCAAGCTATAAGATCTCTATCAGGCATAAACTCAAACACCTTATATACATTCTTATATTCTCCGCAAGCAGCACACATATGCACCAAACTATTTTGAACAAACACTAATGACTCAGACCCATTTGAATGTATCATTTCCCCTTGTTATCACCACCTCCCATGCTACCTTTGCCCTTTGCTGCCCACTCATGACCTCCCATGGGTTAGTGATGGTGGTGGATTTAGGATTGTGTTGATGGATTTAGTTGGTTGTAATGGTTTTCGGTGGTGGTGATGGTTTCGGACTTTAGTGTTGTTAGGTTGTATTGATGGGTAATGTTGATGATGGTATTAATTAAGTGCCTATCGTGGTGACTGCATTAGTGATGGTGGTGACTGAGTTTGTGTTTTATTGGTGTTGCTATTATTAATGGTGGGTGATGCTAATAATGGTGGTGCTAATGATGGTGTTAAGTGTGACAGTGGTGCTTGAGGCAATGTTGAATGGTTGGAGTGTAGTGACAGGGAATGTTGAACGGTGATAGTAATTTTGTTAAAGAAAATAAATAGTTGTTACGTTTTTTAATTAAAATAATAAAATTAAGTAGACAGACCTTTTTACCCTTTGTCATGTCAGCATTATAAACAGAGTTAGTTGATTTGTCATTATTTGCTAACAAACTGAAACATAAGATACTAATTTGTTAGGGTTCAACCACATGATGAAAGTCAATTAGAATTAAAATCACTTGATATTTTTTTTATATTTTCCTTTTTTTATGTACCCAAATATTCCATCTTTAAGTTATTCAAATATATAGTAAATAATTATTTGCTTTAGGAAGAGCACTTAAACTAGGGACGAAATGGTGTAACGAATATTTCCTTTCAAATATATTTTAAAATATAAAATTCAAATTATATCAAAATTAATTTCTTATAAAATTTAAAAAAATTATTCATGTTATACAAAGCATTAGTATTGTTATTTTTTGGTCTAAATTTTTTTAATCTAAAATTTATTAAATTTTAACTAATTTAGTTCGATTAAAATAGAAATATAAGAGTGATAAAAATATTGGTATTATTATTTGATCAACGGGCTATTTAAAAAAAAGAAAATAGCCCTCATTGACTGGCTCCAACATTACTGGCTTAATGCAGCCATAACCGGGAATTATACAATAAGCCCCCCATCTTATACTACTGCATGTGGCGCAAGTAGGAGGATCATGGATTGTGTTCCAATGGATCCAACAAGCAAATGACCTCACTCAGTCATTCATTCATCAAAACATGAAGGGAGAAAGAAGGAGCCGACCTGAGGTCACCTCGCATGTTTCAAAAGGTTTAGTCATTGGATCAAATCCACGCTAACATTCTTCTTTCTTTTTTGTTTGCTCACCCTGCGCGGCAAGTAATTAGATAGTCAATAGAAGTGACTATTCAGGAATCATGTTATTTTATGTGTTTGAAATTTACTTAAATTCTGATTATATATTCCGCGTTTTTAGTCTAATGGTTAAGCATCCCACATGATATAAATTCCCCCGAAACTAATCTCTATTTCTGTATTTGATAAAAATAAAATTATTGAAATTTTACTTTTTAGACATCATGGTGTTTAGATTTTTTTTTTTTTTACAAATATTTTATTTCAATTCAAATAAGATGCCAAATGAATAAATAGATTCATACAAGAAAAAAAAATCCTAACTTTGTCCGACGTTCATATTTTGATCAGTCATTTTAGGTATATTTAATCAAAATTTGAATAATTTCATAAGACTAGAAGCTATAGGAGTGATCTCAAGTTTACATCACAATTCAAATGGTGCTTAGTGTTAATCATGTTGGATTATACCAATTACTAATCATCCACCATGATAAAGGCCGTTCAAAGAAAAATTAAATTAAATTAAACCGAATCTTGTATTTATATAATAAACAAAACCTTGTTGAATTGTTCCATGCCTGTGATGAGTTAAAACGATGTTGCACTTATTAATATATTCACTGTAATTACATTAATTATAAATATTTTCTTTATCAATAACCGTTGGAATCAATTGGTAGGAAATTATTTCCGCTTGAACAAATCTTAATATATATAGCCGCGTTAAATTAGTTATTAAAATTTTTTACCCCTTTTATAGTTCTATCCGGTCGAATCAAATTAGTTAGAGTCATGAATTCTGGATATTATGGTTCAGAAAAAAAAAATACAATAATAAATATTCCCTTTTTAAAACAAAAAAGGAAAAAGACAATTATCTTGAAAGAAATTATATTATTAAATTACTCAATTATCGGCACTAATAATAAAAATTTGAAATATATGTTTTACAATAATTTATTCTTATTATTTATTTGAGCTCGGGGTCAAGGCCTGAGGAATTGGGCTAATGGGTTGAAAATGGGCTGGCTAAATCATAAGAATATTCCAATGATATATTCCTTTTGGTGGTGGTTTGAGGACATAAATTTCATAGGTTTAGGCTCTTAATTCTATAAAATGAAAAAAAAAAGTCATAATTTTATATCCTAATAAAAGAAATTAGATTGTAATGTTAGGTAAAGGGACCCTTTTATTATTATATATAGTTCCAAAAGATGGAGGAAGAGAGACTTAAAAATTAGGTACAAAACTGCATAGGATCCCACTTTTACCTATGCAAGCATGTGGAGTAGTACCCTAACTCCCAAACAATTCACATGTTTCAATCTACAATTTCATCAAAATTATCATAAACCCTTGTGTTCATCTTTCATCATGCCATGGTCCTAACTAGCATAGCTATAAACACATTTTCATGTATTTTAATTCTTAAAAAATAATATTATCATTCAACTAATTAGTAACTCAATGATCGGATATATATATTTCATAGAGCAAAAGGTGTAAATATTTTATTTTGATAAAAAATAGTAAAAAAAAATTTAGAATTTTTTTGTATTTATTTTCGGTCGAAGGTAATTTAACAAAAAATAAATTGAAATATTACTCCTAATAACATGACAAAATATTGTGGAAAAAAAAAAGGAAAATAAAGTGACTTTTGAGGAAGGAAAAGAGAAGAACGTTAAATTGACTTATAAAGGAAGAAATTGCAAAATTAGTAGAAGAAGAAAGCAACAAAGAGACGTTTTAAATTTTCTTCCATATCCAATCCGTACGAATTACACAGAGATTTTGTACCATAAATCCCTCACAAAAGTCCTACAAGTTTCAATCGGAAAATCCCTCACTCTAACGTTTTTCTCTTTTCTTTTTTTTTTTTTTTTTTTCAAAATTTCAATTAAACAATTCAATGAAAATAACATGTTAAATTAGCATTTACTGATCTTTGTATTAGTTTGTATCAACCTCCCAGTTATCAAATTTAAAATGATATCGTTTTATTTAATTGGATTTAGTATATTTATAACCTATTAAATTTGATATGTTTCGTCAGTTTTTTTTTTTAACTTATAAATTCATCTTTTAACATGTTAATTTGGTAAAAATATGATTATAAATATTTTTTTAGAAAATTTAAGGTTTAAATAATTTAATTTTACCTTATTAAAAATACCATTTAAATACCTCACATAATTTTAAAAGTATGATAAATTTTATTTTTTAACAAATTGAGGTATTTAAATAGTTAGTATATGCATTTAAAAAATTAGTAAAAAGTATAAAATTTAAGGAGTTACTAATATATTAGACGGATTAAATGGTTATAGCTAAGTTAAAATGATCATTTTTCATGCCTATATATGCATTGTGTTTCTTTTAGAAATGAATTAAAATCTATATTATCGTACAACTCGAAAACAGTAAGCACTTAATAGTTAATATACAATTCAACTTATGATATTATTCAAGGCATATGCTATGGATACTTTTGGCTTAGATCTCTATCCTAAACCGTTAATTAATTCACTATATACTTATGGGTTTAAAGTGGATTAATTTTTAAATCCTCCAATCCCAACTCTCTTAATCAAACTTTTTTTTTCCTTTACTTTTAGCTGTAAACCAAAAACTATAATGGATTACAAAGCTGAAAAATAATATTTTTTAACCTAACTAGTAAGTAGTTTGAATTCTTTTAAATAGAATTCTAATGTGAAATTTTATATATATAAAAAATAGATATAAGAGTTTTACTGTCTTATGGATTCATTTAGTTCAAACTGTAAATTAATTGAAATCGTAATTTTCAAATACTTGAGACATCAAGTGGAAGAAAAATAATATAATTAATATAACTTTGATTAAAATATATTTTATGTCTTAATCTCTAAGAATTATTAAAGCTAAAATCAAGATTAACGTTTACTAAGTATCCAAAGTGTTTTATACGTACGGGTCTGGGCCCAATAAATTAATGTCATATTTCTTCTTCTTTTTATTTTTTGTATAATTTTGACCTTATTGCATATGGTAGCACAAAATCAACGACAGCTGGTCAAACAAAGAAAATTCTGATGTACATTTGTAATCTAAAAATTATAGAAATAATGTTAAGTCAAACCAGGAAACCTATACATTTGATGCCTTCTTTTGCCCATATCATAGAGACAATGCTATTAATTATTATTTAGACATTTTTTTAGACAATTCATTTAGGAAAAATTTTCTCTACCTCAGCTTTTTAAACTATTAATAACTAATAAAATAAAAGTGTTTTTAGCCTTTTAAATTTTTCACAAATGCTATAAGAAGGCAAAAGACAACAATCCCTTATATACTAGAAACTTTATGATAAATTTGTCCAAAGTTAAATTAATAATATCAAGTTATTTAAGATTTATCAATGTGTTATTAGATTTTAATTTTTATCACTTTAGTTAAATACTAAATTTCAATTATTTGTTATGATATAAAAGTATTATTATCTTTTTATTTTGGTATAGGACTTGAATGAGATTTTAAAAGGTAAAATTCTTTTATTTCAGTTGCTAGTTTTTTTTTTTTTTAAGTAAGGGTAATAGATTAAGGCCTCAAATCACTTGCCAAAGCATTACAGATAAAGTCCGGGGGAGCATCCTCCCAAAAATGAGCATCAGACATGGAATATGAAGCTCTTACTAGCAAGTGAGCTACACTATTCGCTGAGCTCCTAACGAAGTTTAAGGAACAATCCATAATCTCACCTAATAGAGATTTACAATCTTCAATAATAATACTGAAATAACTAGAATCAGAATTAGAATCCCTAATAGCTTGAACCAGAACTAAAGCATCTGATTCTATAATAACTTGAGAATAGCCATGCTCTTTAATCCAGCTGAGGGCTTCTCCAAGACTAAGAGCCTCCGCCAACTTCGGGTCCAATTGTCCAGCTCTAGTCCCATTTCCTGCTGAAATCAGACATCCATCATGCCCATGCAGAATCCACCCAAAACCTAGAAGCTGGTCTTCCATAGAGACAACACCATCGATATTGCACTTAGTCCACCCCTCACCGGGCCTCAACCAACAGACGATACCATCACCAGCTGCAGGGCTCGCTCTTTCGATAGAGCTGTGTTGGACTGACTGCCATTGAAATAAAAAGCTCCAAACGCTATTAAGCAGGTTGATCACAGACTGACGACGATTATTCCACAAAACCTCGTTACGGTTTCTCCATAAGCCCCAGGCTACCACAAAATATGTGCAGGTTGCTAGTAGTTTAAGAAGTTGATGTAGGAATAATTTCTCCTATACACGGGATTGTATAAAAAATTTGTCCTTGTTGAAGAAAATTATTCCTCCCCAACGCATAATGATACTTTTCAAGGATAAAAATTTCTACATGCTCATCATGAAAACAATACACAAGATGGACTTTTTTGTGTAAAACATATTTTTTTTCAATAGATCTAGAAATATGTAATAAATTACCATGTAATTCTTTTCAATAGATCTAGAAATATATAAAAAATTGCCATGTTAGTACATGTCACAGCAATTGAATAACAAGATAAATGCAATTAATCAATCCTAAGTGAGTTATACGTATACAATGATCAAACATTAAATTTACAATTTTTAATATAAAAAAAAATTATCATTTAATTATTAAACTTTCAGCAGTTATATATTATTTATTAATATTTTATATTTTTTTATATGATATTTTTGATATCCGATAGTTAAAATAAAATTCTAATTAATTTACAATTCAAACTGTATGAACCCAAAAAAGATAACGTAATCTAAAAATTTATTTTCTATAAGATTTTAATCCAATACCTCATTTAAACAAATTTAAATTTCATACTATTTAAACTAACAGTTTTGCTTATATGACATCAATTATATTTATTTACAATTGTATTGGTGTTTTGATAATTAGTTTTTTTTTTTCCAAATAAATCAAAAGAGGAATAAAAAATTAAAAGGGTACTTTTTTTTTTTTTCAAAATAATAATAATAAAAAAAAAACCTCTACACATAAAAATAAAACCAGAGTTAGCTAGCTAGCTAGATAAAGGTATTATCAATATCAAAATCAAAACTTTAGATTTAAAATACCCCACCAAAGGCACCAAGAACAACTCTTCACCAAAAATGTCTACCAAGTGTTTAAACTCAGAAGAAGACTAGTCGTAAGTACATAAACATTTTCATGAAAGATACATACGTAAATAATATAAGAATATGTACAATTATGGATTCTCATCGCTGTGTCTGTGTGCGTGTATGAATCGATTAAATATGTGCATGTGACGATCAACTCCCATGGTCTTTCTTATGAGTTATGACTGTGCCCTAACCTCCATTCGTTACACGTGGCTGGTGGGCTGTTTTTGTCCATTTTGTTTGCTTTTTAAGGGACAAGTAAGTGTCTCTTATTTGTCTGTTCTTTGTACACTGATGTGATTTATTAAAACACTTTTAAAAGCATATACCGTGGTACTTCAATTTTTTGTTTTTTGAAAAAAAAAAAAGAAAAGAAAAGTCTGCAATCGAATTTAATGAATACAAAAAATTAATTTTCTGAAGTTTATTGGAAAATTTAATTTTTCTTGATAATAATTTTTGGTATTTAATGGCTATCAAAATTTTAACTAATTAATTAACTAATCATAATTAAAATCAATTTACAAAAACTGATTTTACTTAAATAATGTTTCAAATTCAAATTAAGATATATACAATTGTATTAAATTAATTATCGAAAAATTTTTACCGTTCTTGCAGTTATGTTTAGGTTAAATTGAATTAATTAGAATTCAATATATATATTCTAAATACCAATAATAAACTTTACTTTTTAGCTCTGCTTATTAGCTAACATGAAAAAAAAAAAGCTTTGAATGAACATTATCAATTAGAAAAATATAGGGCACGTTTAAGTGACAAGAACATTAAAAGTTTTTCAAGACTAATTAATAAATGTTTTGAAGATGTGTAAAGTAACATAAAAATGGGAGAACTTTAACTTTGTAATTAATTAAGTATACTTTTAATTAGTCTGTGTTTAATTGTTGTGAAGAATTAATCTGCTTGCTTGGTACATGAATCTAGCTATACGGTATACGGTTTCATATTGGGTCAAAGTTGACAAAAATGATAGTTCCTGTACCATTAGCATACCATTCTTTTTAATTTTTTGTCATATGTACATGTGCATTTCACACTAGCCAGGCTTCATTAATTTGTTGAAAGTAACATGAAATTGAAAATTCAATTTTAAACCAATACTCTATTGTGAAATAGTTTGAATTTTTTAAATAAAATTTGAAGTTTAAATTTTATATATAAAAAAATTAAGTGTTGAAGCATGCTTTATGGGGTCATCAAATTTAAAGTTTGAAGTAATTGAAACTCTTAGAACTATCAGATATTAAGACACCAGATTAAAAAAATTATTAACATTTTGAACGTTGAATATGCTAAATTTTTTGTTTTTAATCTTCTAGGTGATTTACATGTTTTCATGATTAATGTTTTGAAATATAATCTCCATGGAATTGGGTAGGAGACTTGTACAGCGAAAGAAGTTACATAATGTTTTTTTTTTCTTTGCCCAATTATATGAAAACTTTTTATTTCGTGAATCAAGCATACAATAATTAATTAATATATCATATATTTAAAAATTAATTGTATTGCATAATGACTTAATTTTTTATTTGAAATGTATAATTTTTTAATAATTTAAAATAATTTTTTATCATTAAAGTACTCAAATAATGAAAGAAAAATTGCATATAATTTCTCAAAAAATTATTATTTAAAAAAACCTTCCAAATATTTTGATTTCTTTTCCTTTCAACAAGAATATGGAGCATCAAAAGCACCAATAAAAACAAGTTTCATTTAAAAGTGAAGGATATCTAATGGATCCTCCGGTTAATCTTGTGAGATCAATAGAAGAATAATGCCCAAATTATTTCTATGTTAAGAGGTGAAACCACTTTTTATGCTTCGACAACCTATTTTTATGCAAATTATTTTATTTCAAATGGTATTACAATAATTTTGTGTAACAGAATCCACTGACTAAAATTTCTGACTATATATATATATATACCATTTGAAATAAAATAATTTGCATAAAAATAGGTTGTTGAAGTATAAAAAGTGGTTTCACCTCTTAACATAGAAATATATATATATATATATTGGGTGCATAACCCTTTTCTTTCTTTTTTCTTGGAAGTTAGTTTGTTGGTGTTGAATTGGTGAATTGCAATAATTGGTCTTGTAAGTTCTCTTAAAATGAATTAATACCTTTAATTCATTTTGGAGATTGTAATTAAAATTAATAACTGCCACATGGGTTAAAATTAATTTAAATAAAAATTTTGATTAAAATTTTCATATGTTTTTATTTGAATTATTGGTATGTAGAAAGTATTGGATTTTAACTTATCCAAATTTATCTTAACGGTAAATATCTTTTAACAATTAATTTAACATGATTATATATATTATAATTCAAATTCAAAATATTATTTAAGTAAAAATAATTTCTTACTAGCTGATTTCAATAATTATTGATAAATTTTTCATATTCTAATCTTGTACACAGTGTTAAAATGAGAAGGACTTCACAATAATAACAATTTCATGACTTTATAATGTGTATGAATTTTGGTTAATTCATACTGTAAATGAGACTTTAATAATAACAACTGAAATTTAAAATGAATACGAGAGCATATTGATGGGAGTAAGTATCACCAAAAAGAGATAAAAAGAAGAAACTTAAATCAATCGGTATAAATTAAGGTTTTAAAAGTATCAAGTTTTAGATTTAAATTATTGTGGCACAAATTAAAGAAATTGTTTTAAATATTATGCTAAGGCTTGGTGAGATCTATTGATATGGTATTTCATCTTAGATAGTAGATTCTATCCAACACTAATATTAACAAATTGTGGTCCATTAAATTATAATAACGTGACAATATGAAAAAATAAAAAAATTAGAGTGCACATTTTCAAATAAAATTAAAGTAAACTTTGTTAATTATATATATATAATTTTTCAAACAAATATTCCAGAATTTCATTTACTGTTATTTTGTATTAGCGTAGTTTAATTTTATAAACACAATAATCCCATTGAAGTGAACTACAAATGGTATGGGACCATTTTTTATGTAATTTCCTTTAAACAAAATCTGCAGGCCATATTCAAAATTTTTTTATTAGAATTTATTTTCAAAGGGCCACCACAGTGCCATCTCTCTCTCTCAGTTTGTCATGTTGTTTCATGGGGGATGTGGGGGGTGGGTGGCTCTGTAAGTATCATGAACCCCTCTCTTCCCCCCCTCTTAAAAATGGGGCAATTGCCCATGAAAGAGAGCTGCCAAGATTAAAAAAAGAAAAAACCTTTCTCTTTTGTCTTGTTACTTTCTTTATTTCTTTCATGAAAACAACAACAACAACAATAATAATAATAATAGTTAATCCTTTCTCATCTTTTCCTCTCTAAAAATAAAGGCTACAGGAAAAAAAATTAAGAAAAAAAATTCATCTTTCTTTTATTATTGCATTTTCTAGCTGGTTGTCAGAGGCTCCAAGAGTTAAAAAAGTATTAATAGAGGAAGATTCAAGAACTTCAATTTTTTTTTGTTCTTCTAATAAAAGAAAGAAAGCAAGAAAGTGTCTTTTTTTTTTTTTTTGTGATTGGTAAATTAAAGATCAAAGCTTTTGGAGAAATGAATGGTCTTTTACATCTTGAACAAGATAATTCAGAGTTTGTTGAAGTTGATCCAACTGGAAGATATGGCAGAGTATGTGTATATATTTATATAAGTTGTGCACCTAACTCTCTCTCTCTCTCTCTCTCTCTCTCTTTTCAGTGTTTGAGTTTGATTTTTGGATATCATTTTTGTTTCTTTTGCAGTACAATGAAATTCTTGGCAAAGGAGCTTCGAAGACAGTGTATGCAATCGAAATTCTGCTCCTCCTTTTTTGTTAAATTGCTTGAAATTGGTGTTTTTGTTTGAATTTGGTGCATGCCCATTTTGATGTTTTTGCCAAATTTGCCATCTTTTTGGATCTGTTTTTGAGCAATGGGTTGCATATTGATTTGCAAGTGCTGTTGGATGTTTGAATTTGAGGCAGTTATAGAGCATTTGATGAGTATGAAGGGATTGAAGTTGCTTGGAACCAAGTCAAGCTATATGATTTCTTGCAAAGCCCTGAAGACCTTGAGAGACTCTACTGTGAGATTCATCTCCTTAAGACATTGAAGCATAAGAACATAATGAAATTTTATACTTCTTGGGTTGATACTGCAAATAGGAACATCAACTTTGTCACTGAAATGTTCACTTCTGGGACTTTGAGACAGTAAGAATTGTTAAAATCCAATTGAATCACTAGTTTCAATTTTCTTGCTTTTTCAATCATTTTACTTTATGGTTCTTCCCCATTATTTACCATTTCAAGTGGATTCACTTTCTTCTTTTGTCTTTCATAGGTACCGGCTAAAGCACAAAAGAGTTAACATTAGAGCTGTGAAGCATTGGTGTAGGCAGGTCTTGAGAGGGCTTCTCTATCTCCATAGCCACGACCCTCCTGTGATCCATAGAGATCTGAAATGTGATAACATTTTTATCAATGGAAACCAAGGTGAAGTCAAGATTGGAGATCTTGGACTCGCTGCAATCTTGCGAAAATCACATGCTGCTCATTGTGTTGGTATGCTAGTTGACAAAATCTAGTGAAATCTCTTCATTTATTACCATCCCAAGTAATATTTAAATTATGGTTCATATTTCGCTTCTCTGGCTCTCACCTTTATTCAGGGACGCCAGAGTTTATGGCCCCAGAAGTCTATGAAGAGGCATATAATGAGTTGGTCGATATTTATTCATTTGGGATGTGCATTCTAGAAATGGTCACTTTTGAATATCCATATAGTGAATGCTCTCATCCTGCTCAAATCTACAAGAAAGTAATCTCTGTAAGGCCTCACTCTCTCTCTCTCTCCCTCCCTCCCTTCTCTCCTCCCTGCACAAACAGACATAAAAAAGAGAAAGATTTGATTTATCCAGTTGATTATTGTAGGGCAGAAAACCTGATGCTTTGTACAAAGTGAAGGACCCAGAAGTGAGATCATTTGTGGAGAAATGCTTGGCAACTGTGTCACTTAGGCTCTCAGCTAGGGAGTTGTTGAATGACCCTTTTCTCCAAATTGATGATTCTGAGCCCAATTTTAAATTATTAGACTACGGGGAAGAAGTTGATGGCATTGGTCCTCTGATTAGGCAACCGTACTATGAACTTCATGATGATTCTTATCCCTACTGTAATGGATACTCAAATGGCTATTGCTATGAAGCTCAAAATGAATTGGAATATCATCCAATTGAGTTCGAACAAAGTGGAATTGAACTTTTCGAGCATCATGATGATGAGCATTCTGCAAATCTTGACATAAGTATAAAAGGGAAGAGGAGAGATGATGGTGGGATCTTTTTGAGACTCCGTATTGCAGATAAAGATGGTTAGCTGACTTCCTTTCTTTTTCTTTTTTTCCTCTTTTCTGTAAATTGCTAATTTTTCTGTGTTCCCTAGTGGATGTTAAATCTGGTTCTTTATTATGACCTTGCAGGTCGAATTCGCAATATTTATTTCCCATTTGACATTGAAACTGATACAGCACTGAGTGTGGCCACTGAAATGGTTGCTGAACTAGATATTACAGATCAGGATGTGACTAAAATTGCAGATACGATTGATGAGGAGATTGCTTCCTTGGTACCAGAATGGAGGCCAGGGCCAGGCATAGAGGAAACTCCTCGCTTTGCAAATCAAACCCTCTGTCACAATTGTGCTTCTGCTCGAACCTCCAATGGTTCACTTATAGATTTTCTATCAAATAATCCATGTTGTAGAAATGGATGTGCTTCTATGCATGGCCGATTTGAAGAGATCACATTCCAGGCCTTTGATGAATCCAAGCATCATTTGACTGAAGTTGCTCCAAATATACTGAAGCATTCGGACTGCTTGCACTATCAGGGAATTTGGAGTGAACATGAAAGCCGTGAACTTATTCCAGTGGGCTCTGGAAGAAGCCATTCGGATGAAGAACATGAAAAGCTGGATCAATCAATTTCAATAAAGGATGAGAATAATGTAAAGATAGAAAATGAAATTCAATCTGGTGCAAGAGAATCTATTCTACACTTCAGAGGTTGTGGCTCTTTCGATAGACTTCCTCCACTGTGTTGTGACCTGCCAGACAGCAATGAAAACAAAATGCAGCAAGAACTGAGATGGCTTAAAGCGAATTATCAGATTGAATTGTGGAAACTTAGATATCAACAATTAGGTTTAGTATCAAAAACTTCAACTTTGGACAGTACAGTTTGCAAACTGAGTAAAGGGGTTTCATCATCTACATTAATGAATTCATTTCAAGAAAACAGCAGTGAAGATTTCTTGAAATCATTTGTGCATGACAAACTTCACGTTCCAAAATTACACACTGATGTGAATAAGAGTTGCTCCAATTTGGATACTCAAAGGGCCGGAAATTGCGAGGCAATGAGGGAATCTCCAAGAGCAGGACTCGTGGTGACTGCCAAGAGCTTCCACACTAGATCTTTGCGTCCACGCTCGCTTCACAGGACAACATCCCTCCCAGTTGATGCTGTTGATGTATAATATGTGTAAGAATTTTTTTTATCAATTCTTTTATAAGTTTATTATACACATTATAGAGGCTTTATCATTATCCAGTCCATCTTTACGGGTAGAGATAGCAAATCCACCATCAATGTGCCTATGTCTAAGCAGTCTGCCTATCATGCACTCAAAACAAGAACATACAAACCTGTGGTGATTTGGCATAGGTACTTGTGTGGGGAGATGCCAAGTCCTGCGACATGTAGAATTTCAAATGTAGTTCTGAGTCTTATGCATGTTACCCATATGCCTAATTGTAAAATATACACAAGTTAATGGAAAGTGCAGAAGAAAAAGGATCAATCATTTAAGGCTTGTACAGATAGATAGATATAGGTATAAAAGATATTCTGATATGGTGAATTTGTTAAAAAATCCAATGTGCATTATCTACAGATACTTGAGCAACCAAAAAGGGTGTTTATTATTGGCTGTTATGATTGATGAAGAAAGATGTAATAATTGATGCTTGCTGGGCTTCCAGGTGTATTGACTTTGTTGAATTGGAGTTCATGTGCATCTCCTATTCATCTAAATTTGTAAAGACCAGAGAGAACTAAATGCCCTTTTTTATTCTTTACATGCCGCATCTAAATGCCTGCTTCACTTGGGATAATTGATATACAGCAGTGGCATATAGCAGACTCAAATGAAGTGGTGACTGGTGACTGATTTTACATTCAAAATAAATAGCTGGCCAATAAATTTGAGGCCATGTGGAATACTTTTGCCAAGCTAGATAAGTTTGATTCTTGTGCCCCCATTTGATGTTAACAAGAGAGAGATGCACATAAAAGAGAGGAAGTGACTGAATGGCCCACAAATGCATTATAATTTTATACATGTTGATCTACTCACAACATGGGTTGCCCACATGACTGGTATGGTTCCATTGATAAAACATGGTCCACAAAACTGACCTCAATTAGGCTGATTTTGATGTAGTTAAAAAAGAATTGTAATCAATCCATGGACAAAACACTCTCACCTCATATAATTGGTGGTACAAAAGTTGTACTCTTTAGTACTGATGTTCATGTTCTAAACTCCAGACTTTCATTATAGTTAGTAAAAATTAAATAAATCATAAATAGATCAAAAGGTCATTCAACATGGGGAACCTTCTATGAAGGTGAGGAACAATTAAAAAAAAAAAAGAAGAAGAAGAAAGGGTTACCATTAGCAAGTGCTCAAGTTGGCAACACACATGGCTCAACCAATAAATTTGCCAACCACATTGGAATGGGAGAGATTAGACCAATATGAAACCTACTTTTGACAGTTCCAAAATTGCAAGGAAACTTGGAACGGTATCAAATATTTGATTTGCTGATATAAGGGGATTTTTTTTCTCTTTCCATGAAGGTTACCTATTACCTTGTAATCCTTTAACTTCATATAATTTTGATTTTGACTTCATACCTTGCACAGGATTTTATGATATATATATATACATTTATGTTAATAGACTGCCTAAAATAAGGCAATCTTTTCCTTTTAAATTAGTTGGAAATAAATTTCACAAATTGATGATGACAATATTTGAACTCTATACCTTAACATGCTCTTTGAGATAATAACCATTTAACTAATTTCTCACTCGATATAATAGTTTTTAAGGATGGAGATTTTTACACTCCACCTATTTATTGGTGTGAATTTTACAATTAAGATAAATTAGAAATTAAAGAGTACTTATTAAAAAATAACTTATGATATTAAATTTTATTGGTGCAAAAAAAAAAAACTCAACAACAAGTAGTTTTAATATGTTAAACATCAAAAATGAATTTTGGAAGAAAAATGAAAAAAAATGGTGATTTAGTAATTATAATTAATAAAAGAATAAAAATTTTCACCAAATAATAGTTATGTAATTTATAATTGTAAAAAAAAAAATGAAGTACGAAAATCAATTGGAGTATAAAAATCTCCATTCAGTTTTAATATCATATATAGTTATTGATAAGCTAAAAGAAAAAAATTGAGAAAACTAAGCTTTGAAAATTCAAAACCAACCAACTATAAGATTTAATCAAACTAAATTAGCTAAAAATGACCACATTCTTGAAAAATTAAGCTGACAAGAAATCATGATGTAAACAACCCACCTTTTCTTTTTCTTTTTTTAATAAGCTACCAAGAAACAAACAAAAAGAAAACAACAATAAGATTCATCACAAAGCATGCAATATAAGGAAAATAGAGTCATGCTTCATGATCATGTGGGTGACTAAACAGAGCAAGTTGAGGCACAAGAGATGAGCATTCTTATTATGTTCAATGACTTGTAGTAAATTGCACAATATAAGATTCACTTCAATTGTTAATGGGTGGGTAAGGGAGTTGGTTTTAGATTGAGAAAGAGAGATATAGATTTACTTTTAAATGATTGAGAAGCTTTTTCCTGTTTTTTGCTTTCTCATCATATCAATAATGGGGTCATGATGAGGATGGGAAATTTTGCATTTGTTTTGTTTTGTTTTGCTTTATTCATCATTTTTTTAGTGGCTACAACCAAAATAAAGCTAAAATAAGTGGCAACATATGAATCCTAGAAAGGTGATTTTCTCTTTTCTTAAAAGAAAAAAAAAAAAGTAGTGATTTCTACACCTAGATAAGCATATTCTCAAGTAGCAACAACCTTTTTTTTTTTTTTTTTTTGTAAAGAGATGGTCTGAAAGATCAAAATTCCTTAGTTGAATTCAAGACTTAAAAAAGAGCTTTATAAAGCAAGAATTCCACTCAAAACAGATATTTGATAAGACCCTTCTTTAGTTTTTTTTCGTAGGGCAATTACCCTTCTGCCTTTTTCTTGGATTGCTTGTATATTTTGTAGGTTTTGGAAAGTAGATAGACACAGTCTTTTGCTGTAGGTATGATAAAGATAGAAACTATTTGCAATTCAATAATATTTGAGTTTCAAATATAAAAAAAACAAACAAACACTTCAAAATATAACATTTTGATTGAAAATTGAATAATTAAATAATAAATATCAATAATTGCTGAGAGGAGCAATTTGTTTAACCGATATATGGAATTTGCATTTTGATGTTGCGTTATATTAATTCCTAAAAAATTTTATTGGAGTTAAAATGAATTTCAATGAATTCTAAATATCAATGGATCGGATAAAAAAATTATGAATTCAATTAAATATTTTTAAGTAATTTGTGGTCAATATTTACATTATAAGTTGACCCATCACATTTTAATTTGTCAATGACTCTAGAAATCTTGACCTTAAGCAGCATATCATAATTCTTCAACATGCTCTCTCGCTCTAATAAACAAAATACTCCGTTAAGTAAACCCTTATTTCTGCTTTGCAGGTAAACGCTCAAAATGCAGACAAAAAACAATTCATAACTCATTTTTGGGAAATCATGCTACCATTGACCATATCTATATTTTTAATAAAATAGAACAAAAAGGATAAAAATGAATTAGTTAAAATTTAGTGAATTATAAATACCGATAGATTTAGATAAAAAAATTATGAATTTACTTTAAAAAAAAAACATTTTTAAGTAATTTGTGATCAATATTTACATTGTCTAAAGCAAGTTGAGCAATCAGCTCTTAATTTGTCAACGACTCTAGAAATCTTGACCTTAAGCATCATATCATAATTCTTCAAAGTAAACCCTATTTCTGCTTGCAGGTAAACGCTCAAAATGCAGGCAAAAAACAATTCATAACTTGTTTTTGGGAAATCATGCTACTATTGACCATATCTATATTTTTAATACAATAGAACAAAAACAATAAAAATGGCACTATCAATCCAAGTAAAAGTAGTGGGAAATTGTGTTAGGCCTAAGTCCAAATCAGTAATAAAGACAACACTTCAAAAGAAGTTTCATGTCAATCCCATATCGCTTTCTTTATCAGATATCCTCCAACTTGATGAATCTACAAAGCCATACCATTGGCAAGCAAAGTTGTGGTACTGGTGGGTAGCTAGTTCCATGGAACTTCTAAGGACAGGAATAGAATTTGCTAGAGATCTAGGACTGGTCCCAAAATGCTCCACTGCATCTTCTTCTACCTAGAATATGAAACCTAACAAACGCACAACTAGCTACCCATAACTATCATCTCTTCCTCTTCTCTAAAACATAAAGCCAAGAGGCATTAGATTTGAAGAAGAGTTAAGCTTGTTGAAAAGCTCATGATATGCAACATGGTTTGCCAATTGTTAATGGCTCCATAAATCTTTGAACGTAGAGCAATCACATCAGAATTCTGCTGCATGCCCATAAGCAAATCTCCTTTAAGCTCCCATGTCAACTCTTATTCATGCAAACAAAAAGGCCACCACGACTGGCGCCTTTGGTGAGAACCTTGTTACTGCTACGCATATATTTCATAATTCAGCCAACCAACCAACCAACTGAACCATTGGAATTCTATCCATGTATAGACGCAGTACATGTCGACATCATCCAAAAGTTAGTAGACTTAGGCCTGAGTTCATAATTAGTATCAGTGACAACAATTATGAAGTTTAAGTCAAAACCCCCGGCCTTTTTTTTTTGTCACGCCCTGACTAGATTATACAGCAAGCCCCACCATTGACAAACAAAAACTGTCCTTAGCTCCGGATAGGAATAGGATTAGCTAAAAATTTGACTCCATAACTTCGGTATCCTACACCCTATAAAACTAACAAACCAAACTGAGGATCCCATGGATCATTAAAAGTATCGTTCATGAAATTGACATTTTGGACAATTAGAAGTCTAATACCATTAAGAGTAATTAGCATTGTGGATTGACAAAAACCGACCGTTCACAAAATCAAATTTCACATCAACAAAAAAAAAAAAAAAAAAAAAAGAAGAAGAAGAAGAAGAAGAAGAAGAAATACACATTAAAATCTAGAACAATCTCCCCGAATACCATATACAATTACATTATACAGAACAACCGTAAGAGACTGCACTATCTATCATTGCTTACATTTCAAAACTTCACACTCTTCAATTCTAGTGATAGTATATAGTAGCTACTCAAGTGCTTATAAATGAAAACTAACGCATTGCCGTAGATATACAACTTCTCTCCTTACAAGATCAGCAATTCAATATAAATCTCATGCCATTGATTCAATACGAGATAAGTATACTTCCTATATCATGGATAATCTTAATATATACAAATGGTTTGTAATTGATTTTCTTTTTTTTTTTTTTGGAAATCAGGAGATGAAATTTATGAAGTTCATAAACCTTTTTTTTTATAGAGGCCTCAAAAGTGGATAATCTTCAAGTAGTTCCCGCTCTGTCAGTGTATCATTTTCATTTTGAGGGGTCCACAACACCTCAACTGCCTGCATGATAATCAAAAGGGATTGAAGTCATTAGATATATATACATGATCTAAGAGTTGTGAGTCCACAACTGTTTATATACATACAAGTATTTTGCTGCTAGGAATGGAACCGAGTTTTTGCAATGCTTCCTTTAGGTCTCCACTGCCATTGATAGCAGGTAGTTTGTGCACTCCTTCAGCAGCCACTAAGATTGTTATCTGAAAATATGAATTATTTTTGAAAATAGGAAATACAAGTCAAAGAACATGGAAGCTAAAAAGGTTAGTTACATTACTTGCACTCCTCGTTCTCATGCAATCAATCCTAACTTGATACAATCATAAAACTTAACAATAGTTAAAAATATTAGTATGAACGATAATTTAGTAAACCTTTAAGAACCACATTATATTCTCACACAGGAGCAAGACACTTAACAGTACCAAATTTCATGATGAAGAAAAATGAAAAAACTTGAAGACATAGTCCCTAATTTGACAAATGATAACAATATTTGGTGCTGAATGCTTGATGCAATACTGCTGGTTGCACATTATCATTAATCTACTAAAATAACATAAGCATAGTGCAACTGGGCTCTAATCCTACCCTAGAGGTAAATGGTCATCCAAAACCCTCTTTGTTTGGTTCAATTTAATTCTTTCTCTTCCACATATCTCATCATAGTCAATAGGAAAATAATTGGGTTTGGAATTTTGCTGCAACCTGCAAGCCAAGGGCTGCTCTAATACCTAATCGACAAGGCTTCTCTATAAAGTATAATTAGCATCTTAGGCAAAATGATTTTTTTTTTTTTTCCCAAGAGATATACCTCCATCTCAGATTGTAAATTTTTCTTGGCTTTGGGTGGTAGAATTTAGTATGAAATAGACCCTTCTTTTTTTTTCCCTAGATGTGCATATAGGAGGATCACCTCACATCAAATAATGAATTTAATATATCACATGTCATTTTCACAGAGGTGCTTTACAATCCTATGTAAGGTGAATCAAGCCTCACTTAGACACCACCAATCTGTAGTTAGCTGTTGTAGGTCACTCTAAATCCCACAGTTCAAAGTTATGCCAGCCAGATTTGGGGAAAAATTTAAAAGAGATAGTTAAAATAGATTAATGGTTAAACAGAGCTTTAAAATCCACTGCACATTTCCTTGAGAAGTTTAGCCCACAAAAAATGGCTAAACTAAAAGGTTTAGACAAGAGCTTTGTTAAACTATCAAATAATTATGAAGTCTTCAAATACAGTGATTCAGAATATATATCTGTTTCAATACTCAAACAAGTCCAAATCCAAACCCTGAAGCTCAAGAGGTGAACAAATAATCTAAAATGTCATGCTATATAAAGTTTTTCACTGCATTAGTTACATCAAATTTAAAACCAAAGCAACTACAGAGATGAAAACTTACCACTATATATTCATTATTGAATCCACTGGTTCTACTACTTGTTGTTCTTTGCTTCTTTATGTTGTTAACGTTAACAAGGGTTTCTTCATCAAATTTACCCCTTTCTTCAATAGAAAGTTGATTGAAACGTTTCTCACCATCCTCCATGCTTCTCTTGACATCCACCTTTAATACACATGCATATATTAGAGAATGCAGACAAGTACTAGATCAGTAAATCCACCTGTGAACAACTAGAAAAAAGTGAAAGCTCTTGACTTACATGTGAATAACCAGAAATGCAATAGTCCGGATGCCGAAGTAAAGCTAGTGATGTCTCTGAAACCAAAATAAATGTAGTATGAACCAGTGCAAATGAGACAACCTATTAGTATATGACTGATTTCATTAATAAGACTGCTGTTGAGATTTGTATGAATTATACTTTGGCCATTCAATGAACCAAAAATGGCTGTGAAATGGTATAACTAGAACATGCTGTGTCTGAAGTTTTAGGCAGCTTTTAGACACAATGTTTTTGAAAAGCTATACCTGTCAGAACATAGCTCAAACCCTGTGGTGATGATGTATCTGCAGCTTCGGCAATTCGATTGAGGTCCCTTTGTAGAGACCTCCCCATGCCCAACAACCCAACCTACAAAAAGAAAATCAAAAAGGGAATTGATCATTATAGAAGCAAAAATCCTTTCCTTGGTTAAAAAAGAATTGCATCACCTGCAAGAGCAAAATTCAACCAATGATATAAAATAACTTCTCTTGCAATAAAAGTAAACTAATGATATTTAACTGGCACTCAGTACATTTTGTTGCAACATAGAAAAGAATTCACAGAGATTAGCTTGCATCTACAGTGCAATGAATCTTTTTCATTTCACCTGAACTAATAATAATCTCCCTTCTTTTTCCCTCATAAGCTGAAAACGTAAACTTAAGGAGAAGCAATTCAGGCTGAGTTTGGAACTCTAAGGAAAAGGAATAAATGCATAACTTTTAGTTACTTTCTGCTCTTCATCCCCTCTCAAACTTCCCAATTTTTTATAATTTCAGAACCCTCTTACATTTATCCATGCACTGCAGTCTGCGTCCCTCACTTTTCTAATATACCATGCAATAGGTACCATAAACTTTCTTCCCTCAACGTTTTACCATAACTAGTTAGCTATCCTACATACATACCCTTTTCTTAATCCAAACGGAAACCATTCCTTCAACTCACACGGTGCTAATACCAAATGTAGACCATCATTGACAAAATATAAACATTTAAATATCACCTTAACAATCAAAATCACAAAAAGAAGCAACAATTAGCCAGCAATTGCTTTGAGCTAAAGTAAATTACAAAACTACATGACACAAATAATCACTAAACCCAAAAATGCAGTAAAGAAACATCCAGCTAATCCATAAACAACTAGTACCTGAAGCTTAAGAACTGTAGTTTTGTCGGTAGCAGTAAGCACCCCACCCTCACTTCTATCAGAAAGAACTCCTGAAACAAACATAAAAGCAGCAAAACCCGCCAATATGAAGAACAAGCTAGACCCAGCACCAACTCCAACTGCAGGTCCCACATAAATTCCACCCCCACCGAACGGCGAGGGGGCATAGTACGGCACAGAGTACGAAAACCCGGGACTTGAACTCCGAGGCACAGAGTAGCTTCTTGAATACGAAGAAGAAGATGAGGACCGCGAAAAAGACTTCCCACCCATTCTTCCACCGGATGCAGCAAATGCAGAATTGGGATCATACATCAATAAAGCCCCAATTAAAATCGCTGCAATTGCAGGTTTTTTAAGCAAGTTCAGGGCTTTGATTATCGTGTTGTAAATTACCTCAAATGGGTGTGGCTTAGAGGCAGGATTTGAAGCAGAAACTGGAACATTGTTGTTTTTATCAAAGTTCGTTAAATGTTTATCAGTTAAAGAGCACTTCAGGCTAAATTTAGTAAAGTTTTGACCTTTCATTGTCAAAGTAATGCCATATTTTGCAGAACCAGGTTTGAGGGGGTTAAAAGGAAGGGGGCGAAGTTGGGATAATTGAAGAAGAGGAAAGGTTTGCTTCCATTTTAATGGAGGCGCTTCGATCAAAGAAGCAGAAGCCATTGAATTTAAAGATTGATGAAAACTGGGTTATTCACCAAAAAACTAGAAAAGATTGAATCTTTAGGAGATGATCAGACAGGAATTGAAGATATTTTGATGGGTTTATGGTGGTGAAGCTATTAGAGTGTTAGATTATTGGAGATTGAATTTGAACCTCATCTCTTCTTGATTTGTCATTTTCTTCGTTGGAGGGATTTTGTTTCTCATTTCTGTTTTGGTTAATTACTAAATATAATCCATCATCTATGTTGTAACATATAATTTAGTCTTTACTATTTTGTAATTATATCAACTCGTCCCTCAATTTTAGTATTGATTCCACAAATAAGTCCTCGATTGCTTATAAAAATAATTAATATAATTTTATTCTGCACATGTTCAAGACATAAGTACATTTTATTCTCTAGAAATGCTCATATAATGACAGTCGTATATTATGTTTTATATCATAGAATTTTTTATATAATAAAAGACTACTATTTAAAATATAATAATTAGGGTTGAATGAATCATAATAGTAAAAAATTATAAATATGTTAATGATAAAAGATATAAAAAAGCTAGAAAATAACATTTTTAAAAATTATGAACTGTAAATTTTTCAAGCAAGCTTTTAAGAGTATTTGTATTTTTGTGAGTTATTATATATTAAGAAGGATCATAAGTGTTAATTCGGAAGCAAAAGGATTATAAATAATTATATTTTTAGGATTATTATAAAACATTATTTTTTGAAGATTATTATAAATAATGATTTATTCCAAACATTTTGAAGATATAAGTACATTTTTTAAGTTCTATAAATGTTTATATTATGATAGTTGTATATCATTTTTTATCATATATATTTTTATATAATTGTAGACACCCGATTCGGTCAGTTCGTGTTAGGGTACAAATTAGGGTTGCTCAGTTTGACCGGTCCGTTGTCAAGTCCAATGATGAGAATGTGAACTTGAACATGAGGATAAAGCCTGAATCCTTAAGTGGAAAGTGGACTTGAAAATCAAAAGCCTAAAAAACCCAAAATTGAGCCCAACTACCCATGTTTGGCCTAAGCCCGCTCGGCCCAACGCAGGCTCGGGCCAAAGGGGCACCGCCTCAGTGTAATGAGGCGATCGCCTCATCACAGAGGCGATCGCCTCATTAATGAGGCACCGCCTCATCACAGAGGCGATCGCCTCATCAATGAGGCACCGCCCCTCTGGCAGCCCACTTGCAACTGCATTTAATGCAGCTACAATCATGACAATCAAGTGGTGCGGGCTTCACTCTCCGGACTTTCTTCTTGTGTGAGGAAAAGACTTTTGGAAAAGGAAAAAAGGCTATGAGAGCTCATGATGGGCTAGGAGGCTTAGGGGCATGGGAAAGCTAAGGCATAAAAGAGAAAAAAAAAAAGAGAAGAAGAGAGGGGGGGTGAACAAAAAAAGAGGGGAAGTAGCTCTGAAAAAAAAGAAAAAAAAAAAAAGGAAGAAAAAAAAATGTCCTGAAAAAGGGGAGGAAGGTTGAAAAAGAGGAGGTCCACTTTCCCACAAGAGAAGAGGGAAGAAACTTGTGTCAAGAAGAGATACTACATTCTAGCAAGGATCTCAACCAAACCAGCTCTGAGGGCCTTTCATTTTGGTATAAAACTTGCACTTGAACTTGATATGTTCATCATTTTGTGTATTCTTGCTTATGTGTAACTGAGCTATTAGTACATTTTAGGTTTATCTCTAATGTTTCATGTTTGATATCTCATTTCATTGATGGATCTTTGAATATTTTTGCATGTAGTCACAGTATGATGAGTGTAGGGTGTGTATATGCATGTTTTGATTACTTATAGTAGAAGTCTGCACGCTTTGGGAGTCAGAGTCGGCCTGGTGGTCAGACGACTCCTCTTCACAGAGGCGTTGCCTCATCTTAATGAGACGATCACCTCATCAATGAGGCGATCGCCCCATTGACAGGCTCTTAGGGAGCCTATCTTTTGTGTGTGTGTTACCTATTTTTTCTCGGGACTATAAGAGCCCTGTTAATGAGGCGATCTCCTCATCAATGAGGCGATCGCCTCATCCCAATGAGGCGACCGCCTCATTGGCAGGGTTAACCTGTTTCCTTTTTTGTTTCGTTGTTCATTTGCTGTGATGCCTGCTTTAACATGTCCCCTTTTGACCTTAAACATGTCTGTATGATTGCATGGTAGTGATTATCTTGATTGTTCGATATTTTCTTTAACTTATAATGTGACAACCTATTTGTAGGATCTCTTTATAAATGTCGTTATACGTGATTCCATTTTTTGTAAAGAGAAAGGCTAATCGTGTGATATTTGCAGGAATTACTTGATAATTTCTATCATCAAGCAATCACTTTTGCTATTTATCCTTTATATATTGCCATCTTTATGTTATTTTAATAGTTTATTTTTGGTATATGTTTGGTTTATTTTCTATATATTATTTCGTGTATTTGGTTAAAAAGCGTTGTAATCCTTAATCCCTTCCCCCTATTTAATTTTGAATGTATGGTTGTAAATTATTATTTATTTTATTTACTGTGTTTTTTGAATGTCGGGACATAAAGACATAAAATTGTACTAATGTGTAAACTCGGGCTTAATTATAAAATCTGGCAATTATCCGAAGGCAATTTCATTACTTGTGGTAAATGAGGAAATAATTAAATAATTAAACGGTAATAAAATACAAAATACAAACGGAGGCCAATCGCAAGGTTGGGTGAGCATTCAAACGCTCATACCCAGTTTCCGAACCCGATCTCTGATGATGGCTTCTGGGAACCTCCGTGGGATCCAATTGCTGTAAAGTGTGTCCCGGTTTTTATCCGGGTGGTGACTCTATCTCCGAATAGGCCCATGACCTATATCGTATTTCCTAATGGACCTCGAGCCCACACAGTGCAGTGGTCGCCAAACACTGGGGCGCGCGCTAAACCCTGCTGCCTACAATAATAAAAAAAATGCATCTTAAAATATATTTAAAATATGATAATTAGAATTGAATGAATGATAATAATAAAAAATATTTTAATAAAAAAGCCAAAAATGTTAAAAAATAACATTTTAAAAATTTATGAATTGTGGAATTTTCGCACAAGCTTTCGAGAGCATCTATACCTTAAGTGGGTTATGATGTATAAATTTGGAAGCAAGAGGGACTACATTACATATTGTGATAAAATTGAGGAGCTTACTAGTAATTAATTAATAGTGTTTCTTAAAGCCTTCCCAAAACTTCAATCCACGAAGCCCACATATCATAAACGGGCCGAAAATGGGTCTAGCTAGGGCATCAATCAAAGGTCCAAGAAGAATTGAAAAACGAAACCCTAAATAAAATGCTATAAAAGCTAGGGTTTTGTAATCTCACCACTCTCGGCTCCTTGCTTGTCTTCTGCCCCAAAGAGATTAGCAAAGGTAGGGTTTAGCTAGAGCAGCTCTGTTACTGTAACCATGGCGGACAAAGCAGTTACTATTCGCACCAGGAAGTTCATGACCAACCGCCTCCTCTCTAGGAAGCAATTCGTAAGATTTAACTTTCTTTTTTTTTTAATTCGTTCTATTAAGCCACAGATCTTAATGTGCAGTGTAAATTAGGGCAAAGGATGATAAGATTGTTGATTGATTTATAGAGTTCACATAGGTTTTACATCTTTCATAAGAGATGAAAGAAATGTTATGTGTTGATGACTATTAAATGATAGGAGTATGTGATAGCCATGTGGATATGTGATTTGAATTCGTTGTTTGCCTTGTATGATTAGGTTCGTTTTGCTTTTTCGTTTTAAAGGAAAAGTTTATGGCTTCAGTTTTTTGGGTGTAATATTTTGCTGTTTGGGCCAGTGATGTGATAAAATATTTGCTACTCTTGATGGGTTTGAAAGAAACCCCATTTGATGAATCTTATCCACCAAGATCTCTGAGGCCATTAATGTAACTTTAATATGTGGCTTGTACTATGTATTTGATATCTGAGTAATTGGTGCTTGATTAGTTAAGTTTTGGATGGTTGCTAATGCGAATTATGTGATTTTGAAGCAATTTTTAATCTGGGGTTGTGTTTGTTTCTTTTTGTGGGGTCCTAAACTTTTAGGTGTAATGTAATGTTACATAATTGTAGTGAACATGAGACTCAAGGTAGAGTGATTATGATGACCATTATTTCTTATTTTCCATTTCGTGTTGGTCTTGTCTTCTTGTGTTTGATTTTGAATTCTCTCTTTTGGATAATGCAGGTTATTGATGTTCTCCACCCTGGAAGAGCCAATGTTTCTAAGGTATATCTTGATTCGGATTCAGTATTTTGCTACCTTAAGTTGATTTTCCCAGACATTTCATTAACGTTTTTTAATATAGTTTCCTGGGTATACTAAGGGTTCAAAAAAATAGGTGGGAATTTTATTTCATTCTGTCAATGTAGCTGTTTTTCCCGATCTTGCACTAATAAAGAGTGTCCAATACACGTACTTAAATGTAAACTCACAATTTAACGGGTAACTTGTTTAAAGTATAACGAGTCTTATATCCATGGATAATCACTTTAATGTAATAGTTCTTCTGGAGTGAAGTGAAATATTCAAGCTACTGGTATTGTGTTAATAATTATGCTACCATCAGAGCGAATAAAAAATGATGTCACCATTTTTTGCATTAAGTTTGAAATGAGAGAGTTGGTATATTGTTTTTTCTTTGACCTGTTTGTGGTCAATTTACCTTGTTTTGTTTATTTTATTTTGTGCTGTGAAGGCGGAGCTAAAGGAGAAGCTTGCAAGTTTGTATGAGGTTAAGGATCCCAACACAATTTTTGTATTCAAGTTCAGGACTCACTTTGGTGGTGGGAAGTCTACTGGGTTTGGATTGATTTATGATTCAGTTGAGAATGCTAAGAAGTACGAGCCCAAATACAGACTCATCAGGGTAAGCTGTTTTTCTATATTTTCAATCCACACTTGATGGTTAAAGCAACTCTGCTTTTGTGATTATCCTTAAATGCACAGTTGATGCACTCTCTTTTTTTTTTCAGGTTGATAAGCCCTGGATATCATGCATGCTTGCTAATTTTTTGTCCTTTATATGCAGAATGGGCTCGCTACCAAGGTAGAGAAGTCAAGGAAACAAATGAAGGAGAGAAAGAACAGGTCCAAGAAGGTCCGCGGAGTAAAGAAGGTAAGCTGATCCTGTTGGTTTTGTTAGTAGTACTTTGTTGATGTTGAATCATGCCCTCTACATGTTTCTGTCGTCAAGATGATATGAGTATTAATTGATTGTTCTTGTACAGACAAAGGCCGGTGATGCTGCCAAGGGAGGAAAGAAGAAATGATTTTGCAAGCTTTTCCTTATGATCCTTGTATGCTCATGCGCCGATGGGGTTTTCTATAATAGTTTACTAGTATTTTAGATAATTTTGAATTGAATCTTTTTTGTCAGCGTGGATGTTGATGTTTATGTCACCTCTTTTAATTATATGAATTCAAGCGTTTTTCAGGGGACCAATTTTGAAATATCGAACAATAGTTTTAAATTCCAAGTTGTTTGCAATCAGTGTTCAGTCTCATTTAATTTTTCGAAGATGTGGTTTCTGGTTAGAATGAGAATGAGTGAATATGAATAGTAGGACTTTCTGACCTCATGGTTTTTGCTTTAATTTGTGGAATTTTGCCTTTGCTGTGGTTGTTAATGGTTTCCTGGAAAGGAGGAGATTGCAGACCGTTCTCGCAATTGTGTTTTTTGGCAGTTTCCAAATTTCAGGAATTCTTTGTCTGAAATTTCAATTTTAGGCATCAAAGGGTCATTTTCATATGGAATTTGAAGTTGGGGAGTTGCAGCATCTAAATATGAAAATTAGAAGAGCATAACTTTGAAGAAAGGAATTCAATATAATATTTGTGAAGATGACACGATTTGCACAAATATTATATGATCCACGTTGTCCGTGCAAATCCGCAGTGTCTGGTCGATGGAACGTATCATATCATCGTCATCCTGTGTCTTTTTCTTCTCCTTTTGAGTGGTTGGCTGATAAGGATAGGATTTGGATAGCAATTGAGTTGCCTCTTTCTCTTTTCTTGAACGCATCAAATATTTGATAGAACAAACCATAGACTGAATAAGAATAATAAAAAAATAAAAAAGATCACCAAAGGCATGTATTCTTTTCTTTGAAGATTGAATTCTTTTGGTATATAATGACTATTAGTGAAAAAATTAATCAAGAAGTTACATTACATTCTTCATATAAGAAAAAAAAAACATTTTTTTACACATCCTTTCTCCTTCAATTAGAACAGAAGAATGTCAAAATTAGGCAGCGTTGCTGATTTTGATGGGTGAAAAATCTGTATTTTTTTCGAATAATTTGGAAGTCAAGGGGAGTGAATTATTCTTTCTTTGAAGATTGAATTCTTTTAGTATATAATGACTATTAATGAAAAAATTAATCAAGAAGTTACATTACATTCTTCATATAAGAAAAAAAAATCAATTTTTTTTTTTTTACACATCCTTTCTCCTTCAATTGGGAGAGAAGAATGTCAAAATTAGGCTGCATTGCTTGTTTTGGTGGGTGAAAAGTCTATGTATTTTGGTATCTTGTTGGAGAGGGCATTTACATAATTGGCTCTTTTTTATGGCGACTTTGCATCTCCTTTATTAATGTGCCTCAGTTTTTACTGTTTCAACTATCACAATAGGACTACTTGCAGTCGAAAAAAACACTTTCCTTATTTTAGCTGATTCACCACGTTTAATTACACATTTTTTCTTAAAATAATAAACATACTTCTTTTAAAAAAACAAAATAAAAAAAAATCTTGAGATTTGACTTTTAATCAATATTTTTTAATTTAAACTGTTAATATTTAAAATTGACAAAATTAATAGAATTCTAATTAATTCAAACTTCATGGATAATAAAAAAAATTTTAACTAGTTTATTACGGTTTCATATAACATGACTCAATTTAAATTATCATTTAAAAGCTATAATAGCCTCTACAATTAGATGTCTGTCATTAATTATATAAAATTTTTAATTTAATTTATGTTAGCATCGATTAATTACCCATTGAGTATAACGTTTTTCACAAAATACCCACCATTAAAATAATAGTTTCCCTTTTTTTAAAATTTAAAATTTCTCAACTTTTACACAATATATAAATATTAAAAAAAATCAACCAAATCATATCAAATTTTGGTTAATATAAAAAAAAAAAAAGATTTCAAATCCATGAATACATAGCAGGTACATTAAAAATTATATTCTTACTATATTAATTTAGATTTAGTTTAAGATTACTATCCATGTATCCTTGATTTCTTTCCATAATATAATCCCAATTCTAAATTCTTGATTTTTTTTTTCACTAAAAATTAATATTCTCAATAAAAAAATAAGACATGTATTTTAAATTTACATATCTAACTATTGTATATAATAAGTTGAGTGTATACAAGAACCTTTCTATTATCAAATATATGATATGAAATTCGCTTTAAATAAGCTTAATTCTAACTTCTTAGACAAATTTTTTAGAATTTGTAGTTAACTTGCTAAATATTTCATAAATTTTGTCTATATATACTCTAGTGCTTCTTAAAATAATAATTTTTATTTTTTAATACATATTAAAGGCTCTACATTTTATTATTTATTTATAAAAATATGTAATTTTTATTTTAATTGATTCTTATATTAGAAAAAAAAATAATCACATTTAAAAAAATAAATTATCAAATTTTATTTTTGTGCAAAAATAAAATAAAATGTAATTAAAAGAATAAACATCTAACCACTTGCTCATGAGAAACGACGAATATAAATGCACAAAGAAGTAACTTTATTTTATTCAAAGCAAGCTATCGGCATATAATTTTATTTGCGGTTTATTAGAATCAAAGGAAATGGTATTGACATTTTAAGGAATCATAGATAATGTTCTCTCTCAACAACGAATTCTAAAATTAAAATGGCACAGAAGATTATAATTTACACCGTAACACATAATTTAAGTATAAAATATTTAACATATAAAAAAATGTTTGGTAAAAAAATAAAATTAAAACATATATTTTTATAATTTAAACGTAATTACATGTTCTACAATTTTGAAGTTTGTGCTTAAGCAGGGCTGACAATTTGTGCTAACGGATTATAAACGAATTATATCTAGATTTAATAATAATACATATATAACTAATCTGAATACGATCCGTTTAATTAATCGTGTCAAACTTATAAATCCAAACTTAAATACGTTTAAATAACAAGTTACACGACAGGACTCATGTAACTCGTTTAACCTATACAGGTGAATATGTATATTATATGTTAAACTTTAAAGTTATTAAACAAAAAATTTGACAAATATCTATATTTATATTTGAGTATTTACTAAAAAATTTGATATGTTAAACCATAAAAAATCTTAATTTTTATTAAAAATAAAATATTTATCATATTTAATTAGCATTATTTTTTAACTAAAGCACTATTATTTATTATCTCATTATCATATTCAAATAAAAATATTTTTCTTTTTTTAATTTAAAAAAATATGTAATTTTTCACTTATTTTTATATTTATTTTGTTTTATTTATTCAATAATTATTATTAATATGCATATTAAAAATAATAAGTATTCTTAATAAAAATAATAAGTTCTAATTTTTATATTTTATTAATTTATAATTTATTATAAATATTTTAAAAATATATATTATTTACAATTCGCGTAAAACACAAATTATCCGCTAGCTTAATATAATTTAATACATCACAATTGGAATTTAAAATATCAGTTGGAGCAATAATAGACTCTACAAATAGATGTTCATTGTTTATTATATCAATCCAGTTTTTTAATTTAATTTATGCTAGCATCAATTAGTTACACACTGAGTGTAACTAGCTTTTCACAAAATACACATCATTAAAATAATAGTTTCCCTTTCTAAAAATTTAAAATTTCTCAACATTTTACACAATATATAAATATTAAAAAAAATCAACCAAATCATATCTAATTTTAGCTAACATAAAAAAAAAAATTTCAAATCCATGAATATATACATTAGAAATTATATTCTTACTATATTAATTTAGATTTAGTCTATCCATGTATTATTGATTTCTTTACATTCTTACTATATTCTTGATTTCTATAAGATTACTTAAAATTCACATTCTCAATAAAGTTATGGTTGTGAAACAAAAACTTCAATAAAAAAAAGGACTCAAAGATTCCATCTTGGCTTCTATCACCACCACCACCACCACCACCATCTCGCATTATATATTATAATTATAAGGAGTAAAAAGCCTTTACCTTTGCGTTCACAATCACATGCTCTTTCTTTTTCCTTCTCTTCTTTTCTCGTTTTCCCATAACGACAACAATAGCAACAACAAGAAGCAGCCGCAATTGCAAGTGTATTTACGTGCTATAAATATAGTGGAATTCGTGGACTAGTTTATCTCTACACGTCCCTCCCTCTCTTTTCTCTCGTTTTCTTCCTCCACTTGGTTTCTTTATCATAACCCATTTCTTGGATTCTTTAATTTGATATTCATTCCTTTGATCATGGAGGATGCTAATGGTACGTTTCTTGATTTTGTTTTTTTGTCTTTCAATTATCTGTTTTTATGCATTGTTTTCATCTTCTTTTTTTCCTTCTTTGATTGTTTCTTGAATATCATTTCAGTTCGGCTTTGTGTTTTTTTTTTTTTTTTACATATGTTATGTTGTAATTCCCATTTTCTAGTGCAAATTGTAATTGCGTGATCTGGGTTTTTTTTTACGCTGTTCTTTGTGTTTTCTTGTTTTTTAATTTCGAAGTTGTCGGTGGTAATGTTTGGGATTGTTGGTTGGATCTCTCTGATGGGCATTGAGTTAAGGGCTCAAAATAGAAATCTATAATTATTATTTGTCTTTGATATGATGAAATTTGGTTTCGTTTTTCTGAGGTTTGTATGTTGTGATTTGTCTTTGGTTGTTTGTGTCAATTTCATTCTGGCCAAGGATCTTGATTTCGATCTATTACTAAAAACTCTGAGTTTCCCCTGTCCTGTGATGTTGAACTGATTACGCAGAACTTATTCTGCAATTCTAATGTGATCATTGCTATGTAAATGACCAAATTTAGATCTTATCATTTCAACTTTTGATGAAAATTTAAAGCCAGTTCATTGCTTTTCCCTTAATGCAATATTTGATGGCTTTGCTGCTCTCCAAATTTTTTTTTAAGACGGGATGAAATAACTGCTGCCTAAGTTTTGGTTTAACAACTAAAGTAAATGCAAGATGGGAGCAGAAGATAATTTGGGTTATCCTTATTATCATTAGTTGTCTTATTTTTTTGATCGATTGGGAATGCTTAGTTTATGTGTAACATCTTGATGTTGACTAGAAATCCAAGATAAGTATGTTTTGTATTGCTATTGTTTATATTAAGTGTCAGTTACTTGATGCTTTATTATTTTCCTCTGGCCCAATGTTCTTTTCAACAGTGGTGGAGGCTAAAGACGGAACTATCTCTGTGGCATCTGCATTTGCTGGTCATCAGGAAGGTAATGCTATACTTGTATCTTGGTTCTGAAAATGGTTTTTGATAAACATATTGGATATATCTACCATCCTGCTGAAGAGGGATCATCTCCAAAATCATAGCAGTCACGTCTACTGAAAGATTCTTTTAATCATCAAACTGATTTTTTTGTTATTGTCCAATCAGCTGTTCAGGATAGAGATCACAAATTCCTAACAAGAGCAGTTGAAGAAGCATACAAGGGTGTTGAATGTGGTGATGGAGGACCATTTGGTGCTGTTGTTGTTCGTAATGATGAAGTAGTTGTGAGCTGCCACAATATGGTTCTGAAACACACTGATCCTACTGCACATGCTGAAGTTACTGCTGTTAGAGAGGTTCAGCATGGAATTGATAATACTGACTATGTTTATCTCCTTACTGATTGTTGAAATGACAATTCCATAGTATGCACCTACAGTTACATTATTCTAACCTTAGAATGCATGTTTTTCTCAGGCATGCAAGAAGCTTAACCGAATTGAGCTCTCAGATTGTGAAATTTATGCTTCATGTGAGCCTTGTCCAATGTGTTTTGGTGCCATCCATCTCTCAAGAATTAAGGTCTAAAGGGGCAGAAATTTTGCTCAGTTTCACCTCCATGGGCTATTTAACCGTTTCATCTTTAAGCTTGTGCGTTTCTAACTAATACTCTCTGTTTTTTTCGCTATTTTGCAACAGAGGTTGATTTATGGAGCCAAAGCTGAAGCAGCTATAGCTATTGGATTTGATGATTTCATTGCTGATGCCTTAAGAGGAACTGGGTTCTATCAAAAGGCTCATTTGGAGATCAAACAAGCTGATGGGAGTGGCGCTGTAATAGCAGAACAAGTATTTGAAAAGACGAAGGAGAAATTCACAATGTACTGATTATTTATTGTGATGCAATTTAACAATGTTTACCAGCTTTGATGATCTCCTTTGTAATAAAATGCATTTCCTAATGTCTTGATTTTCCTGATAGTTATCCAATTAATAAGCATTTTTAGTCATACAGAAACAAGGAATTTATGGGGGCAACGGAACTAGACTTGATCATTGACTCTAGGGCATGTTTTGACGAGGGATAAAAGGGTTTAAATGTTAGTCCTGTAATACATTAATTTCCTTTATTTTATTTGATAAACTTTTAAAGTTCAGAATTAACATTTAACTCCTCTTAATGATTAAGTTTATTTTTATGTATTTTTCTTGTTGAAACTAGATTAAACGTTTGTAACAATAAAAACATGCTTTTAACAGAACACTGTTTATTTTTTTTAATTTCTTTACTTTCATCATATTAGTTCAACTTTTTTTTTATATCAAGAAGCGACTAATTAAATTAAATTTTTATTATAATATTTATGCATGAATATATTATTTAAATAATTATATAAATATTCAAAAATTGAAATAATTATTTATTTATATTTAAATATTTAATAATAAATTTAATTGACTATATAATTTTTTTCCTTAAAGAATATCATATTACAATTTATTAGCTATCCTTCATTTGTCAAATCATTACACGTGTAACTATTACGTCATTAACAATTTCATCTATAACGGTTATAATCTATTTCTTTAATTCCAATCCAAACGTATAAAAGTGAAAAATTAGGGTGTTCAAATTTAAGCTCTTTCGAGTTCTAAAAAGTGAATTCATGCCGCGTTATCTTTACTGGAACGAATGTAGCAGTTTCCATAAAAGAACGGGCAGCAATTCCCTTCATTGTTCGTATGAACAAATGTAGCAGTTTCCATAAAAGCACGGGCAGCAATTTCCACCATTGTTCGAGGCAAAAGAAAGTTAGGCACAACTGGATCAGAACCAAACCGAGAAAATTCACCTCCCTAAAGTGCACATAACAGCTTTGACTTAGGTATCAACAGCATGGAAATTTAAATAAAGTTGGACATCATTTTAGCTCCATAATGAAACAACAAAAGATTGTTCTCACCACTATATAATTTTCATTTGACTCGCCATGTTAATGTATACAATTCAAAAATGTGCACAAAACTACAGCAGACGTTTTTACCTTTCTACTCCCCTCCACAATGTTCATGGGGATTCTTACATTGCTTTATGGCTACTAAAACCCTTGTATGCTTGACCTTGGCAGAATTCACACAAGTGCTAGCCCCCAGGAAAAAAAGAAAGGCAGTCATCAAAATTACACAACATGAAATGGAGAAAAGAAGGGAGTACAATGGGGCAGAACATCAAAGGGGCAATTATTACGTCAGTAACTGCTATGAATACAGAACCTTACAACTCTAATATTGCAAAATTCATCCCAGCTGATTTCCTACAAACAAATACTGTGCATTGTGCAAGCTCCAGAAATCATATTCCAGTATAGATCTCAGTGTCCTTTTCTTTGAAATCCAGTTCTGTAATAGCCGGCAGACACTCGAAAATTGGAACTGAGGATGCACAAATTTATGAAGACATTTTCATTTGAATTTGCCGATGGATATGCACCAGAAATTCAACATAGGAAAGGCCGCCTGTTGGAACTTTGTCCTCGATCAAATATGAAAAGAATAATAGTCCTGAGAATGAAAGTAACAGCCAATTTTTTATCTATCAAGCTAGATATAAACCCTTCACAACTTGGAAGAGTGTGGTGTGTATAGGTAAAGAACAATAGGATACAGCATAGCTGTTCATAAATTATAAAGCTTCTCAGATCAGTTGGCTAAAATCATTTTTCGAGTTAATACTGAAGTCCAAACATTCAGGGTTCAATCATGGAAATCAAATATTATCATGATCCTGTTTAACTCCAACACCAACCCAAAAAAAATTTTGCATGCAGCCGTGAAAACTACAGTAAGTCAAACAATACCAAACTTGAGTATTAAAAGTTCATTATCAATCACAAGATGGCCCATGAAGCCATGACTGCACAGAAGAAACTTCAATTTAAGACTGTTACCATATAGCAGTATATGTTTAAGGCCAATTAGGGGGAAAAAAAACTTCTGTAATCTTTTAACCACAATGGCATGAGGCCACTTCCTCACAGGTTATTTTTCAAATGACCCCAATAATGAATGCATAAATCAAAGACAGCTAGGCATATCTGAAATGATACAGGGCAAGGTCCAATATACATGGGAAAACATGTAGGCACTCTTGCTAGGCTACAGGACAATGCAAATTGCATGAAAGAAATTTTGCGCTGTCTTTTGAAAAGGGGAAGGAGAATAATAATGATTTTGTTACTAGTTTTGGATAATCTAGTTTGCTTTTATTTATTAAATGTGGTTTCCTAGCAGGGCATACTTAATTCCTAGTCATACTTGAGAGTAGGCCAACAAACTGACCTGATGGATCTCCTTTCTTGCACAACTTTAAGCTGCAAAATAAGACATTGATTAAATCAGGCATGATATCCTAATCAAGCAAGTACTAGATCTATAAAGTAAAAGATGGCTGATAAAAATAAGTTATACCGTAAGTAAGAACATCTTTGGCGCCGTATCTCATTTACAACATCATTAAACTTCTTTGATAAAGGATTGTCAAATTGCTGTGGGACAATCTGAGCCTGGAAGAAGATAGAAGTTATAGAACTGGCAAGTATAATAACTGTGCAGGTAAGCAAATCCATTTAATCTGCTACACATTATTTATAGAATCAAATTTTTCACGAACTTACAAAATCATATTAATTCAGGAACTACCAATGAGCTCAAACGAAGATGCTGCTGATTGTAATATTTAGGACCACCATAATTTTCTAACCATTCATATTAGTTCTTCACATAATTACACCCTTCTCTAATTTCTTCCTTTATTAAAATGAAATGGAAGTCCTCAGTTATAATACTAACAATGCTTTGTAAATGAAAAATTACACTAAACATCTAGTTGTCAAGATTTCGGCAAATATCAACCTGTTCTGTGGCAGATGGGTTACCCATTTCATGAAGCTACGTCCTAAATTCATATGGGGTACCCATTTGCCTCCACTCTAAGGCTCCAGTGCAACTTCCCAATACAGACTGATAGTGCAAGGAAAACATAATCACTTCACAAAGATGTAAACATGTTACCTGAATAGGGATTTCATCAACAGAGGAAAACCCAAAAAGTTGTTGCAAGATACTTGAATCCACCGAGTTCCCAATAAATATTAAACATTCTTGACCATTCTCAAGAAGATAAATTCCTTCATCATTCACATGTTCACTAGAGAGTGGAAGTGCATTGGGAACAAAGGACTCATTTCCTTCCTGTCAACCAGGAGAAAGATTCCATTAAATTTAGGACCAAATTTAGTACAGCGCCATTCATAAGGAAATCTGTGACAGTTCATGCCTGTGTATCAAGGTTATGAATAGCAATCATCCTTGGGTGAACCAGTGGAATGGCTAGAGGAATAGAAACTGAGTTAACATAACTAATCCAAGAAGACTGATCATCTATTCTCCCATCAATACGCAATCCAGTACTTTTGATCAATGCTGGAAAAATAAAAGGGAACAAAAAAGTACAAAACAGTTTTAATCAGAGCAGGAAATACCAGTACCCAGCAAAATGAGAAAATACACACTAGTTATCTAATTAAAACCCTGAGTCTTAGCTGAAAAAACGAAGGAAAAGGAACATAAAAAATAAGGACTTCACTCAACTAACACACTTGTTCAACTTACATCAATTTAAACATGTTAATTCATCTTTGATATTTAAAACTTGCCTGGTTATTTTATAAGATAGAAATTTGTTGCATACCCAGGTTTTCATGGCTTGTACATGTCTTTATAAAAGAAAGCATTAGATGGCATGAGGGAATTGAATGAACATTGCAGTTTCCAGAAAAGACATTTGAGAAATCAGCATAAACTAAATGCAGGCAACTACTTACCAAGAGTGTAAAGAGGCAGAAGTTTTAGTGCCTCTGGCAGAATAAGTTGTCCTGATGATGAGACAGTTGCACAAAATTTACGGTATGAAAGCAGAATATTTATACAAAAGTTTGTAACTTGTTCTCGAACATGCAATGGAGGAGTGGAAGGAATTTCATTTGCCGCTGCAAGGAAAAATGGAGTAAGGAAAAATGTCAGTCGTCTTATAATCAAAATAATACTTATATAATGATCTCTAAAAACTTCTAGAAGAGAATTACACAACAATAGTAGAGATGATACACAAATGCAGTGGGTGAAATAAGGAAAAATGTCGGTCATCTTATAATCAAAATAATACTTATACAATGGTCTCTAAAAACTTTAGGAGAGATTTGCACAACTGTAGTAAAGATAGCACATGAATGCAATGGGCCAAAGAGTGATTGGCAAGCATAGCATATTAGCTTTTTAAATGTGAATGAGATAAATGATTGGAGAAAGTTGCAGATTGTAAAGAAAGTGCATAAGAGAACCATCAAGACAGTAACAGTAAAACCAAGACAAAACAAAAATACATGATGCATACCTTGCTTCAAAAAGCATACAAATTGAGTGTCCAAGTCAGCCATGCGAAATAAATTACTTAAATTACTTGTGCATGGCAATGATAAAGTTGTAACACGAATTCTTCTTTGGCCATACACTGTTGTGTAGAGGAGGGCACACTGAACAATCAAGCAAACAGTATCAGCAGAGGACAAGAGCAATTAAAAAGCTAAACTTTTATTAATATCACATCTCAATCAATTGCAGCTTAGTTAAGTACCAAAAAAAAAAAAAACCATGTGACAAAAAAATAATTACAATTGCTGCAATTAAAGAATCACTGTTATAATTTGAAATCAGAGATCAGTAACAAGCGAATGGGATACAAGGACCACAAAAAGAAGCTGACAGCAAGAAATAAACCTGAAAGGCACACTCGGACCCGTCCTGTAATTTGTCATCATGTTTCAATGTCACCATTATAGTTTTGTCACTATCTATCTGCAAATAAGATAAAATAAAGAAAGGTTGTTTACAGGTAGAACAATTTGATATTAACTAAGTGACAACATTTATTCACTGATTAAACTAAGAATCTATAAGAAGATAAAGGAAATCAGAGTGAAAGAATTAGATGTGATCAATCAACTTCCAGGAGATAAATACAATAAGTTTATCTGCAATCCTTCACCCCATAGCTTATAATGAGGATGAAGTTTTTGGCCGCTTTTTCAGATTGAATACCTAGAAAGCATGACTTCAAATTTAATTTGATAAACTTAAGGAACAAAGCAAATACAGAAATGCCAACAGAGCCTGAATTAAACGAGCTTTACTCATTACTAATGGATTATTGAAAAATTAAGGTGTAACAAACTTCAATAATCACTAAAATAAAATTCAAGTATTTTGAAGAAAAAAGTACAAACCCCAGGAAGATCAACATCTGTTGGAACACGCTTACAAAAGTTTCCATAGTATTGCTGAACTTGAATTCCCTACAAAGAAACAAGCCTCGTCAACTTACAGGTATTCTGCAAGACTGCAAGCTTTTGAAAACACAAAACAAATCAATTTATAACAGCTGGGAGAGACACCAAATGTCTAAGCATCCCAAAAAGGTCTACCTGGCTGCATCTCACACGCATCACTGCCTCAAAACCTTGAGGCCTTGTGACATTCCATCTAAGATCATTGTAAAGCTTTGGAGGATCTGAAACTGCTGAGAAAGGATAATAGTAATACACCTGAAAAGATAGTGCAAACCAAAAGTTAAAACACAAAAACGCTATTTGCCCACATAAAAAACTTGGAGCCCATTCAGCACAAAGATAGAATTCTATAACTGGCATCATGAGCAGCTGATACCACTTGGAATTCAAGTATTCAATTAATACCTGTCCTCCAGTTGTTTTGGGGATAACAGAGATAGAGGCAATGTCCACATATGTCTGGGTAGTAATAAATATGTCAACACAGACCTGGAACATGTACCAGAACAAACTAGAAAATAAGGCTCAGACAAATCAAGCAAACAGGATAAAATACTAGCCACATTGCACACGCTTCCACCAATACTTAAATTATGACCATTTAATAAAGGAAAAACAAATTGAAAATGTCACCTGAGCCTCTGCAAATTCAATCGCCATTTCTTTTAAAGTTTTATCTGCTGGTTGAAGTAATTTGTGGGCCTCCTAAAAAACAAACCATTTGGTACCCAAATCATCAGGCTATAGTGTTCCATTAAACCGATTACTTCTTCAGCAGTTAAGTTCACCACTGGGTGAAATAAGCAGTGAAAATAAAAAAATTAAAAAGCCAAGATAGCTTGGCATTGATAAAGGAAAACCATATCAAACACTGAAGTATCTCAATCTTATGCACAATTGCAAGTCATACCATTTAAATTGAATTACATTTCTGTACAATTGCTGTCTTTCCTTTCCTTTAATGGGAGAAAGTGGAGGAAATAAACAAATAAACAAATGGCACAATAAACAAATAAATGCAACCAAGAAAAACATAAAGTTGTCAGAAAGCTTCAGTCAACGGGCCACCGCAAATAAAGGCAAAAGAACATTATACTAACTACAACAGAAAAGGGAAAGGAGAGTTGAACCATGGCTTCACAAGAAGGGAAAAACAAAAGGAAGAAAATACTTGCTGTGTGCCTTTGATAAGCTTTCAATTGCAAGTAATGCATGAAGATTTAAGAATATGTATAATTATCACAAAGGCAAAGCTTGCAGACATATGAAAATTATTTTATACCTTCTCCCCAGCAGAAATGTTACTTCTCCCCTCGGCTTCTCTGGCAGAAAGAGCTCCAATGCCAACCGATGGTAGAACTAATCACAAAGAAAAATATATAAGAATTGTCTGCCAGATTTTGTCCACTTTCAGAGTTTGAATAGAATTCAAAGGACCAAAAAGAACAAATGGAACATAAACATTGTGTCAAATATTCAAAATGAAACATAGGCCATGTCCAAACTAAATTAAGAACACACAAACAATTCAAACAGGACAGATATCCACAAACGGAATATTTGCACAAATTCATTAGCTGCAGCTAGCTCTAGAGGTGAAGCCAAATGAGCCTTGATTCAGTTTTCTGAACCCTAGGATCTTATCTGGAATAAATGAAATAACTCTCTTATCTGAGAGTTCTTCATTTTTTCCATTTATGTTTATGTCACATCTGGCATCACAACATCGTAGACATAAAAGCATTTTTATAGGATAATCAAGCTGGCTACGTAGATGATCAAATTAAGACTGCAGGAACACAATTTGTCAGCAGTGATGTTCATCATAACATATCATTATCTTTATCAGGCAAAAAGAACTGTTCTTAATTTGTCACACAAACAGAGAAATATCCATGTAACTGCATAATAACTAAGTTATCAAGAATTGAATTAGAAAATAATTTAATTACACATTTCAACACAAACAAACCTGATTGAAACACCAAAAGCTTCCCCCCAGTGCTCTTCATTGCCAAAAAAGCTGCCTGAATTGGAAAAACATTTTTCTAAATACATATTTAAAATAATATAAATCTACATCCATGTGGGTGTCAAACGAATTTGGAAACTGTATAATCCTAGAGGTTATATGAGGCTGATGTGCATACACACCAGAACAGCAGTAAAAGAGCACAAAGGAAAATGCATCTACTTACCAAGCCTAAATAGCATGAAAAGAGAGAAGAACCCTACTTAGTTGTTATTTTAAACCAGTTTGGTTTCATCTCCAAGAAAACAAATGTATCAAAAATCATATCTTGGAACCAAGAACAGTTGCCTAAGAAATTTAGGCTTACAATAAAACCCATTGTAATTGTTGTGAAGTCTACATCAATACATAAAACACAAGTAAATATGTACAACACTTAAATAGTTCTTAAATAATATTGAAGAGATTCCCTATCCTTCTTTTAGAACTAAGCTGGCTCCAGGGAAAGAGATGTACATGTTCACCAAGGCTCACTCTCTTTTACACAAGCCACCTAACATATGTTCATGCATAATATCTTTTCTTAAGACATGTCATTTCAAGGTGGGAAATATCCTTTTGCATGAAGTCCAAGTTGTATGCTGGGAAATATCCCACAAAGTATACAAGGCCATTTATACTTGCCCAATTGCCTTTCCATAATTTCTACCCTTAAGATATTGTCTTCAGAAGACAGACACCTTTGCATTAAATCCAAGTTGTACACTAAAAAATATTGTTCAATTGCCTGATATATATATATATATATATATATATATATATATATAATTAAGAGATGCATGAGATTTATCTAACCAGAAAAACAATTTTCAAATTATAAACGCAAATTTCTTTGACGGTATCTTTTTCTCCTTTCCTTTTCGTTTCCACATTTTCCCTTTATATGCACAAGTTATAAACTGAAAATTTATGAGATTGAGAGAAGCTTGACATAAAGCAATACTGCATTAAATAATATCAAATATCGTGTGGCTGCATGCATCTGAGTGAAAAGTGAAACTTCCTATGCATTCACAAAATACTTTACAAGAAATGTCCTATGCAAAGACATATGTCCAAACTGCCTTGTAACAGATGGGATAGAGCTTCATTCTGTTTAACATATGATACAAGGAGCACCTATTTACCTTGTGCAAGCTATAATACAATGTGCATTTGCATTAAGATCATAAAATGCATACCTTGATTGCAGCACCAAAGGCAGATTCAGCTGTTCTACTGTTTTGGAACATGTTTGGAATGCTTTCTAGTAACAGCTCTAAATGTTGACGGCACTTCATCCACATGATAAACATAAATTATTAAACAAAATTATGAATATCTCATAACTTATAACCTAAAACTAACTCAACATCAAAGGATTTATGATGATCCTGCACGAGAGAAAAATTTAAAAACTAACCTCAGAAAGTGGAACAATAACATCAGTCTGTAAAGGAGTGTAGACATCTTGTATATCAGGAACAATAAGCATCAGTGGCTGTGCACATGCACCAAAAATCAAATTAGTTTAAAAAATTTCCATGTTAATCCACTAGACTTTTCATAATAATTGAATCTAAAGTATCATAAGCTCCAAGAACGCTAAAAAAAATTGGCATAACAAAAGCAACAGCCAAGAGAACAACCAGCAGGACAAATCCCTGGCTTCAATCACCATATTTAGAATGCTGTGCATTCTTAAATGATCCAGTCTTCCACTCTCACCACAGACCTCACATCAGATAAGAGAAGATCCTCTCAAAGCAACCGCATGAGAAGACCACCCTCCCAAGAAATAAGCAATTCATATCAAATATCTTTGCATAGTGGTATCACAATTATGAAAATCCATTCCCTGGGAATTTCATATTTGTCCTCGTGGTAATTAAGATTTTTATTTTGTGTCAGTTGTGAAGCATAGGTGGGACACTGAATAATCTGATCTTTTCTTTTTCTGAGCCATCTTGACCAAAATATTACAGAACCAGAACATATTAAATCAATACTCAAGAATGAAAGCAAGCATTGCTCATTTCAGAGAGGCACATGCATATCAAATTATTAATGGACTTGTTAGCAAAGCAAAAAAGCACACTTTTATTCTCATCTTTGATAAAAACTGTATTCAATGCAATAACATGCAACAAAAAGTCAACTAAATTGGCACTAGTTCTAAAATGACAGAATACCTGTTGTAATGCACGTTTCAAATTGTAAAAATGGATTGTCGAATCAAATGTTGCAATTCCCACCATTGTCCTAGGTCCTTCCTGCAAAAATAAATTCATCAATGATCAGAATATAAACACAAACCTTCTCATTCAAGCTCTATTAATATGTGAACCACGAAATCCAAGAAAATGCAAATTCTCAGCAATTAAAGAAACAGTAACTGAGCATGGATGATAGCAAGTCAGAAGATGTGTTTAAATTTAAATGTATTAATGCAAGCAGCATTCAACATAAAAATAGCATCAGTGAGTCCATCAAAATGCCATGGAGGAATGACACCCACAACAGTCTAGCATACAGAGTTACATGCTACAGAATCAGGTGAATTGACGTAAATCATACCGGAAGATCAGCAATAACTTGATTGATTGAACTGCAAGCTGCAGCAGTTGCACCAGTATGTATGGCATTCATGGATACATCAATAAGGAAGAAATACACAACTGGCATGGGATCACGCACCTGGCTCAAGATAAATATTGCAACAAATTGCATATTGAGTAAACCATGCAGCAATATAATGAGAGAAATAAGTGGTATAAACAGGATTTTTACCGCAAAAGTCCAATATAGAGACAGAGAGATAAGAACACTGGAAAACAAATACAATTACAGCAGATGTTAAGAGGTGACAAACCATATACTCTTTTGTGGCAACAAACTCAACTGTCCCTCTGCATAGCTCAGGCCTCTCATCAGCATCTCTACGCCTACCATCAGGTCCCAGATTACAGTGATAATCACGGGGAGTCTCATCTGTAAAGCCTACATGAAAAAGGCAAAGACTGTATAATCACCATCTTGTTTCCCAGTAAATTCAGGGAATATCAAGCAAGAAACTCACAAGTGAATGAAATAAATAAAATACTCAATTGCCATAAAATTAGAAAACATGTAAAACCTTCAATGATATGATATGGTTTTCAGAAGTTCGGTCAAACCATAATATTTAGCTCAAAGATGGCAGCCAAAACCATCCCCCACAGTTAAAGTGCAAGGCAAAGAACCTTCATTTTGTAAATTAAGTATGCAGTACTCATCAAAACAAAGCACTGAAAACTATGAAACCCAAATTTGATGCATATAATATGGAGCACTACTCTTGGCTAATCAGGAAGATAATCACAAAGGGAAAGACCAAATTCAATCCTAATGGCTTATAAACCATATCAAATACGGCAACCCATTACATAGACCACAATTGTCAAAACTTCAAGAGAAATTCAGAGAAAAAAACAACTAAAAAAATGGCATACTGACCACATAAATTACAAATGAACCGCTTTCCTTGGTCGATGAACTTCATGAAAGGATTTATGTAGCCTTTGCAACGAGAACAGCGAACAGGACCACTCTCCCCAAAATCCACAACCTACAACCACAACATATATTTACATGGCAAGGCATAAAATTGGAGATGTTTGTGATTGGATTGAAAAAAAAAAAAAAACTTCAAAAGCTCTGTGGAAAAGTAAACAGCTCATCCACCCAAAAAGAAAGGAAAAAAGGGAGATGGAAAATAGAGCACCAAAAAAAAAACGTTGAGAGCACCAAAGACTAGAGAAGGAAGAGATCATTGATTACCTGGATAGGCTCCTCAGATGGATGAGGAAGAGCTAAAGGTTGAACCAACAAAGCCAGCTGCATGCCAGATGTTGTCAAAAGATCAACAGTGCATGGAATCTGAAAAATTAACAAACTAATTGTGGATAAAAAAAAAAAAAAGATATGCTATTTTGCAACATATTTAAACACAAAAACAATTGTCAATCTAAGAATATAAAAAATTTTCTATAACCTGATTGATTGTGCACCTCATGTAGCGGGGACTGCAGTTCCCGGTGTCTCTAACAATGTAATCACTTGTAGCAGGCTTTAAAATAACATAGAAATAGTTAGAGAAGAAACCAATAATCAATTATTCAAATGAATAAGTTAGCAGCAATACGCAAAACTGTAGGAATGAGTGAGCTTGACAAAGAAAAAGGAGAAACAAAAAAGATAGATCATGCAGGATAATTACTGGAGGTGGGTTAGCTTGATTTCCCTGACGAGTATCATGCAGGATTACAGAAGAACTTGGAATGGGCCGTGGAATTTGATTGGGATCAATCTTTGATGACCCTGCCATGGAACTTCCAGTTTGGCCAACAACAGGAGATATTGCGGTCATTTGATTGGGTAGTAGTGGTGGTGGTGGTGGCATTCCAAACATCCTAGGAGGTTGTGTTGAACCAGGAATTGGTGGAGGTGCAGCCACCTAAATTTATCCATAAGAAATTCAAAATCAAGAATCTCGAGTGAGAAAGAAGAAATGCATTGCAGTTATTCACAAGTTTGACTCTTTCCAGAGCGAAGGGCATAAAAAAACAGCATTATCTCAATCTCAATAAACATCACACCATTCTACATGACTATTGCATGCAAGAAAAGTACTAAAAAGGAACTCCAGTAGCCAAACTTCAAAGAGGAAAATATCAAAAGGTGAAGTCACTTCACCACAGAACAACAAACCCAAAAACTGCACATTGTTATCTTTTACGACTTACTGGTTGGGTTTGCATCTGTTGTCCAAAAGGAAAACTCATTGGTGGTGACATCCCTTGAGATGGTGCTGGAAATGGCATCCCTTGTAGTGGCGCTGAAGATGATGGTGCCCCTTGAAGTGATGCCGAAAATGGAGGCTGCTGAGGAGCATTCATCCCCATACTTCCAACTAAGGGACGCATGCTTTGCACTGGAGGAGGCACCCGAGCTACACCTGTTGTTGCCGGACCCATTGGCAGTTGTTGTTGTGCACTTCCAGATGGAGGAAACCGTTGCCCAACAAGGAAAGGTGGTGCAGGTGGCCCATTATTGACTAATCCACCAGATGAAGGTGCAGTAGAATATGCAATAGGACTTGGGCGAGCACCAAATGGCGGTGCAGGCGGTCCTTGAGATGGTGGCCCAGAGGTAGGACCCATGAATGGACCGCTAGCTGTAGAGGAGGGAAATGATCCAGGAGGTGGTCTAGACCCAAAAGGCGAAGGCTGGCTAAAAGGCGGGCCAGTAGGTCTGCCCGGAGCCACATTTTGGGGCAATGTAGGTGGTGGGGATCCTGATGGAGGCACTGAAGGTCTAGGAACTGCGCCAGGAGGAGGCAGCTGACCTAGGTGGGAAAATGGAGGGGAAGCAGCTGAGGAAGGAAATGGCGGCGGTTGGCCATATGGTGATGGTCTGGGAGCTGAATTGGGCAAAAAATTGGGCCTATTAAGGTTCATATTCTGGAAATTATCAGATAAGTAGTTGGGATTCTGTTGATAATTAGGGCTGAAATTAGCTGAAGGTGGTGGAGGTGGCTGTTGCCTAGGTGCCCCTGGAGGCACAGAAGCTGCCATCTTCAATTAACTTAAACCAACTCCAAAAAAACAAAAACCTCTCTATGTGCAATCAACACGATCAATTCCAAAATCTACATAAAAAAAGAACAATAAGAAACTCAGATGTAAATTGTAAACAACAGACCAAAATTCACATGCTCAATAAAATAGGCATATTCATATTGAATTATAATAAAGCTGAATCCATCAATCAAAAGTAACTACAAAAAAAATGTAAAGAAATGAAAAGGCAGTACCTGGGATCAAAGAGAATTGGATCTACCAGTGAATGATGCGTTGAATGATTGGATCGGAGGGAATTGTGATTAGGGTTTTGGGTAGAGAGTGAAATTAGGGCTCTTTGGGATAGGAGCAAGAAGATCCGATTGCGGTCTCAGCGAGCGAGAAGCAACAGGTAAGAATGGTTTTTTTTTTTTTTAACGTCTCCTCAGAGAGAGAGAGAGAGATCAAAAGCCGTAGTAATGATTTGTGAAAAAATTGCAAAATCCAAGAAAGCAAAAGAAAAAATGCCACGTATGCATTCTTTATTATTTTTGCTCTTGCTGTCATTTCCATTCAGATTTTGCCATCTTGGCATTTTCTAATCCATGTCATCATTTTTCTTTTTTTCCTTTTTTTTCATGTAATTGAGAAGTTACAAATTCAATTTTGATTCAATGTTTTTTTTATTGACCAATTTTTGATTCAATGGTTTTAAATTATAATTTTTTTATCGGTGTCGTTTACTAATACTCACATAAAATTATAATTGTTAGTTTGATAGTTGTTAGTAGGGAAATGAAGATTTTTTTTAATTATTTCAAACCTAGCTTTTTGTTGCAAATCTTATATTGGAAAATTGTAGGTGTTACGAATTAGTTATATTACTTAGACATCAAAATTTGTGTGGTGAGCACAAATCTAAGTAGAGCAAGTTTTAAAAAATTTACTTAACATAACTCTTCATTACATGAAGAGTTTCAATCTCAATGATCCAATTTGCATTTAAACACATAGTTGATAATAATAAGCAACATGTTAACAACAACTTGGGAATTTTAAGTTTGAGAATACTTACAAATTCCTTAGTTTGGTGTAGATCACAAGTATTTTACAATATTTGATTTAACTTTTTAATAAATTGCTTAGCCTTCAAAGTGTAAGGTCTCTAGCTTAAAACAACAAACCTTTGTAAACAACAAACCTTTGTCAACCACCTTCTTGCCTTGATTAAGCTTAGTAGCAAGTAATCTTTTTAAGTGACCCTTGTAAGCTTGCACTAACTTAATTTACTTGCAAGAACTTAAAGTTTATTTTGTGTATATTTTGTTTTTCTTTTGGTATATTTTCTTACCTAAAAAAAAAAAAATCTACACACTTTCTAAAAGTAACAACATATATGCATTTTTTCATTGCATTTGCTCACTCACGTAACTCTGTATATATTAGAACTCTTCTAACGATATGTGTATAGAGAAAGTGAGTTGATATGACATGCATAAAATTAAACATCACTTATACCACATCATTAGTATATGACTTTGCATGCCACCTTGCATACACCTTTGACATGTTTAGTGAACAAATTATGTAAGTAACTTACTACATCATTAGCTTGCCACCTTAATATTAAAACATCATTAAGTTACCACCTTGACATAGTAATGTATAAAGAAATGTGTAGAAAATACATCCTATGTATTATATTTATTCAAAGTCAACAAATTACACATAATTATTAATTAAATTATTAATAATTTAATATCTCATACTAAATCTAATAATTTAATTAATAACATATATTATTATTAATTAAATTATTAATAATTTAATATCTTATATTAAATTTAATAATTTAATTAATAATATATATATTATTATTAATTCACTATTTTTATTAATATCTCATATTAATTAAATATAAATTAATAATAAAACTCTTATTGGAATTAGATTTCATGATATGCTAAAATCATTACTTAAAGCATAAATCCATTTCCATTAATCTTAATTAATTGATTAAACTCTTTAATCAATAATTGGATTAATATTAAATGGTGATTTGGCAAAAGTCCATTAGGTATGACTTATTAGATTCATGTCTAATTGGCAATGAGAATATAATATTGTCACGACCCAAAACAGGGGCCATGATCGGCACTAAGGAATGGGAATTCTTTCGAATCCGGAACCCGTAGCAAGCATAAAAATAAATAAATCATACAATAATAATAATAACAACACTTAATGCAGTGGAAATAAAATCATAAATATCAAAATAAAATTTCCATATCTCATATATAGATAAATCCTTTGATACAAGTTTCAGTTCAAATTCTTAAAATACATAACTCACACAAATATAATACATAAAACCCACAAACTTATTTACAACTACTGCAGTGTCTAGATTATAAAAAAAAAAACTCAAGTCTCAGATAAGCAGTTTACATAAAGAAGCCGGGGCGGAAGAAATCCGGCGTACAGGCCTGCTACTGAGGTCTGAAGACAATGACTCTCCTGAAAAATAGTCAACAGAGGGGAGTCAGACCTCACTGAGTGAATTACTATAATATATATACATGCATACTAAATAACAATGCACACAGTCAATAGTATATATATAATAAGCATATATACAATCAAATACACACAAGTGCAATAAAATCATTTTATATATTTTTATTGAAAATCACAATTCATGAAGGATCATATAGAACCCTAGAAAAATCACAACCTCAATACAGTGTTAGACAACACTCTAGCCACACAGGCTCACTTATTCCAAAATATTCACTTATTCCATTTAGACAGTAGACTGACCCCAAGACACTAAGTCAACCGAGCTCCAGCAGTCTGACTGTCAGTGTGATTGGCCCCGAGACACTTGGTCAACCGAGCTCCAGCAATCACACTCCCAAATCACATCACACATCAGATAAATCAATTCCAATCAATATCCTCAAACTGGTTAGTAATATAGCCTAAATGCTATAAGCGTACCGGTACGTACTCGGTTCTAGTGTTGCCCACTAGGTAGCACGTTCTATTGATATCCTTCATTAAAATATAAAACATACATTCATAAAAGTAAATGATGCATGAATTGAATAAAATAGCAACATAAACCATATATATACTAGAAATATACCCAAAATAAACCAGGTATATTTCGAGTATATATACGTCAAATAAATCCAATATAATTACAAAATAAGCTAGAAATATATTCAAAAACATTTTAAGCATAATTCATTAATAAGATATGCATATAGTTTAAAATATACAGAAAATAAACCAAAAATAAACTAAAAATAAACTTAAGTAATAATTAAATCATTTATGCATATTTAATCAAAATAAAACATACATTTCTAAATCATGCACCCTAAAGCATATATATATAGAATAGTAACTCACACTTAGTGTGCTCCTCGAGATGGGTCCGACGGGCCTGGTCTACTAGGCCTCGGTCTCGGCGCAACTAAACAAACAATAAATAACAGACATCAGAATAAACCTAACAGAAAATCCTAGAAACTCGATCTAGAATATTAAACACAGAATCAGAATTAGGGTTCGACCGAACATCACATTTTACGAGAATTCTATCGAAATCCGGCAGAACCTCCCCTGTAAAACAGACATCTCTCTACTCAAAGAGTAGAGCCGGCCCTGCAAAGAAATGCACTTCAAAAAACAGACACAGAAATACATCCACAACCCCTCGGTCGGACTCCAAACTACAGTCTACCGACCGGGGTCCACAATTCACATAATAATTATGAAAATACCAAAAATGCCCTTATAACATAGAAATACATTTTATAAGTATAAATTACTTAATTAACCTTAAAACACAGTAAAAACCGATAAAAACTGATTTTATTAGAAAAATCGTATATTATATATATAATTGAAAATAATTCACGAAAAATAGTTTTATTTAGTTAAAAATACTAAATAATTTTTAGAAATAATTTTTATACCTTAAATAACTATTAAAACCAATTTAATTACATTTTTAGTCAATTTAGGGTAAAATTACCAAAATGCCCTTATATATATAAATATACTAAAATTACTCCAAAAATTCACCAAAAATAATATAATTATCCAAAATTAATTTTCTCAACATATTTATCAATAATATCAATAATTAAACTCAATTAACTAATTAATTTCAATTAAAAACACAATTAACCTAATTTTCCAAAATTACATAAACCTAAATAAATTCAAAATAAATACATAAAAATTCATAAAAATTCCAAATAAATTTCTATAATTCATTTCAACACCTATATTCATCATAAAACACAATTTCATAATTTAATTAATTAATTTTCAAAAATTAGAAAATAATATTAAAATATTCAAAAATACCCAAAAATCAAAATAATTCTCAAAAATTCTACAAAAATTCACACATGAAGATTAAGCTAAGGGGAACAACATTTGTTAAGGGATTTTCCATGAATCAATCAATTATAAGTTCAAAAAAATTAAGAACCCTAAAATGGCCGAATTACCAAAATCGAAACCTAAGCAAATCAATACCATTTTAAGTGAAAAAAAGCTTGGAATCACACTCACTGGAGCTCAAGGAGAAGAAAGAGACTGGCGGTGTTGAAAATGGTGGCCAAAAATGTCATGAACGACGGTGAGAAAGAATTCGGCTTCTCCGGCCAAAATGAGCTTCCCGACGCCGGAAAGGGGCTCTACAGGCGGCGGAACGACTGGAGGAAAGAGGTGGCATGCCGGGAGGCACACTGACGTTGAGGAAATGGGATGGCAGACGGTGGTTGGTGATCGGGCGTGCGTCGGGGAAGGAGAAGAAGAAGTTGGGGCAAAATGGTAATTTGGCAATAAATTTTGATTTTGACGATATAATATGTATATATATATATATACTTTACACTATATATTAAAATAATATAAAATCACACACATTAAATATACACCACACACATATAATTTAATATTTTAAAATTTAATACACTAAAAAAAATAATTAAATAATATTAAAACTAATAATAAATAATAAAAATATTAGGGTAATTAATTAAACCCTAGATTAATAAATAAATACACATATATATGTTATTTAGTACTTTAAAAGTACATATGAGTTCATGCAAATATGAAAATCTATTTAAAATAATTAATAATAAATAATTTACGTGTCAATTTTTTCGAAAATACAAGTCTCGGGAAAATTTTACGTAAACTGCTTAAAATAATATAAAACAATTAAAATTAGCTTTAATTAAATTACAACTCTTAAAATATCAGTATTATATATAAGAAACACTGCATATCCCGATACAGTATAAAAATATTTAAAAACACGAGATATTACAAATATCAACACTTAATATTATTTGAAACTTTTCAAGTGTAAATGTGAAAATCCTAATTATGCACATTTAGTTATCATAAGTTATGCGTGACCCCTAGCATCAATATCACAATTCCCCAATTAGATATAAATGTATTTATTAATTCACATGAACCCTTTTAGTCATAATTACCACGTACTAAAATCCCTTTATTAAAAGATCCTAATATGGCATAGAGTCAAGGATAAGTCAAACTCTAATAGTTATATCATATTATCTTATTTCAAGTTTTATCTTTTGATAAAACACAACAAATACTAGAAACTCTTTCTAGCACTGACACTTTTTTAGATTGTGTTACGTTTGTCTTGGTCAGGAATTCTTTCATCAAGAAAAGACTTAGATAGTATAGAATTTTATCCCGGTTCACTCTAAGTAATGAATCTCATCTCGGTCGAACACTCATCCCTACATTTAACTAACTAGAGCCACCCTACGCCATATACCCATGTGTGAGTAACACAAATATATAAGCGGTAACAAACTCTAACCACTTAAATGTGGATAACTGTATCACCTCAGGTCAAATGACTATATGCACCATTATGACCTAGATTGCGATTGTTGACCATAAATAAATATCCATGAGATCACATATCTAACGTCACTATTCTATCCACTCATCACATGAGTATCCACATGTTTATTCTGATATCTTATATCAAATAGCATGAGACTCACTACCTTCCACTATTAGTGTCACATACTAATCAAGAAAAATAAACAAAGGTGATAGTTTAATTAATTTACCCAAATATTAATTATATGATTATGAACATTTTATAGCATATGTACTAAATAAATTTGTAGCTCATATTGTCAACTCTTGATAATGAATATATTTAACATAATGCTAATGGATAAATATTCAATTAAATAAACACTTTAAATAATAGAATATTCTTTTGTTGTCATTGGGATAATTTACAATGTCATTATAAATTACAAGAATGGCACTTGAGCACATTTATGCTAATAGTGAGGAGGTATTGGGCTTATAAATATGAACATTGCACACCCTAATAGGCTAGTTTTTTGGGGAAAGGGTACTAGTCCTGTGACAAGTGGTATCAGAGCTGACTCTACTCTTCTCCGATCCTCACAAAAGACATTAGGATCGAGGTAAGTCTAGACCGAATGGGTCCCTCTCCTTCCTTAGGTAAGGAGCTAATGCAACGAGGGTGTTGCATAATCAGGTGGGGTAGAATGACATAAATTCCATATTGGAAAGTTGTGAAAAAGGAAGGAATCTTTAGGGTAGAATGTCACAAATCGCACATTGGAAAGTTGTGAAAAATGAAGGAATCTTTAGTTATAAATAGACATCTCTTCTATTTAGTTAAAATACGTCAATCACCATTTGTATTTGGTGTACTATTAAAAACTATTAGTTATACTAGTAGAGAATTTATGAGAAATTTTCTTAAGTATACTTCAACTTTTGGGTGTGAGTGAGAGTTAAATATTTTGTAGTGTGGTTGTAATAATATTTTACACAGTGAATATTTGCTCTCTTGGTTGTCTTTTAACAATATAAGCTCTTGATTTTTTTTAGTATGCACTGTGATTGCGGCTTAGGCTGATCTTCCACATCATAAAAAAATTTCTTGGGCTAATTAGCATTCCACATCAATAATTTTTTTTTCTAGAAATTATTGTGATCCAACTGGAGGTCATTTATATTATGTTTATTGAGTGTGGTATTATGTAAATAAGTGCAACTAAGAAAGTTTTGTCATAAAAACTATAATCGCCTAATGAGGTTGGGACTTAAGTGGTACCATTTGTGTCTCCCTAATCTTTCCTGAAAACTTTTTTAATGCATTTTGTAAACATAATTGTTTATTCATTATTCATATATGACGCCACTATAACAGGAAGTATTGTTTAAATATACGGAGATACTTTGCATTGTTGAGCAAAAATGAGTTTCATATTTGATATTGAAAAATTTGATGGGAGAATTAATTTTGGGTTATGGCAAGTACAAGTCAAGGATATACTAATCAGATCTGGATTGTATAAGGCCTTGAAGGAAAAGCTAATTTCTTTATCTAAAGGAAATGAGCCAATTAAATCTGATGACAGTAGTGCAGACACAGAAAAATTCAAGATGAATGAAAAAAAAAGGGAGGTGCTAAACGAGAGCAGCAAGTTAGATTCATTTTAGTCTAGCAAAAAATGTTCTTACTAATGTTGCTAGATGGTTGACAATAAAGGAGTTTTGAAAAAACTTTAAGAAAATGTATCAGGCTAAAAGTCTTTCAAATATGTTATATTTGAATGAGCAATTTCATAAATTACAAATTGAAGAAGGTACAAAAATTTCTGACCACCTTAGTGTCCTTAATAGGATTATTTCTGAACTGAAATCTATTGGAGTGAAAATTAATGATGAAGATAAAACATTGAGACTTATTTGGTCTCTTCCATAATCCTATGAGCACATGGAAACTATTTTAATGTATAGGAAAAAGAATGTGAATTTTTCAGAAGTGTCAAGTAAGTTGATTTCTGAAGAAAGATTGCTGAAAAATTGAGAGAATAAGTCTTTTGAAAGTATAGTATTATTGGTTTGTGGAAATGGGAAGAAGAATAAAGGCTCCAAAAAGAAAATTATCTGTTGGGGATGTGGGCAACATGAACATATAAAGAAAGATTGTAAAAATGGTGGACCTAATTCGGCTAATGGCTCTAAAAGTAATGCTACTAATGTGGTCGTCTTTGAATAATGAAACAATAAACTTTTTATATAAGGAAAGATATATATCCTCATAACGTGATAACTATCAACTGAGTTGCTATAGAAAATGATGTATGATAGGTAGCATATCCACAGTTTGCATATGGGTATTAGTTGACAGTTGATGTAAAGTGTATGGTGGAATTGATGTCGATGGCTAATGAACTTCCTAGAAAGTCAACAATGGAAGTTGCACCATAACTTGTTAACAACTTTTTGACATGAATTGGCCAAGGTGAAAATTATTGGATTTGGTGAATTTCAAGTATGTATACTCTTATGGTAGAGTATGACAATTATTATTTTTTTAGAATTGTGACTGACGTAGCTGATGCTAAGGTAGCTGTTATTCTTTATTTTTAATCATGGGAAAAAATTGTGAGAGAACTGTTTGGAATTTTCCAAGGTGAAGATTTATTGATTTGTAAAATTCTCACATCAGAAATTTGAGAAAAAAAGGAGGAATCTTTAATTATAAATAGACTCCTCCTCCCTTTGGTTAAAGTATGTCAATCACCATTTATATTTGGTGTACTATTGAGAGCTATTAGCTATATTAGTAGAGAATTTATAGGAATTTTTTTGGGTATATTTAAGCTTTTTAGTGTGAGTGAGAGTTAAATATTTTTGTAGTATGTGTAGATATCCAATTTTGGGATAATATTTTATGGATGCAGCAAGGGACTCCAGTGATGAAAATGTCTTCGATACTTAATCTTTAAAAAATTCTAAGGGCTTTTAAATGAAGGATTTAATATTTTTAGGGACTAAATCGCAAAGTTCTTTTTAGGACCTAATTGTAAAATTTAAATTTTTTTGGGGGTCTTTTTGTAATTAAATGTTAAAAAAAATGTGTCAAAATTCTATAATTCGTACCGAAATTATGTAATTCCGATCAGGATTGTATAATTCTAATCGGAATTACACAATCCCGGTTGGAATTGAATTTTTTCATTTTTTTCTATTTTTAATTATTTTCAATTCAGCGTTTTAATTGGTTTAAACTTCATAATTAACTCAATCCTATCTGGCTTAAAATTCCTAAATACACTTTAGGAATTAGAATCACATTAGGATTAGGGTTAGACTTTCTGATTTTACTATAAAAAGAAATGAAGGGAAGCAGTAAGGGGGAGGAGAAAAAAACAAAAAAGGGCGTAGAAAAGAAAAGAAAAGAGAAAGAAGGAGAAGAGGCGGGAGAAGAAGAAAAAAACGTGATTTTATTCTTTTTGAATTTATTTTTTTACCAAAAAATTCCTTTTGATTCAAAAATTAATTCAAACTCGTGAAGAATTTTTGAAGAAAAGATGCGAAGATTTATTAAGAATGGTGAATCACAAATCTGAGAAGCACTCTAAATCATCCATAAGCATATAATCTTCTTCTATTATTTATTTTCTTATTTATTTATTTGATTATTTTACATTATTTTTTATTATTATTCTTTCAAGTTATTATCATAATTTATTCGTTAATCATTGCTTTATCTGGTTTTTGTGTTGATTATGAAGGGAAACACATGGTAATCATGTGAGAGAGATGAATTCATGAGAAGTTCATGAAAAACTATGGATAAAGCCTCATAGAAACTTAGTTTATAGGGTTTTATTTATTTTTATTATTTTTATTTTATTTATTGCTTTTTTATTTTTTTATTTTATTAATTGTTTTATGAATTAATGTAATAGTCATAATAATGGGAGTAATAAAATTATATGTGTGGTTGCATGTTTATTTTGATTAAATTGGTTAGTAAAATTAGGTTTCAATTAGATAATTATTTAAAATCAATTGAGGAAGTAGATTAATTTAGGTTGCATGTTAATAAAATTAGGGTTTTAGTAAGGAATAAATTTAATTATTTATTTGATCTTATTTAATTGTTTCTTTTATGTTTTTATTTATTTTTGTGTGTTTTGGGCCTTAAACCCACTTTAGCTCTTGATTTATTTATTTAAGTTTAGGTAATTCTTTTAGTCCACCTTATTTAATAATTAATTAGATTTAATTAATTAAAATATATATTTTTAGGCCCATAATTAATTAGATTTTAGGTTAGAAATATCCCTAGGCTCATTTAGTTAATTAGGCATAGCCCACTTAATTTAGTTTAATTAATTTAGACTTAGCTCATTTAATTTAAACATTTTTCATAATTTATAGATTTAAGATCATTATTTAATTAAAACATGTATAATTAAACCCACTAATTTAAATACCTTCATAACATGTAAAATTATGCCCATTTTTATTAAAATTAGTAGACTTAGGTTCATTGAATTAAAATAAAAAGGAATTAGGTCTTTAGGTTCACTTATAATTTAAAACATGTAGATTAGACTAACTTATGAATTATGTGATTTATTAAATGCATTATTTACTGGTATATTTCATGACTAATTTGCTTTGGAGTTGATTGTTTTTAGGGTTTATATGAAATTGCATGTAAATAGAGAATAAAATAATAATTTATAAAATAATTCCAAATGAACACAAGACTGAAAGAAATTGGTATTCCGTATTTAGAATCTCCTGGTTTTGGTGCTAACTTTCTTTTAGGGAATCGAGTGTCACCTTTTCGATTTGTCTCAGTTATTACCCTAGGTGGCGACTTCTCATCTCCACACAATGTCTTTGTGACAGTGGTTAGTGTGTTATCTAGAGCCATGAGTTCAAATAGTGACGCAATTGCTAAAATCTTGGACGCACGCTAAACCCCGCCGTTTACAATATGGTTGTAATAATTTTTCACATAATGAATATTTTTTTTTCTTGGTTATCTTTTAATAACGTCCGTGATTTTTCTTTATTTGAGAATTTTTTATATTAAATTATTATATATTTTTATTTTTTATTTTTTAAAGTATTTTTATTTATGTTGTGATATAAAATGAGAAAGATGCTTATTGAATTGTCAAGGGAATCATTTTCACTAACAGTATGAACCTGGGACTTAAGAGCTCTAAGCCATCCAATCTAGGTACCATCCAACAACTATAATTTTGATTCAATTGATAGGCTGAATATGGGTTGGATTAATTATTACAATAAAAGTAGGTTAACAAATGACTCATTCCCAAATGTGTAATAAATAAACTTTAGGCTATCAGCCTTCATTTAATGGGCAAAAAAAAAGTCAACTAATGGACATAAAATTTTCCTTTTTATAAATATTATTAATCATTTTCCTTATACGAAATTAGGAATACCTTCCCGAAAAACATCAATATCTATATATATATATATATATAAAGAAAACAGTAACGAATGTGATAATACGGCCAATAAAATAGAAATCATACAAACACCAAACCATCTAATGTAATCAGCAACAATTCATAGATTTTTACTTTCCGTCTCTCTAAAATTCATGTCATGATAAATCTTACAATGGTAACCATTAATCATTTTTTCTTGTGTGAAAATGCAATAGTAACCATTATCTATCTTTCTTATATAAATTGTTCAAAAGCATGGTTAATCAAGTAAAAGTATCATTCATAAATTTCTTGTCATAATTTGTGAGTGCCGTTAATTATAAGCGTTCACAACCATTATAGTCTTCTTTTTTTTTTTTTTTTTTTTTTTTTGAGATACAGAACAATTATAGTTTAACAATGATATCAATTGGTAATTCTGAAATCAACAATTATTGAAAATTCCACTATGTTAACAATTAATGATTTTATTTGTTGACTAAAGAGCTTGACTTTTGTTTTTCGGACAGAACTAAAGAGCTTTAATTGACATAAATGATATGTTTCTCTACATAAACTTTCAATTGAGAATACCTTACCTCTGATTAAGAATGTCATCGGCGTTACTGAATCGAAAGATTAGAGATGATTAACATATTAGATATTACCAAAAACTTGCTAGTTTTGTCAACTTTCTGATGCTTTCAACTGATTCATAGAATGCAGATGTAAGTTCTCTCTGATTGTGAAAGGAGTTTTATAGTTAAAGATATATCATTCTCTTTTTCGCTTTTGCCTCTTTTAATTTGTGAAAGGAGTTTTTATTTTCAGGCCTGTGTTACCCAACTTCATCGTCAGGCTCATACAGGCAACATACTGCTTGAGAAAAATGGCTGTAGAAACACAGTCGCTTTCAAGATCTGAAAACTTGTTTGACTTCTCGCACGTTCTTTTGTATCCCAGTTTAAGGAAGCTCTGTTTCCTTCCAAGAATCCAATCATCATGTAAAAAAAGACGACTGTGCGCATTCCCCTTTCCACCAATTACAACTGCATCCAATACCGCTATAGAACAGGTCCACGATTGCCTCAGCACTCAGTAGATGGCTTGAATGATAAACAAACAATTTTCTATTTATTTATTTTTTCCCGTAAGATTTGCTCGTCTACATAGCAGATACCGTATCTCCAGGATCCATTAGGCTTGATAATGTGTTCAGATTCTTATCCCCAGCTGGAATCTGTTCTATCAGACCAGTCCTCAAACTTACTACATTTGCTGCCATCTCAAATGCCTTATTCTGCACAAAAATTTCTGATTCAGAAGTACCTTCTGCATGATTCTGTGAGAGAAACTCTTCCTGGAATTTACTTATTACAGGTATCCACTCTCAAAATCATCATCATTCAAGTGGCAAGGCATATTAGCACAAGGTGGAGCCTATGACAGACATGTAATAAACAAGGGCAAACACTAATGATATGAGATGTTTACATCAAGAACATAAGCCAACAACATCAAACAGCAGGCCAGCACTCAAGCTTAATTCTAGCTCAAAATTTCAAAATTACATACCAGACTCGGATATATAACACAACCAAAAAAGAAAGACGGTGCAGATTCAAAAATTAAGAATATTTAAGAGCACAAAATAATTCCTTGCTCTTACGCAGTACTCTACAAATGAAATATGTGCTCTTGGAGGAAAGAACTATAATTTTTAAGTTAATGGCACAGCTAGGCCCAGCTAGATTGAAAGAGTCGATTTCAGACTGGATGAACAACTTTTATAACCCCAAATCCACTTTCTCTAGCAAATTCACTTGAAAAACTAAGCACAGAGGGGAGTCAAGATTTCAAGCCAGACATAATTTCTGTCAACAACAGCATTTCCCCAGTGTAAGCATGCAATAACAAAATCTCACATATGGATCAAATCAGTTGAGAACAGATGAAATAAACCACACTAACCCCAAATTAATAACCACGAAACTCCATATTACCATAACAAATGTACTTGGGGAAAACTTCCTAGCATCTTTCCAGGATAAGTTATGAATTCCCAGATCATCTTATCAAGAATGGAAGGCTCAACATTCACCTTGCTAACAGTGAGTGTCCAGGAATACAGTCAAATCTACAAAAATTTAAATAGAAATGCTGGAACTTTTTTCACAATGAAATATGAAGAAGAAATCCAAAAATTAAAGTACATAATAACTGAGAACATTATAAAAATTTAAATATTGAGATAAATAGTATTTTTTTTTTATTCTAAAAGAGTCATTCTAATCTATGCATCATGCCATATGTATCTACAGGCAGAACAAACTATCCACTGCTAAATAAATTAGTAAATCATTATTCAACAACTGTTATATCAAATAAACCAAAAAGATCAAAGATAACAACTACCCCCCTCATCTGACCTGCCCTGAAAGAGAAAAAAAAAAATTTGCAGTTTCTCCCCTAAAACAACATCAAATGAACAAGAAATCTTTTCTGTGGGATAAGAACTTACAAACTCCAAAATTTCATCATCAGCTATCATCCACCCATGGACCGCAACTCCTCCAATTGCGCTCTAATCTGATCCTGAACCAACTCCAACCGCTTTGAATACACTTCTAATTCCAAAATCTGCTGCTTCCTCCACTTCTCGTCAACCATCATTTCTCCACCTCCAAAACTCAACGGCATTGCATTCATAGCCAATCCACCAATTCCCCTCCCACTACATGGCCCTAAAGCCATTGCATTGCTCAACAACTCCTTAAACAAGGGCGACAAGCAACTCCTCACAGTCTCCTCAATCAAATTCGAAACATTCACATTATTACTATTGTTGTTGTTGTTATTATTACTATTACTGTTGTTAATGTCAGTACTTGCCACAAAAACCTCATTAGGCATTCTCTTATCCTCGAATTTAACAGCACTGGGAACGGAGGCAGCTGCAGCAGCAGAAGACCGAGAACGTGACCGTTTCCTAGACCTAGGAGTAGACTTATGATCCTCAATTTTAACATCAACATCATTATTATTAAAATTAGGGTTAAAATTATTAGGGGTAAGGCTGTGATTACCATCCTCATCATCCAAATTACTATCTTCAACACAAATTTTACCAGTAGAACTCCAGATCTTACGAGAAATCTCAAAAGTAGCTTGATCATGAGGACTTTTGAAGGAGAATTCCTTACCTGAGCTAATTTTATTTAGAACATTACGGTACTTCTTCTTCAAGCGTCGCAATTTCTCAACCAGCTGATTTTTATTAAATTCCAGCTGCAGTTTCGACTTGATTTGATCGTAAAACAAAGCTGTGTCATGGTGATTGCTTCCTCTTTGAGCCGTGTAATCGAGAAACCCTTGAAGAAGCTCGATTTCATCCTCGTCCGTCCAGAGTCTCTGAAATAACCGCCTGGATTCATCCATTTGCGGCGGTTGCGGTTTCTTCTCTTCTTGCTGCTGAGTGACAAGCTTGGCAGAAGCGGCGGCGGTGGAATCCACGCGCTGCCGCTTTGTGTCAGGAGGAGCAGAGGAGTCTAAGGAAACAGTTGACGACGGGTCAACAGTAATCCCGTTAGGGACGGCAATTGTGACAAGAGAAGCGGAAGGAACGGCGACAGGAACAGGACGAGAAACAGGAGCAGAAACAGAAACAGCGGCGGCAGCAGCAGCAGCAGCAACAGCAGGAGAAGAAGTGGAAGGAGAAACAGAATTAAGGTCTTCTTCTTCTTCTTCTTCGTCTTCGTCGTCAGGCAAAACGTCATCGTTTTCTTCAATTATGACATCGTCGTTTTCGAGATCATCATCATCATCTTGAGACTGAGAGGATTCGTCGTCGCCGTCGTCGAGGTCGTGGTCGAAAACGGTGTCGTCTTGATGTGAGGCCATAAAGAATGGGCTATGGAGAGAGACAGAGAGAGAGAGAAAATGGTGGTGAGGTGGTTAATTTTGGAGGGGTGAGGAGAGGTTAGGGGCTCACGAGGATTCGTTCTTTTTTGGTTGCGTGTTGGACTTGGTGAAAGGTTAAGGGTGCGTTAGTTCTGGTTTAGGGGGCTGGTTTTGGTGGCATAGAGTTTTATTCGTTTACCCACGCTCTTATTTGGCGCGTGCTATTTACTATAATTTTTTTGGAAAAAATAATAATAATAAATAAAATTATACAAGTTGTGACGACAATTATGGCTGCCGCTGTTTTCGTCGTGTGATTGCGTTAAATCCGGAAGGCGAATGGCTGATAATTTGATGAGTACACGACATATCGTTTTTCTTTGTCATCTATCCATAAACTCACGGGCCGGTTTTGACAAATTTTCGGCTCGGCTTAATGACTTTAAAATCCGTATTTTAGTTAGAAAAATTTACATAAATGAGCATCATTTTTCAGTAAAATATTTTCTTTTTTCATTAATTATATGGGTGTTTATTTTATTTCTAAGAGTACCATGTTCATAAATATTTTTCATGTTTACCCTATTTTTTTCTTATTTTTTTCGTTATTTTTTTATTATTCTTATTTTTTATCTTTCTCCACTTTTTTTTTTTTATTTTATCTTTTTTTCTTTATTATCTTTATTTTCTTATTTTTCTCTTTTATCCTTTTTTTTTTATTTTTCTCTATTATCCTTATTTTTTTCTTTTTTTTTGTCTATTATCCTTATTTTTTCAATTTTTCTTTATTTTATTTTATTTTTTTATTTTATTTTTTTTATTTCTTTCTATTTTTTATTTTCTTTATTATTTTTTCTTATTTTCTGATTTTTTTATTTTTTCTTTTATTCTTATATTTATTTTTAATTTTCTCTTTTTTTATTTATTTTTATTTTTATTTAATTTTTCTTATTTTCTGTTATCCTTATTCTTAATTTTTTTATTTTCCTTAATTTTTATTTCTATTCGTAATTTTTTGTTTTTAGTTTTTGTTTTGGGTATTAATATATATATAGGCATTATGCTCTATTTCAGAGATTATAATTAAAATATTTAAATTATACAGCTCATGTTAGTTTTAATAAATAATTAAAATTTTAAATATTCTAACAAATTTTTTTGAAATATATATATATATATATATATATATATATATATATATATATATATATATATATATATATATATATATTAGGCTAATATATAATGTTTTTGTGTTTCAAATACTTATTATATTAAGATCATATATTATTTTTATACTGTTTTGCATTTTCAATATATGCAAATAAGAATATACAAATAATATTCAAAATTATATATAATTGAATAATGAATATGATACTTATTTTGCATTTTCAACATATACAAACAAAATTCAAAAAATATACGGATAATATTCAAAAATTTTGAACAATGAATATAATACCTATTTTTCATATTCAACATATATTAATAAGATTTAGAAAATATTCAGATAATATTAAAAAAATGTATACAGTTGAATAATGGATATGACACATGTTTTACACTTTCAACATATACGAATAAGATTCAAAAAATATTCAAATAATATTAAAAAATGTATATAGCTGAATAATAGATATGACATATGTTTTGCATTTTTAACATATACGAATAAAATTTTGAAAATATACGGATAATATTTAAAAATGTTGAATAATGAATATGACGCATGTTTTGCATGTTCAATATATACGAATAAGATTCAAACAATATTAAAAAATGTTGAATAATGATATGACTCATGTTTTTGTCATGACTCAAACCGGAGAGTCATGACCGGTGCTAGGTAACGAGAATTCTTTCAAATTCGGAACCCGTAACAAGCCTTAGAAATAAAGAGCATATAATAAATAAATAAAATACATCAAAATTAAAACTTTAATTTGATATAAAAATAAACACATGAACGTTATATCATAAATAAAAATATTCATACAATATTATGATACAAATTCCAAAATAAAATAACACACTACTGATACAATAACACTACTACTGTAGTTTTTTAGAATACAATAAGAGTCAGACATAAAATATATATAGTGTAGCCAGGGTTGAAGAAGATCAACATAAAGTACTACTAATATAGTTTGATGAAGATGACTCTCCTAAAAAAAAATGATTGAGAGAAGGTCAGATCTCGCTAAGTAAATTATTATAATATATATACACATACCTCCTAATATCATATGCAATCAAACATCAATGTGTGTGTGTATATATATATATATATATATATATATACAAGCATTTTACATAAATGCTAAAATCCACTTTTATATTTATATATGTAGAAAATATTTATTTAGGTGAAGGGTTAAATATAACCCTAATTTATTCGCATCCTCAATAAAAAATCGATAGCCAACAGGCTTAATCAAAACTCCAAATATTTCATTGTCCAACTCAAGGTAGTATACTGGCCCCAAGTACACTAAGTCAACTGAGGATTCACAATCTCACTATAGGCATGACTAGCCCTGAGTACATTAGGTCAACCGAGAATCCACAATCATCTTTTCTAATAACTAGTAATCTCCATATTCTCATTTATAATCAGACATCAAAATTTCAACCTAATTCCAATGAACCGTTGCGCAATAGTTCTAGTGCAGCCCACTAGATATTACATTCTATTGATATCCCTCAATAAATGAAAAATAATAAATTGCACAATTTAAATATAATGGCAATAATTTAAAAAGGACATAATACTTATATACTAAATATATACCATAAATATATAAAAAATTTACTAAATGCATATGTTGAATATTTATCAAATATACTGAATATGTATATTAAAACATGCTAACATATATATGTCACATATATACAAATTATATACTAAAAACAAACTAAGTAAAATGTCACATATACCAAAAATATACTTATTCATTTAATAAAATAATTCATATTTAAACTCATATTTAAAATATAAAAATTCATAATCATGCATCTACATGCTATGTATATAAAAAATAATAACTCACAGGTTTACGCTCCACGAGACAGACTCGATGGGCCTGATCTGATAGGCCTCGGTTTCGGCGCAACTAGAAAATAAATATAATATTATTAAAATAAATTTCTAACTCATAATTCAAAGAATTCTAAAGGAAGACTTGATCTAGGAATTCAAAACTCAGACAAATACAGAAATTCAAGATCAATTCGATGTCACGTTTTATGAGAATTCTACTAAAAATTCAGCAGAACCTCCTCTATAAAATGGATATCTTTCTACTAATAGTAGAGCCAATTCTGCAAGGAAAACACAGTTCTAATACACAAATTGCACAATACCTTAGGTTGGGACCTCAAACTACACAATTCCCAACCGAGGTTCACAATTCATGATAAAAATAAATATTAAATAATAATATATTAAAATTATTAAAAATCCATAAAATCAATAATAAATCACAATATAATTTATGTAAACACTAAATATGATTATTTTCACAATAATTAAATAAAAATCTCAAATAATAATATAATATTAACAAAAATCCAATCTTTCAATAATTCAACATAAAATAGTAAAATTCACTTTTATATACTCAAATAGTTTAAATACATAATAAATGTAATTAAAAATCCATTTAATCATCAAAATAGTAAATAATTTATTATTTGAATATAATTTTTGAAAATTAGTATTAATTAGTTAAAAATAGTAAATAATTTGTAAAAAAACTATTTTAATACCATATAAAATTCTAAAATCATTTAAAACATATTATTTAACTATATTTTCAATAAAAACACAAAATTAACCTATATATCCAAAAATCACAAAATATTAATAATTTCTCAAAAATTATATAAATTCACAAAAAATTATTTTATCAATACTAAAATTACTAACTCAAATTAATAACACTAATTTAACCAAATTTCCATTCAAAATAATTAAATAACATAATTATCAAAAATCCATATTTGAATATTAAAATATTCAAAAATACCCATTATTCAAATTAATTCAAAAAAATATATTTAGGTAGCCTAGGATTCACACATCAATATTTCCAAAAATAAAAATTCATGAATCAATCAAACTCAAGAATAAAAAAATTAAAAGCTTTAAATGACATAAACTAAATACTTGAGATAACTTAAAATTTAGGAAGTTTAAGCTAAAAAAAAACTTAGAAATTGACTCATCGGTCCAAGAGAAGTCGATCAACACTAGAACTGCGAGCTGAGATGACCGGAGGACCTAACCTGTAATACCATATGTTTTTAATTAAATAAAGTAATAATAGAATTTGCATTATTAGCAATAATTTTTAAATTATATTAAATAATTTTTACTAGCTAGCTATATTATTGTGTTAGGGTTATATAATTAATATTTTAGTGAATTATATTTCCTATAGCACTAACTATTATTTGACTATTTTGTAAGCATAAATTATTTTATATTAATCATGTTGTTTTTTAGCCCTAATATATATATATATATATATATATATATATATATATATATATATATATAAAAGAAAAGAAAAAGATTAAGATTATAATATAAAGTATATTATATATATATATATAGGTTCAGAGTAAGGAGAGCCCCGAAATCCCTCTCCCCTCTCGCCATCCTCACGACCCACCCACCTCCGCGCTGCTGCCTTCACCGTCAAGACCTCATCTCCGCCGTGGTCGAGTGCTCATGGGTTGTTGAAGTTGCAGTCCTTCTTCTCTTCCCGCCTGGCAGCTAACTCCCTTGTCCTCATGCAGTAGCTGCTTTTCCAGCTCCGTTCTGTACCAACTCCCCTCTTCTGGTGCCGCATTCTTGCTGCAGCTTGCTGCCTCCACAACCTCCCTCTCCGGTGACAGCGAGCCCCTTATTTCTTCTCTGTTTCTGCAGCTTGAAGGTGAGTAATGCTCATCCGATTTCCTTCTTTCCTCCCTTGATCTTGAGCATTTTGATAGATTATCTAGACATTTGGTGTTGTTAGTGTATAATGAGGATGATATTGTTCATTTAGAATTTTTGGGGAATTCTTTGATTTTTCCAGAATTTTAATTGAATTTTTGTCATTTTAATTACTTGATTCTACTCTATTCTTAAGTGTAATTAGTGATTAGAGTAAGTATAGTTAATTGTTTTGAGTTTATTAATTTTATTTAGGGCTTTAGAATTTTTTTGTGTGTTAATTAGAGGATAATGTAAATTTTAGGTATTTAATTAGCAATTATGTTAATTTTTGAAAATTATGGTTAAAAATTATGAGATTTTAATAATTGAGATTATTATTAAATGTTATTAATTTTAGAACTCAAATTATAATTTTATGATTTTTATACTATTTTTATAAATATTTTTGAGTTTATGCCAAATTTAATTTTTAGGTTAAATAATATTTTTGGGAGAGAATTTGTTGGTTGATTAAATGTTTTAATTATATTAGGAAGGTTTATTTTGAGAAAATGAATTTTTGGCATGATTAAATAATTTTAAGGAATTAATTTTAGTATTAATAGCACATTATGTAATTTATGTATTTTAGGGGTAAAAAATGTAATTTTACGCTAAATATAGTTAAATATATATTTTAAGTAGTTTTATTAATATTTAAGGGGTTTAGACAATTTTTATAAATTAATTGATATTTTTACCAAAGTAGTGTAAATTTTGAATATTAAATCCCAAATATTATATATATATAATAAATTTTAATGGATTTTAAATTAGGGTATAATTATATTTTGATGAAGGAACACAAATTTAATTGTTTAATTTTGAATAATTAAGATTTTATATATGTTATTTATTTTTAGTATATGTGTATGTAAAATATATATATAAATATATATATATATATATATATATATATATATATATATATATATATATATATATATATATATATATATATATATATTGAGAAATAAATATTATTAATTTTTGATATTTGTTTGAGCTGTGATCTCGATCGGGGTAAAAATGTAGTTTTAGGAGCCCGACTCGAGTGTGGGTGTCTGTGATTATTAGAAGTGCATTTTTATGCAGGTCTGGCTCTACCTTTGGTAGAGAGATATCCGTTTTACAGAGGAGATTCTACCAAAATTTCGATAGATTTTCTAGTAAAACGTGATACCCGAAAATTTCTACCGTTAGTTAGGTTAAATCCTGTCTGTCGAGTCTTCTCCAATTTTCCTCGAGTCAGTCTGAAATTTCATTATTCTGTTGATTTCTGATCCCGATTCCTTAGTCATATTTTAAAGATCGATTTATTATTTTTCTTTTAGAGCATATCGGAGCGGAAGCTGTGAGACCGAGGCAGACGCGTGGTCGTCAGCCTTCGCATTCATCTTGTAAGTCAATAGAACGATCTGTGCGTGTGTTTATGTAAATAATGCATGCGCTTGTATTTTATTTCATTGATTATATGATTTATTTAATTTAATGCTATTATTTATGATTTAAATGCATTTTATTTATTTAAAATTGATTTGAGAAATTTTGGTAGAACGGGCTACCTGGTGGGCGTCACCAGGACCGTGTGCACTTAGTAGAGATTGAGAGATGGATCTGATGTATATATGATTGGTAAACGTTAAACTGGGACGGGTGCCTCGGTGGAAGCCTTTGCTCTCGGGGACCGCCAGTGATTGAAAAGTCAATAATGGACTAGGATGGGTGCCTCGGTTAATGCCTTAGCTCTCGGGGACCGCCAGTACCATTTATTTGGATTAAGTGAATGATTACGGCTTGGTGCCTCGGTTGATGCCTTTGCTCTCGGGGACCGATAGTCTAGTTGGAATAAGTGGGCTCAGTTGGCCATTTAGATTTTAGGTTTAGGGTTCTACCGAGATTTTCAAAAGCTATACTTATATATTATAAATTATTTTCACTATAAACATATACAGTTTTCAAAAAGGCTTTCAAACTGTACAGCTCTTTTTATTGACTTACTCAGTGAGGTTTGATTCCCCTCAATTTATTTTTTTCAGGAGCTTGGGAGTTCGACCTCAGACTACCTCCACGCCGGGTTTCTTCTTTACCGGCTATTTTATGTAGGCCATTGTAAGCTGTACTGTGTGTTAATCTAGGTTGCTGCAGTAGTATATGTACTAAGGATTTGTATGGTTTAAACATAATTCTGTAAATTAGTTGTGTAAACCACGCTTATGTATAAAGATTTAAGTTTAATTTATAATATGTGATGATGAAGCACGTTTTATTAGCACCTGAATTTTGTGTATTTTGAGAAAAATCAGTTTGATAATGTGTTCCGTTTTAAAATAAAGTTTTAAATTGTAAGGAGTTGTTTATCTTTTCTTTTAGGCTTACTACGGGTTTCGGGGGCCTTATGCCTACCCATTCCCTAGTGTCGGTCACGTGCCCTCGGGTTTGGGTCGTGACAAAGTTGGTATCAGAGCATAAGTTCGATTAATTGTCCATGTTTGTCTTTCTGTGTAACTACTGCAGCCTTAGGATTGATAATTGTCTTTGAGATGTTTTTATTTTTAATTCCGCATTGCATTAAATATTCTTACTCCATTTTGAATTCAATTTTCCTTGTCTTCTTTTCAGAATGAGACGTGTGCGTACCGACCTCGATGTCGATCCGACCCTTAAACTTGATGAGCAGTCTGTGCACGATGAAGCTCCCCTTCCTGCTCCATGTCGTAGGGGCAGAGGTAGAGGTAGAGGTAGAGGTAGAGGTCGAGCTAGGGTAGCTATAATTGAGATTTCTGATCAGCAGCCAGTCGAGCCTGAAGCCCCAGCTGTTGACCCCACAGCCTTTGCAGCTGGACTGGCAGGGATTAATCAAGGTCTAGCAGCATTGAATCAGGTGATACCCCTTGTACAGCAGATGCTTCAGCAGAGGAACTAGGGGATGACAGATACTGAGGCAGCACTACTTTACTCATGGATCGGTAGAGTTTCTTTTGACGGTACGGGTGATGCCTTAGACTTCATTAATGCAATTGAGGCATGTACCAGGACGGGACACACAGATTATCAAAGGATTATGATTGTGGAGTTGTCAGTTCAGGCGGTAGCTCAGGATTGGTTATGCAGTCGATTCAACCATCGATGCACGAGCTGACTTGGCCAGAGTTTAAGGATCGCTTCTTGAGATTTTTCTGTCCTCCAGCCACTAGAGATGCTTACAGGTGGCAGTTACTCCACATCACTAGAGGCGATAGATCAGTGGAGGACTATACCAGAGAGTTTAATAGACTTTCCTAACATGTAGAGGATATCAGGAGGGACCCTTATAAAACAGTGGAGTTGTATGTTACTGGATTAGGACCCGCTTTTATTGGTATGCGTATCGAGAACCACACTTTAGAGAGTGTGATTGAGGAGGCCCGTTTGATTGAGAGGCGACATATCCGCCAGGGCACCATGGTAGATCCTTATATGGTCGGGGGTAGTGGATATGGAGTAGCTCCCGAGTACCAGCAGCTAGCATTTCACATCGGTAGTTCGAGTCAGCAGGCTGCGGGTAGTTCACAGCAGGGTGGTAGGAGGTCTAGGACCCACCGAGTTGGTCGTCATGGTTATGCCATGAATAGAAGGAGTGGTAGAGGTCATAGATTCAGTACTAGAGTCAGCAGCAGTAGTAGTGGGCAGAGTTCCGGGCAGAGTAGTTCTGGGTCTGGAGCCAGTGCTTGCGTGAGTTATGGACGATTTCATCAGGGCCCATGTCATATGCTGACGGGCGCTTGCTTCAGATGTGGGTAGATTGGACATCTTGCCAGAGCTTGTCCCCACTTCGGATACCAGCCACAGTACGTTTAGGGTTCGTCTTCATCAGTGGCTCAGCCCTACTATTCGATGCCTCAGCAGTATCGAGCATCAGTACAGCCACAGTAAAGACCGCCTCAGCCTATGAGTCAGCAGGGTCAAGGTTCTGTTGGTAGACCTAGCGATCGTGGATTTGCACAGCCTTTGACTTCTCAGCAGGCAGGTCGTGGTCAGACACGAGTGTTCACTTTAACACCACAGGATGCTCAGACTTCGAATGCAGTGGTAGCAGGTATTCTCTCAGTCTATGCATGCGATGCTAGAGTGTTGTTTGATCCCGGTGCTTCACATTCCTTTATTTCTCCTGTGTTCACCTCGAGAATCGAGTGGCAGCCCTCTACGTTGTCCTTTCCTCTATCTGTTTTGACTCCTCTTAATGACGAGTTGGAGACAGATGTCTTCTTTCCTTCATGTCCAGTGATAGTTGATGGTAGAGAACTCTGGGCGAACTTAGTATTGCTCGACGTGTTGGAATTCGATGTCATTTTAGGCATGGATTGGTTGTCGAGGTATTATGCTTCAGTGAATTGTAGAGAGAAAGAAGTGGTGTTTAGAATTCCAAATGAAGAAGAATTTTGTTTCAAGGGTGAAAAGAGCTCCATGCCTCATAATCTCATTTCTGCCATTACAGCTCGGAAGATGCTTAGAAGGGGTTGTCAGGGATACTTGGCAATGGTGAGAGATATTGAGAAGGAGAATGTGGCAATTGAGCAGGTGCCAGTGGTGTGTGAATTTCTGGATGTCTTTCCTGAAGAATTACCAGGATTACCACCAGACAGAGAGATAGAGTTCTGTATCGATGTCATACATGGTACGGATCCTATTTCTATGCCACCTTATAGAATGGCACCAGCTGAACTACAGGAGCTAAAAGAGCAGTTGCAGGAGTTGCTTGATAAGGGTTTCATCAGACCCAGTACATCGCCTTGGGGTGCTCTAGTGTTGTTCGTGAAGAAGAAGGATGGTAGCCTTCACTTTTGTATTGACTACAGGCAGTTGAATAAGGTCACCATCAAGAACAAGTACCCACTTCCGAGGATCGATGATCTGTTTGATCAACTTCAAGCTGCTACATGCTTCTCTAAAATAGACCTAAGATCGGGGTATCATCAGTTGAGAATCAGAAGAGGTGATGAGCCCAAGACAGCTTTTCGAACAAGATATGGCCATTATGAGTTTTTAGTAATGTCCTTTGGGTTGACTAATGCTCCAACAGCCTTTATGGACTTGATGAATCGGGTGTTTAGGCCATACTTGGATCAGTTTGTGATAGTTTTCATTGACGATATCTTGGTTTATTCCAAGAGTGAGGCTGAGCATGTGATGCATCTGAGAAGGGTACTTCAGACTTTAAGGGAGCACAGGTTGTATGTCAAATTCTCAAAGTGCAAGTTCTGGTTGCATCAAGTGGCATTTCTAGGCCACGTGGTTTCTCGAGATGGCATACAGGTGGACCCTAAGAAGATAGAGGCTATTACAGAGTGGTCAAGGCCGACTACAGTTAGGGAAGTACGGAGTTTCCTGGGTCTAGTAGGCTATTACAGAAGATTTATGAAAGACTTCTCTAGAATTGCTGCACCTTTGATGAGGTTGACCCAGAAGAGTGCTAAGTTTGTATGGACAGACAAATGTGAATAGCACTTTCAGTTATTGAAGGACTTGTTGACGTCAGCTCCAATTCTGACTTTGCCTTCTGAAAATGAAGGATATAGAGTGTATTGTGATACTTCCATAATAGGATTGGGCTGTGTGTTGATGCAAAATGGCCAAGTGATTGCTTATGCTTTGAGGCAGTTAAAGAAGCACGAGCAAAACTATCCTACTCACGATCTGAAGATGGCAGCCGTGGTGTTTGCTTTAAAAATATGGAGGCATTACTGTATGGGGTGACATGTGAGATATACACTGATCACAAGAGCTTGAAATATATTTTCCAGCAGAGGGACTTGAATCTGAGGGAGAGAAGATGGATGGAACTCCTTAAGGATTATGATTGTTCTATTTTATACCATCTAGGTAAGGCGAATGTTGTCACGGATGCCTTGAGTAGAAAATCAGCTAGCAGTCTTACCCATATTAGCTCAGAGAGAAGGCCCATTATCAAGGAGTTGCATGGGTTGATTGATCAGGGGTTGCAAATGAAAGTTGCCCGAAAGTGCCTTTTTGCTAAATTCAGTGTATGATCAGTATACTTGGATCGAGTTAAGGCAACTCAGAGCAGAGACCCCCAGTTGTAGAAGATTATGTATGAAGTTAAACAAGGGCAGTCACGAGACTTTATGATTGACAGAGAAGGTGTGTTGCGGTTAGGCACTAGGATTTGTGTGCCAGATGTTGATGACTTGAGGAAGGAGATTATGGAAGAAGCACATTTTTCTGCATATAGTGTTCATCCAGGTTCTACTAAGATGTATCATAATTTGAAGGATACATATTGGTGGAATGGAATGAAGAGGGATATTGCAGAATTTGTATCCAAGTGCTTGACTTGCCAACAAGTAAAGCTTGAACATCAGAGACCCTGGGACTATTGCAACCTATGCCAATTCCTGAATGGAAATGGGATATGATAGCCATGGATTTCGTGATTGGGCTACCTCAGACTACTGGAGGTTATGACGCTATTTGGGTGATTGTTGACAGGTTAACTAAGTCAGCACACTTTTTACCTATAAAGAAGACGTACTCTACTGATAGACTGGCGAGACTTTATGTCAATAAGATTATTTATCTACATGGAGTACCTTTGAGTATAGTGTCGGATAGAGGAGCCACCTTTACCTCAGTCTTTTGGCAAGAATTACACAAAGCCTTGGGTACCAGATTGGATTTCAGTACGGCCTTCCACCCTCAAACGGATGGTCAGTCAGAGAGGACCATCCAGATGTTAGAAGATATGCTGAGGATGTGTGTAATGGATTTTGGAGGATAATGGGATTCACACTTGCCATTGATTGAGTTTGCTTATAATAACAGTTATCATGCTAGCATCGAGATGGCTCCGTATGAGGCACTATATGGTAGGAAGTGTAGATCACCTTTGTGTTGGGAGATTGGTGAAAGGCAGTTAACGGGACCAGAGTTGGTGCAGATCACTTCAGAGAAAGTCCCCATTATACAGCAGCGATTAAAGACAGCCTTCAGCAGACAAAAGAGCTACGCTGACCCTAGGAGGAAGGATGTATCCTTTATAGTTGGAGACATGGTGTTCCTGAAGGTGTCTCTAATGAAGGGAGTTATAAGATTTGGCAAGAAGGGTAAGCTAGCTCCCAGTTATATTGGACCATTTGAGATTCGATCTAAAGTGGGTGAAGTGGCATACAGGCTGGTGTTACCACCAGAACTGTCGAGAATCCATCCTGTATTTCATGTATCCATGCTGAGGAAATACGTCCCTGATCCGTCTCATGTGTTGCAACCTCAAACCGTAAAGCTTAGCGACGATTTGACTTACGAGGAGTACCCAGTGGCAATTGTGGATCGCCAAATCCGACAGCTACGAACTAAGGAGATACCGATGTTGAAGGTGCTATGGAGTAACCATTTCGCTGAGGATTGCACTTGGGAAACTGAAGCTGAGATACGAGTATCTTTTCCGTATCTCTTTCCTTCTTAGCCTTGTAATTCTTCTTTTCTTTCTTTTCTTGAATTCGGGGATGAATTCATATAAGGAGGGGAGACTGTAATACCCTATGTTTTTAATTAAATAAAGTAATAATTGAATTTGCATTATTAGCAATAATTTTTAAATTATATTAAATAATTTTTACTAGCTAGCTATATTATTGTGTTAGGGTTATATAATTAATATTTTAATGAATTATATTTCCTATAGCACTAACTATTATTTGACTATTTTGTAAGCATAAATTATTTTATATTAATCATGTTATTTTTTAGCCCTAATATATATATATATATATATATATATATATAAAAGAAAAGAAAAAGATTAAGATTATAATATAAAGTATATTATATATATATATATATATAGGTTCAGAGTAAGGAGAGCCCCGAAATCCCTCTCCCCTCTCGCCATCCTCACGACCCACCCACCTCCGCGCTGTTGCCTTCACCGTCAAGACCTCATCTCCGCCGTAGTCGAGTGCTCACGGGTTGCTGAAGCTGCAGTCCTTCTTCTCCTTCTTCTCTTCCCGCCTGGCAGTTAACTCCCTTGTCCTCATGCAGTAGCTGCTTTTCCAGCTCCGCTCTATACCAGCTCCCCTCTTCCGGTGCCGCCTTCTTACTGCAGCTTGCTGCCTCCACAGCCTCCCTCTCCGGTGACAGCGAGCCCCTCATTTCTTCTCTGTTTCTGCAGCTTGAAAGTGAGTAATGCTCACCTGATTTCCTTCTTTCCTCCCTTGATCTTGAGCATTTTGTTAGATTATCTAGACATTTGGTGTTTTTAGTGTATAATGAGGATGATATTGTTCATTTAGAATTTTTGGGGAATTCTTTGATTTTTCCATAATTTTAATTGAATTTTTGTCATTTTAATTACTTGATTCTACTCTATTCTTAAGTGTAATTAGTGATTAGAGTAAGTATAGTTAATTGTTTTGAGTTTATTAATTTTATTTAGGGCTTTAGAATTTTTTTGTGTGTTAATTAGAGGATAATGTAAATTTTAGGTATTTAATTAGCAATTATGTTAATTTTTGAAAATTATGGTTAAAAATTATGAGATTTTAATAATTGAGGTTATTATTAAATGTTATTAATTTTAGAACTCAAATTATAATTTTATGATTTTTATACTATTTTTATAAATATTTTTGAGTTTATGCCAAATTTGATTTTTAGGTTAAATAATATTTTTGGGAGAGAATTTGTTGGTTGATTAAATGTTTTTTAATTATATTAGGAAGGTTTATTTTGAGAAAATGAATTTTTGGCATGATTAAATAATTTTAAGGAATTAATTTTAGTATTAATAGCACATTATGTAATTTATGTATTTAGGGGTAAAAAATGTAATTTTACGCTAAATATAGTTAAATATATATTTTAAGTAGTTTTATTAATATTTAAGGGGTTTAGACAATTTTTATAAATTAATTGGTATTTTTACCTAAGTAGTGTAAATTTTGAATATTAAATCCCAAATATTATATATATATATAATACATTTTAATGGATTTTAAATTAGGGTATAATTATATTTTGATGAAGGAACACAAATTTAATTGTTTAATTTTGAATAATTAAGATTTTATATGTGTTATTTATTTTTAGTATATGTGTATGTAAAATATATATATATATATATTGAGAAATAAATATTATTAATTTTTGATATTTGTTTGAGCTGTGATCTCGATCGGGGCAAAAATGTAGTTTTGGGAGCCTGACTTGAGTGTGGATGTCTGTGATTATTAGAAGTGCATTTTTATGCAGGTCTAGCTCTACCTTTGGTAGAGAGATGTCCGTTTTACAGAGGAGATTCTGTCGAAATTTCGATAGATTTTCTAGTAAAACGTGATACCCGAAAAATTTCTACCGTTAGTTAGGTTAAATCCTGTCTGTTGAGTCTTGTCCGATTTTCCTTGAGTCAGTCTGGAATTTCATTATTCTGTTGATTTCTGATCCCGATTCCTTAGTCATATTTTAAAGATCGATTTATTATTTTTCTTTTAGAGCATATCAGAGCGGAAGCTGTGAGACCGAGGCAGACGCGTGGTCGTCAGCCTTCGCATTCATCCTGTAAGTCAATATAACGATCTCTGTGTGTGTTTATGTAAAGAATGCATGCGCTTGTATTTTATTTCATTGATTATATGATTTATTTAATTTAATGCTATTATTTATGATTTAAATGCATTTTATTTATTTAAAATTGATTTGAGAAATTTTGGTAGAACGGGCTACCTGGTGGGCATCACCAGGACCGTGTGCACATGGTAGAGATTGAGAGATGGATCCGATGTATATATGATTGATGAACGTTAAACTGGGACGGGTGCCTCGGTGGAAGCCTTTACTCTCGGGGACCGCCAGTGATTGAAAAGTCAATAATGGATCGGGATGGGTGCCTCGGTTAATGCCTTGGCCCTCGGGGACCGCCAATACCATTTATTTGGATTAAGTGAATGACTACGGCTTGGTGCCTAGGTTGATGCCTTTTCTCTCGGGGATCGATAGTCTAGTTGGAATAAGTGGGCCCAGTTGGCCATTTAGATTTCGGGTTTAGGGTTCTACCGAGATTTTCAAAAGCTATACTTATATATTATAAATTAATTTTACTATAAACATATACAGTTTTCAAAAGGCTTTCAAACTGTACAACTCTTTTTATTGACTTACTCAGTCTCAATTTGTTTTTTTTAGGAGCTTGGGAGTTCGACCTCAGACTAACTCCACGTCGGGTTTCTTCTTCACCGGCTATTCTATGTAGGTCATTGTAAGTTGTACTGTGTGTTAATCTAGGTTGCTGCAGTGGTATATGTACTAAGGATTTGTATGGTTTAAACATAATTATGTAAATTAGTTGTGTAAACCATGCTTATGTATAAAGATTTAAGTTTAATTTATAATATGTGATGATGAAGCACGTTTTATTAGCACCTGAATTTTGTGTATTTTGAGAAAAATGAGTTTGATAATGTGTTCCATTTTAAAATAAAGTTTTAAATTGTAAGGAGTTGTTTATCTTTTCTTTTAGGCTTACTACAGGTTTCGGGGGCCTTATGCCTACCCATTCCCTAGTGCCGGTCACGTGCCCTCGGGTTTGGATCATGACATAACCCCCCCTTCCCTTATACACACACTCACACTTACACATATTCACACACAACACATGCACATATAATAAAATAATACCTGATAACTAATCTCCAGAACTCCTAGGCTAGGCGTCCTGCAAAGCACGAACAGGGGATAAGGTGAGAGGTGGGGGGAATCCCCACAAACACTCTGATGCCTAAGTTAGAGAATAGAAGTAAGGAGAATGTAAGATAACTTGAATGTGTGAGAATGAGATGTCGCCCTATGAGGGGTATAGGGTTCTATATATAGCAATACTCAAACCTAGGAGGAGTTGGATTCCTTGTGAATCAGTGAATCATAATCTTTGTAGGAGAGTGTTACTTCTTTGGTTAGGATTCCTCTTTGGGTTCCTTGGACAGATTTGTCTTCTTCCTTATCTAAGTGTTCCTAATTAGGAGGTAAATGACCCCTAATTAGGTGGGAACATTCTAAGTAGTATCAAGAGTCCCCCCCGAGGTATTCAGATATTTAAATATTTATGTCCATCCTATCCGGATAGGATGCAGATGCCCCCGCAAGGGTTATAAGATGCAGGTGAGCTAAGGTGGCTAGCCTCAGTCATGATGAATAGAGCTTATTGTCGAGTCGGGTGCGTATGGGCGCCACAATAGATTAACTTATCTATTTGGGAATAAGACGAAACCAGTCGTCACTGGATTTTTGATGCTCGGTGCATGGACGCGAGGCTTTTCGAGCTCGGATCCTCAATACTACATAAGCGACCTGAGGGTACTAGCTTCAATCACTGGGCTTAGATGTTTGAGTCTTAGATGCTCGGCTCAGGGGCGCGAGGCTTACATGCTCGAAACCTCAGTACTACAGAAGTGACCTGAGGGTGCCAGCTTCAGTAACTGGACTTAGATGTTTGAGACTTAGATGCTCGACTCAGGAGCACAAGGCTTACATGCTCGGAACCTCAGTACTACAAAAGTGACCTGAGGGTGCCAGCTTCAGTTACTAGACTTATATGCTCGAGATACCCGGAATGGGCTAGGAGTGATGCTTGAAACGCCTCCTGAGTTGCTTGATGGAGTGGCCCAGTCGAAAATGTGGGTGGGCCAACACGTGGTGGTTTTACTTCAACTCTTGAAATCATATGATTGATACATTATTTCATATGTCAGTAAACGAAATGCTTGTACCGCCATTATCGTGACTCTTTGCCTAATGGGTTATTTTATTCCCAAAAGGCCCTTGGTGGCCTAAGGAGAAATGCAGCAATAATGAGGGCAGTTAATGACGTGCTTCTAGGTCTTTTCGTGTCTCTATAAATACTGCTGCGCTTGCTAACTGGCACATTTTGCTTTCTTCGCTTTTTTATTTTCTATTTTTACTGCATTTCTACTGCCTCCACTATTTCCATTTCTTCGTGCCATAGTTCTTGCTTGAGGTGACCAGGTGATTTTTTCATCTTTTCTTCCTCCGCTTTTTGCCCTTTTTTTGCTATTGTGTTTTCCCTTTCTTTATTATGGCTCCCTGGGAAGAAATTAGTTCTGACCTCTTTGTGTCTAATATAGATAGCGAATTGTTAGGGTGGTATCGGTGGTGGTTCTATATCCCCGTCGATTATGCCCTCCACACTGTAGATAGGAGGTTTAGGGCGTATACCCCTTTATCGGGGCTAAGTAGATTAGTAGTGTATTTTGATCAGTTATAGGGGGGTCTGAAATTTCCCTTAGATCCCTTTGTCAAAGACTTTCTTAATAGGAATAACATTGCGCCCGGTTAGCTTCATCCGAATAGTTATAGGGTACTGACCGGGTTCATCTAGCTGATGCATGAAGAGGGTAAGGATCCCGATTTAGACGTCCTCCGGTATTTGTATAGGCTGACTAGGAAGAAGGGAGAGCTGATGTTCTCCCTGTCGGCTGTACCTAACCATACACTTTTTGTTAAGCTTCCGGATCTCCATAAGAAGTGGAGATACCATTTTTTTATTGTGGATCATCAATCGGACTTCTTGGATGTCCGGAGGATATGGTCGGACGAGTGTCATAAAGTGACCCATCCAGCAAAACTTTCTGATCTTGATACGGAGTTAGTTTTGAGGCTACATCTTGACGAACTCGCTGAGGCTCAATCTGCGAAAGATGTGTCTCAGAGATATCTGTGGAGAGTCTGTTTGAGTCGCGACCATTCCCCAGGTATGTTTATTTTGCTTTGAGCTTTTTTTTTTACTAGTCTTATTTTTCCATTTATAGATGGCTGACTTTTTTGATTTTATAGGTGGGATTTCCTTAGTAGATGAGCTAGCTGTAGTGGAGGAGGTTCGGATCTCTCCTTCCCCAGAACCTGAGGCTCCTGCAGCTTCAGAGGCTATTTTTACCGACCCCTGGGGTAAAGCACCAATGGAAAGTGAGCGGCCAGAGCGGGTTGGTCATAGAAAAAGGTAGCTGATCGACCCGGGGTCAGATGCAGAGGGGTTGGACGAAGAGATTTATGTCCAGCGCCCACGATTATCTGGTTGTCCAGATATGAGGGGCTAGATATTGAAGAGGATGAGGCCCCCAAGCATCTTCAACAGTTAAGTAAGGGACCAGTACGCTGAGTCGCTACGGTTACCTGGTGACATGCAATGTTTGTCAGAGGAGGGCCCAGACGGGTTGTTAGATTCTATGATTGGCCAGTCGCTGAAGGTAAGATAGTTTCTGCCACTTGATACAATTATTGTACTTCTTCTTGTCTAAGTTATCTAGTTATTTTTAGTAGATGACTCAGGCCTTACTGCTGGCGAAGGATCAATACTTCTACTTGAAGAGCCAGTACAACTTAAAGGAAAATGAGGTGGGGATAATAGCTATAGATTTTGAGAAGAAGCTGGATAGTGCTAAGGCAGCTCTAGAGCACTGCTAGACAAGATATGTTGAGGCTAAATCTGATGTCGAGGTGAATCAGAAGAAGGTTTCTGAGCTTGAACATAGTCAGGCCCAGCTGACAAGGAGGATCGAGGAGCAGGATCTTCATATTGCTGAGCTCCAAGGGAGGCTAGCGGAGCTTAAGAAATCTCGTGCGAATGATAAGAAGGCATATCAAAGCATGGTAAGGGGGTTTCTTAAGGCGTATCGGGCTGAGTGCAAAAGGATCCTGCTTTCCTAAGACTCAGGATTGGACTTGGGAGCGTTAGACCGGATAACTCCAGCAAACCTTGCCAGGCTTATTGTAGAGGAGGACACCCGTTGAAAAGCCAGTTCCTTTCTTATGAGGGAGTATGAAGAGGCCGTTGCTGTAGCTGGGTCCGCCGAGCGTCCAGAGGCTGCTGATGCTACTTCCCCCTCAATTTTCAGGCCTGGGGGCCCGAGTGAACAAATAGTAGAGTAGATATGTATAGGTTTATATATATCTCTTTTTTTTTGTAACCAATCACATGTAAAGACATCCGTTATCAATGAAGATACTTTTATTATCGAATTAGATCGGGTATTTGAGTACAAGTTTATTGATAATATTTCCTGAGAGAGTCTGAGTTCTAAAACCTCGGTAATTCTTTGCCTCCTCTTTCTCTTAGTCTGTACGCCTCCTTCGTTATGCATTATGAGATCTGGTACAGACCTTCCCAATTCAGACCTAACTTGCCGATTCCTGAGGTGCCTTTGCCAATATCTGCTCTTCTGAGTACCCAGTCACCCATCATGAATTGCTCTGTTCGATGTCGTTGATGGTGGTACCGAGTTATTCTTTACCGATGTGCCTCAGCTGTAGCCGTCGCCTATTCTCTTCGTTCTTCTAACACGTTAAGGCATATCCGTGTGTCGGCGTTGTTGATGGTGTGATCGAGGTCTTGGCTTACCCGGTAACTTGGGGACTCAACCTCCACTGGAATTACTACATCCATGCCATAAGTCAGTCTGAATGGTGTTTCGCCAATGGATGATCGAGTGTGGTTCTGTAGGCCCAGATTACATTATTCAGCTCTTCGACCCAATTCCTCTTTTTGCCATCGAGTCTTTTCTTTAATCCTTGCATGAGGATTCTATTTGTGACCTCAATTTGTCCGTTCGTCTACAGGTGAGCTACTGAGGTGAAGCGTAACTTTATTCTAAGGTCCGAGCAGAAACTTCTGAAATCAAACTGTTTACCGATGTCCATAATTAAAGTGTGGGGGATGCCGAACCTACAAATGATCTCCTTCCAGAAAAAGTGTTGTATCTGGGCTTCTGTGATGGTTGGGACTGCTTCTGCTTCTACCCATTTGGCAAAATGGTCAATGGTCATAATTAAGAACTTTTTCTGTAAGGTATAGGGAGGGAACGGACCCAAGATGTCCATTCCCCATATGGCGAATGGCCAAGGGCTGCCGATGGGATGTAGAGGCCGAGAAGATTTATGACTAAGTCAGGCATAGTGCTGGCACTGGGGACATGATTGCGTTAGCTGGTGGGCATCCTTGGTCATGGTGGGCCAGTAATGCCCTTGGAGCAGTGCCTTTCTAGTGAGCGAAGAGTGGGACTCATGTGCTCCACAGATTCCTTCATGGATTTCTCGGAGTATGTAATTTCACTCCTCCGGGGAAACGCACTTCGACCATAGGTGTGATAGGGATTTTTGGTAGAGCTCCCCTTGATGGATGGAATAGTGGGCTACTTTGGTCTTGAGCTTCCGGGCTTGCAACTTGTCTTCTGGGAGTGCGCCGTGCTCAAGATATTGGATGATGGGTTGCATCCATTCTGAGACTATCTATATTTTAAAAGCTTTAGTGTCCTCGGTGCTAGGATTGGTTAGCAATTCAGTGAATTTCATATCCCTAAATGCTTGACTGTTCTTAGCTGCGGATTTAGCAAGGTAGTCTACCTCACTATTGTCTGCCCTAGGAATCTAGACGATCTTCCACTGGCCTCTGTCATGCTCGATGTGTTGCAAAAGTCACTTGGCTTTGTCTACGTACTTGGCAATGCAGTTGTCTTTGATTTGAAATACTTCGTTGATTTGGTTGACTACTAGTTGGGAATCCGAGTGTATGAGGAGGTGTTCGGCTCTGACTTTAGTGGCCAACTTCAAAGTGTGATGAGCGCTTCATATTCGGCTGCATTGTTGGTGGCATTATACTCTATTCAAATTGTGTACTGGATATAAACCTTATTCGGGCCTTTGAGGATTATTCCTGTGTTGGAACCCTGAGCTGAGGATGCTTTATCAACATAGAGCTTCCATTCTGGTGCTTTGGTCAAGGCTATATCTTCCGGAGCCATTTCTTGAACAAAATCTACTAATGCCTGGGCTTTTATCTGCTGTCGGGGCTTATAGTCAATATCAAATTTATTGAGTAAGACCGACCATTGTACTAGCCTGCCTGAAGTCTCTGGTCTCTGTAATATTTTTCACAGTTGGAAAAGGGATCGGACCACAATATGGTGAGCTTGGAAGTAATGCCGGAGCTTTCGAGAAGCGTGGACCACAGCTATGGCTAGCTTGTCTAGCATGGGGTACCGAAATTCAGGTCCTCAGAGCATCTTACCGACATAATAAATAGGGCTTTACTGGCTTCCCTCTTCCCTTACTAGTACTGAAGCGATGCACTCTCAGCTAATAGAGAGGTATAAGTACAAGGTCTCATTCGGTATCGGCCGACTGAGTAAAGTTGGTGAAGACAGGAATCTTTTAATTTCTTCAAATGCTGTCTGGCAATCAACAGACTATTGAAACTTTCAGAATTTTTAAAAGCTCAAAATAATGGTAGACATTGCCTAGCTGAGCAAGAAATAAAATGCAAAGTTGCGATTATTCTACCATTTAGCTTTTGTATATCATGGATGTTCTTCGGCGCCTCCATGTTGAGTATGGCTTCCATTTTTTTTGGGTTGGCTTCAATGCCCCAATGAGAAATCATGAACCCCAGGAACTTGTCTGCCTGGACTCCGAAGATGCATTTATTAGGATTCAACTTGATCCTGGATTTGCTCAGTAGCTGGAGAACCCGATCCACATCTGTCGGGTGATGCTCCGGGTGCTTGCTTTTGATGATGATATCATCCACGTATACTTCTACGCTTGTTCCAATCTGGCCATGGAGGACTTGGTTCATCATTCCGGCATTTTTTAGTCCGAAGGGCATCACCTTGTAGCAGTACAACCCTTCATAAGTGATGAAGGACATTTTCTCTTGATCTTCTTTCTTTATCGGGATCTGGTGATAACATTGTACAACATCTACAAAGCTGTATAATCCATGACCAGTGGTGGAATCGATGAGCTGATCAATCGTAGGTAACGGGTAGCTATCTTTAGGGCATGCTCGGTTGAGGTCGGTGTAGTCTACACACATTCTGTATTTCCCGTTTGTGTTCTTAACAAGTACCACATTGGCTACCCATTCTGGGTGAGTAACCTCTTTGATGAACCCGGCTACTAACAGCTTTGTTGTTTCCTCAGCGATGATCTTTTGTCTTTTATAGGCAAAGGTTCTTTTTTTCTATGCTACTGGTTTGGCTCCTGGTTTGATGTTTAGGCAGTGACAGGCGACCCGTGGGTCCACATCAATGATTTTGGAGGCTTGAGAAGAAAAATCCTCTGAGTGTCTGGTAAGGACTTCCCTTATTATGTCTTTGATGTTTTAATCGAGGGTATTGCCAATTTTCACGGACTTTCCTCCCCTGATTTGCAATGTCTCTGTGTCTTCCACCGGTTGTGGGTCAGCGCCTTGCTTTTCAACTTCCCATGCCTCTAAATGAAAAGCCTCCGCTAGAGACTTCATGGCCATCTGATAGCATTGTCTGGCCATTTGCTGATCTCCCTTAATAGTAAGGGTCCACATCTTAAACGAAATTTTCATGGTTAATCATTGGATGCTGGTGACTACATCTGCTTCATAAAGTGTCGACTGTCCTATTATCCCATTATAGGCTAGTGGTATGTCTACCACATTGAATGGAGTCTGGACAACTTTTATTTCCTCATCATCTTGGTTTCCAAATTCTAGGTCCAGATCGACAATCCCCATTAGTTGCACTGTTTCCCCATAAAAACTAGTGATGGGGTTCTAGATGGCCTTCAAGTTGGTGATGAAGCCGCCCATGGCTTTGTATGCATTCCAAAAAAAAAACATTGATAGGACTCCCATTATCGACCAATAGCCTTTTAACCCGATACTTATTTATGCATACAGTTATCACCAGGGCATCACTGTTGGGGTGATGTATATGTAAATCATCTTCCGGGTTGAAAATGATGTCACTTCTCCCATGTACCGATTTTTCTCCTCTACTGCGCTTTAACCATTTCTTGGTGTTTTCTCCCCCTACAATCATGTTGATTGTCCCAATCGGCTCTTTCTTGGTTTTCTTTGCTTCAGCTCTGTCACGTTCATGATTTTTTGGGTTTTTGCTTCTCCTCGATCCGTCAGTGAAATTATCAAGCTTTCCTCGTTGCACCAGTCTTTCTATGGCACTTTTCAGTTCTCTGCAGCCTTCTGTGTCATGGCCATATTCTCAGTGGTATTCGTAGTACTGGCCTCTATCATGAGTAAATCTCTAGCTTGGGCTGATTCTCTTGATCGGTGTAATCCCCACTCCATTCTGCCTGACCCATATGAGGATCTTAGATCGAGAGGTGTTCAGGGGTGTATATCTGTCTGCTTCCCTGTCAAATCTATCTGTCAGAGTTCTAAAATTTATTTTTAGGAAGCTTGTTTGTCTCTGTTTTGGCCGTTCATCCTTGATCGATGGCCTATCTTCTTCCCGACGCATCCTCCTGTCTTCGTCCATTTTTATCATCTGGACCGCTATCGCCATTACCTCTGCAAAGGTACTCGGTTCCTTAGTCATTATTTTATCCTTTAGCTTTCTGAGTCTGGTGCCATTTTTTAAATCTTCTATGGCAACTTCATCAATAAGGTGCTCAATCTGCATGACTATTTTATTGAAACGGTCAAAGTAACTTCATAGAGATTCATCAGCCTCTTACCGGCACATCCGCAGGTCGTTGATATTTTTTACGAGGGGGATATTAGTGATGAATTTAATACGGAACTGCTCCACTAGGTCCTCAAAAGAAGTGACTGAATTCTCTGGGAGCTGATGAAACCATTTTTGGGCACTCTTTATGAGTGTACTTGGGAAGACTCTGCACATGATTCCATCGTTTACATTCTAGAGCAGCATCTTTGTCTGGAATGCCAATATATGACTGATAGGGTCTCCTATCCCATCATACTGATCAAGTTGCGGGATTTTAAACTTACTAGGAATCTCCATTTGAATTATTCTGCTGACAAACGGAGTTCTGCTATCTATCACCCATTCTTCTTCCTTTCTAGGTTTAGTCCGAGCTTTGTAAATTGCTTCTTCAACCTTTTGCGCTAATTTTGAATCATCAAGAGTCGGGATGGACGAACTACACTCCCCTTCTGGTGCTTTACCCTTCCTTGTGCTCGTCCCTGGGGCTTGTCAGGGTGATGTATTATCATCATTTTGAGTCGGCTCAGTATGCCCGCTTTTTATTATAGCGCTTAGTTGTTGTTGCATCAAGGCTATTTATGCTTGAATATTTTTTATCATGGCTTCTTTGCTCATTTGATCAAGGCCGAGTGTTTGGGTTGCAGTGTTTAGGTTTGGAGTGGTTATTACTGACGTTTCTAGTAGGCTTTGAAAAGGTATTGAGGGAATTGATCGATGGTGCTATAGCAAAGCGTAGTACGGGAGATTTGTGCCCAAGGACGGGTATCTTGGGGTGTTGTCCAGAAGTGAGGGTACATATCCGGATAAGGCTCCAGCATGCTGTAAGGTGGGCGATGGTATTATTGCTGGGAGAGGGTCTGAAAGGTTGGTTGAAAGGATAGGTGCAGAAGGATTGGTGCCGGCTTCAGAAATTTGGGCTGGAGGTGGGCTAGAAGTCATAGTGAAGGTGTCTTTAGCTTAGCAAGTAAATGAATGCTTTTCCCAAGGAGTTCCCACAGATGGCACCACTTAATAACTAATCTCTGGAACTCTTGGGCTAGGCGTCATGCAAACACGAACAGGGGACAAGGTGAGAGGTGGGGGGAATCCCTACAAACACTTCGATGCCTAAGTTAGAGAATATAAGTAAGGAGAATGTAAGATAGCTTGAATGTGTGAGAATGAGATGTCCCCCTATGAAGAGTATAGGGTTCTATATATAGCAATACTCAAACCTGGGAGGAGTTGGATTCCTTATGGATCAGTGAATCATAATCTTTGTAGGAGAGTGATCCTTCTTTGGTTAGGATTCCTCTTTGGGGTAGTTCCTTGGACGGATCTATCTTTTTCCTTATCCAAGTGTTCCTAATTAGGGATAAAGGACCCCTAATTAGGTGGGAATATTCTAGGTAATATCAATACCAATTAATAATAATACTAATAATAATAATAATAACAATAAAAATACATGCATGAAATAATAACAATTAATAGTAATACTAATAATAATAAAAATAACACTAGTATTAATAATAACTTTAATATTTTCAAGTAATAGAACTCCCACATAAAATAAATTATTTTAAATAAATAAACCTTTAAAATAAAATAAATGAAAAATATACATAATTAATAATAATATATAAATAAAATTTAAAATTTTATTAACACTGTATATTCTAAAATAATTTTATATTATTTAAAATACAAGGTCATTACAATCTTTCTTCTTTATAAGAATTCATCCTCAAATTTAAAGAAAAGAACAGGAACAAGAATTATTAAGGAAAGAGATAAGGGTAAGAAGCTCGCATCTTAGCTTTTGTTTCCCAAGTGCGCTCCTCCATATTGTTGCTTCGCCACAACACCTTGACTATCGGAATCTGCATCGAACGCAACTGACAAACTTGATAGTCAACTATCGCGACTAGTTCCTCCTCAAACGTCAAGTCTTCATTCACTTTCACACTATCAGGTTGCAATATGTGTGAAGGGTTCGAAATATACTTCCTCAGCATCGAGGTATGGAACACTGGATGCACTTGAGACAAATTCGGAGGCTAAGTAAACCGATATGCAACCATGCTCACACTCTCTAGAATCTAGAATGGTCCAATATATCTCGATGATAGCTTCCCCTTCTTGCCAAATCTCATCATACCCTTCATCGGAGACACTTTCAGAAACACATAGTCTCCAACTTGGAACTCCACATCTTTGTGTCTCAGATCTATATAGCTCTTCTGTCAACTGGCTATGGTCTCTAACCTTTTTCTGATCACAACAATCTTCTCAGCATCATCCTAAACCTTCTCAAGTCTAATCAACGCTCTCTCTCCAATCTCATTCTAACACAAGGGAGATCAACACTTTCTTTCGTACAAAGCTTCATACGGTGTCATCCCAATACTGCTATGGTAGCTATTATTGTATGCAAACTTAATGAGTGGCAAAAGATCATCCCAGCTACCTCTAAAATCCAATACACACATCCTCAATGTATCCTCAAGTGTTTGGATTGTCCTTTTAGTTTGACCATCAGTCTGAGGGTGAAAAAGCAGTACTAAAATTAAGCCTGGTGCCCATCGCTTCTTGTAACTTATGCCAAAAATGAGAGGTAAATACTGAACCTCTATCAGATACAATGGACACAAGTACTCCATGAAGACACAGAATATGCTTAACATACAGCTTCGCCAATTTAGCTATAGAATAGGTGGCTTTCACAGGCAAGAAATAAGTAGACTTAGTTAAGTTGTCCATAATCACCTAAATGGAATCGTATCCATCCTTAGAATGAGGTAACCCAACCACAAAATCTATAGCAATTCTCTTTGAAAGAGTCCTAAAGGGGGGGTGAACAGGACTATAGAACAAAAATGGAAAATTAAGAGAATTATTTGCAAGAAATGAGTAAGAGTAAAGAAGGAAGAATTAAGAACATAAGTATTTAAGAAGTTCAGATTCAACAATAATCCTATGTCTCCACCTAACTTATCCCCAAGTTAGGATTTTTTAATCACCCACAATCTTATTCACAAGATTGAGAATATACAAGAGTTTTATGGCTCACTCTTACAACCTTACAACTTGAGTTTTCAAGGCTCACTCAAAACCAATTTACAAGTGTTTTCAAGGCTCACACTAAAACTAATTTTCCAAGTGTTTTAATGGCTAAACACTTAAACCAATTCCTTTAGAATAAAATCTCACTTCCCATTTTATAAACCCAAAAAATAGAAGAATAAGAATGTCTATTCTAATCATTCACCAACTCTCATAAGATTTATACACAAAGAATTTGTTTAAAAGAATGTTTTAGAGCTCAATTGAATATTTAAAAAAATGATGAATGATAAACAAGTTTTCTTTTTTTTTTAACCTTTCAATTGAATTCTAAGTTGTGTTTATATAGAAAAACACTCAAAAATGTAGTTTTTGGGTGTATCAATCATGTCTCCAATGTTTAGAATTGATTTTGAATCAATTCTTGGACTTTTAGCAGCTCAAGGGCTGCTCACGAGTGCCTCACCAGTGAACAGTGCTCGTGAGGGGTGAAATTATAGCCGTTGCATTAAAAAATTCCTGTTGGAATGCTTTTAGGGGTTTGCTCATAAGCCAATAGCTTATAAGGAGTGCTCTTGAGGGGTACTGCCAATTTTTGGCAAAAATGTGCTTCAAAGGCTGCATTGAAGGATAACTTATGACCACTTCGAAAGATGCTCATTGACGGGACTGAAGACGATCGATTCAGCCAAACTTTTCTTCATAAAAGTTTTATATAATTGTCTTATATTTCCATAAAACTTTGAATCACCTCATTTTGACATTTGTAGCTGAAGATATTTCTGAAATACTAAGAGCTATGCAAACTGAAATACAAGCTACATATGCTGACTTCGACTAAATATTTTCATACCCAAATGAACTTGTATTTTGATAAGCAAGCACAATTTGGAAAGCTTAATATGTCTACTTAAAAAGTGAAGAAGCTCATTTTCTCATTTAAGAGCTTTAAATAAGTCAAAAGCCTTTTTCAATCTCAGAGGTTCAATCAGCCTGAAAAGTCACTATTCATCCAAAAGTGTATATGCTTAGTATATGTTTGGTATATAATTCCTTACACACTTAATTAAAATTATTAGTATAAAAATTATTTGTTAAAGTCCAAAATTAAGAGTTTGATCATGCAAATGGTCAACACTCTCTCATTTCCCCTCAAGAATAGGAAGTGGCTGAAGCTTCCCAGAAGGCTTCTAATGTTCAGCTTTCACCTGTTGACAAGTCAAACACTTAGTAATAAAATTAGTTACATCCTTTTTCAATCCATCCCACTAGTATAAATCTTTAATACTATGGTACATCTTCTTAGTAACACTTGGATGTACACTGTAGGCTATAGAATGTGCTTCCTCAATGATCTCTTCTCTCAAATTATCCACATCAGGAGCGCATAACCTACCATTGATCCACAAAACACCTTCATCATCGAGTGTGAATTTAGTGAACTTCTCTGCATGAATATTCTCTGCAAGCTTTGCTATAATAGGATCTCAGCCCTAAGCTACCTTAATCCTATCTCTCAACACAGATCAAACTCTGAACTAAGCTAATAGTCCACCTGATCTACTCATCTTCATCATCAAACCTTGATCCACCAACTGGTGCAACTCTTGGATCAACGCTCCTCTTTCTACACTAATATGAGTAAGACTACCTGAACACTTTCTACTCAAGGCATTTGCTACCATATTAGCCTTGCCTGGATGATAAAGGATCTCACAATCATAGTACTTTAGGAGTTCTAACCATCTCCTCTACCTCAGATTTAAATCTCTATGCTGAAAAATGTACTTCAGGCTCTTGTGATTAATGAAAATCTCACAAGTCACCCCATACAGATAATGTCTATAAATCATGAGAGCAAAGATCACTACAGCCATCTCAAGGTTGTAGGTAGGATAATTCTATTCTTGCTTCTTCAATTACCTTGAAGCATATGCTATCATCCTACCATTCTGCATCAACACACAACCTAGGCCAAATCTAGAGGCATCATAATACACAATGAATTTATCTACTCCATTAGGTAAAGCCAAAACTGGAGCTGTGGTTAACTTCTTTTTCAGCAACTGAAAACTTTTCTCACAAGCATCTGACTACTCAAACTTCACATTCTTCTAAGTCAGGCAAGTCATAAGAGTTGCAATTCTAGAGAAATCCTACACAAATCTCCTATAATACCCAACCAAACCTAGAAAACTACAAATCTCTATGACTGTCGTTAGTCTGTGCCACTCAAACACTGCTCAATCTTCTATGGATCAACCTGGATACCATCTTTAGACACTATATGTCCAAGGAATGCAACACTCTCTAACCATAAATCACACTTTGAGAATTTAGCATAAAGCTGATGTTCTCTTAGTATCTGTAGTACAGTCCTCAAGTGATATACGTGCTCCTCCATACTCTTCAAATATACTAGTATATCATTAATGAAGACTACCACAAACTGATCCATAAATGGTCTAAATACGTTGTTCATAAGATCCATAAAAGCAACTGGTGCATTAGTCAACCCAAATGACATCACCAGAAACTAATAGTGGTCATATCTAGTTTGAAATGTCATTTTAGGAACATCGACTTCTCTGATTTGTAACTGATGATAGCCTGATCTTAAATCAATCTTGGAGAAGAACTGTGCACTATGAAGAGAAGTGTTGGGACTGGTAAAACCCTTGTCTAACAACTCTTGCAACTGTTCCTTTAATTCCTTCAACTCTGCAAGAGCCATTCTATAAGACGGCATCAAAATAGGAGCTGTGTCAAGAACCACATTGATACAGAATTCAAACTCTCTATGAGGTGGTAAACTTGGCAACTCACTAAGAAAGACATCAGGAAACTCATAAGCTACTAGAACATCTGTGAGAGACATCTTCTCCATTGAAGTATCCCTAACTCATGCTAAATATCCTTGACAACCTTTGCTCAGCATCTTTCTAGCCGTAATAGCGGAGATGAGATTCTAAGGTGCAAAGCTCTTATCACCCATAAACTTAAATTCTTCTTTATTCAGAATTTTGAAAATTACCTCTTTACTTCGATAATCGACAATAGCATAGTGCTGAGACAACTAATCCATTACAAGGATCACAGCAAAATTCATCCTCAAAATCACGTCTAATCAATTACACCCAAAAGGAAATGAATCCGCGAATAACTCTCTAAATTTCAGTTCTAAGCTTGGATGCTAATATATATTGAACTTAATCATGTAACTTATAGTTCCACCAGACTCCACTTATACAGTATCACGTCTATAGCATGATGTGACAGATTGAAGAGTTCATGAGTATTCTTTTTAACTAATCGTTCTTCTTTTACTTAGTGCAATACTGCCACGTGTAAGTATCCCTCCTTGAAGGTGGATGGAAGTGTAATAACCCGAGTTTTAAAATTACTTTATTTTAATACGGGTTATGCAGTATTAATAAATTTTAAAACTATATTTGATTATTATATTATTTTGTGATTAATATTCATTATTTCATGTTTAATCAAAATTTTCTACGTAAATACTTACTTTAAAACTTATTATTTTTAGAGATTTACTTACATAAATTTATTACTTTAAAAATTATTTCAATGATCCTATTAGAGTACTAAGGTTATTTTTAATAATGATATTGTTTATTGTATTATTGTTATTATTATTATCATTATTATTATTGTTATTATTTTTATTATAGTGCATTATTGTATGACTATAATAAGTGTTATGTATTATACTAATTAGGGTTTATTATTATTATTTTAATTTAGGTGTGTGAATATATATATATATATATTTATGTGTGTGTGTGTTATATAAAAATGTGGTCTACATTTAATTTATATATTATATTATTATTAAATAAAGTTTTATTAAATTATATAATAAATTATTATATATATATATACACATTCATTCATAAACATAAACATATATGTATATATATATTCATACAAACAAAAAAAAAACCATGAAAAACATTATGCTCCTTCTCCCTCTCCATTTTTGTCCTACCAATGCCCATCGGTGTGCCTCCCTCGACTTCGCCGGACCGCCCTCCTTCCAGCCAGCTGCTCTGCCGCCCTCCTCCACCTTCTCCGGCGCTGGCAGCAGCTTGTGCAGCAAAGTGACCGAAACTTGAGCTTTCCAACGTCCCTCTTTCGTCCAGCCACCATTCTTTGTGATTTCGGTGTCCTTGAGCTCCTCAAGCTCCAGTGAAGTCGATCCCAAGCTTGGTTTGAGCTCTCAATGGTCCATTTGTGAGTTTTTCTTCCTCGATTTGGTTTTTGAGCTTTAGAGTTTTCTATTTTTTTTCAGATTGATTTTGGTTGATTCAAGCAAACTCCTTTAACAAATGTTGATCTTGGTTACTTAAGCTTCATGAATTTTTTTTTTTTGAATTTTTGGAATTTATTTTAATTTTTGTGGATTTTTGAATATTTTATTATTATTTAATTATTTTTCGTAAATTAATTTATTTAATTATAAAATTGGTTGATTTGATGTTATTATGAGTTGATATTAATTTTAGTGTTGAGAAATTAATTTTTGGGATTTTTATATAATTTTTAATAATATTTTTAGTTTATGTAAATATTGGATTATATTTGAGTTTTTGTTAAAATAATTGGTTAATTAAGTTTATTTGTTGATTTTAATGCATAATATGTTGATAAAATAATTTTTGTGTAATTATATAATGTTTATTGAATTTTTGTATGTTTTTAGTATTTTATGTGAATTTTCATATATTAGGGGTCTTTTGGTAATTTGGTGATAATTTTAGTTAAACATTAAGTTTAATTGGCTTTAATAATTATTTGAGGTATAAAAATGATTTTTACAAATTATTTACTATTTTTAACTAATTAATACTATTTTTCAAAAATTATTTTCAAATTATATATAATATACTATTTTTTTGTAAATAAATGGATTTTTATTAATTTTTAATATGTTTTTGGGATAATTAAGTAATTTGGATTTATAAAATGAATTTTTATTAATATTTGTGTAATTATTGAGAAAATGGATTTTTAATAATATTATATTATTAATTAGGGTTTTTAAGCAATTATTGGGAAAATAATTATTTTTTGCGTTTTAATGTTAAATATACTGTATTTTGATATTTTGAAGGTAATTATATGTCACGACCCAAAACAGGGGCCATGACCGGCGCTAGGGAACGGGAATTATTTCAAATCCGGAACCCATAGCAAACCTTAAAATAAAATAAAACATGCAATAATAATAATAATAACATAAATAAAGTATTCTGCAGTGAAAATAAAACCATAAATAAGATAAGTAAATATACCTCAATGGATTTAAATAATCATCTCATCTCATATATATAAATAATCTTTTAATACAAATCCAGTTTAAATATTTAATATACATAACTCACACAAATATAATATATAAACTCCATAACTATTCACAACTACTGCAGTGTCTAGATTATAAAATAAAACTCAGATAAGCAATTTACATAGTGAAGTCGGGACGGAAGAAATCCGGTGTATGGGTCTACTACTGAGGTCTGAAGACGATGACTCTCCTGAAAAATAGTCAACGAAGGGGAGTCAGACCTCACTGAGTGAATTGTTATAATATATATACATGCATACTAAATGACAATACACACAGTCAATAGTATATATAATAAATATATATACAAGCAAATACACACAGATGCAGCAAAATCATTTTTATATGCTTATTGGAAATCACCGTTTATGAAGGATCAAATAGAACCCTAGAAAATCGCAACCTCAAAACAGTGTTAGACAACACTCTAGCCATACAGGCTCACTTAATCCAAATAAATTTACTTGTTCCATTTGGACAGTAGACTAGCCCTGAGATACTAAGTCAACCGAGCTCCAGCAGTCTGACTGTCAGTGTAATTGGCCCTGAGACACTTGGTCAACCGAGCTCCAGCAATCACACTCCCAAATCATATCTCACATCAAATAAATCAATTAATCCAATCCATATCCACATATAGGTTAGCAATATAGCCTAAATGCTATCGGCGTACCGATACGTACTCGATCCTAGTGCTACTCACTAGGTAGCACGTTCTATTGATATCCTTCATTAATATATAAAACATACATTCATAAAACAAATGATGCATGATATTAAATAAAATAGCAACATAAACCATATATATACTAGAAACATATCAAAAGTAAACCATGTATATTTTGAGTATATATACATCAAATAAATCCAATATAGTTACAAAATAAACTAGAAATATATTTAAAAACATTTTAAGTGTAAATGTTTAATAAAACATGCATATAATTTAAAATATACCAAAAATAAACCTAAATAATAATTAAATCATTTATGCATATTTTATCAAAATAAACCATACATTTCTAAAACATGCACCCTAAAACATATATATGTAAAATAACAACTCACTGTTATTGCGCTCTTCGAGATGGATCCAACGGGCCTGGTCCATTAGGCCTCAGTTTCGGCGCAACTAAACAAACAAATGATAATAGAAAATCAGAATAAATCTAACAGAAATTTCTAGAAACTCGATCTAGAATACTAGACACAGAATTAGAATTAGAATTTGACCGGATATCACGTTTTATGAGAATTCTATCAAAAATCAGGTAGAACCTCCCCTGTAAAATGGACATCTCTCTACTCAAAGAGTAGAACCAATCCTGCAAAGAAACGCACTTCGAAATAACACAATTCACAACCACAATCCCTCGATCGGACTCCAAACTACAATTCACCAACCGAGGTTCATAATTCACAGATCAATTACAAAAATACCGAAAATGCCCTTTTATAATAAAAATACATTTTATCACTCCAAATTACATAATTAACCCTAAAACATGCTAAAAACCGATAAAAACTCATTTATATCGAAAAATCGTATATTATATATATAATTTAAAAATAATTTACGAAAATAGTTTTAATTAGTTAAAAATACTAAATAATTTGTAGAAATAATTTTTATACCTTAAATAATTATTAAAACCAATTTAATTACATTTTTAACCAATTTAGTGTCAAATTACCAAAATACCCCTATATATATAAATTCACTAAAATTAATAAAAAAATCACCAAAAATAGTATAATTACTCAAAATTAATTTTCTCAACATATAATTCAATAATATCGATAAATATACTCAATTAACCAATTAATTTCAATTAAACACATAATTAACCTAATTTTCCAAAATTACATAAACTTAATAAATTTCAAATAAATATATAAAATTCAAAAAAATTACAAATAAATTTCTAAAATGAATTTCAACACCTATAATTACCATAAAACAAAATTTCATAATTTAATTAATTAATTTTCGAAAATTAGAAAATATTAATAAAATAATAAAAAATTCCCAAAAATCAAAATAAATTCCAAAAATTCCAAAAAAATTCTAGAGTATAGATTAAGCTACAAGGATCAAATTTTGTGAAGGAAGTTTGCTTGAATCAATCAAATTGAAGCTCAAAAAATTCAAGAACCCTAATAGGCCGAAAATGGAAAATCAAAACCTAGGGAAATCTAGACCATTTTAAGCATAAAAAACCTTGGAATCATACTCATCAGAGCTCAAGGAGAAGATAGAGACCGGTGGTGTGGAAAATGGTGGCCGGAATCGGCTTGAACGGCGATGAGATGAATTTCGGCCTCTCTTGGGTTTTCCGGCCAAAACACGCCGGAAATGGTGGCTTCAGGCATCAGGAAAGGCTGGAAGTGGAGGAGGAAGGCTGAGAGACACACCGACGGCAAGAAAACCGAGTTACAGATGCCGTAAATGGAGATGGGACGATTGGGAAAGAGAAGAGGAAGACGATGACATTTCTGTAATTTTTACTAACTTTTGATTTTTTATAATACATTATGTATATATGTATATATATATCTATATATCTATACTATATATTATAATAATATATAATCTCACACACATTAATACTCAACACACATATATTTTAATAATATATACACATATATACACATATATAATTAATTAATTAATATTAAAACTAAATAATAAAAATTAATTTAATCAATTAAACCCTAATTTAATTTAAATAAATGTACATATATACATTTTATTTAGCACTTTAAAATTATGTATGGGTTCATGCAAATTCATAAAACTATTTAAAATAATTAATATTAAATTATTTATGTTTTAATTTCCTCGAATATAAAATTTCCGAAAAAATTTTACATAAAGAACTTAAAATAATTAAAAATGTCTTTAATAAATAACAACCTCATTAAATAATCAAATATATATAAAAAAAATATTAACACTACATATCCCGATGCAGTTAAAAAATATTTAAAAACTCGGGATATTACATTATGATATTTATTGATTTTTTAATATATTTTAATGTATTATTGTGTTTGTGGTGAATTGTGGACCTCAGTCGGGGGAAATTGTAGTTTGGGATCCCGACCAAGGAGTTGTGAGAATTCTGGTTTGAAATGTATTTTTTTTGTAGGACCGGCTCTACTTTTTAAGAAGAGAGATGTCCATTTTACAGATGAGATTCTGTCGAATTTTTGGTAGAATTCTTATAAAGCGTGTCTGTAATATCCCGTGTTTTTTTAAAATATTTTTACACTATACCGGGATATACAGTGTCAATAATTTTTGTATATATATTACGATATTTTTATGAGTCATTATGTATTTAAAACCTATTTAAATTACGGTATATTATTTACAGTGTTTTACGTAAAATTTTCCCGGGACTTGCATTTTCGGGGAAATTTTCACGTAAACAATTTATTATTAATTATTTTAAATATATTTACGAACTTGCATGAACTCATACATATTTTTAAATTATTAAATAAAGCCTGTGTGAGTATATTTAATTAATTAGGGTTTATTATACCCTAATATTTTATTAAGTATTTAATTGTTTTAATTGTTATTTAATTAATTTTATTTGGTATAAATTATTAGAATATTAATATTTTAATGTGTGTGGTGTATATTTGATGTGTGTAATTTAATATTATTTTAATATAAAGTATAAAGTATATATATATACATATATACATTAAAAATCAAAAGAATTTGCAAAATTACCATTTTGCCCCCGATAGTTTCTTCTTCTTCTTCTTCTTCTCCGATCGTTCCCTCACCATTTCCGGTCGCTTCCGTGCCGTTCCTTCACCGTGGGTGTGCCGTCCGGTGTGCCACCATCTTCCCCGACCAGTTTCGCCGCCTGAGGAGGCCGTTTTCGACGTCGGGAGAGTGATTTTGGCCGGAGAAGCCGAAAATCAACCCACCGTCGATCACGCCGATTCCGGCCACCGTTTTCGAAACCGCCGGTCTCTTTCTTCTCCTTGAGCTCCGGTGAGTGTTATTCTAGCGTTGGTTTGAGCTAAAATGGTCTAGAATTGCTTAGGTTTCGATTTGTAAATTTCGGCCTATTAGGGTTTTCGATTTTTTTGAGCTTCGAATTGGATGATTCATGGAAACTTCCTTCACAAATGTTGTTCCTAGTAGCTTAATCTACATGTATGAATTTTTGTAGAATTTTTGAAGATTTTTTGGATTTTTGGGTATTTTTGAATATTTTAATATTATTTTCTAATTTTCGGAAATTAATTATTTAAATTATGAAATTGGAGTTTATGGTTGAACTGGGTGTTGAAATGAATTATAGGAATTTATTTGGAATTTTTATGAATTTCTAAGTATTTATTTTTAATTATTGAAGTTTAGGTGATTTTGGAAAATTAGGTTAAATGTGTTTTTAATGGAAATTAATTGGTTAATTGAGTTTAAATATTGATATTATTGATAAATATGTTGAGAAAATTAATTTTGGGTAATTGTATGATTTTTGGTGAATTTTTGAAGTAATTTAAGTATATTTATATATATAGGGGTATTTTGGTAATTTTACCCTAAATTGTCTAAAAATGTAATTTAATTGGTTTTAATATTTATTTAAGGTATAAAAATGATTTCTATAAAATATTTAGTATTTTTAACTAATTAAAACTATTTTTCGGGAATTATTTTCAATTATATATATAATATACGGTTTTTCCAATAAAATGAGTTTTAATCGATTTTTACAGTGTTTCAAGGTCAATTATGTAATTTCTATGTATGAAATGTATTTCTGTGATTTAAGGATATTTTCGGTATATCTGGAATATCATTCTGTGTTTGTGGACCCCGGTCGGTGGACTGTAGTTTGGAGTCCGACCGTGGGATTTTGATTGTGTTGATCTTGTATTTCGAAGTGTGTTTCTTTGCAGGGTCGGCTCTACTCTTTTGAGTAGAGAGATGTCCGTTTTACAGGGGAGGTTCTGCCGGATTTTCGGTAGAATTCTCGTAAAACGTGATATTCAGTCGAACCCTAATTTTCGATTCTGTGTTTAATACTCTAGATTGAATTCTAGGATTTCTGTTAGGTTTATTCTAATGTCGGTTATTTATTGCTTGTTTAGTTGCGCCGAGACCGAGGGCTAGTGGACCAGGCCCGTCGGACCTGTCTCGTGGAGCGCATTAGGTGAGTTACTATATTATATATATATGCTTAGGATATATGATTTAGAAAATGCATGTTTTATTTTGACTGAATATGCATAAATAATGTGATTTATATTCAAGTATATTTTTGGTATATAATAAATTATATACATGTTTTGTTAATAAAATATATTTAAAATGTTTTTAAATATATTTTTAGTTTAATTCATGATTTGATTGGATTTATTTGACATATATATACTCAAAATATACCTGGTTTATGTTTGGTATATTTCCAGTATATATATGGTTTATATTGTTGATTTATTTAAATTCATGCATCATGTATTTGTGAATGAATGTTTTATTATTTATTAATGAAGGATATCAATAGAACGTGCTACCTAGTGGGCAGCACTAGGACCGAGTACGTACCGATACGCCTATAGCTTTAGGCTATATTACTAACTATTTGTGGATATTGGTTTGATATGATTATTGATATGTGTGAGATGTGGTTTGGGTGTGATTGCTGGAGCTCGGTTGACCAAGTGTCTCGGGGCCAATCACACTGGCAGTCAGACTGCTGGAGCTCGGTTGACTTAGTGTCTCGGGGCCAGTCTACTGTCCAAATGGATTAAGTGGATATATTTGGATTAAGTGAGCTTGTATGGTTAGAGTGTTGTTTAACACTATTTTCTGAGGTTGCGATATTCTAGGGTTCTATGTGATCCTTCATAAACTGGGATTTTTCAGTAAAATATATAAAAATGATTTTTCTGCATCTGTGTGTATTTGCCTGTATATATACATATTATATATATACTGTTGACTGTATGCATTATCACTTAGTGTGTATGTATATATATTATAGTAATTCACTCAGTGAGGTCTGACTCCCCTCCGTTGACTATTTTTCAGGAGAGTCAACTTCCTCAGACCTCAATAGCAGGTCGATACGCCGGATTTCTTCCGCCCCGGCTTCTTTATGTAAATTGTCTACTTGAGTCTTATTTATTTTATCTAGACACTGCAGTAGTTGTGAATTACAGTATTGGATTTCATGTATTTTGTTTTAAAGGAGATATATTATGTTGAAACTGGATTGTATTAAAGAGATTATATGTATGGGATGAGATTTTTATTTAAATCCAGTTGATATGGGTAATATCATGATATTATGATTTTTATTTCCGCTACATATTATATTTTTATTGTTATTGTGGCATGCTTTATTTTATTTTTAGGCTTGCTACGGGTTCCGGATTCGAAAGAATTCCCGTTCCCTAGCGCCGGTCATGGCCCCTGTTTTGGGTCGTGACAGTGTCATCGAGTCTAATTCCTATTCTCTGTCTGTGTTAGTAATCCTAGATTGAGTCTCTAGAAATTAAGTTAGAATTATTCTGATGTTCGTGTTATTTTTTTATTGTTAGTTTCATCGAAATCGAGACCCAGTGGACCAGGCTGGTTGGACCGTCTCGAGAAATACACACCTGTGAGTTATTATACTGTATATATATGTTTTGCATTTAGGATACATGATTTAGGATTTTTTTCATTTTCATTAAATGTTTCTTTTTAAAAGTAATTTAATTTATAATATGATTAGGTTTATGTTTAGTATATTTTAGGATATATACACATGTTTTAAATGTACATTTATTCATAATTATTTATTTAAATGATTAGTATACTTTAGGTATATTTTTAGTATATTTTAGGTTTATTCTTAAATAATTGCATGTCATATTATTGATTTATACTTAAGTTGTTTTAAGTATATATATATATTTTTGGTATATTTTTGATATATTTCCAAATAAATGCATGTTTTATTATTGATTTAAACCTAACATGTCATTGATATATTTAGGGTTTATTTTTTATAAATGCATGCTAGATAATTAGGTTATTTTGATATATTTTTGGATATATGTCAAACCTAAATGCATGTTTTAAATGAATATTTATGCATAATTATTTTATTAAATGATTTGTGTACTTAGGGTATATCTTTAGTATATCTAGGTATATTTTTAATTAAATGCATGTTATATTATTGAAACACACTTAAGTTGTTTTAAATTATATTAATGGTTTATCTTTAGTATATTTCATGTTTTATTTGACATATATATACCTGAAATATACTTGGTTTATTTTAGGTATATTTCTGGTATATATATGGTTTATTTTACTATTAAGAATGATTTATTATAAATGAAGGATATCAATAGAACGTGCTACCTAGTGGACAGCATTAGGACCGTGTACATACCGGTGTAATAGATCAGGGTTGAGTAAGAATTAATTGTGGTAATTATAATTGAATTGATTGATTTGATTAAGATTGATGGTATGATTGATAGTGTGATTGCGGGAGCTCGATTGACTTAGTGTCTCGGGGCCAATCACACTGACAATCAGACTGCAGGAGCTCAGTTGACTTGGTGTCTCGGGGCCAGTCTACTGTCCAAATTGGAATAAATGATCTATTTGGAATTAAGTAAGCTTATATGGCTAGAGTGATGATAGGGTTAATAGGGTTAATTAAGGTTGCGATTAATAAGGTTCTATTCAATCCTTCATTAATTAAAAATAAATATTTTCTGCATCTATTATACTTATAAAGCAGAGTTTGGCATTTGTGTGGAATGCGTGTGTATACATTTATATATATATGTGAATGCTTGATTGGTTATGGTTTAGATTACATGTATATATAGTATAATAATTCACTCAATGAGGTCTGACCCCCCTCAATTATTTTTTTCAGGAGATCCTACATCATTAGACCTTAGTAGTAAAGTTCTTCGCCGGTGTTCTTCCGTCCCGGCTATTTTATGTAAATGTATACTTTAAACTCTGATTTGTATTCTAAAAACTGCAGTAGTAGTGTTATTGTATCAGAAAAGTATTATTTTATTTTGATACTTTATACTATAAGAGTTATATTTGATCACTATATGAATATATATTTATTTATGAAAAGGATATTGAGTATCCATTTTTATATATTGATTCAAAAATTTTTAATTTTGTCGTACTTTTTATTTATTTATTGCATGATTTTATTTTCTTAGGCTTGCTATGGGTTCCAGATTCGAAAGAACTTCCGATCCTTAGCACCGGTCATGACTCCTAGTTTTGGGTCGTGACAGGAAGTATCTTAGAAATCACTCTTTAAACTCCAATCATGTTACAATAGTAACATAAAACTAATTTAACTGCATTCAACAATCTTACACTACAGTTAAAACTGATAACTTCACCGTTAAAGAGTATAAAAGTATTGCGTCCGCATTAAACATCTTCTGATTCCTTCATCAAAGCATACTTAAAACAATTGTCATGCTTTATTAAGTGCTATAAAGCCCTCATTAAGCTTGGCTAAACCAACCACAATTGTTGTAAGTTCAAGCTCAAAGACTGCCTATATCTCTTACAATAACTGCTTAGCCTTTGAGTTATAGTTATCTCTGACCTACCCCTATACTATATAGGTGTAGTAGGGGCCGAAATTGGAATCACAACTTCAACTTGAAAAGACTGCTTAGCAATATATATTGTCTTTGTGGTACAAGTAGTTTGCATTCACCTCGTTGAAAAGACGTGGAAATCAACAAGATTCAAAACATGAAAAATACACAAAATTGGCATATCCTGAGTTCTCTGCTGAAATAGAGGTTGCATCTGTAGTACAACTAGAGGTATTGACACTGTACCTTGCAAAACTCTGGGTGCATAGATAGCATCATCAAAATCCCGAGCCACAAGCTCCTTATTTTGTTGTTCCCGCTATCTACGATGATCATTTAGCCCTCTAGATTCACCTCCACCCCTATTCCAAGCTGACTGCACAAGGGGTAGAACCTCATCTTTAAAATACTCTTTGTCATTAGAATCATCGATCAATAAAGCGACACACGCTCGCCACAAATGGAAAGGAATAACAGCAAAACAGACAATTCAAACAATCACAGACAGTAAACAAATAATAAATAAACACCCTAACGATTACATGAAATTTTAAAATCAAGAAAACTTATTGAAGACATTATCGAAGCTAATTCACTGTAGTAGTTTCAAATAAAATACGACTCTGAAAACCTAGGTCCACAACACTAATAACATAGGCTCTAATACCAACTTTGTCACAACCTAAACTGAGGAGTCATGACCGGCGCTAAGAAATGGAAATTCTTTCGAATTCGGAACTCGTAGCAAGCCTTAGAAATAAAAAGCATGCAATAAATAAATAAAATACATCAAAATTAAAACTTTAATTCGATATAAAAATAAGCACATGAACGTCATATCATAAATAAAAATATTCATACAATATTATGATACAAATCCCAAAATAAAATAACACACTATTGATACAATAACACTACTACTGCAGTTTTCTAGAATACAATAAGAGTCAGACATAAAATATATATAGTCTAGTTAGGGCTAAAGAAAACCACCATAAAGTACTATTGATACGGTTTGACAAAAATGACTCTCTTGAAAAAAAAATGGTTGAGAGGGGGTCAGACCTCACTAAGTGAATTATTATAATATATATACACACACCTCCTAATGTCATATGCAATTAAGCATTAGTATATATATATAAATATATATAGGCATTTCATAAATATGCTAAAATCCACTTTTATATTTATAAATGCAGAAAATATTTTTTTAGGTGAAGGATCAAATAGAACCCTAATATATTCACATCCTTAATAAAAAATCGACAGCCAAAAGGCTTAATCAAAACTCCAAATATTTCATTGTCCAACTCAAGGTAGTAGACTGGCCCCAAATACACTAGGTCAACCAAAGATTCGCAATCTCACTACAGGTATGACTGGCCCTAAGTACACTAGGTTAACCGAGGATCCACAGTCATCCTTTCTGATAACCAGTAATCTCCATATTATCATTCATAATCAGACATCAGAATTTCAACCTAATTCTAATAAACTATTGCGCAACAGTCCTAGTGCAGTCCACCAGGTAACACGCTCTATTGATATCCCTCAATAAATTGTATTTAATGGAAAATAATAAATTGCACAATTTAAATATAATGGCAATAAAAAGGACATAACACTTATATACTAAACATATACCGTAAATATACCAAAAATGTACTAAATGCATATGCTGAATATATATCAAATATATTGAATATGTATACTAAAATATGCTAACATATATATGTCACATATATACAAATTATTTACTAAAAACAAACTAAGTAAAATGTCACATAACCAAAAATATACTTAAAGTATACCAAAAATATACTTATTCATTTAATAAAATAATTCATGTTTAAGCTCATGTTTAAAACATAAAAATTCATAATCATGCATTTACATGTCATGTATATATAAAATAATAACTCATACGTTTGCGATCCATGAGATAGACTTGACGGGCTTGGTCCGATAGGTCTCGGTCTTGGCGTAACTAGAAAATAAATATAATATTATTAGAATAAATTTCTAACTCATACTTCAAAGAATTCTAAAGAAATACTCGATCTAGAAATTCAAAACTCAAACAAATACAGAATTTCATTATCGATTGATGCTATGTTTTACGAGAATTCTATCAAAAATTTAACAGAACCTCCTCTATAAAACGGACATCTCTCTACTGACAGTTAAGCCGATCCTACAAGGAAAACACAGTTCTAATACACAAATTGCACAACACCTCGAGTTGGGACCCCAAATTACACAATTCTTAACCGAGGTTCACAATTCATGATAAAAATAAATATTAAATAATAATATATTAAAATTATTAAAAATCCATAAAATCAATAATAAATCACAATATAATTTATTTAAACACTAAATATAATTATTTTCACAATAATTAAATAAAAATTTCAAATAATAATATAATATTAATAAAAATCCAATCTTTCAATAATTCAATATAAAATTATAAAATTCACTTTTATATACTCAAATAGTTTAAATACATAATAAAAGTAATTAAAAATCCATTTAATCATCAAAATAGTAAATAATTTATTATTTGAATATAATTTTTGAAAATTAGTATTAATTAGTTAAAAATAGTAAATAATTTGTAAAAAAAATTATTTTAATACCATATAAAATTCTAAAATCATTTAAAACATATTATTTAACTATATTTCAATAAAAACACACAATTAAGTTATATATCCCAAAATCACAAAATTTCTCAAAAATTATATAAATTCACCAAAAATTATTTTATCAATACTAAAATTACTAACTCAAATTAATAACACTAATTTAACCAAATTTTCATTCAAAATAATTAAATAACATAATTATAAAAAATTCATATTTTAATATTAAAATATTCAAAAATAACTATTATTCAAATTAATTCAAAAAAATATACAAAAAAATATATTTAGGTAGCTTAAGATTCACACATCAATATTTTCGAAAAGGAAAATTCATAAATCAATCAAACTCAAGCCTAAAAAAATAAAAACCTTAAATGACATAAAATAAATACTTGAGATAACTTAAAATCTACGAAGTTTAAGCTTAAAAGAAGCTTAGAAATGGACTCACTGGTCCAATAAAAGTCAATCAACACCGGAACTGTGAGCTGAGATGACCGGAAGAGCTATCGAAATCAATGGAGGTCTCTCGGTCAGCTTAATTCCAGTGGCTCCGACGACATTCTGTAGCTCCACAGGTGGCAGTAATGACGACTGGAAGGAGAGGAGATGATGGTGGTGGCTATGACATCCGGCGTGGTGGTGATGGGAGGCTGCTAGGATTTGCATAGAGAAGAAGAAAGAAAATGAAAATACAAGGAAAAAAAAAAAGGGTTGGGGAAGAAAGAGTTGTTGACCCGTAGGATGCTCTTTGACTAACTTTTTCTTTTATTATTGTATATATATATATATATATATATATTATCTTAACTATGTGAGAATAAGGGAGTTTACTATAATTAATTTAGTGCAAGTGAGCATGTATTAGTAACCCAAAAGATGAAAATCGTAGAAAGACAGAGATGTAGTGCTAGCACACTCCAAATTTTCGCCAGGAACAATTATATGAAAAATAAATACAAAAAGGAACAACAACTGATGCAATATTTCACGAGCATTTTAAAACTGAAGTTTCAAGCAAACCACTCACAACAGAAACCAATGACACAATAGCTGATATAGCCAGCTTAGAAGCATAGACAATGGATGAGCATCAATATTATACAATCTGTACTTGTCAACAAATAACATCATGCAAATATCAAGTGAATATGAAGAGAACTAAATTAATTATACATGCAAAATATCATAAAGGATCTATAAAATAATGACATAGTCAAATCACCCTTCAATTAGCAAAAAGAAAACAAATGCAGACACACTTTAAAGCAAAAATTGATCCTAAAAGGCAAATTTTAGTAAGAGGTTAATATTGTTAAGTTACTTTAAATAAATTTGAGAACATGACTCTCAAAATAAATTGACAAGCTAATGCATCTTTATACAATTGCTATACATATCAATCAAAATAAAACCCCTTGAATTCAAAAGAAGTCAACAACCAAATCTTAAAAACCCATGTCAAAAATCTTAAAAAAAAAAAGAAATTGTAAACTTTTCTTGACCTCGTCATTAAGCTGCTTAATTTCCTCTCCTTTGTTAGAGAAAATAAGCCCCTTACAATCCAATAAGTACTTTCACCACTTTAAATCATAACATGAACAAAAATACTTAAGAAATAAAAGAGATAAATACACAACAATTTAACGTGAAAAACTTTCAAATGAAGAAAATCACGGGTGTTGTCAAGAGACAACTAAGAGAAAAATATTCAATATGTGGAAAATTATTATAACTACATTACAAAATATTTGACTCTCTCATATACCTAAAAGATCAAGTACACCCAAGAGAATTTCCTATAAATTTTCTACTAATATAGCTAATAGCTCTCAATGGTACACCAAATATTATATGGTGATTAACACATACTAAATATTTCTGGTGATTGACACATTTAATAAAGGAGGGGAAGGAATCCTTTTATAACCAAATTCTCTCCCCTTTCTTTATTTCTTTTCAATGTGGGATTCCCACATCCATTATTTTATTTTTATTTTTTAATCACATTTCAATAATCTCCACCATGATTAAAAAAAATAAAAGAACAATAGCTACCTCAATAATACTATCAGTTATGACAGTCACAATTCTAAAAACAAGAATTGTCATACTCTACCATAAAAGTATATACACTTGAAATTCACCAACTTCAAGAATTTTCACCTCAGTCAGTTCATGTCAAAAAACTACTAATAAGTTATGGTACAACTTCTAATGTTGACTTTTCTAGGAAGTTCATTAACTATCAACATTAGTTCCCCCACACACCTTGCATCAACTGTCAACCAATGCCCGTGTACAAACTTGTGGACCTGCTAGCAATAACACGTCCTCTTCCATGGCAAACCTTGGAGATCAATAACATGCCAAAAGGATAATCCAGTCTCTTATGGAGAAAAGAGACCCACTGTTGGTAATAATATCAATATCTCCATTTGCTGATTTTGGAGCAATTTGCTGAACTCTGCTCCACCTGTAATTTTTCTTTAGGTGCCAAGATTGTCCACACCTTCAAATTCTTGTGTAAACTAGATTGATTATTATTGACTTCATCTCGCCACAAGTCAATATCAACACACTCATTAAATTTCTCCAGCTCAAACTCAAGCTCATTTTAATTTAACAATGCATAGTACCTCCGTATACTTGAACAATATTTCCTACTATATTGACCTCACATGCACATGAATAATAAGTGAACAATTATGTCTACAAAATGCACTAAGAACATTTTCAGAAAAAATTGGGGGGACACAAATAGTACCACTTAAGTCCTAACCTCCTTAGGCGATTATAGCCTTTGTGATAAAACTTTTTTGGCTGCACTTAATCACATAATACCACACTCAACAAACATAACATAAAGGACCTCCAATTGGATCACAACAATTTCTAAAAAATATTTTCTGATGTGGAAGATCGGACAAAGTTGTAACCACAGAGGAACTAAGAATTTTAAAAAAATTCTTACGCCACCTTCAAGCTCATCTCTTACTGAACCATTGGCTCTGATACCAATTGTTAGGGAAAATGGGCCCCTTATAATTCAACAAGTACCTTCACCACTTTAGATCATAATATAAACAAAAATACTTGAGAAATAAAAGAGAGAAATACACAATAATTTAATGTGGAAAACTCCCAAATGAAGAAAAATCACAGGTATTGTCAAGAGACAACCAAGAGAAAAATATTCACTATGTGAAAAATTATTACAACCACATTATAAAATATTTAACTCTCTCACATATCCAAAAGCTCAAGTACACCCCAAGAGAATTTTCCATAAATTCTCTACTAGTATAGCTAATAGCTTTCAATGGTACACTAAAAATTACATGATGATTAACACACACCAAATATTTATGGTGATTGATACATTTAATAAAGCAAGGGAGGAATCCTTTTATAACCAAATCTCTCTCCCCTTGCTTCACTTCTTTCCAATGTGGGATTCCCACATCCATTCTTTTATTTTTATTTTTTAATCACATTTCAATACACTTAACACTCCAAACTTGAAGTAAGATCGGTCACTTTGGTTTTCAATCTTTTAATTTCTCCCCACAATAGCTCAGGATCCTCATTGCATTCAATTACCTTCTAAGATAAAAGGGATTCATTTTGATCGGCCAAAGACTGAAAATAAAGCCGAGCCACATTGCTTCCAATGCAGCTTTGCTTTCACACAAGACAAGTGCACTTCTTTAAATTTGAACAGTACTTGAACCACTGCTATAAGTTAGGGTGCCAAACATGAATCATATGAATAAAATTTTGAAATAGAAGAAGAAAAAGAAGAAGACAACAATAACGAATGTTGATGATGTACATGAAAGTACCAGAGTTCGTGAAAAAACATGGCCACAAATAGAGATAGCTTGGAGATCTTCCATGATTAGCTTCAGATCTTCGTAGCAAATGAACATATGGTTTAGCAAATAAGTTAGTGCTAATTACCATGCTTCTCAAAAACTAAATTTAAATTAACATGTAAATCAACAAGATCTAAATCTAAGGAAAAAAATTGAAATTGTATACCAAGAGAAGGGGAAATTTTCTAGAATTGATTCTCAAATCAAATTGAAAGAAGAAGAAAAGCAGCAAAAGTAATAGATCCAATATGTTTGAAGAAAAAAAGGCAATTGAAGAAAGGAAACCATAAAAAAAATAAGGAAAAAAAAAAGGAGAGGAAGAGCAAGATGAAGATGAACTGAAATGAAGGTGCCGAAGATGAATGGAAACGACAGAAGATAAAAAAAAAAAAAAAAAAGGACAAGCGTGTAATTTTTTTATAAAAGTTGGGCACTCATGTAATATTTTATAAAAAGTCGGTATTTTTGCTGAAAATTAGATTAAAAAAAAGGGTATTTTTATAAAAATTCCTTTTAATTACAATTATAGATTATCTTGTATATCAATATTTATGATATGTATTAATGGTTTAATCCACTTGAAATGGATGGTAAAATATTTTATTAGGGAGAAAAGTTATTTGGTTAAGAGAATCCCTATCTCTTCCATTTCCAACCATAACGTTTAACTATCTAGACTAATTATTAAAAAAAAAAAAACATATGTCAATAATTATAATTAAATAAGTATTGATATAAGAGTTCTAATTTTATTTATATAAATAAAAAGGTTTGTATTGAAGAAGAACCTACAAATATTTAAATTTTTTATTTATAATTTTTATTTTAATTTAGTTAGGTGTAATATATAGTTACTTTATTTTTTGTAAAATAAATTTCACTTTGTTAATAACAACCACCATTAGATGATTTTATATATTTTCATCTAATGATAATAAAAGTAAAATAAAAACAAAGTAAATAAAAAATAAAATCACCTTAAAATTTCCCAACATTTTTTTTCAGAAATACTCTAACTAGTATTTTTGAATTCAAGAAAATCATACAACAAAATAATAATAATAATATTAATAATGCAAAAACTAGAATGATGGTTGGGCTTTAGAAACAGAGTCTGGAGATCATGTGGACAAGGACCCAGCCTGAGCCCAAATCTAAAACTGATATGACATCATATGGCACATGCTTTCCCCACCTTATCCGCCTCTCTCTTTCAAACAGCAACATATGCTTTTTCATGGATCCCCTTCATTTCTCCTCCACCCAGAAACTCTTCACAACATAAACATAAACATTTCTGTCGTTACTCCCCAAAACCTTCTACTAATCTAGTACAAAGAAAACATTTTTGAAGAATAATTAAATAAAAAATTAGCACCATTGATGGCCAGTGCAACTACAAGACCCACCTTCTCCTTCCACCTTTCCCAACTCTCCCATCCAAAACACAGAACCCATTTATCCAAATCATCAACTTCATTGTTTATCTCTTTCCATAAACCCCAGAAGACCCATTTCATTATTCGCTCAATTGATGTTTCTAAAGAAGACAAACCACCTACTTCAAACCAACCCAGTAATGATAATCCTCCACCACCACCACCTGAAGAAGCAGCAGCTGAACCAAAAATTGATCCGAGGAGGTTAGAGGAGAAGTTTGCAGTGTTGAACACTGGAGTTTATGAGTGTAGGTCCTGTGGGTACAAATATGATGAAGCTGTTGGTGACCCATCATATCCAATTCCACCAGGATTTCAGTTTGACAAGTTGCCTGATGATTGGAGGTGTCCTACTTGTGGAGCTGCAAAGAGTTTCTTTGAGAGTAAGAGTGTGGAGATTGCTGGATTTGCACAGAATCAGCAATTTGGGCTGGGAGGCAACACACTCACTTCTGGACAAAAGGCTATTTTGATATACGGCAGCTTGTTTTTCTTCTTTGTTCTGTTCTTGTCAGGGTATTTTCTGCAATAGAGAACGATGCCTTTCTTTAAAATCCTTTTTTGTGCTTTTATTGTACTACGTGTAGTTTTTGTTGATGATACTTGCAAATAGAATTCAGATTACTGCAGCTATAGCAGAGTCTAGACCAAATATTTTGCTCCAAAATTCGTCAGAGCTCTATTTCAAGTTAGGCATTTGCTGATAATGCTTCAGTAGCAATTGTATTGTATAAAACAATCCTTGCAGTGCTGGTAAACTTTCGTTTCATAAAAATTTAAAACATAACATGTTAATATGAAAGTAAATCCGAGTATAAATACATCCTATCAGAGACTAATTACATCATTATGTCATTAACTGAATATATGGTGATTCCTCCTCCCCACACAAAACCCCATGGAAGGCAGAAAGTTCCCAATGACTCATAACAACCAAACACCTCTATACCCTACCAGTCCAGCAGACGCGAAAATAAAAACGATACCTGCAATGTTGTCCTCATAATCAATATACCAATTCTCCTTCCAACTATAAGCTGTTCTTGCACTGGATATGCACATTATCACTCCAAAATAAAAATGACAATGGCAATTGCTCATTACTGTACATGTTGCTCGAACAGCTATCTATTTGGTGCCCCGAGTGACCAGTTATTCAAAGCCTTGCACCGAGAGATCTCCCTGTTGCTGCTGCATGGGAACCTCCAGTAGAAATCAGGTTCAACTGAATCCACAAAACCATTAATGGTTTACATCTGATAGTTCAGAATGAGACCTTTCTTGAGCTGGCCGTGTCTTAACCTGATAAACCTGCTTCTCATTTACACTCCTTGGATTTGTTTCTTGTCTAAAGTACATCTTTGCATCTCCTTCTACTGCTTTACCAATCCACTTGGTGGGTGGTGATGGAAGTCGACCCATGTTCTGCTCAAACTGTTGGTGCACATTTGAACTGTATCCTGTATTTTGTGCTGGTGATCTGCCTCTGACGTTTTCTTCCAGAATCAAAGCAGACATACCATGGTTTAAGTTGCAGTCCTGTTCATGGTATTGTACTTTATCCTGAGTCCTAAGGTTGTGCCGGTTGTTGGACATACCATTTGATAATAGAGGAAATCTAGGATTACTCGGTAAGCCTTGCTGGTTAATATGATGCCCATAATAATAGTTTGGGTCATACACATAGCCTCTTTCATAACCAGAGGGTCCAGATGGCCTAGCTCTGTTGAACATAGGATTGCCCGACATATTACGATATGGCTGTTGCTCAAAAAATTTGGAAGATGAACCATTTTGTCTGATATTAAGTGTGTTCTTGACAAGGCGATGAGCTGCCTCACCCAATAAAGGACCAGCAATTGCTCTAGGTACTTGTGGCCTGTAAAAACATACATGCATTTAGGAAGATACAAGTTCCAGGAACCAAACTTTGCCTATTTTTCCATGTATAAAAAGCAACCATGCAAACCATACCTTGTAATAAGCAATAAAAAAAAAGGCAACCCCTACCCCACCAAAGAATACAAATGAGTCTGCCATTTTTATTTTTTTTTTTAACAAAAACAGCTATACTTGAGCTACTTGAGCTCAAATTGCATCATATTCAAATTTGACCTAATTTTTATCACATCAAGTTCAAGCTTAAACTTGCATAGCCCAAGTAAAATGGTGAGTTGATTTCAAACATCACCGCAATTAATGCTCAAGTTCACTCCAAATCCTAATTTTTCAAAAAATTTGTAAATAATAAATCAATTAAATAATAACTAATGATATTTTCAACTGATACCAACTGTATAACAAGAACCCTATCTTAGCTCACTAAAGCCTATTTTAAGTCCAGCTGAGTTTGAAGAGCTTGACCTGAGTTTGAAATCCTCAAAGTCCAGCTGAATCAAGGTCAAAATCTTGAGAATCACGCTAACTCAAGATTATGAAAAATAAACCCATATTAGGCTTAAAAAAAGTTTCAAGCACAGTCAAGTTCAAACAGTGCACTAACTAGGACCCAATTCAAATATGTCCATAATCACATGTGCCCCTAATGAGGAATAATATTGGGACCCAAAAAAAAAAAATTAAGACACCTATGCAAATCTATCATTGCAAACCAAGGATATTTTCATACCTCTCTCTGATTTGCTGCCGCCGACCACCATTATCTTCATGCCATAATGTGGGGAAGGGTTTAATATCTAGAGGTTTTAAAATCTGCAATAACCACACATCACAGATGTAAAATGAATGCAATGCTAATTTTATGAAGGTCCATCATGAAAACAGTATATGAATATCCTTGCTCTTTCATATAATACTTGTGTCACACATGCAGGGATGCAGGAGTAAGACAGCCGTCAACAACATAGGACACATGTCATCACAACTACTTGATTCAGAAACTTAAATCTCAAGTTCCACAGACATGATTAATGCCACCTGCATTGTTACAAGCAAGAAATTGGCTGTTCAACTAAAAGATTTTTTCAACATGAAGCATGTTCCATCATCTTCTTGAGATGAAAATACGTAGCAGCCCCCCAGTTAACTGCGAAAATTCTTGACAGATACAACTAATACCATGTGTCCATTATTTATCATATGTTCACATCATGCATGGTAGAAGTCCTATCCCGAGGATCAGGTCGTATCCTGGACTTTCCTGCTTCTTAATAACCAAAAATAACCAATTTTACAAGCACCTAGGTTCACATACCTTTTCAGGAATGACCACACCATTGGGAGGTTCAGGGATGTGACTGTGATTTCTAGGGTTAAGGTACGTGATATTTCTGCAAAGCAAGAGCACCCAACCTGAAAAAATTGATCCAACAACTTCCCAAAGCAGAAAATAACAGAAGGGAACTTACAAAACTTGATTATGTTCTATGTCTGGCAATCCATTGACAGGAGAAGTGATTGTACTTCTCCAACCCTTCCTCTCATATAACCAAATATATCCATTCATCCCAGCACTGCAACATGTCGACAACTGGTGAGTTCTAAAACCACTAAATATTTGCTATGAAAGTGATTGTAAATATTTTAACTCAATAATACACCATGATGGATGGAGATCCACTAACCTTGCATTTGTGTCTATTTCCCAAGCAAATCTTTGACTTGGGGGTAAGCCAAAGCAATATTGATAATATGACATGACTTGAGCAGCAAGAGGATGACTAGAATGGACATAAAGCAAATCTAACATGACACTATTTCGAAGCTGTTCTTCCTCCTGCAACTTACCAAACTCCAAATTTTAACATTACTGGGTTAGAATAATGGATAAAAATAATATATGCTGCATCTAGAATTTGCTATCCTGCATAAATATTGATGAAAGAGGCTTGCCACCAATTTCTAGTACTGGGGTGCTTACAAACAAAAATCAAATGCAACACCAGCCAAAGGAATATTTCCACATCAGTTCAATTTTCTTCTGAAACTGAAATGTAATAGCACTGTCCTGATTCTAGCACAAAAACTGTTGAAGCTTTCCATAATCTTCAACTCTGAGAAAGTACCTCAATGAAGAGGTTTCACCTCTCATAGTCCCTCAAGTATTGTGATTTCCAACAATTACTGAAATTTAATATCAATATCAATCCAAATCTAGCTAGGGTTCTCTATGTGAATCATTTTCAGCTTCATTCTATTCTGCCAGGGACTACATTTTCATTAAAACAATGCAGGCCCCAAGGACTACATATTCATTAAAAGAATGCAGACCCCAAATATTTCTAGTTGGAGAATTCTATTTAGCATTAACCTTAAACTAAAATGAAGGCAGGCTTGGCTCATAATTCAGAATTTTCCATTCCAACAAAGGTAAGAAAAAAAGCAAACTGTTATCCTCAAAAATTTCAATTTTGCATGGACTGTCATTCAAAAAATATCAGTGCCCTGAAAAGGGTATATAGTAGGTTAAATTTCTATACTGCAGGGCAAAGGCCTCAATTTTTAATGGCTAGAGGAGCAGCACCAAAAGAAAGAAATGAAATGATAATTTAAGATGACAAAATTCTGACCGTTAATGTGCTTTCAAGTTTCTTTGTGTGGGCAAGCAATTTCCTCTCATCGATAAAGGGCAATTTGGCAACTCCCTGGCTTAGAATAAAGAAATGCATTAAAACTTTCATTAGTTGATTGCAAACTATAAGAATATTCATAAACATGCTGAGTAGAGAAATATTAACCTGCCATGCAAAACGTTTACCATTCATGTCAATCTCAAACTCTGCAGACAAAAAGTGACCTCAGTGATATTGCAAAGGTAATAAAGCTTTCCACAGCAAAAATCGATTGATTATATAATCAATTTTACCTGAGGGGAAAAATTTAGATAGTGAAGATGATGGATCAGTCATTAATTTCTTGTATTCTTCTGGCAGAGCATTAGAACTGTAGCACGCCCCATTAACAGTGACCACAAAGACAAAAAAAAAAAACCAGTCAGAACATTCAAAGTAAAATTTAGAAAAAGAACAACAGTGATGATAATTAAAGATGAAGGAGAAAGAAGGTGAGGAGGTGCCTTGCAGCTGGTAGGGTTCCCATTAGCTGATCAAAAGGTTTAAATGGCTCTCCCAAAAAGAAGGTTATTTCCAAGTCAGCAAGGTCATCCAGATCAGAGGCAAAGGGAGCATAATGGTATGGATAAAACCTGAAAAAAATAGAAGGTGAATGCAGTGTAACAATGTGCTTATTAAGTGGTTGAAATCCAATCTAGTGATTTCTCCCATTGCACAAAGTGCATGTGCAAAAGGGAATTTTTAGGACAAAACCACATAAAAATAGGACTAAACTCCTCACAAAGTAAATTTAACTGAGGTCATGTCTCTCTTTTTCTTTTCCCTATCACTTTTTTTGGACAAAGCTCCAAGAGGAAACATTATCCATATAGGCCACAACAACTTGGACATCATCAATGCACACATGATCATGAAATGACTTGGACATCATAAATACAGAAAGTGTACTTCAACAAATTGTGAAATACCATGCTAATATAATCTCAGCCAAAGCCCAAATCAAACTAACCATTGCCAAGAGCGGACGCCTTGGTAGTAATAGTGGCATACCCAACATAAACCTTCCACATACTTCAGAACCTGCACAAGACAATGATTAACAGTTCCTTACTATATACTGGTACTTAACTCATCATATAAAAAAACTAATAATGACATAAAGGAAACAGCAAAAGTGAGCCAAAATCCATTTTTGGGTTTGCAAAGGGGAAGGATCAGCCAAATCATCAGTGAATAACATGGTCAAAAGTCCAACAGAAACTGCCAGTAACCAACAGAGGTAATAATTTGCAACCAAACAAGTTAACTTACCACATCTTTTCTAACTTTATCAATTTCATCTGGGGTTGTTACACCAAATTTCTCTGCATAATATCTTTCTTTGTAACCAGGCTCCCCTAACTTAATCTGAAAAGGGAAAGTGAAAAGTGAAACAAATTTCAATTAGCAAATATTTGAAATGGCAGCATGTTCCAAAATGACAGGTCTTCAGATGGGTTGACCTTGTCCTTCGCTGGCCAGCTGGCCCCATCTTGTAGGATCAAAGAATAATACATATAACATGAAAACAGAAATATAAGTGCAACCTAAAACTAATCCAAAGGCACTTCAAACTAACAAGACAATAACATCACCCAAATCCCGATTAATAACAGATGCAACATTTAGTCATGAAAGATCACGAGTGAAACTTTTGTGCATCTGACTTCTGACAAGCCCCTGTACTCAAAAATAGTAATCCAGCACCCCAATTAGTTTTGAGTGTGCATCTAAGCAACAGATTATTATTATCACAAACCTTGTCTACAGCCGGTGTTTGAATCTCTTCAGAGGCCTCTCTTCTTGCTTTGAGTTTCATCTCCTCGTTATTCTCCAAAAGCTGAAGGTGAATTCATTAGATCATGTATTGATAAGGACTTGGATTTCTATAAAATAAGGAGAATAAAAAAAATGGCAAAAACATTATAATAAAGATTAGAAGTTATTTCTCCTCACAGCTATTGCTACAACAGTAATTAATGGGCTCAGGAATGAAACAATGTGAATGCAACATATGCATTGTATGTTCCTTGCTAAAAATGGTCCCTTTGATTATGACCTTTCAGTAACTAACAGTAATTTTCTGTTTATTGATCGATCATTTTTTATCTACTATAAGTCTTCTGCTAACAAAATTGGAGACATAAAGCTTAAAACATTTAATTACTGAGTGGTAATAAGCATGGGGCATGTTCCAATCCAAGCATCCAACTAAATTAAGCAGCTCACTGTATGAAAGTTAGCTCCATAGCTCTCTCCAAAACCACCATTTGGACTTTATTTAATTGAGCACAATTCTTAAAATTTCTATCATGACAATAGATTATTTTGTCATAGACTGATAAAAATTAATTTTAGAAGAGCCTGAATCTAGTTTCAATATTTTATCACAAATGATTGTATAATAAAATACCTACTGGAATGCACAGGTTCCATTCTTGTACATTGGTGAAGAGAAAACGAAGCAATTTTATAATTGAATATGCATCTTCCAAATCCATTTTTCCTGTATGAATAACAGCAATTGCTCTTTATAAGAGTAATGGAAGAAGGAAAAAAAAAAATGCACCTGTTGTAGACGAGTCCTTTTCTGAAAGATTTGCTCTTCATAAATTGCAACAGACTGGATAAAATGCTCTACCCTATTTAGATTAACCTATATATGTAAAATAATTCACATTACTATTTCATCATATAGCAACGTCCAACCTTAAATCACATACTGCTATAATATGGCACAAAATAATACCATCAGAAGCAACACCCATTAATTAGTATATAGAATCCATACTGTGTTCAAGAAGAACTGCTATTTTACAGGACAAGTTTCTCTAGGACCAACGAAATTGACAAGACGCTATATACAAGAAAACTGAGCACCAAGGTATAACAGTTCTCAAGAATTGGACACGTGAAACAACTAATCTATTGTTCTGTGTTGCTATTTTATCCTTATATGATACATGAATATATAAGGATAAAATGAATGATATTCAGTACTAGCCTCAACTATGTTGATATAAATTGTTCAGTGTTTCTATAGCACGCATCTGATCCTACTGAAAGAATGATAATAAGTACAAGCCTTAACAGTACTAAAATAGTATATATCTAATCCTTATTACATACAAAGAACAAAAAAAGGACATCTGTTCGGACAGCAACAGATTATGTGCAAGAAAAAAAAAGGAACTGTTTCCAAAGAAAATATATGCAGAGCATAAAAGTTTCAAAGATGACACTGAAAAAGAAAAATTTACCTCACCCGCATCAGTAAGATAACCACCCATTGCAGAAAACTCTCTTCTATATACGTGCATCAATAAATTTATAGCACCCTGAAGCAGAAGATGATTATAAAAAAACCATTGTAAACATAGATTAAGGCTGTGTTTGGATAATCAAGTGGGAGATAAAATAAATAAGTGACATACATTAAAATGTAATGAGATGAGAATAACATTTATTTGCTTTCCTTACTTTATTTGGCTAGAGAAAAATAACTGTTATTTTTCTTGTCTGTAAAATATTGAAAGAGACAAAAGATGATTCGGGAACAATACAATTTCACTATTCTGATATGTAGACACATGCAAATGAAAAAAAATAAGGTCATATTGGTAATTTTGTAAAATTTATGGTAATATTACAAAATTAACTCTCGTTTGTGGTTATTTCCTCTCCAAATTAGACAGATTAGAAAATGCTGACCATGTACAGAAAATAATGGATATTTTACATCCCTTGTTTTTTTTTTTTTCATATAGCTTATTCAAACATGGGAAAGTTGCTTGTATTCTTCTTTTCCTCACTTTACTTGTTTTACCTCCTTATTTTACATATGCCAAACAAAGGGAGCAATGAAATAAAAAAGCAAACAGAGAAAGAGAGCATAGATGTAGCATTAAACACAAAGAAACACAGATAAGCAAATACTATGAAGTTAAAAGATTTGAAAAAGTATCATAGCAAACTCATGTCTGCTGACATACCTCCCTAATTTCCAATGTGGGCATATGTGGAAGGAAGTCATTGCCAACAAAAAAACATAGGAATACAAAATCATCCAGTATTCGTTCAAAGTTTATCTCCAATGTAGGGTTTGGAATGTCCAATTCATAATGCAAATATTCTCGCAACACCCAGATATTGAGGAACTGCACAGAAAATGATTCAGTTTAAAAATATAGAAAGAAAGTGAGAGGGAAAAAATAATTAATTGTTAAGTGTGTGTTCCCCCACCTGATATTTCTTCTTGTGTATTGGGGCATCATCTGCCACATTCCAATCCAGAGTATCGTCTCCTGGCTTACCACGACAGTCAGCTGCAAGATGGCCAATTTGACCACAGGAAAAACACTTCTCCTGTTGCCCAGGAAATGTGACCATCTACAATTGAGAAAACAAAATTTTAAGATCAATTATGTCCATCTTCGATTAAAAAAAAAAAAGAAAAACAATCATGAAATGGGTCAGAAACATGATGACTAATTATAAAGACATGAGTCACTAACCTCTCTCAATATTGAAAAGTGAATTTCATGTGTTGACAAAGCCAGCATAATCAAATCAGCATCCTGATTTAAGATAAACGAAATGTTTTAATTTAAAAAAAAAAAAAAAACTGATGCCCAAACAATAATCAAGAAGAACCTAAAATAATTATCACGAAAAAAACTCACCAGCCCATAGAGACAATGACGTGTGTTTGGGTCGAAACCAGGAATGTTACGTTGTGATCTTATGTATGACATGATTTTGTGCTCTCCCTCACCAGGGGCATTTGCATCAGAAAGAATAACCTTAAAATAATCACCCAATGCAGCGCCATAATTAAATTTATAGACAAAGTATCCTGAAAGGCAGATGTCTATGAAAAAAAGGAAAATAAAGAAGGGATTACTCCACAGGATAGGAATGATCCGATCTAACTGAGGGAAAGGACAACATCGCTCACACCTTTATATACCGCCATCCTGAGTTGCGGTTCAACCTCATTTGTATGTAATATTGAAGTCCGATAGAGAGTGCAGCCATAAATTGAGTGCCAGGAGTGATAACATTAGAGTCAGATGTTTCAGGCTTTTCTTTGGGAGACAAGAGCTTCCCTTCAGCTTCAAATTCTTTTCTTAGTCTTTCTTCCTCAGCTTCCTAAGACATCACAAATATGGAGGCATTATGGTGAGCTACCCACTTTTAGAAACAAAAAACCCCTTGTTTGGAAAGTCTAAAGAAGGCCTATAGTAACTAGAATCCAATCCAATTCTTTCAGCTAAAAGAAAACAAGACATTTTGATAGAAAAGAAACCATGCCAAAATCAACATGATTTTGCAACGCAACTTATGCAGAACAATGTCAAAAGTAGAAATATTTTAAACTACAATGAGAGGACTCTTACTGCTTCAGCGGCATCTTTGGCAGCTCTAAACCGCCGAGACCGTTGCTGATTCATTTTAGCTCTAGGTGCAACTCCATCTACCAAAAAATAAAAAATAAAACATGATTTTGCTGTCAGAGCTACATACACCAGAAACAACAACAATAACAATAACAAGAGCATTGTAAAGCTTACCAATTGCCAAATATAAAAGCTTTCGCGGCCGAACCAATGAAACTAAATGATCAATATACTCAAATAGCAACTTGAAAACATCATCATAAGTAGGAGGCGAAGGCTGTAACAAAATTTATTAAAAAAGAAAAAAAGAAAAACATATCACAACGTGAAAACATACCAAGTTTTAAAACTTTCTCACACATTAATCAACAAAACCCTAAATAAATTAAATTCAAAACCATTCAAATCAGTAAAATTACCAAGCACAATGAATATATTAATCAGCTTACCTTTCCCTCAGGATGAAAGCAAGGATGGATGATATTATTCATATCTAAGTATAAATTATCGAATTCTAACCCGTTAGGGTTTGGTTTTGAGACATCAATAGGTCTAATTAAGCCATTGCTGTCTTCTTTAGGTTCCTCTTCAATTACATCAACAATTGCTTGCGGGTAACGGTCCGCGAGCCACCTGTAAAACGCTGGCACGCCCATGGCTGAGTAGTCCTGGTTCGGTCCCTGTTGGATCAAAGAAACGCCCGCCTGTTTGAGGTCAAATTTTTGGAAAACAAGCTGGCGAAGGAAAGGGGTTTCGGCAGAGAGGGAGGAGAAAGGGTTCGAGATGCGTCCGTACGGAGGAAAAATATATGGACGATAATGCCCTTTCAGATGAGCTTTGAAACAGCGGGACTATGGTCTAGTGGGGTCTTGTCAGACAAGTGGAATGCAATAAAAATTGGGCCGAATGTTACTTTTCACCCCTGAACTTTATGTGTTTAGTCTATTTCACTCCTCAACTTTTATTTTAACTTATTACATATTTTAATTTCTATTTTATACCTAACTTCTAATATATTGAAGAGTTTTGTTATAATTATATAAAAAGAATTATAAACGGTCATTTTTTTCATCTCTCCCAACATTGAATAATTACTTCTCTTCCAACCACATTCACCGCCTAATTTATTATCATTTGCTACCAAATTATAAGCAAATGTGGTTTTTAACCTCTCCAACTTTTATATGGCTTCGTTTTTGTAGTGGGTGGTATCGATTTATTGAAGTGTGAAGAAGAGAATACGAGGTGTATCAACATGTAATAAGCATCCATGATGGTGACAAAGAAAAAAGCAAACTGGAATATAAAGGTAATTAAAGGGATAATTGTTATTTCTCTTTGTGATTTGATGTATTGCACTATTTCATCTCTAAAATTTGAGAAAATATTTATTTATTCATAATATTTATAACAATTAAAATTCAATATTTCATTTATCAAAGATAAAATAGTACACGAATTGTAAATGTTAGTGATAAATAAATATTTTTTCAAATGTCAAAAATAAAGTAATATAATAGGTCAAAAACAGAGAAAAAATGAGCAATTCTCCCGTAATTAAATGGTTGATAATACTGAAAGTATTATATACAAATAGGAGTTTGGTACGAGGGGAAGATGGTTTTTTCCTCCACAACAACTCAAATTTTAAATACAAATAGAGTGATTTTTCACTCTCTCAATTTGTATGTGATATGTTTCAAAAAAAAATTTGTATGTAATATAATCAAATTTAGTACTTTTTTATAGTCTATAGTGATTGGTTTTTGGAATTATTATTATTTTGTCAACAGTATGTCTATTCCATAAGAAACTTGAACAAATACAACAACTAAGGACCCAGTGTTTTGCCTGAAACAAGAACAAAATACAAAGGAAGACTGTCAATCTCCATCTATTCTTTTTGAGATTACTATCCAACTAATCACTTACTAATCATTATAGAAATTAATTCTGCACCGAGACAATTCCTAAGATAACTAAGATAGGAAGTTCAAGGATATAACTGTGTCATTTACAAACCAACCATCATATGAAATTAAAAACGGGAGTCGAGAGAAAGGTCTTTAAAGCCAATTCAAACCAAACAACAAACAAAAAAAATAAGACTAGATCTATAGCATCCATAAACATGCATGTGCATTTGCATTAAAATATAATATAAAATAAAATAAATGAATAATTATAGAGATAAATAATTGACTAGATGTAGAATTTTCTAGAATTAATATTTGTGCCAATATTTGATTGATTAAAAATAAAGATAAGTATAAGTGGATTATAGTATAAGATAAGAATAAAAAAAAGAGGATAAAAATTAAGATCGAGTGAAAAAAAAAGAATGGGGACAAAAAACGGTAGGTTTTGGAGAAAGAAAGAGAGTTGTTTCCTTCTCCAAAATTATGAAGCAAAATTAAAAAAAAAAAAAATGAACAAGGTATTGGGGCTGCTGCAATTATCATTAAATTTTCACCTTTGAAACTTCAATTCTTCAACCTCTATTTTCTTAAAACATCAACACTTCAACCTTTTGGGTAGATGGATTCTATTAGTTCAACTTGATCATTTTTGGTAAGCTTTATCTTAAATTTTAAATTAATTTTTGGTTATAGAATTTCAATTGTAAGATTAGAGATTTAGATATTTATCTTAGATTCAACTAAGCGATTAATTGTTAATTTTCAAGTTTAAGGCTTAGTCAAGTACTTAATTGAAGAATAAATTGAGAAATTAGTATTTTAATATTATAGAAGTAAATTTCATTTTTGTTTTCTAGCTATTTTTAGTGTTTATAAATGCTACTTAATGTATATTTGAATTGAGAAATTTATATGAATTTTTAATTTTAAAATGCTTTTCTTGAAATAAAATTTAGTAGTATTATTGTTATTATTACTCATTATTATTATAATTTAAAAAAAAAAAAGGAGAAAAAAATGGCTATTTGTGTTGAGCTTTGAGAAGCTTGTACCAAAATTTATTTTAATCTCTATTAAATATTTGAGAATTTTTGGGAGGCATTTTTACATACCGAAATGCTGCAGAGATTTTTATAAAATAAAATAAAATTTCCTTCCATTAATTAATTACATCAACGTTCATTTTCATGTCATGTAGTTTATAGTGAATTTTAGGTTTAGGTTTGACTTTAATGTAGCATTTATATGTCCTTATTTAGATAAAGGACCATCTTTTGGTGTGGACAGTTGTGCGGCTTCTCCTAATTAGAATTTTCATTTATCTATTCTAGGTAAGTGGATAGTGGTGTAACATTGTAATTTTAAAGCTACTAAATATATGTTTGGGAAATCACTTTTATTTGAAATCTCTTTTACATGATGTTTGCAAATATATATATTTTCTAGCAAACTTGGGAACATATGATGTTAGTTTGATTTTTGAGCTATACATTTGAGAAACGAATTTCTATGATATATTTGGATAAATGATGTAATAACCCGAGTTTTTAGATTACTTTATTTTAATAGGGGTTATGCAGTGTTAATAATTTTTTTAAAATCATATTTGATTATTATATTATTTTGTGATTAATATTTATTATTTCATGTTTAATCATAATTTCTATGTAAATATTTAACTTAAAACTATATATTTTGAAAATTTATTTATGTTATAATTATTATTTTGAGAATTATTTTAATAATATTTTAAAGCTACTAAATATATGTTTGGGAAATCACTTTTATTTGAAATCTCTTTTACATGATGTTTGCAAATATATATATTTTCTAGCAAACTTGGGAACATATGATGTTAGTTTGATTTTTGAGCTATACATTTGAGAAACGAATTTCTATGATATATTTGGATAAATGATGTAATAACCCGAGTTTTTAGATTACTTTATTTTAATAGGGGTTATGCAGTGTTAATAATTTTTTTAAAATCATATTTGATTATTATATTATTTTGTGATTAATATTTATTATTTCATGTTTAATCATAATTTCTATGTAAATATTTAACTTAAAACTATATATTTTGAAAATTTATTTATGTTATAATTATTATTTTGAGAATTATTTTAATAATATTATTTAAGTATTAATATTATTTTATTCTTATTATTTTTATTAAACCACATTATTTGCATGGTTATTGTATGTGTTATTATAAATATTCATGCGCACATATAATTAGGGTTACTATTTTATGTGTATATTATTTATTATTGTGGGTTATATATATATATATATATATATATATATATATATATATATATATATATATATATATATTAGTAGGGTTTATTATAATGTGTTTTATTATAATGTGTGTGTGTATATATGTTAAAATATACATGTGGTAGAGAATTGTTAGAATAAAGTATTAATAATATAATATATAGTTTTATTATAAGGTAATATATATATATATATATATATATATATATATATATATTTATTCATACAAAAAAACGAAATACATGCATATTCCCCTTCAAGACCCGAAACCCACCATGACCCAAGCTCCTCCACCTGTCATCGCCATCTTCCTTCGGTCAGAGTGCCTCACCGGCATCCAGCTACACCTCCGCCTCTTGCCAGCTGCTCTGTTGCTCTCCTCCTTCTCTCCCAGCGCCAACAACAGCTCGTGTAGCAGGAGAAACTGAGAGTTGATCTTTCGGCATTCCTCCTCCGTCCACCCACCAAATCGAGCGTTTCCGGTGGCGTTGAACTCGGGGAGCTTCGAGTAAGAAGATTCCAAGCTCCTTTTGGCCGAAAAACGCATTTTGGTGAGGTTTCTAGCTCATTTTCAAATTCGGCTATTTTTGGTTTTTCAATTTTTTTTCGATTATTTTGGTTGATTTGGTATTATTATGAGTTGATATTAATTTTAGTAATTAATTTATAATTTTTGTGATTTTTGTGTAATTTTTATAATTATTTTTAGTTTATGTGATTTTTGGAAATTTAGGCTAAATATGTTTTTTTGTTAAAAATAATTGGTTAATCAAGTATATTTGTTGATTTTATTGAATAATATGTTGAGAAAATAATTTTTGAGTATTTATATTATTTTTATTGAATTTTTGAGTATTTTTAGTATATTATGTGAATTTTTATATATTAGGGGTATTTTGATAATTTGGTAGTCATTTTAGTTAAATTGGTCTTAATAATTATTTGAAGTATAAAAATGATTTTTATAAATTATTTACTAATTTTTAACTAATTAATACTATTTTTCAAAAATTATTTTCAAATTATATATAATATATTATTTTTGTAAATAAATGGGTATTTAGTAACTTTTAGTATGTTTATGGATTAATTAAGTAATTTGGAATTTTAAAATGAATTTTTTTATTAATATTGGGGTATTTTTTGAGAAATATCGATTTTTATTTATATTATATTATTATTAGGGTTTTTAAGTAATTACGGGTAAAATAATTATTTTTGATGTTTTTAATGTTTAAATTGTCATATTTTGATACTTAAAGGGCATTTTTGATATTTATTGAATTAATGTATATTTTATTGTATTTTATGGTGAATTGTGGACCTCAGTCGGGGAAAATTGTGGTTTGGGATCCCGACCGAGGAGTTGGGGAAAATTTGTATTCGAAATGTGTTTTCCTTGTAAGATTGGTCTTACTTTTGTAGGGAGATGTCTGTTTTACAAAGGAGACTCTGTCGAAATTTCGGTAGATTTCTCATAAAACGTAACAACCAGTCCAAGTATAGTTTTGAATTTTTAATTAAGTCTTTCCATAGTAATTCTAGAAGCGTAGAGTTAGAATTTATTCTGATGGTTGTTATTTTATTTTTCTAGCTGCGTTGAGATCGAGGCCTAATGGACCAGGCCCGCTGAGTCTGTCTCGAGGAGCACACCAATGAATTATTATACTATATATATACATATGCATTTCATATAGGATGCATCACTTGGGATTTTTCATTTTCATTATATGTTTTTAAAGTGATTTAAATTATAATATTTTTGGTATATCTGGGGTTTATATTTTTATATACATGCATGTTAAATAATTATGCATGTTATCTTGATTTATGCACGTTAAATAATTAGGTTTATGTTTAATACATTTTAGTATATATATACACATGTTTTAAATGTATATTTAGTCGTAATTCTTTTATTGAATGATTAGTATACTTTAGGTATATTTTCAGTATATTTTAGATTTGTTCCTAAATAATTGCATGCCATATTATTGACTTACACTTAAATTGTTTTTAAGTTTATTTTTGGTATAATTTTTGATATATTTCCAAATAAATGCATGTTTTATTATTGATTTAAACCTAACATATTAGTGGTATACTTAAGGTTTATTTGTGATATATGCATGCTATAAAATTAGGTTATTTTTTGTATATTTGTGAATATATGTCAAACCTAAATGCATGTTTTAGTACATATACTTATTTAAATGAATATATATGCGTAATTGTTTTATTAAATGATTTGTGTATATTTAGGTACATTTTTAAGCAAATGCATATCATATTATTAAAATGCACTTAAATTATTATTTTTTAATTATATTAATGGTTTATCTTTAGTATATTTCATGCTTTATTTAACATATATATACCCGAAATATACTAGGTATATTTCTGGTATATATTTGGTTTATTTACTATTATGAATGTTATTCTACATTAATTATTTTCCGAATGAATGATTTATTTTAAATGAAGGATAACAATATGACATGCTTCCTAGTGGGCAGCACTAGAACCGAGTACTTATCGGTGCGATAGATTTAGGTTTGAGTGAGGAATTAATTATGAAGATTACAATGTGATTGATAATGATTTGATTGATATGATTGAGATATGATGTGATTGATAATGTGATTGCTGGAGCTCAGTTGACCAAGTGTCTTGGAGCCAATCATATTGACAGTCAAACTGCTAGAACTCGGTTGACTTAGTGTCTCAGGGCCAGTCTACTGTCCAGAATGGAATAAATGACCTATTTGGATTTAAGTGAGTCTATATGGCTAGAGTGATGATATGATTGATTGAGGTTGCGATTAATAAGGTTTTATTTGATCATTCATGTATTAAAATAAATGTTTTCTACATCTATTATATTTATAAAAGTAGAGTTTGACATTTGTGTGAAATGTGTGTGTGTGTGTATATATATATAAGAATACCTGATTGTTATGGTTTAGATTGCATATATATGTAGTATAATAATTCACTCAGTGAGGTCTGACCCCCCTCAATTATTTTTTTCAGGAGATCCTATATCGTCAGACCTTAGTAGTAGAGTTCCTCGCTGGTGTTCTTCCATCCTGGCTATTTTATTTAAATGTATATTTTGAACTCTGATTGTATTCTAGAAACTACAGTAGTAGTGCTATTGTATCATAAGAGTATTATTTTATTTTTATATTTAATAATCAGAGAGTTGTATCTAAACATTGTATGAATTTATTTATTTATGAAAGGAGTTGGTGTATTTATTTTATTTATTGATTCAAAAAATTTTAATTCTGTCGTACTTTTTATTTATTTATTGCATGGTTTTATTTTCTAAGGCTTGCTACGGGTTCCGGATTCGAAAGAATTCTCGTCCCCTAGCGCTGGTCATAACTCTTAGTTTGGGTTGTGACAAATGGTGTACACTCTTTGAAGTTGCCTATGAAATCACACATTGAATGTCAGGTGCTTAAAATATATTATTACTCTTAAAGGGTATTGTCTTTGCGCATGCGTATGATGAGGATTTGCATTTCGGGTTACGAGATGAGACATTCAACGCCCAGAGTTGCTAAGGATTTATAGGTGACACCTAAGAGTGTATATATGTATAAGTATACGTTTGATGATTTGGCTATGGATTTCTTAGTTTAAAATAAAGTCAAGTTTAAGAAATAAATTGATGAGATGTGATCGCTTAAAAATCTAGTTTGACAAATTGTTTCTTATTTCAGTGAATTTATTATGTTTCAAGTTATATGAAGTGTTTTGATTGATTTTTTATGAATTGAACTAAATAACTTGCTGTATGTTCCCCTTTGTTATACTTATATCCTCTCATTTAGTAGTTGTACTCATCCTCTTATTTTTTTTATCATTTTAAGACCCCTTTTTATAGATAAATAAATCCTTCCTCAACATCGTTCACATGTGCTATTCGTTTGTCAGCTTTAGTGGACGTTGAGCCAATATACTCTTGCTACCTTGGATGAATCTTGCTTAAATTAGCCTTAAAAGTCCGTGTACAATTTATGGATATTTACACTTAATTGAACCTTGTGTATAGTAAACTTGTAATAATTTATATAGTAGTATTTTGTTTATAGTTATTTTGGCTATTTCATAAGTTTTAGTTTACAGTCACACTCATCCTTGTGATAGAGGATGGGGTGTGACAAGATCGATCCATAGTTGTTGATTCCCTCTATGGAGCTCATTTGGGTTAGTCTAAGACTCATTATGAGCACAAGTCTGCTTTTGTGTTTTCACCTCCTTAATAGCCATTGTTTTTTTTAGTTGTTCTTTAGCTGCAAAAATAGAGGATGAGCCAAATCTTTCATCTAGCATCTTCTCACTTGGAGAAAAGTTTGTATCTATTAAAACCTATAGAAATAAATTAAAAATCAAACACAATTGATATATCAAACCACAAAAAATCAAAAAACTTATTTAACTACTAAAAACCTTACTAGAAAGGAGGCACTATTAATAACATTTTATAGATCTATTCAAGCAAACAGAAAATGAAGAAAAAAAAAAGGTATATTTGGCCAAAATTATCATAAAAAATCACTCTTTCGTAAGCTTCTCACCCCATGGAAGAAAATGTATATCACTCAATAATTAATTTAATTTATATACAACTTGTACATATAATTTGATTTCACCATGTATTTGGAATTTTGCATTTACTTATTTTCTTAGGCTTGCAACTGATAAGTTATTGAAAAAAACATTTGTCGTTGTTGCTATTAAGTTTTCAAATGCAATATTTTATATATTTTTCAGTTTTATGTTATTCTTGTTTTATTATTCGAACTGCTACAACAAGCTTGATGAACTTTTTTGAGTCTACCCTTTTATTCATTTAGAGATGATTTCATTTGATTCTCATATTTAGTGATTTAGGAATTTAATAATTTAGGTTAAAAAAGGCTATTCATATTTACAATATTACAATTTCTTACTATAGTAAAAGAGTTGATTTATGATTCAATATGGAAGTCTATATGTCATATTTTTTAACAAACGTAAGTGTGCATTTTTTATACGCACTTTCTTACCCTAACTAGAGGTAATATAAATATAAAATAGAAATTCGAAAGGGTAATTGACAACTTTATAAATTAAGGAGTGTAATAAATTAAAATGGAAAAATCTATGGGTGAAAAGGAGCATTTTGCCATAAAAATTATTTATAGATTTTACATTAAAAATAATTAATTAAATAATTTTTTTTGTTATTTAATATGTAATTAAATTTTAATCGAAAATAAATTTTAGTTTCAACTAAAAATATTTAATTAATTAATTATGTATAATTTTAAGAAAATAAAAGTATAAAAAGTAATTTTTATTTAATATTGTATTCATATTTAATATTTTTATAAGTTTTTTAACTTTATTAATTTTATAACTATTTTTGTAATTTTTAGCCTTTGCACATTTCATAAATTAATTATTATAAGATAGTAATAAATAATTTATAAAAATTCTGATTTTGGATGTTGCTAAAATTTTTTTTAGTAATTGTAAGAGAATTTTATCATTTATATTTACATAAATTAACTCATGATCTTTCGTGCTTTTAGAAAATTTTTACTATTTGATTATCCAATCTTCGAGAGTTCAGTTGCTATCATAAATATTAAAATTTCATTTTTAAAATATATTGGAATTTTCATTTTACTATTACATTAGTTGAGTTTTATTTTTTGGACATCATATTTCATCAACCTTAATCCTACAAAGCAGAGTACAAGATGGCAGCCACCATGGATGGAAAAAACACAACCCAAGTGAGAGGAAGGAAAAATAGGATTTGCTTCTCAGTCAGCTATTGAAATAGCAACTCTGTTAGCAAAACAAACTCAAAATAGCTCACAAATGATCTAGTTGCATGAACAACAGCTTGAACTTCCATGGTACTCCTTCGATTGACTTTTACAAAATTTCAGTCAGCAATTTATAGTCCATTACAAAGGGTACTTGGAGCTGATTGCTTGATTTATCCAGCACGTAGTCAACAACCAAACTCGAGCCTCTCCAGCCAAAGCAATAACTTGCGCTAAAAATTTCTATATTCATCCTGTGGCTGCCATTTTCTCTTCATCTCTAAAACTAACAACACTATTGACTCTGGAATTAATTCCAGTAACACTTGGAACTGGAGCAATCCAAATAGAAAAATTACTTTGCAATCATCGAGCTTCTGCTTACCAATTGAGTCGATGAGGAAAGCTTAGCCCTAAATCAAGAGAAGAAACATTTATTCTAGTAAAAAACATAATATATACAAAACATAATAGAGGAAAGAAATTGATCCTAAAAGAAAAAGAACAATGCAATGAACAGTAATTAAGAGAGGAAAATTCTGGAGAAGATGTTTATAGCAGCTTAAAACCTTGGTTAGTTGAGTTTATTTCGTGTACTCTTGCCTTTGACAAATACACTTTGGAAAATTCATTTATTTTATCTAAGCAAAGTCCAAATTCACTTTCCCCATCTCTAATGAAACTGACCGAAGTTAAACGTTAACCTTTTTTTTTAAAAAAATAATATTAATGTAAAGATTCAAAATCCCATTTGTCCACTTATTTTCAGCCTTTTTTTTTTCCTTCAATTAACTATTCACAAGATTTTTTTTGAAAGGAACTAAACATAAGATTAATGTAAAGATTAAAAATTTTCATTTTTATTTAACCTTTTAAAAAATTATTATTGTGAATTTAAGTCAAAATAAAAAGAGAAAATTTAAATAATAAGATTTTTTTCCACAGTGAAAATTCAAAATCAAATAATTAAGAGACGTATAAATTTGATTAAAATCAAAATTTATTAAAATTATAAATGTTTATTAAATTTTTTTTATCAGTTGATGCTCGTGTTGTATGTGAATTAAATTGAGATTTACTGTTGTTTTTTTTAAAAAAATGAACCTATTTTTGCGAAAAAAACATTATATATTTGGTAACAGTATAAATCATATTTTTTTAATTAGATATTTTCCAAATAAAATTAATTTTTTATTGATCATTAAAAATTTTATGAATACGTTTTTTATACAGTAATAGCTTATCAATTAATGTAATTTTATAATTAAATATTAATATTACATTAAATTTGAGTGATAAAAAATATTTTTTATATAATTCACTATTAATTTAACTAGTTAAACTTTTAAGATTTTCAAAATTTATTTATCATACTTATAAAATAAAAAAATACATCATTATTTTATTTATGAGCCATCTGCAGTTAATTGATTAATATATTTGAAAATTAATGTCCGGAACTTCTAGGCTGAACGTCCTGCAAAACACTGAACAGAAGGTAAGGTGAGAGGTGGGGAAAATCCCCACAAACATTCTGATGCCTAAGTTAAAGAATAGGAATCGGGAGGAGGAAAGATAGCTTGAATATGTGTGAATGAGATGTCCCCTTATGAGGGGTATATGGTTCTATATATATATAGCAATACTCAAACCTGGGAGGAATAAGATTTCTTGTGGGTCAGTGAATCATAGTCTTTGTAGGAGAGTGTTCCTTCTTCGGTTAGGATTCCTCTTTGAGGTAGTTCTTTGGATGGATCTATCTTTTCATTTATCCATGTGTTCCTATTTAGGGGCGTAGAGGACCCCTAATTAGGTGGGAACATTCTATATGGTATCAAGAGTCCCCCCCCCGGAGTATGCGGATATTTATGTCCGTTACATCTGAGTAAGATGCAGATGCCTTTATATGGGTGATAAGATGCAAGTGAGCTGAGGTGGCCAACCTTAGTCACAATAAGTAGAGCTTGGTGCCGAGTATTTTGGTTGATCGTCATTGAACCGTAATCTGTGGAACTGGGGTACCTGATGAGTGAGTATGATCAACGCAATAGATTAACCCATCAGTTTTGGAACAAGATGGAACCAGTCATTACTGGATTTGTAGATGCTCGGCACAGGGGCGAGAGGCTTACATGCTTAGAACCTCAGTACTACGGAAACGACCTGAGGGTGCCAGCTTTAGTCACTGGACTTTATGTGAGCGAGACTTAGGTGCTCGGCTCAGGGGCGCGAGGCTTACATGCTCGGAACTTCAGTACTACGGAAGCGACCTGAGGGTGCCAGCTTCAGTCACTGGACTTTGTGTAAACGAGACTTAGATGCTCGGCTCAGGGGCGCGAGGCTTACATGCTTAGAACCTCAGTACTACGGAAGCGACCTGAGGTTACCAGCTTCAGTCACTGGACTTTGTGTAAACAAGACTTAGATGCTCGACTCAGGGGCACGAGGCTTACATGCTTGGAACCTCAGTACTATGAAAGCGACCTGAGGGTGCCAGCTTCAGTCACTAGACTTTGTGTAAACGAGACTTAGATGCTCGACTCAGGGGCATAAGGCTTACATGCTCGAAACCTCAGTACTACGGAAGTGACCTGAGGGTGCCAGCTTCAGTCATTGGACTTTGTGTACGGAATGGGCTGGGAGTGATGCTTGAAATGTCTCCCGATTTGCTTGATGGAGCGGCCCACTCGAAGATGTGGGTGGGCCAACACGGGGTGATTTCATTTCAACTTTTGAGACACGTGATTGATGCGTCATTTTGTGTGTCAGTGAACGAAATGCTCGTACAATCGTCATCGCGACTCTTTGCCTAATGGGTTATTTTATTCCCAATAGGCCCTTGGTGGTCTAGGGATTCCCAATAGGCCCTTGGTGGTCTAGGGAGGAGCGCAGTAATAATGAGGACAGTTAATGGCATGCTTCCAGGTCCTTCCGTGTCTTTATAAATACTGCTGCACTTGCTAACTGACACATTTTGCTTTCTTCGCTCTTTCATTCTATTTTTGCTGTGTTTCTATTGCATCCATTATTTTTATTCCTTCCTGCCATAACTCTCGCTTGAGGTTACCAGGTGATTCTTTTCATCATTTCTTCCTCCCTTTTTTATCATTTTGGTTTTCGTTCCTTTCTTTGCTATGGCTCCCCGGGAAAAGATTAGCTCTGAACTCTTTGTGTCCAACGTAGATAGTGAAATTATCAAGTTTTCCCTGCTGCACTAGTTTTTCTATGGCACTCTTTAGTTCTCTGCAGCCTTCTGTGTTATGGTCGTACTCTCTATGGTACTCGTAGTACTGGCTTCTATCACGAGTAAATCTCCGGCTTGGGTTGATTCTTTTGGCCGATGTAATTTCTACTCCATTCTGCCTGACCCACATGAGGATCCTAAATCGGGAAGTGTTTAGGGGTGTATATCTGTCCGCTTCCCTATCAAATCTATCTGCTGGAGTTTTGAAATTCATTTTTGGGAAGCTTACTCATCTTTGCTTTGGCTGTTCATCCTTGGTCGATGGCTTGTCTTCTTTCTGACGCATCCTCCTATCTTCATCCATCTTTATCATCCGAACCGCTATCGCCATTGCCTTTTAGCTTTCTGAGTCTGGTGCTATTTTTCAAAGCTTCTATGGTGTCACGACCCAAACCAGGGGCCATGACCGACGTTAGGGAACGAGAATTCTTTCGAATCCGGAACCCGTAGCAAGCCTAAAAATAAAATAAAACATGCCAGTAATAATAACAACATCTCTTAATGCAGCGGAAATAAAATCATAATTATCAAAATAATATGCATATCTCATATATATAGATAAATCCTTTGAATACACATCCAGTTCAAACATTCAAAATACATATCCCATATAAATACAATACATCAAACTCATAATTTATTTACAACTACTGCAGTGTCTAGATTATAAAATAAAACTCAATACTCAAATAAGCAGTTTACACAAAGAAGCCGGGGCGGAAGAAATCCGGCGTACAAGCCTGCTACTGAGGTCTGAAGACGATGACTCTCCTGAAAAATAGTCAACGGAGGGGAGTCAGACCTCACTGAGTGAATTACTATAATATATATACATGCATACTAAATGCCAATGCACACAATCAAAAGTATATATATAATATGTATATATATACAAGCAAATACACACATATGCAATAAAATCATTTTATATATTTTTATTGAAAAGCATCGTTTATGAAGGATCAAATAGAACCCCATAATATCGCAACCTCAAAACAGTGTTAGACAACACTCTAGCCATACAGGCTCACTTATTCCAATTATATTCACTTATTCCATTTGGACAGTAGACTGGCCCCGAGACACTAAGTCAACCGAGCTCCAGCAGTCTGACTGTCAGTGTGATTGGCCCCGAGACACTTGGTCAATCGAACTCCAGCAGTCTGACTGTCAGTGTGATTGGCCCCGAGACACTTGGTCAACCGAGCTCCAGCAATCACACTCCCAAATCATATCTCACACATCAAATAATCAAATTCAATCAATATCCACAAGCAGGTTAATAATATAGCCTAAATGCTATAAGCGCACCGGTACGTACTCGGTCCTAGTGCTGCCCACTAGGTAGCACGTTCTATTGATATCCTTCATTAATAAATATAAAACATTCATTCACAAATCAATGATGCATAAATTTAAATAAAATAACAATATAAACCATATATATACTGAAAATATATCAAAAGTAAACCAGGTATATTTCGAGTATATATACGTCAAATAAATCCAATCAAATTACAAAATAAGTTAGAAATGTATTTAAAAACATTTTAAACATAAATGGTTAATAAAGAATGCATATAATTTAATATATACAAAAAATAAACCAAAAGTAAACTAAAAATAAACTTAAATACTGATCACATTATTTATGCATATTTAATCAAAATAAAACATATATTTCTAAAATCATGCATCCTAAGCATATATATATAAAATAGTAACTCACATTTAATGCGCTCCTCGAGATGGATCCGACGGGTCTGGTCCACTAGCTCTCGGTCTCGGCACAACTAAACAAACAAAAATAACATGCATAAGGATAAACCTAACAGAAAATCCTAGAAACTCGATCTAGAATATTAGACACAGAAACAGGATTAGAGTTCGATCGGATATCACGTTTTATGAGAATTCTATCAAAAATTCGGCAGAACCTCCCCTGTAAAACGGACATCTCTCTACTCAAAGAGTAGACCGGCCCTGCAAAGAAACACACTTCGAAAAATAGACACACAATTACAATTACAGCCCCTCGGTCGGATTTCAAACTACAGTCTACCGACCGGGGTCCACAAACACAGAATAATTGTAAAAATACCAAAAATGCCCTTATATCACAGAAATACATTTAATAAGTAGAAATTACATAATTAACCTTAAAACACAGTAAAAACGAATAAAAACTCATTTTATTAGTAAAATCGTATATTATATATATAATTGAAAATAATTCACGAAAAATAGTTTTAATTAGTTAAAAATATTAAATAATTTGTAAAAATCATTTTTATACCTTAAATAACTATTAAAAACAATTTAATTACATTTTTAGTCAATTTAGGATAAAATTACCAAAATACCCCTATATATAAATATACTAAAATTCATTCAAAAATTCACCAAAAATAGTATAATTATCCAAAATTAATTTTCTCCACATATTTATCAATAATATCAATAATTAAACTAAATTAACCAATTAATTTCAATTAAAAACACAATTAACCCTATTTTCCAAAAATTACATAAACCTAAATAATTCAAAATAAATACATAGAAATTCATAAAAATTCCAAATAAATTTCTATAATTCATTTCAACACCTATATTTATCATAAAACACAATTTCATAATTTATTTAATTAATTTCAGAAAATTAGAAAATAATATTAAAATATTCAAAAATACCCAAAAATCAAAATAATCTCCAAAAATTCTAAAAAAATTCACACATGTAGATTAAGCTACTAGAATCAACATTTGTGAAGGAATTTTTCATGAATCAATCAAATTGAAGTTCAAAAAATTCAAGAACCCTAAAATGACCGAATTCGAAAAATTGAAACCTAAGCAAATCAAGACCATTTTAAGTGAAACAAAGCTTGGAATCACACTCACCGGAGCTCAAGGAGAAGAAAGAGACCAACGGTGTCGAAAACGGTGGTCGGAATCGTCGTGAACGACGTTGCTCCCACTTTCGGCTTCTCCGGCCAAAAATGGCTTCCAGACGATACGGCTGCAACAGGCGGCGGGGAAGGCTGAGGAAGGAGGTGGCACGCCGGACGGCACACCAACGGCAAGAAAACGACGGTAGCAGCGGCGGACGGTGATGGGGAACGGTCGGGAGAGAGGACGAAGAAGAATGGCAAAGTTGTAATTAAGTTAAACTTTTTATTTTTGTTTTAATAATAAATATATATATGCATATATATATACTTTATACTATACATTAAAATAATATTAAATTACACACATTAAATATACACCACACACATATAATTTAATATTTTAATAATTTAATACTAAATAAAAATAATTAAATAACAATAAAACTAATAAATAAATAATATAATAATGGGGTAATTAATCAAACCCTAATTAAATAAATAAGTATACATATATACATTATTTAGTATTTAAAAAATATATATGAGTTCATGCAAATTCGTAAATCTATTTAAAATAATTAAATATAAATTATTTACGTGAAAATTTCCCTAAAAATGAAAATCCCGGGAAAATTTTACGTAAGCACTTAAAATAATAATAAACAATTAAAATTAGCTTTAATTAAACAACAAACTAATAAAAAATTCATAAATATATACAAAAATTATTAATGCTGCATATCCCAATGCAGTATTAAAATATTTAAAAACACGGGATATTACATATGGCAACTTCATCAACGAGGTGCTCAATCTGTATAGATGTTTTATTGAAACGGTTAAGGTAACTTCATAGAGATTCGTCAACCTCCTGTAGGCACATTCAGAGGTCGTTGATGTTTTTTGCAGGAGGGATATTGGTGATAAATCTGATATGGAACTGCTTCGCTAGGTCCTCAAAAGAAGTGATAGAATTCTCCGGGAGCTGATGAAACCATTTTTGGGCGTTCTTTGTGAGTGTACTTAGGAAGACTCTACACATGATTCCATCGTTCACATTCTGGAGCAGCATCTTTGTCCGAAAAGCAGATATATGACTAATAGGATCTCCTGTCCCATTGTACTGATCAAGCTGCGGGATTCTGAACTTACTAGGAATCTTCGTTTGAATTATTTTGCTGACAAACGGAGTTCTGCTATCCATCACCCATTCTTCTTCCTTCCTAGGTTTAGTTCGGGCTTTGTTTATTGCTTCCTCAACCTTATGTACTAATTTTGAATCATCAAGAGCTGGGATGGGCGAACTACACTCCCTTTCTGGTGTTTTACCCTTCCCTGTGCTCGTCCCTAGGGCTTGTTGGGGTGCTGCATTATCATTATTTGGAGCCGGTTCAGTATACTCGCTCTGTATTATAGCGCTCAGTTGTTGTTGCATCAAGGTTATTTGTGCCTGAATATTTTTATCATGGCCTCTTTGCTTGCTTGGTCAAGGCCGAGTGTTTGGGTTACTGTGTTTAGGTTTGGAGTGGTTATTGCTGGTGTTTCTAGTAGGCTTGAAAAAGGTATTGAGGGTATTGATCGATGGTGCTACAGCGGAGCGTAATATGGGAGATCTGTGCCCAAGGACGGGTATCTCGGGGTGTTTTTCGGAAGTAAAGGTGCATGATCGGATGTGGCCCCAATAAGCTGCAAGGTGGGCGATGGTATTATTGCTGGGAAAGGGTTTGAAAGGTCAGTCGAGAGGATAGGTGCAGAAGGATTGGTGCCGACCTCAGGAATTTGGGCTGGAGGTGGGCTAGAAGTTATGGTGAAGGTGTCTTTAGCTTAGCAAGTGAATGAATGGCTTTTCCCAAGGAGTTTCCCACAGACGGCGCCACTTGATAACTAATTTCCGGAACTCCTGGGTTGAACGTCATGCAAAGCACTGAATAGAGGGCAAGGTGAGAGGTGGGAGGAATCCCCACAAATACTCCGATGCCTAAGTTAGAGAATAGGAACCGGGAGGAGGAAAGATAGCTTGAATATGTGTGAATGAGATGTCCTCTTATGAGAGGTATATGGTTCTATATATATAGTAATACTCAAACCTGAGAGGAATATGATTCCTTGTGGGTCAGTGAATCATAGTCTCTGTAGGAGAGTGTTCCTTCTTCGGTTAGGATTCCTCTTTGAGGTAGTTCCTTGGACGGATCTGTTTTCTCCTTTGTCTATGTGTTCCTATTTAGAGGGATAGAAGACCCCTAATTAGGTGGGAACATTCTAGATGATATCAATATTATTTTATAAATAGTTTTATTATTAGATATTTATATTATTTCAATATCAAATTATAAATTTGTAATTATATTAATCAATAGAGCATTAGAATATAAAAAATAAAGTCATATACTTTTAAATGATAAAAAAAAAAAATCACAAACACCGAAATATTTTTATCTAATCACACCATACTTTTCTTTTTCCAATTTTCTTCACAACAAATTAGTCAACATATACTAAAATCTAAAATGCAAAGTTTCTATTCACAGTTTGTTGTGAGGGTGAGCAGACCAAGTGTTGCAAATAAATTATTTAGATTGCTCCATCGGGATAAATGGGGTGGTATAGTTATTTTATCGAAGAGTTTTTGAATTCAAAATTTTTTATTATTTTGATTTTATTAATTATTATGTTTGAATTTTAAATAAATTCATTAAATTTTACTGATTGATGAGTATGACCATATTTTACATCTAATGTATCTTCTGTTCTATTAATAATTAACAATTGATAATCATGCAATATTTAAAAAAAGAAAAAATTATAAATTTGATATCTGATTTTTTTTATAATTTTTCTATTTAAATATCTGAACTATTTTTTTATTTGAGTGTTTGAATTTTAAAAATATATATTAATAAGGTGTATTGAGTATATTTTTATACTGACTATGTGCTTAGTTGCTCAAAAGGGATTCACTTTTTTTCTATTATCTTTATCTTTTTTCAAGTGGGGTGAACTGAAAAAAATCGCATATGAGTTGAAAAAAAATGAATTTCATTTAAGTTTATTAAGTATACTATTAATTTAAAATAAATTGAATACATATAATTAATATATTTTTTAAAATTTAAACATTTAAATAAAAAAATTTAAAGGCTCAAATAGAAAAATTATAAAAAACACTATAACAATTAAGAGTCACATGGCTTATATGATAATTTAGAATTGAGATTTGAATTTTTCAATTAAGTAATAGTTTCTTTCAAAAGATGGGATGCACTTGTCTTTCTATTTTACAGTAATTTAATTATCATGTAAAAGAATTTTGTTTAAAAAAAAATTATAATGTGATATAACATAATATTCTTGATTATCACCAACAACAAAAAAACAATAGAAAAGAATTTCTTAGAAGCTTATCCTAATTTTTTTAATAAATTTGTAATATACGACAGCTAACATTTGTTTGGATTTTATTCAATGGAGGTCACAAGGTAGAAAAGAAAAAAATAATACTTTTTTTTTTTTTTTTTGAAAATGATTATATTTCTACTAAGCAAAATAAAAAAATGAAAATTTGTTTGAACTTTTCCATACACCAAAGGCCATTTATAATTAAACAAAGCTTCTAATGCAAATGACCCACAAACACCAAATATCATCCAAAAAAAAAAAGACAATAATTGCCAACAAAAAGAAAAAGACCTTTTTGTCACCTTTACTTTGTGGAACTTTGACATTAACACCAAAATTCAAAACTCCATTGTCAAATCATTTCATATAAATTTTAATGTAGGAACAAATAAAATTTTATGTAAATTTAAATAGTAAAATTTATAATATACATACAAACAACTATTAGTGATTAGATACTTGTAAAGTCAGCCCGCCAATAACCATTCAGCTATGGGCTGTCACTTTTAGGAGGTAAGGGTTCAATTTCTCCATCTTCATGAAAAAAAAAAAAAAAAAATTTATTGTAGCATTATTTCAAATCAAAATTTGAATTCTCTTATCTTCAATTTGTAATAATAATAAAATTTACGATATAGGCACATAAAAATAAAAAATTATAATATATACATATAAAAAATTCATATAAACAAAATTTTTAAATTTATACTGCTCTATAATCTTCATAAATGTATAAGTAGTGTATGAATTTTTTCACTTTTATTATTTTTATGTTTCAATAATTTTTTTTATAATTAGGTATTTAAGCCTATAAATTTTGTTTAAAATGGTGTTTATAACAAGTTTTATATATTAAAATACTTATATACCTTATTGTAAATAATAAATTGATTTAAATACCATTCTTTTGTATTAAATTTTATTTTTTTATTCTAATTATTTCTTAAAATTATTAAAAGCGAGAAACGATTTTTTATTTATTTTATTAAATAGGAAAAATTAGATATTTTTATTTTATTGGTTATAGCGTTTGGATTTAATCTTTTATTCATTAACAATTATTTTATTTTTATTTTTAATTATAATGGATAAACTTATACTTGTATTTAGAAGAATTCTGTGGTTATTTTGATTATAAGATACATAAATATCATAATCTGTAAAATCTTAATACACCATTTTAATTTTTTTTTTACAAATTTAGACAATTGATTATGAAAATATTATTCTATACCAAAATAGTAAAAAGTTCGTCCTAATCATTAACTAATATATATTTTAAATTTTTTATATTTAAAAATAAAAAATACTGTTAGCTGGCCTATAAAAAATTAAAATAAAGTAAAAAAAAAACAGAAGCTGTCATGATGGTAGCTATAAGAATCCAATTTCATCAGGCATCCTCTATTGCCACTATTTCTTGCTCGGGTCGCTTGCTTCATTTTCTTCTTCACAGAAAGATATTTCTTTGGTAAGTCTTTTGTTTTTTTCTCGGTTGAAGCATAGACTTTTTATCAGCTTCCATTATCTTTTTCTTCATTTTTTTTTTTCTGGGTTTTTGCATCATTTCAAGAAATTGAAGGTTGATAAGTTTTGGTTAATTTTTTTTGTGGCTTAAACCTTGGCTATTAAAATCTTGCTTAAACCAATCTGTTCATGGATTAGTTAGCAGTGTTTTCAGCGTTTCTTCTTTACTAATCTAGTAACCAGATGTACTTGGTTATAGTATTACCCTTTTTGGAACTATTTTTTTTTTTGAATATTTTTCTATTTTTGGTAAAATATTGAGTAACCCAGTTCAAAAAGATTTGAGTTTTTGAAGTCATTTGCAGATTTAATGAAATGGGTTTTGGTGTTTCTTTCAGTGCTTGCAATTTGGTGATGTTTACTAAGGTTTTATTTACTGTTTTAGCGTTTTTTAGTTTGTTTATTGCCTCGCACTTTTGATGTTTGTGCAGTGATCTGGTGAGAAATGGCAGAGGATAAGTGGGGAATTTGCAAAGATGTTACTGAAGTAAGTTCCTTTGACTGTTATTTAGATTTTTTTATCTGAATCGTAGTATGAATTGTGATATAAAAATCTTTAAGTTATGGCTTCTTGTGTATCGTTTTGCTTTTGACTTCAATAGCTAGTTGGTAAAACACCATTGGTGTATCTCAATCATGTCGTGGATGGTTGTGTGGCTCGCATTGCTGCCAAGCTAGAGATGATGGAACCCTGTTCAAGTGTTAAAGATAGGTATGGGTCACTTAGCTTCTGTTCTTCATGGAAAGTTTTAGAATTTATTGACTTTTTGGTAGATTTTTCTGCTTAAAAACCATCAGGCTGTATGTCGTTGCACAGTTAGATTCTTGTTTAATAAATCTGAAAATATTTCTGTGCTTTTATATGATTTTCATTGATCATAGATTCAGTATTAGGATTAATTCCCCATAACATGTGACAAGATGAGGGTTTTGAAACATCCATAGTAGCAGTTATTCTTTGATTATTGTTGTTTGCAGGATTGGATACAGTATGATCACAGATGCAGAGGAGAAAGGTCTCATCAAGCCGGGTGAGGTTAGTAGTTGAATCTTTAATTTGTAAAACCATTAGAATCATAAATCTGTGGAGATGTTTAGCTGCCACCCCCTGTAATAGTGTATTCCAGCATCACGGTCAATATCAACTACAATTACAAATAGGTGTCAACTTTATGTCACCAACAGCATTTTTGTTAATTTTGGAGCCTTAACATGGAAGAAGGGGCTTTGATATTTATGTAGTTTTTGTTTTTTAATGCGGAAGAGTGTTCTGATCGAGCCCACAAGTGGTAATACTGGCATAGGACTGGCTTTTATGGCAGCTGCTAAGGGCTACAAGCTCATAATTACAATGCCTGCTTCAATGAGTTTAGAAAGAAGAATGGTTCTCCGTGCTTTTGGAGCTGAGCTGGTTCTCACAGACCCAGCCAGAGGCATGAAAGGGGCTGTGCAGAAGGCAGAAGAAATATTGGCAAAGACACCCAATGCTTATATACTGCAGCAATTTGAAAACCCTGCCAACCCAAAGGTATCATGTTGTTAATCTGTTGCATATTATTTGGCTTGCCATATCAAGAGAGTTTCCATTCAGATTCTTGTTTTCTGGACAGATCCACTATGAGACCACTGGGCCAGAGGTATGGAAAGGCTCAGGTGGGAAAGTTGATTTTTTTGTTTCTGGAATTGGGACTGGGGGTACAGTTACAGGGGCAGGGCAATATCTCAAGGAGCACAACCCCAACATAAAGGTTCACCTTTGTCTTTTGAGATTTACTAATGAACTTTTAAACTCATAATATTATTGGGTCACCGCTTTATTGATTTCTTATGTGGTTTCTGTATTTAGCTTGTTGGGGTAGAACCAGTTGAAAGTGCAGTTTTATCTGGAGGCAAGCCTGGTGAGTCATGATTACTTGATATTTCAAACACTATCTAACTAGGAATAATGTCATGTCTTTTTCTCCAGTTGTTATCATGTCTTATACATAACTGGCAACCACAGTTATTATTTCACACATGAATTTAACATAAAAGTAAAAGTTTGGAACTTACAAAATTCCTTGATGTTGTTGAGAAGGTTGACTTCTTGTTTATTTGGATTGAAAAAATGGGTGAACTGATCATGCAATTGAAACATCATGCCTTTCTGTTTTTTCAATCTGTGAAATGTGCAAAGAAAATGTATAGCAGTCTCTTAATGTCTGAAAGTTTGAAAATTGATTTGTAATTATAAACTATTTCACACTTTTTTTCTTATAGTGAGATTTTTATTAAAGACTTGGATAACTTTTGCCATATTTGGGTCAGTCCCATGTGAATCCTTGAATGGATGAAGCAATTTTTTGATTTATTGTTTCTTTGCTAACTACATCTTGCGTGTTGATAAATATCTAGGTCCACACAAGATCCAGGGAATTGGTGCTGGCTTTATCCCTGGAGTTTTGGATGTCAGCCTACTTGATGAAGTTGTTCAAGTAAGCCTATCATTCTTATTAGGATTGTTTCAGTCAACATGTGAAATTCTAAGGTTCTTTGTTTGGGCAAAAGTTTTGCCATCCTTTTCTATTCCCTGTTTTAATGCATGGAATTATACAATGAGAAAGCTTAATGTTGCGGAACATAAACAGATAAAGTTTGGTTTGAGCTAAAAAAAAAAAGATAAAGTTTGCATAATTCAGTGTTCTACACTTATAGCTGTTCTTTTGTTGTTCAAAAAGTAAGTTTTGATTCCATACGGCTACCCACAATCTCTGTTTTGAATTCAAAAGAAGCAAAAGACAATTATCATTCAAGTCTACTCCTATTTCAGTTTACTTTTAATTTGTCCACAAGGAAATAGGATATTTTGTTTTCATCTATGCATTTATTGGCAGATAAACTAAATATGTTATTGGGGATGTGACAATTTGTATATATATGTATATCACTTTTCAGATATCAAGTGAAGAATCAATTGAAACTGCTAAGCATCTTGCATTGAGAGAAGGGTTGCTGGTAAGCTTACACTAATTAGTGTTCCAACAAGAATCACTATCCCCATATCACTCTCCTATTATATTGCCTTAACATTTAGGATAGTGTTACCATGTTGGCAACTTGTTGATGATTTGTATTGCAGGTAGGGATATCTTCTGGGGCCGCTGCTGCCGCTGCAATTAAGATAGCAAAGAGACCTGAAAATGCTGGAAAACTCATTGTTGTAAGTTGAATTTGATCTTTCTTTTGACATAGATATATCATCGTGTATCAAGCTCAATTTTAGTGGATCGAATAAAATATGTGAAGCACAAGGAGAGCTTTTTTGTTTAAAAAATAGTACTCAATTTTGGTGGTTATCTTATAATATCTCTGCATGTTAAGAGACCAATATAGCCACACCAAACCTTGGACATCCTCAAGCAGTGTAAACTAATCGAGTCTAGAAGTTCAGTGACATAGGTGGTTTTATTGGTTCTAGTTTTACTTTATTTCTTAGTGAAAGACAAATGGAATTGCACATGTGCTGCCTTTTCACAATGCTTTTGTATTAGAGAAAGTTTGTGACCTAACTTTAGCAATTGGCCTTAGATGATAACTTACCATTTTCAAATCTTAAACAGGTGATCTTCCCAAGCTTTGGAGAGCGTTATCTATCATCTGTGCTTTTTGAATCTGTGAAGCGTGAGGCAGAAAGTATGGTTTTTGAGCCTTGAAGTAGAGAACATGTGCCATTAACAGCAACATTGTGTGGATTTTCAATGATTTCCTTCTTCACAGTTTCCTGATAATACATGATGCAAATAATTAAGAGCTTTTCTGCTCTTGTTGTTGTAGTAAGGAAAGCTTGTAGGGTTGACTCAGAACTGTTTCTCAGTGTTGTGAGATCAATAAAATTTTACATCCAAAATGTTTTGAGAAACAAGTCAACTTTGTATCTTTAAGAGTTTGTTTGGTTTAAATGAATGAAATTCATTTGCAAATCCAATTTAATGTGTTTGGTTTAAATGAAAACTTTGTAAAATCAATTTGTAATTTTAATTTTTAAATTGTGTAATTACTTAATATTAAATCTACTCTTATTGATGAAATGTATTTGATTCAAATGAATTTGGAATTTATTTGCAAATGAATTCTATTTAAAATTCATTTGCAAATGAAATAAATTTTTTAATGGAATTGAATCAAACAAGGGTAGAAGTGCTAATTTCATTAAAGCAATGCTGTTTAACTAGGTCCATTGAAGTGTGAATAATTTGAAGATCAGAAGTGTTTCTAGCATCAATTCTAACAAGAACCTTACATCTCACAATTGAATATCATGCAAGCGGATACTGCAGAATTTACAAATTCCATGATAAACTTTCAATTTAATTAATTACTGCAATTAAGGTGAGAATAAAAGAATATAAGAGAAAGTAATAAAATGAACACATATCCCTTTACTGCTTAATTGCAATAAGCCAATTAAGCAAGCAGGATGCTTAAAGTTATAATCCCTGTGATTTCATATAACAACATTTTTATCTTTTTTTTTTTTTTGGTGGATATATGCTGGGCAAGCCCAGTATTTTTATCTTTTCTTTTTGGGGGTTTCCTCAGTTAATAGGCAATACTCAAATGGTATAATCTCAACAATGTTGTAGATGGTTATGCAGCTCATATTGCAACCAAGCTACAGCCTGTGGAACTTTGCTCTAGTGCCAAAAGACAGGCACATCTTAGTTTCTTTAATTCTTGTTTATTATCAATACTCTCTGTTTGCTCATCTCAGTACTCTGATCTTCTGTCTTAGAATTGATACAACTAAAAGTTTGTTACATGCAGGATCACATACGGTGTGATCAAAGATGCAGAAAAAAAGGGCCTGATAACACCTGCAAAAGGTTAAAATCCAATTATTTCTTTATCACTCTTCAACTAGTTATTAAAAGTACTCAATGTTTTGATTTGAATCGACTGAAGAGTGTCTGCGCTGAGGCTACAACTGGTAGCACTAGCATTACATTGATTTTTCATCAGTGCTGCAGCTTCAAGTAGTCTCTAAACAAAAATGGGGACAAAACAATGGTGGACCACACCTACGATATTGATATTTCTGTAACAAAGCATATCATATGTGGTCCCTTTTTTATTATATATATATATTTATATCAAAATGTCATTTCAAGCTCCAATGATTGAGTGAGTGGAACCCCAAAAAGGAAAGAATAATATCTGCTGCTCCAGAATTATGACTTACACTTTTAATTCCCTAACACAAAAGGGAGAGCAAGGGGACGGAAGGAAGATCGAAACCTGCTCTCCACATCTGATGTACACAACATTTGACACTTGCGCTAATCACAGGAACAAAATTATGACTTACACTAGTCAAGAATTATTGGAGGAAAAATATTATAAATTTGCACTTCTGTTACATCATTTATAACATATATATACATAAATCAACATTACGAGTTCCAGGTCTGTTTCCTTTTTTCAATCTGAGGAATCTGAATCTTTTTTATGTGACTATCTGTTCAGCTACCAATTTTTTGTGTGCTTCAACCTTCAAGTAATATTGGGTTGTTGTCACCTGTTTCTATAGTTGTGTTTCTTGGTTTGTTCTGATTTAGTGTAGCATCTTGCAGCAGTAGCTTCATTTGTTTTTTCTCTTGCATATATCTTTCAATCAAGAAAGATGTCACTGAAGTATACTTGTTTTATATGTTTTCATGAACGATTACATTAGTCTTGAAAGCAACAACAATCTTGGTCATTATGTTGAGCATTTTTGCAGTTAATAGGCAATAGACCTGTGGTGTATCTCAACAACATCTTGGAAGGTTGTGAAGCTCGAATTGCTACCAAACTTGAATCCATGGAACCTTGCTTTAGCATCAAAGATAGGTAACTAGAGAACTTGCATTGTACATGTAATATCCCGAGTTTTTAAATATTTTTATATTGCATCGAGATATGCAGTGTTAATAATTTTGTATATAATTATGATATTTCTACGAGTTTGTTATTTAATTAAAACTAATTTTAATTGTTTATATTATTTTAAGTACCTTACGTAAAATTTTTCTGGGAATTGTATTTTCGAAAAAATTGACACGTAAATAGTTTAATAGTAATTATTTTAAATAGATTTACATATTTACATGAGTCCATGCATTATTTCAATTTTCATATTAAAATACATATATATACATGCATATACATTCATATATTTAATAATTTTAGGGTTTAGTAATTGTTTTAATTATGTATGTATATATTATATAGTTGTTAATTTAATTAACACATGTATATGTATAAATATTAATTATTTTTTTTTAAAATTGTGTGGTGTAGAATTTTTAAATATAAAATTATTATATTAAAGTATAGATTATTAAAGTTAAAGATACATATATATATACATATATATATATATACATAGTTTGTCAAAATTACAATTCATACCCCTCCTCTTCCTTCTTCTTCCTCCCGACGCCATCTCCTCACCATCCCGCTGCAACTCCAGCCGACTACTGTCGGTGTGCCTCCTGGACGTCTACCCTCTTCCTCCAGCAGCTCCGCCACTCCCTTTCACCCTCTCCGGTGCCGATGAAGCCAAGAAACCTGTTTTGACCAAAAGTTGCTTCTTCCTCCACACCTCACGTTTCTGGCCACCAAAACCTATCATTCCGGTGCCGTTGAACTCCTCAAACACTATAGAAGAAAATTCTAAGCTTCCTTTAAGCTTAAAACTCGATTCGGTAAGGTTTTTGTCAATTTTTCAAATTCGGCCTACTTGAGTTTTTGATTTTTTTTAGCTTCAATTTGATTGATTCATGAAAACTTTCTTCACAAACTTTGATCCTAGTAGCTTAATCTTCATGTGGGAATTTTTGTAGAATTTTTGGGTATTTTTGACTATTTTATTAATATTTTCTAATTTTTGAAAATTAATTAATTAAATTATGAAATTGTGTTTTATGGTAAATATAGGTGTTGAAATGAATTATAGGAATTTATTTGTAATTTTTATGAATTTTTATGTATTTATTTTGAATTTATTTAGTTTATGTAATTTTGATAAATAGGGTTAATTATGTGTTTAATTGAAATTAATTGGTTAATTGAGTATATTTATTTATATTATTGAAATATATGTTGAGAAAATTAATTTTGTGCAATTATATTATTTTTGGTGAATTTTTGGATTAATTTTAGTATATTTATATATATAGGGGTATTTTGGTAATTTTATACTAAATTGGCTAAAAATGTAATTAAATTGGTTTTAATAGTTATTTAGGATATAAAAATGATTTCTACAAATTATTTAGTATTTTTAACTAATTAAAACTATTTTTTGTAAATTATTTTCAAATTATATATAATATACGATTTTTCTAATAAAATGAGTTTTCATCGGTTTTTACTGTGTTTTAGGGTTAATTACATAATTTGGATTTATAAAAATGTATTTTTATTATATAAGGGTATTTTTGATATTTTGTAAATATTCCGTGAATTGTGGACCTCGGTCGGTGATTTGTAGTCTGGAGTCCGACCAAGGGATTGTGGTTGTGAATTCTGTATTTATTTTCAAAGTATGTTTTTTTGCAGGGCCGGCTCTACTTTTTGAGTAGAGAGATGTCCGTTTTACAGGGGAGGTTCTGCCGAATTTTCGGTAGAATTCCCGTAAAACGTGATATCCGGTCGAATTCCTATTTTAATTCTGTGTCTAGTAATCTAGATCGAGTCTTTAGAACTTCTGTTAGATTTATTCTGATTCCTGTCATTATTTGTTTGTTTAGTTGCGCTGAGACCGATGCCTAGTGGACCAGGCCCATCAAACCCATCTTGAGGAGCGCAATAATTGTGAGTTGCTATTATATATATATATATGCTCTAGGGTGCATGATTTTAGAAATATACGTTTTATTTTGATTAAATATGCATAATAGTTTAATTAGTACTTAAGTTTAATTTCAGTTTACTTTTGGTTTATTTTCGGTATATCTTAAACTATATGCATGTTTTATTAATAAATTATGTTTAAAATATTTTTGAATATATTTATAGTTTATTTTGTAAATTAATCGGATTTATTTGACATATATATACTCGAAATATACCTGGTTTACTTTTGGTATATTTCTAGTATATATATGGTTTATGTTGCTGTTTATTTTAAATTCATGCATCATTTATTTCTATGAATATATGTTTTATATTTTAATGAAGGATATAAATAGAACGTGCTACCTAGTGGGCAGCACTAGGACCAAGTACGTATCGGTACGCTGATAGCATTTAGGCTATAATACTAACCTAATTGTGGATGTTGATTATATTAATTCGATTTGATATCTGATGTGAGATACGATTTGGGAGTGTGATTGCTGGAGCTCGGTTGACCAAGTGTCTCGAGGCCAATCACACTGACAGTCAGACTGTTGGAGCTCGGTTGACGTAGTGTCTCGGGGCCAGTCTATTGTCCAAATGGAACAAGTGAATATATTTGGAATAAGTGAGCCTGTATGGCTAGAGTGTTGTCTAACACTGTTTTGAGGTTACGATTTTCTAGGGTTCTATTTGATCCTTCATAACCAGTGGTTTTCAGATAAAATATATAAAAATGATTTTATTGCATCTGTGTGTATTTGCCTGTATATATATTTATTATATACACTATTGACTGTGTGCATTGTCATATAGTATGCATGTATATATATTATAGTAATTCACTCAGTGAGGTCTGACTCCCCTCCGTTGACTATTTTTTTCAGGAGAGTCATCGTCCTCAGACCTTAGTAGCAGACCCTTACGCCGAATTTCTTCCGCTCCGGCTTCTTTATGTAAACTGCTTACCTGACTTATATTTTTATAATCTAGACACTGCAGTAGTTATGGTCGATTATGAGATTGTTGTATTATATTTATATGAGATATGTACTTTAAATATTTGAACTGGACTTGTATTAAAATTTTATTTATATATATGAGATGAGTTGTTGATTTAAATCCCGTGGTGGATTATTATTTTGCAATATTGATGATTTTATTTCCGCTGTAAATTATATTATTATTATTATTATTGTATGTTTTATTTTATTTTAGGTTTGCTACGGGTTCCGGATTCGAAATAATTTTCGTTCCCTAGCGCCGGTCATAGCCTCTGTTTTGGGTCGTGACGGTACAAATCTTTTACTTTTTCTTGTAATATATATGTTCCTCTTGCCAATTTGCTGATTTTCACTTCTTGTTTTTTTCTTTTTAAATCTATGACATTTAGGCTTGCTTACAGTATGATCCAAGATGCAGAAGATAAGGGCCTGATTATACCAGGGAAGGTTTGTAATTGATAATGATATTAGGCCTATATTATACCTTTCATGAAGTATGGAAGATTAATTAACAATGTTGTTGTTTCTGGTGATTTGTTGGTCTGAAATCGGCTAAGGAGTGTCCTCATTGAGCTTACTAGTGGTATTACTGGGATTTCAATGGCATCCGTTGGAGCAGCAAAAGGTTACAAGACTATTGTTTGTTAGAGAATTGTAACAAAAAATCTTGAAAAAGTCTGCTCCAAGGCGTGTATGTTGTAGTGTATAATTTGCCTTTAGGATACAATGAAGTTCGGTGTTTGTAATGGTATTTTTATGCACAATTGTTTTATGATAGGAAGTTAATTCCTATAGAAAACTAGCTTTCTATTTATATAAGATTAATGAGGGGTTACAATTTGGTAGTAGATATGTCTATTTGAATAAGTAGACATGTTTCTTGACAATAGTCATGTCTTTTTGTTAAAAGGATATGACTATATGTGACTATTTTGAAAATATCTAACAATCCTCCACCATTTTCAAAATATAACCAAAATATTCATCTAATAATAATTCTGTAAATTATGTGCATAAATAATGGTATTTTACGATTTCAACTAATACTTAGTGCAAGTTCAATACAACAAATCTGAATATATGGTAAATTAAACTTTGAACCAATTATCCTTATTAATAAGTTTTAGAACATTCCACACACATAATTTAATACCCCATTACAATTACACATATAAATGACATATTAAAGGCCTTGTGTTTGTATCCTTCGTAAGTGCATAGAGCCAAGCCCTTAAACTCCTTGAAGTGGCCACACTTCACACTTATATAGGTGGATCTATTAGAAGTACCCCTATAATTTGATACTTTGACAGCACGTCCATAGATCCATTAAGAGATTTAACTCATCCTTCCTTTCCAGCAGTTTTCAAGCACTATTAACCTCAGGATGTAATAGAAATTTAACATAGTGCTTACAATTACTCTATTGATGTACTTTGACTCTTTGAACTTAAGACTTGGCATAATACCAAGCATTATAGTTGAGGTTCCATCAATGGTGATTTGACAAAATGGGCTTGAAAACCAATTCTCTTGACGTTTTATTTACCCTATCTTTTGGCAATGCCTTTGTTAGTAAATCAGCAAAATTTTGACTTAATCGCATATAATCTATTGTGAACACACCATTAAAGAATAAATCTCTAACACAACTATGTCTAAGTCCAATGTGTTTTGACTTCCCATTATGTACATGACTATAAGCTTTTGATAGTGTTGCTTCATTATCACAATAAATAGATATTGGTGCAACTGACTTTGGCCATACAGGTATTTATATAGCAAATCACATAGCCATTCTACTTCTTTACTTATGAAAGCTAATGCTATAAATTCAAAAGCCATAGTGGAGTTTGTCATGCATGTCTGTTTCTTAGAACCCCAAGATACTACATTACCTCTAAGTATAAATACCCACCCACTAGTGCTAGCATGATCTTCATGATTAGTAATCCAACTTGCATATGAATATCCTTTTAATATTGAAGAATAAATACCATAGTTTATACCATAACTCATGGTTTTCTTTAAATACTTTAATACTCTAGTGATAGCATGCCAATGCAAGTTACTTGGATTACTCATGTATTTACTTAGCTTTTCAACTGCAAATGCTATATTAGGTTTAGTACAAGTTATGACATATATAAGACAACCTATCACTTTGGCATATTATAACTGTGATAGTGGTTCTCCCTTATTTTTTTTATTAACTTGATGCTAGGATCAAAAGGAGTAGAGGTGGGATTACAAATTGAATGATTGAATTTCATGAGAACTTTCTCAATAGAATGAGATTGAGTATGAGTTATGCCATCCTTGTTTCTTAAGAATCTAATCCCAAAAATAACATTTGCCTCTCCCATATCTTTCATGGCGAAATTATTTAATAAGAAATTTTTGGTATCCTTAACTTGTTTTAAGTTTGTACAAAAAATCAACATGTCATCAACATAAAGACATATTATAACACCATCATCACCATAAAACTTGCTATAAACACATTTATCATATTGATTAATTTTAAAGCCTTTAGCAAATACTATTTGGTCAAATTTCTAATGTCATTTTTTGGTGTTTGTTTTAGTCCATATAAAGACTTAACAAGTTTGCACACTTTTGATTTAGTTTTTTTTTAAATTTTTCTGTAAGGGAGGTAATTTATTAATAATGTTAGACATAATAATATACTCATCAGTATGTATATTCTGCTATGTAAAATTATTAAGAATTTCTAATCTATGAAATTGTTCCATAATTGGCTTAGAACCATGAATTATAATTATTAAAATGAGAGACAATGAATTTCTTACTTGTGGCTTCCTCTTGCATGTACTTACTTTCCAATCTCTCCCAAAGTTCTTTTGCAGTAGGCACATAGTTGTGGATGTCAAAAAGTGAATCACTCATTGTATTTAAAATGTGTCCTTTACATATCTTATCATCGGTGTTCCATTTTTACCTCTTCCTTGATTCTGCAAGAGTCTTATTATCTTTCTCTTTTGGCCTTGGTGTATTTAAAATATATACTATTTATAGAAAAACTAATAGAAAATGCACACTATCTTTTGCCATCTCATAAAATTTCCACCATCAAAACGATCTAATTTCACTATACTAGTTGCTAATTCTTTGAGTGTTGCCATGGATATAGATTTCTACAAGAGAAATATTGCCTTTAGATTGTTAGAGAATTATACCAAAAAATCTACTCCAAGGCGTGTATGAATCCCAAGTTCCTAAATGCAATATTTGTAGTGTATAATTTGCCTCCAGGATACGATGAATCTTGGTGTTTGTAATGGCATTGTTATGCAGAATTATTTTATGATAGGAAGTTAATTCTTGTAGAAAACTAACTTTCTATTTATATAAAATTAATAAGGGTTTACAATTTGGTAATAGACATGTCTATTTGAATAAGAAGACATGTTTTTTGAAAATAGTCATGTGTTTTTATTAAAAGATATGACTACATGTTTCTTGGCAATAGTCATATCTTTTTGTTAAAGGATACGACTATATGTGACTATTTTGAAAATGTTTAACATTGTTGTGATGCGGGCTTCAAAGACCATTGAAAGAAGAATTGTGCTGAGAGCTTTAGAAGCTGAGGTTCACTTGATAGATCTAGAAAAAGGTGTTCCTAATAAGGCCATAAAGATTCTCAATAGTACACCCAATGGCTAGATGCTTGATCAATTTAAAAACCATGTCAATATAAAAGTGTTGTATATATATATTATGCCATGATAGGGATCAGTATATAGAAAGAATTCAAGATTTTTTTAATTTTTTTTATGCAGGTTCATTATGAAACCACTAGCCCAGAGATTTGGAAAGATTTAGGAGGTAAAATTGATGTTTTGGTTGCTGTGATTGACACTGGAGGTACCGTAACTGGTGTAGGGTAATATCTGAAGGAGGAAAACCTAGAAATTAAGGTATTATTTTTGGATTATGTTTTATATTATGTGTTTTTGAGTTGTTATCCTTTGAAGGTGTTACTTTCTATTTGTTGTTGCACTAGGTTTATGGTATTGAACCTGCAGAAAATGCCATCTTGAATGGTGGGAAATCGGATAAAGTTTTGTGCTTTGCAATTAGTTTCAAAATTTAAAATAATAGCATAAGTAAAGATTTTACAAATACTACTATTTGTGATTCTATCATCGTTGATGAAGTGGATGCATTATTGCTTTCTATGGGTGTGGAAGGTGAGCATATGATTGATGGACTAGGTGCTGACATTTTACCTCGTCTTTTGGATGTTGACTTGCTTGATGAAGTTATTCAAGTAAGTATATATATAAAATAGCCTGATAATTTTCATTTGCCTTTTTTTGGATAGTTTTGATGGTGCTTGGTGCTACATATGTAAGGTTTCAAGCGAGGAAGCAACTGAAATTGCTAAACAACTAGCTATAAAAGAAGGTTTATTATTGTGGTGCTTATAACTAGACTAGTTAATATTGAGATTACTTAATATTAGCTGCATCCCACAACATAACACAACTGGGAATATCTTCCGGTACTGCAACTGCTGCTGCTATAAGGTTGGCAAGGAGACTAGAAAATGCTGGAAAACTCATAGTAGTAAGTCTCATTTTTTAATCATATATACTATATATATTTGAAGCAATTAATCCTAATATGCATATGCCTTGAGACTGAGATCAGATATCATATGCTTAGTATGTGGCAGGTGGTTGTAGCCAGTGCAGGGGAGCATTATCTATCAGCAAAGTTGTTCAAGTCATTTAGACATGAAGCAGAAACCATGAGCTTTGATTAGCATAATCAAATAACAGGATTGATTGTGATTGCTTAATTAATTAACATTGTATCATAAGCTCTGATATAGGTCTATTTTAGGAGAGGTGGTTATATATATATATAACTTACTGCAACTTGTGATTTGTTGATACATTTTTCAAAGTCCTGTGTAATCAATCTATAATGGAGTTTTCTTTTTGTTTTTGCTCTTTTACATGTCGACAATGCTTTCAACAACTCAAAAATAACAAAAAAGTAAGAATAAAATATAAAAAGGAGTAAAAAGATAATTGTCCATGGCTTCAGTGTCAGTCACCAGTGCCGATGGAGGAACCAACAAACTATTAATTGCCTTTATAGGATTTTGATATTTCAGATGGAGGGGGGATGGGACATCGATGGTTTGGTTAAACAACTCTACATTTAAAAAATGTAACAAATTGTCTCATCCATCTTAAACTCAGTGGCTCTATATGATGAAAATGTGCCAACGTTATACATTATACATCGCCGAAAAGAATGGTGTAGAACACGTCATCCAATTGGAATACGTGTAATAGTCCACGTAGACGAAAGCGTAATATGGTGGTAGCCACCTCACCCATAGACAACGTGGCCCTACCACGTCATTCAAAGGTCATATGTGCCACATGCCACATCAATATAGCTACAAATGTGGCTTAAGTCATGTCATCACGTTGTACTTATAAGCACCTAATTTTACAATGCAATTGTGCATAGTGTGATGAAAGCCCCTATAATGAAAAATTAATCGAGAAATTGATCTCTAATGCTGAAATTTGATTTCAAGGACTAAATTGTAGTGTTTTTGGACTTAATTGAAAAATCTTGATTCTAGAAATATATTTTTTTAAAATTTTTAATTTTTTGGGACTACTGAGTAAATTGCCAGTCGACGTTTAGCTAATGCCGACCAGCATTGGCCTAATGCCAATTGACATTAGCCAAATGTCGATCGGCATTGGCTTAATGCCAATCGACATTACTGGACATTCGTATTTTTTTTAATATTTTTTGTCATTTTTTAGTGTTTTCTTATTTTCTGATTGGTCCAAAATTAATTTATTTTAATAAAAAAACTAATTTTAATATTTTTTGTGTACAGTACGTGTCCATTACATGTATTTTCTCTTTCAAAAATCCTTTTATCTTGATTTTTTATTTTGAAAAAAATAGAACTCTTTTATCCTGCCTCTCCTGTGATCACGCAAAAGGTTAGCAGTGCTATGATCACGTGAGAGTTGTTAGCTGAGGATAAAAGGAAAGGAAAGTGACAAAAAGAGGGGTTTAGTGCTGGAGAGGCTAGGGTTTTGAAAAAAGTTTGAGAGAAAAAGCAAAGAAGAATTAAAATAGAAAAAAAAACTTTTCGATTGCAGATTTCAAAAAAACCTTTTCAAAAGGAAGAAAAATACGTTCTTTATGTTTTTTTAAGTCCAGAAAATTATGAAGAAAAGAGTAGAGTCAATCTCAAAACTGTAACAATCCTAATCTAAGGGGCATTCAAATAATATTTGCACAACATTTTTCATCTTTATTCCCTTATTTCTTTCTTTCTTTGATTTAATTCTTTCTTTTTTTATTTTCTTATTTAATCAGTACTAATCTGTTTCTTTTGTTTCTCCATTTTATTTTTATTTTAATTTTGGCTTGAGATGGGTATAACTGGAATGACTATGTGAGGGCAAATGAATAGACAGAAGATCCATAGAATGCCATGGATTAGAACCTGTAACATTTTAACATAGGTTTTTAGGGTTCTACTTTTTATTTTATTTATTTTTATTGGGTTTGTATATAATTTCCTATTTATTGTATTCATGTAAGAATTGTAATAACCCCAATAGTGGGAATAGTAATTATTTGCTTTTGTATTCTTAAAATTAATTAGTAATTAGGGTTTCACTTGGTAAAACCTGATAAAATCAATGATGACAATGGATTAATTTTAGAATTACATGAAATTGAATTAGGGTTTCTTAGGAAAATCATGTAAAAATTGTTGTTTTGATTTACTTTTGGTATATTTGTTGAATTTGGTTTTTTTTTTTTTTTTTTCACGTCTTTTGGCTTATGGGTTTAATTTAATTAAAACTAATGTAGGCCCATTTTAGGTTAATTAGATTTAGGCCCATTTTAATTAATAAAATCAATTTAGATTTAGCTCAGTCCATTTAATTTTATTATTTTTAAAATAAATAGATTTAGGCCCATTTTTTCATTTAAATTAAAATCAGGTTAGAATTAGACCCACTAATTAATTCATTTCTTTAAAATTTTATAGACTTAAGTCCATTTCCTTGGATAAGTTAAAATAAATAGACCTGGGTTCACTAAAATTGATAAAATTGTAGGTTCTTTATTAGCCTACTTCACTTGTAAATAAAATATAGAATTAGCTAACTTCTAAATAAAATTAACCTAGATTAGACTTAGGGACGTTGTTGCCTTTTGTATGCATTTTTTATATGTAATTTTATGACCTGTTGCCTTTTTGGGTTAGATGGATGTTTAATTCAGGTTTAAATAAAATTTCATGTAATTAGAGAATAAAATAGTAATTCATAAAGTAATTCTAAATGAATACAAGACTGAAAAAAGTTAGTATTCCGTTCCTAGAATTTTCTGATTGTGGTGCTAGCTTTCTTTTAGAGAATCGAGTACCACCTTTCAATTTGTCCTAGTTATTACCCTGGGTGGTGACTCCTTATCTCCACGCCATTGCTTTGTGACAATGGTTAATGTGTTCTCTAAGACCCTGAGCCTAAACAATGTTGCAGTTGCTAAAATCTTGGACGCGCGCTAAACCTCGTTGTCTACAGTGGCGACTCCACTGGGGATAAGAGATACTGATTCTACTTGTGTTCTTTAGAGTTATTTTATTAATTCTCATTTTATTCTTGCATTCATTATGCATGTCCCTATTAAACCAATGACATTGGTTTATGATTCCATAATTCCACTAGCTTCATGGATTTGTAAATTGGCTAATTATCACTCTTAGCCTTAACTAGGTTCAAGAGAGATTACCGGGCTCATCTAACCAGAGTCTGTAACCCAAGTCCTAAAAGGGGGTAGTCTTCTCTCGAGTTTGTAAAGGATGATGGGCCCCTCTGACCTTGGCCTGTAACTCAAGTGTTAAAGGAGGGCATCTTACTAAGGGAACCTTGACCTTTTTACCAGACCCTAACCATATATAATAGCTTAGTCACTTCCCCTAGGATATACAAAAAATTACTTGTATGATTTTTACCATGAGGTATTTCTATTTATAAAAGCTCATGCCCATACTTTTGAAACCCCTTAGGGTAATAAAGATTGGGCTAGACCTTTATACTTAGAAATGTTATTTCTCTGCTTATTGCCATAAGGTATTTCTATTTATAAAAGTTTAGGCCCATACTTTTGAAGCCCCTTGGGGTAATAAAGATTAGGCTAGAACTTAATACCTAGAAATAATGTTTCTATACTTTACTGCTTTAAGAGAGATTTGGCATGCGTGTTGGTCCCTAATATCCCCCATTGATATTAAGACCAAGATAAAAAATCCTAGGACAAGAGACTCGCCATTGAATACGTGTGTAGGAGGAATAAGGTTGAAAGGATGTATGTTGTACACTTAATTGATACTTGCTACTTATTACTTATTGCATAGCACGTGCATCACGCATACATGCATCTCATTCATCATACTAACACCTTACTTTACAGCCATTATAGATACACCGGGGTCTTCTCATATTTAGTGATAGAAAGGTAGCAGACTAAGAAGAATGAGTCAGAGCTTTTAAAACTTAGTAAAGGAAATACTGAACAGATTGGATAGACTAGAAAAAAGCCCTATCAACCCACTTTACATGGAAGCTGAACCAACTTCACCCAGATATGAACAAATGGAACAACAGTAAGGGAACTGGACCTCATAAGACATCAAAGGAGCTCTGATGGATGACATGAGGGTTGTGATGCAAGATGAGCTAAGACAAGCACTATTTGGACTGATACAACCTACTGTTGTCATACCACCACCTACAATTGAATAACTACCTACTATTACTGCTATCCCACTAGCTACGGATGCTCCACAGGTTGCCAACAATGCTGGGGGGCAACCTGTTACTAGAAACCTACATGTTATTGATGTGAAGCTTGAGGATGTTGAGAACTACATGATAAAAAAGACAAAAAGAGATTCATTTAAGTTGGTATAAGACCATGAGTCCAAATAGATGCAAGCGCTGACCCAGAAAATGTCCAAAATGGAAGAGCTACTTAGAGGACAAGGTATGGGATATTAGGGTTGGCAATTCGTGTCAGTGGATAAAAAATGGGTCGTGTTAAGACACGATAATAACACAAATATGGCTAACCCGAACACGGGTTGTGTCGAGACACAATAATAACATAAATATGGCTAACCCGAGCATGACCTATTTAACTAATCGTGTCAAACCTATAAACCTAAACACGGATACATTTAATTAATGGGTTACACGACACGACATGTTTAACATACACAGGTTTAAATGTGTTAAGACAAGTTTAACATGGACACGTTTTGACACGGATACGTTTTGACACGTTTAACACGGATATGTTTTGACACGTTTTGACATGTTTAACACATTTAATACCAAATTACAAAATAAAAAAAATAATTAAGCATAAAAATCCTAAATAATAATTTGATTTTAAACATCCATACAAATTCTAAATATCATTACATGTCACGACCCAAAATAGGGGCCATGACCAGCGCTAGGGAACGGGAATTCTTTCGAATCCGGAATCCGTAGCAAGCCTAAAATAAAATAAAATAAAACAGGCAATAGTAATAATAACAACACCATTAAGAAAATACTATGCAGCGGAATAAAATCATAAATGTCAAAATAATAATTCCGTCAAACGAAATTAAATCGAATGCTCATCTCATATATAAATAAATCCTTTAATACAAGTTTAAGTTCAAATTCTTAAAATACATAACTCACAATTTATTTACAACTACTGCAGTGTCTAGATTATAAAAATAAAACTCAAGTGAGCAATTTACATAAAGAAGCCGGGGTGGAAGAAATCCGGCGTACAAGCCTGCTACTGAGGTCTGACGAAGAAGACTCTCCTGAAAAATGGTCAACAAAGGGGAGTCAGACCTCACTGAGTGAATTACTATAGTATATATACATGCATACTAAATGAAAATGCACACAATCAAAAGTATATATAATATGTATGTATACAAGCAAATACACACATATGCAATAAAATCATTTTGTATATTTTTATTGAAAATCACTGTTTATGAAGGATTAAATAGAACCCTAGAAAATTGCAACCTCATACAGTGTTAGACAACACTCTAGCCATACTGGCTCACTTATTCTAAATATATTCACTTATTCCATTTAGATAATAGATTGGCCCCGAGACACTAAGTCGATTGAGCTCCAGCAGTCTGACTGTCAGTGTGATTGGCCCCGAGACACTTGGTCAACCGAGCTCCAGCAAGCACACTCCTAATTCATATCTCACACATCAAATAATCATATCCAATCAATGTCCACAAATGGTTAGTAATATAGCCTAAATGCTATAAGCGTACCGGTACGTACTCGGTCATAGTGCTGCCCACTAGGTAGCACGTTCTATTGATATCCTTCATTAAAATATAAAGCATACATTCATAAAATTAAATGATGCATGAATTTAAATATAATAACAACAATAACCATATATATACTAGAAATATACCAAAAGTAAACCAGGTATATTTCGAGTATATATACGTTAAATAAATCCAATTAAATTACAAAATAAACTAGAAATGTATTTGAAAACATTTTAAACATAATTCGTTAATAAAACATGAATATAGTTTAAAATATACCGAAAATAAACTAAAGATAAACCAAAATAAACTTAAGTACTAATTGAATTATTTATGCATAATTAATCAAAATAAAACATACATTTCTAAATCATGCACCCTAAAGCATATATATATATAATAGTAACTCACACTCAGTGCGCTCCTCGAGATGGGTCTGGTCCACTAGGCCTCGGTCTCGGCGCAACTAAACAAAAAAAATAATAGACATTAGAATAAACCTAACAAAAAATCCTAGAAACTCGATCTAGAATATTGGACACAGAATCAAAATTAGGGTTTGACCGGACATCACGTTTTACGAGAATTCTATCAAAAATCCGACAGAACCTCCCCTGTAAAACAGACATCTCTCTACTCAAAGAGTAGAGCCGGCCCTGCAAAGAAACACACTTCGAAAAATAGACACAGAAACACATCCACAACCCCTCGGTCGGACTCCAAACTATAGTTTACCGACCAGGATCCACAATTCACAGAATAATATAAAAAATACCATAAATACCCTTATATCATAGAAATATATTTAATAAGTAGAAATTACGTAATTAACCCTAAAACACATTAAAAACCGATAAAAACTCATTTTATTAGAAAAATCGTATATTATATATATAATTGAAAATAATTTACGAAAAATAGTTTTAATTAGTCAAAAATACTAAATAATTTGTAGAAATCATTTTTATACCCTAAATAGCTATTAAAACCAATTTAATTACATTTTTAGTCAATTTAGGGTAAAATTACCAAAATACCCCTATATATATAAATATACTAAAATTAATCCAAAAATTCACCAAAAATAATATAATTGCACAAAATTAATTTTCTCAACATTTTTATCAATAATATCAATAAATAAACTCAATTAACTAGTTAATTTCAATTAAACACACAATTAACCCTATTTTTCAAAAATTACATAAATTAAATAAATTCAAAATAAATACATAGAAATTCATAAAAATTCCAAATAAATTTCTATAATTAATTTCAACACCTATATTTATCATAAAACACAATTTTATAATTTATTTAATTAATTTTCGAAAATTAGAAAATAATAATAAAATATTCAAAAATACCCAAAAATCAAAATAATTTCCAAAAATTATAAAAAAATTCACACATGTATATTAAGCTAAGGGGAACAACATTTGTGAAGGAATTTTCCATGAATCAATCAATTCGAAGTTCAAAAAAAATCAAGAAGCTAAAATGGCCGAATTAAAGATTTAGCTCAAACCTCAACAACCACTTGTTTTCTGGTAAAAGGAGCTTAGAATAGGGACCACCAGAGCTCAAGGAGTCAATGAAGGCCGGTGATGCACGAAATGGTGGTCGACGACGAAGAGCTTCACTTCCTGCCACTGCAAAGTCTGAGCGTTCCAGCGAGCTTCCGGTGACTTGATCACGTCGGAGAGGAAGAGGAAGGAAGGGGAAGGAGGTTGGCGGCAGCTGATGGCGGCGAAGGGCGGTTCGGCGTGCCAAAACGGGAGGCGCAGTGAGGGTAGGGCGTCGGGAGAGAAGAAGAAAGAGGGAGGGGCAGAATTATAATTTGCCAAAACTTGATTTTTTGATAAATATTGCATATGTATAGGTATGTATCTATATATATACTTTATATTATTTTAATATATAATATGATATAGACAATAAATATTCACTACACACATAATTTAATATTTTAATAATTTATACACTAAAAATAATTTATAATATTAAAACTAATTAATAAATAAATAAATAAATAAAATTAGGGTAAGTAGTTAAACCCTAGTTTAAATAATAAATACACATATACAGTTTATTTAGTACTTTAAAAATATATATGAGTTCATGCAAATGTGTAAAATTGTTTAAAATAATTAATATTAAATTATTTACGTATCAATTTTCCCAAAAATGCAAGTCCCGAGAAAATTTTACGTAAAGTACTTAAAATAATATAAAACAATTAAAATTAGCTTTAATTAGATAACAAACTCATAAAATATTAACATTATATACGAAAATTATTAACACTGTATATCCCGATGTAATATAAAAATATTTAAAAATACGGGATATTGCATTACAATATTTTAAACTTCATATAAAATGTTAAATTATTCTACAACATATAAAATAACAATGATAATTTTTCTTCAAGTTCATAATTCCTATTTTCTTTAACATCTTGATCCTTCCACCTACATATATACATAAATGTGTTAATTTGCACATTATTTTCAAGTAAAATAATAAAATACAACTATGATATATTCATATCATTAGGTAAAGAAACCAACATTTATGCATAACAAAAATAATTTAAAACCATCTTAATATTACAAAATATAAAGTGAAAAATATAAAAATACTCACACTTACTCCTTAAATTGTGCCAATAGCTTCCCTGACAGCACCTATAAAGAAGAAGTTGTAAACAAGTTTGTTAAATGGCTATATTATTAATACCAAAAAAATTTATAATATCTCCATTAAAAACTAATTCTTCATAATTCAATTGGCTATTAATAAAATTTCAAAAAAAAAAAACCTGAGAATTGTATTGGGTTCTTTAACAACTGTAATATCCCGTGTTTTTAAAATATTTTTACACTGTACCGGAATATGCAGTGTTAATAATTTTTGAATATATATTACGATATTTTCACGAGTTGATATGTATTTAAAACCTATTTTAATTATTGTGTATTATTTACAGTACTTTACGTAAAATTTTCCCGGGACTTGCATTTTTGGGGAAATTTTCACGTAAATAATTTATTATTAATTATTTTAAATATATTTTCAGACTTGCATGAACTCATACGTATTTTTAAAATACTAAATAAAGCCTATGTGTGTAAATATTTATTTAATTAGGGTTTAATTAATATTACCCTAATATTTTATTATTTGTTTATTAATTTATTGTTATTTAATTATTTTTATTTATTATTAAACTATTAAAATATTAAATTATATGTGTGGGTGTGAAATTTTTCAAATATTTTATTAAAATTTTTATTTTTTTCTTTTTTCTTTTTCTTTTTCTTTTCTTTTCTTTTTCTTTCTTTTTCTTTTTCTTTTTCTTTTTCTTCTTCTTCTTTCTCCCGCGCGCCCGACCACCCCTCACCACCAATCGCCGTCTGCCATCCCATTCCCTTGCCGTCGGTGTGCCTCCCGGCTTGCCACCGCCGTTCCCAGCCGTTCCCCGTCGCCAGCAGCCTTCTTCCTCGGCGCCGGCAACCCCTTTTCCAATTTTGGCCAAAATTTCTTCTCCTCGCCGTCGATGACGATTCCGGCCACCGTTTTTTACACCGCCAGTCTCTTTCTTCTCCTTGAGCTCTGGTGAGTGTGATTCTAGCTTTGGTTTGAGCTTAAATGGTCTAGATTTGCTTAGGTTTTAATTTTTCCAATTCGGCCACATTAGGGTTTTTGATTTTTTTAAGATTCTAATTGATTGATTCATGAAAAATCCCTTCACAAATGTTGATACTAGTAGCTTAATCTACATTTATGAATTTTTGTGGAATTTTTGGAGATTTTTTGTATTTTTGGGTATTTTTGAATATTTTAATATTATTTTCTAATTTTCGGAAATTAATTATTTAAATTATTAAATTGTGTTTTATGGTTAAATTAGGTGTTTAAATGAATTATAGGAATTTATTTGGAATTTTTATGAATTTCTAAGTATTTATTTTGAATTATTGAAGTTTATGTAATTTGGGAAATTAGGGTTAATTATGTTTTTAATTGAATTTAATTGGTTAATTGAGTTTAATTATTAATATTATTGATAAATATGTTGAGAAAATTAATTTTGGATAATTGTATAATTTTTGGTGAATTTTTGAAGTAATTATAGTATATTTATATATATAGGGGTATTTTGGTAATTTTACACAAAATTGTCTAAAAATGTAATTTAAATGGTTTTAATAGTTATTTAAGGTATAAAAATGATTTCTACAAATTATTTAGTATTTTTAACTAATTAAAACTATTTTTCATGAATTATTTTCAATTATATATATAATATACGGTTTTACTAATAAAACGAGTTTTTATCGGTTTTTACTGTGTTTAAAGGTTAATTATGTAATTTCTACCTATAAAATGTATTTTTAGGTTTTAAGGGTATTTTTGGTATTATCAAAATTGTTCTGTGGTTGTGGACCCCGGTCGGTAGATAGTCTAGAGTCCGACCGAGGGGTTATGGTTGAGTGTTGAGCTTGTATTTTGAAGTGTGTTTCTTTGCAGGGTCGGCTCTACTCTTTGAGTAGAGAGATGTCCGTTTTACAAGGGAGGTTCTGTCAAATTTTTGATAGAATTCTCGTAAAACGTGATGTCCGGTCGAACCCTAATTCTGTTTCTGTATTTAATACTCTAGATCGAATTCTAGGATTTCTGTTAGGTTTATTCTGATATCGATTATTTATTGCTTATTTAGTTGCGCCGAGACCGAGGGCTAGTGGACCAGGCCCATCGGACCCGTCTCGTGGAGCGCAATAGGGTGAGTTACTATACTATATATATATGCTTAGGATGCATGATTTAGAAATGCATGTTTTATTCTGATTAAATATGCATAAATCATTTGATTATTTCTTAAGTTTATATTTAGTTTATTTTGGTTTATTTTTGGTATATAATAAATTATATACATGTTTTGTTAATAAATTATATTTAAAAATATTTTTAAATATATTTCTAGTTTAATTTATGATTTGATTGGATTTATTTGACGTATATATACTCGAAATATACCTGATTTATTTTTGGTATATTTCTAGTATATATATGGTTTATGTTGATATTTTATTGAACTTCATGCATCATTTATTTTTGTGAATGAATGTTTTATATTATTAATGATGAAGGATATCAATAGAACGTGCTACCTAGTGGGCAGCACTAGGACCGAGTACGTACCGGTACGCCTATAGTATTTAGGCTATATTACTAACTTATTTGTGGATATTGATTGAATGTGATTATTGATATGTGTGAGATATGGTTTGGGTGTGATTGCTGGAGCTCGGTTGACCAAGTGTCTCGGGGCCAATCACACTGACAGTCAGACTGCTGGAGCTCGGTTGACTTAGTGTCTCGGGGCCAGTCTACTGTCTAAATGGATTAAGTGGATATATTTGGATTCAGTGAGCTTGTATGGCTAGAGTGTTGTCTAACACTGTTTTTGAGGTTGCGATATTCTAGGGTTCTATGTGATCCTTCATAAAAGATGATTTTCAATAAAATATATATAAAAATGATTTTATTGCATCTGTGTGTATTTGCCTGTATATATACATATTATATATATACTGTTGATTGTATGCATTATCATTTAGTGTGTATGTATATATATTATAGTAATTCACTCAGTGAGGTCTGACTCCCCTCCGTTGATAATTTTTCAGGAGAGTCAACATCTTCAGACCTCAGTAGCAGGTCTTTACGCCGGATTTCTTCCGCCCCAGCTTCCTTGTGTAAACTGCTTACTTGAGTCTTATTTTTATAATCTAGACACTACAGTAGTTGTAAATTAAATCGTGGGATTTTACCTATTTTATTTATGTGAGATATTGTATTATATTTGAGAACTGGATTTGTATTAAAAGATTTTATATATATGAGATGAGTTGAGATTTGATTTAAATCCAGTTAATGAAACTGTTATTGTGATATTTATGATTTTTATTTCCACTGCATTATATATTGCTACTATTATTGCATGTTTTATTTTATTTTTAGGCTTGCTACGGGTTCCGAATTCGAAAGAATTCCCATTCCCTAGCGCCGGTCATGGCCCCTGTTTTGGGTCGTGATAACAACCCTTCCATCAATTGTAATCTATAGAAAAAAAATCTAAGGAAGATGCATAATTTTATCTAGAAACAGAGATAACAGAAATTGTCCATTGTGTATTCTCTGCAACTAACTATTAACAAACATCAACAAATAAATGAATTTGAAGTGAATAATTGTCATGACCCAAATCGGGAGTCATGACCAACGCTAGGGAACGAGAATTCTTTCAAATCCGGAACCCGTAGTAAGCCTTAAAAGAGTAAAAATATGCAATAAAATAATAAAATATGCGATAACTCCGAATTGATATTTTTGCTTGTGGAACTTGTATCGACGAGGAGAACGGCTAAAGGAGCAGGATTTCCCCCATAAACACTCCGAAGCTTAAGTCAGTAACAGTATGAGGAAAAATATAATAAAGCAAATAGACATAATAAAGTAGAGAATAAAGAATAAAGGAGTAAAAGATGATTGCTTGTGATGATGAGGTGATGGAATGATGTCTTGGTGATGTTGTATGATGAGAACGTGAATGACATGAGATGTATTTATAGGAGAAGGTATCGTTCAAACCTCTTAGGAATATGATTCCTTAGTCTTGTAGGATTGCCTTATTTAGGAGAGGAGGAGACTTCCTTTATAGAGTAATCTTCCTAATTGAAACAGAGTTCCTTATTGAGCTTTCTTTTTATTCAAATAATCCTCCTCTTTGGGGGAATATATCCCTTATTATAATAGGATACTAATATGAGTTATCAAGAGTCCCCCTGAAAGTATGTTCGGATATTTATGTTCGACGCATCCAGGTCTGTAAATGATAGAAAACGTCATTATAACTGCCTGGAGAGAGAGACTGCTTGAATAATTGCATATGATATGGAAGGGTGACCTAAGGTGGCCAGCCTCAGTCACAAGAAAAGATAAAGCTTGGTACCGAGTCTTGAAATCATCATATAAGAACATTGTTTGAAGTGCTAACTGGACTTGAGTGCACAAAACCTGCAATAAAAATGCTTTGGGGTAAAAGATTAACCCGTCAGTATAGAAACAACATGATGGAACCAGTCGTCACTGGAGTTTTGATGCTCGGTGTATTAAAAGTGCGGCCCGAGTGCTGAACCCCAGTACTATAGAAGCGACCTGAGGGTGCCAGCTTCAGTCAATAGACTTAGATGCTAGAGGCTTAGATGCTCAGTGCAAGGACGCGAGGCTTACATGCTCAGAACCTCATTACTCGAGGCTTAAATGCTCGGTGCAAGGACGTGAGGCTTACATACTCGGAACCTCAGTGCTATAAAAGTGACCTAAGGGTGCTAGCTTCAGTCACTGGACTTAAATGCTTGAGGCTTAGATGCTCGATGCAAGGACGCGAGGCTTACATGCTCAAAACCTCAGTATTATAGAAGCAACCTGAGGGTGCTAGCTTCAGTCACTGGACTTAGATGCTTGAGGCTTAGATGCTCGGTGCAAGGACGTAAGGTTTACATGCTTGGAACCTCAGTACTATAAAAGTGACCTGAGGGTGCTAGCTTCAGTCACTGGACTTAATCTTGGTGCATTAAAAGTGTGACCCAAGTGTCGTATGATGTTGCTTAATTTATGAACTTCAATGACTATTGATGGCAGCTGCCTAGTTAGAATAATGATTGATGTTGAGTCTGGACATTATTGCTGCAGATGTTTGATTTTTTGAGCATTTATTGTTGGTAGTATTTTTACAAAAGGTAGGATGTTGTGATCCTAATAATGAGTTTGAGCCCTTTCTATATGAGCTCCATAATATGGGATAATAATTTAGTGAAGGTTTTTGAAATGATGGAAGATGGGTTTTGAAGGATCAAATTTAGGTTTGCCCAATCTGAATTATGAGATGAGCATTTTATAAATTAAGTGAAAGGTCAATGTTGCACCACTTTTGAAATAGAGGATAGTGTATGATGCTGGCTAGGATGTCTTAGAATTGCTTTTTAATTTATCCGGTTATGTGGTGGATATACTTGACTCCATTCTTGAATTTCCCTTGTTAGATATTCTATAAAATTTCAAAGATCTGAGGTAGAGTAAGATTTGCCTGAGTGCTGTTTGATTTATCTTTTAGCAGGAACCACCATTTATTGTATGAGCATGAGTGAGTGCTTGTTCACCTTAGTGTTGCCTTGTAATGTGTCTAATGTCTTTTGACAATCTCTGCATGTTGATGCCTAGTGAGATGATCAGAGTGTTCGATCATTTGGACTGATGGGTGCTTAAAGTAGCTTCTTCAATAAATACATTTTCCTTATCTATAGTGATAGATAAAAGAACAATAGTTTTGGGACCGTATAATCGATCTCATTTAATGGTCAGTCCTTATGTAATAAATATATCAAATATAATTGATGTATATTTTGCATGAATAATAATCATGTATATATGGACAAGCATCTATATGTGGATGTGTAAGCGTGCTTGTGTGACAAGCTATGAATATTCATATAAGAATAAATAAGATAAGTAAATAATATCAAGAGAAACTAGAGAAACTTATCTTCTGATATACTCTTGTCCCACCTTCGAATTCACGAATATTTATGTTTGTCGTTTGCTTTAATTATTGCTTGAATGACCTTGTCTTTGAAGATGCTGGCTAAGTTTATGTGTATCCAATTGCATGAAAATATACTGCTCTGAAACTAACATCTTGTGGTAGTGCTCATCTCCTTTCTGAATAGATGAATATTTATGTTCCTTGTCGCTCAGTGGTTGTCGATGTATTTGAAGGTCTTTCCATGATCTATGGTGTTGATGTAATTTGACTATCCAAGAACGTCTATGCCGTTGTTTGAGTTTTGAGTATGTTATACTCCTTGGCACCTTGTACTAATGTTGAATATCGTTGAGTTTCGAATGCAAATCTTTTTGGATTCAATGCTTAAGGCTTGCTTGGATATCCATGGTTGTAATAATAGAGACTCGGATGCTTGAGATTTGATAGGTTTTAATATCATGGTTTAAACTTCGGATGTTCAGACTCGAATGCTTGGACTCTTTGATGCTCGGACTTGGATGTCCGGACTCCTTGATGCTTGGACTTGGATGCCCGGAATCTTTGATGCTTGGACTTGGATGCCCGAAATCTTTGATGCTTCGACTTGGATGCCTGGACTCTTCCATCCTTGCTACTCAGAGTCTGAGTATCCATGAAATCAATGCTCGGACTTGGATGTCTGGACTCCTTGATGCTTGGACTTGGATGCCCGAAATCTTTGATGCTTGGACTTGGATGCCCGAAATCTTTGATGCTTCGACTTGGATGCTCGGACTCTTCCATCCTTGCTACTCAGAGTCTGAGTATCCATAAAATCAATGCTCAACAATAGATGCTCAGATTTCCCAGGCTTTAGTGGACAATACTCTTGTTGTTCGGATGCTTGGTGAATGGACATCAACATTCAATCTCAACTTTGTAAGGCTTTATGTAGTGTTCATTAGACGATGATTAATGCTAATCTTCAGTGTTAAGAAACCCAGTGCTCAATGGATGTTCGGAGCTTAGTAGGTACTTGTATTTTGAACATCAAAATGAATCCTGACCATAGATGACAAATATGATATTTGAGCATAACCAAGTACCTGAGTGCTTGTTCCAGGTGTCCGATAGTCTCCACGTTTTAATACTTAAAATCTTGGCGCTTTGAAACTTAATGCTCAAAAGCACAGTGCTTCAAAGCTTAGTTTATGCCTTGATGTTTCTATCACTGGTGATGGGGTCAATGCTCAGAGCTTGGTGGGTGTTCAGATATCCAAGACTTTGGTGCTTAGAGTGGCTTGCCTTTGGTGTCCTCTTTTATACACAGCTTTTCGATTCTTGTCACCTACTAGTTCTTCACATCAACTCTCGGAGACAACTTGCTCCCTTGAATAAAGTGTTTTGAGGGATCCTATAGGCTAAAGCTTTGATGAATTCTTGATGTTCGGAGCTCGATGCTTTGGTGAGTATTCTGTAATCAAAACTTAGTTTTTGACCCAAGAACACTTCTTCTTCAAGGCCTCATTTTGTCTTTATCAACTTTCTTTTTTTTTATACATCTTGAGCTACAAGTTTTGTTGAATATCTAATTTTTGTATCTTCCTTGCATTATAGCTTGTGAGTGGTTGAAAAGGATGGTTGCACTAGCCATTCAAAATCCTCTATGGATAATGTGATTAGGCCATGAAAATCAATCAGCGGGTGCTAGAATCATGTGCCTTCAAGACTGTAGCTAACCATAAATCTTGAGGGTGCCTGAGTCAACTAGACTTGTAAATAGTAGTGTTTGTGTCCTGTTATATTAGGATATTTATCTCAAATTGAAAGCGAGGCTGCTGAGCATTTACTCGAAGTTCAAGTGCTTGTAAAGTTAATTCTTGATACTCGACGCTTAGTTCTCCGCGTTCAAAGGGCGCTCAATGCTCGGAGCCTAATGGTAAATGCTCATCATTCAAAACTCGATGCTTGATGGATATTCCATATTAGGTGCTCAGAGCACAATGACCAGTGGACATATTTAACTCCTTAGAATGCTTGATGTTTAGAGCTTATGTTCGGAGCTTTACAAAGGCAACCAATCATCTTCTGAGTTGTTCTTGATCAATAGACATGTTGTCACTAATGGTTGTGCTGAGATCTTCATGCTCATCAATGAGGGCAAATGGACAAATCTTTAAGCCTCTACTGTGTTGATGACATGCATGTTGTAAAGGTGACAAATTGAATAAAATACTTATAAAACAAGTAAATTTGTCTCATCATAAATATTGTTTGAACAGAATAATAGAATTTTGGAGCTAAGTTCCAATAAGCAATAATAATCCAGAATTGAATTCGGTTTATTCCCCATAGACGGCGCCACTTGATAACCTCGAATTGATATTTTTATTTGTGGAACCTATATCAACGAGGAGAACGGGTAAAGGGATGAGGTTTTCTCCATAAACACTCTGAAGCTTAAGTCAGTAACGGTATAAGGAAAAATATAATAAAGTAAATAAACATAATAGAGTAGAGAATAAATAATAAAGGAGTAAAATAAACATAATAGAGTAGAGAATAAATAATAAAGGAGTAAAGGATGATTGCTTGTGATAATGAGGTGATGGAATGATGTCTTGGTGATGTTGTATGATGAGAACATAAATGACATAAGATGTATTTATAAGAGAAGGTATTGCTTAAACCTCTTAGGAATATGATTCCTTAGTTTTGTAGGATTGCCTTATTTAGGAGAGGAGGAGACTTCCTTTGTAGAGTAATATTTCTAATTAAAATAGACTTCCTTATTAAACCTTCTTCTTATTCAAATAATCCTCCTCTTTGTGGGAATATATCCCTTATTATAATAGGATACTAATATGAGTTATCAATATGCACCATAAATAAAACTCAAGCCAATATAATAAAAATAAACTCTGTCATATCATAAAATAAAATATATTAATACAATATTCAGAGAAAGACCTTTGAATTTACAACCAACATACAGTAAATACAAAATACCACTCACTACTGCAATTTTCTAGAGTACATATAAAATCAGGTAAGTAGTTTACATAAACAAGCCGGGGCTGAAGAAATCCGGCGGATGGGCCTACTGTTGAGGTATGAGGAAGAAGAATCTCCTGAAAAATCAACTGAGGGGAGTCAGACCTCATTGAGTGAATTGTTATAATATATATACATGCATCTCCTAATATCATATGCAATCAATTATTCATATATAATAAATATATATACAAGCATTTCACACAAATGTTGAAAACGTTTTATATAATAAATATTGAAAACATATGTTTATAAAGGATCAAATAGAACCCTATTTAATCGCAACCTCGATCAACATTAACTCTCTAGCTATACAGGCTCACTTAATTCCAAATAAATTCACTTATTCCATATGGACAGTAGACTGGTCCCGAGATACTAAGTCAACTGAGCTCCAGCAGTCTGACTATCAGTGTGATTGGCTCCGAGACACTAGGTCAACCGAGCTCCAGCAACCACACAATCAATCATATCACATCTTAATCAAGCAATCAATCTCAATCAAATCATAATTACCACAAGTAATTCTCACTCAACCCTAAATTTATCGCACCGGTACGTACACGGTCCTAGTGTTGCCCACTAGGTAGCACGTTCTATCAAAATGTTCATTTAAATAAAGCATTCATATAAGAAAATAAATAATGCAGAATAACAATCATAATGATAAAATAACCCATATATATACTAGAAATATACCTAAAATAAACTAAGTATATTTCGAGTATATATATATCAAATAAATCAAATCAACCATGAAATATACTAACAATATATTAAAAACATGCTAAGTAGACATCGAAAGCAACACATGCATTTATTTAGAAATATATCGAAAATATATTAAAATACACCTAAAATATACTTAAGCATTTAATAAAACAATTATGAATAAATACAATTCAAAACATGAATATATACTAAAACATGCAACCTAAGTGCGACGTAAATATAAAATAACAACTCACAAGTTTGCGCTCCTCGAAACTGGTTCGACAGGCTTGGTCTACTAGACCTCGGTCTTGGCGCAACTAAACAATAAAATAAAAACAAAAATAAAAATAAATCTAACAGAATATTCTAAAAATTCTAAAAGAAAACTCTAACAGAGGATTGAAAACTCAAACAGATACAAAATTTCAGGATCAACCCGATATCACGTTTTACAAAAATTCTATCAAAAATTTGGCAAAACTTCCTCTGTAAAATGAACATTTCTCTACTAAAAAGTAGAGTCAGTCCTGCAAGAAAAATGCACTTCTAAATACAGAATATTCAACATCTTCGGTTGGAACCCCGAACTGCACAATTCTCTCAATCGAAGTTCACAATTCACCAAAAAATCAAATAATACAGTAAATATATTAAAAACTAATAAATCCCACAAATATCCTAAAAATCTCAAAATATAGCATATTTAATATTAAAACACTAAATATAATTATTTCCAAAATAATTAAATAAAAATTTCAAAATAATAATATAATATTATTAAAAATCACATTTCTCAATAATTCACTATAAATTAGTAAAAATTAATTTTATATATTCAAATAACTTAAATAGCCTAAATATATATTAAAAGTAATTAAAAACCCATTTAATTACCAATTTAGTAAATAATATATTATTTGAAAATAATTTTTAAAAATTAGTGTTAATTAGTTAAAAATTACAAATAATTTATAAAAATCATTTTAATACCTTAAATAATTCTAAAACCAATTAAAAAATAATATTTAACTATAATTTAAACAAAATTACACAATTACCCTATTAAATCAAAATACACATAATATAACTAATATTCCTCAAAATTATACAAAAATCATAAAAAATCATTAAAATTATTTTATCAACATATAATATACTAATATTATCTAAAACATATATTTAACCAATAATTTCAACAGAAATACATATTTAACCTAATTTTTCAATATTCACATAAACTAAAAATATTACTAAAAATTATATAATATTTTCAAAAATTAATTTCTCAACACTAAAATTAATATCAACCTAATATAACACTAAATCAACCAATTTTATAATTAAATAAATTAATTTATGAAAATTAATAAAATAATAAAGCTTAAGAAACAAGGATCAAAGTTTGTAAAGGGAGTTTGCATAAATCAACCAAAAATCAACTCAAAAAAAATAAAAAACATAATAGCTCAAAACCAAAAAATTGAGAAAACTCACAAACGATCGGATTTAAACTCAAACGGAGCTTGGACTTTATGATAATAAATCTCCACCACACAAATAAATATCCCCATATATATATACACACACATCACACACATATACACAATAATATACACAAACATATATTAATATATATACATAATATAAATTAACAATAAATGATAATAATAATAATACAAATAATGTAATTTAATAAAAACAATAATAGAAATAATAATGCACTAAACTTAATATTATTAAAATAATACTATCCGAAATAATAAACATTAATAATGTAAATTAAATGTTTGCAATAATAAGTTTCAAAAATAAAATATTTACGTAGAAAATATAATTTAACGTAAAATAATAATTATTAATCACAAAATAGTAAAATAAATAAATATAACTTTTAAATTTATTAACACTGTATATCTCGATATATATTAAAATAATTTAAAAATTAAGGTTATTACAATAATCTTAATAAAATATGTAAAAAGATTTTAGCTTTACCTTTGTAATTATGTTTATCCCCATAAAAAATAATTAAATAATTTTAGTGGATCAATTTAGTAATAAATTTTTAAAATTAAGGCTTCGATTAGTTTATATATCCCTATTAAAAAATGTTTTTTTTCTGCCTAAATACAAAGATTTTGACAAATATTTGAGCTGCAGATCACATGATTGATCAATTAGTGGAGTGCACCAATTCATTCTATTTATTACAATAAAAACAAGCATTAAAAAGCAATATTGTTCATAAAAAATCCATAAAAAAAGAATAAGGTTAATATAAATAACATAAGAAAGGACGGCATATTCCAATTTAATCAATTAAAAAGGACATGCCATCATGTCAAATAAAAAAACTGAATGGTAGAAAGAAGCATTCCAGGATTCTCGGCCAGGGTCTTAGGTACCATCTCAAAACTTTCAGCAAATTTTGCAACGGCATACTGATCCAATCTGCAAAGTCAACATGCATTATTTATCAATAATATGACCAGTAACTACCCTATTTCCAAGTCTAAGCCCCTATAAATCATTGCAATAGATTCCAACACTTGGCAGAAAGACCACAGATGAAGCAACTATAACATATGGGAAGAAGAATATAATTTAAATAAATTACCCTGTTTCTTTAAAAGAGAACTCCTTCAGTGTCCTAGCCAACTCAATTGCAGTAGTTGCAGCTCCAGGAATTATACGGCTGTACCCTACACATTGCCTAGCAAAAAAATGTGTATAAATAAGCTAAAGACTTCTTCAAACCTAACTTCAAAATTCCTGGAATTCAAATCCCAAAAAAAGAATTCAGAATATCTAAGTCCAACTTGTTTTGAATTTCTCAAACATGAAAGGATGGAGGCATTTCCAAGAATCAGAGAACCTAGACCAATTCTGGCACTAGAGATGCAAAAACTCTACACAAAACAATATCAATCTGTAACAGATTGTTGAACTCTGTTACCTGGATTATGTCATCTCCAAGATAGCCCTGCAACATCCTGATAACAACAGATCCCTTCTTATAGCTGATAACATAAAAAACTTCACCGACTGAACGAGCATGGTGCATCTCTACCTGAAAAGTATGGCTTCTAAAGAACACAGCAGACTTGTACAGTGTGTTTATACATGAAACAAAATTTTGCTTATGATAAATTTTTTAACACATTTAATATCAATTACAAAATAAACACGTTCCACTACAAAGCTTTCATATTTCTATCTACAAGTGCTTCATATTTTTTTTAATTCATACAATAATTTTTATTTTCAATTTCTTATAAGTCAAATCTTTAAATCAGTACCTTGAAGTCGCTGACCAGGGAGATTCGAAACAGTGAAATCAGTGACTGGTGCGAAACGGTCCGATTTACGATTTGAAGTGATCAGGGAGATTCGAAGTCGCTGCTGCTGGTACTTAAGGTCCGATCTGCAATTTCTACTTTCTGGTATAGGATTGACCAACGAGCACTCAGGTATGGACTAATGCGAGAGGGAGTGGTGCGATCTGCGATGACTGGTGCAAGATGAAGTGAAGGCTGAACTGGCAATCTGCAATGAAATAAGAAGGGTTGAAAATGGCTGAAACAGAGAAGGGTTGAAATAGAGAAGAAAATGAGAACAACGATGAAATGAAGAGCGACGCGACGGTGAAACAAAGAGAAAGTGGTGACTGGTGAGGGCGGCGGTCAGAACGCAGAAGTAGCTACATTTTCCATTGTCAACAGAAAATGAATAAGAAGAATGGTTTTTCTTTTTGATATGAGAAGTTGAGAACTCAAAACTACGTAGTTTTGTTTAGGGCATTTTTTATACTAATTATATTATGATATTAAATCTATATTATGATTTAATTTTAAGCCATTTTTATATTATTTTTGTTTAGGTTATTTTGATACTAATTAATAATTATATTATGATATTAAAGCTAAATTATGATATAAATAATTCTTACTCTATTTTACAATTTAAATTTTAACTTAATAATAAATTAGTATTATATAGTATTTATTTGAGACTAAATATAAATCTAATTGACTAATAATTTTTGGATATAATTTTATGGTATCTTTGGATATCAATACTCAAAACTATGTAGTTTACTAGTTTTGATAAAAACTATGTAGTTTTTTTAAATATATATTGGGTTAATGTTAAAACTTAAAACTAAATTATATTAATATCGTGTTACAAAAAAGTAGGTTAATAACTTAATATCATGTTATACTAATATTTTTATAATTTAAATTCTATTAAGTTCTCAAACTAAATGAGTATTATATGATCAAATAAATTATATTTATTTAACATTAAATTAGTATTATAAGATAATTTAGATTATATTTACTTAACATTAAATTCGTGTTGTACCATTAGAATTATCTAGAGTAAGTATTTACTTAATTTAATACTAAGCATTTTAGCTATAATTCATACCCAATAATTATTACTCTAATTTTATAGTTAGTAACTTTTTACTAATCTTATAGTTAGTAATTTTAATAGTTAGTTGGTGTAATATTCTGAGTTTTTAAATAATTTTAAACTGCATCAGGATATGCAGTGTTAATAATTTTAATATATATATATTTGGTTATTTAATTAGTTGGTTATTTATTAAAGTTATTTTTAATTATTTTAAATTTCTTACATAAAATTTTTTCGAGAATTTTATTTTTGAAAAAATTAAAATCTAAATAAATAATTATTAATTATATTGGTCGGTTTTCTGAATTTGCATGAGTCCATGCACTATTTTAATTGTCATATTAAAATATATACATATACATGCATATACATACACATATTTAATAAATTAGGGTTTATTTTTTTTAATTAAACCTATATTATATAGTTTTAATAAATTAATGTGTATATATATATATATATATATATATATATAAAATATTAGGTTGATATTTTTTTTATATGTGGTGTATAATTATTTTGAATATAATAATAATATATTATAATAATTAAAGTTAAAGTTATATATATATATATAAACAAAATAGAAAGTTTGCAAAAATTACCATACTGCCATCATCTTCTCCAAAAGTTCCCAACGCCCTTCCTCCCCTTTCCAGCGCTGTAAATCTCGTTCCCACATCGGAGGAGTACCTCCCAGCCAACCACCACCCTCTCCAGCCCATTCCGCCACCCTCTCTTCCCTTTTTTGGCGAGTTTTGGCCATGAAAAGCTAAGGAAACCGAAACTTGAAGCTAGCTCCGATCAAGCATATTCCGACCACTATTTCGTGCCCCATCGGTCTCTATCTTCTCCTTGAGCTCTGATGAGTTCATTTCCAAGCTTGGTTTCGTGTGATTTGGTTTAGATTTTCCTTAGTTTTCAATTTTTATTTTCGGCCTATATGAGTTCTTGATTTTTTTGAGCTTTTGATTCTAATGATTCAAGATAACTTCCTTCACAAATATTGATCCTAGTAGCTCAATATACATCCTGTAATTTTTGTGGAATTTTTGGAAATTATTTTGATTTTGGTGAATTTTTTATTATTTTATTAATATTTTATAATTTTCATAAATTAATTAAATAAATTATTAAATTGTGATTTATGGTGTTTATAGGTGTTAAAATAAATTTTATAAATTTATTTTTAATTTTTATGATTTTTGTATAATTATTATGAATTTATTTAGTTTAGGTGATTTTTAGAAAATTAGGTTAATTAGGTATTTTATTAAAATTAATTGGATAATTGAGTATAATTATTGATTTTATTGATTTATATGTTGAGAAATTAATTTTTGAGTAATTATATTATTTTTAGTGAATTTTTGTATAATTATAGTGAATTATGTGGAATTATATATAACTAGGGGTATTTTAGTATTTTGATGATAAATTGGTTAAAAATTAAATTAAATTGGTTTTAATAGTTATTTGAGGTATAAAAATGATTTTTACAAATTATTTAGTATTTTTTAACTAATTAAAACTATTTTTCGTAAATTATTTTTAAATTATATATAATATACTATTTTTGTAAATAAATGAGTTCTTAATGATTTTTAATATGTTTTAGGGCTAATTATGTAATTTGGAGTTATAAAATGTATTTTGGCTAATATTTGTGAATTTATCGAGAATTGTTGATTTTTAATAATATTTTATTAAAATTAGAGTTTTTATATAATTATCGATTAAATAATTATTTTCAGTGTTTTAAATATCTAATTTGCTATATTTTGATTATTAAGGGGTATTTTTGGTATTTCTAGCTTTTTCATGTGTTCTAAGATACCTCGTGAATTGTGAACCTCGGTCGGTAGAATTGTATTTTGAGAGTTCGACCGAGGGGTTGTGTGGCTGTGTATTCCCGAAGTGTGTTTTCTTGCAGGATCGGCTCTACTTTCTAAGTAGAGAGATGTTCATTTTACAGAGGAGGTTCTGCCGAATTTTTGGTAGAATTCTCATAAAACGTGACATTCAGTCAAATTCCTATTCCTAGTCTGTGTCTGATATTCTAGATAGAGTCTCTAGAATTTTGTTAGACTTATTCTAATTTTGTATTGTCGTTTATTTGTTTAGTTGCATTGAGACCGAGGTCTAGTGGACCAGGCTCGTCGGATCCGTCTCGAGGAGTGCATAACTGTGAGTTATTATTTTATATATACGTGTTTTAGGATGCATGTTTAAGAAATGTATGTTTTATTTGTATAAAATATGCATAAATGGTTTAATAATTGTTTAGGTATATTTTTGGTATATTTAAAATTAAATGCATGTTTTATTATTGAATTAGACCTAAAATGTTTTTAAGTATATTTATAGTTTATTTCTGGTTTATTTTATAAATAGATTGAATTTATTTGACGTATATATACTCGAAATATACTTGATTTATTTTTGGTATATTTCTAGTATATATATGGTTTATATTATTATTTTACTTAAAGTTATGCATCATTTATTTCATGAATGTATGGATTTATTTTTAAATGAAGGATATCAATAGAACGTGTTACCTAGTGGGCAGCACTAGGACCGAGTACGTACTTGTACGACGATAGATTGTAGGTTAAATTACTAACCTATTTGTGGATATTGATCGGATTGATTTATTTGATGTGTGATGTGATTATAGAGTGTGATTGCTGGAGCTCGGTTGACCAAGTGTCTCGGGGCCAATCACACTAACAATCAGACTGCTGGAGCTTGGTTGACTTAGTGTCTCGGAGCCAGTCTATTGTCCAAATGGAACAAGTGAATTTATTTGGAATAAGTGAGCCTGTATGACTAGAGTGTTGTCTAACACTATTTGAGGTTGCAATCATCTAGCGTTCTATTTGATCCTTCATGAACGGATTTTGCTGCATCTGTGTGTATTTGCCTGTATATATATTTGTTATATATATTATTGAATGTGTGCATTGTCATTTAGCTATGCATGTATATATATTATAACAATTCACTCAGTGAAGTCTGACTCCCCTCCGTTGACTATTTCTCAGAAGATTCTTCATCTTCAAACCTCAGTAGCAGACCCTTACGTCGGATGTCTTTTGCCTCGGCTTTACTATGTAAATTGCTTATCTGATTTTATTTTGTATTATAGACACTGCAGTAGTTGTAGTTAAGTTTGTGGGATGTTTATTTCATATATGTTTGAGATTTGTATTTTAAAGAATTTGTATTAAAAGATTCTATATATATGAGTTGAGTTTTTTTTATCAAATGAGTTGGTGGATTATATCTATTACATATGAGATTTTAATTTTCACTGCAAAATATTTTATTTATGTTATTATAATTGCATGCTTTTACTTTATTTTAAAGGCTTGCTACGGGTTTCGGATTTGAAAGAATTCTCGTTCCCTAGCGCCGGTCATGGCCCCCTGTTTTGGGTCGTGGCAGTTGGTGAGATATATTTAGTAATCTTATAGTTAATAGGTTCATAAGTTCAATTTATTTATACTTAATAATAGTATTATAGACTAAAACTATACACATAGTTAAAATCTAACTTAATAATAAATTAATATTATATATTAAAACTACATTTATATATATGTCAAAACTATATAATTTTATTATGAAACAATGCAATTTGCAATGCTAGCAATAACATAAACATTTATAGATAATAAAAATATATTACCAATATCCAATAGTATAAATGTTTATAAATAATAATGATTTACCAAAACTATACATAAATTTATATCAACACAATTACAATGCTATCTTATACTAAATATATAAATCTATTATATGTAACAACATCAAAATTATATATATGTCAAAACTATATATTATTAATACAATTAATAATACTAGTTAGCACTAAAAATATATAATTTTATTATAAATACATAAGTTTTTATTATATTTAATGAATTTAATATATATATATATATATATATATATATATATATATATATAAACAAGTTTATATGTGTTTAAATGGGTTATAGGCTTATCGTTTAACCTGTTTAATAAACATATTTATACATGTTTAAACGAGTTATAGGTTAATCATGTAATCTGTTTATTAAACACGTTTATACGTGTCTAAACGAGTTAGGCGGGTTCAACCCATTTAGACACGATTTTATTCGTGTTTTAAATAGGTCAACCCATTTATAACCTGAACCTGTTTAACCTAAACCCAAACCCAAACCTGCTTAACTCTGTGTCGTGTCGTGTCGTTTAAATTGGTTATGTTATAAATTGCCAGCCCTATGGGATATTCATTTGACTTTGATGATATGCTGCTAATTGAGGGTAATAAGCTACCTAAGAAGTTCAAAATGCCTCAGCTGCAGAAGTTTGATGGAACTGGAGATCCTAGGATTTGTCTCAGTTAGTACATAACAACTATGAGCACTACTAAAGCCCCATTAGAAGTGATCACTAGGTTATTTATACTGTCTTTAGAGGGAATAACTGTAAACTGGTATTATGGGTTAGAAAAATCTGTCAGGGTTGACTGGAAAGAATTGTGTACTGCTTTTTTGAAATAATATAATTACAACACTAGATTGGAAGTGTCCTTCAGGGATTTGGAATTGACTAACAAAAAATTAAATAAATCCCTTTCTATTTCTTGACTAAATTTATGAATAAGGCAGGATTAATAAAAAATAAATTGGCTGAGAAGGATCAAGTTAGAATGATAGTCCGAAATGTGTCACCCAATCTAGTTGAAAAACTACAAATAATGAGTCCTAAAATATTTATAGGTCTTTATGACGATGATTTACAAGTGAGAAAAAGAAGAGCTCCAGAGCCATTGAAGTAAGAAATGACCCAATTGGGGGCACACAGTAATGAAGCACTAGCCGGCCTGTTGAAGTGCATGTTGTACAAACACCAAGAAGTTTTTCTAATTTCAACCAACCCTTGTCCAAAGTCCTAAACCGCTTGATGCAAAAGGGCTTGCTCAGACCTCTCACCTTTTCTAAACCGCCAAACCCAAATGTCCTTGGCTATAACTCGAACAGTTATTACAAATTCTACCAAGTTACTAGCCATTCCACAGACACCTGTACCCACCTTAAACAAGAAATTCAAAACCTTACAGTCTCTGGAAAAATCATAGACCCTGAAAGTCTAAGCACCAGAAATAATCCTTTCCCAAATTACCGAAATGTTCCACCACCAGCCATGATCAACTCAGGAGTGAGTGAAGAGGAAGTGCTAAACTCCTTTGAGGACCTAGACCTTAAAACTAATGAAAAATCTCCTAATGCCCCCTAAAGGTGTGGAAAGAAGGATTTTTTAGGACAACCTTTAAGCAAGTTTAACTATAAGGTATTTTATAATAAACCACCTTCTTTTGACATACCCTTCAAGTCGATTGTGCTTACAAGATAGGGTGATGAGTTTGATGATGAGAAGTTACTAGATAAGGAAGAAACATGCATAGTTAGGAAGAAAGCAAAACCACTAAAGAAGAGTTTTATTAAAGAAAGACATAGGAAGTTTTACCTCAGTGCAGAGGAATCTGTTAATATGCCCGGTATGGATGTTCCTGGGAATGAGATCTATAAGGAACAAATTGTTGAGAACCTGGTGCAAGAAAACAAAGATGAGAAAGATGCAAGAATAATTATTATGTCAGTCGCCTTAAGGACAATCACTATGAGACTTAGCATCCCTAACATCTAGAATAAGAAATAAAATTTCTTATTGTCTTCTTTGAATAAAATTTTAGTTTCTATTTTGTTTTAGAGATTGATGATATAAATTTTGATCATGCTTACTTATGTAATGTACATCCGAATGGCACTATGCATTATGATATTAATTGCATTTGCACATTTGGCATAAATTCAATTCAATTAGATTCATTCAGGATGGGCACAAATGAAAATTCAAAGAATATACATATGTCACATGATATAACTTCTGAAGATAAGAAATTTGAGAAAAAAATAAAGAAAGAAAAAATAAGGAGAGAAAAAAAAGGAAAAAAGAACAGTAAGGTAAAAATTAGAGAGAAAAAATTCATAATTGGCTGATTACAGGAGTTGTATCATGTGATTTAATGAATGTTGTCATTTTTACCCTAATGAATGATTAAAATTGAATTTTAAAGTTTTGTTCAAATATCATATATTCGTCTTTATCATACTGCATAAGTATCTGAATGGAAAGACAATACATAATGAAAGCCAAATTAGAGCTATGAGATCACTATTTTAGGTTTCCTTGTAAGCTTAGCGTCCCCTTATACCTTAAGAATTTAGGTGGCTCAGTAACTTATGTTGCAACCCATACCTTGTAACTATCATCAATTATTGCATTAACATCAAGCCTTATATTCTGCTCAAGAATTCATCGAAGTGCAAGTCTAGTTGATTTCATCATAAAAAACTCACTTCAATCAGTTTGCCCACTCCTCTGCATCTTCAATACATGAGACTACAACTAATAGGGTTAGTAATATAAAGGGTCAACAACAACAGAGACTAAACTGAGTCTCTTGCACACATAAAGAAAAAGACTGCTAGGATGAATTCAAAAAGAAGCTGGGGGTAAAACATAACTTTGGGGCAGCTTGGGGGTAAAATAGTAAATACAACACTAGAACTTCAAGGTTAGTGAAAAAGATCTCAGGGCATAAAAGAGTAAACTACAAGCATACAAATGCATTAGTTATCATACAATAAAAGCAATAACAAAAAGAAAAGTTCATTGGTGCATCAGTTAATCACAAGCTCTAATGTAAAGCCACAGACCCCACTTGTTAGCCTGGTCATCAGTTCGAAGCATCCAATGCTTAAACCTACATGCTATTAATGAGGCACCTCGTTCTCACACTCTAAGCTGTGAACATAGCTCTGTTCCAAATAAAAGAGCTATTAGGATCATGCATGTCATACATAACATGCATACACTTGCATACATTTGTTGTGAAATACTTATTTTGCATAATAAAGTCTTTGAGCCCACACAAAATTATACAAATACTTTACTACTAACATTTAAAATTAGTGTTGTAAAAGTGCAGAAAGGTAGTCAAAATGTTCACATATTGTAATATCCCGTGTTTTTAAATATTTTTACACTGTATCGGGATATGCAGTGTTAATAATTTTTATATATATATTATGATAGTTTACGAGTTGATATGTATTTAAAACCTATTTTAATTATTGTATCTTATTTACAGTGCTTTACATAAAATTTTCCCGAGACTTTCATTTTTGGGAAAATTTTCACGTAAATAATTTATTATTAATTATTTTAAATATATTTTCAGACTTGCATGAACTCGTACGTATTTTTAAATTACTAAATAAAGTCTATCTGTACTTATTTATTCAATTAGGGTTTAATATTACCCTAATATTTTATTAATTAATTATTTGTTTATTTGTTATTTAATTATTTTTAATTAATATTAAATTTTAAAATATTAAATAATAATGTGTGGTGTGTGATTTTTCCAAAATATTTTATTAAAAATTATTTTTTTATTATTTATTTTTTTTCTTTTTTTTTCTTTTTCTTTTCTTTTCCTTTCCTTTTCTTTTCTTTTCTTCTTCCCTTCTCTTCTTCCTTCCCGTGCCCGATCACCAACCATCGTTGCAACTGCCATTCCCCTACCATCGGTGTGCCACCAGCAGCTCCGCCTTCCCCAGCCAGTTGCTCCGCCGCCCCAAGCTCCTTCCCCGGCGCCGGCTAACCCTATTTTCCCCATTTTGGCCGAAACTTCCCTCTCCTCGCCGTCGACCATGATTTCGGCCACCACTTTTGACACCGCCAGTCTCTTTCTTCTCCTTGAGCTCCAGTGAGTGTGATTCTAGCTTTGGTTTGAGCTTAAATGGTCTTGATTTGCTTATGTTTCGAATTTTCAATTTCGGCCATATTAGGGTTTTTTATTTTTTTGAGCTTCTAATTGATTGATTCATGAAAACTCTCTTCACAAATATTGTTCCTAGTAGCTTAATCTACAATTATGAATTTTTGTGGAATTGTTTGAGATTAATTTGATTTTTGGGTATTTTTGAATATTTTAATATTATTTTCTAATTTTCGGAAATTAATTAAATAAATTATGAAATTGTGTTTTATTATAAATATAGGTGTTGAAATTAATTATAGGAATTTATTTGGAATTTTTATGAATTTCTAAGTATTTATTTTGAATTATTGAAGTTTATGTAATTTTGGGAAATTAGGATTAATTATGTTTTTAATTGAAATTAATTGGATAATTGAGTTTAATTATTAATATTATTGATAAATATGTTGATAAAATTAATTTTGGATAATTGTATAATTTTTGGTGAATTTTTGAAGTAATTTTGGTATATTTATATATATAAGGGCATTTTGGTAATTTTACCCTAAATTGACTAAAAATGTAATTTAATTGATTTTAATGGTTATTTAAGGTATAAAAATGATTTCTACAAATTATTTGGTATTTTTAACTAATTAAAACTATTTTTCGTGAATTATTTTCAATTATATACATAATATACGATTTTACTAATAAATTGAGTTTTTATTGGTTTTTAATATGTTTTAAGGTTAATTATGTAATTTCTATTTATAAAATGTATTTCTATGTTATAAGGGTATTTTTGGTATTTCTGAATTGTTCTGTGATTGTGGATCCCGATCGGTAGACTGTAGTCTGGAGTCCGATCGAGGGGTTGTGGATTTGTTGTTGTGCCTATTTTTCAAAGTGTGTTTCTTTGCAGGGTCGGCTCTACTCTTTGAGTAGAGAGATGTCCATTTTACAGGGGAGGTTCTGTCGAATTTTTGGTAGAATTCTCGTAAAACGTGATATCCGGTCGAACCCTAATCTCAATTCTATGTTTAATATTCTAGATCGAGTTCTAGGATTTTCTGTTAGGTTTATTCTAATGTCAGTTATTTATTGTTTGTTTAGTTGTGCCGAGATCGAGGCCTAGTGGACCAGGCCCGTCGGATCCATCTCGAGGAGCGCACTAGTGTGAGTTGCTATTTTATATATATATGCTTAGGATGCATGATTTAGAAATGCATGTTTTATTTTGATTAAGTATGCATAAATAATTTGATTATTTCTTAAGTTTATATTTAGTTTATTTTGGTTTATTTTTGGTATATATTAAATTATATGCATGTTTTATTAATGAACTGTATTTAAAATGTTTTCAAATATATCTCTAGTTTATTTTGTAATTTAACTGGATTTATTTGATGTATATATACTCAAAATATACCTGGTTTACTTTTAGTATATTTTCGGTATATATATGGTTTATATTGTTATTTTATTTAATTTTATGCATCATTTATTATGAATGGATGTTTTATATTTATTAATGAAGGATATCAATAGAACGTGCTACCTAGTGGGTAGCACTAGGACCGAGTACGTACCGGTACGTCTATAGTATTTAGGCTATATTTCTAACCATTTGTGGATATTGATTGATTATGATTATTTGATGTGTGAGATGTGATTGGGTGTGATTGCTGGAGCTCGGTTGACCAAGTGTCTCGGGGCCAATCACACTGACAGTCAGACTGCTGGAGCTCGGTTGACTTAGTGTCTCGGGGCCAGTCTACTGTCTAAATGGAATAAGTGAATATTTTGGATTAAGTGAGCCTGTATGGCTAGAGTGTTGTCTAACACTGATTGAGGTTTCGATATCATAAGGTTCTATTTGATCCTTCATAAACTGTGATTTTCAATAAAATTATATAAAAATGATTTTTACTGCATATGTGTGAATTTGCCTGTATATATACATATTATATATAGTGTTGACTGTATGCATTGTCATTTAGTATGCATGTATATATATTATAGTAATTCACTCAGTGAGGTCTGACTCCCCTCCGTTGACTAATTTTTCAGGAGAGTCAATATCTTCAGACCTCAGTAGCAGGCCTGTACGCCGGATTTCTTTCGCCCCGGCTTCTTTGTGTAAACTACTTCCCTGAGTCTTGTGTTTATTTTATCTAGACACTGCAGTAGTCATTAAATATTTAAAGAGATGTTGTATTATATTTGAACTGGATTTGTATTAAAAGATTTTATATATGTAATGATGAGGATTTGATTTAAATCCAGTTGGTACATATGTTGTTGTGATATTTATGATAATTATTTCCGTTGCATTATATATTATTATTACTATTGCATGTTTTATTTTATTTTTAGGCTTGCTACGGGTTCCGGATTTGAAAGAATTCTCGTTCCCTAGCGTCGGTCATGGCCCCTATTTTGGGTCGTGACAAAGTTGGTATCAGAGCGGAGTTTTGTGTCAGGGCTTAGTTATGTGAGTCGTGGCCCTAGTTTTAAAGTGGTGTTTTCTGTTGAACTACTGCAGTGTATTAGGTTCGAGTATGTCTTGATAAGTATTCCTTGCTTAGTTTTCTGCGTTATTCCTCCATTGTCTGTTTTGTCTGAATCTTTTCATTTGTCTTTTCAGAATGAGGAGGCGAGTGCGTGTCGCTCCATCGGTCGTTGAGGCCGAGGATGATGAGTCTTTTCAGGATGAGGTTTTACCTCATGAGCAGCCAGTTAGACGTAGAGGTCGTGGCAGAGGTAGACCTCAAGGAGCGATAGGTCGTCGTAGGCAGAGAGAGTTACAGGATGAGGAGCCTATAGAGCCTGAGTTTGATGTTCCTGTGCCTCCAGTTGTTTAGCCTGTTCAGCCTGCCTATCAGCAGGGTATGTCTAACCCTGAGGCAGCTTTGTTCTATGCCCGAGTTGGCAGGATTGCTTTTGATGGTACTTCTGATCCGTTAGATTTTCTGCACGCGATTGAGACTAGGACTCGGACTGCTCATACCGAGTACCAGCGGATCATGATCGTTGAGTTGTCTATCGAGGGACTAGCCCTAGATTGGTTCATTCAGATGATCCAGGCTTATATGATGACGATGACCTGGGCTCAGTTCAGAGAGTGATTTATGAGGAGATTCTGTCCAAAGCCGCTTCGTTTGAGCTATCATCTCCGATTGACCAGTATTTCCCATGGAGATCAATATATAGAGGAGTACACTCGAGAGTTTCTTCGTCTGGGTAGATATGCAAAGGATTTGATGTGAGATCAGTATTTTGCAGTCACTACCTACGTCACTGGTTTGGGTTCAGCTTTTACTGGTATGCCTACAGTAGGCCTTACTCTCGAGTCTGTGATTGAGTTAGCCAAGGAGATTGAGCTGAGGCTAGTTAGGCAGGGAGCGATGCCTGATTATTACCAGCTGGGAGTTCAGTCGAGTGGATTGCAGGCTACTTCGTATTCTAGTTTTCATATTGGTTCGAGTAGTCAACAGCGAGGTCCGACTCAGTAGAGTCAGAGACAGCAGCAGCGAGTGCATCAGAGCAGTAGACATGGCCGTGGAGGTCAGCGTAGATCGTTCAGATTTGGGTCAAGTGCTTCAAGCAGCAGCAGTGGTCGTAGTTCTGGATCAACTGCCAGCGTTTGCCAGACTTGTGGTAGAGTCCATCAGGGACCATGTTATCTGACACCACTGACATGCTTCAGATGCGGGCAGACAGGACATTTTGCCAGATCGTGTCCTTATTTCGGGTATCAGCAGCAGCAGATTCCGCGATTCCCACAGCAGTCGATTGCTAGTGTTGCACCCGTGCCATTTCAGTTACCTTCAGCCCAGCATCAGAGTTCCACTCAGCTTGTTCCACAGTAGAGTTATGGTAGAGGTACGAGAGGAGGTGCCAGAGGTATTGGCCAGGCTTCTACCAGTCAGCAGGGAGGTCGAGGTCAGGCCAAAGTCTTCCATCACACTCAGTAGGATGCTCAGGCATCTAATGTAGTCGTGGCAGGTATTTTTTCTGTTTGTTACCTGGATGCTTGGGTTTTGTTTGATCCGGGTGCCACGCATTCGTTTGTTTCTCCTGTTTTTGCTTCTAAATCTTGTTGGCAAGCTTCGAGGATGGCTTTTCCTTTGTCTGTTGCCACTCCTCTGAGCGATTCCTTGGACACCGATATTGTTCTTTCTGGTTGTCCAGTTCTCATGGGAGATAGAGAATTACCCGCTTATTTGATTTTGTTGGATGTGATGGAGTTTGATGTTATTTTGGGAATGGATTGGTTATCTCAGCACTATGCCGTGGTAGATTGCAGGAATAAAGAGGTGACTTTCAGAATTCCTAATGAAGGAGAGTTTAAGTTTGTGGGTGATAGGAGTTCAGCACCTCAGAATCTTATTTCTGCTATTACGGCTAGGAAGTTATTGAGGAAAGGATGTCAGGGATATTTGGCATTGGTCAGGGATACGTCAGTGGAGAAGTTGTCACTCACAGATGTTCCTATTGCTTGTGAGTTTCCTGATGTTTTTCCTGAGTAGTTGCCAGGTTTACCACCTCATAGAGAGATTGAGTTCTGTATAGATGTGGTTCCAGGTACTACTCCTATATCTATGCCACCCTATAGAATGGCTCCTGCAGAGTTGAAAGAGTTGAAGGAGCAGTTGCAAGAGTTATTGGATAAAGGTTTCATCAGACCTAGTGTTTCTCCTTGGGGTGCACCAGTCCTGTTTGTGAAGAAGAAGGATGGTACCCTGAGACTGTGCATTGACTATAGAGAGCTGAATAAGGTGATAGTGAAGAACAAGTATCCTCTCCCGAGGATAGATGACTTATTTGATCAGCTACAGGGTGCACAGTTCTTTTCTAAGGTTGACTTGAGGTCGGGTTATCATTAGTTATGGATTAGTGAAGCCGATATTCCTAAGACAGCATTCCGCACTAGATATGGCCATTATGAGTTTCTGGTGATGTCTTTTGGTTTGACTAATGCACCAGCAGCTTTTATGGACCTGATGAACAGGGTATTCAAACCGTATATGGATCGGTTTGTGGTAGTCTTCATTGATGATATACTGGTATATTCAAGGAGTATGGAGGAGTATGTATATCACTTGAGGATTGTACTGCAGACACTGAGAGATCATCAGCTTTATGCTAAATTCTCGAAGTGTGATTTCTGGATGGAGAGTGTTTCTTTTTTTGGACACATAATGTCTAAAAAGGTATCCAGGTTGATCCACAGAAGATTAAAGCAGTGTTTGAGTGACCTAGACCAACTTCTATCATTGAGATTCAGAGTTTTCTGGGTTTAACCGGGTATTATAGGCGGTTTGTGCAGGATTTTTCCAGAATAACAGCCCCTATGACTCGCTTGACTCATAAGAATGTTAGATTCGAGTGGTCAGAAGCTTGTGAGAATAGTTTCCAGTTATTGAAGGAGAAGTTGACCACAACGCCAGTGTTAGCTTTGCCTAATAGTGTGGATAAGTTCACAGTTTACTGTGATGCCTCTAGAATTGGTCTTGGTTATGTGTTGATGCAGAATGGAAGGGTGATAGCCTATGCTTCGAGGCAGTTGAAGAAGCATGAGCAGAACTATCCCACACATGACCTTGAAATGGTTGCAGTGATCTTTGCTTTGAAGATTTGGAGATATTATCTGTACGGGGTGACTTGTGAGATATTTACTGATCACAAGAGCCTTAAGTATATTTTTCAGCAGAGAGATTTGAATCTGAGGCAGAGGAGATGGTTAGAATTATTGAAGGATTATGACTGTGAGATCTTATATCATCTGGGTAAAGCTAATATGGTAGCAGATGCCTTGAGTAGGAAGTCCTCAGGCAGTCTTGCTCACATTAGTGTTGAAAGGAGACCATTGATCTAGGAATTTCATCTGTTGGTGGATCAAGGTCTAATGATGAAGATCAGTAGATCAGGTGGACTACTAGCTCAATTCAAAGTACGATATGTACTGAGGGATAGGATTAAAGCAGCTCAGAGCCGAGATCCTATTCTAGAAGAGCTTGCAGAGAATGTCAGAGCAGGGAAGTTTACTGATTTCACACTCGATGATGATGGTGTGTTGTGGATCAGTGGTAGATTGTGTGTTCCTGATGTGGATGACTTGAGAGAAGAGATCCTAGAGGAAGCACACTCTACAGCTTATAGCATACATCCGGGTGTTACTAAGATGTACCATAATATTAGAGATTTGTACTGGTGGGATGGATTGAAGAAGGATGTCGCTGATTATGTTGCTAAGTGTCTGACGTGTCAGCAAGTGAAAGCTGAGCATCAAAAACCTTCTGGGAAGCTTCAGCCTCTTCCTATTCCCGAGTGGAAGTAGGAAAGGATAGCTATGGATTTTGTGGTAGGTTTACCTCATTCGAAGGATGGATACGATTCCATCTGGGTGATTGTAGACAGGTTGACGAAGTCTGCACATTTCTTGCCTGTGAAAGCCACCTATTCTGGAGCTAGATTGGCGAAGTTATACGTGAAGCATATTGTGTGCCTTCATGGAGTACCTGTGTCCATTGTGTCAGACAGAGGTTCAGTGTTTACTTCTCGTTTTTGGCAGAAGTTGCAGGAAGCGATGGGCACTAGGTTGGATTTCAGTACTGCTTTCCATCCTCAGACAGATGGTCAGTCTGAGAGGACGATCCAGACAGTGAAAGATATATTGAGGATGTGTGTCCTGGATTTGGGAGGTAGCTGGGATGATCATTTGCCACTCGTTGAGTTTGCATATAATAACAGCTACCATAGCAGTATTGGTATGGCACCATATGAGGTGTTGTATGGAAGGAAGTGTAGATCCCCTTTGAGTTGGGATGAGATTGGTGAGAGAGCTTTGATTGGACCTGAGATGGTTCAGGATGCTGCAGAGAAAGTCACTGTGATTAAGCGCAGATTAGAGATCGCAGTTAGCAGACAAAAGAGTTATGCGGATCCTAGGCGCAGAGATGTGGAGTTTCAGGTTGGAGATTTCATTTTTCTGAAGGTATCTCCAATGAAGGGTGTGATGAGATTTGGTAGGAAGGGTAAGTTAGCACCGAGGTATATCAGACCGTTTGAGATTCTGGAGAGAGTTGGCACTGTTGCATATCGGTTGGATTTGCCTCCGAGTATGTCACAGGTGCATCCAGTGTTTCATATCTCGATGTTGAGGAAGTATATCTTAGACCCTTCACACGTGTTGCAGCCTGACAGTGTAGAAGTGAGTGAAGATCTGACGTTTGTGGAAGAACCTGTGGCGATCGTTGATTATCAAGTTCGACAGTTGCGATCGAAGCAGATTTCGATGATCAGGGTTCTGTGGCGTAGCAACAAAGTCGAGGAGCATACGTGGGAGACTGAAGCTGAGATGCGAGCTTCTTACCCGTATCTCTTTCCTTCCTGATCCTGTAATCTTTTCTTTCTGGAATTCGGGGACGAATTCTTGTAAGGGGGGAAGACTGTAATATCCCGTGTTTTCAAATGTTTTTACACTGTATCGGGATATGCAGTGTTAATAATTTTTGTATATATATTATGATATTTTACGAGTTGATATGTATTTAAAACCTATTTTAATTATTGTGTCTTATTTACAGTGCTTTACGTAAAATTTTCCCGAGACTTTCATTTTCGAAGAAATTTTCACGTAAATAATTTATTATTAATTATTTTAAATATATTTTCGGACTTGCATGAACTCATACGTATTTTTAAATTACTAAATAAAGCCTATGTGTACTTATTTATTTAATTAGGGTTTAATATTACCCTAATATTTTATTAATTAATTATTTGTTTATTTGTTATTTAATTATTTTTAATTAATATTAAATTTTAAAATATTAAATAATAATGTGTGGTGTGTGATTTTTTCCAAATATTTTATTAAAAATTATTTTTTTATTATTTTTTTTCTTTTTCTTTTCTTTTTCTTTCCTTTTCTTTTCTTTTCTTCTTCCCTTCTCTTCTTCCTTCTCGTGCTCGATCACTAAACACCGATGCAACTGCTGTTCCCCTACCGTCGGTGTGCCGCTAGCAGCTTTGCCTTCCCCAGCCAGCTGCTCCGCCGCCCCAAGCTCCTTCCCCGGCGCCGGCTAACCCCATTTTCCCTATTTTGGCCGAAAGTTCCTCTCCTCGCTGTCGACCACCATTTTCGACATCGTCGGTCTCTTTTTTCTCCTTGAGCTCCGGTGAGTGTGATTCTAGCTTTGGTTTGAGCTTAAATGGTCTTGATTTGCTTAGGTTTTGAATTTTTAATTTCGGCCATATTAGGGTTTTTGATTTTTTTGAGCTTTAAATTGATTGATTCAAGAAAAATCCCTTCACAAATGTTGTTCCTAGTAGCTTAATATACATTTATGAATTTTTGTTGAATTTTTGGAGATTAATTTGATTTTTGGGTATTTTTGAATATTTTAATATTATTTTCTAATTTTCGGAAATTAATTAAATAAATTATGAAATTGTGTTTTATGATAAATATAGGTGTTGAAATGAATTATAGGAATTTATTTGGAATTTTTATGAATTTCTAAGTATTTATTTTGAATTATTGAAGTTTATGTAATTTTGGGAAATTAGGATTAATTATGTTTTTAATTGAAATTAATTGAATAATTGAGTTTAATTATTAATATTATTGATAAATATGTTGAGAAAATTAATTTTGGATAATTGTATAATTTTTGGTGAATTTTTGAAGTAATTTTGGTATATTTATATATATAAGGGCATTTTGGTAATTTTACCTTAAATTTACTAAAAATGTAATTTAATTGATTTTAATGGTTATTTAAGGTATAAAAATGATTTCTATAAATTATTTGGTATTTTTAACTAATTAAAACTATTTTTCGTGAATTATTTTCAATTATATACATAATATACGGTTTTACTAATAAATTGAGTTTTTATTGGTTTTTAATATGTTTTAAGGTTAATTATGTAATTCCTATTTATAAAATGTATTTCTATGTTATAAGGGTATTTTTGGTATTTCTGAATTGTTCTGTGATTGTGGATCCCTGTCGGTAGACTGTAGTCTGGAGTCCGATCGAGGGGTTGTGGATTTGTTGTTGTGCCTATTTTTCAAATTGTGTTTCTTTGCAGGGTCGGCTCTACTCTTTGAGTAGAGAGATGTCCATTTTACAGGGGAGGTTCTGCCGAATTTTTGGTAGAATTCTCGTAAAACGTGATGTCCGGTCGAACCCTAATCTCAATTATATGTTTAATATTCTAGATCGAGTTCTAGGATTTTCTGTTAGGTTTATTCTAATGTCAGTTATTTATTGTTTGTTTAGTTGCGCCGAGACAGAGGCCTAATGGACCAGGCCCGTCGGATCCATCTCGAGGAGCGCACTAGTGTGAGTTGCTATTTTATATATATATGCTTAGGATGCATGATTTAGAAATGCATGTTTTATTTTGATTAAATATGCATAAATAATTTGATTATTTCTTAAGTTTATATTTAGTTTATTTTGGTTTATTTTTGGTATATATTAAATTATATGCATGTTTTATTAATGAACTGTATTTAAAATGTTTTCAAATATATCTCTAGTTTATTTTGTAATTTAACTGGATTTATTTGACGTATATATACTCGAAATATACCTAGTTTACTTTTAGTATATTTTCAGTATATATATGGTTTATATTGTTATTTTATTTAATTTTATGCATCATTTATTATGAATGGATGTTTTATATTTATTAATGAATGATATCAATAGAACGTGCTACCTAGTGGGTAGCACTAGGACCGAGTACGTACCGGTACGCCTATAGTATTTAGGCTATATTTCTAACCATTTATGGATATTGATTGATTATGATTATTTGATGTGTGAGATGTGATTGGGTGTGATTGCTGGAGCTCGGTTGACCAAGTGTCTCGGGGCCAGTCTACTGTCTAAATGGAATAAGTGAATATTTTGGATTAAGTGAGCCTGTATGGCTAGAGTGTTGTCTAACACTGATTGAGGTTTCGATATCATAAGGTTCTATTTGATCCTTCATAAACTGTGATTTTCAATAAAAATATATAAAAATGATTTTTATTGCATCTGTGTGAATTTACCTGTATATATACATATTATATATAGTGTTGACTGTATGCATTGTCATTTAGTATGCATGTATATATATTATAGTAATTCACTCAGTGAGGTCTGACTCCCCTCCGTTGACTAATTTTTCAGGAGAGTCAACATCTTCAGACCTCAGTAGCAGGCCTGTATGCCGGATTTCTTCCACCCCGGCTTCTTTGTGTAAACTGCTTCCCTGAGTCTTGTGTTTATTTTATCTAGACACTGCAGTAGTCATTAAATATTTAAAGAGATGTTGTATTATATTTGAACTGGATTTGTATTAAAAGATTTTATATATGTAATGATGAGGATTTGATTTAAATCCAGTTGGTACATATGTTGTTGTGATATTTATGATAATTATTTCCACTGCATTATATATTGTTATTACTATTACATGTTTTATTTTATTTTTAGGCTTGCTACGGGTTCCGGATTCGAAAGAATTCCCATTCCCTAGCGCCAGTCATGGCCCCTGTTTTGGGTCGTGACACATATAAAGCATCTGAAGGAAAAAGGTAACACTGTTCAGGTGAACCTAGATCGTAGGAGCCCAATTAATTATAGGCACATCCAGTAAGGGAATATCACTGATAGTGATATTTGCGAAAGCGTCATCTTGGTGACCTCAAAAGGCTGGATCAGACGTTCAAGCTCCTCAAACTCAGTATCCATCTCCATAGTCTCATCGGCAGCATCATCTGAAATGTCTCTCTATAACAGTTAGAGCAGTATTGGGTATGAAATATGGTGATGAGAAGGTCCAACATGTCAGCAATACATTTGTCGGCCTTATAAAAGGAAAGAACGCACTCAAAACTTAAAATAAATGCACTCTGGAAAATTATTTGATCATGAAATAAGATCTCTAACTCCTGAATATTTTTTGCAGGAGATGTCAAGAAGAGGAATGAAACCCTCTACCATAGTATTAATGGAATGGCGAAAAGGTAAATTCAACCCTAGACCATGACTTCAGTAATGGAGTATCACGACCTTATGATAAAAGACATCATCCTCATAATAAAAAAGGAAGAATGCAAAAGAATAACATTGCATTTGGAGAAAATCTCTTCACTTACAAATAGACCAAACTAACTTATGATATTTTGTGCAGGGAAAAAACAAAAGAGTGAAGAAGGGGAAAGGATGTAATGACCCTATATTTTTTAAATTATTAAAATATATTTTGGGATATGCAGTGTTAATAATATTTTAAATATTATTATTATTTGTGATTAATATTCATTATTTTATGTTAAATATATTTTCTTACGTAAAATAATTTATTTGGAGGTTTTATTATGTAAAAATATTAAAGTTATTATCATTACTATTATTTTAATAGTATTAGTGTTATTATTTTTATTGGTATTATTATTATTATTGTTATTGTTATTTTAATTAGAGTTATTATCATTGTTATTATTATTATTTGCTACTGCTACTACTACTAGTACTACTACTACCACTATTATTATTATTATTGTTGTTATTATTGTTTGTTGTTATTCTTATTAATTGTGCATGTAATATGCATGTGTTGTGTGTTTTTGTGTTAAGTGGTGCATTATACATGTATATATAGTGTGTTTTTGTGTTAAGTGGTGCATTATACATGTATGTATATATATATATATATATATATATATATATTATATGGTCAAAACCAAGTCAACCTCATTTCTTTCTTTTTTTTCTCTTTCTTTCTTTCCTTTTCTCTTTTCCGTTTTTTTTCCTTCTCCCCTGAAACTGAGACTTGCAGAGCCACCCACAACCATGCCAGACCACCACCTATGCCACCAGTAACCACCATCACCTTCCCTCTTTCTCTCCTTCCTTTCTGTCACTAGTAAAGTGTCGAAAGGCTGCCGGAGTGCCTGAAACAACAGCTACAACAATCGAACCTCCATTTTTGTCGGCAATAATTTCGGTCACGAGAACTCTTGACTCTGGTGTCTTTTGAAAGCTCTTGGACCGGTGAAGTTGATTCCAAGCTTTGTTTGGGCTTAAATCCTCTTAATTTTGAGTTATATCTAATTTTAGTTGATGTGTTATTAGGGTTTCAAAATTTTTTTAGTTAATTGTGTTTGATTCTTGGATTTTTGTTTTGATAATGTGAATTAGGGTAGTTCAACCTACTTAAATATATTTTTTATATATTTTTTTGAATTAATTTGAATTATGAGTATTTTTAAATATTTTAATATTAAAAATGGATTTTTGTTAATTATGTTAATTAATTTTTTTGAATGAAAATTTGATTAAATTAGTGTTACTAATTTAAGTTAGTAATTTTAGTAGTGATAAAATAATTTTTGGTAATTTTGTATAATTTTTGAATAATTTTTAGTTTTATGTGAATATTGGATTTATAGGTTAATTGTGCATTTTTGTTGAAAATATAGTTAAATAATATGTTTTAAATAATTATGGAATAATAAATGGTATTAAAATAATTTTTACAAATTATTTACTATTTTTAACTAATTAATACTAGTTTTTAAAAATATATTCAAATAATAAATTTATTGATTATTTTTGTAATTAAATGGGTTTTTAACTATTTTTATTATATATTTAAACTATTTGAGTAATTAAATGTGAATTTACTATTCTATTTTGAATAATTGTAAAATTGAATTTTTATTAATATTATATAATTCATTTGTGATTTTATTTATTTAATGTGAAAATAATTATATTTAATATTTTTTATGTTTAAATATATTATATTTTGGTATTTTATGGATATTTATGGAATTTATTAATTTTTGTTATATTATTATTAAATATTGATTTGTGGTGAATTGTAAACCTCGGTTGGAAATTTGAGTAGTTTGGAGTCTCAACCCGAGGTGTTGAGCTCTGTGTTTTAGAAGTGCATTTTCTTATAGGATCGGCTGTACTTTTCAATAGAGTGATGTTCATTTTACAGAGGAGACTCTATCGATTTTTGGTAGAATTCTCGTAAAACGTGACATCTGGTATCCTGAGTTTATGATTTTTGCTTGAGTTTTAATTTTTAGATCTAGTATTTCTTAGAATTCTTAGAAGTATACATTAGGAATTTATTCAAATTTTTATTATTATTTACTTTTTCTAGTTGCGCCGAGACCGAGGCCTATCGGATCAAGCTCATCGAGTTAGTCTCGAGGAGCATGAACCTGTGAGTTATTATTTTATATATGCATTACATATAGGATGCATGAATATGAATTTTCATATTCCCATAATACATTTAAACATGAATTATTTTGTTAAATGACTTAGTATATTTTTGGTATATTTGCTATTTATGAGCTATATATGCTAGGTATATTTTTAGTATATCTTTTGTATATACGTGGCATATATATATTAATATATTTTGGTATATTTATGGTTTATTTTGCTATATATGTATTTAGAATATTTTTAGTATATGTTCGGTATATTTTTGGTATATTTTTCTTCATTGGATGCCATTTTATTTTAATTATGCATTTTATTATTTTTCATAAATATACGATTTTATATGAAGGATATCGATATAACGTGCTACCTAGTGGGCTACACTAGAATTGTGTACGTACCGGTTCGATAGATTTTAAAGTTGAGTTTATAAATCACTTGAGGTGACATTTGATTTATTGATTATTGAGATTTAATGTGATTGAGTAGTGTGACTGCAGGAGCTCGGTTGACCTAGCGTCTCAAAGCCAATCACATTGATAGTGAGATTGTGGGAGCTTGGTTGACTTAATGTCTCGAGGCCAGTCTACTGTCTAAAAATGGAATAAGAGAATTTCTTTGGAATTAAGTACACCTACATGGCTAGTGAGATATTTGTTTGAGGTTGCGAATACTTTTAGGGTTCTATTTGATCCTTTACTTAAATAATTTTTTTCTGCATTTATTATATATAAAAGCAGATTTTAACATCTGTGTGAAATGTTTGTGTGTGTGTATATATATATATATATTATATTGATGCTTGAATGACTGTGAATTTAGGTTGTATGTATATATATTATAATAATTCACTCAGTGAGATCTGACTCCCTCTCAACCATTTTTTTCAGGAGAGTCTTCTTTGTCAAACCGTACTAGTAGTGCTTTACGTAGGTCTATTTTATATAGATTTCATATTTGAATTTTTATTGTGTTTTAGAAAACTGCAGTAGTAATGTTATTGTATTAGTAGTGTTGTATCAGTTTGAGGCTTCTGTTTTCAAAATACTGTATGAATATTTTATTTATGAAATAATATTTAAGTATTTATTTTTATATCGATCTAAATTTTAATTCTGTCATATTTTTTATTTATTTATTGCATGCATTTTTTTAAGGCTTGCTACGAGTTCCGGATTCGAAAGAATTCCCGTTCCCTAGTGCCGGTCATGACTCCCATTTTGGGTCGTGACAAAGGAACCGATACATTAATAAAAATGGGTAAGATAGCAAATGCTAAACCCTCACCAAGATAATAAAGGGAAATAACAGAACTCTATTCTGTAATAAAGTACCATCTCAACCATAAAATTCACAAATTGAAAGTAAATTCATCCACTTCACGAGATTGTGTGTGAAAAGCCTATCTCATGACGTTTGATTATAATGGCTCTTTTTTATTAGGCTCGCAGAATTCAAATGATTAGTTAATGGCGTTGTGTTGAGAGTTTACAAACTGTAATCAATCTAATGCTTGCTTCACACCCAAACGAGGGGAAGAATACGCAAAGACAAAATCTATGGACTTCCAGTATAAATTTCTTGAATTTTAAAGTATCATTTTAGTCTTTTGAATAATAAATGTGCATATAATCTACTCCAATGCTCAGAAATGAGTAGGAGTACAAATCCCTCAATGGTATCCACGCTGAGTAATACGAGAAAGGAGGGGGAACACTAAGAGGAGAATTAACATAAAAGCAAACATAATCTACTCCAATGCTAAAAAATGAGCAAGAGTATCAATGTGAACCTTTGGCGGTATCCACGCTGAGTAATATAAGAAAGGCGAGGGAATACTAAAAGAGAACTCACGTAAAAAAAACCCGCTCTATTTACTCCAATGCTCTGTAAGAGTATGAATATCCAAAAGACCTTTCCAACAGTATCTACGCTGAGTTATATGAGAAAGGAGGGAAGTACTGGGATAAGGAAGAACAACACAAAAATAATTCAAAGATTGTTTTGATACTCAAAATTCAATCATTTTACACTCAATTTCCATAAATTTTGCTTTGCAAATTCTTTATAAAATTAGGTGTGGAAGTGTCACGACCCAAAATAAGGGTCATGACCGGCGCTAGGGAACGAGAATTCTTTCAAATCCGGAACCCGTAGCAAGCCTTAAAATAAAATAAAATATGCAATAATCATAATAACATAAATAAAATATTTTACAGCGGAAATAAAATCATAAATAAAAATAAAATAATAATCTGCCAATAAAATTAATTATACATCCTCATCTTATATATAAATAATCTTTTAATACAAATTCCAGTTCAAATCCTTAAAATACATAACTCACACAAATATAATACATAAACCCCACAACTGTTTATAACTACTGCAGTGTCTAGATTATAAAATAAACTTAGGTAAGCAATTTACATAGTGAAGCCGAGGTGAAAGAAATCCGGCGTATGGGTCTGTTACTGAGGTCTGAAGACGTAGACTCTCCTAAAAAATAGTCAACAGAGGGGAGTCAGACCTCACTAAGTGAATTGTTATAATATATATACATGCATAGCTAAATGACAAATGTACACATTCAATAGTATATATAATAAATATATATACAGGCAAAATCATACAGATGCAGCAAAATCATTTTATATAATACTGAAAATAACATCCGTTTATGAAGGATCAAATAGAACCCTAGAAAAATTGCAACCTCAAACAGTGTTAGACAACACTCTAGCCATATAGGCTCACTTATTCCAAATATATTCACTTGTTCCATTTGGACAGTAGACTGGCCCCGAGACATTAAGTCAACCGAGCTCCAACAATCTGACCGTCAGTGTGATTGGCCCCAAGACACTTGGTCAATCGAGCTCCAACAATCACACTCAAATCACATCACACTTCAAATCAAATCAATCCGATCAATATCCACAAATGGTTAGTAATATAGCCTAAATGCTATTAACCTACCGGTACGTACTCGGTCCTAGTGCTGCCCACTAGGTAGCACGTTCTATTAATATCTTTCATTAATATATAAAACATACATTATTAAAACAAATGATGCATGATATTAAATAAAATAGTAACATAAACCATATATATACTAGAAATATACCAAAAATAAACCAGGTATATTCCGAGTATATATACATCAAATAAATTCAATTTAATTACAAAATGAACTAGAAATATACTTAAAAATATTTTAAGTATAAATCATTAATAAAACATGCATATAGTTTAAAATATACCAAAATATACTGAAGTAATACTTAAATCATTTATGCATACTTTACTAAAATAAACCATACATTTCTAAAACATGCACCCTAAAACATATATATAAAATAACAACTCACAGTTATTGTGCTCCTCGAGAAAGATCTGACGGGCTTGGTCCATTAGGCCTCGGTCTCGGTGCAACTAAACAAATAAACGATAACAGGAAATCAGAATAATTCTAGCAAAAATTCTAAAGACTCGATCTAGAATCTTAGACACAGAATTAGAATCAGAATTCTAGCAGACATCACGTTTTATGAGAATTTTATCAAAAATCCAGCAGAACCTCCCCTGTAAAACGGATATGTCTCTACTCAAGGAGTAGAGCCGGTTCTGCAAAAAAATACACTTCGAATATACGCAGAACACAATTCACAATCCCTCGGTTGGACTCCAAACTATAATTCACCGACCGAGATTCATAATTCACAGAATAATACAGAACACATGAAAATTCCAAAAATACCAAAAATGCCCTTCAATACTCAAAATGTAGCAAATTTAAATATTCAAACACTAAAAATATTTATTTAATTGATAAATACACAAAAATCCTGATTTTAATAAAATATTATTAAAAATCGATAATTCTCAATAAATTCATAAATATTGACCAAAATACCTTTTATAAATCCAAATTACATAATTAACCCTAAAACTTACTAAAAATCAATAAAAACCCATTTATTTAGAAAAATCGTATATTATATATATAATTTGAAAATAATTTATGAAAAATAGTTCTAATTAGTTAAAAATACTAAATAATTTGTAGAAATAATTTTTATACCTTAAATAACTATTACAACCAATTTAATTATATTTTTAGCCAATTTAGTATCAAATTACCAAAATACCCCTAGTTACGTAAATTCACTAAAATTAATCAAAAATTCACCAAAAATAGTATAATTAATCAAAATTAATTTTCTCAACATATAATTCAATAATATCAATAAATATACTCAATTTCACTAAAACACATAATTAACCGAATTTTCCCAAAATTACATAAACTAAATAAATTCCAAATAATTATATAAAATTCAAAAAAATTACAAATAAATTTCTAAAATGCATTTCAACACCTATAATCAACATAAAACACAATTTCATAATTTATTTAATTAATTTTCGAAAATTAGAAAATATTAATAAAATAAGAAAAAATTCACAAAAATCAAAATAATTCCCAAAAAATCCAAAAAAATTTACAGAGCTATATTAAGCTATAAGGATCAATATTTGTGAAGAGAGTTTGCATGAATCATTGAAATCAAAGCTTAAAAAATTCAAGAACCCTAAAATGGCTGAAAATGTAAAATCAAAATCTAGGAAAATCTAGACCGTTTCAAGTAAAAAAAAAGCTTAGAAATGGACTCACTGGAGCTCAAGGAAGAGATAGAGACCGGTGGCATCGAATTTGGTGGCCGAAAACGTGCTGATCGACGGTGAAGATACTTTCGGCCTCTCACACAAATTCCGGCCAAACCACGCCGGAGAAGGAGGCTTGAGGCATCGAAAATGGCTAGCAAGGAAGGAGGAAGGCTGTGAGGTACAGTGATGGCAAGAAACGGAGGTAACAGTGGCCGAAAATGGGAGAAAACCGATCGAGAGGGAGAAGAAGGAGATAGTGGCATAGTTGTAAATACTGTAAACTTTATTTTTTTGTTATATATATATCTCACTTTATTATTTTAATATATATAATTAACACACACAATAAATGTGCACCACACACATATTTAATGATATAGATATACACATATACACTTATTTAATTAATTAATATAAAAACTATATTATATAATTTAATTATAAAATAAACCCTAATTTAATTTAAATAAATGTGTGTATATGCATTTTATTTAACACTTTAAAATTATGCATGAACCCATGCAAATTCATAAAACTATTTCAAATAATTAATATTAAATTATTTACGTCTTAATTTTCCCCAAAAATAAAATTTTCGAAAAAATTTTACGTAAAGAACTTAAAATAATTAAAAATAGCTTTAATAAATAACAAACTCATTAAATAATCATGAATATATATAAAAATTATTAACACTGCATATCCCGATGCAGTTTAAAAATATTTAAAAATTCGAGATATTACAGGAAGTAAGCTCTTCACTTGGTAAAAGATATTCTCTTAATATAAGATGGTTAACGATGCCTCTGACCTTTGCAAATGGCAAATAAATGACAGTCATGAAAATAAAAAATAGTGACATTCATTTAATGCATGCTATCTCATGATAAAGTGATGAATTTTCACATAAATTTTTAATATTATAATGTACTTTTATACATTCATCATGATTGAAACTAACTTCAACAAGTTTGCAGGAATTGTAAATTCAGAAGGAAGTGCACCCAACTTGTAGAGTTGACTAACATAGCGGAATTGAAATTAGTCAGTAGAGAAATTCTAATCAATCAACACAGTAAAATTTAAAGTTAGTCAGCAAAAATGCTAATCAGTCAGCACAAAGAATTCAAAGCATTTGACTCAAACAACCAAAAATAAAAATCATGAGCAATTATGGACTGTAGCATCAAAGGCGAGTAATGAAAGGATTACAGTTAATTTGCAAGCAATTATAGGTTGCAGCATCATCAGCGAGCAATTATGGACTGCAGCATCATCGGTGAGCAACAAAAGGGTTGTAGTTAATCGCGAGCAATTATAGATTGCAGCATAATCGCATAAAAGAAATCAACATTACACGCCCGAGTGTAGTGTATTTCAATTCAGACTATACGATCAGGTATAATCGACATTGTTCGACCGAGTATAATGTACTTCTTTCATTAACATCATTCTAACATGAATTTTTAAATCTTTTTGATCTACCAGACACTACACAGTAGTTATGGTATTATTGCTAGACGTTCCATAGGAACTATAACATCTTTTCAAATATGAACCGCTAAATGTCCCACAGGGAATATAGTGAAATTTTAAATCACCGAATTGCTAGACGTTCCATAGGAACTATAGCACTTCTTTCAAATCAAAGCTCGTTAGATGTCCTATAAGGAATATAGTGAAAATCACAATCACTAGAAGTCCCACATGGAATATAGTAAAAATCACTATCACTAGACGTCCCACAGGGAATATAGTGAAAATCACAATTGCTAAAACTCCTACAGGGAATATAGCAAGAATCATTGCACTCATTTCATTAAAATGTCTTATGGGGAATATAATGAAATCCATTGTCACTAGACGTCCCAAAGGGAATATAGTACAGTCCACTAGACACTACACAGTAATTATGGTATTGTTACTAGACGTTCCACAGGAACTATGGCATATTTTCAGATCACGAGTCGCTAAACGTCCCAAGGGAAATATAACGAAATGCATAAGTTTCACTAGACGTTCCATAGGAAATATAGTGAAATATATGAAACATTACATCTTGCTTAAAATTGCACAATAATTTAAGTATCATTCTGTTAATTAGGATACAATTAGGTATCCTGATTATTTTCTTTAAAATTATGTGTTATTGCTTTGTCACAATTTGTCAAGCAAACAGTGACAAAGGGGGGCAACTGTAAGCACCCAATTTTATGATGCAATTGTGCATAGTACGATGAAAGTCCTTATAATGAAAAATTAATCGAGATATTGATCTCTAGTGCTAAAATTTGAGATTTCAAAGACTAATTGTAGTGTTTTCAGACCTAATTGCAAAATCTTGATTCTATAATTTTTTTTTAATTTTTAATTTTTTGGGACTACTGAGCAAATTGTCAATCGGCATTTAGGTAATGCCGACCAGCATTGGCCTAATGCCACTCGACATTAGCCAAATGCCGACCGGCATTGGCCTAATGCCGATCGACATTAGCCAAATATCGATTGGCATTGGCCTAATGCCAATCGGCATATGCCTAATGCCATGCCGATCGACATTAGCCAAATGTCGATCGACATTACGGGACATTTGCATTTTTTTAATATTTTTTATCTTTTTTCAGTGTTTTCCTGTTTTCTGATTGGTCCAAAATTAATTTATTTTAATAAAGAAATTAATTTTAATATTTTATATGTATAGAACATGTCCATTATGTGTATTTTCTCTTTCAGAAATCCTTTTATCCTGATTTTTTATTTTGAAAAAATATAACTCCTTTATCCTGCCTCTCCTGTGATCACGTAAGAGGTTGGCAGTGCTGTGATCATGTGAGAGTTGTTAGCTGAGGATAAAAGGAAAGGAAAGTGACAGAAAGAGGGATTCAGCACTGGAGAGGCTAGGGTTTTGAAAAAAAAGTTTAAGAGAAAAAGCAGAGAAAAATTAACAAAGAAAAAAAAAAAACTTTTCTACTGGAGATTTCAAAGAAACCTTTTCAAAAGGAAGAAAAATACGTTCTTTGTGTTTTTTTTTAAGTCTAGGAAATCAAGAAGAAAAGAATAGAGTCAAAATCAAAACGGCGACATTCCTAATCTGAGAGGCATTCAAATAACAGTTGCACAACATTCTTCATCTTTATTCCCTTATTTCTTTCTTTATTTATTATTTTCTTTAATTTAATTCTTTTTTATTTTTTATTTTCTTATTTAATCAGTACTACTTTGTTTCTTTTGTTATTATTTTGATTTTGGCTTGAGATGGGTATAACTGGAATGACTATATGAAGACAAATTAATAAACAGAAGATCCATGGAATGCCATGGATTAGAACCTGTAGCATTTTAACGTAGGATTTTAGGGTTCTACTTTTTATTTTATTTGTTTTTATTGGGTTTGTAAATACTTTCCTATTTGTTTTATTCACGTAGGAATTGTAATGATCCCAATAGTAGAAATAGTAATTATTTGCTTTTATGTTCTTAAAATTAATTAGTAATTAGGGTTTCACTTGGTAAAACCTAATAAAATCAATGATGGTAGTAAATTAATTTTAGGATTATATGAAATTGAATTAAGGTTTCTTAGAAAGATCATGTACAAATTGTTGTTTTGATCTATTTTTGGTATGTTTGTTGAATTGGATTTTGTTTTTTTTTTTTCATGCCTTTTGGGCCTCCCATGTTAGATCTAAACTCATTTAATCAATAGACTTAAATTAACTTTAGGGTTTAATTTAATTAAAACTAATGTAGGTCCATTTTAGGTTAATTAGATTTAGACCTATTTTAATTAATAAAATCAATTTAGATTTAGTTCAACCCATTTAATTTTATTACTTTAAAAATATATAGACTTAGACTCATTTTTTCATTTAAATTAAAATCAAGTTAGAATTAGACCCACTAATTAATTCCTTTCTTTAAAATTTTATAGACTTAAGCCCATTTCCTTAGATAAGTTAAAACAAATAGACCTAGGTTCACTAAAATTGATAAAAATGTAGGTCATTTGTTAGTCCACTTCACTTGTAAATAAAATATAGAATTAGCTAACTTCCAAATAAAATTAACTTAGTTTAGACTTAGGGACGCTGCTGCCTTTTGTATGTATTTTTTACATGTAATTTTATGACTTGTTGCCTTTTTGGATTAGATGGATGTTTAATTGAGTTTAAATAAAATTACATGTAATTAGAGAATAAGATAGTAATTCATAAAGTAATTCTAAATGAACACAATACTGAAAGAAGTTAGTATTCCGTTCTTAGAATTTTTTGGTTGTGGTGCTAGCTTTGTTTTAGAGAATCAAGTACCACCTTTCGATTTGTCCCAATTATTACCCTAGGTGGTGACTCCTCATCTTCACGTCATGTCTTTATGACAATGGTTAGTGTGTTCTCTAGGGCCTTGAGTCCAAATAGTATTGCGATTGCTAAAATCTTAGATGTGCACTAAACCTTAATGTCTACAGTATTGTGTGGCAGAGATATGTCTTAAGCTATGCATATGTGGAAGCTACCCACATCATCATAGAGCATACGTGGCCTGAAAATGTCATTTAAGTGAATATGTGGCTTCGTCAACGTCATCAAGTTGCATACATGGCATTAGCAATGTCATCACACTTGTATATGTGGCATAGCCACATCATTAAGTGTATACATAACATAAGACACATCATCAAAAGTGTACACGTGGTATAAGCTATGTCTTCAAAAAGTATGCACTTGTCATTACCCACACATCGAATTGTACACATAGCAAAAGTCACATCATCATAAGTGTACATATGTCAAAAGCAATGTTGTAAGAAGTATATGCCACATCATCAAAAGGTGTGATGTATCATTAAAAACGTCATTGGAAGTATATACATGCCATAAGTTATGCCATCAAATTTAATGCCATGTTATTGAAGTGTATATGTGGCATAAGCCACAACATCGTAGGTGTACATGTGGCGTCAGACACATCATCAAATGTGTACACATCTCAAAACAAATTAGAAGTGTACACATGACATGTCCTAAGAAGTGTGTACGTGGCAGTAGCCATGTCACCCGAAGTGTATATATGGCTGTACCGATAGTACACGTGGCTCCAATAGTGTGATGGCATAAGCCAGTGGCAGCGGCACATCACCAAAATTTAACACGCCACGTGGATCATGGGCAGCTGTAGGGCTCCTGATACAGAGAGTGAGAGGAAGACACAAGGGGATTGAGGGTGGTCAACGAAGAAAGAAAAAAGTAAAAGTAAAAACTGCAGTTCGATTAATAGGAGGAATCACCCAAGTGCACAGCAGCTCCTCAGTAGCATTCATTGTTGTTGTTTAGTTGCCAGTTAAGTTAGTTATCTATCGTATTCTTCTTCTGCTTCTGCAACTAAAACTAGATCTCTGCATATGTATGGAACTAAACCATGTTTACATAATTTATTTTACAAATTGTTTCCATCTTGCAGGTTTTGTAAAGAATAATGGAGGAAAAGTGTGCAATAAAGAAGGATGTTACTGAAGTAAGTTTTTTTTTTTTCCCTATTCATGAGAAAAAGTGCGCTAAATTATAACAAGCTTACTAACTGTATTGTTTGTTTAACTAACTTGATTTCTGTCGCCTTCTGCAGTTAATAGGCAATACGCCTATGGTGTATCTCAACAAGATCTTGGAAGGGTCTGATGTTCGAATTGCTGCAAAGCTCGAGAATATGGAACCTTGTTATAGTGTTAAAGATCGGTAGATAATTTGTGTTTATCTTGTACGTGTTGCTCTTGTAAATTTCCTCATTTCCACCTATAATTGCAGTTAGTTTTCATTTATTGCATGCAGGATTGCTTTTAGTATGATCAAAGATGCAGAAGAGAAGGGCTTAATTACACCAGGGAAGGTTGGATGTTTCCATATAAATTTTTCAAAGCAATATAGTATTTTAAGGGCAATAGCCAGATTTATGCTCCTACTTATGACCATTTTTATTAAAATTGCTGCTGTTTCTGGCTCTGTTGTTTTAAATTGGGTTGAAGACCGTGCTTGTTGAGGTCACCAGTGGTAACACTGGGATTGCCATGGCATCCATTGCTGCAGCAAAAGGTTACAAGATTATCACAGTCATGCCATGTTTTAAGAGTCTTGAGAGAAGGATAGTGTTACGGGCTTTAGGGGCTGAGTTGTACCTAACAGGTCCAAACAAGGGCTATAATGAGATTATTAAGATGGCTGAGGAGATGGTGAAAAACACACCGAATGCTTATATGCTTAATCAATTTGAGAATGCTGCCAATCCAAAGGTACCCCGTCACCCATTTTGCAGTATTCATCAGTGATTAAAAGGACCTATGAGTAAGTTTGCTGTTACATTTGTAGATTCATTATGAAACCACTGGCCCAGAGATTTGGAAAGACTCAGGAGGCAAAGTTGATGTCTTGGTTGCTGGGATAGGGACAGGTGGTACAGTAACTGGTGCAGGTAAATTTCTCAAGGAGAAGAACCCAAACATCAAGGTATTTTTTGGATAATGTCCATGCGCATAAAGAGCATCCTGTTTTTTAGTCTTAAATTCTTAATCTGTATATGATGGTTTCAGTTTCTTTTGTTCACATATAGATTTATGGCGTAGAGCCAGCAGAAAGTGCAATCTTGAATGGAGAAAAACCTGGTACATTGTGAATCACTTCATTCTTGCTCTTTCATTTTTCCAACATGGTTCGCAATGAGATATTGATAGGTTCAATGAAAAAACCTTAAAACACGAAGCATTCTTTTGTTCTATAAACTGGGAGTTACTTCCAACAAATACTCGTCTCCAAATCTCTAATTTGGAGAAATTTGAGACTATAAAGTAAAGACTCTTGTAACAGCCAGACTCATCTGCTTTAGTTCTGTTACCAGCTTTATTTCAATTTGTCATCTAATTCATTTGAAAATTTAGCAACATCCTCATGATTTTATCCTCTAAATGGGTACCTGTGTGTCAAAGGTCGTCATATGATTGATGGACTAGGTGCTGGAGTTGTACCTCCTGTTTTGGATGTTGGCATGCTTGATGAAGTTATTCCAGTAAGTCCTAAAGCCATATTCTCATTTGCTTTTAACTGAGTCTTAAATTAACCATCTGTGCTTGTTACAATGAGAGAGGTGAATGGCATGACCAGCAGTTGTAAGTAATGTTTTTCTTCAGAATTCATGTTCTCAGTACATAATGAGTTGTAAGATGGACAACAAATTATGGTCCTAGTACAAATTTTTAGTTTAAGAAGGTTGATAACTAATGATTGTTAAGAATACTTGTGTTTCAATGTCTTGATGCTACATTTTAGGTATCGAGTGCGGAAGCTATGGAAACTACTAAACTGCTTGGTTTAAAAGAAGGTTTGCTGGTACGCCTCTGCCCATATAAGATTACTGCTCATTTATCTCATACCTCCCTATCCTTTATTTGTTATGAAAACTTGAAAATTGTTGGAAATTTGTTTCTCCTTACAGGTGGGGATATCATCTGGTGCTGTGACTGCTGCTGCTATAAAGTTGGCAAGGAGACCAGAAAATGCTGGGAAACTCATTGCAGTAAGTCTTACTAGTACATATTTGATCCGATACTGTACATATAGGGTGCTTTTAATGTACTAAACTATTTATCTTACTTTCTGCACAGGTGGTTTTTGCCAGTGCTGGGGAGCGTTATCTGTCCACTAAATTGTTTGAATCGCTAAGGCATGAGGCAGAAAATATGCTTTTTCATTAAGATCATGTAGATTCCTTCCTGAAATGTCATGGTACTATCAGGATCAGAACTAATTCTTTTGTTTTCTAGCATGAGCCTATTCAGGATATGTTATCAGGAGGAAATGCTTTGATAGCCTAGCTTATTTTATTTCTGAAAGATGCCATTTATAAACAGTTATGGACTTGTTCAGGTTAGGCTGCTTCAAGGCAGGCCTTCCATCACCACAATTATACAATGGAGGGGAACCTGAAAGGAGCGCCCCTCCAATGTGCAATGAGAAGTCACCCAGAAAGGGTGCCATGAACCATGTACCCTGTTTAAATAAAAGAGCTGTCTTTTGATTTCTGTATATGGTTGGCGTCTAATGTTCTCTTTGTTAATTTTTGTTGGGGGATTGAGAACAAGCATCTGCTTCACAAATTATGCTATCAGTATTCATATGTGATTACATGTACATTGCAGGGGTGCTCTCAGTTGGAGTATATACTTCAGAAGATTCATATTCTTGTGGTTCCTCAATTTGTATTAACATACAAGCTGCTCGACAAGCAGACCACTAGTCATTTTAAAGCAGAATCTTTTGGTCGTTGTTTTTTTTTTTTTTTTTAACAACCATTGTGTTAGTTAATTAGATTAATAAGTTAATAGAGGTGGTGTGGGAACTCGATCCAACCACATCTACAAGGGCTAACAAAGCCCTTTGCCACCCCAGCCAAGCGTGGGGCTTAAATCTTTTGGTCGTTGGGTGCTAGCATTTTTGTTTGACCTCGTGCAACCAAACGTAAAATCGCTGATGCAATGATGGCACTAGCTTTTTAAGTTCCTGCCCTTTGTGTTCCATTTTGAAGGCCTTTTTCAAGGCATGTGTCACCCAACTAGACAGGAGGCCTTGAAATTTGAATGTGCTACTCAACCATATAAACCAAGCAACAATTATTACATTGAAAAGAATTTGATAAAAAAAAAATGAGGTGAAGTTTAACCAAGGATAATTTAATAGGCACAGATCAACTAAGCAGCATTCTTGTAGCGATTTGGTTGAACAGCTTGCAATTATGTGTATGAAAGCTAATTTTATTTTTTTTTACCATAACAGCACCATATTTATTGACCAAACAGGTAAACCTTGCACATGCATGTATATAGACAAGAGTTTATAAACAGCACCAGTAAAGTAAAACATGTAAAATAAAAGGGCAGTGATAGACGCCAAGGGTAACGACATATTCATTTTTGCCCATTTTATTTGTTTTGAAAATTTTTATAGAAATCTAAAATTTAAGTTACACACAGTAGTGTAAGGATTTAAATATCCTTAACATGTAAACTTGTTTTAATAATCTAATAAAAAAAAAGACTTTAGGAGCATAAAGGTAATTTTGTCGCATAAACATTATCCTAAAATAAAACACACATTCTGGCTGCACGGGTTCGGAAACTTATCTTTTTGCCCCCTATACTATTATTTGGGGATAAAAGGTAATTTTGCGAATCCGTGTCCGTGGCGCACTGTCTTTGTTCTCCGGTATCTATCTCTGTCCTTTTTAAGTTACAATGTATATGGTTAAGTTGAGTTCAGTCAAGTCAACTGTACCTTGTGTTTGCTGAAAGTATCAACGTTGTGTGACGGAATTTGTCCTATCTTTTTCTTCTTCTTTCTCACTTTCTCTGTCTCTTCTAAATCCTCTTTCTTTCTCATTGATTCTCAGCTTCTTCCCGCCAGCGAAACTAAAATAGTTCACTAGCTGGTTATCAAAATCAACTTGCATCCACTTCAAATAAAAGCTCTACAAAGAAAAAAAACCTGTGTCAAATTTGATTTCGCCCACCCTTTTCTTTTCCTGCTTGCGGAATACCAAAAAAGTATGGAGAACAATTGTGAGATCAAGAAAGATATTACTGAAGTACATATATGTTATAGTTATCTTGTTTTTCACTTCTATAAACCAGTATTTTTCATTTTTTTTTCTGAGGTTCTGACTTCTCATGTTTTCATGAGTTCTGCAGTTAATAGGAAACAATCCTTTGGTATATCTGAACAGGGTTGTGGATGGCTGTGTTGCCCGCATTGCTGCCAAGCTTGAAATGTTTGAACCTACTGCTAGTGTCAAAGACAGGCATACTCTTAACCTATTACCATCTGTTTGTGTTTATTTTTTCTTTGATGCATGTACATGCACAAATCCTTCTTTTGCGCTGAAGTGATAAGTGATTTCGTTTTTGATTATGTAGGATTGCATATAGCATGATCCAAGATGCAGAAGACAAGGGCTTGATTACACCTGGGAAGGTTAGTCATGAGCCTCTGAACTAAATACATTTTGTTTCTAAACATGTACTGATTAAATGAAATGTGGATCTCTGAACCTAGTGAATGCATGTGGCAAATATGTAGAGGCTAACAGATATCATTTTGTTTACGGTTTTGTTTTAAATATATCGGTTAAAGACTGTCCTGGTTGAAACCACTAGTGGTAATACTGGCATTGGTTTAGCCGCGATTGCTGCAGTGAAGGGTTACAAACTCATGCTGACTATGCCTGCTTCGATGAGTCTTGAAAGAAGAACTGTGATACGAGCTCTTGGAGCTGAGGTTTGCCTTATTGATCCTGTCAGGGCCTTTCCGGGGACGCTTGAGAAGGCAGATGAGATTCTGAGGAAAGTACCTAATGGATACATGCTTCAGCAATTCAACAATCCTGCGAATCCAAAGGTCCTTTTCTTTTTTCTTTTGCATCCAACTATACATCATAATGTGGATAGATGGTGAAAGGATTTAAAGATCATGTATATTACTATCTGCATAGATTCATTACGCGACCATTGGCCCAGAAATATGGAGAGACACATGTGGGAAAGTTGATATCCTGGTTTCAGGGATTGGAACCGGTGGTACTGCAACTGGAGCTGGAAGATTCCTCAAGGAGAAAAACAAAGAGATTAAGGTTTGTTCTATATGCCTGTGGTTAGACTGGGGGGGTTCCAACTTGTAATTTTACAGCCCTGGAGATAAATACTGAGCCAAAGCTGACTGGTTTGCTTTCTTATCTTTATGCATAGGTATATGGTATAGAACCAGCTGAAAGTGCAGTCCTGAATGGAGAAAAACCTGGTGAGCAATGAGTAATACTTTTTATCATTATTGCATCCTTATCAACGCAACTACTCACATTTCTAAATCTTTTCATCTTTTGAACGTCAGAGAACCAGAAATTTGGTGAGTGAAACATTTGCCTAGCAGTAAGAACCAATACCCAGAAATAAAATTTTGTTTTGACAGTAATTGCCAGGTTCTTCTGTTTGACCTTTTTTTCCCCGAAACCACAAGGTGTTTCTAGACAAACGTGTGTATGGGACGAGAATTCGATCACAGGGCCTCCTACTATATGACATTCTCACAAGGAGCACAGTAGGACCACTGAGTTGTTGACCTCTTTTTTCTATTGAAAAGAAAAAAAAATTGTTACATTTGATTAATTGTAAGCAGAGAGAAGATGTAATTACGTAGTCGACTAATCAGTGCCTGCTATGGATTTAAATAATTTATTGCTGTGTTTCTTATTGTTTTTATCTACTTCCATTTATAATTCTTTTGAGACAATTGTTTGATGTACTTTTGACAGGTGCACACTTGATCCAGGGAATTGGTGCAGGTATTGTGCCCAATGTTTTGGATGTTGGGTTGCTGGATGGAATATTTGAAGTAAGTCTAAAGTCAGGTTGTCTGAAACTGGAGTTCTCCTAAAATATAAACTCAGAGTCTAAAGCTATTACTGTAAGAACTTAGATTATATATGTTGACATTCAATTAGTTTTGATGGTGGCATTACCATTTAGGTGACGGGTGAGGAAGCCATTGAAACTGCTAAGCAACTTGCCTTGAAAGAAGGTTTAATGGTATTGAATATGGTCAATTCCTCTGTTAGCAAGCATTGTTTGTTTTTACTATTCCTGCTTATTTCCACCTGCTTTTGGCTAAAGCAGAAAGAAAGCAGTGTCAACCACACTGCCAAACTCCTCCTTACGATGGAAACTGTAGTTTTTTTTTTTTTTTTTAAATTATATGTATCCACTCAGGTTGGGATATCCTCTGGAGCAGCAGCTGCTGTTGCGATCAAATTGGCAAAGAGGCCTGAAAATGCAGGGAAACTCATTGTCGTAAGCTTCAATATTTACCTTGTTCAAATGAACTCGATTTTAATTTTGTTGATAGTACTTTGCCACTCGATTAATCTGTAAATTTTTGTTTTGCTTGCCATGCTTGTAGGCTGTATTCCCAAGTTTTGGAGAGCGGTACTTATCTTCCAAGCTTTTTGATTCAGTTAGGGAAGAAGTTGAAAACATGACTTATGAATGAAAATAATTTATTTTCAGCATCAAAACTTATACATTGTTTGTTTGTTTTGTATTGGCTGCTGGCTTTGTAACTGCTGATTTCTAATCGATAAGAGTTATCACTTTTGTCCTTAATCACATGCCCTTTTTTGGGTTGTTGATTCTTTTTTATGCCTCAGGTATTTGTTAGGCAAATGGTCTTAATCATTTTTTTCCCTAAATTATTGATAGTTTTTTAAATTCTGACTAATTCAGTTCTATATAGAATTACAAGATTGACAAAAGTTTTTGAACAATTAATTTAATATGACTATATATAGTACGATTGAACTTAAAATATTATTTAAATGTGGACAAATTCTTATCAGCTAATGTCAATAATTGCTGGTGCCTTATCTATTTCAAACTCGAAATCTTAATTGGACCGAGAGATATTGGTGGATTATTAATCTATTTACTTTGGTGAATTGGTGGTCACTCCTGTTTAAACTCGAAATCGTATAGTTATACTTTTCAGTTTGCAGTCCCAAATTGTAAGTATGAAATTAGAATGACTAATTAAAATACACATGAATTGAAATGTATGACCACATAAAACTAGCAGCTGGTGAAGCAAACATGACACCAATAGAATAGAGTTCTGTACAGAATATTGTCACTTGTCTCTTATTTTCATCTTCATTGCCATTTATATGATATATACTTTCTCAAACAAAATAAATTTAGCAAGTGCATAAAACTCAAATTTTTTTTCTTATTGTAGATCCAAATCAAATGTATATTTTTAAGAGATCTTATAGATAGATATTATAATAGAGAACAATCTTTCTCTTTTAAATCAGGAGGAAATAAATTTTATAAATAGACAATTGTAAAATTCGAATGCTACACCTGAAGATGCGCTTGAAAAGAAGTGACCACTTAACTACTCTCTAGCTAATTGAAATAAAGGTTTGTAAAAAGCAGTCTAGCTTGTATTATACCATTCTCATCCTTTATCTAATTGTAAAATTGGATATACATACGGGTAATCTTTTTAGTTTTAGGTGGACCTTCGTCTTCTTTGGAAGTTAATTAGATATATATGTATGTATATGATGAGGATTTCGATGGTCTAAATAAATTGAAACTAAAAGCTAAATATTTGGCTCATTTTCTAATGTATAATAATCCAAATTTTAATTTCTTTCTTTCTGTTTTTTTCAGAGATCAATATATGATATGATGCAATGAGTTTTGGTCTCATTTTGGTTTGATTGCAAGCCTGAGTTGGCTAGATTCATTCCATGAAATCTTTATACGATTCTTGGAGGCGCCCAATTCACCTAAGCTTATTGTCTCAGTCTTTGTTATCTTTATTTTTCTGAGAAATTCCTTAATGTCTTCATCCTTCAAGTGGAACTTTTGCTTGCTGGGAGTTTGTTACATGCAAGCAATAAAAGGCTTGGTATATGAAATTAAGGTTTGCTGGTATGTAATATGGCCAAAGATTCCTGTTAGTGTTGTTGTTTTACTTTATTTGATTTGTTTCGAAAAGTTTGTTGTGCAATAAATTTTGAAAAAATAAAATGTTGATTTTTTTTTTTGATATGTGGTGGATTTGTTCTGTTTGCTTATATCGAGCTACATGAGTATAATATATCCTGATAAAAAGATAAATAAATAAAAATATAATAAAAAAATATTAAAATAATATTTATTACCAATTAGCATTGATCGAACAACTTAATAATTTGTACGAATCACTTAATAACTTTAATTAGTTATAAATTGATTTTTTAATTTTTAAATGAGTTCATTGTAGAAATTGTAAGAAAATTTTTACCATAGAGAGATATCTATAACATCTCAAAAAAGTAAAAATTCAATGAAGGAAAATTTGAAACTTCGAAAAAAACCAAAAAAATTAAAAATTTGTATTTTTTAAATGAAAAAAATTAAAAAATTAAAAAGGGACTATCACTAATTAAAGAGATAATAGGTGATAATGGAAAATTAAGAATATGTTTGGTAAGGGAGGAAAGAAAATAGGGAGAAAATAATGTTGTTTTTCTTTTCTTATAGAATGGAAGGAAAATAATATAGAGAGTAAGGAGAAAGAAGTTATCTTTTTATTGAAAATAAGGGTAAAATTATAAAATTAAATGTATTATATAATTTTTCACTTTTCTTTTTCTATTTTTTCCCAAATTTAAAGATATAATAAAGTACATTATCATTCCTTCTTATATTTTCCTTCTTTTTTTGAAACAACAAAAACTCACATTTTCATCTGTTCCCAGCATAGCCTAAAGTTTTTGATAAAAATAAAAGGGGAAGTTATTTTCTACTTTCAATTTAGCTCCACTAGTCTAAGAAAATAATTTTCTATTTTCTTATATTGCACTTTTAATTTTGAACAACAAAACCAATTCACCAATAAGTAGAATACACAGTCCATGCAAATCCAAAGGGGAATTATAAAACCAGTCAGATGGGAGCTGAGAATTCAAAACTTATATTGCACTACAGAAGATAATACCATTCTGTTAGTGATATGCACTAGGTCAATCATTTGTGATTATGTATTGACTTTCTTATTTTATTAATAAAGAGGTATTATATTATCATTTGATTTTATGATAATTACATGAATGGTTAATTCTTACTAAGGCCATCAAGTATGTGACTTGATAGTAAAACCTTTAGATTAAAATAAGAGTTCTATTCTAATTATCCCTAACCATTTATTCATTATATGAATATTAAAGTATTAAGGCTAGTATGATGTTGACTGATGGTTATGTTTTACTAATCATAAATATGAGATATTAAGTCAACTCATAGGTACATGATGAGAGATCATGTACTGGATTGACCCACTATGAGAATACTACATAGATTATTGTCATAAGTATTTCTTATCACAGTAATTTTATTTCGGTCCTTTGACCTTGAAATCATCATGGATTTCTACATAACTATTTTATGTTTTGACACATTCTAACATTGTTTTTAACCGGATGATTAAAAGAATGTTGTTGGATATAAAATTAGTTATGTGAGGAATGTGAGTGATTGAGAATGAATTTATCCCTCATTAATATGAGAAAGATATTTAAAGGCCCCTTGATGAGATAGACTGAATAAAATGCATGGCCATGCTGAAATGAATTGATAAAGAGTTATCATTTTCAATCTACTTGGAATCAAGTCATAATATTGAACTATATAAGGATGACATTCTATACCTTATGTTCAATTAAGATATCATGTGATAAAGGGACAATAAAATTCACTGTAATTAGGTTATGTCGGATTATTGACTTCACATGACTTGGGTAGTCATAATGTCTTGCTAGAGGCCACTTATGACTTGTAGGCCTAAATAGAGATTTAGGCCCACTGTCAATGTTATGTGAACGTACAGGGTCACACACTTAGAACAAGCCCAAAACGGATATGGGTTTAATAAGCCCAAAATAAACTCTGTGGAAATAAATAATTAAAGTGTTTTATTTATTTATTTATTTGTTTATTTATTTAAGATAAATGTTATTTTAAATAAATAAATAAGATATTATTTTTGATTTATTTTTTGAACAAAATCAGAATATAATAAATGGAAAATTACCAAAAGGTTATTGGTAAGTGAAACCCTAACTTGGAGTCTATAAATATGTTATATTTTCTAGGGTTTCACACACTTGTTTTTGCCTCCAAATTCGTTTTTTTTCCTCTTAGAAAACAAAGACAGAGTTTTTCCTTTTGTTCTTGATTTGTGAGACAGTCAAGAGGTTGCTAGCACACACACTTAAATTCGTTTTGTGAAGGGCTGTTCGTGTGGATACCTATAGAGGACGCATCCTTTTGGAGACGTCTTGATCCGAACAACCAAGCCAAAAAGCTCGAGGTAAGGTGTCACCAGTGTAAACCTCCTCTCACCCTTCCAGAGAATCTTGCCTCTTCTACGTTTTGGTAAGATTATTAAAAATCCTAGATTTAATCAATTAGTCGAATTACATGGATCCTAGCTTGGGAACGTGATAAAATTTTAATTTTTCCGCTGCGTTTGTATCACGGAACCCAACACATTCTAATAAGCCAAAGCTAACACACACTTGGCACTATATTAGTGGAGCTAAAATGAAAACTCTTATATGGCAGTTCCATCCATTGGGTTTTGATTGATTGGATTGAGTGTTCCATCAACATGAATAAAAAAAGAACATTGGATTCATAAGATTTGTTCTTTCTAATAATATTATAATCTAATTGAGAGTGGTGATTGGTATGAGGTCCTACCAGAGTAGAGCACAAAACAAATTCAACATGCATTGGAGTTGAAGTCAAACAAGTTTTAGCAGAGAGAGGGAGAGAGGATGACAGACTAGACAACCAACAAAAAATTTTTTTAAAAAAAAGGGAAATATTAATCAATTATGTTGTCTTATTCAAAGGCAACATGGGCAACAAATATTGAAGTTGCATAGATAGAGCACACAGTGTTTGGACTTTGGAGGCATTTGGTTTGCACTTCTTACTCTATTTTCTGCTTTCTTGCTTCTGCATAATTGTATATCTGTGCTTTGTTTTGGTTCTTCACAGTGATATGTTTACTGGGTCAGTACTGAAATCTGTTTTTTTTTTTGAAGTAATTTTGGCACAATGAACATGGGCAGTTGTTCTTTGTTTTTTGTTCTTGATAGTAAGATTGTTAAGATGTTTTGGGGATTTGTGTACAGTTAGTATATGGGGTTATTCTGTTTTCCAGTTTTTATATTTTGTTGGAAAAATTTATAAGAACAGCAAAATTTTATTGATCTCTAAATCCAAGTCAACTGCCAATTATAGCGTCAAATGAGCAGTTGAGTTTAGTCATAGTATTGCATAATCTTCCCTTGTTCCACATCTAATTTGTTCATAACTTTAATCATTTGTGCTATGATAAGTCCTTTATGGAGTAGACATCTGCCAGGGTAAAAAAAAAAAAATTAAAAAAAGCTTCCTTTTGTTCTTGTCTAAATTTTTCCTTCCAATCCCTCATAATTTGCAAAATACTGAAAATTTTCCCCACTTCTTTTCCTTGTTGCAGAACAGATAGACAGATATGGAGGAAAATTGTGAAATAAAGAAAGATATTACAGAAGTACATTTTTTTTTATCCTTTTCCCCTTATAGAGCCTTGTTTCAATATATATATATATATATATATAATGTGTCTTCTTTGTATCTTTTCATTTGCAGTTGATTGGCAATACACCTATGGTATATCTCAACAACATTGTGGATGGTTGCGTAGCCCGGATAGCAGCCAAGCTTGAAATGATGGAACCTGTCTCTAGTGTTAAAGACAGGCATGGTTTTTCAATCTTTCTGTGTATTTGCTTTATGTGAATGAATGACTCTTTGTTTTGGTATTAAAACTAAAAGATTTTCATTTCCATGTATCCAGAATTGCATACAGCATGATCAAAGATGCAGAAGATAAAGGGTTGATTACGCCAGGAAAGGTTGGTTAGCCATTGCCTTTTTTTCCTTCAGTGAAAGAAATTTAATCCTACTGCAAACTAATAAGGTCCCTTGATTGTGTTTGTTTTTGAAATGTATATACTGGCTGAAGAGCATCCTCATTGAACCTACAAGTGGTAACACTGGCATTGGATTGGCTGCAATTGCTGCAATGAGAGGCTATAAAGTTATACTCACCATGCCTGCTCAAATGAGTCTTGAGAGAAGAATGGTGATACGTGCTCTTGGAGCTGAAGTGCACCTTACAGATCCAGCCAAGGGCTTTAATGGGGTGCTTGAAAAAACTGATGAGATACTAAGTAGAACACCTAATGGCTATGTGCTTCGGCAATTCGAAAATCCTGCCAATCCAAAGGTATAGTTTTTGTTGCAGTCCTTTTTTAATATCATTTGGTGGTTAAAGGATCTATAGAATAGCTTGCTTCTTCTGTCCAGATCCATTATGAAACAACTGGTCCAGAAATATGGAGAGACTCGAGAGGGAAAGTTGATGCCCTGGTTTCAGGGATTGGAACTGGTGGAACTGTGACTGGAGCTGGCAGATTCCTGAAGGAGAAAAACTCAGAGATTAAGGTTTCATCTATTTGTCAATGTTCGAACCCAGAGCTTAAGAATACTCATGTTGATAGAGTTTTTCCTTTTGCATAGGTGTATGGTGTAGAACCGGTTGAAAGTGCAGTATTGAATGGAGGAAAACCTGGTGAGCAGTGACTCTACTGAAATTTAGCCCCATACTGATCTGATATATGCAGATTGAAATGCTATCTTTACATTCTTGGTCTGTCTTCCATATTTAATGTATCTTAAGGTAGTAATCTTGTCATTATCAACTATCCCTCTATGGAAGTTCGATTTGTACCTATCAGGTCCGCATCTGATCCAAGGAATTGGTGCTGGTATCATTCCTGCTATTCTGGATGTTGACTTGCTGGATGGAGTTCTCCAGGTATGTCTAAAACTGCTTGGCCAGGCATGGTTTCGTTGAGTCGACATGCTTTTCCATTAGCATTGTCAAGTGAAATGACAGTAATGGTGAAAAATTGTTATATACGGATACTTACAATTATGTGGTTGTGGTTATGGGTGTACATTTCAGGTATCGAGTGAGGAAGCTATTGAAACTACTAAGCTGCTCGCGTTGAAAGAAGGTTTACTGGTACGAAAGAGTTACCTTCTTTTAGTGTTGTAACTTACATTTCTAGATCTCTCCTAGAAACCATCTTTGTTTTGCCCTTATGACGCGAGCTGTAGGATTTTCCTTTTTGGTCTATTTTATACACAGGTTGGGATATCTTCTGGAGCAGCTGCAGCAGCTGCAATTAGACTGGCAAAGAGGCCTGAAAATGCAGGGAAACTTATTGTTGTAAGCTCCATTGCCTTCTTCTAATTGGGAGTACAACTGGTTTGAAATTTTCTTGTTGGTACCATCCAAAGCAGATGGTTCCATCATGCGCACATATATTAAACTGTTCTTTTCTGCAACATAAATATTTTTTTTTTTTTTTGCAATCAAACTCCATCATGTGCACATATATTTTGACTTGCTGTGCAGGTGATATTCCCCAGTTTTGGAGAACGTTACTTGTCTTCCAAGCTTTTTGATTCCATTAGACAAGAGGTGGAAAACTTGACTTTCGACTGAGGACCAAGTCAAGAATGCTCAACTTATTGGTTGTAATAACTTTGTAAGTTTTGGCGTCCCCTGGTCGATCCCACAAAGTCAAGGACAGTGACATCCTGTGTACTTAAACTTGTAGCAAGTAGCAACCCAGGGATGTTGACTAGTGTTATTGAAATATGCAAGTATAATTTTGAGGGTGAGCCAGCAGTAATGTCATTCCCTTTTCAATGATTGTATTGGTTTATGGGTGCATAACATTTTGGATTGTTAGATAATTCTACCATAAACTTTATAAACTTTAGTTATTTTGGTCAATATTTTTTATTTTTAAAATTGTGGTAAATTAGTATATAATCTTTTTAATTTATTATAAATTTATCTACTATCGAAATAACATGTGGCCATACTGACATGACATACATTTGTAAATTATTTGTTGATGTGAAAATTAGAAGAAAAATTTAGTAATTTTTCTTTCTTTACTTTTATTTTTTTTGCAAATATATCTTTATTTTTATTTTTTTTAGTTCAATTATAGTTGTTACATTAAATTTTATCACAATCACTTGATTTTGTTTATTATTTTAATAAGTTGGAATCACAATCAAGTAACAAAATTTGCCATAAATTTTAAGTGTGTTTTTATAAATATTTGAATAATTTTTTTTTATAAAAATATGCACATAATCACATAAAAAATATTATATCGATCTCTAAATATAATTTTAAAATTGGATAAAATTAAAATAAATTATGAAGTTGATAGAAGAAAGTAGTATATTTTTTTTATTATTTGTAAGGTGAAAAATTAAAATTATTGCGATTATCCTTCAAATATTATAAATAAATTAGTTAAATGACAAACATTTTTAAATTATACATGGAGTAATTTCATATGTTGTCACTAATGATGACAATTGTCAAATTATAAATTATTATTTATTTTTATTTTTAAATTTTAATTTTTAAATTTTTTTATTAATTTTAAATAAAATAAAATAAAATAAAAATAATATGCAAAATGATAAGTTAAATTTCTCTGAAAATTTGAGAATTAATATGTAAAAATAATGTAACAACTATATAATTGAATTAAAAGAAATAAAAAAGATACATTAGGAGAATATAACTAATTAAAAATTTAAAATTTTCATAATAAAATAAGAATATATTTGTAAAAAAAATGAAAGTTAAGGATAATAAGATTACTGATTTTTTCCTTTAATTTCCATATTAGCAAATAATTTACACATTATTTTCTATCGGCTGAACTTGCCAAGTTGAACATCCATCCAAGTTGAAATCAAAGAAAACAGAGAGAATGTGATAATAAGTGTGTGGAATGTGATAATAAGTGTGTTGTTGAGATGGGTGTTAGTCAAATACTTGTGGAATGCGATAATAAGTGTGTGGTTGAGATGTTACAAGGCAGAATGATTACTCTTGCACTAAACATGTCCCTTTTTCAGGAAATCAAAAGACTCCTTCACAGACAATGGCAAGTCAAGTTTGTGCATATCCTGAGTGGTAGTGCAGACTTCTTAGCTACATATGCTCTCACATTTCCTGTTGCATTTGTTAGGTTAGACAGACCTCCAATGGGATGGAAGGAGGATTTAATTTTGCAGTTGCAGGAAATACATACACAATTATTCTTTAAGCTTGCAGGTTTCCAAGTGCTTGCAGAATAGCCCAGAAAGGATATGGAGGAGGTCAATTGTAAGATCAAGAAGGATTTTTGTCAATATCGTGGGTCCCGTGACAGCACTGTTGCTGTCCGTACCCACGATATTAATCTTTATACATGCTAATATAGACCACAGGATATAATATATATAGCAATCCCAAAGGCAATGGAAGGGGGATTTAATTTTGCAGTTGCAAGAAATACATACACATTATTCTTTAAGCTTGCAGGTATAGAAAATTTAACTGAACTTTTCCAAGTGCTTGAAGAATAGCCCAGAAAGGATATGGAGGAGGTCAATTGTAAGATCAAGAACGATTTTACTGAAGTATGTATGTTTCTTAGTCATTTTCTTGTTGTCTGCACATGTTTTTAGATAAATATGAGTCAGCACTTTCCTCACCATTGGAACTTGTGCAGTTAATTGGTAATACCCCTATGGTATACCTCAATAACATTGTGGACGGCTGCGTTGCTCGCATTGCTGCCAAACTTGAAATGATGGAGCCTGCCTCTAGTGTTAAAGACAGGCATGCATGACTTTCCTTCTGTTTTTACACTTCATACGTTTCATTGCATTAGTATTTACTTACATTGAATGTTCATCTTCATGTACACATCGATCCAGGATTGCGTATGGCATGATTAAAGATGCTGAAGAAAAGGGCTTGATCACCCCCGGTAAGGTTAGTCTTGGTTCTTTTTTAGTCAACATAAACAAATATATATATAATCCCAGTCCAAAATATTCACCATTTTCCTTGTATGTTTGTATTGCTGAAATGTACTGGCTGAAGACCATTCTTATTGAAGCCACGGGTGGTAATACCGGCATTGGAATGGCAGCAATTGCTGCAATGAAGGGTTACAAAGTTATAATCCTGATGCCTGATTCTGCGAGTCTCGAAAGAAGAATGGTGCTAAGGGCTTTTGGAGCTGAAGTTCACCTTATTGATACAGCCAAGGGCTTTACTGGAATGCTTGAGAAGGTTGATGAGATGTTATCTAAAACACCTAATGGCTATGTGCTTAATCAAGTGAAAAATCCTGCCAATCCAATGGTATTGTTTTTTGGTCAGTTTTTTGTAAAGTGTATAGGTGGTTAAAGGCTTTTATAACTCAGGTTGTTGTTGTTGTTGTCGTTTTTGTAGATTCATTATGAAACAACTGGTCCAGAAATATGGAGAGACTCAGAAGGGAAAGTTGATGCCTTAGTTGCAGGGGTGGGATCAGGTGGAACTGTAACCGGAACAGGGAGATTCCTCAAGGACAAAAATTCAGAAATTAAGGTTTGTTCTGTTTGTGATTGTTTCAACACTAAGATATTATGATTATCTTGTTAATGCTTGTGTTTCTGAATAGGTGTTTGGGGTCGAACCAGTTGAAAGTGCAGTCTTGAATGGAGGAAATCCTGGTTAGTAGTGAACTATTTTGACATTGAAGCTGAAACATAATGCAGATTTTACTGTTTTGTTGTTATGTTTCTAACAGACTGTTTCTAGTCAAATGTTTTTGTTGACATATATGATTATAAACAAAGAAAACAGAGAAGAAAAATAACACAGAGATTTAACGAGGTTCGGCAATATGCCTACGTCCTCAGGAGCACAGCGGCCGGAGTATTTTATTAATCCAAAACAAATTCTAGGGTTTCAAATACATGATGTATATGTATATATTAACTGTACGGTACAAACTACTATATTACCCTTGTACCATACATATGAGCCATACACAACAGTTTTTAAGATGTTGTCATAATTGACTTCTCTCCTCTCTCAAAACAATATCATAGGTCCACATTTGATCCAAGGACTTGGTTCTGGCATCATTCCTGATGTTCTAGATGTTGATTTGCTGGATGAAGTTCTTAAAGTAAGTCTGCAATCTTGCTTCTGCATAATTGTCCTTCGATTTTGCACCCATTTTATATCTGTATTTTTAAGTGAAATATCACTCTACAGGTATCAAGTGATGAAGCAATTGAAACTGCTAAGTTACTTGCCTTGAAAGAAGGTTTATTGGTACGGAAAGTTCAATCTCTTGTTATAGTACGAAAGTTATATGTCTACCAACACCCGTTAGCATTAGTTGACAAGGGGATTGTTCTCGCTTAAACGAAGTTTCAAGTTCGCTAAATTAGTTGTTATAAAAAAAAGGTTTCTATATTTGCACCAGAAGCTAACGTTTCTTTAAACTATTTTTTCCTGACAGGTTGGTATATCTTCTGGTGCTGCAGCAGCAGCAGCAATCAAGTTGGCAAAAAGGCCTGAAAATGCAGGCAAGCTCATTGCTGTAAGTTTCCATTTCCTTATTCTATTTAGTATTTACTTGCTACATGCATCAACAAGATTTAGCTTAGCTTGCTGGTACCATCTTTGATTGAAGATTAAAGTAAATAAAGATTGAACATGTTACTAATTTGCTTGCTATCTGCAGGTGATATTCCCAAGTTCTGGAGAGCGCTACCTATCTACAGAGCTTTTCTCTTCCATTAGGCATGAGGTTGAAAACATGACTGTCAATTGAGAACTATTTCAACAAGTTTCATCTTTGATTTTTTTTAATGGAAATTCCACAGATTCACGTGGATCTTGTATGATAAAGTCAAGCTATGCAGTACTGTTCATTCAAGTTATTATTATTTTTTTCTTGTTTTAAGAAAAGGGTGCTAAAGATCAAATTTATATCTGAGCTTCTGTGTTCTGTTATTATTCAAATTGACAGATTGAATCCATGATTTTTTTTTCACAAGATTGAATCCATGCTTTGATGATTATATATAGCCAATAAAAAAATGGCCTTGATAGCTAGTGCAAAAGTAATTTAATGGTTTTTGTTTTTCAAAGTATCATTACGTGTAAAATTTGAAATCTATGATATTTTTCAGATCAACATGAATTTTATATAGTTTTTTGAATCGGACAATATATACTTATTTGTAAAATTATGATAACTTTTTAAAAGTATAGTGACTCCTATAATTTAAACACATATTTCATAACCAATATGGAATCATGAAGGACATTTGAAATCCGCCTACTTTCCGATTGCCATGAATACCACATACTGCAAATATATATATATATATATATATATATATATATATATATATATATATATATTGAATTGGAAAAAACACAAACACAGGAAATGTTTTTATTAACTTGCTACTAAAAAAAAAAAGAAAATATCAAAGAGCAAATAGTCATGTGCACGTATATTTTGACTTGCTGTGCGGGTGATATTCCCCAGTTTTGGAGAACGTTACTTATCTTCCAAGCTTTTTGATTGCATTAGACAAGAGATGGAACACTTGACTTTTGATTGAGGACCAAGTCATGAACCTTCAACTCATGGGTTGTAATAACTTCGTGTACTGTAACTTGTAGCAACCCAGGGATGTCGACTAGTATTGTTGAAATATGCCATCCCCTTTTCAATGATATTATTGGTTTATGGGTGCATAACATTTTGGATTATTATATAATTCTATCATAAATTTTAGTCATTTTTATTAATATATTCTATTTTTAAAATTTTGATAAATTAATATATAAGTTTTTAATTTATTATAAATTTATCTATCATCAAAATAGTATGTGTCCATGCTAATATGATATGCATGTATAAATTATTTACTGCAATAAAAATTAGGAGAAAAATTTTGTAATTTTTCTATCCTTACTTTCATATTGTTTCCAAATATATCTCTATTTTTGTTTGCTTTAGTCTAATTGTAGTTGTTATACTTTCACAATCATTTGATTTTATTGATTATTCTAATAAGTTGAAATCACAATCAAGTAACAAAATTTGCCATAAATTTTAAATATATTTATGAATATTTGAATAATTTTTTTTATAAAAATATGCACATGATCACATAAAAAAAATATTGATCTCTAAATATAATTTTAAATTGGATAAAATTAAAATAAATTATGAAGTTGATAGAAGAAAGTAGTATAATTTTATATTATTTTTTAGGTAAAAAATTCAAATTATTACTATTGTCCTTCAAATATTATAAATAAATTAGTTAAATGACATGGAGTAATTTCATATGTTGTCATTAATGATAACAATTGTCATATTATCAATTATTATTTATTTTTTAAAAATTTTAATTTATAAAAGTTTTTAGTAATTTTAAATTCAAAATAATTAAAATAATTTGCAAAATTGATAAGTTAAATTGTTGTAAAAATTTGAAGATAAATATGTACAAATAATGTAACAATTGTAATTAAATTAAAAGAAATAAAAAAGAGTTAAAAAAATTTTGATACTTAAAAAATAACTAGTTAAAATTTATATAATAAAATTAGAATATATTTAAAAAAAAATGAAAGTTAAACATAGAAAAATTACTAAACTTTTCTTTTAATTTCCATGTGATCAAATAATTTACACAATATTTTCTGTAGGCTGAACTTTTACAAGTTCAACATCTATCGAAGTTGAAGTCAAAGAAATTTACCTAAACAGAGAGAAAAACCTTGACAATATAAGAAAATTCAAAGGAAAAGACAGCATCATGATGTTGGCAATTTAGCAGTGCACAATTCAATGCTAATATAGGCCCCAGGATATATATATATAGAAATTCCAAAGGCAATATGATTTGACCTCTTCCATATAATTTTGCAGTTGCAGGAAATACATACACAATTATTCTTTAAGCATGCAGGTATAGAAAGTTTAGCTGAACTTTTCCAAGTGCTTGCAGAACAGCCCAGAAAGGATATGGAAGAGGTCAATTGTAAGATCAAGAAGGATTTTACTGAAGTATGTATGTTTCTTAGTCATTTTCATGTTAGGTCAATTGTAAGATCAAGAAGGATTTTACTGAAGTATGTATGTTTCTTAGTCATTTTCATGTTGTCTGTGCATGTTTTTAGATAAATATGAGTCAGCTCTTTCCTCACCATTGGAACTTGTGCAGTTAATTGGTAATACCCCTATGGTATACCTCAATAACATTGTGGATGGCTGCGTTGCTCGCATTGCTGCCAAACTTGAAATGATGGAGCCTGCCTCTAGTGTTAAAGACAGGTATGCATGACTTTCCTTCTGTTTTAACATTTCATTGCGCTAGTATTTACTTGGAATTAGTGCATTTTTCATCTTCATGTGCACATCGATTCAGGATTGCGTACGGCATGATCAAGGATGCTGAAGAAAAGGGCTTGATCACCCCAGGGAAGGTCAGTCTTGAATCTTTTTTAGTTCAACATAAACAAATATATATATAATCCCAGTCCAATATTTTCAACAGTTGCCTTTTATGAATGTATTGTTGAAATGTACGGCTAAAGACCATCCTTATTGAAGCCACGAGTGGTAATACTGGCATTGGAATGGCAGCAATTGCTGCAATGAAGGGTTACAAAGTTATAATCATGATGCCTGATTCTGTGAGTCTCGAAAGAAGAATGGTGCTAAGGGCTTTTGGAGCTGAAGTTCACCTTCTTGATACAGCCATGGGCTTTACTGGAATGCTTGAGAAGGTTGATGAGATGTTATCTAAAACACCTAATGGCTATATGCTTAATCAAGTGAAAAATCCTGCCAATCCAATGGTATTGTCTTTTGGTCAGTTCATTGTAAAGTTTCTAGGTGGTTAGAGGATTTTATAAATCAGGTTGTTGTTGTCTTGTAGATTCATTATGAAACAACTGGTCCAGAAATATGGAGAGACTCAGCAGGGAAAGTTGATGCCTTAGTTGCAGGAGTTGGAACAGGTGGAACTATAACCGGAACAGGGAGATTCCTCAAGGAGAAAAATTCAGAAATTAAGGTTTGTTCTGTTTGTGATTGTTTCAACACTAAGAGATTATGATTATCTTGTTAATGCTTGTGTTTCTGCATAGGTGTATGGGGTCGAACCAGTTGAAAGTGCAGTCTTGAACGGAGGAAATCCTGGTTAGGAATGAACTATTTTGACATCGAAGCAGAAACATAATTCTGATTTTACTGTTTTGTTGTTATGTTGTCATAATTGACTTCTTTCTTCTCTCAAAACAATATCAAAGGACCACATTTGATCCAAGGAATTGGTTCTGGCATGATTCCTGATGTTTTGGATGTTGATTTGCTGGATGAAGTTCTTAAAGTAAGTCTGCAATCTTGCTTCTGCATAATTGTCCTTCGATTTTGCACTCATTTTATATAAGTGAAATATCATTCTACAGGTATCAAGTGAGGAAGCAATTGAAACTGCTAAGTCACTTGCATTGAAAGAAGGTTTACTGGTATGGAAAGTTTAATCTCTTGTTATAGTATCAAAGTTGTTATACTTCTACCAACAACCGTTAGGATCAATTGATGAGGGGATTGTTCTTCCCCAGTTCGAGACTACGTTAGTTGTTATAAAAGAAAGGTTTCTGTATTTGTACCAGAAGCTAACGTTTCTTTACCCTATTTTTTCCTGACAGGTTGGTATATCTTCTGGTGCTGCAGCAGCAGCAGCAATCAAGTTGGCAAAACGACCTGAAAATGCAGGCAAGCTCATTGCTGTAAGTTTCCATTTCCTTATTCTATTTAGTATTTAGCATCAACAGGATTCAGCTTGGCTTGCTGGTACCATCTTTGATTGCAGATTAAAGTAAATAAAGATTGAACTATTACTAATTTGCTTGCTATTTGCAGGTGATATTCCCAAGTTCTGGAGAGCGCTACCTATCTTCAGAGCTTTTCTATTCCATCAGGCATGAGGTTGAAAACATGACTGTCAATTGAGAACTATTTCAACAAGTTTCAGCTTTGTTTCTTTAATTTTTTTTTTTAAATGGAAATTCCACAGAATCTTGTATCATAAAGTCAAGCTATGTACTACTGTGCTTTCAAGTTATTACATAAATTTATTTTTTTTACCAATAGTTACAAAATGTGCATATTTTAAGCAAAGGTGTTAAAGAACAAATTTCTATATGAGCTTCTATGTTCTGTTATTAGTCAAGTTGACAGATTGAATCCATGCTTTGATGATTATATATAGCAATGGAAAATGGCCTTGATAGCTAGTGAAAGTAATTCAATCATTATTTCCTTTAAAAGATATTCCTTTATAAAATTATGATAATCTTGTAAAAACATATTGATCCATATAATCTAAACACACGCATTCTATAACCAATATAAAAAACTAAAGGATATTTGAAATCAACCTACTTTTCAATTTCCGTGAACACCACACACATTATAAATATATATTTTTTGAATTAAAAATTGAAAAAAAGAGAGACACTGGAAATGTTTTTATTAACTTGCTACTAAGAAAAATGAAAATCTATAATTTCTATTTCCCACACCATTGCATACAATTTACATTTTCATAAGAACTGGGATTAAGAGAAAGGAAAGAGCAATTATTCAATGATTGTAATTCTCTAGGGATAAAGTAGAGGATTGGCGCTGATATTAGGAATAGAATTGGAAACAGAATTAGGATTAGCATTAACATAATTAGAAATAGAATTAGTTGAAACAAAATTAAGATTGACATCATAGAGAGCACGAGGATGATTAGGGGGCCGATTGATTAGAGACTTCGAGAGCACTGCAATAACAACGGAAAATAAATAAATAAAAAATAAAATAAAATCCTAGCAAAAACTATGTATAACAATAGCATGAAGTCAAAGGCGATATGGGCAACAAATATTGAAGTTGCATAGATAGAGCATACTGTTTTGGACTTTGGAGGCATCTGGTTTGCACTTCTTGCTCTATTTTCTGCTGTCTTGCATCTGAATAATTGTATATCTGTTCTTTGTTTTGGTTCTTCACAGTGATATGTTTACTGGGTCATTACCATGGTTTTAAATAACAGTTTTGTGAACCGTTTTAATATCAATAATGGTGTAATGGTATCGGATTGAATCAGATTGATTCAAACTATATTGTTCGGCGTTATCATGAATTTTAAAAAATAATTAATAAAATGTATCATATTAATAAAAAATACAAAATATTTTTTAACATCTAATATAATAAATTAAGAATTATTTAAAAAATATATATTTGCATTAAAAAAATGTACATTTGAAAAAATTATTATTTACTATATTAAAAAAATGACATAAGAGAATACTTCAAACCTTTAATATACAAATAATTATATTATATTAACATGATATTATTACAAATTTTTTGAGAGATACAATAATAATAAAAATCACCGCCAAAAAGAGTGACATAAAAGATTTTAATCATTAGGCCCAATATTATAATCATTAACATTTTGATTTCTCATTTGAGGTGGGAATAAGTTGATAAAAGAAATCTTTTTGTTGAATGCAATAAAATGACTTTAAAATTTAAGCACATTATTGAGATAATTTTGAAAAGTATTTACTTGATTCTCAAATATAGTTGGATAACTTTAATGTTGGTTTTATTGATTCCAATTATCAGGGTACATTCCATAATATTATAAAGGATCAAATGGATTCATATAATAATTGAACTCATAATCTTGTTTTGCAGTAGCCAAAGTAAAATTACTTTCACCTGCACTAATTTCGTATCCAAATTCATGTTATCGTGGTGTAAAATTGGATGAAATATTTGGAGAACCAAATGGATCAAAAAATGAAGAAATAACATTTGAATAATTTAAATCTTCATAATATTCATGACTTATTCCAATTGGTCTATGATATTTACTTTGTATTGTAGTAATAATTTATATGCAATTTTTATCCCCTTGAAGATTGTATTTTTGAAAAAGAATCTATACAATTATTCATTCTTCCAACAATTTGTAATTATTTATACAATATAAAATTAATTATATATAATTAAGAAGATAAATAAATAAATAAATAAATATATATATATATATATATATATTTCAATAATATAACAATAATTTTTTACAAATAAAAAAATTACATTAAATATAATTACAAATAGTTTAACAAATACATTGATAACTACAATTAATAATAATCCATTAAAATGTGAATTATATTTACTTACAATAGTCCTTAAAAAAAAATAACTACAAAATTAAATTTGTTTTGCTCATTTGAAAAAAATAATTTATTTTACCAAATAATTACAAAGTAATTATATTATAACCAAAGTAATTATATTATAACCAAATACAAAATAATTAGTCAAATAATTTATTGGGTTCATTATTATTATTAATATTATTATTCTTGGGCTGGGCTGCAGCCTCCTCCTCCTCCTCTTCTTCTTCTCACGTTTTCACAGCATCATCCGCGCCCCGCTGTTCCAGCAAATAACTTCCATTACGGTCGATTTAACAAGTAACATGGCCGGATCATCGACGAAATACATCAAGCCAGATATAGCCAATCCGATCGGGCGAAATATCGTTTCATCCTCCTTTATTTCCAATAGCATAACGGACGTTTTTTGATACCATACTGAAATTTTGTTTTTTTCTAATACAAGTAATTTTGGCACAATGGACAAGGGTAGCAATTCTTTGTTTTTTGTTCTTTTTTTATTGTCAAACTTGTTTTTTGTTCTTGATAGTAAGATTGTTAAGATGTTTTGGGGATTTGTGTACAGTTAGTACATGGGGTTATTCTGTTTTCCAGTTTTTATATTTTTTTGGGAAAAATTTTTAAGAACAGCAAAATTTTATTGATCTCTAACTCCAAGTCAACTGCCAATTATAGCATCAAATGAGAAGTTGAGTTAGTCATAGATTCGCATAATCTTCTCTTGTTCCACATCTAATTTGTTCATAACTCTAATCCCTTGTGATATGATAAGTCCTTTTATGGGTTAGACATCTGCCAAGGTAAAAAATAAATAAATAAATAAAGCTCCCTTTTAATCTTGTCTAAATGCATAAGAACAGCATTTTCAAGCGAAATGACAGTAATGGTGAAACACTGCTATTAACGGATACTTACAGTGCGTGTATACTTTAGGCATCAAGTGAGGAAGGTACTGAAACTACTAAGCTGCTCGCGTTGAAGGCAGGTTGGCTGGTATGAAAGAGTTACCTTCTTTTAGTGTTGTAACTTACATTTCTAGATCTCTCCTAGAAGCCATCATTGTTTTGCCCTTATGACGTGAGCTGTAGGATTTTCCTTTTTGGTCTATTTTATACACAGGTTGGGATATCTTCTGGAGCTGCAATTAGATTGGCAAAGAGGCCTGAAAATGCAGGGAAACTTCTTGTTGTAAGCTCCATTGCCTTCTTCTAGTTGGCAGTAGAACTGGTTTGACATTTTCTTGTTGGTGTATCAAAAGCAGATGGTTCCATCATGGGCACATACATTAAACTGTATGGTTCCATCATGTGCACATACGTACATTAAACTGTTCTTTTCTGCAACTTCTTTTTTTTTTTTTTCCAACCAAACTCCATCATGTGCACGTATATATATTCCCCAGTTTCGGAGAACGTTACTTATCTTCCAAGCTTTTTTATTTCATTAGACAAGAGGTGGAAAACTTGACTTTTGACTGAGGACCAAGTCAAGAATGTTCAATTTTTTTTTATATTAGAAGATTTATTGTTCATATATTATCATTCAGATAATTGCTTACCGGATGAGTACCACGAAGCATGCTCAACTTATTGGTTGTAATAACTTTGTAAGTTCTGACGTCCCCTGCTCGATCCCACAAGGTCAAGGACAGTGAAATCCTGTGTAGTTAAACTTGTAGCAAGTAGCAACCCAGAGATGTTGAATAGTGTTATTGAAATATGCAAGCATAATTTTGAGGGTGAGCCATCAGTAACGTCATTCCCTTTTCAATGATTGTATTGGTTTATGGGTGCATCACATTTTGAATTATTAGATAATTCTATCATAAATTTTAGTCATTTTGATTCATGTATTTTATTTTTAAAATTATGATAAATTAGTAAATAATTTTCTTATTTATTATAAATTTATTCACTATTAAAATAATATATGATCATACTGATATAATATATATATAAATTATTTAATTTTTCTTTCCTTGCTTTTATTTTTTTTTAAATATATTTTTATTTTTTTATTTATTTTAATTCAATTATAGTTGTTAAAATAAATTTTATCACAATCACTTCGTTTTTTAAACCAAAAAAAGATCATGCATTATAGCCATTGAAAACATCACTACAATAAAATTATCCCAACAGTAAAATTAACAAATACAAAATTAACCGCACTATTATCATAGCACCAAAAAATCCATAACAGACCTCAAAATCATTTTCCAAGAAGAAAATTAAAAAGCAGCAGCATTCAAAGGTAACTGTTCTGGAACCTAGCAATAAATATATTTTTTTTTATAAATATTGGAATAATTTTTTTTTTATAAAAATATGTACATAATCACATAAAAAAATTATATCGGTATCTAAATATAATTTTAAAATTGGATAAAATTAAAAGAAATTGTGAAGTTGATAGAAGAAAGTAGTATAATTTTTTTATGATTTTAAGGTGAAAAAATAAAATTATTGATGTTATCCTTCAAATATTATAAATAAATTAGTTAAATAACAAACATTTTTAAATAATATATGGAGTAATTTCATATGTTGTCCTTAATGATGACAATTGTCAAATTATAAATTATTATTTATTTTTATTTTTATTTTTAAATTTTAATTTATAAAAGTTTTTAGTAATTTTAAATTAAATAAAATAAAAATAATTTGCAAAATGATAAGTTAAATTGCTGTGAAAATTTGAGAATAAATACGTAAAAATAATGTAACAACTATAAAATTGAATTAAAAGAAATAAAAAAGATACATTAGTTCAGGTTAGAAAAAATGTGATACTTAGAATATAACTAATTAAAATTTGAAAATTTACATAATAAAATAAGAATATATTTGCAAACAACGAAAGTTAAGAATAATAAAATTACTGATTTTTCCTTTAATTTCCATATTAGCAAATGATTTACACATTATTTTCTATAGGCTGAACTTTCCAAGTTCAACATCCATCCAAGTTGAAGTCAAAGAAAACAGAGAGAAAACCTTTACGATATAAGAAAATTCAAAGGAAAAAAAATGGCATCATGATGTTGGCAATTAGCAGTGCACAATTCAATGCTAATATAGGCCCCAGCATATATATATATATACAGCAAGCCCAAAGGCAATGGAAGGAGGATTTAATTTTGCAGTTGCAGGAAATACATACACAATTATTCTTTAAGCTTGCAGGTATAGAAAGTTTAGCTGAACTTTTCCAAGTGCTTGCAGAATAGCCCAGAAAGGATATGGAAGAAGTCAATTGTAAGATCAAGAAGGATTTTACTGAAGTATGTACGTTTCTTAGTCATTTTCATGTTGTCTGTGCATGTTTTTAGATAAATATGAGTCATCTCTTTCCTCACCATTGGAACTTGTGCAGTTAATTGGTAATACCCCTATGGTATACCTCAATAACATTGTGGATGGCTGCGTTGCTCGCATTGCTGCCAAACTTGAAATGATGGAGCCTGCCTCTAGTGTTAAAGACAGGTATGCATGACTTTCCTTCTGTTTTAACATTTCATTGCGCTAGTATTTACTTGGAATTAGTGCATTTTTCATCTTCATGTGCACATCGATTCAGGATTGCGTACGCCATGATCAAGGATGCTGAAGAAAAGGGCTTGATCACCCCAGGGAAGGTCAGTCTTGAATCTTTTTTAGTTCAACATAAACAAATATATATATAATCCCAGTCCAATATTTTCACCAGTTGCCTTTTATGAATGTATTGTTGAAATGTACCGCTAAAGACCATCCTTATTGAAGCCACGAGTGGTAATACTGGCATTGGAATGGCAGCAATTGCTGCAATGAAGGGTTACAAAGTTATAATCATGATGCCTGATTCTGCGAGTCTCGAAAGAAGAATGGTGCTAAGGGCTTTTGGAGCTGAAGTTCACCTTCTTGATACAGCCATGGGCTTTACTGGAATGCTTGAGAAGGTTGATGAGATGTTATCTAAAACACCAAATGGCTATATGCTTAATCAAGTGAAAAATCCTGCCAATCCAATGGTATTGTTTTTCGGTCAGTTCATTGTGAAGTGTATAGGTGGTTGAGGATTTTATAAATCAGGTTGTTGTTGTCTTGTAGATTCATTATGAAACAACTGGTCCAGAAATATGGAGAGACTCAGCAGGCAAAGTTGATGCCTTAGTTGCAGGAGTTGGAACAGGTGGAACTATAACCGGAACAGGGAGATTCCTCAAGGAGAAAAATTCAGAAATCAAGGTTTGTTCTGTTTGTGATTGTTTTAACACTAAAGAGATTATGATTATCTTGTTAATGCTTGTGTTTCTGCATAGGTGTATGGGGTCGAACCAGTTGAAAGTGCAGTCTTGAACGGAGGAAATCCTGGTTAGTAATGAACTATTTTGACATTGAAGCAGAAACAAAATGCAGATTTTACTTTGTTGTTAAGTTGTCATAATTGACTTCTCTCTCCTCTCGAAACAATATCATAGGACCACATTTGATCCAAGGAATTGGTTCTGGCATGATTCCTGATGTTCTGGATGTTGATTTGCTGGATGAAGTTCTTAAAGTAAGTTTGCAATCTTGCTTCTGCATAATTGTCCTTCGATTTTGCACCCATTTTATATCAGTATTTTTAAGTGAAATATCATTCTACAGGTATCAAGTGAGGAAGCAATTGAAACTGCTAAGTTACTTGCCTTGAAAGAAGGTTTATTGGTATGGAAAGTTTAATTTCTTGTTATAGTATCAAAGTTGTTATACTTCTGCCAACAACCGCTAGGATCAATTGATGAGGGGATTGTTCTTCCCCAGTTCGAGACTAAATTAGTTGTTATAGAAGAAAGGTTTCTGTATTTGTACCGGAAGCTAACGTTTCTTTACGCTATTTTTTCCTCACAGGTTGGTATATCTTCTGGTGCTGCAGCAGCTGCAGCAATCAAGTTGGCAAAAAGGCCTGAAAATGCAGGCAAGCTGATTGCTGTAAGTTTCCATTTCCTTGCTGTTTTTAGTATTTACTTGCTACATGCATCAACAGGATTCAGCTTAGCTTGCTGGTACCATCAGTGATTGCAGATTAAAGTAAATAAAGATTGAACTGTTACTAATTTGCTTGCTATTTGCAGGTGATATTCCCAAGTTCTGGAGAGCGCTACCTATCTTCAGAGCTTTTCTACTCTATCAGGCATGAGGTTGAAAACATGACTGTCAATTGAGAACTATTTCAACAAGTTTCAGCTTTGATTCTTTGATTTTTTATTTTTTAATGGAAATTCCACAGATTCTTGTGGATCTTGTATCATAAAGTCAAGCTATGTACTACTGTGCTTTCAACCTATTACATAAATTTATTTTTTTTCTGGTAAAATAATTACAGAATGTGCATGTATGAAGAAAAGGGTGCTAAAGAACAAATTTCTACCTGACCTTCTATGTTCTGTTATAGCAAGTTGACCGATTGAATCCATGCTTTGATGGTTATATATAGCCAATAAAAAATGGCCTTGACAGCTATTGCAAAAGTAATTCAATGATTTTTTTTTTCAAAAAAAATTATTTATAAAATTATGACAATTTTATAAAAACGTACTGATTCATATAATTCAAATACGCCTATTTTATAATTAATAAATAATTTTGAGAATATTTAAAATCAGTATATTTTTTTATTCATGTGAATACCACGCGCATTATAAATATATATTTTTTTGAATTGAAAAAAATACAGACACTTGAAATGATTTTATGAAAAATTAAAATTTATAATTTCTATTTCGCACGCCATTGCATACAATTTACATTTTCATAAGAATTGGGATTAAGAGAAAGACAAGAGCAATTATTCAACGATTGTAATCTTTTAGGGATGGAGAAGGGGATTGGCGTTGACATTGGGAATCGAACTGGAAACAGAACTAGGATTAGCATAATATAATTAGAAATAGAATGAGTTGAAACAAAATTAAGATTAACATCATGGAGAGCACGAGGATTATTATGTCAATGATGTCGACGCTTATGATGCCGCCGCCGATGATGATGAGGGGGCCGATTGATTAGCGATTTCGAGAGCACTGCAATAACAACGGAAAAGAAAAAAAACAAAAAAATAAAATCACATCAAAGGCTATGAACAAGAATACTAGAGTAAAGTTGGATCTCCCAATCCTTTACTCTCCTATTCCAGCCATGAAGTTTATTTTGAAGTGTAACTGAGTCAAACCAAATCAAGTTAAATTTTATTTAGTTTCAACTTAATTCATTTATAAATTAGTCGAATCTACTATCTTATTCAATGTTTATGAATTTAAAAAAAAAAGATTATAAATTAAAATTATACATTAAAAAATAAATAATTACTATATACGTTATGTGTTTTGACATATTACACTGTTTTATCCTTAACATTTAAAAAAAATATTTATTTATCCATTACATTTATAAAATCGTGTACTATTTCATCCTTAAATAATAACTTATTAGTGTTAACTGTTGTAAATGTTATGAATAAATAAATATTTTTTCAAATATTAGGGATGAAGTAGTGTAATAGGTCAAAACATATAAATTAAACACAGAGTACAACTACAATCCCTCGATCGGATTCCAAACTACAATTCACCGACCGAAGTCCACAATTCACGGAATATTTACAAAATACCGAAAATACCCTTATATAATAAAAATACATTTTATAAGTATAAATTACGTAATTAACCATAAAACACAGTAAAAACCGATAAAAACTCATTTTATTAGAAAAATCGTATATTATATATATAATCAAAAATAATTTACGAAAAATAGTTTTAATTAGTTAAAAATACTAAATAATTTGTAGAAATCATTTTTATACCCTAAATAACTATTAAAATCAATTTAATTACATTTTTAGCCAATTTAGGGTAAAATTACCAAAATACCCCTATATATATAAATATACTAAAATTAATCCAAAAATTCACCAAAAATAATATAATTACTCAAAATTAATTTTCTCAACATATATTTCAATAATATCACTAAATATACTTAATTAACCAATTAATTTCAATTAAACACATAATTAACCCTATTTTCTCAAAATTACATAAACTAAATAAATTCAAAATAAATACATAAAAATTCACAAAAATTAAAAATAAATTTCTATAATTCATTTAAACACCTATATTTACCATAAAACACAATTTCATAATTTAATTAATTAATTTTTGAAAATTAAAAAATATTAATAAAATAATCAAAAATACCCAAAAATTAAAATAAATTCCAAAAATTATAAAAAAATTCCTAAATGAATATTAAGCTACTAGGATCATATTTTGTGAAGGAATTTTTCATGAATCATTCAATTTTAAGCTCAAAAAAATCAAGAACCCTAATAGGCCGAAATTGAAAAAATGAAACCTAAGCAAATCTAGACCATTTTAAGTGAAAAAAAACTTGGAATCACACTCACTGGAGCTCAAGGAGAATATAGATACCAGCGGTGTCAAAAACGGTGACCGAAATCACGTCGATCAACGTTAGCTTCAAGTTTCGATCTTCTAGCCAAAACAGGCTTCAAACGGCGCTGGAGAAGCAAAAGAAGGCGGTGGAGCTGGCTGAGGATGAAGGTGGCACGTCGAGAGGCACACTGATGGTGAAGAAACGTCATGACAGCGACCGGAGGAAGAAGGGGAAAATCGGGAAAAGGAAGGAGGAGGGAGGGGCAGTTTGGTAATTTTGACAAACTTTTGATTTTTAAACTATATATTATGTATATATGTATATATATATAATCACACTATATATTATAATAATATAAACTCCTATACACATATAATTTAATATATTAATAATTTTATACACTTAAAAATAATTAAATAATATTAAAACTAAATAATAAATAATAAAAATTAGGTAATTAATTAAACCTTAGTTTAATTTAAATATATGCACATATATACACTTTATTTTAGCACTTTAAAAATATATATGAGTTCATCCAAATTCGTGAAATTGTTTACAATAATTAATATTAAATTATTTACGTGCTAATTTCCCCGAAAATAAAATTCTCGAAAAAATTTTACGTAAAGATACTTAAAATAATATAAAACCATTAAAATTAGTTTTAAACAAATAACAACTCATAAAAACATCATAATTATATACAAAATTATTAACACTGCATATCCCAATGCAATTTAAAATATTATAAAAACTCGGGATATTACAATTTAATTTTAAATAAAGGACATCGATAGAACGTGCTACCTAGCGGGCGGCATTAGGACCGTATACATATCGGTATGATAGATTTAGGGTTGAGTGAGAATTACTTATGGTAATTATGATTTGATTGAGATTGATTGATTGATGATTTGAGATTGATATGGTTGATAGTGTAGTTGTTGGAGCTCGGTTGACCAAGTATCTCAAGATCAATCATACTGACAATCAGACTATTAGAGCTCGGTTGACTTAGTGTCTCGAAGCCAATCTACTATCCATATGGAATAAGTGAATTGATTTGGAATTAAGTGAGTCTGTATGGCTAGATAGTTGTTGTTGATCGAGATTGCATTTAAATAGGGTTCTATTTGATGCTTCATAAATAAATGATTTTTCAATATTTAATATATAAAGTGATTTCAACATTTGTGTGAAATGCTTGTATTTATTTATTATATATAGATGATTGATTGCATTTGACATTAAGAGATGCATGTATATATATTACAACAATTCGCTCAGTGAAATATGACTCCTCTCAGTTTATTTTTCAAGAGATTTTTCTTCAGACTTCAGTAGTAGGCCCACTGCCAGATTTCTTTAGCCCCTGCTTGTTTATGTAAACTACTTACTTGATTTTATCTATACTCTAGAGAACTGCAGTAGTGAGTTGTATTTGATTTTTTTTATTGTATGTTGGTTCTAATTTCAGAGACTTTTCTCTGAATATTGTATTATATATTTTATCTTATGATATGATAGATTATTATTATTATATTGGTTTGAGATTTTAATTATGATACATTTATTTTATTTATGTTTGCATGCTTTATTTCTTTTAAGGCTTACTACGAGTTCTGAATTCAAAAGAATTTCCGTTCCGTAGCGTCGGTCATGACTCTGGTTTGGATCGTGACAAAAATAAATAATAATAATAATCAGAACAAATTTATAATTTATATTTCTAATAATTCTAAAGGAGACTCGATCTAGAAATCCAAAACTCAGACAAACACAGAAATTCAAGATTGACCTGATGCTACGTTTTACGAGAATTCTACTGAAAATTCGACATAACTTCCTCTATAAAATGGATATCTCTCTACTGACAGTAGAACTAATCCTACAAAGAAAAACACACTTTTAATACCACAAAGTTCAACATCTCGGATTGAAACTACGAACTGCACAAATTTCCAACCGAGATTTACAATTCACCAAAAATACATATAAAATAATAAATATTTTAAAAATCATTAAATTCCATAAATATCCATAAAATACCAAAATATAATATGTTTAAACATTAAATCACTAAATATAATTATTTTCACAATAATTAAATAAAAACTCAAATAAAAATATAATATTAATAAAAATCAAAATTTTCAATTTATCCAAATAAAATGGTAAAATTCGCTTTTATATACTCAAATACCTTAAATATATATTAAAAGTAATTAAAAATTCATTTAATCACCAAAATAGTAAATAATATATTAATTGAATATAATTTTCAAAAATTATTATTAATTAGTTAAAAATAGAAAATAATTTATAAAAATCATTTTAATACCCTATATAATTCTAAAATCATTTAAAACGTATTATTTAACTATATTTTCAACAAAATTACACAATTAACCAATTAATTCAATATTTACATAATACAAATAATATTCTCAAAAATTATTTAAATTCACTAAAAATTATTTTAATAATTCTAAAATTATTAAGTCAAATTAATAACACAAATTTAACTAAATTTTCATTAAAACTAATTAATTAACATAATTATCAAAAATTCAATAGTTAATATTAAAATAATAAAAAATTACCCATAATTCAAATTAATTCAAAAAAATAAAAAATTATTTTAAGGAAGATTAAGTTGCCATTAACAACATTTGTAAAGTAAGAATCTATGAATCAATCAATATCAAGTTTAAAAAAAAAAATCCTAAAACACAAACTAAAAATTGAAGATAACTCAAAATCAAAAGAGATTGAGCTCAAACGGAACTTGGAAATAGACTCATCGAAGCTGAAGGATTCAAACAAGATCGAAATGAGGAGCTGAGGTGGCCAGAATCTTTACCAGCATCAATGGAGGTCTGATTGTTGCAAGTTTAAACCTTGCATGATTCTGGTGACTCCAAGCGCTCTAAAGGTGGCGATCAATGGCAGGAAGAGGCTAAAAGTGATGGTGGATGGTGGCTATGGCTATGGTGGTCCGGCATGGGTTTCGGTGGTGCTGATCAAATGGAAAGAAGAAGAAGAAGAAAAAAAAAAGAAAAGAAAGAGGAAGAAAGAAATAGCTTGACCCGTTTTGATCTCTTTTTCTTTCTTTTTTTTTTTATTTATTTAGAAAAATATTAAAATGTTTTTCTATCCAAATTAACAATAATAATAATAATAAAATGATAATAAGAATAACAATGATATTAACAATAATAATAATAATAATAAAATAATAATAATAATAATAATAATAACATTAACAACAACAATAATAATAATATTTAAAATTTTATTAACACTGCATATCTCGAAATAGTTTAATATTATTTAAAATATAAGGTCATTACACAAATATAGTTGGATAACTTTGACATTGATTTTATTGATTCTAATTTTCATGGGGCATTCCATAATATCATAGAGGATCAAATGAATTTATATAATGATTGAACTCATACTCTTGTTTTGCAGTAGTCGAAGTATAACTACTTTCACCTCTACTAATTTCATATCCAAATTCCTATTGTTGTGGTGCAAAATTGGATGGAATATTTGAAAAACCAAATGGATTAGAAAATGAAGAAATAACATTTGAATAATTTGAATCTTCATAATATTCATGGCTTATTTCAATTGGTCTACGATATTTAATTTGTATTGTAGTAATAATTTATATGCAATATTCTTGAAGATTGTATTTTTGAAAAAGAATCTATACAATTATTCATTTTTCCAACAATTTGTAATTATTTATACAATATAAAATTAATTATATATAATTAAGAAGATAAATAAAAATATTATATATATATATATAACAATAATTTTTCACAAATAAAAAAAATACATTAAATATAATTATAAATAGTTTAATAAATACATTGATAACTACAATTAACAATAATCCATTAAAATGCAAATTATATTTACTTACAATAGTCCTTAAAAAAATAACTACAAAATTAATTTTTTTTTACTTATTTGAAAAAAATAATTTATTTTACCAAATAATTACAAAGTAATTATAGTATAACCAAAGTAATTATATTATAACCAAATACAAAATAATTAGTCAAATAATTTATTGGGCTCATTAGTATTATTCTCCTTCTTTTTGGGCTGGGCTGCAGCCTCCTCCTCCTCTTCTTCTTCTCACGTTTTCACAATATCACCCGCACCTGCCGTTCCGATAAATAACTTCCATTACGACCAATTTAGCAAGTAACACGGCCGGATCATCGAGGAAATACATCAAGCCAGATATAGCCAATCCGATTTGGCAAAATATGGTTTCATCCTCCTTGAACTCCGATAGCGTATTGGACGTTTTTTTAATAACCTACTGAAATTTTGTTGTTTTCTAACACAAGTAATTTTGGCACAATGGACAAAGGGTAGCTGTTCTTTGTTTTTTGTTCTTTTTTTATTGTCAAACGTGTTTTTTGTTCTTGATAGTAAGATTGTTAAGATGTTTTGGGGATTTGTGTACAGTTAGTACATGGGGTTATTCTGTTTTCCAGTTTTTATATTTTTTTTTTGAAAAAATTTATAAGAACAGCAAAATTTTATTGATCTCTAACTCCAAGTCAACTGCCAATTACAGCATCAAATGAGAAGTTGAGTTTAGTCATAGATTTGCATAATCTTCTCTTGTTCCACATCTAATTTGTTCATAACTCTAATCCCTTGTGATATGATAAGTCCTTTTATGGGGTAGACATCTGCCAAGGTAAAAAATAAATAAATAAATAAAGCTCCCTTTTAATCTTGTCTAAATGCATAAGAACAGCATTTTCAAGCGAAATGACAGTAATGGTGAAACACTGCTATTAACGGATACTTACAGTGCGTGTATACTTTAGGCATCAAGTGAGGAAGGTACTGAAACCACTAAGCTGCTCGCGTTGAAGGCAGGTTGGCTGGTATGAAAGAGTTACCTTCTTTTAGTGTTGTAACTTACATTTCTAGATCTCTCCTAGAAGCCATCTTTGTTTTGCCCTTATGACGTAAGCTGTAGGATTTTCCTTTTTGGTCTTTTTTATACACGGGTTGGGATATCTTCTGGAGCTGCAATTAGATTGGCAAAGAGGCCTGAAAATGCAGGGAAACTTGTTGTTGTAAGCTCCATTGCCTTCTTCTAGTTGGCAGTAGAACTGGTTTGACATTTTCTTGTTGGTGTATCAAAAGCAGATGGTTCCATCATGGGCACATACATTAAACTGTATGGTTCCATCATGTGCACATACGTACATTAAACTGTTCTTTTCTGCAACTTCATTTGTTTTTTTTTCCCAACCAAACTCCATCATGTGCACGTATACATATTCCCCAGTTTCGGAGAACGTTACTTATCTTCTAAGCTTTTTTATTCCATTAGACAAGAGGTGGAAAACTTGACTTTTGACTGAGGACCAAGTCAAGAATGCTCAATTTTTTTTTATATTAGAAGATTTATTGTTCATATATTATCATTCAGATAATTACTTACCGGATAAGTACCACGAAGCATGCTCAACTTATTGTTTGTAATAACTTTGTAAGTTCTGACGTCCCCTGCTCGATCCCACAAGGTCAAGGACAGTGAAATCCTGTGTAGTTAAACTTGTAGCAAGTAGCAACCCAGGGATGTTGAATAGTGTTATTGAAATATGCAAGCATAATTTTGAGGGTGAGCCATGAGTAACGTCATCCCTTTTCAATGATTGTATTGGTTTATGGGTGCATTTGAATTATTAGATAACTCTACCATAAATTTTAGTCATTTTAATTCATATATTTTATTTTTAAAATTATGATAAATTAATAAATAATATTCTTATTTATTATAAATTTATTCATTATTAAAATAATATATGATCCTACTGATATAATAAATATATAAATTATTTACTGATGCGATAATTTTTCTTTTCGTGCTTTTATTTTTTTTAAATATATCTTTATTTTTTTATTTATTTTAATTCAATTATAGTTGTTACAATAAATTTTATCACAATCACTTCGTTTTTTAAACCAAAAAAAGATCATGCATTATAGCCATTGAAAACATCACTACAATAAAATTATCCCAACAGTAAAATTAACAAATACAAAATTAACCGCACTATTATCATAGCACCAAAAAATCCATAACAGACCCAAAATCATTTTCCAAGAAGAAAATTAAAAAGCAGCAGCATTCAACGGTAACTGTTCTGGAACCTACCACGTGCACCACGACCACCGAACTTCTTAGGCTCACAGCGTCTAGGATCAGCCAAGCAAAGTCCTATCATACCTTACCAGAATGTCTTTGATCTCCTTCTTGCTCTGCTCAGCAACGTACTTCTGATAATACGCAACGAGATCTTTCGCGATGCTTTGACGGATAGCGTAAATCTGCAACGTGTGTCCTCCGCCTTTCACGCGAATCCTCATGTCTACTCCGGCGAAACGGGACCGTCCTCAGAGAAGGATCGGTTCGTACGCCTTGAATCGGAGGTTTTCAGGCTGGACGAGTTCAATTGGACAGCCGTTGATCTTGATCAGACCTCGCCCACGCTTGCAGTGAGTCACGGCGACGGCGGTCTTCTTGCGGCCGAAACATTGGACCGACTCGGTTGCTGCTGGTGTTGCCATTGTTAGGGTTTTGTGTAGTTATCACAATCACTTTATTTTATTTATTATTTTAATAAATTGAAATCCCAATCAAGTAAAAAAATATGCAATAAATTTTAAATGTATTTTTATAAATATTGGAATAATTTTTTTTTTATAAAAATATGTACATAATCACATAAAAATATTATATCGGTATCTAAATATAATTTTAAAATTGGATAAAATTAAAAGAAATTGTGAAGTTGATAGAAGAAAGTAGTATAATTTTTTATGATTTTAAGGTGAAAAAATAAAATTATTGCTGTTATACTTCAAATATTATAAATAAATTAGTTAAATAACAAACATTTTTAAATTATATATGGAGTAATTTCATATGTTGTCCTTAATGATGACAATTGTCAAATTATAAATTATTATTTATTTTTATATTTAAATTTTAATTTATAAAAGTTTTTAGTAATTTTAAATTAAATAAAATAAAAATAATTTGCAAAATGATAAGTTAAATTGCTGTGAAAATTTGAGAATAAATACGTAAAAATAATGTAACAACTATAAAATTGAATTAAAAGAAATAAAAAAGATACATTAGTTCAGGTTAGAAAAAATGTGATACTTAGAATATAACTAATTAAAATTTGAAAATTTACATAATAAAATAAGAATATATTTGCAAACAACGAAAGTTAAGAATAATAAAATTACTGATTTTTCCTTTAATTTCCATATTAGCAAATGATTTACACATTATTTTCTATAGGCTGAACTTTCCAAGTTCAACATCCATCCAAGTTGAAGTCAAAGAAAACAGAGAGAAAACCTTTACGATATAAGAAAATTCAAAGGAAAAAAAATGGCATCATGATGTTGGCAATTAGCAGTGCACAATTCAATGCTAATATAGGCCCCAGCATATATATATATATACAGCAAGCCCAAAGGCAATGGAAGGAGGATTTAATTTTGCAGTTGCAGGAAATACATACACAATTATTCTTTAAGCTTGCAGGTATAGAAAGTTTAGCTGAACTTTTCCAAGTGCTTGCAGAATAGCCCAGAAAGGATATGGAAGAAGTCAATTGTAAGATCAAGAAGGATTTTACTGAAGTATGTACGTTTCTTAGTCATTTTCATGTTGTCTGTGCATGTTTTTAGATAAATATGAGTCATCTCTTTCCTCACCATTGGAACTTGTGCAGTTAATTGGTAATACCCCTATGGTATACCTCAATAACATTGTGGATGGCTGCGTTGCTCGCATTGCTGCCAAACTTGAAATGATGGAGCCTGCCTCTAGTGTTAAAGACAGGTATGCATGACTTTCCTTCTGTTTTAACATTTCATTGCGCTAGTATTTACTTGGAATTAGTGCATTTTTCATCTTCATGTGCACATCGATTCAGGATTGCGTACGCCATGATCAAGGATGCTGAAGAAAAGGGCTTGATCACCCCAGGGAAGGTCAGTCTTGAATCTTTTTTAGTTCAACATAAACAAATATATATATAATCCCAGTCCAATATTTTCACCAGTTGCCTTTTATGAATGTATTGTTGAAATGTACCGCTAAAGACCATCCTTATTGAAGCCACGAGTGGTAATACTGGCATTGGAATGGCAGCAATTGCTGCAATGAAGGGTTACAAAGTTATAATCATGATGCCTGATTCTGCGAGTCTCGAAAGAAGAATGGTGCTAAGGGCTTTTGGAGCTGAAGTTCACCTTCTTGATACAGCCATGGGCTTTACTGGAATGCTTGAGAAGGTTGATGAGATGTTATCTAAAACACCAAATGGCTATATGCTTAATCAAGTGAAAAATCCTGCCAATCCAATGGTATTGTTTTTCGGTCAGTTCATTGTGAAGTGTATAGGTGGTTAGAGGATTTTATAAATCAGGTTGTTGTTGTCTTGTAGATTCATTATGAAACAACTGGTCCAGAAATATGGAGAGACTCAGCAGGCAAAGTTGATGCCTTAGTTGCAGGAGTTGGAACAGGTGGAACTATAACCGGAACAGGGAGATTCCTCAAGGAGAAAAATTCAGAAATCAAGGTTTGTTCTGTTTGTGATTGTTTTAACACCAAAGAGATTATGATTATCTTGTTAATACTTGTGTTTCTGCATAGGTGTATGGGGTCGAACCAGTTGAAAGTGCAGTCTTGAACGGAGGAAATCCTGGTTAGTAATGAACTATTTTGACATTAAAGCAGAAACAAAATGCAGATTTTACTTTGTTGTTATGTTGTCATAATTGACTTCTCTCCTCTCTCGAAACAATATCATAGGACCACATTTGATCCAAGGAATTGGTTCTGGCATGATTCCTGATGTTCTGGATGTTGATTTGCTGGATGAAGTTCTTAAAGTAAGTCTGCAATCTTGCTTCTGCATAATTGTCCTTCGATTTTGCACGCATTTTATATCAGTATTTTTAAGTGAAATATCATTCTACAGGTATCAAGTGAGGAAGCAATTGAAACTGCTAAGTTACTTGCCTTGAAAGAAGGTTTATTGGTATGGAAAGTTTAATTTCTTGTTATAGTATCGAAGTTGTTATACTTCTACCAACAACCGCTAGGATCAATTGATGAGGGGATTGTTCTTCCCCAGTTCGAGACTAAATTAGTTGTTATAGAAGAAAGGTTTCTGTATTTGTACCAGAAGCTAACGTTTCTTTACCCTATTTTTTCCTCACAGGTTGGTATATCTTCTGGTGCTGCAGCAGCAGCAGCAATCAAGTTGGCAAAAAGGCCTGAAAATGCAGGCAAGCTGATTGCTGTAAGTTTCCATTTCCTTGCTGTATTTAGTATTTACTTGCTACATGCATCAACAGGATTCAGCTTAGCTTGCTGGTACCATCAGTGATTGCAGATTAAAGTAAATAAAGATTGAACTGTTACTAATTTGCTTGCTATTTGCAGGTGATATTCCCAAGTTCTGGAGAGCGCTACCTATCTTCAGAGCTTTTCTATTCCATCAGGCATGAGGTTGAAAACATGACTGTCAATTGAGAACTATTTCAACAAGTTTCAGCTTTGATTCTTTGATTTTTTATTTTTTAATGGAAATTCCACAGATTCTTGTGGATCTTGTATCTTAAAGTCAAGCTATGTACTACTGTGCTTTCAACTTATTACATAAATTTATTTTTTTTCTGGTAAAATAATTACAGAATGTGCATGTATGAAGAAAAGGGTGCTAAAGAACAAATTTCTACCTGAGCTTCTATGTTCTGTTATAGTCAAGTTGACCGATTGAATCCATGCTTTGATGGTTATATATAGCCAATAAAAAATGGCCTTGACAGCTATTGCAAAAGTAATTCATGATTTTTTTTTTTCAGAAAAATTTATTTATAAAATTATGATAATTTTATAAAATATACTGACTCATATAATTCAAACACACGTATTTTATAATCAATAAAGAATTTTGAGAATATTTAAAATTAGACTATTTTCTTATTTCTGTGAACACCACGCGCATTATAAATATATATTTTTTTGAATTGGGAAAAATATAGACACTTCAAGTGTTTTTATGAAAAATTAAAATTTATAATTTCTATTTCGCACGCCATTGCATACAATTTACATTTTCATAAGAATTGGGATTAAGAGAAAGGAAAGAGCAATTATTCAACGATTGTAATCTTTTAGGGATGGAGAAGAGGATTGGCGTTGAGATTGGGAATCGAATTGGAAACAGAATTAGGATTGGCATTAATATAATTAGAAATAGAATGAGTTGAAACAAAATTAAGATTAACATCATAGAGAGCACGAGGATTATTATGTCAATGATGTCGACGCTTATGATGCTGCCGCAGATGATGATGAGGGGGCGATTGATTAGCGACTTCGAGAGCACTGCAATAACAACGGAAAAGAAAAAAAACAAAAAAATAAAATCACAGCGAAGGCTATGTACAACAATACTAGAGTAAAGTTGGATCTCCCAATTCCTTACTCTCCTATTCCAGCCATAAGGTTTAGTTTGAAGTGTAATTAAATCAATACAAATCAAATCAAACTTTATTTAGTTTGAATTTAATTTATTTATAAATTAGCGGTGTTTATGAATTTAAAAAAGGAAGATTATAAATTAAAATTATACATTAAAAAAGGGATAAATATTGTGTATCCTATGTATTTTGGCTTATTATACTGTTTCATCCTTAACATTTGAAAAAATATTTATTCATTTTTGACATTTATAAAATCTTGTACTATTTCATCTTTAAATAATAACTTATGAGTGTTAACTGTTGTAAATGTCAGGAATAAATAAATATTTTTTCAAATATTAGGAATGAAGTAGTGTAATAGGTCAAAATACATGAAACACACAGTAATTATCACTTTAAAAAATTAAAAATAAACAATTTATTAATTAAATTACAATATATTTAATAAAAAATTATAATTTTATTTGAATAATATATTTTTTCAAATATTTTTTACAACATAAATTTATATATTATATATTTGAAATTAAATTATTAAACATTCAAATTATAAGTTGACTCATTATCTTTTATTCGAACTTATTTACGAGCCGAGTTTTATATAGTTTGAGTTTGATTTATTTATTAAACGAACTTCAATATACGAGTTTGAACGAGTTATTATCGAACTAAACACTGAACTGCTCGCATATAGTTCAACTCGTTTATATCTCTAGATTTAGTCATCTAGACTAGTTGTTAAAAAAAATGACATATAATTACATATAATTTAAAATTTTTATATTTAAAATTTAAAATTTAAAATTAAATACTTATATTCAAACACATTTTCAAATTGTGTATTAAAAATTTAACAATCAAATATAATACATGCTCGGAGTATATAAGAATCTCTTGCATTTCAATTTGCGAGAAATGTACCTTCATGTCCAAGGTTAAGGTTAGTTGCGCAATACGAAGGGCAAAAGAGCTCGCATAAAACTGGACGCCTTCTAGCTTGGCACTCTTTTTTACAATCAGCAACACAATGTGCATTGCGAGTTGCCTGAGCTACTTGATCATTGACACCTAAAATCAAAATGCATAAAATGGACCATATTGTAATCATTCCTTTTGCCATTTTTTATTATATATTTTTACTTTTCCTCTTACATTTCAGAAGAAAAAAAAAACGTAATTTGTCAAACAATGAACAAGCAATATACCAGAGAAGGCAATGGCTTATTTTGGTAAATGCAGAAATCTAGGAAGAAATGGGTGAATTTTGCAACAAGCACCTGTATTAGACTTCCTTAAGTTAGATATATATATTTTTTTTTTTTGCATATTGCTTGCAAACATTAAATCATTCAGCTTGTTGTTTTATTTATATTTGCATGTTGGTTTCAAGTTTAAAAATAGATTTTTTTTACTTGTCATTTGACTCTTGATTAATTACATATACTTCGAGATAACTTTTCGGATAAACTTATTGAAGACTAAACTTTTCATATAGAATAAAAGAAAATTTTATTGCCATATTTCACTGTATTTTGCTTTTAATTCTATAGTTAACTTATTTATTTATTGTACATAATAAGTATACATGCCATTTTTTAAAAGGGTAAGCAAGGTCAAATTCTTAATATGTAAATACTTTGAAGGGAGCTATATTACTAGATTATTCAGGTTTTGATAAGTTTATACACAGTTGTTTGTAATAATAAAGTTGGTGTAATATTTCATTATCAGCATAAAATTTCTTTACTAATTAGCTAAATAAGAGAAAATACAAAATTTTTGTTGTTTTTAATTTTTCTACACTAACTGTAGTAATTTTTCAATATCATTTGCTTCGATACTTGAAGCGAAACTCCCATGGAATTATTAAAAAAAAAAAAAAAAAGTGAAACAACAACCACCCTTGATATTTTATAGCATTCTTACATGCAGAATTTTGTTGTTGAAGAAGCTAAAGATCAACCAAAATGAACAACCACAAGTTTTACACATTAATTAAGCAACACTATTGATACAAACTTTTCCATTCAAAAATAGCAGCAGCTGCTCCCGAGGTCCCAAAAGGAAAAATAATGTCAATTAGTCCATAAATTATTAATTCTCAATGTAAAACGTAGGCTTATAAGGAAGAGTTAAAGATGTTATCATGGCAGCCTTTTTTCTGATAGATGAATGATGAACACTAGATGTGAAATTTCTTCTGCCGTACACAGCTATCCTCACATGAAGCCAATCTGCCGATTTATCCAGGAGCTGGAAATAGGAATGTCTCCAAGAACGCTTCAAAAGCAAAGTACCGGAAACACCCCAGAAGCCAACAATGAATCCAAGCCCCATACCAGCATAAAGCCATTTCAAGAAGTCATCTCCATCTTCTTCATTTTGTTGACTATCAGTATCAGGTGGTACGAATTGAATCACATCATCTCCTGGGCAATTTTGTGTAAGAGGCGGCCCGCAAAGTGCAGGATTACCAGCGAATACAGAAGCAGTAAGGGTCTGAAGCTGAGTGCCAGAAGGAATTCTCCCGGAAAATCATTGTATGACAAGTTCAGGGTATTAAGAAAATTTAAACTATCCATGCTATCCGGAAGTCTGCCTGATAGCTTATTTTGAGACAGATCAAGTGACTCCAGTTTCTTCAGAAAACCAATCTCTTGAGGGATTGCACCGGTCAGCTTGTTATTGGACAAGTTCAATTGATGAAGCTCTAAGAGGCTTGTCAATTCTTTTGGAATCTCTCCCTCAATTTTATTGCCTGAAAGATCAATTATTCGAAACTGTCCCAGATTTTTATCACAAATGTAGTTCATTCCCTTCCAAAGAACCATTGCCTTATCCATGTATAATTGTGTGGGAATAAGACCAACCACTTCATGAATATATGAGTACAAAAGGCCAATGGTTTTGGCTGAGTTGTGGCTGGTCATGGCTGTTAAATTCTGGAAGCAGCGAGGTATGCTACCATTAAGATAATTGAAAGACAGGTCTAGGATCTGAAGGTTTCTTAATCGGCACAGTTGTGAGGGTATGTTTCCATGGAACTCGTTGTATTTGAATCTAAGAAATTGCAAAGATGGTAGGCTTTCTCCAATCCAAATGGGTATGTTTCCGGATAATTTGTTACCACTGAGGTCAAGGAATCTCAAACGAGTACAATTCTTTAAAGATAAAGGTAACTCTCTTGAAAAGGCATTATTTTCCAGATTTAGCAATGCAAGTTCGGAAAGTAATCTGATGGAGGTCGGAATTTGGCCAGACAAACTATTATTTGCCAAATTCAAGAACACTAGATCCCCAACATTAATAAAAAAAGGATCAGCAAGCACTCTAGAAAATTTATTATTTGCGAGGTCAAGGTAGATCAATGTGCTAGATACTGAATCACCATTTGATAGCTGGAAAATTGTAGAAAAATATGCAGAGGAGTCCAGTTTTGAAGAAATTAAGGGCAATGGACCACTGAAACAGTTAAAGTTGATGTCGATAATAGGGAAAAATGAAGTAATAAAATGGGGTGAGAAATTAGGCACTCTCCCCCTCAAATTGTTGTGGGAGTAATCAAAGTCAAAAGACAACTCCCATAACCATTTAGGAACAGAATCAGAAATTCCGTTGTTAGAGATATCGAGCTGAGAATAATTTTTCTGATGCTGAAGCAATCTGGAGAAATGAGGTCCCATCTTGCAAGATTGAAGTAGTGATGCAAATAAATGAAAAGGAGGAGCCTAATTGAGACTTATATTCCAAACAAAGGAGTTACCAGATAACTCCAGGTACCTCAATTTTGACATATTTAAGAAATGGTCTTTTTATGACACCATTCAATGAATTCCAACCCAGTTTCAAATATAGTAGATTGGACATGCACCCAATGCTCTCGTCTATAGTCCCATTCAATCGATTATTGCTAAGAGAAAGCATCATTAAAGAGGTAAATCTTGTAAGATTATGCAGTGAACCTGTTATTTGATTTCCATCCAAACTTAAGCTCAGGAGTGATTTTTGGGTGCATCCAGATAGATTTTGAATCGAGTCAGGAAGCTGTACGCTGAACTTGTTATTTGGATAGATCTAAATCCTTTAATCGACACATAATATTCCCAAATGATTTTGGAATATCTCCTTCAAGTGTAGTATTAGAGAGAGAAAATTCTTCAAGAGAAATCATATTCTCAAAATCAGCAAGAGTTGAAGGTTGCAAATTGTCAGAAGAGAGGGCAAGAACTGCTATGTTTTGGGCAATGTTTGACAACCACTGGTGTATTGAAGGAATTACATGGTTATTCCCAATGAGATCGCGTTCAGTAAGAGATGAAGAAGAATTGATCGGTGAAACAGTCAGAGGAATCTCATCGTCTTCTCCAGAAAAGCAGTATGATAGGTACAATCTCTCTAGGTGAGGAAGCTTATTAGGAATTTGGAATCAATCATTGGGCCTAATAAGGTGAGTCATTCCAAGGTAAAGGTAACTTAAAGAAGAAAGCCCAAAAAGCCATTCAACATTCCGAATGTTGCTGAAATTACTATAACTTAGATCAAGAAAGTCCAAGGTAGAGAGACGTTCCAAAGCATAGATGAAATGGTACCAATAAAATTAGCAGCGGAGATATGCAAATATTGTAACTTAGGAAAGGAACTATTGTTAGTATTGGGGAATTGGCTGCCTCCAAAATCATTAAAACTTAAATCCAAGTCAGTAAGGTGTCTCAATTCATACAAAGAATCACTCATCTTACCTCTCAGCAGCATATTAAAGATGTGAAGGCTTGTGACGTGACCCGTGCGGTTGCTATAAGTGATGCCTGTCCAGTTGCAGTAGTCTCTTTTGTCATCTTCACTTCCCTAAGAAGAAAGATGGTCATAGCTGTCAATAAGCTCATCTTTGATCTTCAGCAGAGCTTGTATCTCACTTTCTATGCACCCAGCACCACTAGGATTTCTGAAACCTGAGCAGAATTCAAGAGCAGCCGGTTTTATGTGCATGACTAACAAGAGCATAGCCAACACATAATAAAGATATTGAAGCAACCTCTTCTTATGAGCTATGAAAACTAGAGAGAATATTGAGAATTATAATTTCTCACATCTGAATTTTATTGATATATAACATCTATATATACAGTAAAAGAAATAAATCAAATATACAAATTAAGGCATAATTTCAGCTAATTTACATCTAATATATTGACTAATTTACAACTTGACATACTTAGTAATTTTATCTTGAGATTTCAGCTGATTTACAACCTAATATATTGACTAATTTCAGACTGATATGTCAGCTAATTTACAGCTAATATATTGACTAAGTCCAACACTCCCCCTCAAGCTAGCTTAAAGATATCTTTCATTGCTAGCTTGCTAATTAAGTGATTAAATTGATGTTTGTGCAGTCCTTTTGTAAGTATATTTGTAATATGCTATGTGGTTGGTAGGTATGGCATACATATCAACCCTTTTTCAATTTTCTTCTTGATAAAATGCTTGTCAATCTCCTCATGTTTAGTGCGATCGTGGAGAATAGGATTATGAGCAATTGCAATAGCAGCCTTATTATCACAATGCAACTTCATTGGTAGATTGCATAGAATTTTTAAGTCTTATAGCAGCCTTTTAATCTATAATACTTCACAAATCTCATGGGCAACTGCTCTGAACTCAGCTTCAATACTACTTCTAACAACCACGTTTTGTTTCTTACTTTGCTAAGTAACTAAGTTCCCTCTGAACAACGTACAATAACCTGATGTAGATTTTCGGTCAGTAGCACTCCCTACCCAGTCTGCATCAGTATAAACTTCAACCAAAAAATGCCCATGTTTTTTAAATAATAGACCTTTACTAAGTGAGCCCTTTAGATATTTTAGGATCCTATATATTGCTTCAAAATGTTCTTGTCCTAGTGAATGCATGAATTGACTAACTCGATTTACACCAAATGCTATATCGGGACGTGTATAAGACAAATAAATTAGTCTTCTAATAAGTCATTGAAATTTTTCTATATTTATCACATCTTCAGTTTTAGCATGTTGTAATTTTAGATTCGGTTCTACTAGAGTTTTGGCTACTTTACATCCGAGTATACTTGTTTCGTTGAGCAAGTCAAGTATGCGCTTGTGTTGAGTAATAAAAATACCCTCCCTAGACCTTGCAAACTCTATGCCAAGAAAGTATTTTAATGTTCCCAAGTCTTTAATTTCAAAGTCTTTAGTAAGTCCCTTCTTCAATCTTTCTAGCTCAATATAGTCATCACTTGTCAAAATTATATCATCTACATAAACAATTAAGATAGTTATTTTCCCTTTATTAGAATGCCTATAGAACATAGTATGATCTACTTGACTTTGGCAATAACCATGGCTCTTAATTACCTTCCCAAAACATTCAAACCAAGCTCTTAGGGATTTTTTAAAATTGTATAAGGATTTCTTTAATGTACAAACTTTATTTTCACTAAACTCTTTTTCAAAACCTAAATGTAAACTTATGTATACTTCCTCTTCCTAGGCATTTTTTTGCATCTAACTATTGTGAAGGCCAGTTACAGTTCATAACCAAGGATAATAAAACTCCAACTGAGTTTAGTTTGGCAACAGAAGCAAAGGTTTTTTGATAGTCAATTCTAAAGGTTTGTGTGAAAGAGCCTTAGAGGGGGGGGGGGGTGAATAAGGCTAATGAGGGTTTTAGTAAAATAAAAATGATTTTAAGGAATTAAACAAGAATTAAATGAATGTTAAGAAGGAAGAATGAAAAACACAGTGATTTAAGGAGTTTAGGTTCAACAAAAATCCTATGTCTCCACATAACTTATCCCCAAGTTAAGATTTTCAATCACCCACAACCTTATTCACAAGATTAAAACTACATAAGAATTTTATGGCTCACTCTTACAACTTTATAACTTAAGTTTTTAAGGCTCACTCAAAAACTAAATCCCAAGTATTTCAATGGACAACACTTAAACTAATTCCTTTTAGAATAAATTATGACTTCCCATTTTCTTAATCCCAAAAAATAAAAGAATAAAAATGTCTATTCTAACACTCACCAACTCTCATAAGAATTACACAAATACAAAAAATTATTTAAGAGATAATTTGAGAGCTTGATGAATGCTTAAGAGAAATGAATGATAAACAAGTTTTTTAAACTTTCGATTGAACTCTAGGAGTTATTTATATGGATAAACAACTTATATTATGGCTGTTGGATGCATTAATTATGTCTCTAATTTTTTTTTTTGATTTTTGAATCATTTTGGACTTATTTCTATTAAAATATTGCTCACGATCGTGAAGAGCAAACCCTAGCTCGTGAGTATTAATTTGAGGACTGTTGCATTCAAAAATGTCTATTGAATATTTTTAAGACTACCCTCATAAGTTGATCTCTACTCCTCATGATTTTTAAGGTAGCTCGTGAGGAGCTCTGGACATTTTGGCTTAAAATGAGCACTAATAGGGGACAGCTCGTGACTGGCTCATGAAATGCTCATGAGCAGGACTAAATACGACTGAATCAACCTAAACTATCTTCATAAAAGTTATAGATAATTGTCTTATATTTCTATATCACTTTTAATCACCTCAATTGAACCTCTATAGCTCAATATATTACTGAAATACTAAGAGTTGCACAACCTAAAATGAAAGCTACATTTGCTGACTTTGACTTAAGATTTTTATACACAAATGAGCTTAGATTTTAATAAGTAATATCAATTCAGAAAGCTTAAGATGTCTACTTCAAAAGTGAAGAAGATCATTTTCTCATTATAAAGCTCTAAAGATGTCAAAAAGCCTCCTTGAATCTCAGAGATTGAATTAGCCCAAAAGCATACTTATCAATCTAGGTCATGAGGCAGCTCATGAGTAGACCACTATATATCCAAAAATGTATATTTTTAGTATATAATTGCTTTATAATGTTTGGGGACTTGCATGAGATGAGATACTTTATTTAAATACATATTAATATTCTTTTAAGGAGTATTTCATTGTCTCCAATCATTTAACAATTAAACTTTATTATAGATTAAACTCCTACACACTTAGTTGAAATCATTAGAATCAAAATGATTTGTTAAAGTTCAAAATTAGGAGTTTGATCATGCAAATGGTTAACATTGTGTAAACCCTTTTACAATAAGTCTGGCCTTATATCTCTCTATGTTGCCATTAGCATTGCATTTTAGAGTAAATACCCATTTGCACCCCACGATCTTCTTATCTCCTGGTAGACTGACTACCTCCTAAGTACCATTCCTTTTTAAAGCATTCATCTCTTCCATAACTATTAACTTCCAATTTGGGTCACTAATAGTTTAACGCTCACCTAATTCATTTGCATTTATTTGCATAACATGCATATCATATAGACATGAAAAAATGCATGTAGTATCTATGGTATTAATTCCAATATTAAATAGGAAAAAATTATAAATATTTACAATTAAGTCCATAACAAGAATTAGAAAGTTAAGGGTCTAAATTAGTTAATAGCAAAAATAAAGGGTTTAAATTGGTTTAGTTATTGTTGTTGTTGTTATTATTATTATAAAAAAAAAAAAAGGTAAGTGGCTAAGAGTGAAGGTATCTTCCTTCTCCTTCTCCTACTCCTTCTTCTTCTTCTTCATATTCATCTTTTTTTAAAAAAAGCTAAATTTTTAAAGTAAATTGAAAGTTTAGAAATTTATTTCAGACCACAATCTTCATCTTCGAGGCTTAAATATTTATTTTGTAAGTAATTTTAATATTTTTGGTTGAATTAAGTTAGGGTTTATAAGATGAAAAATTCAGGATCTAAGGATATGGTTTTTTACTCATATTGTTTTGATCATATCTCGAGCTATAAAGCTCAATTTGAGTGTTCTTTGATGATATGAAAAATTTAAAGAGTTATCTAAAACTATTCCTCTTTAGCTTGATCTATTTTAGACTCTATATTAGTTTAATAAAAGGAAACATTTTATTACTCAGTTTCCATCATTGGTCTGAGTAAGGTGGATTGTTTCATAGAGTTCTTCCTATATACACCTTCAATTTAAGCAAAATCAATTTTAAATTACTTTAGACACACAGGTTTAATAATTTAAAAAGTTTCATTTTGAGATATATTGCATAGAATTATTGATGAATTTTCAAATTCACCCTATTAAATCTATTATAGTTAGCAGCTTCATAAGTTTTAGTGATGTTATCATGCTAAATGAGGTTCTATTATTTTTTGAATATTTAAAACCAAGTGAATTATAATCTATTTCAGCTAAACTAAATGGAAACGAGACTGTTATACAAGTAAATGGAAGGAAGCAATAAAGATAAGTAAATAACTTAATGTTTTATGTAAAAATAACACCTAAAATAAATAATTATAAATTTATTTCTTAAGCTGGTTGGTTAAGAGAAAAATATGTGTTATAATTGATATATAATATTTTTTTATTATTGTGTTGATGGTTGATTTTTTTTTAGATGATATTGTACGTATGAAAGAGGTTGTACTTATGAATGATGGATGCTGAATTCGAGTGTCCTATTTATGTAAGAATAGAATATTTGTTGAAGTCATATCTAGAACTTTATAACTCCAAATGGGGTTCCATTTGATCTTATAAAAACTTGAAGATGTTACTTACAAAATTGATAGAAATATAGAAAACTTAATTTTGTCGTCTTGATAGTCAATTTGAGCAATACTTTTTGTAGCTTAGTCTTTTTAAGATAGAATGACCATGGTGAGTTATTTTTAATGTTTCTCCCTCTATACATATCCAATTGATGTGAAATCAGTTGGAAATTAATTTAGACTTATAATTCTATTAATCTAGAAAATATGATTTTGATATTCATAATGTGGATTTTTTATATATTTTTGAATTTACATTATCGAATATGCCATATTGAAATATGGTATATTTATAGTATATCTTGGGTATACTATTGTTCTTATGTATTATGAGAATGCTAATTATTTAATGGAGTGGTATGTGATGTATATTTAAATATAAGAAATATGGTTAGATGAGTAGGAGACGCAATGTTACTTACGAATAGGTCAATACTGTGTGTGTTAAGGAATCCCCTTAAAATGATGCAATAAGGCTAAAGAAATATTTGGTACCAAATTATGACGGCCTATGTGCGTATGGGGATCTTTGAATAATTGAAAAGAAGTTGTGATTTTTTATATATAATTCACAAGTTCATTGTTGTAAAAAAAAATACTATAATACTAGGACTATGTACATATTATAAATGCATAGTTAAATATTTAATGGATCGATACTTGATAATATTATATACTTGAATGAGTTATTTTTCATAGAATATTATGTTATTTGTTTACTGAGTTGCAGGCTCACTCCTCTGCATTATTTTTCTAGACTAGAAGAATTGTAGTCTGTCTTGAAGAAACATTTGCATCAATTGTACTAGTATTGTGTCAGGTAGGTCAGCAAGAGGTCATCTTCAGTTTTCTAGATTGTAACATGTTTAGTAAATTTTCATATTTTGTATTAAGACCAATGTATTGTATATAAATAACAAAAGGAAAATTGTGAATTGCTTGACATTATAAGCCTTTATGGTGAGTGATATGTACTATTTATATAAACAGTCTTTTATATATATTATCTTATGAACAAAAATTTGATATTAATGGTTATATATTAGTCACATGTATACAATGTATGTTTGACATCTTTAACAGGTGTCATATTTAGTGGTATCAGAGCATGGTTTATAAGCCCTAGGGATATAAGTGTGAATGCATATATACATGTTAGGAATACATGTAGGTGTTAAAAAATAAATAATAATATTTAAATTAATTAAGACTAAAAAATAAATAATAATATTTAAATTAATTAAGACTAAGTGTTTGTATTTTTCATAGGATGAGTAGAGAGGGACTGAAAGAGAATCCTACTGACCCAAGTAAGTTTGAGTTTGTGCATGGAGTCGAGCATGCAAATGCACCACCATAAACAACCCAGGAATTTGTTAGGTTTTGAGATTCCATACACAGTAAAAAATAAAATTTGAATCATAAACCCGGACCCAGATCCAAGTAATTCAATTAATTGATTAAATCTAGAGTTTTCATTTTCTTACCACAAATGCAAAAAAGGAAAGAAAACTGAAAGGAAAAGAGGAGGTTCACTCTGGTGACACCCTACCTCGAGCTTTTAATTTAGCAGTTTGGATTTAATACGTCTCCAACAGAACCCATCCTCCACAAGTGTCCACACGAACAGCCCTTGATTTTGAAAATGAATATTTATGTGCTAACACCTTCTCTTGATTTCTCACAAATCAAGAATTAAAAAGAACTCTATGTTTTGTTTTCTAAAAGAGAGAAAACAAATTTAGTGGCAGAATAATGAGAGTGTATAAAACCCTAGAGAATATAACATATTTATAAACATTTAAATTAGGGTTTCACTTACCAAACAACCTTTTGGTAATTTCTCACTTATTATTATTTTAATTTTATTTAAAATTAAATAAAAAATAATATGCTATTTATTTAAGATAACCTTTACCTTAAATAAATAAATAAATATTTTATTTATTTATTTCCACAGAGCTTATTTGGGCTTGTTAAACCCATATTTGTTTTGGACTTGTTCAAAGTGTGTGACCCTGTATGTTCACATGACGTTGGCAGTGAGCCTTAAATCTCTATTTAGGCCTACAAGTCATAAGTGGCCTCTAGCAAGACATTATGACTACCCAAATTATGTGAAGGTAATAATCTGACATAACCTAATATACAGTGAATATTCTAGTCCCTTTGTCACATAATATCTTGATTGAATATAAGACATATATTATGTCATCCTTATAAAATTCAATCATATAATTTCTTGATTCCAAGTAGACTGAGAATGATAACTCTTTATCAATTTAATTTAGCATGACCATGCATTTTCCTCAGTCTATCTTATCAAGGGGCCCATAGATATCTTACTCATATTAAATGAGGGATAAATTCCTTCTCAATCACTCACATTTCTCACATAACTCATTTTATAGCCAACAACAACCTATTTTATCATCCAGTTAAAGATAATATAAGTATCAAAATATAAAATAGTTATGTAGAAATCTAAGGTGATTTCAAGGTCAGAGGACTAAGCCAATATTACTGTGATGAGAATTACTTATGACAATTATCTATAGTATTCTCATGATGGGTCAATCCATCACTTTATTTCTCAAATAAGTACCTATGAGTTGACTTAATATCTCATATTCATGATTAGTAAAACATAATCATCAATCAACACCATACTAGCCATAATACATTGTTATGACTAGGGATAATTTGAATAGAACTCATATTTAATCTAAGGGTTTTACTATCAAGTCATATACTTGATGACCTTAGTAAGAATTGACTATTCAAGTAATTATCATAACATAAAATTATAATAAAAAATGCCTCTTTATTAAATAAAATGATAAAGTCAAAACATGGTCATATATGATTGACCTAGTGCATATCACTAACAGAATTACCATCAGTAATGCAATAATTTCTTAAGACTTAACAGCAAATAATGCAACCAATGCTACAAACAGTTAATCGAGTAGCCAACTAGCGAGTTCAACAGCTAATAATGCAACCAATAATAAAAGTTAGAGAAATAGAGTCTAGAGACAAAAATTATGATAGACTGAGAAAATAAGGGGCTACAGAATTTAAGGGGACTATTGATCCTGAGGTAGTAGAGGAATGGTTAAGGGAAACAAATAGGGTATTGGATAGGTTGGATTACACATTAGAGCAAAATATGAAATATGTTGTATCATTGTTGAGAAAATCAACTTTAAATTGGTGGGATCTAATTCCAGGAAGTAAAAACAGACATATGACTTTAACTTAAGATGACTTCCTTAAGGAATTTGTAAATAAATACACACTACCAATGTATAGAGATCGAAAGAAAATGGAGTTTCTAAGCTTGGAATATGGAAACATGATAGTATCATAATATGAGATGCAATTTTGTCAGTTGTCAAAATATGCTTTAGAAGAAGTGGTTACAAAGGATGCAAAACAAAGATGGTTTGAAAAAGGTTCAAGAATGGAAAATTTGAGAAAATATTTTCTTGAAGCCACCAAGTTATAATGCTTTATTAGAGGCTGTATTGAGAGTGGAAGAGTGTTTAACTAAGGAAGATGCAATATTTGCAAAGAAAAGAAAAGCAACAAGTGAGTATAATGGTTCAAAGAGAAAAAGAAGAGATTTTTCTTTTAGAGGTTCTGGGTCTCAAGGGAGTAGATATTATAGGAGAGCAGTTTGCCATCAAAATATGAGTAGGTCTACCATAGTAACTTTGAGTAGAGGAAGATGAGGTGGTTATAGTCAAAGCATAGTAGAGAGTAAGAGAGGTGAAGGACATGTTTCAGCTAGCCAAGGATACAGTGCATCATGTGCTAGATGTGATAGGTTTCATAATGGAAAGTGTTTAGAGACGAAGGTAAATACTTTTTTATTATTGTGGTAAGGTAAATATTTTTTTATTATTGTGGTAAGCCAGGGCATATAGCCAGAGATTGTAAGAGTAAAAATCAAGCCAATAAGAGTCAGGTTATAGGGCAGAGTAATAGAGGTGAAATACGACTCAAGGAGGAGTGAGTAGAGGAAGAGGTTCTAACATGGTAAAGGCTAGACAGACATGCCAACTTCAACAGTTATTGCCTCAAGACAGAGTATATGCAGTGATAAAATAGGAAGCACTTCTGCATCTTATGTTGTGACTGGTATAACCTCTATCTATGGTTTTGATGCTTATACATTAATTAATCGAGGATCAACATGTTCATTTATTTAATATGATTTGCATTAAAAAATCATAGCAATATAGAAACCTTGGGGTACAATATTTAAGTATCAATGTCTGCTGGGGTACTATCATTGTAGAATAGGGTTGTCAAATCTTATCCTTTGGTAATAAATAGGAATACACTGCATGTGGATCTAGTTGTGATAAAACTTAAGGAATTTGATGTTATTTTGGGAATGGATTGGTTATCTAAAAATCATGCTATAGTGGATTATCAAACAAACGAAGTGGTTATGGAGACCTCAAAGTAAAGAAAAATAGTTTTTATGGGTGAAAGAAAAATTGTCCTAACATGTTTAATTTCAGCTACTGCTGTTTTCCATTTGATTAAAAAGGGGTGTAAAGCTTATTTGGCTAATATGGTAAATGAATCCAAAGTTAGTCCAGGAGTGATGGATGTTCTAGTAGTGAAGGAATTTGCATATGTATTTCCAGAGGATTTACCAGGTTTACCTCCACATTTAGTCTAGGAGTGATGGATGTTCCAACGATGAAGGAATTTACATATGTATTTCCAGAGGATTTACCAGGTTTACCTCCACATTTAGTCTAGGAGTGATGCATGTTCCAACAGTGAAGGAATTTGCATATGTATTTCCAAAGGATTTACCAGGTTTACCTCTACATCAAGAAACTTATTTTAAGATAAAAATTATACTTGGGGTAGCACCAATATTAATTGCACTATATAGAATAGCACCCTTAGAGTTGAAAGAATTAAAGAAGTAGCTGAAAGAATTATTGGAAAAAGGATTTATTAGACCGAGTACATCACTATGGGGAGCTCTAATGTTATTTATAAAGAAGAAGGATAGCAGTTTAAGATTATGTATTGATTATAAGTAGTTAAATCGGGTTACCATAAAGAACAAATATCCCTTACCATGTATAACTTATTAGACTAGTTAAAAGGAGAAACTATATTCTCCAAAATTGATTTAAAGTCTGGATATTGGCAATTTAGAATTGTAGAGGCACATATACCAAAGACTGCATTTAGAACATGATATGGGCATTATGAATTTATTGTGATGCCATTTGGACTAACAAATGCACCTATTGCTTTTATGTCCTTAATGAACAAAATATTCCAAATGTATCTAGATCAATTTTTTATTATGTTTATTGATGATATATTGATTTATTCTTAAACTTGAGAGTAGCATGAAGAACATTTGAGAATAGTATTGCAGATTTTGAGATAAAAGAAGCTTTATGCAAAATTCAGTAAATGTGAGTTTTGGCTAAAAGAGATTACATTCTTGAGGCATATTATTTCTAAAAATGGTGTACAACCTGATCCTTTGAAGATTGCAGTCGCAAAGGAGTGGGAACCCTCTAAAAATGTATTAGAGGTACGAAGTTTTTTGGGATTGATTGGATATTATAGAAGATTTATTGAAGGATTTTTAATTATTGGTAAACCATTAATGAACTTGCTGAAAAAGAATGTGATGTTTAAATGGGATGCTAAATATAAGAAAAGTTTTGAAGAATTAAATAAAAGACTGATTTCTACACCGGTTCTAACTTAGCCATCAGGCAATAGTGGATATGTAATTTTTACAGATGCATCACAGCAGGGATTAGGATGTGTGTTAATACAAAATGAAAAAGTTATTGCTTATGCTTCTAAATAGTTAAGGAGTCATGGACTAAATTATCCGACTCATAATCTAGAATTAGCAGTAATTGTCCATGCTCTTAAAATATGGAGGCACTATCTGTATGGAGAAACATTTTAGATTTTCATTGACCATAAAAGTCTGAAATATATTCCAACGCAAAAGGAGTTGAATTTAATTGGGTGGAGTTGATAAAGTATTATGATTGTACCATAGATTACCATCAGGGAAAAGGCAACAGAGTTGTTGATGCTTTAAGTAGGAAAGTCATTGAGAGAAATGCTGGAATGACTTGTCAGGCTGTAAGGTCATTGGTAGAGCTTAGCACATTACATGTAGAATTTGCATTTTAAAATGATATACTTATTACAAGTATGCATGTCAAGCCCTTGTTGGAGAGTAAAATTCAAAAAAAGCATATGAGTGATCTATATTTAAGAAAAATGACGGATATGATGCAACAAGGAAAGAATGACTAGTTTGCATTAAGGCACAATAGGATGTTCTCAATTAATGGATGTATTTGTGTTCCAAATATAAAGGAATTAAGAGAAGAAATTTTAAATGAAGCCCATTATGTAATGTACGCAATGCATCCTGAAAGCACTAAAATGTACAAGGATTTATGACCTTTTTATTTATGGCCGATAATAAAGAAAGATACAGTTGAATATATAGCAAAATATTTGACATGTCAACAAGTAAAAGCTGAACATCAGGCACTGGCTGGTAAACTTCATCCATTGTCTATTTTGGAGTGGAAATAGAAAAAAGTAACAATGGACTTTGTTCTTGGATTGCCTTGAACCTTCAAGACTCATAATGCCATATGGGTAATTGTTAATCGACTTACTAAATTAGCTCATTTTCTACTTATGCAATAAAGTGATTCATTTTACAAATTGTCTATAATATATGTGTCAGAAATTGTAAGACTATATAGTATGCCAACATCAATTGTGTCAAACAGAGATCCATAATTTACATCTTATTTTTAGGGAAGTTTACAAAGAGCTTTAGGAAAAAAGCTACATTTTAGTACAGTGTTCCACCCCTAGTCAGATGGATAATTGAAGAGGGCAATTCAAACATTAGAAGATATGCTAAAAGCTTGTATGCTTGAATTTAAAAGGAACTAGGATAAGCATTTACCTTTAATTGAATTTTCTTAAAATAATAATTATCATTTAAGTATTGGTATGGCTCCATATGAAGCTTTATATAGCAGAAAATGTAGAAGTCCTGTTTATTGGGATGTGGAAGGGTTACGACAATTAGAAGATCCTAAATTGATACAAGAAACTATGGAAAAGATTCAAATAGTTAAAAAGTGTTTAAAGGCTACACAAGACAAACAAAAGAGTTATGTGGACAAGCATAAAAGAGAGATGGTGTATGATGTGGGTGAAAAAGTGTTCTTGAAAGTATCACCATAGAAGGGCATTATATGATTCGACAAGCAAGAAAAATTGAGTCCTAGGTACATTAACCCTTATAAGATATTGGAATGAGTTGGTCTTTCAGTATACAAATTAGCACTACCACCAGAATTATCTTAAATACATGATATGTTCCATGTTTTCACATTAAGAAGATATAGATATGATCCTACCCATGTAGTACAAGAGTAAAAAATACAACTGACATAAGATTTAAAGTATAAAGAAAAACCAGTTGAAATTCTTGATCGATAGATAAAAAAGCTACGTAATAAAGAAATTCCAATAGTGAAGATTAAATGGAGTCGGCATTCTCCAAAAGAAACTACATGGAAAGTGGAAAAGGAGATCAAAATTCAATACCCCTATTTATTTTTTGAGATTAGTGAGTCACATTTAATTTTGAGGATGAAATATCCTAAAGTGTGGAGAAATGCAATGCCCACCTAATGCATTTGCATTTATTTGCATAACATGCATATCATATAGACATGAAAAATTGCATGTACTATGTGTGGTATTAATTCAAATATTAAATAGGAAAAAATTATAAATATTTACAATTAAATCCATAACAAGAATTAAAAAGTTAAGGGTAATTGGTTAATAGTAAAAATAAAGGGGTTTAAATTGGTTTAGTTATTGTTATTATTATTATTATTATTATCATTATTATTAAAAAAAGGGTACGTGGCTAAGAGTGAAGGTATCTTCCTTCCTTTTTCTTCTTCTTCTTTTTCATATTCATCTTCTTTTTTTTTAAAAAAAAAAAAAGCTAAATTTTTAAAGTAAATTGAAGGTTTAAAAATTTATTCCAAATCACAAACTTCATTTTCAAGGCCTTAAATGTTTATTTGATAAGTAATTTTAATATTTTTAGTTGAATTAAGTTAGGGTTTATAAGATGAAAAATTCAGGTTTTAAGGATCTAATTTTTCAGTCATATTGTTTTGATGATATCCCGAGCTATAAAGCTTCAAATTGAATTTTCTTTGATGAGATGAAAACTTTGAAGAGTTATTTAAAATTGTTCCTCTTTATCTTGATATTATTTAGACTCTGTATTAGTGTAATAAAAGGAAACATATTATTGCTTAGTTTCCATTGCTGACCTAAGTAAGATGGATTATTTCATAGAGTTCTTTCTCTATACACCTTCAATTGAAGTAAAATAAATTTTAAATTACTCTAGACACATAAGGTTAATAATATGGAAAGTTTTATTTTGAGATATATAGTATAAAATTATTGGTGAATTTTTAAATCTACCTTATTAAATCTGTTATAGTTGACAGCTTCATAAGTTTAGGTAGTTTCATGATGTTATCATGCTAGATGAGATTGTATTATTTTTTGAATGTTTAAAAGCAAGTGAATTATAATCTATTTTAGCTAAACAAAATGGAAATGAGGTTGTTATACAAGTAAATACAAGCAAAGGGAAGTAAGCAATAAAGGTAAGTGAACAACTTAATGTTCTATGTGAAAATAACACGTAAAATAAATAATTATAAATATATTTCTTAAGCTAGTTGCTTAAGAGGAAAATATGTGTTATAATTGATATATGATAATTTTTTATTATTGTGTTGATGGTTGATTGTTTTTTAGATGAGATTGTATATATGAAAGAGGTTATACTTGTGAATGATGGTTGCTTTATTTGGGTGTCCTGTTTATATAAGAACATAATAATTGTTGAAGCCATCTTTGGAATTTTATAAATCCAAATGGGGTTCCATTTGATCTTATAAAAACTTGAAGATGTTACTTACAAAATTGATAGAAATATAGAAAACTTAACTTTGTCGTCTTGATGGTCAATTTGAGCAATACTTTTGTAGCTTAGTCTTTTTATGATAGAATGACCATGGTGGGTTGTTTTTAATGTTTCTCATTCTATACATATCCAATTGATGTGAAATCAGTTTCAAATTAATTTAGACTTATAATGCTATTGATATGGAAATATAACTTTGATATTCATAATGTGGAATTTTTTATGTATTTTTGAATTTACATTATCGAATCTGCCATATTGAAATATGGTATATTTGTGATATATGTTGGGTATATTATTGTTCTTATGTATTATGAGAATGTTAATTGTTTAATGGAGTGGTATGTGATGTATATTTAAATATAATAAATATGGTTTGATGAGTATGAGGATGCATTTTTACTTATGAATAAGACAATATTGTGTGCATTAAGGAATTCCCTTAAAATGTCATAATAAGACTAAAGAATTATTTGGTGCCAAATTATGACGGACTGTGTGCGTATGGGGATCCTTGAATAATTGAAAATAATTTGTGATTTTTTATATATATTTCATAAGTTCATTGTCGTTCACAAAAAATACTAGGATACTATGAATATGCACATATTATAAATGCATAGTTAAATATTTAATGGATTGATACTTGATAATATTACATGCTTGAATGAGTTATTTTTTATAGGATATTATGTTATTTATTTACCGAGTTGCAGGCTTACTTCTCTGCATTATTTTTTTGGACTAGAAGACCTGTAGTCTGTTTTAAAGAAACATTTGCATCAATTGCACTAGCATTATGTCAGGTGGGTCAGCAGGAGGTCATCTTTAGTTTTCTAGATTGTAAGATGCTTAGTAAATTTTCATATTTTGTATTAAGGTCAATATATTGTATGTAAATAACAAAAGGAAAGATGTGAACTGTTTGACATTGTAAGCCTTTGTGGTGTGTGATATGTGCTATTTGTACAAATATTCTTTTATATATATTGACTTAAGAACTAAAATTTGATATTAATGGTTATATTATTTATTAGTCACATGCATACAATGTATGTCTAACATCTTTAACAGGTGTCATAAATAGTTTCCTTAATGGTTCTTGGAACAAACATGTTACGACCCAAAACAGGGGGTCATGACCGGTGCTAAGGAACGAGAATTCTTTCAAATCCGAAACCCGTAAAAAGCCTTAAAAATAAAATAAAAGCATGCAATAATAATAAAATAAATAAAATATCTTGCAGTGAAAATTAAAATCTCATAAGTAATAATATAACTCAACCACTAATTAAATAACACAAGTCCATCTCATATATAAAATCTTTTAATACAAATTCTCGGTTCAAACTTTTGAAATTTAAATCTCAAACATATATAATACATACAAATCACTGAAACAACTACTACAGTGCCTACAATACAAAATAAATTCAAGTAAGCAGTTTACACAATAAGGTCGGGACGAAAGAAATCCCGCGTATAGGTCTGCTACTGAGGTCTGAGGACGAAGACTCTCCTAAAAAAGAAATCAACGGAGGGGAGTCAGACCTCACTAAGTGAATTGTTATAATATATATACATGCATACTAAATGACAAATGCAAACACTCAATAGTATATATAATAAACATATATACAGGCAAATACACACAGATGTAGCAAAAATCATTTTATATAATACTGAAAAATATCCATTTATAAAGGATCAAACAGAACCCTAAATAATCGCAACCTCAAATAGTGTTAAACAATACTCTAGCCATACAAGCTCACTTATTCCAAATAATTTCACGTATTCCATCTGAACAGTAGACTAGCCCTGAGACACTAAGTCCACCGAGCTCCAGCAGTCTGACTGTCAGTGTGATTGGCCCCGAGACACTTGGTGTCACGACCCAAAACAAGGGCCATGACCGACGCTAGGGAACGGGAATTCTTTCGAATCCGGAACCCGTAGCAAGCCTAAAAATAAAATAAATCATGCAATAATAACAATAACAATATAATATGCAGCGGAAATAAAAATCATAATATCATCCATATCAACTGGATTTAATCAAAATCCCATCTCATAAATATATAATCTTTTAATACAAATCCAGTTTCAACATAATACATCTCTTTAAAATAAAATACATGAAATCCAATACTTTAATTCACAACTACTGCAGTGTCTAGATAAAATAAATAAGACTCAAGTAGATAATTTACACAAAGAAGTCGGGGCGGAAGAAATCCGGCGTATCGACCTGCTACTGAGGTCTGAAGAAGCTGACTCTCCTGAAAAATAGTCAACGGAGGGGAGTCAGACCTCACTGAGTGAATTACTATAATATATATACATACACACTAAGTGATAATGCATACAATCAACAGTATATATATAATATGTATATATACAGGCAAATTCATACAGATGCAGAAAAATCATTTTTATATATTTTACTGAAAAATCCCAGTTTATGAAGGATCACATAGAACCCTAGAATATCGCAACCTCAGAAAATAGTGTTAAACAACACTCTAGCCATACAGGCTCACTTAGTCCAAATATATCCACTTAATCCATTTAGACAGTAGACTGGCCCCGAGACACTAAGTCAACCGAGCTCCAGCAGTCTGACTGCTAGTGTGATTGGCCCCGAGACACTTGGTCAACCGAGCTCCAGCAATCACACCTCCAAACCACATCTCACACATCAATAATCATATCAAACCAATATCCACAAATAGTTAGTAATATAGCCTAAAGCTATAGGCGTACCGGTACGTACTCGGTCCTAGTGCTGCCCACTGGGTAGCACGTTCTATCGATATCCTTCATCATTAATAATATAAAAGATTCATTCACAAAAAAAAATAAATGATGCATGAACATAAATGAAATAACAATATAATCCATATATATACCAGAAATATACCAAAAGTAAACCAGGTATATTTCGAGTATATATACGTCAAATAAATCCAGTCAAATCATAAATTAAACTAAAAATATATTTAAAAACATTTTAAATATATTTTATTAACAAAACATGTATATAATTTATTATATACCAGAAATAAACCAAAAATATACTTAATGTAAACTTAAGAAGTAATCAAATTATTTATGCATATTTAATCAATATAAAACATGCATTTCTAAATCATGCATCCTAAGCATATATATATAGTATAGTAACTCACCTAATGCGCTCCACGAGACAGGTCCGACGGGCCTGGTCCACTAGCCCTCGGTCTCGGCGCAACTAAACAAGCAATAAATAATAGACATCAGAATAAACCCTAACAGAAATCCTAGAATTCAATCTAGAGTATTTAAGTACGGAAACAGAATTAGGGTTCGACTGGATATCACGTTTTACGAGAATTCTACCGAAAATTCGACAGAACCTCCCCTGTAAAACGGACATCTCTCTACTCAAAAGAGTAGAGCCGACCCTGCAAGGAAATACACTTCAAAATACAAGCTCAACAAAAATCCACAACCCCTTGGTCGGACTCCAGACTACAATCTACCGACCGGGATCCACAATCACAGAACAATTCCAGATATACCAAAAATATCCTTAAATCACAGAAATACATTTTATAAGTAGAAATTACATAATTAACCTTAAAACACTGTAAAAACCGATAAAAACTCATTTTATTAGTAAAACCGTATATTATATATATAATTGAAAATAATTCCCGAAAAATAGTTTTAATTAGTTAAAAATACCAAATATTTTGTAGAAATCAGTTTTATACCTTAAATAAATATTAAAACCAATTAAATTACATTTTTAGGCAATTTAGGGTAAAATTACCAAAATACCCCTATATATATAAATATACTTAAATTACTTTAAAAATTCACCAAAAATTATACAATTATCCAAAATTAATTTTCTCAACATATTTATCAATAATATCAATAATTAAACTCAATTAACCAATTAAATTCAAATAAAACACATTTAACCTAATTTTTCCAAAATTCCATAAACTTCAATAATTCAAAATAAATATTTAGAAATTCATAAAAATTCCAAATAAATTCCTATAATTCATTTCATCACCTAATTCAACCATAAACTCCAATTTCATAATTTAAATAATTAATTTCCGAAAATTAGAAAATAATATTAAAATATTCAAAAATACCCAAAAATCCAAATAATCTCCAAAAATTCTACAAAAATTCATACATGTAGATTGAGCTACTAGGAATAACATTTATGAAGGGAGTTTCCATGAATCATCCAATTCGAAGCTCAAAAAAATCAAAAACCCTAATGTGACCGAAATTGAAAAATCGAAACCTAAGCAATTCTAGACCATTTTAGCTCAAACCAAAGCTAGAATCACACTCAACAAAGCTCAAGGAGAAGAAAGAGACCGGCGGTGTCGAAAACGGTGGCCGGAATCGACGTGATCGATGGTGGATCGATTTTCGGCTTCTCCGGCCAAAATCGACTTCCAGGCGCCGGAAACGGCTACCTCAGGCGGCGGAAATGGTTGGGGAAGGCGGTGGCACACCCACGGTGAAGAAACGACGGTAGCAGCGACCGGACGACAAGGAGAAGGATCGGGAGGAAGAAGAAGACTCGGGGGGGCAAAATGGTAATTTTTTAATTCTTTTGATTTTTGATGTATATATGTATATATATATACTTTATACTATATATTAAAATAATATTAAATTACACACATCAAATATACACCACACACATAAAATCTAATATTTTAATAATTTATACTAAATAAAAATAATTAAATAACAATAAAACAAATAAATAATTAATAAAATATTAGGGAAATAATAAACCCTAATTAAATAAATATACACACACAGGCTTTATTTAATAATTTAAAAATACGCATGAGTTCATGCAAGTCCGTAAATATATTTAAAATAATTAATATTACATTGTTTACGTGAAAATTTCCTCGAAAATGCAAGTCCCGGGAAAATTTTACGTAAAACACTGGAAATAATACACAGTAATTAAAATAGGTTTTAAATACATATTAACTCGTAAAAATATCATATAATATACAGAAATTATTACACTGCATATCCCGGTACAGTGTAAAAATATTTTAAAAACACGGGATATTACACTTGGTCAACCGAGCTCCAGCAATCACACTCTCAAATCACATCACACATCAATCCAATCAATCCAATCAATATCCACAATAGGTTAGTAATTAAATCTAAATTTTATCGTCGTACCGGTACGTACTCGGTCTTAGTGCTACCCACTAGGTAGCACGTTCTATTGATATCCTTCATTTCAAATAAACTCATACATTCATAAAATAAATGATGCATGACATTAATTAAAATGACAATATAAACCATATATATACTAGAAATATACCAAAAATATACAAAGTATATTTCGAGTATATATATGTCAAACAAATTCAGTTTAATTACAAAATAAACCAGAAAGAAACTATATATATACTTAAAACAATTTAAGTATAAATCATGGATAAAACATGTATTTAATTCAAAATATACCAAAAATATACTAAAATATACCAAAAGTATACCTAAGCATTTATTAAATCATTTATGCATGTTTCATAAAATTTAAACATACATGTCTAAAAAAAATATGCATCCTAATACACATATATATAAAATAACAACTCACAGTTATGCGCTCCACGAGACAGATTTGATGGGCTTGGTCCACTAGGCCTCGGTTTCGGCGCAACTAATAAATAAAATATTAACACGAAATTAGAATAAATCTAACTTAATTTCTAGAGACTCGATCTAGAATTATAGACACAGACAAGGAGTAAGAATTTGACCGAATGTCACATTTTACGAGAATTCTATCGAAAATTCAGCAGAACCTCCCCTGTAAAACGGACATCTCTCTACTCAGAAAGTAGAGTCGGTCCTGCAAAGAAACACACTTCGAGAATATACAGTCACATAACCCCTCGGTCGGACTCCAAAACTACGATTCTACCGACCGAGTTTCACAATTCACGAGGTATACACAGAATACATGAAAATTCCAAAAATACCGAAAATACCCTTTATATATCAACATATAGCAATTTAGGTATTTAAAATACTAAAAATAATTATTTCAATGATAATTACATAAAAAACCTAATTTTAATAAAATATTATTAAAAATCCATAATTCTCGATAAATTCATAAATATTAACCGAAATTCGTTTTATAAATCCAAACTACATAATTAGCCCAAAAACATCTTAAAAATCAATAAAAACTCATTTATTTACAAAAATAGTATATTATATATAATTTGAAAATAATTTTTGAAAAATAGTTTTAATTAGTTAAAAATACTAAATATTTTGTAAAAATCATTTTTATACCTCAAATAATTATTAAAACCAATTTAATTTAATTTTCAACCAAATTATTACCAAATTGTCAAAATACCCCTAATATATAATAATTCACATAATATACAATAATTATTCAAAAATTCACTAAGAATTATAAAATTGCTCAAAAATTAATTTCTCAACATATAATTCAATAAAATCAATAATTATACTCAATTAACCAATCAATTTTAACAAAATACTCATTTAACCTAATTTTCCAAAATTCACCTAAACTAAATAAAATTATAATAATTACACAAAAATTACAAATTAAATTCCATAATTAATTTCAACCTCTATAAACACCATAAATCACAATTTCACAAATTATTTAATTAATTTATGAAAATTAGAAAATATTAATAAAATAATAAAAAATTCACAAAAATCAAAATAAATTCCAAAAATTCTACAAAAATTACAAGATGTAGATTGAGCTACTAGAAGTAACTTTTGTAAAGGAAGTAAGCTTGAATCATCAAGATTGAAGTTCAAAAAAAATTGAAAAGCAAAATAGGCCGAATTTAAAACCAAGCTTACATCCTTACCAAATCTACTTTTCAAGATTCCAAGAGCTTAGAATCAACTTCTAAGGAGTTCTAGGAGCAAAACCATATTGGAATCATCAAGAACGGTGGCTGGACGAGGGAGAACAAAGTTGATATTGATTTTCAATTTTTCGGCCAAGAAATGGCCAAACTACACCGGAAATGGAGGAAGAAGGCGGTAGAGAAGGCTGGAAATGGTAGTGGCACGCCGGGAAGTGCAGTGATAGTAAGGGAACGGCGTTGGCAGCAGAGAAAAAGGAGAAAGGGGGCGTCGGGCGTTTTGGAGGGGTGAGTGGCACGTTTGGTAAATTTGATTAACTTTATATATATATATATATATATATATATATATATATATATATATATATATATATATATATATATATATATATATGCATGTATATGTATATATATTAATATGTAAATATAATCATGCATGGAATCATGCAATTTAATAAAATGAGCTAGTGTAAATAAATAAATAATTATATAGGTTTTATTTTTCCAAAAATATAATTCTCGAAAAATTTTACGTAGAAAACTTAAAATAATTGAAAATTAACTTTAATAATTAATGAACTAATTAAATTGTCAAATATATTTATTAAAATTATTAATACTGCATATCCCAATGCAATTTAAAAATATATAAAATCTCGGGATATTACAGTCTTCTCCTCTTACAAGAATTCTTCCTCGAATTCGAGAAAAAGAAGAAATACAAATCAAAGAGGAAAGAGATATAGGTAAGAAGCTCGCATCTCAACTTCAGTCTCCTACATATGCTCCTCTACCCTGTTGCTGCGCCATAAAACCTTGACCATCGGAATCTGCTTCGAATACAACTGTCAAACTTGATAATCAACGATCGTAATAGGTTCTTCTATGAACGTTAGATCTTCATTCACTTCCACATTGTCGGGCTGCAACACGTGTGAAGGGTCTGAGACATACTTCCTCAGCATCGAGATATGAAATACCAGATGCACTTGAGACATACTCGGAGGCAAAGCCAACCGATATGCAACAATGCCAACTCTCTCCATAATCTCGAATGGTCTGATATATCTCGGTGCTAACTTACCCTTTCTGCCAAATCTCATAACACCCTTCATCGAAGACACCTTTAGGAAAATAAAGTTTCCAACTTGGAACTCCACATCTCTGCACCTAGGATCCGCATAGCTCTTCTGCCTGCTAACTGCGGTCTCTAATCTGTGCTTGATCACAATGACTTTCTCTGCAGCATCCTGAACCATCTCCGGTCCAATCAAAGCTCTATCACCAATCTCATCCCAACTTAGAGGGGATCTACACTTCCTTCCATGCAAAGCCTTATATGGTGCTATTCCAATACTACTATGGTAGTTGTTATTATATGCAAACTCTATGAGTGGCAAATGATCATCCCAGCTACCTCCCAAATCCAAAACACACATCCTCAATATATCCTCTAGTGTCTGGATCGTCCTGTCAGACTGACCATCTGTCTGAGGATGAAAAGCAGTACTGAAGTCCAATCTAGTACCCATCGTTTCGTGCAACTTCTGCCAAAAATGAGAGGTAAACACTGAACCTCTTTTTGACACAATGGACACAGGTACTCCATAAAGGCATACAATATGCTTCACATACAGCTTCGCCAGTCTAGCTACAGAATAGGTGGCTTTCACATGTAAGAAATGTGCAGACTTAGTCAACCTGTCCATAATCACCCAGATAGGATCGTATCCATCCTTAGAACGAGGTAAACCAACCAAAAAATCCATAGCTATTCTTTCCCACTTCCACTCAGGAATAGGAAGAGGCTAAAGCTTCCCAGAAGGCTTCTGATGCTGAGCTTTTACTTGCTGACATATGAAGCACTTAGCAGCGTACTTAGCGACATCCTTCTTCAGTCCATCCCACCAGTATAAATCTTTGATGTTGTGGTATATTTTAGTGACACCCAGATGTATGCTATAGGTTGTAGAATGTGCTTCCTCAAGGATCTCTTCTCTCAAATTATCCACATCAGGAACACACAATCTACCACTGATCCACAATACACCGTCATCATCGAATGTGAAATTAGTGAACTTCCCTGTTTGGATATTCTCTGTAAGCTCGTCCCTAACTAATGCCAAATATCCCTGCAAGCAAAATAACAGGAACATCTGTGAGTGATAACTTCTCCACTAAAATATCCCTAACTAATGCCAAATATCCTTGACAACCTTTCCTCAGCAACTTCCTAGTCGTAATAGTAAAAATGAGATTCTGAGGTGCTGAACTCCTATCACCCACAAACTTAAATTCTTTTTCATCAGGAATTCTAAAATTCACCTTTTTACTCCGATAATCCACCAAACATAGTGCTGAGATAACCAATCCATACCCAAAATAACATCAAACTCCATTACATTCAACAGAATCAAATCAGCAGATAATTCTCTACCTCCAATAAGAACTGGACAACCAGAAAGAACAACGTCAGTGTCCAAAGAATCATTTAAAGGAGTGGCGACAGCCAAAGGAAAAGCCATCCTCGAAGCTTGCCAATAAGACTTGGAAGCAAAAATAGGAGATACGAACAAATGTGTGGCACTCAGATCAAACAGAACCCATGCATCTAGGTAATAGACAATAACAATTCCTACCACGATTGTATTAGATGCCTGAGCATCCTGCTGAGTGAGATGGAAGACTTTGGCCTGTCCTCGACCTCCTTACTGGCTGGTAGAAGCCTAGCCAACACCTCTGGCACCTCCTTTAGTACCTCTACCATGACCTGCTGGGGAATAATCTAGGTAGAACTTTGATGCTAAGCTGGAGGTAACTGAAAAGGAATAGGTGCAGCACTAACAATCGACTGCTGAGGAAATCACAGAATCTACGGCTGCTGATACCCAGAATAGGGACACGATCTAGCAAAATGTCCCATCTACCTATATCTGAAACACGTCAGTGATGTTATGTAACACGGTCCTTGATGGACTCTGCTGCATGTTTAACATACACTAGCAGCTGACCCAGAACTACATCCACTGTTGTTGCTCGAAGCACCTGACCCAAGTCTGAACGGTCTACGCTGACCTCCACGGCCATGTCTACTACTCTTATGTACTTGCTGTTGTTGTCTCTAAGTCTGCTGGGCTAGACCCCTCTGTTGACTACTCAAACCAATCTGAAAACTCGAGTACAGAGTAGTCTGGAATCCACTTGACTGAACACCCAATTGGTAATAATCAGGATAGCTCCTTGCCTGACTAGCCTCAACTCAATTTCCTTGGCTAACTTAATCACTGACTCCAAAGTTAGGCCCGCTGTAGGCATACTAACAAATGCAGAACTTAATCCGGTGACGTAAGTGGTGACTGCAAAGTACTGGTCTTGTATCAAATCCTCTATATATCTGCCAAACCGAAGGAACTCTCGAGTGTAATCCTCAATAGACCTATCCCCTCGAGAAATGCTAGTCAACTAGAGTCTGTAACTTATGTGAAGTGGCTCTGGGCAGAATCTCCTCATGAATCGCTCTCTGAACTGAGTCCAAGTCATCATCATCATATACGACTAGATCATCTGAATAAACCAGTTCAGGGCTGGTCCCTCAACAGAAAGCTCGACTATCATGATCCATTGGTACTCGGTTTTGAGTAGTCTGAGTCCTCGTCTCGATCGCATGTAGAAAATCTAATAGATTAGACGTCCCATCAAAGGCGATCTTGCCAACTTTGGCATAGAATAGAGCTGCCTCAGGGTCAGACATACCCTACTGATAGGCAGGCTGAACAGGCTGAGCTATTATAGGTACAGGAACATCCTCGTACTCTGGCTCTATAGGCTCCTCATTCTGTATCTCTTTTTATTTACGACGACCTGTCGCTCCTCGAGGTTTACCTTTACCATGACCTCTGCACCTAACTGGCGGCTCATGAGGTAAAACCTCATCCTGGAAGGACTCATCATCCTCGGCCTCAATAACCGGTGGAGCAACACGCGCTCGCCTCCTCATACTAAAAAGACAAACAGAAGGATTCAGACAAAACAGACAATGGAGGATTTTACAGAAAACTAAATCAAGGAATATTTATAAAGACATACTCAAACCTAATTAACTGCAGTAGTTTGAAAGAAAACACAACACTGAAAACTAGGGCCACAACTCACACAACTAAGGCCCTGATACAGAACTCCACTTTAATACTAACTTTGTCACGACCCAAAACAGGAGCCATGACCGGCACTAGTGAATGAGAATTCTTTCGAATACAGAACCCATAACAAGCCTTAAAAATAAAAGCAAGCAATAAAAAAATAAAATAAAATATTATACAGTGGAAGTTAAATCTCGAATGATAAAATCAATTCTCAACATCCTTTAATATCATAAAATCACTTCTTATATATATATATATATATATATCATAATTAGAAATCTTTTAAGTACAAATCTATCAGAGTAACACTCTGAATTCAAAATCCCATACAAGTATAATTCAAATACAACCCACGATAGAATTAAATACAACCACTATTGCAGTGCCTATAATACAAAATAAAACTCAAGAAAGTAATTTACATAATAAAGTTGGAGCGGAAGAAATCCGATGTACAGATCTACTGCTGAGGTCTGAAGAAGAAGACTCTCCTGAAAAATATCAATAGAGGGGAGTCAGACCTCACTGAGTGAATTATTATAATATATATACATGTATAACTAAATGTCAAATGCAGACACTCAATAGTATATATAATAAATATATATACAGGTAAATACACACAGATGTAACAAAAATCATTTTAATACTGAAAACCATCAGTTTATGAAGGATCAAATAGAACCCTATATTTTCGTAATCTTAAATATCAATAGAACTCACTTAAGCCATACAGACCCACTTAATTTCAAAAATAATTTACTTAGTCCAACTGGACAGTAGACTGGCTCCGAGACACTAAGTCAACCGAGCTCCAGCAGTCTGACTATCAGTGTGATTGGCCCCGAGACACTTGGTCAACCGAGCTCCAACAATCACACTCTCAATCACATCTCATATCAATCAAATCAATCAACAAGTCATAATCCACAAATAGGTTAGTAATTTAACCTAAAATCTACTGTCATACCGGTATGTACTCGATCCTAGTGCTACTCACTAGGAAGCACGTTCTATCGATGTCCTTCATTTGTATATAAAGCATACATTTAAGAAAATAAAGGATGCATAATGGTATTTAAAATAAACAAATATGTCATATATATACCAGAAATATACCTAAAATAAATTAAGTATATTTCATGTATATATACGTATAATCAACTTAAATAAATCATAACATATTAAATTCAACTAATAATATATTTAAAAACAAGTCATATTTATTTGAAAAAGGAAAACATGCATTTATTTCATAATATACAAAAAATATACTAAAAGTATACCTAAAATATACTTAAATATTCAAATAGTCAATTATGCAAAAAATTGTATTTAAAACATAGAATTCTAAACATGCACCCTAAGCAATGCATATACATTATAATAACTCGCAGTTGTGTGCTCCTCGAGACGGGTCCGACGGGCCTAGTCCACTAGGCCTTGGTATTGGCGGAACTAACAAATAAATAAATAACACGAAAAATCAGTATAAATCTAACTTAATTTCTAGAAACTCGATCTAGAATTCTAGACACAGACAAAGAATAGGAATTTGACCGAATGTCACATTTTACGAGAATTCTACCAAAAATTCAGTAAAACCTCCTCTGTAAAATGGACATCTCTCTACTTAAAAAGTAGAGCCGGTCCTGCAAGAAAACACACTTCGAATACAATTCTCAAAACCCCTCAATCGGACCTCAAACTGTAAATTCCACCGACCGAGAATCAGAATTTACAAGAAAATACACAAAATATATTAAAATTCCATAAATACAGAAAATATAGCAAATTAAATATTTAAACACTAAAAATAAGTATTTAACTAACAATTACTTAAAAACCCTAATATTAATATAATATTATTAAAAATTGATAATTCTTGATAAATTCAAAAATATTAATAGAAATTCATTTTATAAATCCAATTTATTTAATTATTCAAAAAACATACTAAAAATTACTAAAAACCCATTTATTTACAAAAATAGTATATTATATATAATTTGAAAATAATTTTTGAAAAATAGTTTTAATTAGTTAAAAATAGTAATTAATTTGTAAAAATCATTTTTATACCTCAAATAATTATTAAAACCAATTAAATTCAATATTTAACTAAAATTACTATCAAATTACCAAAATACCCCTAGTATATAAAAATTCACATAATATACTATAATTACTCAAAAATTCAATAAAAATTATATAATTATTCTAAAATTATTTTATCAACATATAATTCAATAAAATCAACAATTATACTCAATTAACCAATTAATTTTAACAAAACACATATAAAACCTATATTTCCAAAATTCACATAAACTAAATAAAATTATAATAATTACACAAAAATCAAAAAAATTATAAATTAAATTATAAAATTAATTTCAACCACCATAAACACTAAAAATCATAATTTCACAATTTATTTAATTAATTTACGAAAATTAAAAAATAATAATAAAATAATAAAAATTCACAAAAATCAAAATAAATTCCAAAAATTTCAAAGTGTATATTAAGCTAAAGAAAACATATTTTGTGAAGGAATTAAGCTTGAATCTTAAAGATCGAAGTTCAAAAAAAGCGAGAAACAAAAAGGGCTAAAAATTAAATCAAGCTTAAATCCTTACCAAATCGAGTTTTCAAGCTACAAAGAGCTTAGAATCGGCTTCTATGGAGTTTAGGGAGTTCAACGGCACCGGAATCATCGGATTTGATGGCTGGAAAGTTGGTGAACGGCGAGGAGAGAAGTTTTTACAATTCCGGCCAAAACAGCATGCAACGTTGCCGGAAAAGATGGTGGGAGGTGGCAGAGCAGCTAGAGAGTGAGGCAGCACTCCGGGAGGCACACCGACGGCCTGTGATCGGCATTGCAACGGTGAGGTGTGGGGAGGGATGCTATCGGAGGAAAATGGAGGAAGAAGGTGATATATATATATATATTATAACTTTATATAATATTAAAAACTAATAATATATGTACACATTAAACACACACCACACAATATATTATATACATATCTATATATATATATATATATATACACACACATATATGTATATATAACACATGCATAAAAATAACCCTAAATATAAATGCATGTATATATGTATATATAATGATACATACAATAATGATAATGCATGAAACAATATAAATTAGTAAAATACAATAACATTAAACAATAAAATATTATTTAAACATTATTTTCCAAAATAATAAGTTTCGGAATAATTTTTATGTAGAAAACTTTAAATAAACATAAAATAACATTAATTATTCATAAAATAATTAAATAATCAAATATATTTTTAAAATTTATTAATACTGCATATCCCTATTTAATATAAAAACATTTAAAAACTCGGGTTCTAACACATAATATTAGATCCTAAGTCAAAATAATAAGCTAAATATTAGCATGCTTACATGTTAACATGCTTACACTATCAGCATGCCATAGTATTATTAGCTTATCCTATTTATTCGCACTCACGCCCACACTTATCCTAATATTAACATGCTGAATATTAGTTTTTTTTTTCTTCGCACATCAATTGTGCAGATAAATGGATGTAACCACACACATGTATATAACCACACTCTGATATAATTAACCTATCAAATCAAATAGATAACTAAAATATTGTAAATGTATACGGGGAAATACATAATATATGAAAACAGTTATATGAACACGATATTAAATTTAATCAATTATTGATCAAATTATTAATCTAAATAATTTAATTTTAATTTCAATTAATTTAGGGTTTTAAATTTGTGCACAAACTAAGCTCTGATACCACATGTAAAAAAATTATAGGATCTAATATATAAATTTAAAATACCAAATAATATGATAGTAGTTAATTTAGCAAAAGCAATTATGTACCTTTTTCATGTTCGATGTAGAGATCTCATTTCTAATATATAACTACAACATAAATAATAAAATAAAATAATTAATATTGTGAAAATAGAAGATTATATCTTCCTCTCTTATCATTCTCACACAAAGGCAACTATTAATGGGACAAGCCAGAAAATTAGATTCATAGGATGAATAGGGGACCTTAATCTTTATATAGAAAATCCTTGAAGTTTACTCCATTAATAATCCTAGTAGGATTAGGCCTACACTTACCGCCTTACCATACCAGCTCATTAAGGTGCAAATAATCCTATAACACAAATGATCACTTTAAAATGAATTGGGTTTCCTTACACATTCACTTAAACTATATTTGTTCAATCAGTTTTCACAAATCAAAACATCTAACAATTAATGGCAGCCCGAAATATAATAAAATTTCTAACACATATATGTTGTGAGTCACAAGACCAGCTTAAGGGTATTTATGGCCCTAGATAAAAATTATTTTTTATTTTTTAAGATTTAAAATTATCAATTAACTATTATTTTTTAGATATTGACTATTTTATGCTATTAAAATTAAATAAATTAAAAAATAATTTGATAATAGCACCAATATTGAATCTACAAAATTTTAAAATTTTAAAATTAAAAATTATACGTATATTTAATTTATTATATTGAAAGTATGGGGCAATTAATTAAATTTTGGTGAAAGAAAGTGAATATATAAATTTTAAAGAATTATAATAAAATTTAATTGGTTAAAAAGAAGTAGTGGTCTCTTCTTATCTATTTTTCCTCTAGTTTCGACTTTAATTAACACATAATAAATTTTTAAAAATATTTTAATTCTCTAAATAAAAATAAAATTATCTAGCAAATAATTTAATTGAAAATAACAAAATACAACATAAAAAAAAAGAGATGAATAAATTAAAACTATAAAATTATTTATATTTATTTTTAATATCATTAAATAAAATTTATTTTACTTATTTAATAGTAATTTTTTAAAACATAAATTTTATTTCTTAAATAAAATAAAGTCACTATTTCTAAGAAAAAAATATAGTAGAATAAAAAATTATTTAAAATATTTTTTTGACTATTGTATTTATATAGGACCCTATATTTGGGGCTCCATGTTTTGAGGGACCCTATGCATAAGCTTTAGTAGTCTATGCCCCGGTGAGTCATGACATAGAAAATGATAAAAAAAAAAAATAGTTTTAATTTTACTTTTATAATTTTTAATGACTCATAAAAAATAGAGAGATAAAATAAAACATTTTCAAAGGCCATAATAAAACGATCACATCATGACTCATAATATAAAACATTATCATTGACTAAAAAATTATAAGATAAATTATTTATTGATATCCGTGTTGTACAGATTGTAAATATAATATATTTTTAAAAAAAATTTTAAAAAATTAATTAAATAATTTTTAAAAATAAAATATAAATTAATCAAATAATTTATAAATATATGAACTTAAAAGTTTATCACAATAATTTCATTCGTGCTCTTTGCAAAGAGAGATATATTTTTAATGTGTATATAATAACTATAACAATTAAATAAAGGATATAAAAAAAAATTGAGATAAGAATTACAATTAAGTTATTGATTTATTAAAGTTAAATTTTAAAATTCAAAAATAAGTTAACCAAAAAGGATTATATAAATCATATCGCCAATTTAATAATTTTCTTATCATTATCACAAAAATTATGTTGGAAATGCACATTGTAAGCATTAAAACAAAATATTGAAGTTTTTATTTGTATTAAAAAGGTAGAAAAAAATTAAAAAGAAATTATTTGTGGTCATAAAATAATTTTTTTCAATAATTATTTTGTAGTAATAGATTTGTTTTATCTAAATTTTTTATTATTTAAATTAAAAAATCAATTCTAACTAAAAATTACAATAATTATAAAAGTATAAAATTAAATTGACAATATCATCAAAATTTGAATTATCACTAAGATTCTAAGTAGACATTTTCACGGTTCAAAAGATCACAAGCAAAGCATTTTGAAAGAAAATAAACAATTTATTCAAAACAAAGTCTATACTAATAACGTTTTAATAAAATACTGAAATAACACATACTACCAATATAGTATGGATGATCCCAATTTTGTAAATTTTTTTGACCTGCTCTTACTCCAATGTGAATTTCAAGAAGATTAAACCATCAACTAACCTTATTAGCATAAAGAACAATTACAACAACAATGTTTCAAACAAAAAAAAAATTACAACAACAACAATAGTAACTAAATAATGATTGAAAAAAAATGATATAGTAACAAAATTGAATTGTATTAGTATGATTTTAGAGTTGTCTAATAACAAAAACAAATATATTCTTTTGAGATCGTCATGGAAGAGCATAACAATGCATGGCTAAGGAAAAAAAAAGTAGAATAAGCCCTAATAACAAAATTAAACATGTTCTTAATGTTAAAAAAATAAAATAAAAAAACTAACTCTTATTGAATGAGAGGAAGATGACAAAGGCTCGAAGAAAAAGAGATAATATATATGATATTAATATAATACAATTTTTAATGTAGATATAGAGTGAATGACAATTATAAAAATATAATATCAATTTATATAAGGAGTATGATGTTGGATCTTGAAAAGAAATATACTATTAGAAGTTTTATGTTGGATCTTGAAAAGAAATATATCATTAGAAGTTTTATGTTAAAAGGAGTTTATTTTAAATAGGCAATTAATTAAAGAAATTTTGAATATTTTTATAGAAAAATTATAATTTTTAAAAATTCAGCACATAAGCATTTAGAAATGAATACTAAATTATGAAGAGTACACTTGTCAAATTTTTAGAGCTAAACATTTAATAGATATATAGATTACTACATTAAATATCAAATGGGTAACACCAAACAACTAATAACTTATTTTATTACGTATATGAACTAAATTTCAAAATCTTTTTAATTTTGAAATTTCATAATGAATAACTAGATGAAAACCTCATTAACTATGCATGGAATATCCAAATATTTTACTGAAAAACATCATATATATATATATATGTCTAAATTAGAGATTATTACTTTTCTCCCTAATCTCACATCCGGAATTGAATATTAAAGTTCCTAAGAAAAATCTTAATTAACTAAATGATGCTTTCCAGGCGGTGGCATGTACCCAGGATTTGGTTTGTTAAAAGGCTCATCAGGGCATTCATTTGGACAAGAAAGCTTGCACCCAAAAGGAAAAATTGATTTCTTTTCACATCTAGCAGCACAGTCAGAAAGGCAAGAGGCCTTGACCATTGGCAATTCAGCCACTCCTAAGATCACAATACAAACTATTACACTCATCGGCAGAGTCATCTTTTTCTCCATTGCCTTGTCTTTCTTCTGGGGAAGATACAACTTGTCAACAACACCAGCAGCAGCAGCAACAATCACTTTGAAGAGGTGAAGTAAGAAAACAAAAGAATAATATTTGAGGGATAAAATGATATGGGATGACCTTTTAAGTTGTAATCTTGAGATTAAATATTGGTAATGTGATGTCTTATTTTGGTAAATGTATAAAATTATTAAAGAATTTGTGGTTTAAAGTTCCTTCATCTAGAAATCATCTTCTCTTAATTTTACTCTTTTTTTCTATAAAATTTTTCCTAAAATTGAGAGGTGGAGATATGGATGATGTGAAACTTTTTTGTTTCTCTTAATTATGTTTTTATTTCTTTTAAAACAAATTCAAGTGGCTTATTGATGAAAATAAAAATTAGTCATCCATTTTTTAGTAAAAAAATTAAAGACTGATGAGTGGTTCATGAGAATTTTCAAGAGCAACAAGGTAAAATAAAAATTTTAGCTAGGCTCTTTGGAACTGATTTAGGAAAAAAAAAAAAAATCAATATTGAGCACACAATGTTACATTTAAATTCAATAGCCAATTTAACCGCACTCTCAAATTCAAGTCACTGCTCATGGTTAAAAAGTCTAATAATATAAATTTATTTAAAACATCAATAGGTTAAGAGTTTATTCCTTATTTTTTCTTCCAAATTATAATTGTAAATTATGAACTTTACATAAATTATGCTTGTAAATTATGAATTCGTTGTAGTCACATTTGGAGAATTTCCATCGAATTTAACTTAATTAATTATAATTTAGCAGGAAAACAAAACTTTAGCAACACCACATTTTCTTATATCTACTTAATGCACTCTTGAATTTTTTAAAATAATAATTATTAATTATGAAATCTTTCTCAAACACTGCCAATGTTAATTATTAACTATATATATATTTTTTGTAAGCTAATATATCCTTTCATCTTTATTACATTAATTATCAACTTGTTATAGTGTTATCCGGATTAAAATGGATTAATTAAAATTTAGTAGAGTAAAAAATACCTTTAACAACACCAAACTAAAATTCTCAAATATTATCACTGCTAATTATTAACTATTATTTCTGTAAGCTGGTAAATCCGTCCATCTTTTTTTTTTTTTAACAGAAAGTCCTTTCATCTTACATAAATTATGAACTTGTTATTGTATCATCCGAAATTGAACTGACTTAACCAAAATTTAGGGAAAAAAAAAAAACCCTTTAACAGCACCAAACTGTAATTCTCAAATATTACCACTGTTAGTTATTAACTAGGCCGTGGGCCGAATCAAGTCCAGCCCAACTACTGTTTCTTTTATCACACGTGTTATTCACACGAGCTAGAAAAGAGCAAAGCAAGCAATCTCCAAGATCTGCTACTGCTGCTTGCTTTCTCGTTTCATTTCCTGCCACTACTGACTCTGATCGATCTAAAAACAGCTAAAGCTATGTCGTCTCTTTCAAATCTAATCGTCTCCAATTAGCAGATATTATTTATTGCATTGTTGCGTTGACTCAAACAAACAAAGCCGAAGAGAGAGCTTTTTCAGTTTGAGCCATGGCCTTCATGGCGGTCTTGGAATCCGATCTTCGTGCCTTGTCTGTTGAAGCGCGACGGCGATACCCCGCCGTTAAAGACGGCGCAGAGCATGCCATATTGAAGGTTCATTCGTTCGAATTCAATGCTGCAATGTCCAAATTTATGATTTACGTTTGCTAATTTTGTTAGTGTTGAAAGTTTAGTTGAATTTCAGAGGAAAGAAATCATTTAAAAAAAATGACCTTAAAAATGCTGTGTGGAAATGGAATTATACTGTGGAACGGAAGTGTGCATCAGAAGTTAAATATAATTTTGATTCATTTGCTATTTCTTGAAGAAGTGGAGTTTCATTTAGAATTTTTTAGTTGCTTGAAGAATTAACGGTTGTATTGTCATTGTTATGTCTATAAAATGTGAGCAGTTTGAGATTATGTGGTGCGCCAATTTATGCTGCGTTGTTCTTTTTATTTATTTTTTTGATCTTTTTATTGAAAGCCAGTATCATTGTTGATGGCTGTTGATTTATTTGGCTGGCAGCTGAAATTGGGATTATTTCTATTTCTTGGCATGTTTTTTGCAGCTTCGTTCATTGTCAAGTCCTAATGAAATTGCACATAATGAGGACATTCTACGAATATTTTTGATGGCTTGCGAGGTCAGAAATGTTAAACTCAGTGTGATTGGACTTTCATGTCTGCAAAAGCTTATTTCCCATGATGCAGTTACTCCATCCGCTTTGAAGGAGATACTCTCTACATTAAAAGATGTAAGTTATTGTTTGTATTTGGCATGTGACATCTGTTATCTGTTCTTTTGAATTGAATTTAGCTCATGGTTTAACTTTATGTAGAAAAACTCTATTTTGTGTAGTGAGCTGATAAAAGTGACCCTCATGTACAAATACTAGCAAATATTTATTTTGTCGTTAGTTTATTCTTTTAATGATGGGCAATTATGTAATTCACTAGATTCTTATGTACTGTTTTCTCTACAATGCAGCATGCTGAAATGACGGATGAGAGTGTTCAACTCAAGACACTACAGACTATATTAATCATATTTCAATCACGGTTACATCCTGAGAGTGAGGTAATTACAGTTATTTGTTTTTGTCGGTCTATTTAATGTACAAAATGTGCTCTTACTGCAGTGAAGTGTCTAACCAGATTCAACTTGTAGGAGTTAAAAAATAAAAAAAAAAAAAGAAAAAAGAAAATGAGCATTATAAGTAATTTATTTGAAAACTGTTACAAATATTATCATTCTTGGGAATTTATGATCAACTATGGATTTGTATTGAAGTCACAGTACATAAATTTTTCATTCTTATACTGTGGACTGTGGAGTATGGGAAATATGCTTTTAATATGTAGACACATGTGATGTTCTGAATATCTGTGGAAAGTAAAGTATTTTAAGGCCTGTGTTCATCAATTAAAAAAAGGATATTAATATAAGTTGACATGTATATGAATGCAGATATTGATTTGCATGTAGAATTGAAAAACTCTACGTATATATAAATAATTTGCCACCTTATTTGGCTGTTGTCTTCGTTGGTGCAAATTTTTTATCTCTCACAACTCAATCACATATGTGGTGTTGTTGCATGGTCCTTCTGTCTATAAATTATTATATTTTTCCTTTCTTTGGTTGGGGGTTGAGATGGGGGTGCTGCAAGTGTCTCTGCCTGAACCTTTTGTTTTTTTTTTAATCTCAGGAGAACGTGGCTCAAGCGCTTTATATATGCCTTCGGCTTCTTGACAATAACAGATCCTCTGACAGTGTGCGAAAGTAAGTTAATTTATTAGAACCACTATTAAATGTGAAGAGTCCTTCTTCTTACCTGCTCATTTCTGTTATTGTATCTAGTACTGCTGCAGCTACCTTCAGACAGGCAGTAGCATTAATTTTTGATCACGTGGTTCACGCCGAGTCTCTTCCTGCAAGAAAGTTTGGCTCTGGAGGGCATATTTCTCGTACCAGCTCAGTTACTGATGATGTTAATCGCAGTATCAATCATTCAGAGTATGTTAACCATCATGAAAATCATTTGTTAATCAAACATAATAAATCTTGTGTGTTTGTGTAATATAGTTTGTAAATTTCTAAGGTAATACACATAATTAATGCATACATATTCATTAGATGTGTGAGCTCACCCTGGTGGGTATGGTATATGCATGTTTTCAACCAAGATGTACTGTGTTTGTGTGTTTACCCAAGTTTTGGGGGCGGCATCGGATGGGTGGGTGTAATAGTGGGTTCTCTACATTGTATCGACAATATTTTGGTGTGGAACTAATTTCAAATAATGCATTTTCTAGCATATCATCCCATCTAACACAAGAGTGAACAGGTTGTTGGGGCATGAACCTGCTTCTGGAGAGCAGCTATTGATGAGGGACATCCTAACAAATGCTGGAAAGCTTGGGCTTCGTTTACTTGAAGACCTGACAGCTCTTGCTGCAGGTGGATCTGTATGTGCTATTTGAAACTAGTAGATGGTCTTCCTGACCAGTTTATATGATTAGTGTTTATTAATTTATTAGGTCTTAATAATTTGTTTCAAAGTGTCAAATTATGCTATTTGTTGGTTCATTTTTAACAATTTTTTTCCCTTTTATCTCACAGGCAATTTGGTTACGCATCAATTCTCTTCAACGTATATTTGCGCTTGATATTCTTGAGTAAGAAATATGCCTTTGCTATTAGAATATATTTAATAATGCAGTTAGATAATGATTACACATTAATAACTTCAAAACAAATTTGACCACCTCTCCTGGTTTTTTAGGTCTTCAAAATGCTAGGCAAGGGCTTATATCTGAATGAAATTAAATGAAAGTCGTTTAGCTCGCTGGTAAACTACAAACTTTTTATCCTTTGCTTTGCTGAATTCTGCCTTCATGCAGGTTCATTTTGTCCAATTATGTTGCTATTTTCAAGACCTTGGGTCCTTATGAACAGGTAATCATAAGAACAATCTCACAAATATTCATCTCTATTCATTTCTTTTTTTGAGCATGTCAGCAGAGGATTTTGAATTTTAATATTTTAATGGAAACTCAACAGGTCATGCGTCACCAGATATGTTCACTTTTGATGATGTCACTTCGTACCAATGCTGAGGTAGATTCTCTTTCCAAATTACTGGATAAATATATAACCTTTCAAGGAATATTGTGCCATTTATTGAAGACTTTTACTGTATGTATCTTTTACAATTGATCTTTGATTAAGATTGAAGGAGAAGCTGGAGAACCTTCTTTTCGACGGCTAGTATTGCGATCAGTTGCTCATATAATTAGGCTTTACAGTTCATCCCTTCTTACTGAGTGTGAGGTACGTTCAACAACAATAATGATCAAGTGATATGTTTATAATACATTAAAAAGGAAATGATACTATTGTTATTATCTTTGTTCCTTTTTTGTCCTGTTCTTGTTTTTGTTATTAAGATGTTGTTTTATGATACATTGTTTCAATCTTCTAGTCTTGAGCAGCCAAAAATCAGTTGCTTCACTGAAACCATTATTTTAATTAACAAATTTCTGTTGAAGGTTTCCTTAGAATTCTCTAGGTAACTGATGTCTGCCCAGATTTAACTAATTTTTGGATGAATCCTACTTTTTTTCTTAAATGTCTCATTAACATTTCACATGTACACTCATGTGTATGTCAACGCTAAGTTAAAGGTCTCACATAAGTCAATATCCTAACTCTTTTGCTATGTGAATATATGGGCATATACACTATTTTCATCACGTTTTATCACAGTCTGCTAGCAAACATCTCATATCCAATGGGATTTTCCACCCCTTGAATGCAGGTTTTTCTGAATATGCTTGTGAAGGTTACTTTTCTTGATTTGCCATTATGGCACCGTATTCTTGTGCTTGAGATCCTAAGGGTAATCTCTAAAACATTGGCTGGGACATTGCTCCTCCTTTCTTAGCATGTATGAACATTGTTGAGATTCAGATTTGCGACTTGACAGGGTTTTTGTGTGGAGGCACGGACTTTACGAATTCTTTTTCAGAACTTTGACATGTAAGCTTATTATTAGCTCTCTTATCTGGATCTTTTCCTTTGTGCCCCATGTTGCATGTATTTTGTCACAGTCTTGAAGTTTCCAATCTCCTCCCCTTTCTGGCAGTCTCTCTCTAATCTCTCATGTGTGCGTTTTGCTTCCCACTGAAAAATTTTATAAATTATAATTTCATCTGTAACTAATAAATTATTTATTTCATGTAAGTTTTTGTTACAGGGTAGGGAAGGGGTTTGTGCACACGCATTAGTACACAGATATTCAGAGAGCATAAATAGCATACGGAAAGACATGAAAACATATATTTCTAGAAATTTGTGATCACAAGTGATTTCTAATCTGCTCTAGATGGTTTTAACAAAGTTTGGAACTTAGTGTAGATAGAATATAGTGTTTCCTCATTTATACATAAAATTGGTCTTTCTGGAAGATTTTTCATTTTATTACCATGTATAACAATTGCATTTAACATCTATTTTTTAGGCATCCTAAGAGCACAAATGTTGTGGAGGGTATGGTTAAAGCTCTTGCTCGGGTTGTCTCAAATGTACAGGTGAAATAAATATTGAAGCATCTTCTATTTATACAATTGACCTCCTTTGATTTCCCTCAACTATATTTTTAATTCGTGGTTAATGAGTAGCTTATTGTAGTGAGGAAAAATGATTTGGTTGTCAGTATCATGCTGAACTGTTCTACCTTGGAAGAGACTGATGTAAGTTGGGGAGAGTGTTTCTCCTACATGCTTTGTCTTACTAGTCTTCATCAATCACACTTAATGATCTTTGTGGATGGTTATTTTAAGTAAGAAATGCACAGCTCTGGATCATGAGAATTCTTTTCTATCGGAAAAAAATTTCTGCAGCAGAGGCTGCAAAGTTCACCATTGTAGCTCAGTTGCCTTGTTTTCCAATTTCTCCAAACAGCAAGGGAGCTGAAGGCGCGGGGAAGTGGTGTTGGACTCAGATGTCTTATTTTGAAAGTTGTTATTGACTGTTATGGGTAAAACAAAAAGCAGTTGCTTTGAAGAATGTGTCAATATCTTAAGCATGGAAACTCTTTCTTCTGCATCTTTTTTACCTGATTAGTTACTTGTTTGAGCCTTGAGGCTAAGGCTCCTGAACCAACTTTAAAGATTGGGTGGCAACTGGCAACTTTTCTTATAGCCATCCTTTTGGGCGTTTTAATGCTATTTATGAGTTCTTCTTTATCTAAAGTCTGGCGCAATTTTTGCGCCCTGGTATGCATTCTGTTTTACAGATAGAATATCAATTAGGAATTGACTGTTGCAATGCAGATTGTACAGTCAGATCACCATTTGAGTAGTTGAATTTCTTTATTAACATAGGCTTCAAAAATTTTAGGTTCAGGAAACAAGCGATGAGAGCCTGATAGCTGTTGCAGGGATGTTTAGCAGCAAGGCAAAAGGTAACTGTTCTCTTAATTGGTAAAAGTGACAGAAATCATATCCCTATATTTTTTCCAAATTGCATTCAGTAAGCTGTCGTCTTATTCCCTTTCTCAACATTTATATATGGATTTTTTTTTTAAAATTCATAGATTAAAAATTACTTAAAATATTCTTAGTTTGATAATCTCTTGTAGCATTGAGAATAATGTTAATCTTTTAATGGTTGTAATTTTCTTATAAAATATGATGTGGATGAATGTAAATAAAGTATACAGCTGTAAATATAACAGCTGTAATTTATTTACGGGTGTATACTTTATTAGGATAATGGTGGCAAAATTTTAAAGAAACTTGTGAATATTCAACAAGAGGAGACTTGAGTGTTGGAAATTATCTGTCACAGAGGAAAATACTTTGCCTTTGACTTTGTATCTTGACATTTTATAAGTCAATGTATGGATTTTCAACTTAGATAGCATGATGGGTAATTTTCTTTTTTTAATATTCTTTTTTAACTTAGATTGCTCTAGTTGTTGATTTGTTTCTAATGGCATGCTGTTAAGTTATTCTCTTGCATGAGGACTTGACATGTATTCCTTTTCTCCGTTCATGCTCAAGGGTGTAAAGTCATAGGAACTTAGGTAACTGAAGGGACTATAAAATGCATTACAGATTTTTCAACTTGCAGGAATTGAATGGAGTTTGGATAATGATGCATCCAATGCTGCTGTCCTGGTTGCAAGTGAAGCTCATGCAATAACTTTGGCAGTTGAAGGGCTGTTGGGTGCTGTCTTCACTGTAGCTACTTTGACAGATGAAGCAGTGGATGTCGGGGAGGTAATTCTTCTTTTGTGTCTTTTTCTTTCTTAATATTTGCCTGCGCCACACAAATACACCAAAAAGGGAAAAAAAAAAAAAAAAAGAGGTCTCATACTCTCTTGTTGCTACCAGCTTGAATCTCCCAGATGTGAGTATGATCCTGTTGCAAAATTTACTGGGAAAACTGCTGTTCTTTGCATTGCAATGATTGATTCATTGTGGTTGACTATTCTTGATGCCTTATCCCTTATTTTGTCGAGGTTTGTTGGACTATTCTTTGGAGGATTTAATTAAAGGCTTAGTCAAATTATGTATATCTGACATGTAGTTGATGTGGAAGGTCACAAGGAGAGGCTATTGTATTGGAAATACTGAAGGGGTACCAGGCATTCACTCAGGTATATGGTTTCGATAGTTGCATTTTCTGTTTTGCAATTGCATTTGCTTTCACCTTGCAACAGCCGACTCTAATTTTCATTCAAGTTGTTCTGGTTTAGCTGTTGTCGATGTTATATTCAACAATACATATGCTGCTTTTCATTTACATTGCAATTGATCTTATTTTTCTGTGACTGTTCAGGCATGTGGGGTTCTCAATGCTGTAGAACCTTTGAATGCCTTTCTAGCATCACTTTGCAAATTTACTATTAATTTTCCAAATGAGGCAGAAAAAAAGAGGTAATTTTCAAATTAGTGAATGTTGTCATCTGCATTCTTATGGGATCAAAAGGAATTGGCAAAAATAGAAGTTTGTAACGAATGCACTGTACACAAAGTATAGAGATAATAAAATGTGACATGTCTTTGATTCAAAAAAAAATGTGGCATATCCGTAGGCCTAGAAAGCTAGTTGTTCACATTGGAAAATTTTTGGAGATCTTCTAGTGGGATTGTGAAAATTTGAGTCATTTTGCAGAGAGGGATGTGCATGAGCATTATTCTTCTAGATTTGGAATTTACAGGTTTTCTTATTATTGGTTAGCAAACTGAATGTGGCTTCTTACAAAAGTGAATAATGGGAAGTTATTAGGATCAAATAATAGCTTTTAATTGTTAATGTTGTTGTTAGGTGTTTAGCTTGGAAGCATCAAGTAATTTTGCTTGTTTATAGATTCAAAGATGCCAGTTCGCATCTAGATGCAAGTAGTGATAAGGTTGCTAGGATGATGGGTATATGTCATCTTAGTCTATTTCCTTGTAATTTGTCTGCATTGCAGGACAAATGTAGCATGATGACTTTTAATTTCAAATTTAAACTTGTTAGGCTTGGATTCTTTAGTGTGCAACGTCAGACCATTCCATTTTCATGATTTTCATCCAGTTTTCATGTTAAAATTTTGGATTAACTTGAGATTTCTGCAGTGCAGTACAGTCTCCTCGGGCAAAGCGTACTGAATTACTTGTTGAACAGAGGGAAAGCGTTGTTCTTACTCCCAAGAATGTACAGGTATTTTATTAAGCTTGTTACATGATATTCCTTCATAATCCTTATACTTGTTCTAGTAATTTTTTTTTTAGATAATTTATTTCTATTTTTTATTTAATTGTTTAACCATCTGTGCATTTTATTGTAATTGCTCTGGCAACCAGGCCCTCCGGACTCTCTTCAACATTGCTCATCGGTTGCATAATGTGTTGGGGCCATCTTGGGTTTTAGTATGTTGGTTTGCTACTTTTATTTTGGTATACATATATATTTTTAATGAAGAAGATGAAGTGTGTAACTTTGTAAGTTATGAATGGATACAGGTTTTGGAAACTTTAGCAGCTCTAGATCGAGCGATCCATTCCCCACATGCCACCACACAGGTAATATTAGAAAATCACTTTGGGTTAATATTTGAATCATGATTGATTTGTGGGCCATGGTGGATAAAAATGGATTACATGTCTTTGAAATAGCTGTACACTTCTTGCAGAATCACATGTTTGTGAGAAATTTTTACCTAGGTTGGTAGGAGCTTCTCGTATTAAGCACAATACAGAAGCATTTTGGATCTGATTTTTAATATGCTCTGATGTGATACAACAAATGGTTGGGTATCACTTTTATGTGTAGAGCTTTAATCCGACTTGAAAGTTAAAGCACAAAGGAGTATGGCCAGCTCTTATTTTTGTGTTTTAAACATATAGCTGGAAATGGATATCCAAATACTTACAAAATTCCCAAGAAGCTTACCTGAAAAAACAATGCTTCAGTTACTGTTGTAGATTGGGTCTGCTATGTTCTTTTTACTTGCTGTCGTGGATTGAAGATGCTAAAAACCCAATTTTGCAAATTATGAAATATGAGCTTGGGATGTTTATCCTCATTTAAGGATGCTTATCTGAATTATTTGACATGAAATCTTATAACATTCTTTTGTTTCCCAGGAAGTCTCTACAGCTGTCCCAAAGCTTCTGAGAGAATCTTCTGGCCAATATAGCGATTTCAGTGTTCTGTCTTCTTTGAATTCCCAGGCAATTACTGTTCCTTCTCTGCCTCTTCGTAGAACAAATCAAAGCTGCATTTGTCAGAATTCTTTTTAGATGAAATGAGATGTCATTTGCTTAAGAAGTTTCTGTTGTTCTATGATCTTTATTGTTAAATGTTTTTGTTTCTGGAAACAGACACAATATGTTCTCTCTCTATCTCAAGAAAAAAAAAAAACCACCATTTTCCTCATTTTCTGGTGAAGATTGCTGATTTTCCGGCATTTTGGCCAATTGAAGATGCTATAATGTGCCATTATCAAACATGAAAATAGATACATATTTTCTAGCAAATGTTCAACACTCCACTGTTTTAATTTCCTGTTTCTTTTAGACGCAGTCTTAAGATATGTGAGTACATTTTCTAATCAATTTTTCTTGGTCTCTAAAGCTATTCGAGAGCTCAGCATTGATGCACATATCAGCAGTTAAATCACTTCTTTCTGCACTAAGTCAATTGTCACACCAATGCATGTGTGAGGCATCAGGTGGTTTCGGACCTGTAATGAATCAAAAGATTGGAAGCATAAGTTTTTCAGTGGAGAGGATGATATCCATCCTTATCAACAATCTTCACAGTATGTCATGTTATCTTTCAGTAGTTGAAACAATAAAATCTAATCTCTTGTTTTTTTGGTGTACATGTGAATTAGATTTATGTGGCATAATCTGGAGTAGACAGTGTGATGAATTAACTACCCGTCATTGAAGTCTTCTGTTCATTTTTTGTGATTTATTTCTAATAAATGAAATCCCTCCCGCTTCCCCACTATTTTTTATGAATCTTTAGTATTGGCTATCACCTTTTCAGCAGTTTCTTGTAGTTGTCATGAAAGTTCTTAGATTTACTAATCTAAACAGATCAACAGACCACACACAATGTTTCTTTTTTTTTTTTTTATGAATTTTGATTTCTTTAATAATCTTTTGGACTGTGTTTTACCATTTCGATTAACTAATGGAAGCCCTTACTTTTCAAGATTCAGATGTGTGCATCTGTCATCCTTTCTCAGAATTTATAGGACAATTGAGTCATGTAATTTTTTACCATCATTTTTTGGGTTTCATTCTTCTACTGTGTTTCAGGAGTGGAGCCACTGTGGGATCATGTTGTTGGTCATTTTCTAGAGGTAATTCTCCTGTTTCTCCTTTTTTTGTACTAAATGTTGCTAGAACTGCTTACATCATTGATGTTGCATGTATGTCCTGCAGCTTGCCAATAATTCTAATCAACATTTGCGAAATATGGCGCTTGATGCATTAGATCAATCAATATGTGCTGTTTTAGGTTCTAAACAGTTCCAGGATTATGCACCATCCCGACAGCATAAGGAATCCAATGATGTGAGTAACTTTCGAATTTTCCAATGGCCCAAATAAATGGTCCATTCACATTAATATTTTATGTGGCTTATTATTCTTTCACTCTCTTTAGACGGCAACTAGGCATGCAGAGTTGAGAATGCTCGAATGTTCTGTCATATCTCCACTTAGAACTCTGTATTTTTCCACGCAAAGCTCTGATGTTCGTGCTGGCCCCTTGAAAATTCTTCTTCATGTTCTGGAGGTAACATGGTGCTGTGATGATGGATTCTAGTGATATTGTCTTTTGTTGTCAGCTTATGCATCTTACTTCTGATAAATTTCTTTTTTATTTATATTTTTCTCCTCTTTCAGAGGCATGGAGAAAAATTGTATTACAGCTGGCCAAATATTCTTGAAATGTTAAGGTGATAATCTTTTGCCTCCAATCACCCATGTTTATGCGGATTTTGCCTCCTTGATTGATACTCTTCTATTATTCTGCATCATCAGGTCTGTTGCAGAAGCTCCAGAGAAAGATCTCGTCACCTTGGGATTCCAGGTTAATTAAATTATGGCTAAGGCTTCATTTGTGACTTGCAAAATGTGATTTGTGATTATATTTTTCTCTTGGCATTTTGGCTACATGAATGTGGCATGCTTAGGAACATGCACATGTATCATATGCATCAGACAGGATCTTTTGAGATGCTTCATGCACTGTTCATATGCCCATATATCTTTGGACTATGTGCAGTCTTCAAATCACTAACATGCGCACTTTTATCGCGTGGAGAAATAAGATATTTTTACCTGTGCATACTTTTTCAGTTCTAGCCAGTTCCCTTAACTATCAATTTTACCTGCAAACTTTGACACTAGTGGCAATTGTAACCCAAGAAAACAAAAAGAAAAAAAATGGAAAACAATAAATATGTAAAAAAAGAAATATGCAGATGTTAGGGCTTTTTGGATTCATATGGGGACTGTAATTTATTGGTGTAAAACTATGATAATCTTTGGTGTATATGTTTTTCTTAGCTCTTTGTAATTGTATTCACTATTACTAGTCAATAAGCATGAATAGGGGTGAGCAAAAACCGACCAAACCGAGTTGGTTTGGTTCTCATTTTTGATGATTTGTAAATGTCGGTCAGAACCGAAATTTGTTAATAATATATATTTTTATAACTAAAATCTCATTAGAACAAAAGTGGCCAAGTGGTGAGGCAAAAATGCCTTGTTTGGGATTCGAACCTAGGTTTTGGGGGAGAAAAAACATGCCCACAACCATCACGCCACTCAAAAGCCTTTGTTTTCCTTGTTTCTTAGAATTTATTTATGTTAATCAGTTAACTGAATTAACCGACCGAAAACCGACTCAACAGGTCAGTTTTAATTCGGTTTTAATTTTTTGAAAAAATTGAAAACCGAACCAAAACCGACCGATGCTCACCCCTAGGCATGAATCAGGCCTTGGTCAAATTCATAGTATGAGATCTTGAGTTGTGCTTAGCCCTGGCATCGGTCTCAAGGTGGTGAGTGCAAGCCCAACACTAAGAAAATAAATGGGGATGCATGGGGAAGAATGGCGTGGGAAAAAGAGAGGTTGAATCAAGGGGGAATATTTTAAATAAGAGTGTTGTTTGAATTGGTAGTTTTATTTTTTACTGTTCCAATCAAATGGTTATAATTGTTTAACAATGTGAAAGGTTGCAGGTAAAATTGATGACATTATTGAGTAAATTTGAAACATTATGCGAACTCTAGGATTCTTTTACTCGTTTGGCTTTTCTTACTGTGATAAATATGTGCAGAATATTTTATTTACAGTAATGGCTTGTAGACTTTCTGTCAACAAATATTGATGAATTTTATTTTATTGCAGAGCCTACGAGTAATTATGAATGATGGACTTACTTCCATACCTGCAGAGTGTCTCCATGTGTAAGAAGCAAAATTTAGCAGTTTGTGAAATACAATTAAAACATATTTTCTTTTCTAGTAAAAAATTGAATTCTGGGGATATTTGATTAGTAATGGCATGTTAATTTCTTGTGCTTATTCCATAAAATCAATGTTTAATATACAATTTTTCAACAGTTATATATTCTTTTTGTCTTTCTTCCTATTTGATACTCAAAAGTTGCAAATTGGTGCACATTGTGAAGTTCTCTTTGCCAAGTCACTTTTTCAATGGATAAATAAAACAGGAGCAGCTTGTGAAAAAAAAAAAAAAAAAAACATATGTTGTGTAGTTCAGATGTGTTGGCAAAGACCTAGTCTTAATTATTAGGAAAAGATTTGGAACATTAATGAAAGGGAGCTTATCTGCTAGTTGAAAAGTCTTCAGTATCCATTGGTTATATGTGAATTACGGAGAGCTGGCTTTAACTGTTCTTTTTTTGATGACTGAGTTTCTACTAGCTGTCATTTAATTTAATATGATATTTGCTTTCCGTTAAGACATTGGCAATTACACTTACCATTTTATAGCACCCATCAGAACTGTACCAATCACATTGTTGATGTTTTAGATGTGTGGATGTCACTGGAGCCTACAGTGCTCAGAAGACTGAGTTGAATATCAGTTTGACAGCGATAGGTCTCTTATGGACTACAACTGATTTTATCGCCAAGGGGCTCCTGCATCAACCTCCAGAAGGAAAGGAAACAAGTTGAGTTGCCATTGAAACCTTATGAACTTTTAAGAGTCCTATTACTTCATCAGATGTCATTGCTTTAGAATTTTATGAATCATGTTTTTCTATGCTATATCAATACAGGTATTTTTGACGCACATCCTGTTGTGAGGCAAATGGATGGTGAATTAATTGCGGAACAAACTTTAGAACCGCCTGATAAAGTGAACGACCAAGGTTCCATATTAAATATTGTCGATTGTGACAAGTTGTTGTTCTCTGTTTTCTCATTACTTCAAAGGCTTGGAGCTGATGAGAGGCCAGAGGTATTATGGCACTTTTTGAAACTGGGCATCCCTTGTGAAATTGTCATGCAGCACCTGCATTGCCATACACTATCTAAACTCTTAAAGCATTAACCTAAGAATCAAGACAGTATTTGGCTGTGTGTTAAGTGATGAGACCTTATTTAAATGATAGAATTTGTGAACAGTGCTTAATTAAACATGATCGTCTAGTTGAGATAGTTCTGCAGAATTGCAGCAGTCGAAAAATGTCTTTCTTTACAGTACCCATATTTTAAGAATGAATCTTTGTGGAATCGACATTGTTTATGCTAAACATTGTCTTATAAATGAATGTTACACGTCTATGTGTGCCTGCATGTGGGGCATGTGTTTGTGATCTTCAATGCAGTGCATGCATATAGGCATTCATTCACATTTAGGGTTGCATGCAAAATCTAGAAGGGGGTACAAATAATTTAGCCATATGCATGGAACTATAATGTTTTCAGTTATGACCTTGCATATTTAATTTCTTTAAGTTTTGTGGAGCTTCGCACAGAAGCTTGTAAAGAATTAGTTGTCTGCTGTTACATCTGTTGGATATGAAGGTTCTCTTCATAATGGCTGAACTTGATCTACATTACAGGTTAGAAATGCTGCTGTTAGGACTCTTTTTCAAACTCTTGGAAGTCATGGGCAAAAACTTTCAAAAAGCATGTGGGAGGATTGTCTCTGGAAATATGTATTTCCTGCTTTAGATCGAGCTTCTCACATGGTAATTGGAAGTCATAAATTAATTTTTGGGGAAATAGAGTGTAAAAGTTTTATTAGGATCCTTTTTGTTGTCTATTTTGATTGGATTTATATCTTTTCTACAGGCTGCAACATCATCAAAAGATGAATCACAGGGGAAAGAATTAGGAACTCGAGGAGGAAAAGCAGTTCACATGCTGATTCATCATAGGTATAAATGTATAATGTTTTTTGCTTATGCATCATCTAGTTCAGATTCTATTTGATCAAGAATATTATTAATTAATCTTCTTGCATGAACTTACAGTCGTAACTCAGTTCAGAAACAGTGGGATGAAACGCTTGTGCTGGTCCTTGGTGGGATAGCACGTCTATTACGTTCTTTCTTTCCTTTTCTAAGTAGCTTAAGCAATTTCTGGTCAGGTACTTTTGCATTGTAGATTCTTGTATGTGATATTGTCAACTTTGGGCTGTGTATGAGGGAAATCCATAAGCATTTAACATGATTTTTTGTGCAGGATGGGAATCATTGCTTCTTTTGGTGAAGAATAGTATTCTTAATGGTAGTAAAGAGGTTACTATTGCTGCAATAAACTGTTTGCAGACAACAGTTTCCCATTGTCAGAAGGTAGTAATAAAATAGTAGAACTACAGTTATTGCTTCTTGTTCTAAAGAAAACAGTTGGTCGTATAAATTCTTCTTAAACTGCTTGTTATCTTGACACAGTAGTGTTGATTGTTAAAGATTTCAGCCCACGTCAGAAAGTAGTATCGATGTATATATTGTTCCTCAACTGAAATGATTTCATGATTCAGGATAATTTGCCAATGGCATATCTTATCTCCATAGTTGATGTATACGAGCATGTTCTTCAAACGTCGTCAAACTACAGCAATAATGCTGCCAGCAAGGTGAAGCAGGAGATTTTGCATGGTCTTGGTAATGTATCAATCCAACTTGAGAAATTTTTACTGGATCCTGGATGCTGTTGAGCATGAATCCATTGTACGCATATTTTTATTATAATGGTTATCCATATCCTCCCTTGTGTGTCCAATATGATGCTTGAGGATAACATTGTCAGTTCTGATTTGTTCAACATATTTGTGAGGTGGATTTGTTCAACATAATCGTATATTACTATTGTCATAATTACAGCAGTTTTGCTCCTGAATTTGGAACAGGTTCTTGGGTTACTTATCTACTTTTTTATCTCAATGAACTTTCGTAGGTGAGATATATGTGCAGGCACAAACGATGTTTGATGATAGAATGTTCTCTCAGTTGATTGCAACCATAGATTTGGTAGTTAAGCAGGCCATTGCCAGTAGTGATAACTTTGAAATTGAATTTGTAAGTAATTTTTATCTCTGTCTCAAGCATACTCGTCATAACTTGCAGCCATCTACAGATGGAACCATGTCTGATGAAATTGATGTTGCTTTTCCCTAGGGACATGTTCCACCTTTGCTGCGTACTGTATTAGAAGTCTTACCACTATTACATCCAACTGAGCATATCTCTTCAATGTGGCTAGTACTTCTTAGGGAGCTTTTGCAATATCTTCCAAGATCAGATTCTTTTAAAAATGAGGATGATGAGGTTAAGCAAACTAGCATTAATAGTAATATTCCAGGTATGGAAATGGTTCGGTGGTTGTTTGCCAATGTTACAGTGTTTGCCAGAATGTGTATTAAGCTGAAAAATATTAAAAAATACGTATACTTGTATAGGCTATAGTATGGAAAGAAGGAATGGAACAACATCCAATGGTACGGCTTCCATGATTCCAAAAGCAGCTGGAACTCCACATCAGCATTCTGGATCAACAGCAGCTGCATTGATGCCAAGTTATGTCTTTGCAGAAAAGATTGTTCCTGTGCTGATAGATCTTTTCATACAGGCTTCAGTAGCTGAAAGATATATCATATTTCCTGAAATTATTCAGAGTCTTGGAAGGTAACAATTTTTCTCTAATCTCTGTATCATCTGGTGCTGCATTTATGTTGTTATGAATAAAATACTTGTATTCTATTCCAAGATGCGGATAATATGGAGCAAGCACAGACAATTCCCAGAAAATAAGTAGGGAACTGTGCTGCTTATCCCGTAATTGCTTGTCAGATAAAACTTTTGCATATTTAAATGAAAGAATTTATCTTATTCATAGGTGTATGACATCGAGAAGGGACAATCCAGATGGGTCACTTTGGCGATTGGCTGTTGAAGGCTTCAATCGTGTCCTTGTCGATGATTTTTGCAAATTTAGTACAAACTTTGGATCAGATTCGAGAATTAATAGATCTGCACGAGTGCGTATCTGGAAAGAAGTAGCTGATGTTTATGAAATATTTCTTGTGGGTTATTGTGGGCGTGCCATCCCTTCAAATTCTTTCTCAGCTGAAGCACTTAAAGCAGATGAGGCATTGGAGATGACCCTTTTACATATTCTGGGTGATAAGATTCTTAACTTGCCAATTGATGCCCCTGTTGATGTAATTTTCTTAACTATTACAGTCGCAAAATTAACACGTAACATAAGGTCTTTTGACTGGTTACATATATTAGTATACTTAGTTTAAGAGGGTTCACAGAATCAATTATAGCAGTTGTTGTTGTCTTGTGAACTGTTCCGTTCACTAGCCCACTTTATTAAGTTTGTCATCTGGGTTCATTTGAGTCTTTGAAAGCTATTACATCATATTCCCACAGATCAACTTTCACTGTGCTTTTTTCTGATGTTTTTTATATGATGATCCACATCATATGACGCTCAATGATCATCAATAGCAAAATCTTGACCTTTTTTTTTGTCTTTTTGAAATTGAATCATTCTAATTGGATTATGCATTATGCCATTGAATTGGTTGCATTTCCTTATTATTGTAAAATATTTCAGGTCTGAAGCTCTGACGTGAGATCACTCCTTGTTTTGCTCATTTTTTTTATTTTTTAATCTGATAGATTCTGGAGCGACTAGTATCAACCATGGACCGTTGTGCATCACGCACATGCTCCTTGCCTATTGAGACTGTGGAACTTATGCCGTTTCATTGTAGCAGGTTCTCCCTGGCTTGCTTGCAGAAGCTATTTTTCTTGAGCAGGTAAAATTTATAGTTTCAATTCATTGTTTCATCTTAGCTTTTCGGAGATGCATGAAGTGAAGAGACCTAGTTACCTTTTTCTTTTCAAATAGAATGGTATTAGATTTTAGCGATTCTAGGTACTTGTATGGAATAAAAATGGTGTGTTATCCCATTTTTCTTTACTTTCTTTTGCATGTGTTTATGGGAATTCAAATGCTCAAGGTATTGCCTTTGTTAAAACTGGTGACGGGTGAGCTATCTCTTGAAATGATACTAATATTGTCCTTTTGACAAACTGAATATTGTGAGCATCAGCGGCCCAGTCTATCAATAGGATTTACTGTGCCATTATTGGTACTTTTGTGGATTGTCAGAACTCACAATTCATATCATTCCAGATCATGTTGTAATAACTAATTGGTCAGCTGCTGTACATTTTTTTCGAAATATTGTTTGATGAACGAAGAATGTGTTTTCAGTTATCACAATGAAGCAAGTGATTGGAATTCAACAAGGTCTGAAGTCAGCAAAATCGCAATCATGATTCTTATTTCTAGATGTGAATTCATCTTGAACAGATTTCTGATGGATGAGAAAGAACTAGGTATTTTTAGTTTCTATTATGCAACTTACCAATTGATAATCTTCTCATCTTCTTGTTATGTCTGTTTAACTCTTAACTGTTCTTGTAGGTGAACGTCAGTTGCCATCTGCAAGGCTTGAAGAAATCTTTTATGTCCTTAAAGAACTGGCCCATCTAAGAATACATCCAGAAACGGCATCTATTCTTCCTTTGCCTCCTCATTTGAGAAGTATTCTAGCTGATGAGGATCACAACAAACATCCACATCTATTTGTTCTATTTCCTTCCCTTTGTGATCTTGTAATGACATGGTGAGAAATAGTTTTTAAGCAAAATTTTGTCCTTAGGCCTTGTAAGGAGTAGAAGCAACACTAATGGATGATGGCTTAGGGAGGCAATTTTGTCATGAGGCACATTGCAGTAAATTGAATATTCATAGGAATACATACGCTTCCATGGATGCACAACCCCACACACCTATCTGGTTCATGTGTTTTACATAATTATAATTAAGTTGGCATACATGTAAGCAATCTTTGTTGTGCAGGGAAGCAAGAGTGAGAGAGCTGGTGCAAGCACTCCTGAGACTAATTACCAGAGACTTGGCGCTTGAAAAGTTCGGTATATAGATGGAAGAACGAATTTCAAAAGGAGTGATTACAAAATTAAATTCTCATGGAATCACTTGTTCATAGAACGGTAATTGTGAGGAAATTTTATCTGTGTCCTCCGTTCTATAGTGTTGTATGATGTAGGTTTGTACATTATAGGTATTTAGAGGATTCACCATTGAGCGAACATTTCATGATAGCTTTTGTTTCTCACACACCCCTTCCAATGATATTGAAATAATGTATTATTTTATTTGTCAATAATATATGAATATGCATGGTTTTTCCATGGCATTGTAATAATGTACAATTTTATTTACAAGTAATTTTCTGAAATAAATGGTTTTTCATTGATTTCTGCAAATAAATTGAACTGTTTGTGCTAGGCATATGCAATCTTAAGCTTTCTACTTGTTATGTGTGGAAAACGGACGTTGATAGGATAATGTTGATGGAAACTTCAGCATCATTTGTTTGTTTCAATTCAAGCGGCACTCCAGTAAGGATGTGCAGAAGAAGATTAACCAAAAAGGACAGCCGAAATATCATATTCTTAATTTGACGATCCAATCATGCTATATCATATTAGAGAATCCGGTTAAGACGCTTTCAAATTTCAGCAACGATTTTTTCTTCTTTCCTGCCCCTTTTATTCTCTAAATGCTATTTGAGAAGTTAATTCTTCTAAAGTAGTCAAGTTAATGTTTTCCTCTAATTTTGCAACTTCTGGCTCTTGGAACAGTTTGAGATAATAAATGCAAACAAATGCAGCAAATGTTTATATGCTTCTTAAGCAGAGATAGCATGCTTTATATTGGATCTCCATTTTGACGATGTCCTCAGGCTTGGGACTTTTAGTCGAAGCTTTTCCTTTGCCTCGGGTTTGTCAATGCGGCACCCAATAGAAAAATTAATTTATTGAACATTAAAAAAAAAAAAAAAAAAAAAACTTGACTATACCTAATATCAAAAATCAAAATACTCATAAGACTAATTCAACTTCTTCATTCTTACTCGTAAGACCAAAAAAAAAATCAAATCCATTTATTTTAAGGATAATATTTTATATACCAACTTGTTATATAGATAGTTTGTTACAAAAATATAAATTATTTTTATATCATCGTTTTTCAATTAATAACTTTCTATATATATGAGAATAAATATATTATTTTTACTCAAAAAAATTTGTCTTACTATTCATGTAGCAAATTGCTACATATATCATTATTCTTTATTTTAATTCCACATTCATATTATAGCTATAAAAAAAAATGTACAAAACATAGAACTTATACAATGAAACTTCAAAAAGCAGAACAAAATCTGCCCTGTTACACGATCTTCACCGGCACTAGGGCAAGGGACGCGTATCAACCCAAACATGTACAGATGAGCCAAGTGACAAATCAAAACAACAAAATGCGTACAGAAATGTGCAACAAACTCGAGTCCAATTTATTTCAATTTCGGTTCAGCATTGCAGAAATTGATTGGGGAAGACTCGTACCAAACTAATGCTAAAAGAAAAAAAAAAGTAGGATACAACCCAAAGGAAAATTGATTTATATAAGTTAATTATTTAAAATTTTTCTGCTGGTTAAGCCTCGCAGCAGCGGCTATAGAAGCTGCCACACCTGCAGGATGTGTAGTAAGGAATGGATCATTCCTCATTTCGGCACCTGTCACCCCTTCTGCATCTTTCCTAGTTGCTGGCCTATCTGCTGGCAGCTTAGAAGTTGCATCCTGCAATAGCATTATATAGATGCACATCAATTTGCTTACTCTTATGGTGTGATAATATAGTATTAGAATTTCTGTTGATAATGTTATTAATGAGTAATTACTGTGAGTATATCGGCCAGTTTTTTCTTGTCTTCATCTCTTGTGGTTCTAGCATTAAGTGTTGCTGCAGATTGTGCAGCAGCTGCTACTCCACCAGGGCTAATGGTGGTGCGACCGGTGGCTCTTACTTCTGCTGCTTGAATTGCTGCAGCATCACTCCACTCAACAGGCTTTTGTCCTGCTGTTAATGCAGTGGCTTCAAGTGCTTCTCCAATGGTTATTCCACCACTGAAACTTCCACTATCACGCTGTTGAAATGCTGCTGGTGGTGATGATGTCGACTTTGCTGGTGCTATTCTTTGGCTATATTGTCCAACTATCTATCTCACCCCAAAAATTTATATCATCTCCATGTCAAATAATTACTAAGAAAAGGTCATCAAAAGAAGAAGAAAATCAAGGAAAAAAACTAACCTGCCCAGCAATTGATTCAGTGAGCATGCGCCTTCCAAGCATATCTATTTCTTTGATAGCACCAGCAGCATCATTCATTTCCTTATGGCCTACAAACCCAGCTTTCTCATTCTTTGAAGCAGCAGATTGCATTGCTGAAGCTGCACCGCCCTTCTGGGTTTCACCCAGCATTACACCCTCTGCTGCTTGCATCATAGCTGCATCTCTTGGGGCCACAGGTTTGCTAGCTATAGCATCGTCTTTGATTGAAAACAAATCTTCGTACTTGATAGGTTCTTGTTGAGGCCTTTCTGGCTGTTGTTGGCTCATATTGTCAATGAATATTCTTAATCTCGATCGGAATTCTTTGACAAATTCTTGATTTTTTCAGCGTTGATGATAGATAAACGATATTAAGAGGTTTTTTTTATACGTGCATGAGAACATGCAAGATTAGGACACGTATGGGAAAGCAATGAGACGTGGAGAGACATTTGTGAAAGAGGTAACACTTGGCAAATGTGGGATGAATTGTTAGTTCCAATGCGATTTTTAGATAAAAATTTTAAGTTGATGGAGATGAGAAAATACAAGTGGCATCGGGACATATAGCGTCATGACTTGGTCTTTATTGGTGTAGCATGTGCCTTGGAATTATTGATGTTTTTCCAGGCTTCTTGGATATGACACACAATGATCACACAAACGCATCCACCTCAAGAAAAGAAAACACATAATATATCTGCACACACCCATACTTGCATTATTTTTTCGCTTTATGTTATGTAATTTTAATTTTTTCAGATTAATACCTCAATTTGTTCATAATCTATTATATAAACACATGTAATTACATGAATTTATCATTTTACTAATATATATGTGCTGACGTATCATTTTACATGTCTTTTTAACAATGTAATATATGTTTTTATGATAGATTATAGACAAATTAAAGTATTAATTTGATAAAATTGAAAATATAAAAGATAAAATGATAAATTCATATAAATACATATAGCTGAAATGTAACATGGTAAAAGAAAATAAATAAAGAGATTAGACTAAACAGTTTTTACCACATTTCATCTTTTGCTTGGTGAGTCATTTGCTTAATTTACATGAGTTAATTTTCACATTCATTTTCTTTTAGGTTACATCATACAAGTATCATTCATAACTAAAATTACTATACTATAAAATTCATTAATTATACATGTGTAAATATGTGTAGTTCACTATGGCAGAGTGTTGGGCTGTTTACCATGGTCTCCTTTTAGCTTGGGATGAAGGTATTCGTAACCTAAGTGGTTGTCTTCTGCTAACTCTTGTGGACTCAGTGCTGATGGTTAAGTGGTTGTCTTCTGCTAACTCTTGTCTTGTGCTAACAATTGCCAAAATATTATGCTGCCAACAAGATTAATAACAATTGCCAAAAACATATGTGTAGTTCATTCATCATTGTTACTTGAACTTCATTATTGTACCTATTTTAAGTAAATAACAATTATTATTGAAAATTAATAATAAAATATTTACTTAAAAATATTTTAATTACATTTTATAGTTCATTCATTTCATCTAAAAAAAGTGAGAATCATAATCACTTTTTGAAGTAGATGTAAGATTCAAAATATTCATCATTTTAAAATTATTTTTTTAATCTAATATAGAACAAAAAACTGCCCCTTATAGTCTAGTAAAAATGAAAATAATTAAGTGTAATTTTTTTAAAAAATAATAACATATGAAATTTAAAATGTTTTTAATATTTTAACTATTTATAAATCACAAAATATTGCCTTTGATATTTAGTTTATAAATTATTTTATATATTAATTCTATTATTTTTAAATTTAATATATTTTATATATTTTTAAATTTAAGATATAGTTGAGCTTAATAATAAATTATAAAATATATTGGATAAATTAGTAAAATAATAATTTTAAATATTAAAAAATGATAATTTTAAAGTAAAATGAACTTAATTAAAAATTTGATTTTGAACTAGTGGACCGAATTTTAAGTTTTTTTTTTTATACCGAATTTAAAGTTAAGTTTAGATAAATTGGTCAAATTAATGAGTTAATTTTCTAAAAAAAAAAAAAATTAAATTATGGGCTAATTCTACCTTGCATCCAACTTCAAGGGTAAATTGACACTTTAGCCTATGGCAAACGAACAAACCCTCTGCTGTGCACAATTGCAAAATTAGGGTTTAACGAAACAAAACTAGAAAATAGCTCTAGAGAAGCTAAAAATCGTTCATCTGTAATCAATCAGAAAACAACGATCATGAACGCCGCCGCCAGCAGCAGCAGCGGTCACCCTCAAAATCTCAAACAGCAACTATCAGCTGAGTCCAAACCTATATTCCAAGAAGGCATTTTTCTAATTCTCTCTCGATGGTCAGCTCTTCGACTCGCCGTTGAAAATGAGTGGGCCGGTCGTCGTTCTCGCCAGATAGCTGATCAGTTCTTCTCTGATATCTTCTCATGGTTCACTCAGTCTAAAGGTGAGTTAACTCGTTCCGACTCAGTAGCAAATTTTCTTCTTTTCCTTTTGTGTGTGTGTCTAGGGTCTAAAACAAGATCCTTATTGCTTAATTGGACTTAATTTACATTAAAGTTCTGTAATGTATGCTTTAAAATTAATTAATTTAATTCTTAATTATGATATTAAGCAAAGTTTGCATCTTTTGTAAGGGTTTATTAGTTTTTGTTTAATTAGAGAAATTATTAGAATTTTTTAATAGAATTAGCTAATAATCAACGGTTGAGTTTAGTTATAAAACAGCAGGTGGTGATTTGTATGTTGGCAGTGTTCTTTGAGTTCTGGGTTTCAATTCTTTTACTTGGAAGAAAAATCATATTTTGATTGGTAGTATTCTATTTCAATTATAGAATCTAGGATTATAACTTCTTATGATGAATTGTTATTTTAAATATTTTCTGATGTGTCTTTCTTACTCTCCTTTGCTAGAGCCACTTTATATTGATGATTTGGAAGATATCTTGGACGAAGGTATGGCTACTCTCAATACTGTGATTGAGGATGGCAGCATTGAGGAGGTGCACCTTCTTCACATCATAACACTGTACTTCTGCTTTCAACTTGTATAGGTGTATTTTATATGCATTGTAATTGTAGGGTTTTCGTTGGTTTCTCACACTTTGATTTTTCCACGTGGCTATTGCGTTGCGCCAATTGACAAGTTCATTTAATACTGAGGAGTGGTTTTCATGTTAGATGTCTGGCTTAAAAAACTCATTAGGCGGTCAGTTTTTTTTTTTTTTTTTTTTTTTTTGAGCTTATTAAGTTGTAAGCTAATCGACCTCTCCGCTGATATTGTTGTTTCTAGATTATTTTTGTATCTAAATGGTTAATAAACTGAGATTCAAAATTTGGGCTTTGTAGGTCCTTTGCTGTCAATAGCATTTTTTGTTTATTTCCATTTATTAAACTGATTTTCTCATTTGCAAGCGAGTTTGACAATTGTGGATTAAGTATTCATTTTCTTTTGACTGAGTGCAGCTTAACATTGACATAAAGAATGACAATTCAATTCTGTCTTGGACAATTCTGCATCTCTTGTTGCTCTATGCAGGTAGCAGAAAAATTGATGATTATGCATGAAGAGTGTTTGGAAGGTAACTATCAATCTATTGAAAAGCTGAGGCAAGCAGGTCCTCCAACAGTAGTTCATCAACACATCAGACAGGTGACATGATCTTATTTCCTTAAAATTGGAAAGCGCATGAGTTTTCACATCTGCTTTCAAAAAAAAAAAATTTGCATTCCCATGTGCAGTACTCCGATGATGTTAAAATTTTTTGAGGATGACATGTTGACATTTTGTTTTTAAGGTTGTCTATATTTGGAATTCATTCCACGTATTACTTTGGTGGTGTTGAATTTACTACCAAAGCCTTCCTGTGGTTCAGCTTGAGATCAGGATCACAACTTTGTTGGTTGGCCCCCTTTTATATAACATATATGTGCAGTGACAGGATTGAGCATATATCAGTGCTCTGTAGAACACAAACAGTGACAGTTTTATTTTTAGGTCTACTAAATTTCGTTTGCCCTCTTGAGTGTTCAATATGGAGGAATTGTGTAGAGTCCCCTTCAGAAAATTTTTTTAATCCTTGTGCTCATGTGTTTGCATATTATGTATGTTGAAATTTTCCCTCCAATTGAGACTATCAATTTGGAAATTCATTTTCTATATATAGAGAAATTTACAGTTTGTCACTGCCTAGCACTTAAAAATACTTTTGTTAGTTTTGGTTTGCTTTTTCTTAATTGCCTTTCTACTCCATGCTAGGCTGCAGATGATGATGATGAAGAGGATGATGATGATGATGATGAAGAAGATGATAGCAAGAGCGATGATAGATCAAACATGATAGTAGATGCACCTAAATTTCAGTCTAATCCTATTCAAGTGAGCATGCAGGTCAATGAGCCAACTGGCCAGGAGCCGGCCCAAGGAGAAGATGGATGGACGGTTATCTCATCCAAGAAAAACCGGGGTAAAAGGACATGAAGTTCAACATCCTTGAGTCATTGTGTAATTTACCACCCCCCTCTTTTTTTTTTTTGGTACCTCCATTCTTTCTGCTTCTGCAGTATTAGAGTGTTCCTATGGGAATTATTGGCCCCCTAAATTTTGCGTTGTCTGAACAAAGTTTTGCGCTAGAGTGGTATATTGTTTTGGCAGCCGAAGACCTAGTAATTCCAGATTTCCAGTTGAGCAAAATCTGAATGACTGTCTTCAACAAATAACCGTACTTTTCAAGATATTTTTATGTTATTTTTTAGTCTATTCTCTCGAATATTTCAAAAAAAAAAATACAAAACCAAAACGATCTGTATCCAAGTTTTGAAAAAAAATAAAAATAAAAACATGAAAAAGAAGGGGTGACACTTCTATGCTACATTCTAGACCTTAATGTAGGACATGGATGCTTGCAACATCGCAGCAGATACTTCCGAAGTTTAGAAAACATCTTCATCTGCTATGCTCTTGCGCTGCCCTGCATTTTCTGCCCTTGAGGAGGAAATGCTTCCGACTTGACCTAGAGGCTGCCATAACTGATGTATCATCTGTATCATATGTCTTTATTTTCCTGTGCATGCAAGAAACACACCCTTTTATCCCTGCAACCTCTGAGATAGTCCCAAGATCATTTTCATGGTTTCCGCCTATTACTACAATACCACTTCAAGATCAGTTGATATATATACACATATATATGCATATATATTATATATGTATATATGTTTGTATATATAGCTCTGTTTTTGGTGCACTTACCTTTCACATTGAAGCTCCAGTTACAGTCGTCCAACGTTTATCTCTTGTCCCTAACCAATATGACATCTAACCTGCTCAAATTTCTTCTATTTTCACTCTTACCCTTCACACTCCACTGTCCAGTAGCATCTCAAACCACCATATCTTCATACCCTGGCCGCGAAGGGCGGTGGAACCGGTTGCAATCTAACATAGGCATAACAGCAATGCACATGCAGCTAATGCATGATAACAAAGTTCTCATATTTGACCGTACAGATTTTGGCAAGTCTAACATCTCCCTTCCTGAGGGTCGCTGCCGGAATGACTCTCATGAGCAGGCTCTTCAGATAGATTGCACAGCACATTCCATCCTCTATGATATAGTCACCAACTCATTCCGTCCCTTGATGGTTCAAACTGATGTTTGGTGCTCCTCAGCTTCAGTAATACCTAATGGAACCTTAGTTCAGACTGGTGGTTACAATGATGGTGATCATGTAATGCGTACCTTTACTTCATGCTCGAATGATAACTGTGATTGGTCCGAGTATCCAAATTATCTAAGACAAAGAAGATGGTATGCTAGTAATCAAATCTTGCCTGATGGAAGAATTATAATTGTTGGTGGTCGAAGGGTGTTCACTTACGAGTTCTACCCTTCTGTGCATCGAACTTTTCGGCTTGATCTTTTGAGACAAACTCGTGATGGTGCTAATGAGAACAATTTGTATCCATTCTTACACCTTTTACCAGATGGAAACTTGTTCATTTTCGCTAACACAAGATCGATATTGCTAGATTACAATACACATCGTGTGCTTAGAGTATTCCCTCAGATTCCTAATCGTGATCCTCGTAACTATCCAAGCACAGGGTCTTCAGTTTTGCTTCCTATTGATGAAAACAGTGACAGTAACCGAGCTGAAATCATGATCTGTGGAGGTGCACCAAGAGGCTCATTTGAACGAATCTCACGCGGAGTTTATCAACGTGCAGTTTCTTCATGCGGGAGGCTTGTAGTCACTGATAGAAACCCCAGTTGGGAAATGGAAACCATGCCAACTTCGAGAGTCATGAGCGATATGCTGATTCTTCCAACTGGTGATATCATTATAATCAATGGGTGCCAAGCAGGCACTGCTGGTTATGAAAATGGTCGTAGTCCCATAACACGTCCACTAATATACCGCCCACATCAATCACCTGGCAGACGTTTCTCAGTTATGGTATCAACACGAACACCAAGAATGTACCATTCATCAGCAATTTTGCTTCCTGATGGACGTGTTCTGGTGGGTGGAAGTAATCCTCAACCTACGTATCGATTCTCCAATGTTCTTTTCCCAACAGACCTAAGCTTGCAGGCATTTTCACCACCTTATTTGTCAAATGAGTACATACCTATAAAGCCAAGTATTTTATCTGTAGACAAGACTGTAGGATATGGGAATTTTGCATTTAGAGTAAGGTTCTATGTTGAAGAAAATATATCAGATAATGTACTATCAGTAAGAATACTTGCACCTTCTTTCACCACACATTCATTTGCAATGAACCAAAGGATGGTGGTGCTGAAAATGAATTCCATTCAACCTGAGTCGTCCAATACGTACACTTTGAATGTTGCTGGACCATCAACTGTTGAGATTGCACCACCTGGGTACTACTTATTGTTTGTTGTGCATGCTGGTACACCTAGTACTGGTGCTTGGGTTAAGATTGAGCGAAGGTGAGGATTCTCTTGGTTCTGCTAGCTGGCTAAACACTCAAATCAAACGAATAATTCACCTGATTAGGTGAGCTCAAAATGTTTATCAATAACATATATATTATAGCTTTTTTTAATGTAAAGTACTAAAGATATCAATCACTTATTTAATCTGAAATCGCAGGTTTTCATAACTATTCTTTTTTCTTTATTTTGTGAGCTATCAAAAAAAATTTAAAGGTAAGAAATAAAAAAAAAATTATTATTTAACATTATGTGTTGTAACATTCATCTATCATCATTCGTAAAGTTTAAAATCTTTTCTAATTAACTACGTATCGTTTTAAAAGATTTTTAGAATTTATAATGGATAAATATATTATTAATTATATAATTTCTTGTGTTATTATAAAATTTTTATTATATGTGGTTCTATAATATATTATGAAGATTAAAAAAATTTGTAAACAAGAATAAGTCAAGTGTAATGTATATAGAATCAATAAATAAAAAATATATACTATTGTATACATTCAAATTATTAATCATTGCGCAATATTTTTATGAATTAATGTGCATGCAAAAGACTTGTTTATAAGATTTTTTTTGAATAATTAGATATAATAGTTAATTTCCAATACCATTAAAGAAGGGGGCGAAAAGTTTGATTTATCCTCTTCATATCTTTTACCATGGATAAATGCTTATAAGAATTTTGATGAGGAAAAAATGCTCATACAAATAGAGACACAATCTATTTGAATGAAGATGTAGGCTTCAATTTGTAGTTCAAAAGTCTTCCATTTGGGTTGTATGGGCGAAAACAATCTTACTTATTTTCTTGGAAACAAACTTTGCATATTATTCAATGGTAAGGTTTATTGTCACATCAAATTATAAACATTTGCAAATATATCTTACCCTTTTTTTTTTTTTCGTTATGTTGCCCTTCAAACATATTTGATTAGGGATTGACAGTCGTTTTTTCCACAGCTAGACTTTATGGCACAATAAATGTTATTGGCCTCTATCCAATAAGTTTTTGAACATGAATTTTAAATAATTTCAAAAGATCATAAATTTAATTTTACCATCAAAATAAGTTAAGCAAATAATTTTAGTTCAAATCTTAAATAACTTAATTTTGATGAAGCTTTTTCTTCTGTTGACTGATAATTCAATATGCCCGCATTGCTTTAGTCAAATAATCAAGTCCTTAAAGATATTGCGGGAAAATCCGGTATTAAATTCTTCATCTTCTCCTCTTCCCTCACCCAATTTATAATAAAAAAAATAAAAAAATAATAGTTGAATGCTACATCTAGTCCATAGACCTCCGGCCAATTCAAATAAATTATATGAAAATTTGTTCAATTTTGAGACCCATTTTTTCTTCCTTCATCACAAATAGAACCATATCTAATTCGACGTAGCAAATTTGGTTTGTAAGTATGGGGATTAACTTTGTTAAGCGGCTCAATCTATAATTTTCTACAATATTTCAGAAGAAAAGTCCAATGAAATTTTGTTATTTAGTTAATAGTTAGTCAATCAATAGTTTTTTTCATTTCATTTATATAACACCAACCAATATCATATCATTTCATAATATGGTATTTTTTTTTCACATTTTAACAAGAAGAAAAAGAGAAGATTCAAATTTATCTTATATATCTCAAGATATTTGACCACTAGATCAAGTTTTCACATTCAAAATGCCCCAAAATGAATGGAGGGTACATTAAACTGTAATTTAATGCTAATAATAACAATAATTCATAATAGCTTTTTCAAAAAAAATATTAAAAAGATATATATATACATATATATATGTGTTTATGCGCACACGCGTATGTGTCATGTACATATATTAAATTTTAATTTTCAAAACCTACATGTCTAAGTTTGGAATGTGCATTGCTAACCACACAATCTTGATGACAATGGTTTTCATTACATCAAATGTATTTGAATAACTAGTATTTAAACCAGCTAACCACTAAAAGGGCATATCTGCCACGACAAAAGTTGCAAACCCTTCAATTAAATTTACACAAAAAAATATAGGGACCTATGACCAATATATATATTATTCAATTTTTTTAAGTGCCTACTAACCGGCACTTCACATCATCATTTTTTTCCATTTGCTTGATCCATTCGCCACATCCTAGAATTGATCTCCCTTTTTTTTCAAAGAAAGTTGGAATTTTTGTCATTTTGATTGAGCAACGCTTTAATCATAAGCCAATGGGTTTGTGCTGCTTTTTTGCTTATGAATGATTAATTGTATATATAGTTGTTACATAATCCATTCAAATTTCTCTTAAAAAGAATGATATATTAGCTGATAGTAAATAGCATAATATTTTGTCATAAAATTAAATAATTTAATTGAAAAAATTTGATCTTTTAATTTTTTTTTCTAACCCTTTTATATCATATCATAAAAATTAATCACCAATTTACTGTTAAAAAATGATAAATATTTTTTTTTTCAAAAAGACTTACTGTTAATGCAAAAAAAAAAGAGGATATATTTAAAACATAAGTTATTGATCTTTTAGATACAATTTTCAACTGTATAATGAATTAAATATAGCATTCTCTCAACGCTTCCTCTTCACCTGGTTTTTCACCTTCATTCTTCTCTTTGTACAGGGCCAATTTTTGGCCAAAAATTGGTACTTTCACTCTTTTTTACATATATTTCCGTTGTTTTCTTCCAATAACTAGGGTTTGATTCTATCTTTTGATGTTTTTGACCTCTTTTTATGGGAGTTTTTTGGTTGGCAAGGAAGATTTCTTCTTTGAGTGTACAAGCATGAAGAAGAATACATTCTTTTCACCGAAAAATTTCTTGATTTGGTCTATCATTTGTTTAAAAATTTCTCTATAAGTTAAATGGGTCTAGCTATATCCATACTTTTGCTGGGGTTATTCTAGCAGCTTTCTGGTTTTTCATCCAAATTTAAGGTTTTTTCATATCGAGTTTTGACTTACTATTTTATCATAACGCAAATCCCCTTGAAATGGCACAATTGTATCGATGTGATTGTAGTTTTTTTTGTATGATGTTTTCTTCTTCTGTTGTATATTATAAGAGTAAAATTTTTTACCAGAACCGTATTGTTTTGATGTTGGCTACGTTAGCAGAAGTCTTGCTCTTTTCTTCTTGGTATCTTGCCTACATCTAATTAATAATATGTTTTCTTACTGTTCAAAAAAATACATTATGCGATTATTAAAATTACTAGCTACTTGACAAGAGCAATCAACATATGCAAATTTCCAATTGTAAATATAAATATTCAATATTCATATTGCATATTAACTTGATTCACCTTTTTATTGTGTCTGATGTGAGAAGTAGAAGTTTGAAATTCAATATTTTTATGACAAATGTTTTATAAGAAAGAGTCGTTCATTGTCTAACCCACAGATTTCAACATTTTCCACCGCCAATCAATAAGAAAAATATTTTAAAACTATTGAATTTTTATTATAACAAGTTATCTATTGTAATGATTATGTCTACAAAATTTGTTTAGTAGTTGTAATAGTCCTTCACTAATACAATAATTCACAAATAGTACAAAATCACACGCACAATTAATTACCCAAACAAGCCCTTGTGTCATGGGAAATATGCCTAAGGAGTTTTGACACCAAGGTGGGTGGTTTGGAAGGCATACATTCTCCCAAGTCCAACTATAGTAAATAGGAATACTATAGAATATTCTAGAATAGGCTAGAATAAACTAGAGTTGTGTGGAGTACTCTAGCATGTTATGGAAGTGTGTAGAGAGTCCATGAGGGTTGTATGGGAAGCTTATGGAAAAATCTAGACTTGGGGTGTCTAGAACTCTCCATGGGAGGAGAGGAAGGGAAGCTTCCATAAGTGAAACATGGGAAGGTTCTAGAGAATTCCCATGAGGAGGTGGAATAGTAAGGAGGTGGGAATAGTAACTCATCCTCACCTATAAATACCTCCACCCTCATTTGTAAATGGATATAGAAACACATATAGAAAGACATATAGAGGAGTCTAAGGAGCCATCTAGCCAAGTGAGAGCTAAGCCTTGTAAAGCCATAGGAAGCATACTTTCTTGTAAGCCATTCTTGTATAGTGTAAAGTAAGGTTTCTTTACATATAACACTTGTGCTACCTTTTCTCTTCTTAAGCATACATTTTGCTAGTGGGTGTGCTAGCTTTCCAAAGCCAAGGCACGATCCTAAAAGTGTGGGTAAGGAGGCTTACTAGCATACTTACGTGGGTTGGACGAGGTATTGCTAGGCCGCACGTGGGCGAGTGTTGGGGGTTAACAAAACTCACGTGACAGTTGGTATCAGAGCTCTTGGTTGAGTTCGAGGATTTGGGTTGCCTTCTTTGGAGTGTGTGTTGGAGTGTTAGCACAAGAGAATGGCGGCTTTAGGTGAGCAAGCAACAAGCCAAGCACAAGGTGGTACGAAGAAGGGTGGACGAGAGAAATCTCGCGACATGTTAACTGCCATGGAGGAAAGGTTGGTCAAGGTAGAGACCACCATGTCCGAGTGGAGGGACAAGCTCGAAGACATGGACCAACGCATCGTGGAGCTCGAGTCCATGGGTGGTGACGACAAGGAGCTTCGTGGGGAGATGCAAGATGCCTTGAATGAGGTCGTGGACAAGTTATCGAGGGAAGACAAAAACCTTAAGGCAATGTTGCAAGCTTACAAGGAGAAGGTCGAGAAGCTCGAGATGGAGCTTAGCTTGGTAAAGGCCGCGTTGGCTAGCGGTGGGGGAGTCCAAGCTACCACCATTCAAAAAGTGGATGCTCCCAAGCTAAAAGCCTATGGTGGGGCGAGGAATGCGAGGGAGATAGACAACTTCCTATGGAGTTTGGAGAGGTACTTTGAGGCCGTAGGCATTGTGGATGAGAATGCCAAGGTGAGGTATGTATCTCTCTATTTAAATGATGTGGCTACCGTGTGGTGGAGGAGAAGGTGCGACGATGTCAAGAGGGGGACGTGCACCATCGCCACATGGGAAGATTTCAAGAGGGAGTTAAAGGCCCAATTCTACCCTAAGGATGCCGAGAATGAAGCGAGGGCCAAGCTTCGTCGTCTTCAACACAAGGAGAGGTATATACAAGAGTATGTCAAGGAGTTCTCCGAGTTAATGTTGGAGATACCCGACTTGGGAGAGAAAGAGGCATTATTCAACTTCCTCAATGGATTGTCCCATTGGGCCAAGCAAGAGTTGGAGCGAAGGGATGTCAAAGACCTTGCTACCGCGATGGCCATTGCCGAAAGCTTAATAGAGTTCAAAAAGAGGGATTCGAAAGGCAAAGGCAAGAAGGTCGAGTACGATAGCAATGGTGGGGGAGACAATAGGGAGTCTTCCGACGATGACGAAGAACGCTCCCGCCCAAGGTATAAGGGACGAAGCAAGTGGAGGAGGGATGACAAAGAGGGGTCATCCAAACCATGGCGTAAGGAGGACAAGGGTGAGTCTTCTAAGCCTAAACTTGCTTGCTTCATTTGTAATGGGCCACATCGAGCATATGAGTGCCCCAAACGAGGGAAGCTTGCGGCTTTGGTAATAATGGAGGAGGGAGAGAAGCAACGCGAGGGGAAGCTTGCTAGCATCAATCTCCTTGATTCCATTCAACCCAAGAGTGGAGAGCAATATCATGGTCGGATGTTGATCAAGACTAAGGTGCGGGGACAAACCTTAGAAGCCATGATCGACTCTGGTGCCGATGCGATCTATATGGCGAAGGAACTTGCCGATGAGATAGGCATGCCATATAGAAAGTCAAGTGGCTTTGCTAAAGGTGTGGACGACAAGATGTTCAAGATTGAGGGGAAGGCTCGTGGAGTGGACATCGAGATTGGTCCATGGCATGGCAAACTTGACATTTTAGTGGCTCCACTTGGAGGAAAGAAGTTCTACTTGGGGATGGACTTCCTAAACATGGTGAAAGCTATCTTGGTTCCCTATGCTAACACCATGTACTTTATGGAGGATGGCCAAATGCTACCTGTACCCATCGAGAGGGAGAAGTGTCGAGACATGGGGATCTTCGACATACAAATCTCCAAGGGTGAATCTCGAGAAGGGCAAGGTGAAAAGGGTACAAAGAGGCCTACGAGTCGAGGGAAAAAGAACAAGGGTAGGCAAAGGAAGCCTACTTCACCACCAAAGGGAGAGGTGGATGACAAGTGCAAGACCATCTATAAGGGTAATATGGGTGGCACAAAGGCGTCAAGGGGTGCGCCAAGGAAGGAAGAGGTTCGCAAGGGTATGCAAAGAACTTCCCAAAGGAGCAAGGAGTGCGTCGACGAGCACGATCCAAGGGGAGGATCGAATGGGGCAACCATGAGAGCATGAAAGGGTCGTGACCAAGACAAGGGAGTGTTGGAGAATTATGGGAGGCGCAAGTCGACTACTCGAGCAACGCGAGTCAAGCGCGAGGGTCTTGACATGGAGGCGACAAAGGAGCTGCTTCGAGGGTTGAAGAAGCTTGTGAAGCTCTTGGAATCGCCAAAGCCTCGTGAGCAACGAGGGCGTCGCTAGGTTTGGTGGGGGAGAATGTCACGGGAAATATGCCTAAGGAGTTTTGACACCAAGGTGGGTGGTTTGGAAGGCATACATTCTCCCAAGCCCAACTATAGTATATAGGAATACTATAAAATATTTTAGAATAGGCTAGAATAAACTAGAGTTGTGTGGAGTACTCTAGCATGTTATGGAAGTGTGTAGAGAGTCCATGAGGGTTGTATGGGAAACTTATGGAAATATCTAGACTTGGGGTGTCTAGAACTCTCCATGGGAGGAGAGGAAGGGAAGCTTCCATAAGTGAAACATGGGAAGGTTCTATAGAATTCCCATGAGGAGGTGGAATAGTAAGGAGGTGGGAATAGTAACCCATCCTCACCTATAAATACCTCCACCCTCATTTGTAAATGGATATAGAAACACATATAGAAAGACATATAGAGGAGTCTAAGGAGCCATCTAGCCAAGTGAGAGCTAAGTCTTGTAAAGCCATAGGAAGCATACTTTCTTGTAAGCCATTCTTGTATAGTGTAAAGTAAGGTTTCTTTACATATAACACTTGTGCTACTTTTTCTCTTCTTAAGCATACATTTTACTAGTGGGTGTGCTAGCTTTTCCAAAGCCAAAATACGATCCTAAAAGTGTGGGTACGGAGGCTTATTAGCATACTTGCGTGGGTTGAACGAGGTATTGTTAGGCCGTACGTGGGCGAGTGTTGGGGGTTAACAAAACTCACGTGACACTTGAAATAAGTCGACGTGTCTCTGGGTACCATATTTCGACCTAAAGCGCATTCTGATTGGCCAATGAGACATTAACATCATGGTCAACGCAAAGAGAAAAATATCCGCACGCGGTAAGTGGCATATGTTAGTAATTATTACAAACATCGTGTCCTTTCTATTATCGGGCAACACGTATACCAACTCCATTAAGTTTTCCTCCCATTGAACCCGACAACGCTGAAGTTCTTTTGTTTTCTCGCAACCAAACAGAAAGTGAAGGAAAGTGAGGGAAAGGAGAAGAAAATTTTACAAAATCAGATAAACAGTCGCAAGCAAAAGGAAAAAACGAAGCAATTAGAGAGAGAGAAAAAAAGAAATGAAGCACATTTTCAAGAAGCTACATATTGGAAGTAATCACGACCCGAGCAACCGATCAAACGAGACTGCTCCTTCTTCTTCTCCTTCACCATCACCATCGTGTAACTCCGATCACCGTGTTGTGACGTTTAATGTTCCGGAAAGCCCTACGTCAACATCTTCGCCACCACTGACTGCCACGACGGTTACTTCTTCGACGACGACGATTAATAGTAATAGTAATAGTAATAATGATAATAACAATATTAATAATAGTAATACGGATTACTTCACGTCAGAGGAAGAGTACCAGTTGCAGTTGGCACTGGCGCTGAGTGCGAGCGCGTCGAATTCGGAGTATAGAGAAGACGCGGAAAAGGATCAGATCCGAGCTGCGACGCTGCTGAGTTTGGGAGGGAATCATAATCAGAATCATCGGACCGATGTGGTGAGGGAAAAAGGAGAGGTTACTGCTGAGGCCTTGTCGAGGCAGTATTGGGTGAGTATTGTTGTGAACTCTGTTCTTTTGGACTTGAATTTTAGTCAATAAGCTGGAATTAGGGCTTGTTAGTTTGTGTTTTTGTAGTTAATAACTTGTAATTTGGTTTCTCGTACTGGATTGCTGTTGATTTAGGGTAATTTACTGAGAATCACTGCCAACTGTTATTGTGCAATTTTAGTGGATTAGATTTATGATCTAATGAACAGCTTAATTAGAGAAAGTTGAGCTATTTTTTAGTATTTAATGTGGTAAATTATAGTGATTGAGCTTCGAGCTAAGGTTCTTACTTCAATTAGCAATCATAGAATATAAACCTTGGGATGGTTTTTGATGGATTATGACTAGGCCTATGGACTGAAGAACTTTTGTGATATGGTAAATTTAAGTATTCTTGGATTCACTGCAATTTTAATTGTTAATTGGCTAAATGTATCAGTATAGTAGTTGCATTTGATTGTGACTAATGTCGATTAGGTTATTATTGTTACCATTTTCCTGACCTATTAGAGATATGATTTAAGTGATATTCAGTCTACTATGAAGTGTACTGTGAGGTAGGAGCTGTAATTTGGCTCATGATTTTGGCTTTTGGCATTTGTTCCCTATAGCTGAATTCTGTCTTCTTTTTTGTGTTGTATGAAGTGTGGCCGTTGGGTTTATTAGTTTGTGGTGTGTTTTATGGTATGCATTTCTAATTTGGAGTTGGATTAAGGCTGGTTTAATTCAGTCGACAGTTTGATATTTATGTTATTTGATCTTCACTGAAATTTGGAAATGTTATATCACTGAAAAGCCCAAGACATTTCTGTGCCAACAATACTGACCTGTGCTACTCAAATGTGATGCTACTAAACAACCTAATCGTACTTCTGATTTTCTTGACCCGTATATGGGTAGTTCAAATGAATTTAATATGCTTGATTATTGGGAGAAATAATTGATGGTTCTTAAGATTGTGTAAATAATCCCAGAAATGAGTGGTGTACGTGTTGTTGCTTCAATTTCATTTAACGTGCTTCTAAGCACCAATACTTGAATTTGTGTTTCTCACTTGTAATGCTATTGGACATTTTTATCTTACTTTTGTTTGCTTCAACTTTTTTTGAATCGACTCTTCAGGAATACAATGTGCTTGATTATGAGGAGAAAGTAATGGATGGTTTTTATGATGTGTTCTCTACAAGTGAAGTAGCCCAAGGAAAAATGCCATCCATCACAGATCTAGAAACAAACTCTGGGAGCTCTGATTTTGAAGCAGTAATAGTCAACCGAACTATTGATCATGCACTAGAAGAGCTGTTGCAAGTTGCACAATGTATTGCTTTAGGTTGCCCTGCTACAGATGTTGCTATTTTAGTGCAGCGTTTGGCAGAAGTCGTCACAGGACATATGGGTGGGCCAGTAAAGGATGCTCATATAATTTTTGCAAGGTGGATGGAAAGAAGCACAGATTTGAGGAAATCACTTCACTCAAGCGTTTTGCCTATTGGGTCCATAAATATCGGTCTGTCTCGGCATCGGGCTTTGCTTTTTAAGGTCAGATATATTTCAATTGACTAGGTCCTCCAGGCTTTCTGGCTAAAATCTTGTTATTTCCTTATTTTGCTGCACAAAAGGCTTTTTGTTCAATACCTTCTTAACTTGGCTGTAGGTATTGGCTGACAGTATAAATTTTCCTTGCCGATTGGTGAAGGGTAGCCATTACACTGGTATAGAGGATGATGCCATCAACATAATAAAGTTGGAAGATGAAAGGTTGTGATTTTTTTTTTCAACGTACTTATTTTTTGATGATTGAATTTAGGAATGATTAGAAAATTTAATTAATGATGTAAGCCTCTTTTATGCATGTGTATACTGCAACTTGTTCTACAATATATTCACTGTTACTCTCCCCATCCTTAATCTATAGAAGTCATTACTTAAATATAAACTTCAAATTGCTCTCTATCTCCATAACAAGAAATGATAGAGAACATACATGAGTAAGAGTCTTCAGTTTGGGTCTTTTCAAGTACCTCAGCATCATGTTCTGATTTTAGGATCCAGCTATTGGAAAAGCAAAAGCAGCTGAATAATGTACGCTGCCCCATTTTCGTATGTCAAGTGACATTCATCTCTACTAGTTAAGGGTTTTTCCTTGCTTATCATCACTTCTTCATTAGAATTGAATAGAAATAGAATGACATTTTTAGCTGCCATTATTTCCTAAGATTCTAATTTGTTATTGATCAGACTGGCCATTTTTTTTCTTGTTGAATGGTTGTTAGCTTGTAACCCTAAGCTGAAACAGAGGCACATACTTAGGCTACAGGAGAAATGCCTGTGGAGAAGGTCAAGTGATCAAAGTATTTGTTGCATGGACCAAGTATGGTGTATGCAATGGGTGCCAATTTTAGTGTTAAAGGTTGAAACAAACCATACTTTCATCATGTGAAGCCTTTTCTGAGCTGAACTTTTGGCGCAAATATTTGTGTATGGTTTTTGGTTTCCCTGAAACTCTCATGACCAAGTCAAAGATTTGAAAACTGCCATATGCAACAAACATTTCTCACTTACAGATTTTGAGAATTATTCAATGGTGGTTCTGTCATGTTTTGAAAATCTTCTACAAATACTTGCATTTTTATTTTGTCTTTTCGAACATGTGTGCGAATTTCATTTTTAGATGAGACCTGTTTTCATTTGTTTTTACTTCTAACTTATGATTTTGTGCCTTCAGGGAGTTTTTGGTTGATCTCATGGCAGATCCTGGGACGCTAATACCAGCTGATGTGCTAAGTGCAAAAGACACTTCCTTTAAATCATATAATCCAAACATTAATAAACTCCCGGGTCTTCATTCTTCTAATGACTCTGAATTTGTTTATACAAGATCAAGTCCATTGTCTGGTGAAGGCAGTAGTCAGAACTCCTCAGTGGATGGTAGTTTGTCTCTGGATAGAAAGCTAAGCAATGAAAGTGCAGAGTCCTTGGCTTCATTCTCTGGTGCTATTCCCGATGCTAGTGTTGGTTCTTCTGGAGGACCTAGTAAAGCAGCTCCATCTAATCATCATAATAATATTTCCTCCTCAGTTATTGGGTCTTCTCTGTACAAAGGCAGTCGAGTTCATGCAGTTGGTGATGCTGTGCGTAAGAATGTCAATGTGGTTCCATATGGTCAAAATAACTCGGATGATTCTAAAAACCTTTTCTCAGATCTTAATCCATTCCAGATCAAAGGAACTGGCAAAAGTTTCATGCATAACAAACCTGCTGCGAATAAAGTTGAGGATATTCACAGGCAGAAAGATAATCTCCTTCCTGGTCGACCACCTGTGCCATTGATGTGGAAAAATCGACATGCATACAATGAAATCCCTAGAAAAAAGGAATATGATTATATGGAGGGTCTGTTTCCAGGCATTAATCATGAACCAAATGGTTATAATCAGTCATCTCTGGCTTCGACAAGCTCTACTGTGTCTGAGAAGGTTTATCCTCAAGACTTCAAGTCATCCAGTAGTTCAAATCTGTCTAGCAAAGATGGTGATGTTAGGAATGCTTCAAGTCGCATTACTTCATCTTCGGCATCTGGCATGAATCAATGCTATAAGTTGCCTGTAGTTGAGGAAGTAAACTCAAACTTTAAAGAAGAAAATTCTAGAGATGCAAAGAACTTCCGAAATGATGCAGAACCCGTTGTTAAAGATGATGAAAATAATGAAATTGGTTTCCAAGATCGGAGGAAGTGCACACATGACCGGTTTATGGGGATCAATCTGAAACTAAAGGAACCAGAAAGTCCTAGCTCGTCAATTGATTCCAGCACCAACAGGGTTGATCAAATATTTGATGATGTAGATGTGGGTGAGTGTGAAATTCCTTGGGAAGATCTGGATATTGGTGAGAGGATTGGACTAGGTAATGTGTATGGCTGGTGAGGTTATGTAATGCGTTCATCAATCTTGGTTTTATAATGGCTAAGACTGGTTTGCAAAAGTCATGCTTACACATTTATACATTAAGACATGCACTTGTAGAAGATAAAAAAGATCACAAGCAACGTTAAATACGCATCAACATTTACATAGTGTATATATATATATATACAGTTTTTAACATGTTTGTCAAGTTCCCTGGGAAAATGTGTTTTGCTAATAAAATCCAATCAGGCCTTTACCTATTTTGAGATGGACATTTTTGCATTGCAAATTAGTGGCTTCCTTAGCAGCCATCAAGTTAAAAGTATCTCACAGTGGTAATACAGCTAGAGCTGTGAAGCTTACTTTATATGCAATAGCTTGAGGAGCATTTGTATCATTTTAATCTTTGCATATTGATTTTTTTAGGTCTTTATTGTTTCTTTCTCTAACCCTCACTTCCACCCAATTTTATTTTGTCTGACTCGTATTTCCTTGTGACAGGTTCATATGGGGAGGTCTACCGTGCTGACTGGAATGGCACGGTGAGCTTTAGTTTTCCTGCATCCACTTCAATTTTTTATGTTATGGGATATTTTTCCATACACAAATTAGTTATGTAAGACTGAAATTTTTTTTCATCTAAAACTTTTTTCTATGGCATTATGGCATCTTATCTTACTCTTTTCATTCTTGATATGATGTTTTTTGTCTTTCATTTTTTCCTTATTCTTAATCAAGTGTTCTCTATTGGCATGTTTATATTAATAGATATCTGATGGTTTTAAAGACAAAAAAGAAGCATTTTGTATTCATTTTTTTGTCATTTTTCATGGTGGCTCTTCTCCTGTGTCCAGCAGCTACTATAATTTTGTTGAATTCATGGGTATAGGTCATACTGGAGATTTCTGCCTTGTATTACATTAATCCTTCAGAAATGTTAGAGGAAACAAAAATAAAAATTGAAGTTCTGACTTCTGGCTGGACAATTGTTGTTGAATCTACAGGAGGTTGCTGTGAAGAAATTCTTAGACCAGGATTTCTCTGGTGCTGCTTTAGCTGAATTTAAAAGAGAAGTAAGCAATAAATTAGCCTCCTAGTATGCATTGTTCTTCTCTTTTTGACTCATTTCAAAGGAAGAAATTTTTGTTTTCATCATGTCACATTTATCATTTAGCTCCTTCAAAACCACAAGGACACAGAACGAAAACTGACTGGGTGAATAGTTTGTCTGTCTATGTAGGTGACTTTATTTTCTTTTCTTCTCCTGTGTTAAAGTAGATGAGGTGGAGAAATTTGTTTCATATCCACAAGAGTTCCTGACTTCTGAGCTTATGACTTAGAAGCTTGTTTTGAGCTCCGCCTAGGAAATTATAAATGAAGGATAAGGTTGCAGAGAGTGACTAGAAAAATTAAATTTGTATAGAATACATCAAGTATAGACAGGGTACATACCCCGCACATGTTTCCTTTAGACAAATATTTATTTCTTCATCATTTTTTTGTATGGTTATGTTTGCACAAGGGTGCTACATAACTGGTATGGCACTTTGATACTAGAAATTGATGATTTACGCCAAATTGTATGCTCTTGTACCCAAGTGCGAAGGGCATACCAAGTGGGAGAAAGTACAATAGAAACACCCTTCCAATTCTTTTGATTGGTATTTTGCTATGATCTTTTCGTCTCCTTTATTATTCCCCAAATGAAGTCTTCCCATCTGTCTTTTTTTGTTCTTTATCATGTGTACAGAAGCTTTGGAATAGCATCCATGTGCCGTATATACTAGCTGTTAATTTCTTTTACAGGCCAAAATTACTGACATACTTTTTGGTGCAAGGTGCGAATAATGCGGAGATTGCGCCATCCAAATGTTGTTCTATTTATGGGTGCTGTTACACGTCCTCCAAATCTGTCAATCATTTCCGAGTTTCTTCCTAGGTATAATTTGCAGCTTTACTTTGTCATAACTTCTTGATTAATTATATATTATGCTAAAGAAACAAAATTGCTAGCTCTCATTTATGTCTTTTTAATGCTTAATCTATATTTACAAACTTCTACCTTTGACAAGGCTGTTTGAATGATATTTGGTTTGTTAGGGGGAGTTTATATCGGATTCTTCATCGCCCTCATTGTCAAATTGATGAGAAGCGGAGAATCAAGATGGCTCTTGATGTGGTATGAGATTGTCAAACGCTATTATTCTTTCTGATTAGAATTCAACATCTCTGTTAACCCTAAATATGAATATTTTTACATGTTGCAGGCAAGAGGCATGAATTGCTTGCATTCCAGTATACCAACAATTGTTCACCGGGATCTGAAGTCTCCAAATCTTTTGGTTGATAAAAACTGGAACGTGAAGGTAAGCATGCCTGTCTTATTTTTTCTTTGTTGTTTTCAATTCAATGTTGCTTTCAGAAGTCAGAAATCTTGGCTTACTATAATCAGGACTGTAGAAACTAATGCACTTGCATTCATATTTGAGTTAATTTGGACTAAGCTCCATTGATGTCCAAACAGTTGAAATTATGCTCAGCAATGTTTTTGTTTTTCTTGTTAGTCTAGAATTAGTTAGCTGTAGGTCAGATTGGTCCTCATAACTTATTGCCAGCTCATTGACAGTACATAGGTAGAGTTGCTTTGAAGTTGAAAATGGAAATTATACACAATGCAGTTACAATTTGGCTTTGGGTACAACCTCTGAGGGACTATTAACGTGTCAATTGCAGGTTTGTGATTTTGGGTTGTCACGCTTGAAGCATAACACCTTTTTGTCATCGAAATCAACTGCAGGAACAGTGAGTTCATCCTCTAACCAATACTTTAGTGGATATTGTTGAGAATCTGCACTGTCTTAATCTTACCTTTTGTGCCTAATTCTGATGTAATTGTCTTAATTATGTTTAGCCCGAATGGATGGCACCAGAAGTTCTCCGTAATGAACCCTCAAATGAAAAGTAAGTTGTTTGTGTTATGTTTTTATAGTTGGAGATTTACTTGCATTGCACTTGTATAAGTAACGAGTAGTTGAAATTCGTCAATTACTCTACGAAGAACATGATTAAAAAACAGTTTGAAAATTCTACATGGATAGATTTGTTCAACAAGCAGGTTGGGCTGGGCCTAACTGGTCCAGTATATTACTTATGCATATGCCCAGCCTGGGCATGGCCAGAACATTTTCGGTTGAAGTTGTACTGACTGAGTGATTGATGCTTGCATTGAACGTACAGGTGTGATGTATATAGTTTTGGAGTCATTCTCTGGGAGCTTGCAACACTAAGATTGCCGTGGAGTGGGATGAACCCAATGCAAGTTGTGGGTGCTGTTGGTTTCCAGAATCGTCGCCTTGAAATCCCCAAGGATATTGACCCCAAAGTTGCGATGATTATTTGGCAATGTTGGCAGACGTATGTTTGGTCGAAAAATTTTAAATATGCTCACATTAATCTTCCTTAAGTAATATGAAATTGCTAAACTTACTGTTGTTTCTGGCATACTGTTCCCCAGTGATCCAAACGCACGCCCTTCATTTGCTGAACTCACAACAGCTCTCAAGCCCTTGCAGCATCTTGTCATCCCTTCACATGCAGACCAACCAAGCTCACCGATGCAGCAGGAGATCTCAGTAAATACTACACCGTGAAAAAGTTTCTTAACTGCTAAACTGTGAATAAGGAGAAACTCTTGTTTATTTTGCCTGTGTAGCTAGTATATGAAAAATTTCAATTAAAAAGAAAAAGAATAGGGAAAACAAAGAAGAGATAAATAGGAGAAAAAGCTTATAGGGCCAATTTGTGTAACTGTTGAATTTTGCTACTGCTGCTGAAAGATTGTGGCAGCACTTCTTTCCTGTACAGCTGGGGTGCATTGAGGGTATGTATATTGTTGAATATAAACTTTTGTAATATTGTTCAAAAAAAAAAAAAACTTATGTAATATAATGTATATGTACCAGCAGTGACATCAAAATAGGAGTTCATGTGGCTTTTTGGAATTATGTTTGTCATTTATTGAACTATTAATTGTCTTAAGCAAGTTGCAGCAGTGTGGTAAAAAATTCCTTAATTTTTTCTAATAATTTGTCGCCAAGTCACTGGTGAGCAGGACCTTCAGAAAATCTTGTATGTAAATTTCCAGTACCATTCTATTTCCAAACAAATGTCAAATTTTAATTAAGGATAGTCTGCTGCAACCGCAAGAGTTGGAATTTCACTGTTTTTTCCTTTTAGCTCAGGTATATTGAACCGTTGAAAGAGGTTTTAAGCCGAGAATAGAATATATAAACAATTATTGGGCTCACTGCACAACTACCTTAAATCACACAGCCAGCTAAAACGCAAGTGCTATCAATTTTAACTTGAATTGGGTAGGGGGCCGCGCGAACGCAGGCCCCCACTACCACAAATTATGACGTAGGCTCTCCCACTTGGGGAGACCTTAGGCCAGCACCCCTCCCGAGTGCAATGGAAGTCACTAACCTAGGCCATAGGCCTTCATGATCACCCATCGACCCCGTCCAGGTAAGTATGTTTTGCAGTTGGCATGTCCTTCTATTTTATAGCAATATGCGCTTACTTCAGCTCCTTATCTAATCGATGTGGGATATTTCTTCGATATATATCTCCGAGATGAACAACCTTATTGGCTTACTTTTGCTCAAACCCGTATTCCAAAAATGGAAAGATCCCACAAATACTATATGCCATCTATGACTTGTCTCTATAATGCTTATAACAGAGCATTAAGTTGTTAAATCAAAGACAATAATTTTTGTTTTCTTTGAACTCAATATATTTATACTGAAGGAACTATTTTGATATTCCTTAATGACAGTAATCAACAATTCTATAGATAAAACCAAGAAATGGCCTAATAATGCATTCCAACAACTACGGAATTATGTCACATGAGTTTTGTTAACCTCCAATACTTTCCCACATGTGGCCTACCAATACTTCGTTCAACCCACGCAACTATGCTAGTAAGTCTCCTTATCCACAATTTTAGAATCATGCCTTGTCTTTGGAAAGCTAGTACACTCACTAGCAAAGAGTATATGCTTAAGTAGAAAAGGTACTACAAGTGTTATGAGTAAAGGAACCTTACTTTACACTATATTAATAAATAAGAATGGCTACAACAAAGTATGTTTTCCGTGGCTTTACAAAACTTCTTACTTACTTCTTTCAAATGAGGAGTGGAGGTATTTATAATAGAGGATTGGGTATTATTTCCACCTGGGAATTCTCTAAAATATTCCTTTAGCTTTGTTAAGAAAGCTTCCTTTTCTCTCCTCCCATGGAGAGTTCTAGACAACCAAAGTCTAAATAATTATACTAACTTCCTTTATAAACCTTTAATACTCTCTACACACTTCTACAAACTCAACGTAATCTAACTTATTTTAAAATCCACGTAATCTAACTTATTTTAGAATATTCTATAGAACTCCTAATTCAAAACCTCTTGACACTTGGTTATTGGTTAAAAACTGAATGTTCAGCGAAAACCTACCTCTTAAATATAAGAATGCGTTAACATTGACATCAAAAAGCAAAACCTATGAACTAAGATTGGATAGGGGCCGCGCTAACGCAGGCCCCCACTACCACAAATTATGACGTAGGATCTCTCCATTGGGGAGACCTTAGACCAGCACCCCTTCTTTATGTGCAATGGAGGTCACTGACCTAGGCAATGATTCTTCTTGATCAGCCATTGACCCCGTCCAGGTAAGTATGTTCAAAGGACCGTTTACGTTTCTTTTTATAACCTTAAGCCATATGGAGATGCATTACGTTTAACAATGTGGGATTAATACATAAAATATCTATGCAGTCTGTACTCAAAGTCCTAATAATATAATAAAATATTATCTCTGACAACTTAAAATATTGTCCTATCTATGAACCTGAGAAATAGCAACCCACGTCTCTATTTTGGAATGGTAAGAATTTGCTGGTTTGCAATTTAAGCTTCTCACTTGTATAGGAATTTATGATGATGATGCAGGGTTCTGCCTTTCAGGTAGAGGGCAGCCTTTGTAGGAGTTATTATCCACACAATACCATAAAATCTCCTCCCAACAAGGATCCTGCCAAAAACCCAGTTCAGTCATTCTATAACTAGAAGAGATTAAACATGTACATGTAATTAGCTACTACACAAAAGGGAATCCAGCATATTTCTTTGATAGCATTAGCACAATATTTCAAGCTTCAAACCAATGACATGCGCCAATGAAATTCCAGAAATATGGGTTCAGCTTAACTATGAGTGAATATGGAAAATACCTTGCTGATAATGTGTGGATTCCCCACGATGATTAGCAAAGATCTAGCCCTTGTAACTGCAACATTAAATCTCCTCGGATTGCTGAGAAAACCCAGACTGTAAGTTTTGTCGAAATCATTGTGCTTAACAGTTGACCTCACAGAAGATATAATAATGACCTCTTTCTCTTGTCCCTGAAATTGTTCAACACTCCCAACTTTCACATCTGACATTTCCCAAGTTTCAAGTGCCTTCTTGATCTTGAGAACCTGCTGCCTGTATGGTGTTATTACCCCAATGTCCGTCTCATTAACATCAGCGTTGTCTCTCAGCTTCTTTATAATTTCAACAACTTTGCTTGCCTCGATTCGATTAAACCATGATGGATTATTGCCTTCTCTTTCGTCACAGCCTTGAATGCCAAAGAACAGGACAGGAAAATCTTTGCTAGGAAGAAAATCCACATCAAAACTAATAGAAGCAGAGGTGTCCCCCTTACAAGCAAGCAGCTCTCCATTGTAGAAAAGCTCAGATGGGAGCCATAGAATCGCTGGATGGCATCGATAATTCCTCACCAACTTTGTTACAAAAGCTTCATCTTGATTACTGTAACATTCACGTTCAAACAACCTTTGGAGATAAGATTTTCCAAGCCCAAATGCCTCAGCATCTTTAGAATATACAACAGGACCAAGTTGTTTCGGGTCACCTGCTAAAACAACCACAGTTGCCTTCTGACAAAAGCTGGATATAGGAACCATGCTTTCTGGCTCCGAAGCTTGGCCACTCTCATCCAAGAAAATATGAGAGAAGTGACCACGTTTTATACCTTCTGAGAAAAGTAGAGATGAACTCGCATATGTAGAAATGATGATCTTAAATTTCATCAAGGCCTCAATTGGAGGGCATCTGAAAATTGACTCTGCGAAATAGCAAAAGCAAATATGATCAGGTTGAAGATCCTCATAAGGGCGACTAGAGGCATTCAGCCTAAAAATCTCATTCTCTTTAACTTTTGCAGCCTCATGACTGATGAGTTTTTCTAATACGTGATCTGCTGCGCTGTTCGAAGCGGCGCATACAAGAATCCTACCATCATTTCTTGTTGCATATACTTGTAATACTGCTTCTACCACTGTCATTGTTTTGCCAGTACCTGGGGGCCCATAAATTATATAGGGAGGAGCACCTTTGCAACCCAGGATCATTTCCACAGAATGCATCTGCTCTGAATTGAGACCACTAGTAAAAGGCACGAATTTAGCTCTCTCGATCAATCTTCTCAGTGTTGATTGAGATGGAAAGAGAAGATCAGGCTCTAAGCTCTCTGCTGCTACAACAGCATTATACAACCTCCTCATATTCACCCTGTTATGCGTGAATCGAACATTATACAAATGCGAATTCTGATGATGGGTGTGAAGATTCTTGGGAAATTTCAGAAGCACTTCATCAGCCCCAACAAGGTGAATGTGTCCCTGAAATAAAAAAATAATAATAATCTCTTTTTAATGCAATGATATAATCAACTGGTTATTTGACATGTCAAAAGCAGAAACATCATCATTCTTGCACCAGCATTTTAAGAAAAGTTAATTAAAAAAAGGCCAAATAATGCATGCATTTTTAAGATAGCTCGTAAATGCATTGCCTCTGCAGTGCTTCCAGTAGGAGAAAATGGCCAGAAGCATGAATTTATACAACCATGATCCATCCCAACTCAAACTCGTCATCAATGTAATACCATCATAAAGTATGGGTTCCTAGATGTTTGCTGCTTACTAGAATATAATCAAGCGTGTATAGGTACTTTTGTCAAATGTAACATATTTCTTGCAAAAATAAATATAAATACATTTATTGCAAAAATAGGAACAAACCTTGTATACATTTCTGTCAGAGGAGACAAGCTTCACAAAAACAAGGTCTCCATGTACAAGTGAAGGCCTTCTCTCTGCAAGCCCAGGAACCTCAAGAGCCAAAAGTTGAGCCCCTCTCCTTCGCATGTTGACACACTCCATGTCATAGCACCTCATTTCTTTCTGAAATAAAAATAATCAGCGCAAGAACAAATATAAAAGGGCATATCTTTAACTGACTAATCTCTAATTTATCACTACCTCCAAATGTAACTCTTCCATTACGAGCAATGTACTGAAGAAAGCAGCATAATTCTTCCTCCTCAAACCTTCCAAAAGAACGTCAGGGACTTGCTTATTCGCCAGTAACTCTCTGATTTCCTTCGGTATTGGAAATTCAGGAAGCTTAAATTTACTTCCTTTGGCCGTTGCCTTGGCAGAATGCGGCTTGGAGGGGCGTGATGAAGATGCATATTCATCCATGACACACTGATTTCTTCTTGGAGTTCTTGAATAAGGCCTGTTAGGAGTCAGAGATTGAGAGACCTTATCTTCAGCCAACAGAAAGGCAACACGTTCAATCCTTTCATCACCCACATCAAAATGCAGCACAGATGTGTGCAAACCCATTTCCTTCGGTTTGCAAGACAACCAAATAGTCAATGTTTCATGGGGATGAAGAACTCTGTCCTCCAGAGACAATGACTCCAAGAAGCCGCCGGGATTTTCCACCTTTGAGTTGGCCGACGGAGGCTCCATCAGAGATAAAGTGAACGAATCTGCAGGATTTGAACAGAATATCCTAACTCCCCAGAGTTCCACAGGGTCATTAATGGTGTTTGCTATGGTAACTGAACAGTTTGAAGTTTCACCTACAAGAATAGACTGAGGCTTTCCTCTTACAGAAGGAAATGGGGTTGATATAACAACAGGCCCTTCTCCATTGGGATCATAATTGCAGACAGATTTATCATCCTCAAAATCAATGAACCCAATCTCAACCTTGTCCCCAATGACAGAGTATTCTTCATCCCGGTTATCATTCTTAATTGTACTCATCATTCAACTAATGTCAACAGCAATAATGTGCCTGAGATGTCAATGCAAAAAATTAAGGATGCCTTCTCAGCTGCATTTAATTACAAATCTACACCGGTTACTAGATGCTGAAAAGTACCATCACAAAATCATGAGTATAAACCAAAATTTTAAGCATTCATATCATTGTCAAATGCATCACACTCATTGCGACAGGGCAGTGAAATGATTCAAGACCACAAGAAACAATCCTGAAATGTATACACGCCTAAAAAGAAAAATAGGAAATCAGCATATAAAAAGAAGCAAAAACCTACAATGTTGTAGTTACTGTTTCCTATAAAGGCATAGTTATTCACCAACAAAACTAAAAATGCTACAGCTAAAGCCATAAACACAAGAAAATATTAAACAATGAACACAAATGAGTACAAACCTCAGATTAGAAGTTTAGAACACACCTCAAAAAGAAAGAAAACAAAACTGAGAGAACCCAAATGGCTTCCTGGCTTGAACTGCAACTTTAGTTCAAAGGTAAGAGCACCCAATTCGTCAAAAAGGTCATTGCTTTACCATTAACAGATATATTCATGTCAATAAAATGCTTAATGCCAAAGGAGAGAAACAACTTCATAAGCAAGTCATGCGCTGCACTTTCTTTTATTCTTCTTCTACTTCGTTTATAAGTTGTGTTTGTAGTAAAAGATGGGACCCTCTGAATTAAAGTGGACAAAAGGGACCCGCCGTAGTTCTGAACCAGAAACTGACATGGCAAGAGCTCCAACCTAGATGCTGTCGATTTATAATTGGTCTGTAAATTCCTCATTCGTCGTCCTTCACAATTTTACTCTAGTAAATAAATTTTTAGGTGTCGATTTAACTGTGCTCGTAGAAAAGTTAGTTCATTGAATTCAGGGCTTCGTCAAGTTAAAGGACCGAGAAAGGAAGACATAGAGTAAATATTGAACTGATTTGGTGGGGTGAGCCAGGCCAATGCTATAGTGCAACGCACAGGCTACTCGCGAGGATTCCAGTAGCAAGCTACTGTTGCGAACCCTCCCCCTCAAAAAATAAATTTAACATCATGTGGACCGATGGTCCACGTATCAGATATTAAACTGATAAGAACAGATACTACACTTGATCTTAGCCAAAAGGCCGAGAAAGGTATGCTTTGTAACGTTGCTTCGCTTGTATTTTATAGTAACAGTATGCAAGGGTCTCATTGCTCGCTTTGAATGTGGGATCTTCGGCGCTCTGTTTTATGCTATTTTCTTCAACTGTAATAAAACTCTACATATCAAACACAAGACATGGAATTGTTTGTTGAGCTATTTTCATGAACGCAACATACATAATAACATTTTCACATAAATAACAACATTTTAACTAGCTTTTCACAAGAACATGAAGCCACCAGAATCTAAGTTTTTTTCAGGTGACAATAGTTATACAAAGATATATCAGCTTGCACTTGTAGGAACAAAAGCACTGCTTAGAAACAGGAGGTGCAGTATACAAATCACAAAGTCCCATTCCATTATATTTGTTCTTGCAGTCATTAGGGCAACCACTGTTGCCTTTGCAGTTCCAAACTTTGTGGCAGTCTTTTACATGCATAAAGCTATCCACCAAGTTCATGCATATTACATACACACTTTTAAGTACTTTCCTTAATTAGGCATGCAATTCCAACCGACAAATTATTATTAATAATGCATATAGCTAATCTGAAATAAGTTTAACCATTCATAAGTGTTATATATACATGGGTAGGCCATGCAGATCTGGCCAAATGGCCAAGCCTTCGAGACTGACAGTAGGAGATTTCAGTTCGAGTCCTGCTCCCCCGTTTCCCAATTCCCATATACTAATATTCTGACATCTTTATCTATATATATATATATATATATACATATATATAAGGGTATGAATACACTTATATTACTTAACATTTACCACTATACTAACTAGTTAAATTCCACAGGATAGTGGAACTATGAATCTGCAATTTTATATTGTAATTGCTCAGGAATCAGAATGTTGAAGAACAGAACTAATAAGGGCACTTGTATCGTTAAAGTACAACACATTTGGGCAAGATACCCCAACAAAAATTTCCAAAATCACTTGAAAATGATTACAGTCAGATTTATAGTAAATTATCCAGAAGTAAAATTGAATTTAATATAAATTGATTCCAAGTGAAACACAAGAGTGTAATCTTCATCCAGTCTTATATTCTTCCTTATAACTATAACATACATTGCTTTTGTATAGACCAATTGTGACACTTCAATCTAGTGTTGGTGCATGCTTAGGCTACCACCATTGCATCATACAGTTGAAATCCAACCCCTCTTTGACATCATGTAGAATTTTACGGGGATTTATGTCGAGGAAATAGTGACTACATGCCCATTTTGCTTGCTTTTCTTGATGGGAGTGTAACAAGTGTAATTTAGTACATTAATCTGTTGGTAAATATGAGAGTGTCCTATAAGTTGGATGCAACCTTTTGTTTTTCTTTACCGACTCCACTTTACAACAATTACATAACTTCCATCATTATATGCACAAATAGATATGAACTTAGCACTTCTACAAATTTACTAAACCTTTGGTTTTGAGCAGTAATCGTCACCCAAAAACCACCCTGTGACTGCTGCTTCAGCCACGTTCACCATTTTTTCATCATTAGGTGACATGGATGATGGAAGACAATAAAGCACGAACATACACAACAAGAAACTTAAGGTCGGGAATAAAGGTTTAAGCCAAAATTTAGGGTCTTTCTTGTTGTTGGTAACCTTAAACTTTAGTTAAGAAAATTTTCCACTTGAACTGTGTAACTAAGAGCAGCATTTATCGCCTTTTATTGATTCTAGTTTCTTGTCAAGAGCTTAAAAAGAAAGAGTTCAACCCCTTAACACCATATAGTTGACTGAAAATTCCCCAACAGTCACCATCACAGTGTTAGCACTCTGTAAAAGAGAAAAATAACTATTGAAACTGGCAGACAAATGCCGAACAAAAAGAACCTCCGACTCGGAGGAAGGAAAAACATAATGCAAATCAAAAGGGCCCTTTATTAAGCAAATTCGGCTAAGCAAAAATTAGTCGGAAAAGCTCAGCAAGATTGGCACCGAGACAGCACACCTTTTCTCCCACCTACGAGGGCTCTCTTATATCCAGGCTGAATTCTAACTCCTAAGTTTTGCTCATGCATTTTACCTATTGAACCTTCTCATCCTTTCCACAGCACCTTCATCATAAAGAACATGAACAGAATTAATTTCACGAAGAAAACAGCATCATATAAAACTATGAGCACCTAAGCAGATTTATCATTCTACAACACGTTTCTGGCGGGGAAAGGACATAGGTACAGGGTTACCAAGAATGAAAGTAGTATTATGGAACAAATGCACAAAAAGTTCATGTAACATATTAAAATCCAACCAGGGGTAAGCAGCTTTCAAGCAGAGTACGCAGCGTGTATATATGCTCCCAAGGAAAGGAATTGGAGCCACCAAGCTCATGCAGATGCAAGTAATTGTGCCTAAAAAATTTCAGAGAGTTCAACCAATTACATGATTCTATCATCTAAACAAAACTAAAGAAAAAGAACAGAAACCACATGGGCAGAGTGCATTTCTGCTTAACTGCCCACTCTTAGCCAAGTTAGACATAGCAAGATGTAATGATGTCTGTCGACCCCATAAGCTTTTGCCCAAAGAGAACGTCAATCGCATTGAGAATGATACACGCTGCATATTATATTTGATCTTCTGGTCATTGATAATGTGCCATCAACTTTTCAAATTCTAACCAACGCGGTGTCAATTCCTCATTGGTCAACATACTCAAAAATATTAATATTTAGGTCACTTGAAAATTTGGGATCCATAGTCAAAATGAATTTTGGGCTTCACCGAGGACAGAGAACTAAATGCAATGGATTGGGCCATTAACGTCTAGTACCGTTAAGTTTAAAACTGATTTGGTGGGGTGAGCCAGGCCAATGCTGTAGTGCAGCGCATAGGCGACTCACGAGGGTTCCAGTAGCAAGCTACCGTTATGAACCCTCCCCCTAGAAAAATAAATTTAATATCGTGTGGACCAATGGTCCACGTATCAGATATTAAACTGATAAGAACAGATACTACACTTGATCTTAGCCAAAAGGCCGAGAAAGGTATGCTTCTAAACGTCCCTTCGCTTGCCTTTTATAGTAACTGTATGCAAGGGTCTCACTACTCGGTTTCGATGTGGGATTTTCTGCACTATACTTTATTCTATTTTCTTCAACTATATAAAACCCTTACATATCATATCAAAAACATAGCAGGGAATTGTTTTTTGTGCTATTTATATGAACACGAACATATATAATATCTGAATTTGCTTTTTACATGAACATAAAGCCACCATATTTTCAAGTGCCAATATTTATACAAAGATAGATGAACTAGCACTTGTAGGTACAAAAGCACTGCTTAGGAATAAGAGGTGAAGCAAACAAATCACAAAGTCCCATTCCATTATATTTGTTTTTGTAGTCATTAGAGCAACGGTCGTTGCCTTCACAGTTCCAAACATGGTGGCAGTCCTTTGATTCTGCTCTCATCACCACATTTTCATCTACAAAATCCACACACCATGCATAAAGTTGTCCATCAAGTTCTTGCATGTATATTTATTACATACGCACACAAGTACTTATGTTGACTAGTCATGCAATTCCAATCTACATATTATAACAATACATATAACTAATCTTAAATAAACATAACCAGTCAAAAGTTATATATATAAAGGCTTTAAGGATTTGACCAAATGCCCAGACCTCTAAAAGATACCGTGGGAGATTTAGTTTCGAGTCTTTACATTCTCATCCCCAATTCTCATGTATTATTGTACATACATATATATATGGGAATAAATCCACTTGCCAATCGGGCTGATATTAAGTATTGTATTAAAGTTATTAAACATTTACTAATGAACTAACTTTTTTATGTCCCATTATTCAAGTACAATTATTGAAAATTTAAAGTGGACATTATGGTTCAAATAGACAAATAAAAATCATAGAAAACAAAAAAGAATGGGGTAGGAAATTTTACCAAAGGCAAAGATGAGGGGGACAAGGAGGATGAAAGTTTCACCATCTTTTAAAGTGTACTTCAATTTTAATGTGCTCTTATTGTTTGGAGAATTGAATTTGTATATGGTATTTATAGAACTAAAAAATTTTGAGTGTTAGTGTATGCTATTTATAGAACTTAGGGCTTTAGTTATGGGGAAGGTTACAACAGTTCATTTATATTAAGGATAACCAAGCAAATTCCAGAAGATAGTATAACTCTGAATATGCAATTTTTATATTGTAACTAGGGAAATTACCCACGTTTCATGAGATGATAAAATAGCATATATATATATATATATATTTTAGAGAGGTTTAATTGATCGACAAATTCGATAATACTGACAATAAGTTGGCAAAGTGATTTAAGGTATTAGACATTGTAACCAATTTTTTATTATTTTGCTTAATATAAGTTTTCATTTCAAATTAAAAAGGGTCGTTCGAATATACCCTAGTCTTTGATCTAGAAGCCATGAAATTATATTTACTTATTTATTTATTTTATTTTTTTCCTTGAAAGGATTCAGCATCTTGTAGAACCTAACTAATTTAAATTCGACTTAGGTCAAACCCCAAAGGGGTCTACCTCAAAAGTTTTTAAAATAGCTATATATTTAGAATTCAAACTCGAGACCTCTAATTTAGCTGGAAGAGTCACTCATCCACACCTCAATTTAATTTAGAAAAAAAAAAAGCAAATATTTAAGCTTTCTGAACTTTAGAATTTTTATGTTACAACTCTTCAAGTTGTTCTTTTTATATAACTAGTTTTTTCCTTATGTATTGTTGACACCAGTTCGATCAGCTCAATATAGGAGGTAAATTGTGAATGTTCGGTTTGATCGGCCCGTCAAAGAGCCTAATGATGACAAATACAAGGCTTGAATGCAAAAAAGAAGATCAAACCTTCTTAAGAATGGACCTAAAGCTTAAGACCCAAGCCCATTCAGAAGCAATTCTAGCCCACCTCGGCCCATTAATGTAGGGCCAGGGCCAAAAGGCGATTGCCTCTATGATCGCCTACTGTCATAGAGGTGTCACCTCTTCAACAACCACTTGCCTATGCTAAATGCAGAAGTGAGCTGCACAGCTAATGTGGTGGGCCACTCCCACTAATCATAATAGCAATGTGGGGCTAGGCATGGGATGAAAAAGGAAGAGTAATAATGAGTGATGTTAGGGGGTATGGGCTAAGAGGGGAGTAAAAAAGAGTGGAAAAGAGAGAGAAGGGAGGGAGGGAGTCTTTGAAGAACATGTGTCCTTAAGGAGAGAAAAAGAGGAAAAAAGCTTAGAGGTTATGGCAGTATTGTTGGCCCTATTTAGGCTTTAATACCACATAAAGTTATAATTTGGAATGTGAAAACAATTGTTATATATTACTATAAATCATAAACAAAGTATTGCAAGTATTTATAGAGTATAGAGAATGAACTATTAAACAGATAGAGATGAACAATAATCCTTATCAAGCTAAACATATCTTATCAAATAAGAGTAACAATATCGTGACTGATGTATATCAGCTAATAAAATTTAAGTCTCGTGGACATTTTCTTATAAGTTTTTATTGTGCATTAAATCTACAATTGTAATAATCGAAGCTTCTTATTTTGAGAGTTCTGTTGGTAATGTATATCAACCCAAACATCAATTCTAAAAAAGTTCCATCATAATCTTTGAAGTTCCTTCAACTCTTGATATGTGTATTTTATTAACATGACATCATAAGAGGATATGTTATGTTCTTTTTGGCAATGCAAGGGGATATGCTATAAAATTCATAAATAATTTTAAAAAAATACAAAAGCTAATTATAAAGTATGAAAGGTTTTGTAGTAGAAGATGATTATTTTTTTTAACACCTTTTTCTTTTTGAAGAGAAAAGGAATTCTTTAAGACATCAAATCCAAATGAAGTACATTAACAATAAAACTTAGGAGTTGTGCACCTAAAGCATAGGATCTGTTAAAGAATCACAAGCCTTAGCTAAAGAATGAGCTACGTAGTTTATAGATCTTTTAACAAAACATAAACTAACAAGAGATAAACTTGACAGAAGATTAACACAATTGTCAATAACAAGCCTAAATGGAGAGTCATTTGACCGACATTGTTGCACTGATTGAAATATAACCAAAAGTCTATCTCAACTGAAATCAAATCTCATGTATTACGTTTAATCTAGCTCAAAGCTTCTTGCACTCCTATAGCCTCAAGCACATGAACTTCAGAACAGCCAAGCCTCAGAATAGCCTTAGCAGCTTTAAAAATACTAGCATCATCCCACAATACCATACCAATCCTCAAACTATTAAAAGCAGCAAATAAAGCAACATCTATGATGTAAAGCATCAAGCCATGAAATGAGTTTGCAGAGCAATGTATAGTAGATATAATTTTTTATTATTATGCTTAGAATGATATGTATATTATATGAACTTAGCATTTTGTTATATTTTCAATAGATTTCACGAGATGTATTATTAGTAATTTTAATCTTCATTTTATTCATTCACTATTTTTTATTAAACTAACCAAACTGATCATCCAAAACAAATCTAAATATCTTTGGTTTGGATAATTTTTAATTGTATTTTGTTTGGTTAAAAGTTCTTATATTTGAAAACCAACTTTATTGGTTTGGCTATAAATTTTTTTTAAACCGACCAAACCGAACCATGAACACCTATAACTCTAACTTTATTAGGCTTTTACTTTATATATTTTTTTTAAAAAAATTTGCCTTTTTTTTTGAGTCAAATGCACTAAGGGTACTGAAATTTAACTTTATATTAATTCGGCTACCAAATTTTATTTTTTAAATATCAAATTTCTATTTAGTTTCACATTAATCACTCATAAAAAAATTTTACACCTGAACAATTCAAAATTACTATTTTAATTTGTAACTAAAGATTTTTTTGCAAAGAAGTTCATATTTTATGTACATTTATAGAAAACTAATTTTTTCTTTATGTGCGTTGCGCGTGATTAAACACTTAATATAATGATATTATTAAATAAATATATTTATAATATAAAAACTATAAAGTATTAAAAATTAAAAAGGAATGTAATTAAAAAAAGTAATGATAAATATAAATTGGTTAAATAAATAAATAATAAACATAACTAATTAGTTAAAAAAATTATATTCATTATTCGTTATTGTAGGCAGTAGGGGTTCAGCGCGTGTCTAAGTATGCGGTGACTAATGCACTGTGTGGGGTCAAGGCTCACTAGAAAATACAAAATGGGCTTTAGGCTTAAATCAGAGATGAAGTCGCCACCTGGATAAAAGTCAGGACACACTGTATAGTAACTGAATTCTACGAAAGTTCCCAGAAGCTGTCATCAAATATCAAATTTGGAAACTAAGTATGAGCTTTTGGAATGCCCACCCAACCTTGCAGTTGGTCTCCATGCATGTTTTGTATTTTTTTTACCTTTGATTATTAAATTATTTTCCTATTTTAACGTCGATTGCAATCATTTTCAATTTTATATTTTAGTTTAAATTTGCACATTAGTCTCATTTCATGCTTATAACCCAACATACATTACAAATAAAATAAATAATAATAATTTACAACTATACATTCTAAATGAATGAGGGAAAGGATTAGGAATTATAATGATTTATTTAAAAAAATGTAAAATAAACAAAAAATAAACCACATATAAACAAAAAATAAACTAATTAATTATACAAATAAAACCTCTCAAGAACTAATAAATAGAATAACTATTTGATGATTAAAAATCACCAAATAATTCATGTATATAACAAAATATTAGCCTCCACAAATGTATAAATCCTACAAAAGGAAACCATAAAGTTAATTCATAAACCAAATAAACATAAATAAAACAATAAACACATAAATATTTAATTAAGCAAGATAATAAAATAATTGTATAAAGAAGATTAAAAATACAGAAATATGAAAATACGTAAAAGACATAAATTATATGAGGATAAATTTATAAGATTCAATTAATATAGATCTAATAATTGAATAATCAAATTAATATGATAAATAAATTTAAAATGATAAAACATACACACTTAAATTTTAAAAGAAATTTGAATTAAATATATTTCAAAATAAAGGAATAAATCCATAAAGGACACTTATAAATTAAGAAAAACATATTAAATAATTAATTATTTAAATAATGCACAAAATAAATGTAAAGGAAATACAACAACTCCTCGTCAAAGAGGCATTGCCTCTAGACATAAGGCAACAACACGTCGCCTTAAAGTAAAGAAACGTTGCCTAAAAAATAAAAAAATGGGCTCA